>JAPFFF010000039.1:0-1462170 GCA_039105265.1 Tritrichomonas musculus | reverse complement strand
TGACACTTTTAATTCACAATGACTGACACTTTTAATTCACAATGACTGACACTTTTAATTCACAATGACTGACACTTTTAATTCACAATGACTGACACTTTTAATTCACAATGACTGACACTTTTAATTCACAATGACTGACACTTTTAATTCACAATGACTGACACTTTTAATTCACAATGACTGACACTTTTAATTCACAATGACTGACACTTTTAATTCACAATAACTAACTCTTTTAATTCACAATGACTGACACTTTTAATTCACAATGATTGACACTTTTAATTCACAATGACTGACACTTTTAATTCACAATGACTGACACTTTTAATTCACAATGACTGACACTTTTAATTCACAATGATTGACACTTTTAATTCACAATGACTGACACTTTTAATTCACAATGACTGACACTTTTAATTTACAATGATTGACACTTTTAATTCACAATGACTGACACTTTTAATTCACAATGACTGACACTTTTAATTCACAATGACTGACACTTTTAATTCACAATGACTGACACTTTTAATTCACAATGATTGACACTTTTAATTCACAATGACTGACACTTTTAATTCACAATGACTGACACTTTTAATTCACAATGACTGACACTTTTAATTCACAATGACTGACACTTTTAATTCACAATGACTGACACTTTTAATTCACAATGACTGACACTTTTAATTCACAATGACTGACACTTTTAATTCACAATAACTAACTCTTTTAATTCACAATGATTGACACTTTTAATTCACAATGACTGACACTTTTAATTCACAATGACTGACACTTTTAATTCACAATGACTGACACTTTTAATTCACAATGACTGACACTTTTAATTCACAATGACTGACACTTTTAATTCACAATGACTGACACTTTTAATTCACAATGACTGACACTTTTAATTCACAATGACTGACACTTTTAATTCACAATGACTGACACTTTTAATTCACAATGACTGACACTTTTAATTCACAATGACTGACACTTTTAATTCACAATGACTGACACTTTTAATTCACAATGATTGACACTTTTAATTCACAATGACTGACACTTTTAATTCACAATGACTGACACTTTTAATTCACAATAACTAACTCTTTTAATTCACAATAACTGACACTTTTGAACTTTCCTCATTTTGGGACGCAGGGCTCTCGCGATCGAGCATTCCAGGATGTTGGACTGATCGTCGCTGGTCATGACGATGAAGTAATCGCAACGCAGCCGCCGGCCTCGAGTAGTACCTTTGCCGAACAACCATGAGCGCAAGTGACCCGTGCATTACAGAGGTTTTTGACCAGGTTTTGCTTGATCACCGTAATGTCGCGGACTACACTAAATGGCTCACATATAAACGCTCCGACATCGCCGGAACCTAAGACGCAGAGACTCATCATTCATCGCGTTGTCCAGCAATACGATCGACCGCCAACATCGCCGGGAAGCGATCTTCGGCTGCCACAATCTTATCGATCATATCTTGCACGTTGCCCTCTTCTGTGCGGGAAAATCTTCCAGTGTAACTGCCGTCCGATGCATTTCGTGAATTTCTTGTGTTACAAGGCGTTCATGCGCGAGAGATTCTTTGAAGGCTTCCAGCGGCGAACTGCAGGCGGTCTTTTGTCCCGCTGTTCAACCCGCACGCTGATGAGAAACGCATTTTGAAAAAAACGCCTTAATGAGCAACCGAGGGCCGATTGACGGGATCTTCTACCGCGAGGCCTGCCATGTGGAAGACAGCAGCGCGTGAGATTTAAAAAAATGCGTTTGGATGAGTTCGGCAACCGCCTTTTCAGTTTTGCGAAAAACGATCACATCATCTTCGGCGTCTGCCGGTAATGCGCTTGCCTTAGCGATAAAATACGAAATTCTATCCAGCGACACATTTTTTAAACTCAAGGCGAGTGCTGGTTCCTTCATGCCATGCGCGAGGACGACATGCATATTCATCCCACTTTTTTTGGGATGGCATTGCTCGGATAAACCGATGAGCGCATTGATGGTCTGCGCCAGGACGCGTTGTGAAAGGCGATGGTCGGGATGACAATTTCATTGGGCCGTTGGAGTAGGCCGCTCTCTTCGAGGATGGTTTCTCTTCGGAAAGTGTTGGAAGTGACGGGGTACTCGGCCAGCGCTGCCATGAGTGTTCAACATCATCGAGGAGTTGGACCCAGATCTGACAAAGCGAGGTGGGGGATTTTTTCTTCGATATAAACTGCGAGTCATTTTTTACAACTTCATTAAAGCATTCAAAGTCGGAAAGAAAACCGCAATTAAAGGACAATGAAGAACTTCTGAGTCTTGCGATGGTTGTCTCAACTTACACAGGAATTAGCTTATATCGAGAATATAAAAGAAGAAAGGGGATGCTAATTAAATGGTTTGATGATAATATAACACAAATCTGGCCTTTTATATTACAACATATCGTTGCTACAGGAAGAGATGATCAAGTTATAGGACCTCAAAATCGCCAAAATTTGGCAATCGCACAAAACAATCAATAGATCTTTCTCATCAAAACTTTTGTTCACCCATTTCTTTAAAAATACAAAATAAATATAAATAATTATTTTGTATTTTTTTAGTGAATGAATGGGAAAGAACAGAAAATCAACAAAACTAACTAACAAGGCAACTTCTTTTCAATAAAAAAATTAAGTTTTCAAAGAACACTTTATTTATCTTTTTTATCTTTTGAAATTTTTTCTATTCGAATATTTGTCCGATCTTTTTTAATCAGTTTTGAATCCTTTATTTTTCACCAAATTGGTTTTTAAATAAAAAACTTTGATCAATGCTTGAATAATAATAAAACGATAAGAATTTTGAATTTCATTTTAACATTATTATTTAAACATTCAATGTCAAGATTTCTGACATTGTTCAATGTTTATGATTAGTGATTTTCAGCCTCAGGACTGGGGTTCGACTCCCCGAAATGGATTTTTTTTGATTTTTTATTATTACAGATACTCATTTGATATCAATTTCTATAAGACGGCCGCTTTTTCCCGAAATTTTATACGAGAAAATGTTCGTAAAAACACACAAAAGTTTAACTTTTTCTTTGTTTATAAAGTAGTATGAATAAGATTGAAACATTAAAAAAAAATATTTTCATATGTATAAAAATAATAATTTCTATTCTTTTTAAAAGTGCTAAAAACAGTCGGAAAACAATAAAGAAAAATAGTTGGCGCCAAAAACTCGACTGCCGCCAAAAGCAGCCAATGATTCTAAATTTCGCATACGAATAAAACCTCGAATCATTAAATTAGCCATGCTTGAGTCCATTTTAACAGGACCATAGAAAGAGAAATAGAGAATTGAATTGGCCGCACTATCACGGAGAGTCAATGATTGATAAAGTTTCAATTGTCACTTTTGGCAGCAGGCCGTTTATTTCTTGGGAAGATTGACTGAAAACATTAAAAACAGAATCAATGAAAGATTCATATTTAGCGCTCGACAAGTTAGCTTCGCTTGCGCGCAAAGCCGTGGCACGTGAAAGTAAGCTGGAAGGGATTCAATTGGCAAACGTTGTGACATGAAATGATCATACAAAAAAGCTCAAAAAGAAAGGATTTGTGCTAGCATTGCATATGCACTCATGCGCGCGCTTTTGTATGGCACTGCCACTGACACTTGTGATGACTCTTCGCATAAAAGTTCAATGACTTTCTGCGTTGGTCCGTGATTCAAATGAATCAGCTTTTTATTGAAAAATTTGAGTGTCTTTTCATTATTCATCCAAACACTCAAAATTAGATTTGCTTAGGGAGATGATTCACTTCCTATTTCATTTGTAAAATTAAAATAAAAAATACTCAAAAAGTGACAAATTGATTGCTAATCATGGCCATTTTTTGACTTTCAAAAAAACAGACCTATTTTTGATTGTTAATCATGGCCATTTTTTGACTTTTTTAAAGAATATATTGGCCTCTTTGTACATGCAAAAGCGTCTTTTTGTTAATTAAATAATGCTAAACATTCTCGAAAAAAAAATATATGTAAATTGAACAAAAAAATAAAATTCGCCCTTCTTTTTTAGAATAATAGTTATTTGCATGATAAAAATAACTTAATTTTGTATTAGTTGTCCATATTTATATTGTGATAGAATTAAAACTCAATTTACCGAATTTTTTTGGAAAGCAAAATTATTTTTATTTTTATCGAAAACAATTGGCATTTTCCTGTAAAGAATTGTATGAGCTAAAATTAAAAAATAATATTTTTAAACTTTTGAACATAATTTTCTTTTCGAATTCTATATCATATAATAAATTTCAATATAAAATATGAAAATGATTAATGAGCAATCTTGCTCAAATAAAAAATAAGATAAATCCAATTTCAGGTTTTTATTAAAATTCAATTTTACAAATTCCACGTAACACTTTTTGAGAGCCGAGCTCTCAAAAAGTGTGGAGCGGAATTTGTAAATCTCTGAATTGCTTTCACTTTTTGAGTTTTTCTCCCTCAAAAAGTGACCATTCAAGAGATTTTTAAATTCAATTTTCAGAATATTACTATTTTTTCAGTTGGGTTAATTTTATTTTTCTAAGAAAAAATTATAAAGTTTACAATATAAAAGTAATATATATATAAAATATAATTTTCAATAATTCGCGGTCCCAAATTAGAATTTATAAAAAAAAAAAAAAAATGTTAAAATTATTATATTAAAGTAGGAAAATTAAAAATATCAACTTTTTTACAAATAGATTCCATTAATAACGACTTTTTTAAATATTGGAATATTAAAGTTCGATTTATCGCAATTTTAATCATGTTTTCAGAAATTTATTCGAACGCCTTTATGATTCGATCCAAAAAAATTGATGAAAAATTTATCATATCTTTTTTTTTGGAAAAATATTTTATTTTTCGCTCCAATAGAAATTATTCCATATAAATATACCATATACAATTTAAAAATCAATTTTTAAAAAATATTCTAGCGTCAATAAATAAATTAAATAAAGTCGGATTCAATTAGCTTGGGACAAACTTTTTAAATTACCATAGAAATCCATTCAAAAGTGTCCCAAGCTGCATGCAAGAAATTCAGAGATACTCAGAAAATGAAAAAGTGTCAAGCTCAAATAAAAAGAAAATTAAAAAAGAAAACTTTAGAAGAAATCTTTTTATTGAGACCTAAAAGAGAAAATTGAAAGTGGATAGGGATAGTTCTATGACTTTTTCTATGAAAACTCGTCTGGACAGTAAAACCTAGCATTAATCTTATTTACTAGGCTTTAAATAGTCAATGACCACTTTTTGGCAACTGGTCACTTGGAGCTATAAAATGCTTTAATACTGGTCATTTCCAACCTAAAATGACCATCAATTTAAAGCCAAACTTATTTATAATAATTAAAGAAATTTCTATCTGGAGCATAAATATCTATTCTCGAGATGTTTTAAAGTGGTGATTCTTTTTTAAAAATGCTTTTTTTGCGTATGATTTATTCATATTGCTCTTCTTGGCTTAAAATAAATGAGATGTTATTAGTATTCAATTGAAAATTTTGTTTTTCACTTTTATCAGAATTTTTTTGAGAGAATGTCCTAAGCATTTTGAATCCGACTTTATTTTCAAAAATATAATCTTCACAAATCTTTCAATCTTCACAATTGTTTTCTGAATATAAAATCTAAAAACTTTCAATTTTTTTAAAAAGAAATGACCTTTTGCTTTTTTTATGAGTTAAAATTTAAAATATATTTACATTTTAAAAAAAGTTAAAAAATATGAATAATTTAGTTATTATAAATATATTAAAAATTCAATTTAAAAGCCATAACTCGCTAATATTTATAAAATATTAGTTATAATTTTTATATTTATTTTAAAATTCAACAATAGCCAAGAAAAAAGAATAATCCATTGAAAAAAAAAATATTATCGGTTTTCATTTATTTTTATGTCCAAAGACGACAAACAACAGGAATACTTGGAAACAATTAAGAGCATCCAAGAAAGCATCCTCAAATTTCTTGAAGAAGAAACTAATTGTGAAGAGAATTTAACATTTCTTAAAGATATCTTTAATGATTTAGAAATACAAGATAACCGCATTGAATTTATGTCCGTATTGCATTTAATTTCAAAAATAGCAAATAATTTCCATCGTTCCTGCAACTTTTTCAGCAAAATTGAGCAAATATTACAATATCTCAAAGCAGATATCAAAAAAAATATTTCAAATTCAGAAATATTCAATATTTTCCAGGGCAACAAAAGGATTCTTTTATTCCTGGCTGAAGAGGGAATCATGACTTTTGATGAATATGTGATTCGAAAAATTACCATGACAAATAAATTGGTAGAAGCCAATTATCCGCAGTATTTTCAGCCAGAAATTGAGCCATTCATGCAAGAGCAGTGGTTTCCGAGATACAATTTTCATAACTATGTACAAACACAAAATGAATGGGTTTATAAACTCAAAGAAGTTCCAGAAAATTTCTATGCGAAACGAAAGAAAGGCGAAAATGACGATACACTTTGTGAAATGATTAGGAATGACATGGTTGAAGATTTTATTGCGTACGTCACACGAAGCAACACTTCACTTGATACAACAATTCAGCTCTCAATTTTTGAAACAAATCCGTTTTTGATCAAAAAACAGACAGAAAAACAAAAAATTCAATACTATGGTGAAAAAGAGGCCAAACAAAGGGGAATAACATTGATTGAATACGCCGTGTTTTTTGGATCAATCCAAATATATAATTATTTGCGTTTAGAAAAAGTTCAATTGACGCCATCGTTGTGGAATTTTGCCGTTCATGGTAAAAATGCAGATCTTATTCACTCGCTTGAAGATTGTCATGTTAGCTTGGAGGGCGGGGCATACATGCAGCTCTTTTACGAATCGATCAAATGCCATCACAACGACATTGCAAATTATTTCTTAAGCAATTTTTTGCGAAAGGAAGAAGAAAACTTGCAAAAAGCATTCATTAAAAGCCTCAGATATTATAATTTCGCCTTTTTGAATGATGAACAAATCAATGAATCTTCGTTTTATGATCTGTGCAAGTATGACTACAGCGCACTTATTGGCTCTTTTGTAACAAGCACAGCTATTGATATTAACAAAAAAGAAATTTTTCCACAATTTGCTCATGTAATTTCTTATGCTCGAATCTTTACTTCATTCCAAGTCGCATGTTTCAATAAAATTTGGAATCACATGTTTCAATGAAATTTCAAAATTTTAAATTTCAATGAAATTCAAAGTTATGTATCTCAATTACATTCAAAATAATATATTTGAATGAAATTATTTATTGAATTTATAAGACAGCATTATTGGCAGCAATTGAGAAAGAGAATGTTGATATTGTCAAACTTTTGTTAACGAATGATAATCTTGATGTCAACGTTATTAATATTTCCCAACTTTTTTTTTTTTTTTTAATAAAATTCAAAATTATATATTTCAATGTAATTCAAAATCATATATTTCTATGAAATTAAAAACATATATTTTAATACCATTTAAAATCATATATTTCAATCACATTCAAAATCATGTGTTTAAATTACATTCAAAATCATATAATTGAATGAAATTATTATATGAATTTATAAGACAGCATTATTTGCAGCAATTGAGAAAGATAATGTTGAAATTGTCAGACTTCTATTAACGAATAATAATCTTGATGTCAACATTATTAATATTTCTCAACTTTTTTAATAAAATTCAAAATCATGTTTTTATATGAAATTTAAAGTCATATGTTTCAATATCATTCAAAATTGCGTTCTTCAATAAAATTCAAAATCATGCATTTGAATGGAATTGAAAATAATATATTTGAATGATATTCAAAATGACATTTTTCAATTACATTCAAAATCATATATTGAAATGGAATTGAATATAATATATTTGAATGAAGTTCAAAATGACATTTTTCAATTACATTCAAAATCATATAATTGAATGAAATTATTATATGGATTCATGAGACAGCATTATTTAAAGCGGTTGAAAAAGCGAATGTTGAAATTGTCAGACTGTTATTAACGAATAATAAACTTGATGTCAATATTCATAATATTTTACCAAAATTTTTAATAAAATTTTAAATTATATATTTCAATATAATTCAAAATCATATATTTCAAAAAAATTTAAAGTTACATATTTCAATAATATTTAAAATCATATCTTTCAATACCATTAAAAATTTAAATTATCAATATCGTTCAATAGCATATATTTTAATGGAATTCAAAATCATATATTTCAATTTCATTCAAAGTTATGTATTTCAATATCATTCAAAATGAAGTTTTCCAATTACATTCAAAATCATATATTTGAATGATATTATTATATGAATTTATAGAACAGCATTATTTGCAGCGGTTGAAAAAGAGGATATTGAAATTGTCAAACTTTTATTAACGAATGATACAATTAATGTCAATAGTATTAATATTTTACCAATTTTTTTTTAAAAAATTCAAAATCATATATTTCAATATGATTCAAAAACATATTTCAATCAAATTTAAAGTTATATATTTCAGTGACATTTAAGTCATATCTTTAAATAACATTAAAAATGAAAATTTTCAATTCAATTCATAAATATATATTTCAATATAATTCAAAATCATATATTTCAATAGAATTTAAAGTTATATATTCCAATAGAATTTATAATAATATATTTCAATTACATTCAAGATTATATATTTCAATATAATTCAAAATTATGTATTTCAATATGATTCAAAATTTTGAATTTCAATAGAATTCAAAATCAAACATTTCAATGAAATTCAAAATCATATATTTGAATGAAATTATCATATGAATTTATAAGACAGCATTGTTTGAAGCGACTGAAAAAGAGAATGTTGAAATTGTCGAACTTTTATTGATGAATGATGAACTTGATGTCAATTTTCTTAATATTTCCTAACTTTTTTAAATACAATTCAGAATTATATATTTCAATAGAATTTAAAATCATAATTCTCAATGTAATTCAAAATTATATATTTCAATGAAGTTCAAAAACATATATTTCAATACCATTCAAAAACATATATTTCAATGACATTCAAAATAACATTTTTAATATTATTCAAAATCATATATTTTAATGAAATTAAAAATAGTTTATTTTGATGAAATTCAAAATCATTATATTTAAATGATATTCAAAATCATTATATTTAAATGAAATTCAAAATCATATTTTATAATCCCATTCAAAATCATATATTTCAATATAATTCAAAAACATATATTTCAATGCCATTCAAAAACATATATTTCAATGACATTCAAAATTACATTTTTTAATATTATTCAAAATCATATATTTGAATGAAATTATTATATGAATTTATAAGACGGCATTATCTGCAGCTGTTGAGAAAAATAATGTTAAAATTATTGAACTTTTATTAAAGAATGATAAAATTGATGTCAATATTCTTTTTATTTCCCATTTTTTTAAATAGAATTCAAAATTATATATTTCGATATGATTTAAAATCATATATCTCAATAAAATTTAAAGTCATATATTTTAATCAAATTTAAATTTATAAATTTCAATATAATTTAAAGTTATGTATTTCAATTGCATTTATTATAATATTTAAATTATATTTATATTTTTATCTTTCAACAATATTCAAAAACATATATTCCAATAGAATTTAAAATTATATATTCCAATAGAATTTAAAAAAATATATTTCAATTACATTCAACATTATGTATTTCAATATCATTCAAAATAACATTTTTCAATATTATTCAAAATCATATATTTGAATGAAATTATTTTATGAATTTATAGGACACCATTATATGCAGCTGTTGCGGATAAAAACATTAAAATTATCAAACTTTTATTAGAGAATGATAAACTTGATGTCAATATTCCTTATATTTCCCAACTTTTTTAATCATATTAAAAATCATACATTTGTATGGAGTTCAAAAGCATATATTTCAATACCATTCAAAATCATATATTTCAATCGCATTACAAATCTTATATTTCAATGGAATTTAAAAGCATATATTTGAATGAAATTATTATATGAATTGATAGAACGCCATTATTTGAAGCGATTGAGGAAAAAGAAAATGAAATTGTCAAACTTTTATTAGAGAATGAAAAAATTGATGTCAATATTCTTTATATTTCCCAACTTTTTTAATAAAATTAAAAATCATGCATTTGTATGACATTCAAAAACATAAATTTCAATATCATTCAAAATCATATATTTCAATTATATTCAAAATCATATATTATAATTACATTCAAAAAAATATATTTCAATTCCATTCAAAATCATTTATTTCAATCACATTCAAAATCATATATTATAATTGCATTCAAAATCATATATTTGAATGAAATTATTATGTGTATTTATAAGACGCCATTGTTTGCAGCGATTGAGAACGAGGATATTGAAAATATGAAACTTTTGTTAGCGAATGATAAACTTAACGTCAATATTCTTAATATTTTCCTTTATTTTATTACAAAATTCTAAATCATATCTTTCAATACCATTCCAAAAACCTCGGATAAAAATCAATTAGTGCAGAACACAGCATTGCATCTTGCAGCTGAAATAGGAAATCTTGAAATAATAAAACTTTTGCTCGAAAAGAAAGAGATTGACATTAACATTGAAGATAGTCATGGAAGAAAGCCAATCGACTATTCTATAAATAATGAAATTAAGCAATTACTCTCAAAATGATTTTCCTTTCTTTTTAAAAAAATAATTAATAAAAATTAATTAATTAACTTTTCTTCATATATATAATTATAAATAGCTGTGATAAGATATAAAGAAACATGAGAAATAAAAACCGCAATTATGTATAAATCTCTTAGCACTAAAATTCAACTCAAAACCAGCATTTTTGTTTGTAATTTGTGAAATGATCAAAATCTTCGGTTTAATTTGTTATTTATCGGGTTGTGAAAAAGTTCGAGCGATTCGTAAAACTCACAGAATATCAAATGAAAATATTAATTTATCATATGTAAATAAACTGTATGAAGTATATAATATGTTAGTAAATTTTAAAGATTCAGTATCAATTAGAAATTTATCATAAACTACCTTCCAAAAACGCCGAAACGTCATTTCACAATTATTCAATTCACTGTTCAAAGATTTGGATCAAAATGAAAACTATATAAATGACATCGATAAAGTTACCGACGCTGTTCGTGATTGCATCAAAGGTTTTCGCGTGGAAAGTATCAAACGAAAATTCAATATACGAGACCTAGTTTTCAATGATGCTGTAATCCAGAAAATTGAAGATTTTCTTTTGAACATTAAAGAATGCGACAAATGAATTAAAGACAAAATTCAAGACAAAAAATGAAAAAGCATTCAATATAAAGCATTAATTATAAACATTTCAATTATTAATAATTCAAATATATTTTTTTTAATCTAACATCGTAATCATGCTGGCACTTTTGTCACTTTTCCTCTCATAGGAGGACTCTTCATATTCATCGTTACACCCAAAATCAAATTCAGAATTTTTGTTGTTATTTCTTAAATTTTGTTATTATGAAAGAGGTGTTCAAATGCTTGAAGATGTTTCTTTGAATTCACTTCAATTGACACTTTTTCTGTTGTTTGGGCACATTTTGGGTACCACTGTTTATCACTCGTGTATTCAGCATTTTTGGATTAACATATTTCAACAAAGTGTGACAAAAGTTTTCAATTATTTGTGGTGATTTGTCTGGAAGTGCAAGCACGCAACTCATGAATGCAAGCAATTTTAAAAAAAAAAAAAAATCAATACCATCTACTTTCTACATCCAGCTAGAATCTTTTTGAATAGTTGAAACAGAGAAATCGATCAATTCAGTCTTTTCATATTGATGTCAATGATCTTTTCTGTTGTTGTTGATGTTGATGATGTTGTCGAAGAGTGTGTCAGGGGAGAGCTCGCTGATAATGAAAAATTTAAGAAAATTTCAAAATGAATGATGCGACCAAATATACTATCAAAAAACTGAATAACTTCTATTACGAGAACAACAAAATATATTTTTAATATGGTTCACATTAACTCGCATCATTGATAGTTTGTAGTTCAATTGGTAAACTGATATGCAAATTTCCGTACCATTCAATTTTCAGAGCCTTTTTCAAATTTTTTTTCTTATATAGTAAGACGATTAACAATTCCAAGCTCTCACTCCACTTTATGCTAGATCATCATACTGTGCAATAATAATGACATCTATTGATGATCCAAGCTCTTTTCAGACAATTGATATATGGAAAGAACTTCTGGAAACATCATGCGACCAATTTCCACCATGCATTTTAGCTGTTAATAAAATTGATCTGGAAGATTCTTCAGGAAAAGAAAGAAACGACATTAACCAAAAATTTTCAGATAAATTTGAAAGCATTATCTACGTATCTGCTCTTTCGGGCGAAGGCGTTGACAATTTATTCCTTTGGGCAGCGCAAATAGGATTTGATTTTTTCCAAAAGAACACAACAAAAAAGAAAACTATTGATATAGAAGAAACACAAAAGGGTGGCTGCTGTTAATATATTTATATAATATTATATTATTATTATTATTAAACAATATTTTTATATTTTTTTTTTTTTCCAGTTAAAAATCATTCATTCAAAAAATTCAATAAGTTCTTAGAAAATTGATTTTCAAAAATAAAAATAAAATGTGATTATATATAATTTTTATTAAAAAATATTGAATATTCATCGAGAAAACATAGTTTTGTCCTCAAAACGCAGTTTTTTCCACCAACTATAAAAATAAAAAAAAAAAAAAAAAAAAAACATATTTATTCAAAATGACTTCTAAATTTCATTGGAATCATAATAATACAACGTATACATTTGAAGTGACATCTGAAATTTGAATTTATTTTTGAATTTTCATCAAATTCAATAATACGCAGACTATGACAAATAAGAAATACATCATCATCGATATCAACAACAGTAGGAGGAATCCAAATACTTGGAATTCTAGTCTGATTGAATGCTCCTGATCCAATTGCTTGAAGTTCTGAATCAGCTGGAATTTCAACTTTCACCAAATCAATACAACCGTAAAAAGCATTTTTTCCAATTTTCTTCAAAGAAGAAGGGATTGAAACGCTTCTAATTCTGGACGAAAATACTGCATTTGGAGCAATTTTTGTAATATTTTTTGGAATTTTAAAATCTAAAACATTAGATTTAAAAAAAATAAGAACATCAAATTGATCACTATTTGGGTCTTCCTTTCCAACGATCATTGTATCATCAATACTAATAAAGTGTTTATTATTAGGCATCAATGTCATTTCTTCAAAATAAAGGGGAAAACTATACCAATTATCTTGGATTTCAGAAACCTTTGAAGGAATCAACAATCTTTTAATTGAAGAACCACTAAATGCGTCTTTCTCAATTACTTCAAGTTCTGAATTTGGAGGAATTTCAAACTGTGTCATTTTTTCACAATTGATAAATGCGCCTTCACAAATTCTCGTAATTTGAGGAGGAAGATAAAAACATTCAAGCTTTGTATTACAGAATGAAAAAGCACCAATTATTTTAATAAATGACGGTATTTGTACTTCATCTTCTAATGCAAAAACAAGAGTGTCATAATAGTCGTTATTTATGTCAGATTTGCCAATTACAATATTTTCGTATTTTTTGAAATTTTTATTATTCGGATCAATTTTCAATTCTTTCAAATTTGGGACACAACTGCACCAACCGTTTTTAAGTTCAACCACATTAGCAGGGATTGAAAGGCTCTCAATTGTTGACCAAAAAAAAACCTCACTTTCAATCGTTTTCAGCTCAGAATTTGGTTGAAAATCAACACAACGAAGTTTAGAACAATCAAAGAAAGCACCTTCACAGATTCGTGTTACATGCCTTGGTATTACAATATGCTGAATGGAAGTGTTAGATAATGAATCAACTCCAATAGTTGTCAATTCAGAATCCTTTTCAAATTCAATTTGGCTAAGTTTGTAACAATAACAAAAAGCTTTCTCACAAATGTGCGTGACTTGCGATGGAATCGATACACTTTCAATCAATGAATTAGAGAACGAACATGAACCAATGATTTTAATAAAAGAAGGAATGATGATGTTTTTAATGTCACGACGAACAAAAACAAGAACATCATAATTGTCACTTTTTGGGTCAGTTTTTCCAACGATCATTTTGTTATCAATATTCATGAAATGATTGTTATTTGGCATTATTTTTATAAAGGTTAAATTAGTGGCTTCATAACACCATCCATCATCAAGTTCACATAAACTTGCTGGTATATTTAAGCTTTTAATTTCAGTATTGTAAAATGCTTCCTTCTCGATTTTTTTCAATTCTGAATTTGCTGGAATTTCAACACTTTGTAATTTGCGACAAAATGCAAATGCTCGATTACAAATTCGTACAACATGCGGCGGAATTGTTATCTTTTCAATTGAGGAGTCGGCAAATGCTTCTTGACAAATAGTTTTGATTTCTGAGTCTGGTGGAAATTCAACGGTTTTTATTCCTCTTGAATATTTGAATGAAAATTTAAAAATACTTGTAACTGGGAATTCTTGGTCTTCGTATTTTATTGTTCGAGGGATAAATACATTACCTTCAACGGATTCATTACCTATTACTTTAGCTTTTTTCTTTTTTAAAAATAATACATATATTATACCATCTTGCATGAACCTTTCGAAAATTTCTTGGCCCTCTTGCATTATATGATCTGATGATTTTCTTCCAATCATTTCTTTAATATTTTGCTGCTGACACAGATAAAATTTTCTTGAGAAAATTTGAATAAATAAAAATTTTATGACAAAGAAAATTTCCATTTTTCACATAACATTACAGTATCAAAATTTTTATAATGGAAGTTTCTCAATATATTGATCAAAAGAAAGAAATACAAAGCCATCTGCTTAACTTTATTGACAGTGAAGAAAAATTTGACTCTGAGTACGAACAATTAATCAATTTTTTGAATTCCATTAATATTCAATCCAATGATAAAGAGTTTCTCGAGTTTCTTTACTTAATATCAAGAGTTTCAAGTAACCACCATCGATCCAACAATTTCTTTACCAAGATAGAGAAAGTAATCTCATACTTTGAAAAAGAGATCAAACAATTCTTTACAAAATCCCAAATTTTTGACATTTTCAGATGCAACAAAAGAATTCTTTTATTTTTACTTGAGAACAATTATCTCGAACTTGATTCCGAACTACAAAATTTACTTGGATCATATTACCAAAAAGACGATCAAGTTGAATTGAATTTATTCAAAGAAAACCAAAAGATTGGCGAAAACGAGTCAGTGCTCTGCCAATACATCAGAAAAGATTTAGCCGAGGATTTCATCTCATATGTCCAACGATCAATGACTTCACTTAAAAGTGAAGTCAAACATTCAAATTTTGAGACGAATCCGTTATTGATTAAGAACAAAGTCACTCTAATTGAATATGCCGCATTTTATGGTTCAATTACAATTTTCAATTATTTACGTTTAAATAATGTTCCATTAAAACCGTCGTTGTGGCTTTTTGCCATTCATTCCAACAATGCTGAATTAATTCACCTTCTAGAAGAGTACAATGTTGGCCTTCCAGGCAACTCGTTTTTACTGTGTCTGAAGGAGGCGATAAAATGTCACCACCACGAAATAGCCAACTATTTTCTGAACAACAAAATCATGGAATCAGAAGCATTTTTGAATTTCAAAGACAACATTATTGCTTATTGTTATCATTATCATAATTATGAATTCTTTCCAACCATTTTTGACTATCAATATACAGCTGTTTATCTGTGCAAATGTAACTATTATAAACTTGTTGAACTATTTCTTGACAACAAAGAGTTTGATTTCAATTCCATAATATTTTTAATTGACGACAAAAAAGAAATTTTAATTTAATTTTTTTTTTATAAGAATGAAATTTTAATTTAATTTTGTTTGATAAAGTTTTAAATTTATTATTTTTTTAAATACAACAGCTTTAAAATTAGCAGCAAGAAGAAATTATCATGAAATAATTAATCTGATTTTGCTTAGACAAGCCAGAATGATTCCTGACTTTTGTCTCGAAAATTGTTCAAAATTGACTGAAGTGAAGATTCCAAATAGCGTCGAATTAATTGGAAAGAGCGCTTTTTCAAAATGCACATCACTGAAAAAAGTGATATTTGGCAACGATAGCATGTTAAGAGAGATAAAAAAGAACGCATTCCAATGTTGTTCGTCATTGGAATCAATCGCAATTCCGTCTTCGGTAGAGATTATTGACACAAATGTATTTGACCAATGTTTGTCACTTGAAGAAGTCGGATTTGAAAGTTCTTCTAGATTGAATTGCATTAAGGGCAGAGCTTTCAATCAGTGCACTTCACTGTCTCACTTTTCAGTACCATCGGCTTCGTCTGAAATCACCAAGGTCAAATTCACTTCACCATTCAATTTTTGGTGATTTTCATTCAATTTTTTTTTGGTGAAAAGTTCAAAAAAAATGAAAAAAATAAATTCACCACACCTCCAATTCAAATTATCTCAATTTTAATTTTAAACGTTTTTTAAAATTTACAAATTCACCACACTCTAAAAAATAAGAATTAATTATGAATATTCTTTCAAAAAATGAAAAAATTAAGAAATGCTTGCTATAGGCTAAAAGATGCATTTGTAAATACAATAATTCCTAGTTAACAAGGTTTTTTATGTCATTGAAATATTAAAATCTCAATTTTAGGAAAATTAAGAGGTTTTTATCATTGGAAATTAAAGTAGTGGTTAGAAAACATGTTTTGAACTAAATTATATAATCAAAAATAGAAAAAGTTTATATAGATTATTTTGTAGATATAAAACTTTGCTATTCTGAAATAATTTTAATTTTTGGTTTCGGAATATTTATCTTGAATGGACAAAACAACTATATCTTTATATTTTAGAGAGAAAACGCATTTTTTGATTTATATGAAATGATTTAAAAATCAAATGAAAGCAAATATTGTTAAGTTGTTTATTTAGTAATATATTGCTTAAACTGTCTTTGAACCTTAAAAGGTAATAAAAAAGAATAATTAGCAAAATAAAACTGAAAGACTCCAATTTTCAGAATTATTGATTTATATTATTAAAATATTAAGAATATTTGTAATTGAATATATTTATATGCAGTTTATTATTAATATATTAAATTTTCAAATGATATCAAGAAAATATGATTTCAATACAATTTTACGTTTACAATTAAATTATTGAAATATTTCTTTGATATTTCAATTTATTTTTATATATTTATCTCAAAATAAATGATCTATATTTCAATGTATATAAAAATATAGGTAATATAGAATGCTTTTATATTCTATGAATATATATCAATAAAATATTACAGTATAAATAAAATGATTTATAATTAACCAAATAAGATATTAAAGAATTAATAAATGAGGGAAGAATTGGTCAAAACCTTTGAATCCAAAAAATAAAGAAATTTTTTTAAATTTGAGAAGAATAAAATAAATTTTCAATTGGGTTATTTTTAATTCTCAGAAAAAAAACTAAACAGAAATGATTTTACAAATACATTTTCAATTTTTAAGTAATATCTCAAAAGCGGTATCCCCAAAACAAAACTTATTTCTATTTTTTATTACTAAAATTACAGAAAAATCATTTTTTTAATTAAAGATTATTTAATTCAAAATTTGATTTTCATAAAATAATTATTATTATCAAAATTAACAAGAGAAAACAGTAATCTAATCAAATTACCATAATATTTGTACAATTTTTTAATAGAAAAACCAATATCAAAAGAAAATACGCTATTACTTGAAAAATTAATTATGATCAATATTAATATTTCTGATAGATAAATTTTGAACCTCCTGTAGAATTAGTTTAAATATTCGAAAAGTCAGAATTTTAATAAAAACTTTATTAAATTAAAATCGTTAACAATTTAAAATAAAAACTTTTCATTAAAATAAACTGTTTCCAATCTGATTGGAACAAAAATTGAATGGAATTGAATAAAAACACGTTATTTACAAAAAAATTCTATTCATAAATGTTTTTACAAATGTTGTAAAGTATTCATTTTGTTCCCATAAGATCGAAAAAAACGAGTTTTTTAAAAATTTTAATTTTATTAATAGAATTAACAAATTTATGAGATTTTTTTCATCGATTCTCCATACACATATGCTACAAAATATCATTAATGTGTAAATAACTAAATTTAAAACTTTTTTTGTGAAGATATATTAACATTATTAATGTATATGATAATTATTAGTAGAACGAATAAACAATATTTATGAAAGTTCTCGTATCTTTTTTGATGCACCACTTTTTTTTTTTTTATGATTGCATTCTTTTTTGGAAAAAATGCAAAATATTAGGTTATAATAAGAATTTTGATATCGCGTTGCATAAATATTGCTAATAATAACAAGAGTATTTTATTTTGGTATGCATATTTTGCAAATTCCTGAGATGCTAATTTGAAAATAATCTTTATAATTAGCTTGGAAACAACATTCGAAATTTATTGGATCTTTGGACTAATAAAATTGATGGTTCATCCTTTTTTGACGATGAATTTGGATCATTTGATCTAAATGTATATATTTGCTTTTGGATCCTAAACTATTCAATTTTTAAAATTTTAGCTTTCTTTTCAAAAAGTTGATATATAACACAAAAAGTTATGTTCCCGTCAGATTGAAAACATTTCAATATTGAAGAAACTCATAAACTGAGTTCAAAAAACTTTACCTCCATTTCAAATTTTAAATCATTCTATCTTTTTTATTAAACAATTTAAATGCATCATTCTTCATTAATAATATATTAGATAATTATCATAATATTAATCAAATTTTAAAAAAATAATTCATATTTAAAATATAAAGATATGATTATTTTAAATTGAGAGGGAGGTAATGTTTTTTGAACAAGGTTTAGAAAATAAGATTCAATGGTTATTATTTCAGAAAAAGTTTAAAACTTTAAAATTTCACCATTCCGATCATTTTTTAAAAATTTTTACAGGCTTAAAAGAAGAATAGAAATAAATGATATATAATTCATATATACCAAAACATAGCAAAAATACTCAAGAAATAAATTTTTTTAAGACAATTAATTTTGTGATAACTCATAGAATTTTTTAAACACAATTTGATAGTGGTTCCTTCAACTATATTTTTTAACATTATATATCATTAAAGATCAGTTTTTTAATCATAATTAAACTCAATAAAATTATGTTAAAATATTTATTTATAATATATTTTTTTAATGCATTTTAATACTAGAATATGATTAATCAATATAATGATATAACTTTTTTGAAAATCTAGCGACAATTTCTTCTTTGATTTCTGGGAAAAGACAGGTTTATAAGCCCCATAGACTTGATATTAAGAAAAAGCCAGTTTGAAAATCTGTCTTTTCCCAGAATTCCTTTATCTTAATGTCAATTTTCAGAAGGATGTAAACATGTCTTTCTCCAGAATATCTTTATCTTAATGTCAATTTTAATGGTTGTATAAACCAGGTTTCTCATGTTTACAACATGGTTTTGCATTTTCAATCTTTATCTATTTATTTTATCACAAAATCAACCTTTTTTTAAGCCCCGACAAAACCAAATAACAACGTATAAGAAAATATTGTTTAATATTTCAGAAAGTTTCAATTAAAATATAGGATATGCTTTGGACTTTATTTCATCCTTTATTTTACATTACTTGCAGACGGTAAACCTCATAGAGTCACATTTGAAGCATCCATTTACTTTACAGATCAGCTTGCATTCCAAGCTTGGCAACTCTATCCAAACTCCATTTGTGGAGAGATTGAAGAAGAAATTAAATCATCAACAGAAGCATTAGTTTGGCATCAAGTTCAACCCTCTGTTGTTAAAGAAATTGAAGAACTCCTTAACTGTTCTACCATAGAGCAAGACGTTCCAGCCAACATGACAATCTCAAACAAGTTCTCTCAAATTGGTTCTCCATCAACAATTGTAACTGAATACAAGCTTGCAGATGCTCCTCAAGATGGTTCAAATGATTTGCAAAATGATGGTTTCCAAACACTTCCAGTCCTTGGTGATTCCACTAAAGTCATTGCATACAAGACTGAAGAAGTAATTCTTAACTGTCGTGGTGGAACCATTGTAACCATGAAATCAGATCTTGCCGGCTTTGGAATCAAAACTGACTGCCTCAATGGACTCATTCGTGAACTCAACACACCTCTTCTAATTCCATCTCAGCAACTTGTACGTGAAGGTTTCCAAGGTCTTGCAACAGATGCAGGTCTAGATGTTTCTAAATCAATTGCTCTTTCAAATGCTACCAACATCACAGTCATGTTCCCAAAAAGAACTAATGAAATAACATGTTTCGATAATATTATGTACCAGAATGTACAGCTCACCATCAACAATGTTAAGTATCCAGATACAGAATTTGATTCAACTATTGGTCCACGTTTCTATCAATATCAATTAATAAGTAATGAATTAGATGGCTCTCTCAGACCATCCCATGAACTTGAAGATTCTTGGACAATGTCTTTGAATGCACCTGACGGAACACGTTATAAGAATACCATCTCTGATGCCACCAGCTTTTGTATCAACTTCCAACTTGAACGTACTAATTCCGGTTATGTATTCGATGGTGTTGATACTGGTGGAAACACGGTTACAATCAAATTCAAAGGTCAACCTTTGTATAGAGGTGCTAACGATACATATTATAACTTTGATGTTTCAAATAATAATGTTCATCCACCTCCACCAGAAATGTGGATATGCACTGATACATACTTCACATGGGCAAGAGGTTCCGTTAAATACTTTGGAAATGGAGTTCCAGATGGATACTACTAAATGAAAGAATATGTAGATGGCTTTATTTTTGCATGAAATCAAATGAAAGATATTAAGACATATTACATTACAAGCACTTATGAGAATCAATTTCCCATCAATTTTGTCTACTCAAAGAATCCTAAATACATCGTTTTCCAATACTGTAGAGCAACTTGCAATGGATATCTAGATGGAGAAACCGAATGCCACAGCGATTTCATTCAACGTGACAAATATGAAGATAGTCTTGTGTGGTATGCTAACGTAATGCCGCCAGATGATAACAGAAAATATGAGTACGTTGGCACAAAAAGGGATTTCAAAATTTGGTTTACAGATCCCCTTGGAAACGAAATTAAACCAGACAATTTCAAGGTTTTTCTAAAACTAATTTATTAAATTATCCCTTACTAAAAGATTGATATCTTGGGGTACACCATTTTTCATGAAAATCTGCTCTTTTGCATTCTCTCGAGTCGTCAAAATGGGCCTGAATTTGGTCATTATTTTTGCCTCCAAACCCCCTCAAAACACCCATGTTGATGATGAAGCTGAATTCGAACCATTAAAAGACTTTGAAAATGATTATGAAATATTGAATCAATATCATTTCACTTTACGTAAGAAATCAAATAAAAGAATACTTAAAGAATTCTTTTCAGGATGTGGTTATATTCAAGTTTGCTTAAATCAAAAGACTTTTTATAAACATCGATTGATTGCAAAACAATTTCTTGATAACCCTGATAATTTACCAGAAGTTGACCATATCAATCACAATAGAGCAGATAACAGACTTGAAAACATTCGATTTGTTTCTAGTCATGATAATAGTATTAATAAAGGTACAAATAAGTGTATTCGTTATGAATATGTTGATTCACTTCCTGAAGAAGCCATAATTGTTAATGAATATACAACTCGAAACATTCACCATGAATTTGAAAACTATTTCTATTATAATGATGTTTTCTATTTCTTTAATGGTATTAAATATCGCAAGTTAAATATTCATGAAAAAAGCAATCACAGCTTATGTGTTCAATTAATAGATATTAATAATAAATATGTCAGTGTTTATTATTCGAAGTTTAAACAGCAATATGATTTGCTTTAAATGAATTTGTGAGGGTGCAAAATTGCATGGTCATGAAATCATTGAATATATCAATTTATTTTTGTTGTTTTTAATATCAAATGTCATCTCATGATTTGAATTTGGATTTGACTCAAAAATATAACATCATCAATAAACAATATAAATCAATCACACGTGAGCTTGTTGATAAAATAGTTCACAAGTTTGATGATATTGCTGATTTGTACATTAATGAATCATTCTTATCAGATAAAGAAAAGGAATCATTATCAAATGCATTATTGACGAAACGTATATTGAACAATGGAGAGTATAATGAAGCAAACTCAATATCAACAATATTGAACTTTGTGTTAAACATGTTTCTTTTCATGAATATCTATGAATGCAACGAACCTGAGAGACTATTCAAGGGCTATACGCTTGCTGATTGGTTAATAACGAAACTTCACAAAGCATCATTAGATGATGTTAAATATAACAAAAACTTCACTGATGATAATATCATTAACACATTTAACAGATTTATCGAAATAACAGATAATGATATTTATAAATTGCTTTAAATGCATCGGGTAGAATTCCGACCGATGAAAAATCATTAATGAAAGTGTGTCGAACGGAATTCCGACTAACTAGAAGTCATTTGAAAATCATTTTATTTTTGATTGATTTATTTTTAAATCAATTTTTTATCAGCAATTAAAACAATGAGCAGCAACACAACAAACGCAGCCACAAACACAAATGCCACAACTCAACCAATCAATAATGATTATGAATATATTCAATACAATGAACATTTGAGAATCATTCATTCAAAACAAGATGACATGTATCAGATACAAAGTATTATAACAGCTTTTCATTCAAGGAAACGTGTCAATGATTGGTTTGAAAGCAAAACAGCAAAAGAAATCATTGATGAATTACGTAAAAATGCGTCGACGGAAATTTCCGCAGACGAAAAATTGTATGAAAATAGACCAAAATTACCAAACGAACTAAGAGGAACATACATTCATCGATTACTCGTCAATCATGTTGCAATGTATGCATCTACTCGTTATTCAATTTACATCATGAAGCTTCTTGATTCTCATTTTGAACGTGAACGGCAACAATTGGTTGATGAATTGCATCAAAAGAAACCACGTCTCGTACCATCCAACAAAGAAAACAATTACAAGTATTTGATTTGGAAAGAGTCCAATGATGATGAAAACACAATTCTTCATTTAGTGAGAAGAAACAAAAGAACATTCAGAGCTGTATCAACACATAACAATGAGAATGATAGATTCTATTTCAAAAACAATTTGCCGATTGCAATGACACCAAATGAAGACATTAAAGATATTGTCAAGAACAACTTCCCTCGTAATGATTATACCATCAATGATTGCAACATTATAATAAAGAATGAACGGCTAGAACAATTACACACACTCATTGATGAATATTTCAATCAATTTCAATCATAAATGAATAAAAATAAATGATGCATTTATATGTTTTTATTTTTGTGCTCCACTGATTGAACAAAAAAAAATATAGAACTTCTGGAAACAAAAATCCACAAAGAACCGTCATTCAGTGTTATTATTAAAGTAATATGTATAAAGATTATTAATGTAAAGAGTACGGTGTATTTTGACGGTTCTTTGTGGGAACACGTTAAAGTGTTTTTAGTTTTTGACTGTTCTTTGTGGGAAACCATTTATAATAGTTTTTTTCATGAATTGTTTTAATGTATACGGGTTGTACATCCTGCCTCTCTTATATTATTATCTTTCGAATCCAGCGGTTGCTTTCTACATTTTCTAGGATAATATATAAAATAATACAGAAAAGTGTCATGTATGTGAATCGAACCTACCACCTTTACAAGGTCTCTGTAGACGCAATACCCATCATGCCATATCATTGCCGTATAATAATAGTTTTCATTTATAGATTTATATTTAAATGGTTATATACTATATTGGTTTACTCTTTTATAGCAATATTAGCGAAAAATTTTTCGAGAACTTTTTCTGAAGAAAAATTATTTTTGACCAGATATGTATTGAAATCATGAATTAATAAATAAATGAACAAAAATAAAATGAAAATCAATCAATTGATTTACTCTTTGAATACAGCTAATGTTCTTTCATCAATGATACTTGTAATGATACCCACTGTCATGCGTTTTATTTTTGATGTTATTGCTGTCTCACCTGAAAGAACTTTCAGCTTATTGTCTTCATTATCGATAAACACCTCATCCCCGATTGAATAACATGAAGAATCATTAACGCGAACCATATAATCACCATGTGAACTAAATGTGATACATTTATTTTTGTCATCGATTCTCACACATATACCGACATACTCTTTCCATGTTCTTGATGTCTTTACACTACAAATACAATCAGTTGTATCATCAGCTGTTGATGGTTTCCATTCATCACCAACATGTTTGTAAACCTTACCTGTCATATACACAGGAGAACCAACAACGAAATCACTAACAGAGTTCATTGATGATTCAATCGGAGAGTAATGTGTGATTGTTGTGTTTGATTGCGTACCGTAAATAGCAGCCTTGAATTTTGCTAAATATGCTGGTACCATGATTTGTCTTGAATATATTTGTCTAGCATCTAATAATTCTTGAGTAGTTGTCCAATTATATTCAGCCATTGGAACACTATATGTAAGTGGTCTTCCTGATGATAAATCAAGAATTTCTTCATAATACGCTGAATATTGGAAATTATCAAAATATATAGTTCTTTGATATAATAATATTACTATGTTATGGGGATTTGCAGCTGTATCATAAAATAATATCCTTATTTCATTTCTTTCTGCATGATTTCCGACTATGTATTCCAGTTTAATTGCGTTATTTATAATTTTTAGATATTGAATTGATATATCAGCACCCTCCGTAAATGGACCACAATCAATTGCACATTTTTTTATTAGTTGTTCTTCTGTTATGACATTTGACTTCAAAGCATATTTATTATCACATTCTGATTTAGTTAAATATTCAGCTAAACATTCAGGTATTTGACATTTAAATACAACTCCAGATAATATTAATGAAGCTAGATTAGTTATTGGTTTCTCATTTTTTTCGAATATACCATACAATTCATTATAATAAAATCTATCGAAATCAGTAGTTTCAAGTGAATTATTTATTAAATCAGCTGAAGTATAAACATTGTTTGTTAATAATTCATTTAATGAACTCTTCAATGCATACTTGCCTTCAGCGACTGTTTTCGTTTCATACTTATCTAATTCATAAGCCAATTCATCCTCATCAACAAACTTCTCATCAGCTTGTGAACTAGTATAATACGGTGTCAAGTCAACAGGTCCTGGTATATCCGTCTTCAAAGAATAAGTGTTCGACACATATCTTGCCGAATAAGCGTTTCTGTCTGTTGGTTCGATAGTTTTGGTAATTGAACACGATAAAACTTCTGGTGTTTCACCTGTTCCTGGATTTATTAATTCATGGCTGTCATACAAAAACCAAAGACTTGAATCACTTCCTTCCATCCGCATTATCTGAGAGGGTTGATCGTCATTGTACGAATAATCTACGTGAACATAATGACCTGTATAAAAATTGTTTGATAAAACAATATCCAACCCGTATTGCTCTATCATTTTATGATATTTGTCGTAATCTAAATCAGGAATTGTATTATTGACGATTTCGAATTGAATTGTTGTTTGACCCTCAATAATCTCTGGGAGGTCTTCTTTTGGAACATATCGTTCGGCACAAGAATCCAAAGTCGCCTGAAGAGCTTCATTAGCTACCATATTTGTTAAACACATTGATACTTGAGCTGATAATGGTTTATCATCATCAGCCATCAATTTCTGGAAAACTTCTTCTGGTAATTGTTCCTTTGGGTTCAATTGCAACTCACTATTTTTGAGTATCTCTGGTATATCTGTTTTCAATGCATATTTACCTTCAGCGACTGTTTTCGTTTCATACTTATCTAATTCATAAGCCAATTCATCTTCATCGACAAACTTCTCATCAGCTTGTGCACTAGTATAATACGGTGTCAAATCAATTGGTTCAGGTATATCACTCTTCAATGCATATCCTTTTAATGATTCATTTATTTTTGTCGTCAATGATTCTTCATTAATCAAGTCATCAGGTATATCAGTTGATAAAGCGTAATTGTTGATAACATAATCACGCAATCCGTTAACAGCTTTATTCAATTGTTCCTCTGTGATTCCATGACCGTTTGAACCTCCTACGTTTCCGTTCGATGTATCACCTTTGATAACATAATTGTCAACATATTTTTTAATGTATTTGTTAATCAATCCGTCAATGGTATTTGTTTTTGTTATGTGCCCGCTCTGCTCAATCGTAAACATTCAATTTATTAGAAACTAAACAATGTCAAAACAAGACAAAAATAATTCATCTGATAGCTTTGATTTAGATTTGAGCAATATTGATGATGATACTATATTTGACAGTGAGGTACCTAAACCTGATGATGATGATTATGAACTAGAGGACCCAATAGATTATTTTAAGAACACGTTTCTCAGTACATACAAACTAGAACACCCCAATGATTTAATTAATTTGTTGTATCAAATACAAAACAATGAATATACAGGAAGAAGTGTGGGAAAGATTCGTGAAATGAAAGTCAAGTTTCGTCGATTTGTTTCATTGATGAACAAAATCAATGCTGGTATTAAAAGCAAAGGCAATCAATTCCTTAGTTTAAGAGAGTACACACAAGATAAAAAAAGTCTTGATACAATTATCAATTACTTCAATATTGTTGTCAACGATGATTTGAATTATAGTTCTGATGGTTTTCGTTCATCACCTATCAAACCACCGAGAAAGAGTCAAACACCACAAGCCACCAAAGGAAGAAGAAAGAGAACAAGCATACATGAACCAACACCTGACAGCAATAAACGAAGAACACCAAGAAGAAAACGCATAACACCTACCGATTCTGATGAATTACTGAATACAAGTTTTTTGGAGCAAGATGATTCCCTACCATCAATATCATTTAACTTCCCAGAACTAGAAGAAGAAGAAGATAACCTATCAGCCTTGTTGCTGTCTCCTTATGATTTGGTAGATGATGACATTGAATTGCTCAAGCAATTAGGCTATAATCAACCATGGCTCAATGTACTACCAAGATGTTATGAAGCAGCAAAGAAACCACAAAACAAACTTGATGAACAAGCAAAGGAAAACGTTGATGCATTACATCAAACACTTGAAACTATTAGAGATAATATGAAGAGAAACATTGATATAACCAATGAACGAAAATCAATTATAGGCTTATCATCATTCTTCAGAGTGTTTGACACAATCATTAATAAAAAACCTATCAAAGGCTCTGATGTCATACAACCAATCAAACCACCATCAATGAAACCAATCCCATTTGTGAAACCAAATGATGTTGTTAATAATTTTTCAGCATCTAAAAGAGTCATGACAGACGCCGACGATTTTTCGCAGTCATTTGTTTTCGATAGAGAAGATGGTGATGACCTCAATCAAACATTCACTGAATACGCTCAACAAGCAAATAAACCAAAGAAGCATTGTAAGTTCATTGATGATGGTGATAAAGTTGAATTCAATCAAAAAATATTTAAACCTAAAAATCCATTTGCACAAAAAATATCCGATGATGAAATCAATGCTTTAATTAAAAAAGCTAAAGCAGCAACAGTAAGAGGTAAGCGCGAGGACAGAGATGCACCAACCGTTCTTGAAAACATCGATAGAGATTTCACAAACCTTAACATACAATCACCCGCCAAGAGTTCAACATACTATAAACAAAACTTTCTTGATTTAATCATTAATGGAAATTATAGAATCAAATACATTCCTGCTGCCTCAACCAGAGACCAAGCAACAATTTATTGTCATACACATCTAGACCAAGACGGAAAGCCAAAATATCGTTTACTTCCTACAAACGGAATGGACCCAAATGGTGAAGCTATAACAGACCTGAACGGAGATAAGATTGATGATATTGTATTAGTTGATAAGAAAGGAGTGCCACAAGTCATAAACGGTTATAAACTTGTATTTGCTTCTCCTTATAAGAAAGTATGGAAGACTGTTGTCAAATCAGCCGAAGAAAGGAAAGCTAAACCGTTCAATGTTTGGCTCAATGAACAATTCAATAAATCAAAGGACTCCGTAGATTGGGAGAAAGGCGAATATATTATTAATCCAAATAAAGACATCCAGAAATATACAGAATACTATCACAATGAACTCGGTTTAGGAAAGCCAAAAGTCAGCAAACGATTGAGTCCTTCATCATATTGGTCAAGTTATTTCGCAAAGGTTTGGAAAGTCTTCTGGCAATTATTCCCACAATTCAAACCATTAACAAGAATCATTTCATACCTTTCAGTTTCAAATGTTTTGTTTTGTATATACTTTGATAACAATGTCAAGAAAGAGATTGAAAAAGGCGGACAGCCAATGAACTACATTCAATGGTTGGCATGGAAGAAAATCAACAAATCAAAGTACAATCAAATGATTGGTAAGCGAATGACAACATTCAATGGTTGGCATGGAAGAAAATCAACAAATCAAAGTACAATCAAATGATTGGTAAGCGAATGACAACATTCATCAATAATTTGTCAAATGTCATCAACTTTGAAAACGGTGAATTCAATCCTAATAGGAGTGCTTGGGAAGGAATGCCAATCGCTTTCATTCAATCAATGGAATCATTGATACTATCATACTTAGTAAATGTCAGTATGAATGACAAGCAGAGAGCCCAAAAACTAGCTGAAAAGACTCAATTAGCTGCTGAAATACCAACAGAAGAGATAAGAGAAAATAAAGAAGAATATAATCGAATAATCAACAACTTGATTGATAAAATCTATGGTCAGCAATGTGGATATCTCGAATATAAGGAAAAATTATATGCACAGAAGAAAGACCAATTAAGTAAGGCAAACAGATACGATATTGATATATTTCAAGAAGAAGCATGAATCAGAGAATAAAAATAAATGAAATGATATTCATTGAATCATGTTGATTACTTTTATTTTTGTTCACTCATTTTGCGTTTTGGTCTTCGATGTTTGGATGTGCTGAGTCTACGTGTTGGACTCAAATCAGCATCGAACGGAGTGATTTCAGTTTTATCAAGTGATTCATCGGTGTTTCTCAATTGATTCCAATATCTCGAATCATTCCAAATCATTGACGGTGAAGGAGGGTTTGGTTGTTGAATGAATGATGATTTGATTCTGTTGGTTCGTTGTTTAGCTTTTATTGATTCAACTTGTCTTTGTTTTTCTTTGGCATACACTTCATATATTGGGTCATCTTGTAATTGCTCAAATAACTTCTCTCTTATTCGAACTCTTCTTTCGAGTGCAGGGTGTTGTTTAAATGTTGGTGGCGGGCTTCTTATGTTTCTGAATTTGCGAGGAATATAATAATCACATGTTGGTGGTGGTCCTTCAGTGATGTTAACGAATTTTGGTGTGTTTGGATAGTGTTCAGGTGGTTTATATGATGAAGGTCCAAAAAAAGCTTCAAACACTGGAGGTGAATGATTGTTATTCATTTTGAATTCAATAAATTAATAAGCAACTGAATATAAATGATTCAGGTTCAATAACGTTTCCTTTCATGTCTGTGAACCATAAATGATATTCTTTTTTTGTGTTGTTCAGACACTCATATTTCCTGTATTTGGTTTGTCTTCTGTTAGCAAGCATAATGAAATGGTCGCAGAAAGGCATGAATTCAACTATATCTGAATGAACCATCAAATCACCGACAATATGTTGATTGACAACACCCCCGCAATACTGAACAACAATGTACTTCTTGTTGCGACTATAAACGAAATCATCAGGAAGATTAAAATCTTTTGTTTATGTGTGATAGTATCTTTTTGTTGTGTTTTGTTTAGCTTTCATTTTGCGTTTTATAAGCCAAAAAGAATATTTTATAATCATCATTCAAATCATCTATTGATGAACAAACATTTTTTGTGTACATGATTGGAACTGTTATTATTGTTTTGTTCTTCAGTGTTTTGTTAGTTTGACGCAAAGGTTTTAATAGTTTACATTTAACGTTTCCAGACTCATAGCAAATGAATTCAGCGAGTTCATTGAACACTCTTCTTCGCTTTTCATGTTTCTTTTCTGTTTTTCCGTAATCGGTGTGAATGAGTATTATATTTTTTGGTTTGTATGATAGAAGACCTTTAAATCGTTGTTTTTGTTGAATCTCTTTCAATTGCATTGATTTCGCTCTTATGTATTGCCATTCAAGGTCGCGGTCGTCTTGCATCTGTTGAGGTGTTAGATAAATGTATTTTGATTGTCGTTTGTCAAGGTATAAATCAGTTTCTTCATCAAATGATGTGTATAAAGGATTCAATAAGCGAAGAGATGAATGAGGTGTGTTATTGTACCATGCAACCGTTTGTTGTATCAATACATTGTTTGTCATTCGTTGTTGTGATTGACCGAAAGCATTTCGTAATGTTCTGATTACTGCATCAACACATTTATGTGCATTCGTGAAAGGTGAATCATCAATGATTAACTTTATTTTGTTTGGTGCTTTGAATTTAATTGTGTGTTTGTCTAATTGATATCTTTGCTCTTCACCGTTGCAATAACTTTTGAATGCATTTGATATAAAAGCCTTTTCACCATCACATTTAATTGTTTCAATTCTGATATTCCTTTTATTGACTAGTTTATCAATTACTTTGATTATGTAAAACTCAGATTTGTAATCAATTGGTTCAACAATTAAGTATTTGGTGTTTACATTGATTAGGACGAGATAAGCTTTGTTTAATGCAAACATTATATCGATTTCGTAAGCGTACGGTTCAAATGAAAAGTCAGGTTTTGATAGTTTCTTTACTGTTTTCAATTGGTAATCTGGAATATAAGGGTCTGTTTTAATATTTGTGTCTTTGATGTACTTGTATTTAGATTTGAAAGGATAGTTGATTGATTCCTTGTAGTCTTCCATTTGAATCGCAAAAATAAAGATATTATTTAATGATGATTATTTAATGAAATCAATTCATTTATTCATTTGCTTGTGAACCTTCTGGTGTTGAATCGTCATGATATTCAATTAAATTATAAAGTCTCTTGAACTTTGCTACTTGAACACAAACATTTTGACCTTCAGTGTTTAATAAATAAACGTATTTATAGCCTTGATTGTTTTCATTAATATGCATAATTCTGTAATCATCTCCATTGAAATAATAAAAGAAACCATTTGACCAATAATAATCTTCAAAATGATGTATAACAGAACCTGATTTATGGTAAACTTCATAATCGGTTATTTTTATTGCATCTCTTGGTAAAGCTTTAATAAATCGAAATGTTCTAGATTTATTCCCTGATTTATTTCGACTGTTTGTTGATATTGTAGCATGTCTTAAGTTAGATAAATGATAATCTGTTGTATCTCTATTTATGTGGTCAACAACAATTTTGTGCTCAGGGTCATCATTCGGAATAAATTGATTAGCAATCAGTACATGTTTTCTTATCTTTCTGCGATTCAAATAAACTGATATATATCCTTTATCATTGAATTCACTAACTTCATAATGATTGTCTTTACGTCTAATTGTAAATGGATAAACAGACAATATTTCATAATCATCATATCCTTTTAATTGTACAAACTCAGCTGCTTGTTCGGTCATTTATGAAACAAAAATAAAAAATCAATTTAAAAACTTAATCATCAAATTAAATCATTATTTTTATTCATTTGCTTGACTTCCTTGTGGTGATTCGTCGTCAACATATTCCAAACCTTCGAGTGATAGTTTAAAGTAAGAGTCCCTAGTTATCCAAAGTTGAACGGGAGGAGGTCTGACAATTGTTCCGTTTGGTTCAACAACATTGAAATATGTGTCATCATCTCCAGTATAGATAGGCATTCCATTGACTTGTATTTGCACGTTTCCAAATCCCCCATCAAGTCCGTCGAATGTATACCCTGCACTCGCTCGTTCAGTTTGAATATTGAAAACAAATGATGTTGCATCACTGATTGTGTTGTTGTATCTCTTACCATTCGGGTCATTCTTTGGCATTGTCATCGAATCTTCAAATTCCTTTGTGCATGAAAGAGTAATTGCATCTAAATCACCAGCCGTTAATTGATTCTCAAAGAATCGTGCACCAATGGTTGAAACGTTTTCGTCTGGGAAGTTCTTTCCACCAATATTCAAGAAACAGTTTTGATAAACTGGATTTTCAAAGACAGTTAAATCATTATGATGCTTTGGAAACATGATTGATAAATTAGTTGCATTGATTAATGGGATATTCAATGTTGACTTGATTCCGTTTGCTGCTGGAGCGATTGGGAAAGCATGATAATCAACTTTTTGTGAAGGAATGATTAAACCTTGTCTTAAAATGTCTTCCATTCCTTGTCTTGTAGCTTCACAAACACCAAAGCCTTGCATATTAGATTTACAAGCCATGATTGTCATTCGATTAACAGTAAGTGTTGCTGTTTGTTTTGAATAATGAGCGCTCATCAACTTGTTAGCTTCAGATTTAGAAACAAAATTAATATAAACATTACCTGCTGGATGCTTTGATGAAGGTATTCCACTTGGATGTTCTTTCAGATAATGTTTATTGCAAATTACTTTGTTATCATCTGTCTTTTCAATTCCGAGCTCTGCAAACTCTTCATCAGTATAGCTGAACATAAATGTGAATGTTTCAAGTTTTTCATTAACAGGAATATTTGTTGAAGCAGGAATGTAATGGTCTATCAATTCATACTTCAATTGATATTTCGTTGGTGTTGGTTCAGGTGATGGTGGGTCTGGATTGTCTCCAGGTCCTGGAATCACAGCTTGATTACCGATTTGTGTGAATTGATGTTTGAGGTGTCCTCGTGCTTTGATTTCCTTTAGTCTGTTTAATTCTTCCATCGATATTGAATCATTGTCTTCAAGAAATACTTTTGCTTCAGCAACTGTGTAAGGGTCTAATACCGCCCAAACAAGACCAGCTGGACTGACTTGAAAACGAATTGATAAATCACCAATGATTCCGTTAGGGAATAAATCAAATGCTTGTAATGCGAGCAAATCATCAAAAGGAACATTCAAATCAAATTCGACTTCACTTCTTCCTGTGTTCTTAAATGAATTCAAGTTAACATAAGCTCCTGCATGTGTCTGTGAATAGTTGCTAATGTTTTCCCACAATGAATGAACGAATCTGCGGCGTTTCTTCTCGGCTTCTGGTTTAACTGAAGAATATAAGAAGCCTTCACGAATGCATTCATTCTGTTGGTATCCGACATTGACATTATTATGAAGAATCTCTAACCTGTCAAACAACTGGTTTGATGATTTGAAACCGACAAACAGCTTGTACAAGTTGTTGGGGTCATTGATTTCATTTAATTTGCTCATATCCGTATTCAATGATAAATCTAATTTAACGTGAAATGTTAAGAAACCTTTATCAATATCACTGATGAAGTGGTCAGGATGAGTTAAACTGATTTGTGAATACTGTCCTTGATGAAATGGAGCTGGTTGGTCATGACAGTCAACAGTTCTAAATGAAAATGAACGTGTACCGTCATTGACATTAATCATGTTTCTCATCTCTTCAAATGCATGAAGAACGTTTCCTGTTTCAGTGCGAAGATTATGAGCTCTCTCGTTTCGATATAACATTTATAATTGAATAAAAAGGAAATAAATCACTTTTATCATCAATTAAATTATGGGTGTGGGTATATTCAACAAAATCAAGAACGCATTTAAATCAATTGGCGGCAAAGTCAAATCATTCGCTCAGAAAGCAGTTAAAGCAATTCCAAAAGTTGTTGATGTTGGAAAGCAAATCATGGACAGAGTCAAACCAATCACACAATTCATTCCTGGTGTTGGTCAAGTAGTTGACGCAATTGATACAGGTTTAAATGCTGTCGACAAAGTAGGTAAATTTGGTAAATCAATACTGAATGAAGTTAAATGAAAAACAATGAAAAATAATGATTTAAAATGAATATAAATGAATGATAACATCAACGAACTTAAAGTAATAAACGAAAACATTAATGAATCAAAAGTGTTTAAATCAGTTGAAGAGTTCAATTTGTTCTATCAAAAGAATATCGAGCAAATGAAAACACAAACGACTAACTATTTGAACAAGATTTATAAAATCATCACTAATGACGGCAATGAATACAAAATCACTAAACGCAATTGTAAAGATGGTAAACGATGTGGTGGCGACATTTATTTGAAGAAAGTTGGGAACACAATCACTAAAACACTTGAAAACGATAACATCAAGGCTGATATATCATTGATAAAGGAATCATTGAATGAATTCACTGAACAAATCAATCAATTGAGCAATAAAAATAAAATACTTGAGGAACATATCAATAAGCTTTCAAATGTTGTTGACCAACAATCAAAAGTCATCAATGAATACATTTTAAATGTTGTTGCTCCTGACAACCACCGAATGATTAAGTGAATCATGATGATTTAATGATTTAGTCGTTTTTGGAGGAGGTTCATGAAATACATTACCTTTTTCATTATAACATTTCACTGTTGGTGCTGAGTTTATTTTTGTTCTCTTCTTTTGCATCGTTAACTGTAATCTATCAAAATAGTTTTTGTGTTTATCATCATGAACGGTTCTCATTTGATTAATAGCAGACATTTAATTGTTATTAAATGAGTGAACTAACAGAATACAAGAAAGAAATACCAGAATTAAAACGTATCAAACGAGGATTGAAAGAAAAGTGTTATGATTACAAACAATGTCTCAACAATATCAAATCAGGAATGTTGGGCTCTGATGGTCTTGCCGTTCGTGAGTCTCTTATCGAAGACATCAACAGCCTCAAAAATAAAGTTCATCAGCTTGAGAATGAATTAAACTCATTAAACAGCTCTTCATAAACAGTACATCATCTATGACATCAATCTTTTATTTTTGGTCATTTATTCAAAAGTGTCTACCCGATTTTTGAATGAAATGGGGGGCTAATTTTGAAAAAGTGGCGATTTTTTGAGTCATGGCGCCGATGTTTGGGGTCTGTAAATCCTATGATGAGGGGGTCATTTTTTATCACCCCACCAGACGGTCCACTATCACTACTGCCGTTCCTGTTGAACACGATCCTGCTGCTTGGGCAGCTCCACCAGATCCCGATGCCGATGAATATGATTTATTGGAGTAAGCTGATGAACCACCCACTAGACGATACCTATTTTTATGGCACAGAAACCATGAGTACATCTCTGTCAGACATCGTTAAAGACAAGGTCCATGAGGTGTTATCCACTAAGAAGAACGACATGAGTGGGGCCTTCATAGACAAGGTTCATCCAGAGATCAACGTTAGATACAACTCCGTTAACGTCATTGTCGGTAAGCAAGGTCAGGGGAAGACAGTCATCGCTTTGGAAGAGATCATCAAGATTGCATTAATGGATACTCATCATCTACTCGTCTACGTAACCAAAGATTGGAATGAAAGTGATCGATCCTTCCTCGCCTTGAAATCACTGATAGAACCTCGTTTACCGATCATCACCATCAGTGAATCATCAGCCGAAACAGTCATAGAGAAGCTCATTAAAGCCAAGAACGAGTACTATGCCATCACGAACAACCATCTCGAAGACAATCTAGACGACCCCCAACTCAACATCACCCCAAAAGAGATCCATGACCTCTTCGATACCCTCCACATCTAAGACTTCCATCGGAAGTACCTCCATACACTCGTCCTCTTTGATGACATCAGTAACAGCAAACTCTTCACGAATGAGACATCGTACTTCTCTCAGTTACTCCGTCGTTGTCGACACACCAACATGACCTTCTTTCTATTGATTCAGGGATGGAAGGGCCTGAAGCCGCACATCAAGAACGAGATCACCACGTTGATGATATTCCCCTGTTTCAACAAACAACAACTGAGGTACATCTATAGTCAGTCCGCCTCGAATCTCTGTTTCGACGACTTCTACGAAAAATATGGGCAGATCATGTCGTTGAAGACCAACTATCCCGACTCCCATCCATATATGGTCATTCAGGTCGTTGACGGTGGCGAGACGTTCATTCAGGTATGAGTTGATTGAAATAGTCTTGTATCGACTGCAACGCCAACTTGATGTTTTTGATGTCGTCACTCATCTCGGATATCTCGTTCTCGATAGCCATGAATCTCTGTTCCGTCTCCGAGTCATCTTCTTTGGGTTTTGTCGCTTTCGGGGCTTTCTTGAGTGATAGCACACCTTTGATTCTCGCGACACGATATCCGTTGATGTGGTACATCTTGTTGAGCTTGTGGGTGGTTAGCTTGTCCATCTCTTCTTGATGGGATTTGTACCATGAGTCGAAGTCGTTAGGGGTGTCGAACTCTTTGAGGTAGTGCGTGATGGGCTCAATTACTTTGACGTCCATGTTTGAGTCAACACAAAAATAGGTAAACCTTATCGATCGATTCCGAAACTGATCAATCATTAACGAACTCATTCAATCACCTCCGAAATGGGTGTGCGGGAAATCACGCGGACCCGAAATCACCTCTTACCTTGGATGGATAAGACGGTTGCCGAGGCTTCGTTCATGAGCTATCCAGTCATCAATCGCTGAACGCCCATTCGTTTTGATGTAGTTGTCGACCTTGTCTGATATCGAGACTGCTTTATCACCAGCTATTCCAGTGACTTTGCTTGCGACACCAATAGCGTTACCAACCTTTCCACCGATTGCGTTACCGATGGTTCCCAATATGGGTGCTACCGTGTTCTTGACGACCTTACCGACTTTCTTGGCGATGGGAACTACTTTCTTGATCCCATCTACGATCTTCTTCCCGAGTTTTTTGAACCAGGTTCCGAATGCCATGTTTGTGGTGATACAAAAAAGTGATTTCAACGAGGTTAGAACCCCATCGACAGTTCCGATTTTTTAGTGACAACCCAAATGACCTACCAGAACGCTCAATTCAAGAACTCCGGCAATGACGAGGGAGATGTTCTCGACTTCTTCAACGATACTCTCCGTAACCTCGTCCAAAAGAACGGAGGTGACAACACATTCTCTTTCGTTACCGAAGAGTTCCTCAACAAAGATGCTCCAATGCCAGTCGGTACCAAAACTCGCTTGAAGCTCACTCACTCAGGTCACACCATCAGCCAAATCGAGAAGGGATTCATCAACGCCACAGTCGAATTCAAGGTCAAGTTCCAGAACAACATCGCTGCTGACGCCATCTCTAAGATCGATACAGAAGGGTTGAACCTCATCTTCGTCGGCTTCAAGAACTCCGTTGAATTCATCGAAGACTGTAGATTCTGGGTGAACGGCAAGCTCATCGACACCTATCGCCAAGACGAACTCATCCGCGAATCATTCGCATACAACTCCATCAAAGCACGTGACGCTAAAGCAGCCAACCCTCATGCACACTCCATCTGGGAGAACGTTATGAACTACATGCCATGCAAGTGCGGTGTCTACATCCCATTAGCCAAGTTCGAAGGTGGAGCACCCGTTGACGTCAAACTCGATCTCATCATCCCATTCACAGACCAACTCGCACTCCAAGCCTGGCGCCTCTATCCTAACCGAATCCTCGGTGAAGTAGAAGAAGAGATCAGAACCTCTTTAGATGCCCTCGTTTGGTGCCAAATCGATCCCAAAGCCGTTGCTGATGTACTCAAATTCATGAACTTCGATGCCACCAAAGAGTACAGTTCACCATGGATACTCCCTATCACAGCCCACTTCACACAGATTGGAATGCCAGCGAAGATCGTTCACGCAGTCACCGAGAAACCACTCAACACAGCAGTAGCTGACGCGAGCATTGACTTCAAAGCATCCTCCATCAAAGACGCCAAAGAGAACCACTGGACCGTCAAGTTCAATGCCCTTCAGCTATACAACAACGGTGAGATCAAGATAGCGAGAACCAACTGTGCTGGATTCGGTGTCAAACCAAACGTCATCGAGGGATTGTACGAAGCACTTAAGACCCCAATCATCGTCCCTGCACAAGAACTCACTCGCGAGATCTTCGAAGGTACTGCCAAAGCTGAGGGATTAGACGTCTCGAAATCCATTCCACTCCGAAACGCCACAAACATCACACTCATGTTTCCACGTCATCCAGGGGATATCACATGCTTCCAGAACATCATGTACCAACACTGTCAGCTCACCGTCAACAAGAGACAATACCCAGATACCGAATTCGAAACAACTCATGATGGTAGATTCGTTCAACATCAACTCATCGCGAATGAACTCGACGGATGCATCGAAGCCACTGACGAATTAGTCCGCTCGTTCTCTCTTGCCCTCAACGATGAAGTTACTGGAAAGAGGTACAAAGCCACATCAGCCGCGGATAACACATCATTCGGAATCAACTTCCAACTCGAACGCGGCAATGCTGGATACGTCTTTGATGGTATCGATACTGGATGCCACTCCATCACAGTCAACTTCAAGGGACAACCAATCCACAAGGGAGAAGACGATACATACTTCTACCCAGATGTTCTCGATAACGGAACCGTCGTCAGAGATGTTCATCCACCTGCTCCTGAGATGTGGATCTGCAGCGATACTTACTGGACATGGTCAATAGATGGTGGTGTTCGATACCACGCTAGAGGTGTCCCAGCAGGTTACGAGTAAAGGGATCATTCACCGAGGTGCTGTTACTGACTATTTTTACCGAAATCAAATCCATGACGACATACTCTCAGCGAGTCTTCCACAACGTACCTCTCCCCAATCGAATATCCTACAACATTGATCCGTATCGAAGTGATGCTCACGATGAATATGAAGACCTCAACGGTGACGGAGTCGTTGACGATTACGAGAGACAGATGCAGAACATCCAATCCACTGAACCAACCACCAAGACGTACTTCATCACCAGAGACTACGACAACATACTACCACCAGAGTTCGTCAACTCATCGAATGATCGCTACATAGCGTTTCAGTACTGCAGAGCCACGTGTAAGCACTACCTCGATGGTGAAACCGAAGTCCATTGCTCCTTCGTTCCCCGTGATGAGTACTGTGATTCCCTTGTGTGGTACGCCAATCTAGTTCCCCCTGACGACAACCGCAAATACGAGATCATCTCACGAAAGAACTCCTTCAAGGTATGGTTCACAGACGCGGAGGGTCATGATATCAAGCCCGACAACTTCACCCTCTTCCTGAAACTCGAGTACTGAGACCCCCACATCCTATTTTTAGTCGAAATCAAATGACCGGTATATTAACCAAGCAGAACGCTATCGATAAAGCCCTTGTAGGGGGTACTCGAGATGGTGGTGGAGGGAACCAATTACTGGATAACCTTCATGTATACCACAATGCGACCTTCGATGGAGACACCAAATTCGAGGGGTTCCTCGGTAGCAGTGTTGCGTTCAAGTCCACTCCTGTGTTTGAAGCCGATATGGAAGTGATGGTTGATGGATACCCCATGTCAATGTCGGAGGTCAAAGCCGATATCGATAAAGCCTTTGAGTTGATAGCCGAATGCGACCAAAACACCACCATAGTTGACCTCAAGCACGACAAAATCTGCAGCACCATGTTCGAGAGTATCGATGCTCTATCAAACACCATCAACGAACACTTAGAGAATCATCCCAACCTTGATGCTCCTTCAGGGCTCAGTATGCTGATGGATACAACCACTCACAACATTGACCTTGACGAACCCGAACCCGAGGTAACAGTCGATGATGTGAACATCGTCATGAACACCTTGATCAGCAGCGTCAACGAATCACTCATCCACTTCGAAACCAATGACAAGACCCTCAATGAGAGATCTCTTGAGAATGAAAGCAACATCAAGATCATCGACAACGAGATCAAACTAATCAACATCTACCTCGACTCTGCTCAAGAATCCATCACGAACATCAACTCCGCTATGGATGACGCCGAAACGGACATCACTCAATTGAAGACCGATTTATCAACAGTCGAAAGCGATATCACTCAGTTGAAGACCGATTTGGACAGCCTCGAAACCACCGTATCGACACTGAGTTCCACTGTAGCATTCCCTTCAGATATCACTACCGCAAGGGATGAACTCAATGAGACAATTAACGCAGCAGTATCCACCATCAACGATGAACTCGATGACCGATACACCAAGAAAGAGGTCGATGACAAGCTCTCCTTAACGAACAACAACTTCGGTGACTACGTGACGACAGCATCCTTCACCACATCCATCAACAACATCAACGATGAACTCGATGACCGATACACCAAGAAAGAGGTCGATGACAAGCTCTCCTTAACGAACAACAACCTCAACGGTTACGTTACGACAACATCATTCACCACATCTATCAACAACATCAACGATGAACTCATTGACCGATACACCAAAAGCGAGATCGATAACAAGGTATCCACCATCAACAACAACTTCGGTAACTACGTGACGACATCATCCTTCGCCACATCCATCAACAACATCAACGATGAACTCGATGACCGATACACCAAGAAAGAGGTCGATGACAAGCTCTCCTTAACGAACAACAACCTCAACGGTTACGTTACGACAACATCATTCACCACATCTATCAACAACATCAACGATGAACTCATTGACCGATACACCAAAAGCGAGATCGATAACAAGGTATCCACCATCAACGATTCCCTCAACAACAGATACACCAAGAAAGAGGTCGATGACAAGTTCGTTACATCAACGAAGCACACTAGCGATATCAATTCATTGACGACATCCATCAACAACAGATACACCAAGAAAGAGGTCGATGACAAGTTCGTTACATCAACGAAACACACTAACGATATCAATTCATTGACGACATCCATCAACAACAGATACACCAAGAAAGAGGTCGATGACAAGTTCGTTACATCAACGAAACACATTAACGATATCAATTCATTGACGACATCCATCAACAACAGATACACCAAGAAAGAGGTCGATGACAAGCTCTCCTTAACGAACAACGGCTTCGTGACGACAACATCATTCACCACATCCATCAACGATCTCAACAGTAAACTCAGTAACCGATACACCAAGAGTGAAAGCGATGACAAGTTCGTTCATCAAGATAGCCTCATTCCGAGTACAGACACAACGACTACTACATTCACCGATGATGAGGTTCTGACAGCGTTGAACACCGTCAATCGCATCAATAACGCACAGTTCTGGTATCGATCGGGTAATAACGTGATAAGACCGAAGAACGCTGATTTCGTTCGATGTATGTTCTATGCTGAGCAACTCAGGTTCACTAACGATTCGAATAGATACGTCAACGATCTCGCCTTGAGTACCGAAACCGTCAACAACGACACATCACTGGCCACATCAGCTTTCGTTCACAAATGTGTTGATGACGTCATCGACGACAAATCCATTGCCAAGAACTCTATGGTGAACACCTTCTCCGAGTACATCAAAAACGATAGAGAAGCCGTGAACTACACTGACGAAGCCAAGAAGTACATATCCAATCTAACCTTCATTAACCGTGATTTCGATCTGAGCTTCAAAGAGGTTGACCTCTCGAGAGTGAAGTACATCGTGGCCTACTATCAATGCCCATCCGATCATTGCTTCCGCATGAGCTTCATCGTCGTGTACAACAACGTCAAGAAGACTGGTAGATTGCTTGTCTTCACGGGATCAGGGGAGTTCAAATATGCAGTAGTTGATGTCACTTCAAACCAATCTGGAGATGGTATCGCCGCTTCGTTTTACATTGGGGTTGATGGTGGAAACTTCCCCACTCACGATGATCTCGTTATCGATACTGGTGCGTACAGGGAATTCAAGTACGTTAGGTTCGTTGAGACTGATGAAGCGATGATGGGTTCGTTGATGGACCTCTTCTCGATATACAAGCTCAGCAACTATCCGACAACGAGTGAATGCGATGCCAGGTACGTTAAGAAAGAAGGTGCCCTCGACAGTCAATCCCTGATGTCTGCATTCACCAACTTCATTCAAAGCGATATCACCACTAGGGATTACTATGGACTAGCTCAGAAACATGTGGAGTATCTGACATTCGATAACACATCCATCGAAATCAGTCTCCAAGACGTTCCACCGAAAGCGAAGTATGTGATCGTGAAGATGGATGACGATGGATACAACACACTGAAGAGCATCAACATCGTGGTAGTGTTTGATCTCATCAACTATAAGGGATCGGCAATCATGTGGCTTGGTGGTGTCGCCAATACTCCTCATGCGATCACGGATGCAACGGGTTCATCCTATCATGATAGTCAAATCAACAAAGACTGCGTCTCGATCTGTATGAACTTCTTACCCAACTTAGACTACGAAGATTACGACCTGATATTCACACACTGTGACCCTCTCGTCGATACCGGAGCGTATGGGATATTCAAGTACATCGAGTTCATTGAAGCCGATAACGATGATTCCCTTGATGAATTGATTGGTGGGTTGATGAAGCTATTCAACGATTACACACTCTCTCGACATAATCTGAAACCCAGCACCTCCATCACTCACTACTGCCCTATCGAAGCCGGAGAAGAGATCACTGATTTCAAAGTCGGTAAGCCAGTGTTCCTCAGTGGACATATCTATAAACGAGTCAATGGTAAGTGGGTATCCTCAACGGCTACTGATTCAACGGATTGTATCTGCAGCGTCATCGTCGATGGATCCTACAAAGAGTTCGTTGGGGTAATCACTTCTGTTGACGAATCTAACGGTTGCATCACGTTTGCGACACACGGCGACATGCTATTCACTGTTGACGATGCCAATCTCTATCAAATCGGTGAGGTAATCCTCTTCAACGGGAAGATCCTGGACGAAGACTATGCCATGACTCTCCGAATCCAACAATCCATCGTCGGGAAGGTCACTGAGAAGATCAATGAAACGACTCTCGCTGTGTTTCGATCGTAATGGACTGAACCTATTTTTGGATGACTCGAGCAAAAAAGAGCAAAAACCAACCGTCTTCGTGGATGCGTCGTGCATTCGATGTAAGAGAAAGACATACGTACCACGTCTGGCCAGACATAGATTAGGTTCCGTTTAGGTATATCTTGGTAACGGGTATCTCCGGATAGGAAGCACCTAGGCCAATTCTGATGGTGGATTCGGGATATCGTCGACGGTTATATAGTCAAATATTTGGCCTCGACGATCAACATTTCAATGGGCGACCGTTAACGAGATTCCCCAAAAAATATCCGATTTGGTACCCAACTTCCGAGGATCATATCTCCACGAATACTCAACCAATTGACTTTGTTCCTTCACCATTCGATAGCAGTGATTTAGTCTATGTCGTTGATGTTATCAACACTCTGATTGATTCTCCAGACGATGTGCTGCAGCTCTTTGAAGTCGTCATCGATGTTTCTCTGGACGATGAATGTGTTACGGATATAGTGCATGAGCTCATCAAGTTTGGATTCGTCGTAGTTGCTTCTCTTGTACTCATCGTAGGCGTTCTCCCTCAAACGGTTGAAGAAGAGGTTCGTTTTGACGATGTCGTTGGTGATTCCATTCAAGGTGTCATTCATTTGGGTCACACAAAAAGAGATTGAACCACTTAGCAGACCATCTTCAAGCTGACTCCATAACGAATGAACTCGCTATAGACATCGTTTCTGCAGTACTTCAGGTCTTCGCTCTTACCGTCAATCGTGATGAGGATCTTCGAAACGTAGATGATCTTATCGGACTTCCCACTACATCCACCACCACAGGAGATGTCGTCATTGAGTACCAAATCGACCTTCTCGCAACCGGTCAAGAGCTTGATCATCTCCATCAGCAACCTGCTTTCGCAGACTACGTAGGAGTTCACCTTCAAGGGGTTGTTCTCGTACATCTCGACCAACATCTCTAAGAAACGGTTCTTCTTGTCGAGTTCATCCAATTCACTTCCCATGTCGGCGATACCTCTGTCGATTGGTTGTGGAGATGGATATGCTGATGCCGGTGTCATCATCGGAGTATCGGAAACTGTTCCACCCGTTTGAGGGCGAAGTTGAGTAAAATTTACGTTCGGGTTCAGTGGTTGCACATCCAGATATAGGGGAACTGTGGATGGTCTGCTCTCTTGACGAGGCTTGATGTTGATGTTCACGTTGGTGTTCTGCTCTTGTTTGATCGTGTTGTCGGTCTCACTTGGGAGTATTCTCGCGGCACGTAACGTCATGATCGTGTTTCGTTTCGATTAAGGACGTGGTAGGACCAAATATAATTTGAATTTTATGTGTAAATATCTCCTTAAATAATTTGTTATTGTAGTTCTAAAATATATTATTATATTATATATTTGATATTTATTAAAATAAATCAATAATAAATGAGATCTCCTATGTATATGAAAGAAAAGCATCCAAATTAAAAATGACATTAAAATGAATAGAACATCAGAACGACTTTATTAATCAAAAAATAAATGGTTTTTATTAAATATATACATGCTTGCTCACTTTTCCTATTGACCAAAATTACATAATTTGAAAAAAAAATTTAATGATCATCAATATTCTGAAAAAATTTTGTTATACTTTTTTCTTAAATAGAGTTTAATTTTGGGATATTTGTAAGTTTACTATAATATTATTTATTGCATACATTAAAATTCAATTTTAATGAGGTGATAAAAAAAAGTGGTTTTAGCCAAATTCATAACTTTCAAATGAATAGAAGTATGCGATTTCACAAATGTAGCACTTGAACTATTAATATATCAAAATTAATCATTTGCTGAATATTTCCTATTGAGTATTTTTTTAAATCATTTACTTTTTTATTCAAAAATTTATACTTCAACAGGTCCGATATCATAAAAATTGAATGACAGCAAATTGTCTTCTGGGATAATTTTTGAAATTATTGGTAAAATGGTATTATATATTTAAATGTTAATGCAATTTAATTGATAAAGTTTTGTGATAATAAATATTAAATGAGATATTTTACATACAAAAATGAGATTATATTTGGTCCTACCACGTCCTTAAAAACCCCTGAGACACTATTTTAATGGGACCTCAAACATGGCATTCGGTAGCTGGTTCAAGAAACTGGGGAAGAAGATCAAGTAGGGCTTCAAAGACTTCGCTAATGGGTTCAAACATGGTTGGAACAAGACAAAGTCCGTCCTCGAGAAGGTACCCGTCATCGGGGGCGTCGCGAAGGTCTTACCCAAGTTCAACAACAAAAACAATCCGGTATCGCAACACTTCGGTGGTGATGGATACGTCAAATTTGATTCAAACGGTAACGCCATCTCTTAGGTATAGAGGTTCTTCACGGCTCTGTTGAGAAGGGCTCGGACCTTCATGTTGTGGTCATATTTTTGTTGAATTCGTTGACGTTGACGTATCTTCTAATGATGCGGAAAATTCCCAAAAATGCTTGGGTATATCAAATCCCATTCCCACCCATTGCTCCCTAATTGAAAAAGTGGAATAAATTTTTATACATTTGTTTTTACTTTTATATTTTATAAATAATATATATAATTTATTTAAACATTATTTTAAACTTAATATTTAAAATGTATATATTATATACTTGTATAATTATATTTTATTTTATCTCAGAAAAAGTTTTAAATAATTTCAACTTTTTGAAAATATATTTTATTGAAATTATTAATTTTAAAAAAAAACATTTAATATATGATAAGATAGATAACTTTTGAAACATAATATTTTTATTGTGTAAAAATTAAATTTAATAAATTATTGTGTTATAGGGGTTAAAAAAAGTTCTGACCCCCCCTTTGTTTTTTGACAAATAATTAAGATAATTAAAATTAATTTTTATTGTTTAATATAATACTCTCCATTGTTGCTTATTACCCAGTTTAATCTTTCAATCCATTCTTGAAAGACTGATTGGAGCTCTTCGAAAGTCACTTCATTAAAAAGTGACTGTATTTCTGAGATGAGTTCTTCTGGGCTCTCTAACTTTTTTTCCTCAAGCAGTTGCTTAATTCGTCCAAAGAGCCAGAAATCACACGGGCTTAAATCTGGAGAATAAGCCGGGTGATCAACTCTTTTGAGTCTATGGTCACTCAAAAATTCACTTGTTTTCGAACCGTTGTGAATTCTGCTGTTATCCATATGCAGAATGAACTGTTTAATTCGGATATTATGATCTCCATGATGAATGAATTGGCAAATTTCATCAAGAATATTGGTAATGAAATATTCTTGATTGAATTTGATCCCTTTTGGAAGTGCATCAATACATATTAAACGGTCTCCACTGAAAGCAATTGTGATCATGCATTTTTTTGAACCAATTTTTTTCAGAACTCTTGGTGGAACTTTTTCAATTGATGGTGCATACATAGCATTTGTTTCATAATCAAAATAGAACCATGATTCATCTAAGGTTATTAGTGAGATGAAATTATTTTCTTGACAAGAGTACAATGTTTTCAAAAGTGCTCTTGATTTTTCAACTCGTTCGATCTTATTTTCCGGGGTGAGTTGATGAGGGACCCATCTTCTGATAAACCTTTTCAAATGAAGGACATCGGTTAAATTGAAAATAACCGTTGGAACAGAGCAACATAATCGTGATGCAATACTTTTTGCAGTTGAATAAGGTTCATCTTGCAAAATGGCTGAAATAGTATCAGATATATCCAAATTTGGCCTTCCTTCGCGTTCTAAATCATTGCATGATAAATCTCCACTTTTGAACCTGTTGACCCATCGTTGGATTGTTGACATACTAAGAGCGTCATCTTCTAATGTATCTGTTAACTCTGTTGTAATTTTTTTGTATCCCCATCCTTTCAGGAAGAAATACTTGATAACAATTCTTTGCTCGCGATTATCCATTTTATTTTAAACGTAAAAAATGAAAATTTTAAACGCATGATCTTTCAAAAAAGCTGTTTTTTGAGATGATGAATAATTAATTTTTAGAAGTTTTTATTTAAGAATGATCATTATCATCTATACTATCTAAATATAGAATAAAACCAAATTTTGGGCAAGCAGGTGTCAAAAAACAGAGGGGGGGTCAGAACTTTTTTTAACCCCTATATAATATATATAGTAAATATTTGAAAGATATTTATGCAAAAAATCTTGGGAGAACATGTATTCAATTCTTGGGAAAATAACCGATTTTTCTCAAGGACAATTTTCTATTAAACCTCCAAGGAATTGGCCTTTTTGGGAATCCCAAATTTCCCAAAAATTGAAAGCCCAGCTCTCCCAAGAAAAATTTCATAAATATCGCGAAATAATGTAGAGAAATAAATTTAAATTGTAATTATTTTGTTGTAAAAAATTAATTTAAGTTAAAATTATATAATAATTTATTTTTTTTTTTTAGAAACTAGTACGAATTTTTTAAAAATTGGTAATATTTTAATTTTTGAGATGGGAAATCTATCCCAAATTCAAAAAGTAGGCTCTCCCAACTCAAAAAATAAACATTTTATTTGAAATCTTTGAATAATATAATTCAATTTTTTTATTCACCTCATCTCTCAAAAAGCTCAGTATATTTTGCTCATAACTCATCAAACAGTTTTTCAAGGACAAATTTTCTTGAAGTAATTTATTGTTTAGCAAAATATTATTCATTTAATTCATAAAAAATTCACTGTTTTTATAATATTTTTTTTTTGGTCAATCTTCAGTTTAACCTATCTTCATTCAAATTACACTAATATTCGCTCTAATTAAGCCGATATTTGCTCTAATTATACCAATTTTCAGCTAAACTACGCCATCTTCGCTCTAACCAAATCAATCTTCAGATAAATTATACCAAACTTTATTTTATCTACACCAATCTACCCTCTAACTATATCAATATTCAGACAAATTATGACAATATTCGTTTTAACTACACCGTCTCTCATTTAAACTAACTTTCAGTCAAATTACGCAATTTTTCTATTTAACTGCACAAATCTTGATTATAACTACACCAATATTCAATTCAACTATACTACAATCTTCAACTCAGCTACACAAATCTTCTCTCTAACTACATCGACTTTCTTCTATAATATACCAATATTCACTCTAAATACACCAAATTTTTTACTTTAACTGCACCAATATTCAGATAAAATGGTTTAATCTTCACTCCAACTACGCCACAAGCAGAAGCTAATTGAATAATCATATTTCATTTAATAATCTATATTATTAAATGATTTTTACATTTTATTTAATGCTAGCTTATTTTTATACAAAATAAAAAGTTTCCGTTCTTGTTAAATAATTAAAATTTCCAATGAACTATTGAATAATTTATTCATTATCAAGATTCAAAATATAATAAAATAACTATTTTTATTAGTTAAATATTATCTTGTCATAATTTCATATAAATGCAACATAAATTTGAAAATATTTGATAGCGAATTCGAAGCACAGATCCGCAAATCTATTAAAAATGGTTTAATTATCTATTTTGAAGTAAAAAAGCAAACGTTATAATTTCAATGAGAATAACTTTCTAGATCAAAGATTGAATATTTTAAAAATTTAATTTTTAATAATTTAATCTTTTTAAACATGTTTTTAATTATTGAATTAATTTATTTATATTTTTAAAATTCTACTATTTAGAGAACTTCGAGTATAAACACTCTTTTTACTTAAATTAAAAAAAAAAAACCTTTGATAAATATCGAACATAAATCCTTTTATAAAATTTTTTATATTCATTTTAACCATTAAACAAAAAGAAATATTATTTCATTCAAATTGTTATAAATTAGTAAAATAAAATTATTTAGTTCAATAACAAAAGATTAAATTTATATAATTTTATTGCTTATTTCAGATTTTTAGATATTTTTTATATTAAAATTATAAAATTTTATATTCATGTAAATATATAAGTCTAAGTAAGGGACCTAATCCATACGTTTATTTTTGGGAATCGATTGAATGAAAAACGATCATTTGGGAGGATTTTCCATCCCAAACTCTCCCAAAGCCGCATGTATAGTATCTTCTATGGGTCATCGCTCTCGGGTTGGTTAAGAACCTTTCGATAGTATTGGAGTCGTGAATGGATCAGCTTCAGTGTCTTCGTCGCGAAGGTCTTTCGTTCATGACGTTTCTTGAGTGGTGGTAACGTGAATGCGTCTCCGCTCATATCTTTCGTTCAGGTTAAAAACCTTTTATGGGGCATAAATGTCGAACCAACTAGCAAACACCCTCGTCGAGTACATCAAAGCCCGAATCACTGGAAGAAGTGTCCTCAATCCAACTACGTTAACGGAGAACGATATCGATCCTGACGTAGAAGCTGACATCAACCAATTCCTCAACAACGAGAGCTCACGACAACAGATCATCAATCTCGGTATCGTTGACTATATATCCTCGACGGGGAAATCCATCAGCGATCCAACCATGAAGCAACAAATCCGTGAATGCTTCCAACACAATAGAGAGTACATCGTCCATGAACTAATCGGTTACTGCACATCGATCTTGGATCGTTACAAACGACTTCGTAAAGAGACACGACAGAAGCAGATCATCAGGGCCACAGCCATTAGTACAGCCCGTAACGAACTCATCGACAAGGTCAACTCCACGATGACACCCCCAACGAAGTATCAATTCACGAACCTATCGTACATCAAAGCCCTGAAGCAACCCGAAGACAGAGAACTCCTTTGGGATGAATTCCGTCAACGATGGAATCAGAAGCACCCTGATAATGCATACAACGACGATGGATCCAAGAAGAGACGACCTCCTGCGGTGAGACCCGTTAAGATCAAGTACCATGACGACTTCTCCGACAAGCTGAACAACTACGTCACCTTCAATCACGACAAGCTACTAACGTTGGAAGAGTTCGCGAGAGTCTCCAGTGGATGGCCGCAAACGAGTAAACCCATTGAAGAGTGGTACCAAACGTATCTCGATCGATTCCACAAACAGCCTGGTACCTTCAAGACCATTCATGATCGAATGACTCCTCAAGTGATTGCATTCAAGTCACCCTAAAAGGTCAGCTCCCTCAAGAGACTCCACCCTGATCTGAAACCCATTGAGACAACAACCACAACGTACTTCCCATTGAAAGAGAACCTCAAGAAGTATCAACTACACAAGGTTGCTCGCAGAGGTACATACATCATCGACTTGGTGTTCGTGGGCAAACTCTGTTAACTATTCGCTATCAATGTCAACACGAGATACCTATTCGTGGAGTTGATGAACGAGGTCCTATTCAACGACAATGCCACTGACGAAGAGAAGACACTGAGAGTATCCGTAAAGGACATCAAGACGGCTACCACATTCTTCAAAACGTTACAGAAGCTCATTCGGGATGGTATGCGAGTGATGTACCTTCAAGGGGATGGAGAGAAAGCGTTCAACTCGGACTATGCCTGGAGGTTCTATGCTGCTCACAACATCACGTTCACGGAAGTACCCCGAATGAAGGTCAACGTATATCCCGACTTCATGAAGAACAAAGACGATAAAGACACCACGGACCCGTTACATGGCTCCTTAGGGATACTGGATCGTGTAGTGAGAACCATCAGGGACATGGCCTACAACATGGAAGTCAAAGACATAACCCCAGGGATCATGAAGTCACTGGTGAGCCAATACAACGAATCCACTCATGGGACACTCAGCAAGTACGCGGGGATGGATGTATCACCAGCGATGGTCCAAGACGATGAAGAACTAGAAGAGTACATCTGTAGACGAATCTGCCAAGAGAACTACAACATCATGAGTCAACGTGGATTCAATCTCGATCAGGGTACCTCAGTGAAGATCTACAACGAGAAAGACTCGATGTCGAAGAGAAGATCAGTGATCCAACCAGGGAAGTACTACATCGAGGGATTCAAGAACGGTCTATACGAGGCGGTTGATGATAAAAATAGATCCCAGATGGTACCTCGTTACCGAATCGATTACAACGTCTGAGCCAATTCATTTTTGTCGTTGAAGTAGTCCGTGAAGGAACCGATATCGTAAGTGGTTTTGATTCGTCGTTGGAACTTCTCGAGAGTGGATACAGTCATGTTCTTGTTCATGGCGAAGCATGGTTGACCTTTCGTTAAGTCGAAAGTGACTTGGTGTCCATCGAAGATGTGTTTATAGAGGGACATTGGATTACCATCAAATCGTGACTGATACTCATGCTTGATACTGTTCTGAGTGATGCCCTTTCCACGGATCATGTAATCGATGTCTCCGGTACTGTCAGTGAGCTTATCGATGTACATCTTCTTCATGAGGAAAATGGATTCAACCGAAACGGGTGTCTCTTTATGGTTGTTGATGGTGGGGAAATCGGAATGGAATTGTCCGAGATTGGATCCGATAAGGTCTCTTCCGTACATGTCTTTGTAAGCGGATACTAGTTTGGGGATGTCATCGGTTTCGATGTGCATGCTATCAGTGTCTTGGTAGTAGATGTGGCAACCAATGTCGTAAGCGAGACACATGACCTCATTCATGATACGTTTGCTCATGGAAAGGACTTGGATACCAAGGAGGCTGAAGTTGAAGTGCTTATCGATTGGTGTCATCACCTTGACTGCATGCATGTCGGAGTTCTCGAGTTCAACGTCTTCGATGATCTTGTTGTAGTTCTTCATGACGTACTTGTCCAGGTCACGATTGTGGATGTACTTGTAGTCTTTGTCGTGAGGTCTCTCAATGGTCTTTCCATAGCAGGAGTTCATGATGAGTTTGTAGACGAGTTGGAGTGGATTGCCGTCTTTCTTGTACTGAAGTCTCTTGTTGAAGATGTCTTTGATGACACTCTGGATACGATCATCTGTATTACCATCCCAGTAGTAACCTTTGATGAGGCGATACTCTATCTTCTGGAACTTGATGAGGTCTTCGAGAGCGATGTTGTCGACAACCATATGCACTGACTCACCTTCGACTAGGTTATCATCGTTGAGGTTCAATCCGTTGACCTTTCGAACTATCAATGGGAATGGGTAATGTTTGTGGACTTTGGTGATCTCGATTTCGACGACGTAAGCGGACTGGTTGGAGAGGAATTCGTAGTTGAGTTTGTCTTCAGTGATGACCTTTGGTCGACCTTCAACAACGTGTAATCTCGCCATGGCGGATGGATAGAGACTAACGGCATCGAAGTCACTTAAGTGTTTCTTCACCCACCATTTCTTGTTGTAGGCAGTCATACAACGACCACCATAAACGGCTTGGGACATGAACTTTCTGACAACGCCACCTACTTCGAATAGGTTCCCATTAGGGTAATACACTTGTTGCTTGAATACCTCGTTGGCTAGTGACGAGATGGAGATGAAGTTGTAGGGATCGATGTTGAAGTCTTTCTTGAAGTCATTTCGGAACTGAGTGAACCCTAAACGAAGGATGTTAACGTCTTGCTGACAGTAGAACGAAACGTACTTCCACATATCGAAGTGGTCGTCATCGATTCTGCAACCGGGAATGCTGTCGATGTTTTCGTTGAAGGTCTGGATGTCTTCGGCGGTCCATAAACGATCTTCTCTTAGACCAGCTTCAGAGATGGTACCGATAGCGGGATTCTCTTTGAGGCGTTCGAGAGAGTAGTACTTGTATGGGAAGATCTCTTTCTGAATACCATCGAGGTTGAACATCATAGGGAACTCACTGAGTTTGCATGTCAGAATGGGGAGAGAGTCTTTGAAGTGAATGGTCTTACCGTTGTACTTGACATCAGCTTTCATCACCTTGGTTCCCTTGATGATGGACTTAGTGATACCGTTCTGGAAGGATTCTAATGTGGTGGCACCCTTTGTTCGGATCATTCGGATGTCGTACGCTAAGTTGTGGAAGTAGACGACTGCACCATCAGGTAAGAACTCAAGGAGTTGTCTGTCACAGTCTTCGCCAACGAACTCTTTCTTGAGACGACCGTTATCTTTGTGGATCACGCACATGTATGATCGATGGGGTGTCTTAGTTGAATCGGCTTCGAAGTCTGCGAACCAATATGTTGGGGGCATTTTCGGTGAGGAGGATGTCTTTGAGATAGGTGGTTCGATGAATCTCGTGCAGTATTGTTCGTCGTAGTCGAGGTTTACGTTGGAGAGATCGTTGTTGATCTCGTTGAAGAAGACCGTCTTGAGGATTCGGCACTGACCGTACGTGATGGGGATGAAATAGTTCTGACTCATCATCAAACGGAGCAACTGAGATGACTTCACTCTTGAGCGACCGTCAAATACTCTTCCGTGATAGATCTCTTTGTCGAACATGCTCTCATCGGATTCACATTCATGGAGGTGCTTGATGTAGTAGCCGCTAAAGGGAGTCTCTTCTTCGAGAAAGTAATGGCCCTTGTAAATGCAGAGGTGATGGACTCTGTTGTTAAGGACTTCTTCAATGGGAACTCCATAGTAGGGTGGTCGTGAACCATTTTTCTTAGTGGTACGATTCGTCTGTTTCTTGTTCTTTCCGGCAGTGTCTTCATCGATGTACGACAACTTGATATGGATGTGAAACTCTTGACAGATCTTCTCTATGGAACCCTGCGACAGGTATCGATTCTGGATACGTAAACGAATCTGGTTTAGGGTTGGTTCATCATAGCAATCGGTCATCATGAGTGCATAGACGAAGCAACAGTCATTGAGTTCACATCGTTGTTTACCCTTGTCGTCAATCAATGAGTCGAATATCTGGAAACGTTTGAGGTAATCGACTAATACTTTGGGAGTGTTCGGGATGGTCAAGTATGGAAAGAAGTCACCACCACGATCTTTGTTACCGTCGTACTTTTGGTAGGGGCTGAAACTGAGCTCCGTAAAGAGGGACCAAGTAGGGAGTTCTTCACCACCTTCTTCATAGAAGTAATCTGGGATGATGTCTTCGAGGTCGAAGATGAAGTTCTGTTCAGTGAGGTTCTCTATAAGTTTGTTCATTACTTTGGGTGTTAACGGTTTGGACTTCCACTCACCATTCACCTTGAACTGGATCTTGTACATCTCGATGATGGGCGTATTCTCCATGAGTTCTTCGAAGAACTCTTTCAATCGAGGGAACAACTGCTTACGACCCTTGTTGTTGAGCTCTTCGATATTGATGGTCCATCGATGTGGATTTCTTTCGAGTTGTTCCATGATATCGTCAACGATTCTCTGCTGCTCATTACCCAGTTCTTTCCATTCCCTGAAGGATTTGAGGTTGTTGATGTTTTCTTCACGACGTTCATCTGGGGTCCAGATATCGAATTCTTCAAGGTCTTTCTCAATTTGGGTCTTCTTCAACGATTGGGTTCTCCAGAACTCTTTGATGTCGTTGATGTGCTCTCTGATATCGGACGTATCTCGTTTATGGAGTTCCCTATCGAATCTGAGTCTACGTTGTCTTTGCTGATGACATCTTCACGATGGGACTTCTTTCGATTTCTGTTGAGTTTGTTGAAGAGGCAGTCATCAGTATCGACGTACCTTATTGGTTGTCGTTGATGCTTGGGTGTATGAGGAACATCTAAGTGTTTGATCTCTGGTTGAGGTCCCATGTTCATGAATTCGTCATTGAATACCTTGTCAGCGTGCTTCCCAGCTTGATATCCCTTCGCGAAGTTGTAGAAGGACATGAATTTGGTGTCATCGTTGCTATAACCAAGTTCAAGGGCTCTATCGACGATGATACCGACTAACTCATCCACGAAACGGGACTTGTTTTGGTTGAATATCTTTTTGGTGACAACCCCTGAGATACCCAGTCTACGTTTGGCTGTGTTGTATGATTCGCGGATGTCATCGTTGCTGATGTCCAGCATACGAGCTAATCGTCTCAGATGGTTGTAGTCGACTACGTTTGCGTCATCGATTTCGACGGATTGGTTGTAGTTCATTTCTTTCATACCTGATAAAAAGTGTGGATATGGGGTGGTCATGATAGACCTCCGAAGCCGTCACTCCACTGAGGATGGAGTCACGCTAACGGGTGCGTTTCGGCAGTGTGAAAGACGTGTTGGTTGGGGTCGTTTCGGCATGGAGGAGCCGTGTAAGAGGTAGTCGTTGGAGTCACGCTAACAGGTGTTTTTAGGACCGTTTGGTCGTGTGGGAGCCGTGTGAAAGACGGTCGTTGGAGTAGTTATACATAGTGAAGGGGGGATAGATAACTAGTATAAGCAAATGGGGCTCTCTGGCTTTGAAAGCTTCCTGAAGAGACGATAATTTGAGGTACTTTGGAGATGTTTTATATTATAGCTCCCTCGCTTTGAAAAGCTCCCTCGCTATAATAAACCATATCTCCAAACAGCCCCCAAGCAACCCCCACCCAGCCACCCTACACGGAGAGCCCCATTTGCTTATACTAGTTATCTATCCCCCCTTCACTATGTATAACTACTTAATACCAACCTATCTAGCATACTCCTACAGCAACCCATCTCAAACAAACATCACACACATCCACTCAAGCAACCCATCTCATGCAATCATCTCAAGCAACCCATCTCACACAAATCCACTCATGCAATCATCTCATGCAACTCATCTCATGCAATCATCTCCCATATCTTGTATCGCAAATCATCTCATGCAACCATCACACACATCCACTCATGCAATCATCTCCCATATCTCATCACATACATCTATTCATGCAACCACTTCATGTACACCCGATACCTACTCAAAAATAAATCTTTAATTGAATCATAAATGTATAGTAGGTTTAAATCACTACATCCAACCATTGATAATATCACAGATGAGCAGGTACCCATTCCTATCGAATCAGCATTCTTTCTAGAAGATGGTCAACAAGATAAAGACAAATTCAATAGATACTATTTTAATTTCCCTCCTGAATGGTGTACAGCTAATAGAGGGGAATCTATTATTGGTGTTAGGAATATGTGGCTGATATCTAAAAGGAGGAAGCTTGAATTTTCTATAACAATTGCCAAATATAAAAAGCAATCATTTAATGAAGTTGAGGGAGCTAACACAAATACAAAAATTCTTAACATGCTATCCATGCAAGGATATAAGGACAATCTTGAAATAAGGGATTTTGTTGTTGTTGATTGGATATCTACTGAAGGGGATTTTAGAGGATTTTTTGATGCTATTGATAAATCTATTAAATGGAATATATCTAATGTATGGAAGAACACTAAAATTAATTTTGTTCAAAATGATTACGTCGTAGATAGAGACATACAATCAGATGGTTATTTTGATAAAAATGGCTTCCATGAGAAAATATTTTCACCTAGGAATGAAAATGAAGATGATGAGTTTGGTATAGCTCTAAAATTAAAGAAAACCAATCAGGATTTTGATGAAGTATTTAATATTGGAGATGGTCCACACCAGAATAAAAAGCATGTGTATCTAAATCAGTTTGATGATGTTCTTACTTTTGATAATGTTTGGGATAGGCATTCATGCAAAGTATATTCATCCATAGCTGAACAATCATTACATAATTATATTGGTAACTCTAATGTTGATTTTGTTCCAATAAAGTATTATAAATTAAATTCTTCAGACCAAAGATTTTGGATTGAGTTTTATTCATGTAGGGAATATAATACCCCTATCAAAATTCCGGATAACGAATCATTTTGTATAGAGATGCAATTCCTACCATTTGATAAGATGTTATATACATAAGCTAGTTTAATCTAAAATCAAATGAGTTATAATACACTTGATGAATTATTTAAAAAATATCCATGGAAGAGCAAATCTAAATTTGTTCCGTTAGCTAAACGATATGGTTTCACGGCGAAAGATGCTAACGATTTTCTAGACAAAAATATTGTCCATGATGTTAAGGTACCCAAAGCTAAATATATGCCAATCGTATCGAAACATTTACACGGATACCAGATGGATACATTTATTAATGAAAAGCATAAGGGAGGTCTCAATTATTTAATGTTCATCAATATTAATACGAGGAAGGCATATGCATATCCGTTACAAGGCAAGGGTTCAAAATCCGTTATCAACGCGCTACAATGTTTCATGAAAGATGTACATAATATTTATTCAATAACCAGCGACCAAGATGCTGCATATCTATCAAAAGAGGTACTTGGTTTTATGAAATCGAACAATATAATATACACCACTACTGAAGACAACAATCATAATGTACTTGGTATCATTAATCGATTCATGCGAACGATTCGTGATGCTATTGGTGAGAATAGATATATTGATGAAACTGAAATGAATGATTTGATTGATGCGTATAACAATACTCCTCATAGGGGATTAGATAATAGAGCTCCTAATGATATAACTAAAGATGATGAATTAACATACATCAATACTAAATCAAGCATCAACCCATATGATTTCAAAACAAATGATAGGGTTAGAATTGTATTAGCTGATGAACCATTCTCAAAGAAAAGAAATCGGGTGAGCAAGGAGGCATATATTATTGACTCGAAATCAGGTAACCAATTCATAATTAAGTCAAAGGATGATTCAATAGATAAGCTCCCGGGTTATCGATTAATTAAAACCAATAATAATATACCGTTAGCAAATTCATTGAAGAATGGTAAGCGTGGTATCGTTAATAAAATAATTAGTTATGATGTTAAGAAAAATAAATATAGGGTCGAGTATGAAGGTGGCAAACGTGATACTATCCTAGCGAAAAATCTTAGGGAGGGTCATCCAATCAAGTTGTCAAATCTTGAACTCGAATATTGGTCTACCAAAAATAATGTTCCCGAATCAATCACAAAATGGAGCTAATTTTATTTCACATAAATGAAAACCAATACTAAATCTGTCATTAAAAATGTTGAGAGAGAGATACAAAAAGCTATGCGCAAAAATCAAAAAGATATAGAGATGGCTTTGATAAAACCGCTATCACCGGACTACCCATTTAGCACCAACGGAATATATTTCCTAATCGGTAAGCCTGGTGCTGGTAAATCATATTGGATATGGTCTCATATAATGATTACGGAAAAATTATTTAAGAAACCATATTATAATAAGATAATATTTTGTTCCACGAGTGGGAAGATGGATAAGACAGCTGAAGCTTTACATAAAAGTATTAAAACTCCAATACAATATGTGAAGGAGGATGAGTTGATGCCAATCTTACGTAAGCATCTCAAAAGGAAGGTTAAATATTATGCACTGGTCAAACATGTGTTATCCAAAATGAAAGATGCTAATGAGGAGATGGAACGCCTGATTGAAAAGCATTCATTACAAGATATTGATGATAGAATTGTATATATTGCCAACAAATTAGTTCAGTACGAGACTTCATCATATCCATACAATACATTAATTATTCTAGATGATTGTGCAGGAAGTGATTTATTGAAGAATGGGAATAGTGAATTCATTAGATTATTGACCAAAACTAGGCATTATAATATCACTTGTATAATGGCGTTTCAAACGATTCGATTTGTTCATATTAATGCTAAACGTATGGCTACAGATATAATCTGCTACAGTGGATATAGTGAGGAGGATATCACATCATTACTGCAACAAACTAATAATAATTTAAACACTAAGGATGCGGTCCACCAGTATCTACAACACAGGGAACCCCATGATAAATTGATTCTTAATATAACAGCTGACAAGTATTACTTTGAGTCATAAACCAGATATATATATTTTTAATACAAGTAAATGGGATTCTTGAAAAAAATAATTAAAAATGGTATTGGATTGGCGGGCAATCAGGTGATGAATATGGCTAATAGCGCAACCGGTGGACTGGCTGGGAAGATATTTAATTCAACTGTCAACAAGGTGAATAAAAATAGTGGTATCATTGGCAAGGTTGCTCGAGGATTAGGCAAGAAATTTTTAAATGATAAGACTCGTGAGAAAATATCCAATATTACAGATACGGCTATTAAATATATTCCTAAGGGGAATGTTAGGACTGCTCTAGAGAATATTAATAACGCTGCTCAAGGTAAGTCTAATCATAATATCAAGACTAAATATAATAAGCAATTGGATTCGACAGAACCGGCAAGTGTGCAGGCTAACGTTAAACCTAAACGTATCAGGACTAAATATGGAAAACGTTTGGGTAAGTAATAGGTGAAAGTTGGTGAAACTATGCTTTTTATTTTTACCATAAATGGCTAAAAATCTTCGAGGAAGTAAAAGATTGCAAGTTATTCAAAACTGGTTAAATGGGAGAGATGATGATGAATGGGAAGTGTTTCCGTGTAGAACTGAGGGAAAATATATCGTGAAACCTCGTAAGGAACCTCATACAAATCGTCACGTTGAACCAATTGTGAAAGATGATGATGACGAGCCAGCTGATAGCCCCCTTGAAAACGATGCTGATGACTCCGTTGATGAATGTGAACATGATGAGCCAACCCCTGACCCGAAACCATTCGTTAGACCTAAAACTAAACGTTCACCTCCAAGAACTCCCCCTAATAATTATGAATATGATCCAACTATTAATTTAGAGATATTGAATCAATTGAAACTTCTCGGTGAGGAATTCAAAATTAGACGTGAGAAAAAGGAACAGAAACGAATGATTAAGGAGGTTGTCCAAAAACAAATATCTCGACCGAGGATGCAATATAATTATGAATTCACGGAACCTGAATATAAACAATATCCAAATACTCAACCGATTGAATCACCTATGGAATCATCCAATGAGCCCATCGAGCAACCTCAACAAATGTATCCCGTGAGAAGAAATCGAATATTTGCAGATGTCGTATAATTAAGTGATTATTTTTTATTTCATTAAATGACTTCAAATAAACTTATTTCCCAACTAACTAAGAAAGAAATACTTCAACTACCTGGGTTCGCTGGATTGAATAAAATATTGTTACCAAATTTGAAAAATATATTGCGTGCTCATCTCGTGAAAACAAATATATTCAAACGTGGTGTTCGCGTTAATGATTATTTAGATTATTGCAAGAAACACAAATTGGATTCTATTCAAATAGATACATCGATTAAACAACCTACTAAATCTAATCGCAAATTGAGTAAAGCTGATATTAACGCACAGATTAAACAACCTACTAAATCTAATCGCAAATTGAGTAAAGCTGATATTGACGCAAAGATTAAAGGATACAAACAAGATATGGATGAGTATACAAAATTATTGGAGAAGGCGAAATTGAATCCAGCAGCTGAACCAGGTGTTGATGAATGTATACACTATATAAATAATTACGAGGATAATATACTAAAATTGCTTAGCGATAAATATAATAAACCTGAATTGAAAACTGTTATTAATGAAATCAAAGCATTGCAAGAAGAAATGGATGATTATTTATATGTTGATAATAAATTGAGACAGTTATTGTATGAACTGAAAGATTATGAATATGATTTGAATAATAATGCTGATGCGTTAACCGAGGATGAATTAAATGAGACCAGGAACGCTGTTAAACAACATACTGCTGAGATAGCTAAACTCAAGAAGAATTTCGTTGAATTGAGTGATGATGAGTTTGAAGCTAAATATTATAATAAGCTCGAGAAACTACGTGAACGTAGACAGCAGATGGAAAATGAGATTAACAAATTAGTCGAGGAGGATAAAAATAAACGTAAGCGAGCTAGAAAACCCAAACCCAAGTTATCAGATGAGCAAAAGGCAGCCAATCGTGAGATGAGGTCAAAGCGACGACGTGAGAAGAAACTATTAAATGTACCTACTGCAGATTTATCACGTGAGGAACAATTTGATAAAGAAATATTACTTAGTGAGAAGAGGATTATTGAGTTGGAAAAGACATATGCTCCATATAAAGATGATGAGCGATACGCTACAGAATTGCAAAATGAAATAAATAGGTTACGTAATAATATTGATTACGTTAATAAAAAGAAGAAAGCTTATATTGCTGAGAAAAGTGAAACCAAGAAATCGAGAAGACGAAAGAAGTAATTTTTTTATTATATAAAAAGTAATGTTGAACAATGAAGTGATTATGCAAACATCTGCGGATGCATGCACCCAGATAGCCTCATATTTTGATACCGTCGATAATTGCATTGCGATGAGTGATACTAATAAACAATATTCGATCAACCCACAGACGAGTTATGGACCATCGCCCCCAATCAAAAGTGGCTCGTATACATCTGTAATCATATCACCAAATACTCACAACACGGCTGATTTATACAACGGATTCATTAAGGCAACGATGGAGATTAAAGTTAATATCGATGATAAGATAGATACAGCAAATGTTGGCGATTATAGTTTCAATAATATATGGTATGGATTTAAAGATGCACGTGATGCTATTGAGAAGTATGAAATTGTAGCAAATGGTATCACCATATATACACAAAATTATGGCTGTGAAGAATCATTTCTTACAGCTTGTTGTTCCAACGAAACCACGAAGAGGGCAGATATTTATTCGAAAACTAGGCATAAAGATGTATGGAGACAGAATGAAGGGTGCCGCTGCGGTTTCGTAGTTTACTGGACTAAAGATAGGACCGAAGCTACTGGTACGATTAATTTGAAGATAGATTTGAGAAGATTCTTGCCGATATCTAACATTAAATATCTCCCAGCGTTTGCAGGCAAAATAGAACTGCGATTATATTTCTCATGCGCGGGACTAGTATATTGTCCATGTGGACCTGATGAAAATTTGATCAATAATCCTGGTAAGTATTCAAAATATACATTTCATCCCGTCACGACAGAATTCAAGCAAATAGGTAATCCAATAAGATGTTGGGCGACATCTACAACCGCTAATGGATTATATACATTAAATAATGCTGATAGAACAAGTAATGTTATATGGTATGAGGTCAAGGATTGCCTCAGTATTATCCCATGTTTTGGAATTAGTGAGAGTGTTTATAACTCATTGGTTCAACGATATAGTGATCCATCTCACCCGTTAACATTTCCTACACAAACATTATCTGTATACACGACAACTAATAAACTCGAGCAACCTAATGATAAGACCACCTGTACTATCACTCCAAGATTTGTTGATAGTATATTTTGTTTATTCCCGTTGCGTAATACTGATAAAACTGTTTTCAAGAATCCATTATTCAAATCATTCTACATTAATGCGGGTGGATATGGCAACATACCTTCGCGACCATTTGGTACAACTGAAGAGTACCCCGAATTCTTGGAATATTGCCAGAATGCAATGAACATGAATGGTGAGCAGAGTGGTTTCAATAAGGAGGTCGTCAGATCGCTAACCAATTCATATTCATTTAACTCAACGACTGGTTATTATAGTGACGACAGGTCATCGTTTTTCATTGGTCTCCCAACAGAAACTGATAATACATATCAACAGGGACTCACTTCGCTATCACCTATCAATTTTGAAATGAATATTACTCAAAGTGCGACTGAAGGTTCATTTGCGAAGAGTGTAGATGCCAACCCACTTTTCTGCTTATTATATGATGCCTCGATTAGTATATTAGTTCAACCAAATGGTATGCCTCCATTGGTTCGTATTGGTAACTATGATTTAACTACACCTTGAGTAAATTTTCAAACAATACAACACATTATTTTTGTTTATTTGCATAATAAATGAATAAGTATAAAAACCCGAATTCAACAACCATCGGTACCACTGGATGTATGTATAATGAATCGACCACCACCAACGAAGATGTTGAGTATAATCATTATGGTATATATTCAAATGATAATACTTATGCGGTCACATTCAATCCTCACATCAATCGACCACCTACGAAAAATATGCCACACAATCCAGTTAGACCACCTCCAACTGATGAGCATATGACGCTTACTCAAAATGAGCCTCCCGTGAGTATGACTGATGGGATGCATTATTTGAACAATGCGACAACGAAACCTCCTCCATTGCTACCACCATATTTGAATAGACCTCAAGACCTGGCAGCGATTCAAGGATTGGCTAATGAGAGAGATAAGGCAAATTTGATATATAATAAGCCGGCTAATATCAGGTTCAAAAATATACATTATTGAGAAATCACATGGTTTATAATATTTTATTTTTGGGGAAATGATCAAGAAAAGAAATGCTAATGCAGGTATCAATGCAAACGTTTCATTAGAACCATCAGCTGCATCGCAATCAACATCTAATATTAATAATAATATCATCATTAATAAGAGGGATGATGGCAAGGAGGATATCGTCATTACGAGAGATATCGATGAGGAGCAACCAGTATCATCCGCTGAGGGCATGGATGTGAGGACTGTTATATTAGAATCATATGCACAAATATTATTGAATCAAGATAAGGCGTTATTAAGTAATCTCATCTCCAAAAATTGTATCATTGTTCCCATGTCGGCTTTACAAAATATTATCAAGGCAGCTATCCATACTGAACAGGTAGATATATATCTGGATGAAGATATTAAATGTTGTGCAACTAAAGCTAATCCAATTCGCAAAATAGAAGCTATCAAAATTGTTAATGAGAATGGAGAAATTGTAACTGATTTCAAGCAGGTCTACAATAAGGAGTATAACGAACTTGTTAACGTATACCATTTATGTCTCAAATACTGCATCAATATGTAAAAATGCAAAAACCAACCCCGTAACTGGATGCGTAGTGCATTCTCTCGAGGAACCAACATACGTACCCGGGATTATATATCAATCCCCCAAGGAAAATATCTGCATCCAATTACAGGAGCTGGTTTGGGTTTGCATTGCCGACAATGCTTCGTATTATCCATAATCCACAAGTAATAGCTTACCACAAGGTGTTTAGTTCGCTAGGGCTCTATCACAAATATGGACCGAAAATAATACGAAAAATCGGTATGGCAGCGAATCGAACTCATGCCTGCCGCCGAAGCTGGGAGACATGCTTCATGATCCAACAACTATACCAGTTAGCGCTAACACATATATGTTTTCGATTTACTATTTAAACTGTTCCAACTATATTCCATCATACATATAGAACGCAGTTCCTGCTCGCTCTATATACCCAAAATTTTTCAAAAATATTTTTTATATCACATGTCCAAAATTATTTTATTTTTTATCCTAATATAAATGTCTGTTGATTCAATCGTAGACACTAACAATAACTTCTACTCACCAACCAAGCTCGTTTCATTTATCAATGATACATATAAGAACAACAAGTTTGTAAAGGCTGTCATCTATTTCGAAGGGGAGAAAGTATTTAAAAATAAGTTTGACAAATATTGTTGCAAACCTTTATTCATCACACTCGAATCTAATAATAAGAAAAATAATGTATTCATCAACTATAATAAAATCATTAAATTGTTTGGGGATTCGATTATAGTATCATTCAACTGCAAATTCGATAGCAAGGATAAGCTATACGTCCTTATCATAGAACTCACAATGCAAACATATATGGACACTCCATACTATCCATGTCACGTTCTTGAATGCGTCAACAAACATAATATCAAATGTATTCGCGACCAGTTCAAAATTGAATTCGATGATAGCGATATAAAGGATGATTGCTTCGTATAAATATGCGTCGATTATTTTTTATATAATATTTTTTCTCGATAAGCAAATGAGTGAATCGCAAGTAGATAGCCCAACTATTACTAATCAACTTCCATCCGTCACCGGGACAATTGTTAAATCGAAATCGAGTGATGTATTAAATAAGATTGATAACATTGATGATGAACCTGTTGAACCTGAATCTAAGAAGCCTCGTGGGCGAAGATGTAAGTATGCTAATGATGACGAGCGACGAGCTGCTAGACGCCAACAGCAACGTGAATATAGATTACGTAAAAAATATGAAATGGAGATACTAAGGAGATATGTCGAGGAACATCTTGATGAGCTTGAAGAGGAGGAAGAGGATACCCCAGATGCGGATAATATCGATTGTAGTGTTAATGAGACAATTAATGAGACAATTAATGAGACACCTGATGATGAACCCTTAGTAGATGACTGTAATAATTAAATAATTACATTTTATCGAACCATATTTTTATTTTTGTTTAAATGAGTGATAGTGATGACTTCAATTATGATCCAAATGATGACTCATATCCCAAGACCTCACCTCCCAAGAAGCATGGCTCATCCAGTTGCAACCTACCCCAGAATAAAACTGTACTGAGTCTAAATAAGGGAGAGATTGTTCAACTGCCTGGATTCAAGAGTTTATATAATTATTTATTGATCGAACTCAAGGATTTCGTTCGGGCGAGAGTTCATCAATATACCAAAAAGAAACGTGGTTACAAAGTTAAGGAATATGTCGAAAAATATCGAAGTAATCCACAACCATATATACCACCTCATCCCACTAAACGTAAGATGATAGCTCCACCCAAATCCAATATTAAGGCTATAGAATATACATCTAATGATTCATCCGCACCACCTGCAAATTATATGTCTAAGAAGCAACGTAAGGCTGCTATCATCGCGGCTGCACGTGCTCAAAGACGACAACTCATCACTGATCAGGGATTGCAGGAAGCATATGAACGTATCAAAGATAAAGCTAGACGAGCTCGTAGGGCAGTTGAACGAAAGCAACGCAAGAAGGATAATAAAGCTAAGCGTGCTGCTATAAAACAAGCTAACTGGGAGAAGGAGCATAAGGAGAAGGAAATCAATAGGCTATTGAAGGAGGCTGAATCATATGATCCATACAAGCCACCTGCAAATTATATGTCTAAGAAGCAACGTAAGGCTGCACTGATAGCAGCTGCTCAAAGTTCTAAAGCTGCAGCTAGAAAGCAACGTAGAAAGGAGAATAAAGCTAAGCGTGCTGCTATAAAACAAGCTAACTGGGAGAAGCATGTTGCTGAAAAGGAGGAAGCTATCGCTAGGGAAGCCTTGATTCGTGAATCGAATGCACGTTCAAAAATATTTAAAGATATAAAGAATAATGGTAAGCTTGCACAATCTGCTAAACAAATCGCAAGGACTAAGCGAAACCTCGAATTGATACATGGTAAACCTGTTAGAATTATCAGTATTGAGGATAACAAATAATATGCTCCGCAAAAATAATACTAATTCAAGTTATATATTTTCTTGAATCTATTTACATATACATTGACAGTTCTATTTTTAGTGTCCTTCATGCTAACAAATAGAACACCTGATTTATTCTCTTTGATATATAATTCTCTGTAACGTACTCCGTTGAAATAGTAAAACTTATTATCGAAATAATAATAGTTCTCAAATAAGTGGTCACCGTATTTATTCACGACAATTGCATCTTCATCTATATCGTCAAAATACTCGTATACAATACCTCTCGTTGAACTCCTATTTTTATTATTATCTTGAGTCGAAACCCATCGTAAACATTTTACATGATAATATGTCCTATCCTGCTCTATATGGTCGACGATAGTTTTGTTTACAGGGTCATCGTTATATATGAATTGTAGTGCAACAAGTCTATGTTTTTGTTGACAGCTACCATTGAGAGATACTTGGATGTATCCGCTAGTTTTATTTTTGAATTCAGTAACAATCCTACCAGTTGCTATCTTACGAATTGGATAAGGGTAGCAGTTCCATATCTCATACTCGTTTTCATAATTCTTGAGGGGGAACCATTTAGCATCTTTATCCTTTTCAACGGTGGGACATACATCATCACCGCGTCCATCTGTATTGCAACCAACATCGACAAGATTAGGGGTAGCCTTCAATCTAGCATTCTCCTCCTCAAGTAATTTGATGCGTTCCAATAATTGGTCAATATTGATATTATCGTGAGACATTTTGATAGCGCGATAAAAAAATGAGTTGATTTTGAAACCGGGCCATTTTTAATGATATATAAATGAAAAATAAATTATTAAGTAAACTCACCAAAAGAGATATCTTATCGTTACCCGGATTCGCTAATAAAACTGCATCGTTGAGAGAGTTGAAGGGTGAGTTATCGAATCGATTGATAAGTATGCATATTAATAGGAGAGGTGTTTGCGTTGATGATTATATTAGAGCATTTGATAAGGATGATAATAAATTATTCGCGACCATTCGTAAAGGCAAATCGAGTCATATCAATCGAGTTCAGCAACGTAATCAGTATAAAAATAGTATTCGCGACAACGCATTAGAGGAGAGGCTTATATTAAACATCCCCATCAACTTATATCAATCCAAGACTGATGAGAGAATTCAATATGAGAAACGAATCAAGGATGTTGTCAATAAACGCAATTTCCAAAAATATATGACCGAATATATGTTATACGTGAATAGGAGGATATCATTTGATGTGTTGATAGGAGATGATGAAGACAAACGTTTAGCATTTTGTGAGGCGTTGAGAAAATGTTATAGTTTGAAAGGTGATGAGAGACCTGTTGTCAAAGCTCACTCACTCGATGGTACCTATAAATATTTCACCCTGAGTGATAAATGGATGATTGATAACACGATTGGTCATATCGCAGGCACCGTTGATTTGATCGAAGATGCTAGTGATGTAAATCCCAACTACAACAGCACATTTATACCCGTTCGATACGAAGCATTATTTGTAACTAAAAGTAAGTTCAAAAAGACCACCACATTTTCGATTCAAAAATTGGACCCTGATACGAATACAGTTTATAATGAAGAGATTGAGATTGATGAAGATTTTAGAAACATGTATGATGGCGGATTTTTCCCATATATCAATTTGAGCAATATCGATTTGACAGATTACCATATATTTAGTTCCATAGACAAAAATAATTATAAGGACAACTGCTTCGTATATGCATGTATTCAATCAGGTGTGTTTGAGATAGATGAAATAAATCATTTGAGGAATTATATTAGGACTAAGCGAGTTCCTTGTAATCGTATTATCAGTGTTGCCAAGGAATTCAAATGCCACTTCATTATACGACGTATCGATGAATCCAAAGATACTCGCCACCAATATAATGTTAGAATTGATACGCGAAAGAAACCATGGGCTAAGGATTACGTGAGAACTGTCGACCTACTCCTATATAAGAATCACTACATGATTAATAAAAATATCATGGCGACAACATATTATTTGGAACATAGAGATGAGCTCGATGAAAAATTTGCTCATATTCCAATTGATAGGAGAGTTCTAATCAAGGGTGTTAATAAAGATACCCCTCTATATAAAAATGAAGGTACCTCTCCAATGATTATTCTACGTAAGATGTTTGATTTAAACTTATTTAGAGAGATTAAGAATTGTGAATTAAATATATTAGCAACGACCGAATTCAATAATAATCTCAATGACTATGTCGATTTAAATTATGATGAGGAGCTATGTTGCAAACCTATCAAAACAGATACTAATTACGGTAAGCAATGGAGTAGGATTTATTATAGCGATTACGAAACCAACTCAACGGTGTCTCCTCATGTTCCATATCTAAATTGTACAGCTTGGAGAGATGGTGCATATATTCACAGTATATCTTTCACAGGAGATAATATTAATGAACAGCTATTAGATTATTTACAGGACCAATCATTAACATACTTTCACAATCTAAAATATGATGCATGCTTCTTCATGAACACATATGGTTGGCGGCCCAAGATACTTGAGCGAGCAGGTACTATATTACAAATCATCATGAACAAATATATCGATAACAAGATTGTGAAAACGTTAACGTTCCGCAACAGCTATTCTCTAATTAATAAGCCCTTGAGGAAATTCGCGAGCATGTTCAACTTAGATGTCCACAAGGAAATCATGGCTTATAAGTTATATACGGAACATAATATTAAACGTTGTATCGTGCCAGCGTTAGAATTCCAAATACAATATTATGATGAGAAAAAAGATGAGAAATCTTTGCATGAGATTGCACGAGATTTTAAACAGTTGATTGAAAATGCGAAGATAGCTGATGCGTATGACTCATTAAATATAGATATCATGAAATATGCGAAATTTTATTGCAAGAAGGATTGCATAGTTTTGATGAAGGGCTTGGAGAAATTTAATGAAGACCTTATGAAAATATTTCATGAAACCAAGATTAATATGTTAAACATTCATAACTATATATCTATCTCAGCTATTGGATACGATTTCGCTAAGAGATATGGATGCTTTAATGGATGCTATGAGTTGAGTGGTAAGCCCCAGAATTTTATCCTGAGATGTGTTAGCGGAGGTAGGACAATGACTGCGAATAATGATAAGCAATATATAGAGGGGCGCATCCAAGACTTCGATGCCGTGTCTTTATATCCATCTGCGATGAGAATTATGAATGGGGTGCCAAAGGGCAAGCCTAAGATCATCCCCGCAAATGTTTCGAAGGAAGAGCTGTTGAGATATGACACGTTTTTTGCAGAAATCAATATTACAAAAATTAAATGTAAGAGTGATATTGATTACAAATTTGGGCATGTATTCCATCGGGATGATAATGGTAGCAAGATATTTGATAACAATCCAGTCACCCATTTCTATATCGACAAGATAGCATTCATGGATTTAATGGAGTTTTATGATTTCGATTATGAGTTCATTCGCGGATACTATTTCAATGAAGGTTTCAATACAACTATAAATAAGTTCATCGATAAATTATTTAGACTTAGATTGAGATACCAACGAGCATGTAATCCGTTGGAGCAAACTATTAAGCTGCTCCTCAATAGTATATATGGTAAGTCTATTTTGAAAGCTATTCCAATCGAGACTAAATCCGTCCCAAAGGAGAAGATATATAACTATATCTGGAGGAATTATAATTATATAAGTGAGATTACAGAAACCGATAATATTAACAACGTTTATGTTAAGAAGATGAAGCCTATATATAATCACTTCAACCTACCACAATTTGGGGCATCAGTTCTCTCATGGAGTAAGCATATTATGAATAGAGTTATGAATACGGCTGAGCAACACGGCATCAATATATATTATCAAGATACTGATAGCATGCATATTATGGAAGATGATGTTGAACGCATCGCAAAAATATATAATTCAAAATATGGGAGACAATTGATTGGTAAGCAGATGTGTCAGTTTCATATTGATTTCGACAGATTTGATGGTGCTGTTGGCGAAGTCCATTCACGTAAACTGATAGCGCTTGGTAAGAAATCATATCTAGATATACTGGTCGATGAGAATGGCAACGAAGGATATCATATTAGAATGAAAGGTGTTCCTAAACAATGTATTCTCAATTATTGTAAGCATCATAATATTAGTGTTGAAGAATTATATGAGCTCATGTATAATGGTGAGGAGATTACATTTAACCTACTCGATGGTGCCAATTGTTTTCGCACAAATAAATTGTATCAGCAAATCAATCTCCCTCAATTTAATAGGACGATGAAGTTTTAATATTTTTGAATGGCTAGCTGATGACTAACTTGTTGAGTACCTGCCCCGAGAATCTCGTACCTACCTCCTTATAATGAATGTATTCCATTCTTGGTATTATCTTCAGCTAAGATACCATTTGATGAAAAGAATGACCCACCAATCAATATGAAATTAGCTGTTGGATTGACCATTAAATTGCTACTATTTAATGGAAATTCAATATTGTTTAACCAGATCTTATTTGGTTCGTATTGGTATTCATACGTAGGCGTATTTTTAACATTGAATGATATATTAATTTTAATTTCTTTTTCACTAGCAACATTATTTTTGTTTTCATGATATGTCAAATAGAGGGTTGCATCATATGCATCAAATGGTTGTTCGAATTGGTAACGAATGCTAGTACTATTTGGTACGCTGAATGTATACTTAATTCGCGTTAATCTATTCGCTAATGCAGCTAATCTTGATTCAAAAGATTCTATGGTTGCTTTCAAATTTGTGTTCTCAGTTACCAAATTTTCTATCCTTGTCTTCAGTTCATCATAATCACTTTTTAATGCATAATTTGACAAATCAACTGGTTCTGGGATATCTGTTTTCAAAGCAAAAGTGTTCGACACATATCTTGCTGAATAAGCGTTTTTGTCTGTTGGTTCGATATTTTTGGTTATTGAACATGATAAAATTTCCGGTGTTTCACCACTTCCTGGATTGATTAATTCATGGGAGCTATACAGAATCCAAAGACCAGAATTACTTCCTTCGATACGAATTATCTGAGAGGGTTGTTCGTCATCGTCATTGTACGAATAATCTATGTGAACATAATGAGCCGTATAGAAATTGTTTGATGAGACAATATCCAACCCATATTGCTCAATCAGTTCATGATATGTGTCGTAATCCAAATCAGGAATTGTATTATTGACGATTTTGAATTGAATAGTTGTTTGCCCCTCAATAATTTCTGGAATAATGCTTTTCATAGCATAATTGGTTAAATCAACAGGTTCAGGTATATCTTTCTTTAATACATACTCCTTTAGTACATCATTGACCTCATCAACCGTGGGGTACTCGTTTATGATTGTAGCTAGTGAAGCATCATTAGATTTGGTCTGTTCATGGATAGCATCAATTTTATTATGAAGAGCATTTATGTCACAGGTATAGGCTAAATCATTTGGTGTAAATGACATCCTCCTAACACAAGTATTCTCCTTGATAGTAATAGTATTGACTTTAACATTTTGGGGATTAGGTATGATTATAATCTTATCGTTGAGAGTGCATGTTGGGAAGTAATCGCAACCTTCATATTGACTAACACTACCATTCTCTATAGTAATTGTAACAATATATTCCTCATAGTCTATATCATTGAATTCGCTAATAAACATTAACATCAGCCTAACTTTGATAGTTCCATTTGTAATCACATCTTCAGCTTCAAGATGAACATCCTTATTGACTAGCTTACCAACAATATCAATAGTGTCATCTCTAACTAAATTATTTTTGGAAATATAGATATCATCAAGTAGGGTTGTATTAAACTCAACCTCATTTATTTTTTCAGCTACTAGTCTAAATGCTGGTTTCAATGACTCCCTGAAGTGGTTGCATAAATCGATAGCATCTCTATAGGTTGTAATGGTTGTTGAGGGGTTGTTAACATCATCAGTATATTCGACAGCAACTTTGTCTGCATCGCACCAATTTATGATTGGAGTTAAATCAGTTGTAGTTGACCTTGCTATTTTTAATGGAGGTAGGTTGCTTCCATCACCTAGATGATATAAAGCTTGCTCACCTTGGGATATACCTTCAATAGTTGAATCTATACCAGCTTTAGTGATTGTGAACCCTGTTCGAAACAACGTCAATCCAACATTGGCTATGCTACCAGCCGTGCCGATGACTCCAAATGCCAGGGCTACATTTGATACGATTCGAACCTGGTCGATTTCATCTTGCAAGTGTTGAGTAATTCTTTTAGTCTCACCCATTTCTGCATTTAATGTATCCACTCTACTGGTCAAATCTTTAACATCATAACTAACTACATCAAAGTTGTTAGTGAGTACATTCAAATCACTCCTCATGGTAGTAATATTATCAGCCGTAATGACCTTAGATGATGTTATATTGTAATCAGTATATAAGGTTGTCGCGGCATCTGGTCTCGGGAGTACTTCATAATATTGTTGGTCGATTATATATTTGAATGCGTTAGTTGATGGGTCCCAATTCACTTCATCAATGGGGTCCGTGAAATCTTTCTTCAAATATAGTTCAATATTTTTGGTATCTGTATTAATTTTAGTAGTAGAATATTCATAGCTAATCTTCTCAATCGTTTCGAGGACAGGGATGACATCAACATATACCTTGCCATTCTTTTGAGCATGGAACCCATCTGGTTTGAATGATAACCTAGTGCCAGTAATCGAATCCCCCAAATATATATCCAAATATATCTTATCAATCAGGTCGGTTCGAATTCCCTCGGTGTTATCCATTGATAAATATAAAATGATGGTACCATAATACCCTGGATGTAACGAGTTCGATAGACCATCTGTTAAATGGTTCTCGTAAGCATATGTCATATTCCATTCACTACCATCTCTAATAGTACCATCATTCATTTGAATTTTGAATACATGTTTATAGTTTTTCAATAGCGAATGCATCAAACCATTCCCTTCATTTGTAATTATCGACTCGTGCAAATCTGTTTGCTTAATAGTTATCCAGCAACCGTAGCAATCGTTAGTTTTCTTACTGGGTCGAAGATTCCATTTGGTGATAACTTTAGAATTGAGTCTACCTTGGATATTATTACCTGTCCAATAGCCCCTATTGGCATGGGTCTCATCAGCACACCATTTCAATGACCAATGGTTACCAAAACAATGTTCTGTAAACTTGAATTCGAGTTGGTCTGGTATAGTATAATCATCAGGCACCTCAAATATAATTTTGTAGTAATCCTCATCCTGTATAATGTAATCCTGAATAATGGATGGCTTATAGAAGTAGTGGACATCACTTTTATGAAGCTTCAACGCATTATCAGCAATTATGGTTTTACATTTAATAGGCTTATCCGTTTTCAATAGAGTTGGTGTGTATTCATTCATAATTGATAACTCTCCATTGAGGAATAGCTTATATGGATGAAATGGTAGCTTTTTATCAAATGCTATATAAAACTTACCATCGAGGTCATTTTGGTCAGCAGGTCCAATGGATCTTGTTGCGATTAAAGAACTATCATTGATGATACAGAAATTTTGATACGTATCAAATTTGATTACTGGACACACTATCTTATTATTTTTGGATACAATATAGAACTCTTTAATATATCTGCCTTTGCTATCATATATAACATTCTTTCGTAACACAATTTTGAAAATTGGTCTATTGTAGCTGAGGAAGGCTTGTTTTTGTTCATCAGGAACATTAATAACTAATAGGTTACATTCGATATTATTAATGGTATTTGTTAATGAAGATACATCCTTGTTTGTAATTATGAATTCATCGATACCTGCCTCACTGGCAAAATTTGAATCGCCTGCGGGTATCTCATCCAATCTATCCATGACATAATTATGAGCCTCACATAAATTATTCACCAAATCAATCGTATCAACAAATACTGATGCTACATCCAATAATGGGTTATCATCCGTTAGTATATCAATCTCATCACTAAGGGGTGTTGGTTTAGCTTTCTTCTTGAGGCGAGCTGCTATAGCTGCATGCTCTCTCTTCATCTCTTCAAATTTCAATTTATGCTCCATGGGACTAAGCTTCTTATAGGTCTTCTCCTCATTGAATATTATTTTGATTCCATATATTATTAACATTAGGGTTATTGAAAATACTCCTGCACATATTTGGAAGTTGTCAGATTCTTGTAACCATCTAATGAAACTACCAAAGTTATCAAATACTTTATGTACTGTAGATGAATCAATTGTTGGTAGTGCATCAACAACCCTATCCTTAAATGTGATTAGGTAGCGAACCAGTTTACCAGATGTATCTACTGTATAATGCCAGATGTATCTTGAATTGTTATATAATGATTCCATCAATGATGTGGCTGTATTGTATGTTACCTTACTCATAGATGATACCCCTGAGAGTGTGTATGATAATAGCTTACCAGTTATAGAGAATGTACTTTTCAATAGAAGTAGCATAAAACTTGATGTCTTGACCACTATATTGATAACTTTATCCATGTTATCGTGACTAATAGGTGACTTGTTTTCAATCAGTGTATCCACATCTTCGATATCATACTCCTTATTATCATCTGGATTCACGATGACATCATATTTGGTTGGCTCGACTGGGAGGTCATCACCTGATGGAGCTTTTTGACACTTCACTTTGCGTATCTCATATCTATCATTTATTTTTAGGACAACGAGGTACTCCATATTCTCAAGTGTATTCAAGAGATTTGTTATATCACTATTGGAAGCAGTTGATATATCATTTTGAAGACCATTCAATATTTGTAATAGGTTTGCATTATTAGTATTGAGACTGGTGAATAGATTGGCATATGTTTTGATATTATTTGTTGCATTGAGATTATTTGATAATGAGGAGCCAAATAAATTCAGTTGACCATTAGGATATATATCTGTATTCTCAAATCCGGATTTCTTCACAAACCCATTCATGTTAGATAATAATGATTGAATCGAAGTATTGGATGAGTTGTATGTTTTGATGACATCATTTATACTTGACGGATTGTGTGGTTGAATTATGTTGTTGTTATCGATATAATTCATTTGACTCAATGATATATCTGTGTTCGCCAATTCACTCAAATCGACCCCATCTATATTTAGGTCATGTATATATTTGGTTAGATTATTAAAATTGGTTCTCAATAATTCCATCAGTTTATTATAAGTGGTACAATATTGTGTATTTGTAGCACCATCAGCGAAGACAGGTAAGCTTTGCCCACCAGTAATAGTTAAATCTTTAAATGAATCAATTTTAAAGTCCTTTCCTAATGCCATTTGGTCAACTTCAGCTTTGCTATATATATTATTGAATGCGACTGGTTCACCATCCTCTCGTGTGAAACTGAATTGTTCGTTACCTTCATCATCTTCAGCTACTTCTATCGACAAACCTTTATCCTTTAACTTGGTTGCTTCATTACAACGAAAAGCATATGGTACAATAGACATTTTAACAGATAGTAAAATGTTGTGTTCAGTTAATAGTAATGCAACAGATTATAGTCTGGTGAAACTAAATGTAGACATACCTTGGAAATGTGATTACGTGAAGTATTATGTTTCATCAATCAATACAAAGGGGAATATATTGATAGTAACTAAGGAAGACTATTTGATGTTTTCATATGAGGACGGAAATAATGAACGTTCGCTGATGATAGAATTTAAAGACACATATTATTACTCAATGCTTGGATTGGTTAAATACTTGAATAGTTGTCAAAACATAATTGTGTTCAAAAATATTGATGGTAGGACAATGAGTTTATCGAGTCAGCATAAAGTATCGTTCATTAGAGGTTCTCATAGAGCTAAACTGATAACAGGATTATATAGTGTAAAGAATGAAGTTGTTATACCTGCCAACAATGAGACAGTTGTACCTGATTTGCCAATATTGGATTATGCCAATAGATTATATCTCGTATCACTACAAGGTCAAGCTGTACATAGTATTATAGGAGAACATGAATATACACCATCTGTGATTGCAACAGTTGATACTGTTATAGAACCACAGGCACCTATTATAATTGATTACGATTCATCTAAACCAATCAAAATTAAAACATTTACCGATTCACTAAAACACATCGAAATGAGGCTAGTAGATTTCATGTACCAACCTGTCATATTAAAGTCTCCATTATTTGTCAACATTAAAATTAAACCTGCAGGGACAACTAATATTGACACGCCAACGAATCATTAAGCTTGGATTCAATTAAAGATTTATTTTTGAGTAGGTATCGGGTGTACATGAAGTGGTTGCATGAATAGATGTATGTGATGAGATATGGGAGATGATTGCATGAGTGGATGTGTGTGATGGTTGCATGAGATGATTTGCGATACAAGATATGGGAGATGATTGCATGAGATGAGTTGCATGAGATGATTGCATGAGTGGATTTGTGTGAGATGGGTTGCTTGAGATGATTGCATGAGATGGGTTGCTTGAGTGGATGTGTGTGATGTTTGTTTGAGATGGGTTGCTGTAGGAGTATGCTAGATAGGTTGGTATTAAGTAGTTATACATAGTGAAGGGGGGATAGATAACTAGTATAAGCAAATGGGGCTCTCCGTGTAGGGTGGCTGGGTGGGGGTTGCTTGGGGGCTGTTTGGAGATATGGTTTATTATAGCGAGGGAGCTTTTCAAAGCGAGGGAGCTATAATATAAAACATCTCCAAAGTACCTCAAATTATCGTCTCTTCAGGAAGCTTTCAAAGCCAGAGATCCCCATTTGCTTATACTAGTTATCTATCCCCCCTTCACTATGTATAACTACTGTTGGAGTCATGCTAACGGGTGTTTTAGAGGGCGTTTCGGCAGGGTGGAGGCATTCCCGGGGGTTGTCAGGAGTCCTGGGCCTTGGACCAGGAATCATGACAACTAGATACTACTAATACAAAATATTGAAAAATAATAATTGTAAACTTTTGAACATAATTTTCTTTTCGAATTCTATATCATATAATAAATTTCAATATAAAATATGGAAATAATTAATAAGCAATCTTGCTCAAATAAAAAATAAGATAAATACAATTTCAAGTTTTTATTAAAATTCAATTTTCAGAATATTTCTATTTTTCAGTTGGGTTAATTTTATTTTTCTAAGAAAAAATTAAAAAGTTTACAATATACAAGTAATATATCTGAAATATAATTTTCAATAATTCGCGGTCCCAAATTAGAATTTATAAAAAAAAATGTTAAAATTATTATATTAAAGTAGGAAAATTAAAAATATCAACTTTTTTACAAATAGATTCCATTAATAACGACTTTTTTAAATATTGGAATATTAAAGTTCGATTTATCGCAATTTTAATCATGTTTTCAGAAATTTATTCGAACGCCTTTATGATTCGATCCAAAAAAATTGATGAAAAATTTATCATATCTTTTTTTTGGAAAAATATTTTATTTTTCGCTCCAATAGAAATTATTCCATATAAATATACCATATACAATTTAAAAATCAATTTTTAAAAAATATTCTAGCGTCAATAAATAAATTAAATATTTTCAAAAATATAATCTTCACAAATCTTTCAATCTTCACAATTGTTTTCTGAATATAAAATCTAAAAACTTTCAATTTTTTTAAAAAGAAATGACCTTTTGCTTTTTTTATGAGTTAAAATTTAAAATATATTTACATTTTAAAAAAAGTTAAAAAATATGAATAATTTAGTTATTATAAATATATTAAAAATTCAATTTAAAAGCCATAACTCGCTAATATTTATAAAATATTAGTTATAATTTTTATATTTATTTTAAAATTGAGGAATTATGAAAAATTTATTCAATTGTAATATATCTTATTTAATTATAAATATAATCAAAGATTATTTACAAATAAATATAAATAATATAATATAAATGCATATTTATATAAAAAAATTCTAATTTAAATAAAATTCATCACAAAATTCAACAATAGCCAAGAAAAAAGAATGATCCATTGAAAAAAAAAAATATTATCGGTTTTCATTTATTTTTATGTCCAAAGACGACAAACAACAGGAATACTTGGAAACAATTAAGAGCATCCAAGAAAGCATCCTCAAATTTCTTGAAGAAGAAACTAATTGTGAAGAGAATTTAACATTTCTTAAAGATATCTTTAATGATTTAGAAATACAAGATATCCGCATTGAATTTATGTCCGTATTGCATTTAATTTCAAAAATAGCAAATAATTTCCATCGTTCCTGCAACTTTTTCAGCAAAATTGAGCAAATATTACAATATCTCAAAGCAGATATCAAAAAAAATATTTCAAATTCAGAAATATTCAATATTTTCCAGGGCAACAAAAGGATTCTTTTATTCCTGGCTGAAGAGGGAATCATGACTTTTGATGAATATGTGATTCGAAAAATTACCATGACAAATAAATTGGTAGAAGCCAATTATCCGCAGTATTTTCAGCCAGAAATTGAGCCATTCATGCAAGAGCAGTGGTTTCCGAGATACAATTTTCATAACTATGTACAAACACAAAATGAATGGGTTTATGAACTCAAAGAAGAAGTTCCAGAAAATTTCTATGCGAAACGAAAGAAAGGCGAAAATGACGATACACTTTGTGAAATGATTAGGAATGACATGGTTGAAGATTTTATTGCGTACGTCACACGAAGCAACACTTCACTTGATGCAACAATTCAGCTCTCAATTTTTGAAACAAATCCGTTTTTGATCAAAAAACAGACAGAAAAACAACAAATTCAATACTATGGTGAAAAAGAGGCCAAACAAAGGGGAATAACATTGATTGAATACGCCGTGTTTTTTGGATCAATTCAAATATATAATTATTTGCGTTTAGAAAAAGTTCAATTGACGCCATCGTTGTGGAATTTTGCCGTTCATGGTAAAAATGCAGATCTTATTCACTCGCTTGAAGATTGTCATGTTAGCTTGGAGGGCGGGGCATACATGCAGCTCTTTTACGAATCGATCAAATGCCATCACAACGACATTGCAAATTATTTCTTAAGCAATTTTTTGCGAAAGGAAGAAGAAAACTTGCAAAAAGCATTCATTAAAAGCCTCAGATATTATAATTTCGCCTTTTTGAATGATGAACAAATCAATGAATCTTCGTTTTATGATCTGTGCAAGTATGACTACAGCGCACTTATTGGCTCTTTTGTAACAAGCACAGCTATTGATATTAACAAAAAAGAAATTTTTCCACAATTTGCTCATGTAATTTCTTATGCTCGAATCTTTACTTCATTCCAAGTCGCATGTTTCAATAAAATTTGGAATCACATGTTTCAATGAAATTTCAAAATTTTAAATTTCAATGAAATTCAAAGTTATGTATCTCAATTACATTCAAAATAATATATTTGAATGAAATTATTTATTGAATTTATAAGACAGCATTATTGGCAGCAATTGAGAAAGAGAATGTTGATATTGTCAAACTTTTGTTAACGAATGATAATCTTGATGTCAACGTTATTAATATTTCCCAACTTTTTTTTTTTTTTTTAATAAAATTCAAAATTATATATTTCAATGTAATTCAAAATCATATATTTCTATGAAATTAAAAACATATATTTTAATACCATTTAAAATCATATATTTCAATCACATTCAAAATCATGTGTTTAAATTACATTCAAAATCATATAATTGAATGAAATTATTATATGAATTTATAAGACAGCATTATTTGCAGCAATTGAGAAAGATAATGTTGAAATTGTCAGACTTCTATTAACGAATAATAATCTTGATGTCAACATTATTAATATTTCTCAACTTTTTTAATAAAATTCAAAATCATGTTTTTATATGAAATTTAAAGTCATATGTTTCAATATCATTCAAAATTGGGTTCTTCAATAAAATTCAAAATCATGCATTTGAATGGAATTGAAAATAATATATTTGAATGAAATTCAAAATGACATTTTTCAATTACATTCAAAATCATATATTGAAATGGAATTGAATATAATATATTTGAATGAAGTTCAAAATGACATTTTTCAATTACATTCAAAATCATATAATTGAATGAAATTATTATATGGATTCATGAGACAGCATTATTTAAAGCGGTTGAAAAAGCGAATGTTGAAATTGTCAGACTGTTATTAACGAATAATAAACTTGATGTCAATATTCATAATATTTTACCAAAATTTTTAATAAAATTTTAAATTATATATTTCAATATAATTCAAAATCATATATTTCAAAAAAATTTAAAGTTACATATTTCAATAATATTTAAAATCATATCTTTCAATACCATTAAAAATTTAAATTATCAATATCGTTCAATAGCATATATTTTAATGGAATTCAAAATCATATATTTCAATTTCATTCAAAGTTATGTATTTCAATATCATTCAAAATGAAGTTTTCCAATTACATTCAAAATCATATATTTGAATGATATTATTATATGAATTTATAGAACAGCATTATTTGCAGCGGTTGAAAAAGAGGATATTGAAATTGTCAAACTTTTATTAACGAATGATACAATTAATGTCAATAGTATTAATATTTTACCAATTTTTTTTTAAAAAATTCAAAATCATATATTTCAATATGATTCAAAAACATATTTCAATCAAATTTAAAGTTATATATTTCAGTGACATTTAAGTCATATCTTTAAATAACATTAAAAATGAAAATTTTCAATTCAATTCATAAATATATATTTCAATATAATTCAAAATCATATATTTCAATAGAATTTAAAGTTATATATTCCAATAGAATTTATAATAATATATTTCAATTACATTCAAGATTATATATTTCAATTACATTCAAAATTATGTATTTCAATATGATTCAAAATTTTGAATTTCAATAGAATTCAAAATCAAACATTTCAATGAAATTCAAAATCATATATTTGAATGAAATTATCATATGAATTTATAAGACAGCATTATTTGAAGCGACTGAAAAAGAGAATGTTGAAATTGTCGAACTTTTATTGATGAATGATGAACTTGATGTCAATTTTCTTAATATTTCCTAACTTTTTTAAATACAATTCAAAATTATATATTTCAATAGAATTTAAAATCATAATTCTCAATGTAATTCAAAATTATATATTTCAATGAAGTTCAAAAACATATATTTCAATACCATTCAAAAACATATATTTCAATGACATTCAAAATAACATTTTAATATTATTCAAAATCATATATTTTAATGAAATTAAAAATAGTTTATTTTGATGAAATTCAAAATCATTATATTTAAATGATATTCAAAATCATTATATTTAAATGAAATTCAAAATCATATTTTATAATCCCATTCAAAATCATATATTTCAATATAATTCAAAAACATATATTTCAATGCCATTCAAAAACATATATTTCAATGCCATTCAAAAACATATATTTCAATGACATTCAAAATTACATTTTTTAATATTATTCAAAATCATATATTTGAATGAAATTATTATATGAATTTATAAGACGGCATTATCTGCAGCTGTTGAGAAAAATAATGTTAAAATTATTGAACTTTTATTAAAGAATGATAAAATTGATGTCAATATTCTTTTTATTTCCCATTTTTTTAAATAGAATTCAAAATTATATATTTCGATATGATTTAAAATCATATATCTCAATAAAATTTAAAGTCATATATTTTAATCAAATTTAAATTTATAAATTTCAATATAATTTAAAGTTATGTATTTCAATTGCATTTATTATAATATTTAAATTATATTTATATTTTTATCTTTCAACAATATTCAAAAACATATATTCCAATAGAATTTAAAATTATATATTCCAATAGAATTTAAAAAAATATATTTCAATTACATTCAACATTATGTATTTCAATATCATTCAAAATAACATTTTTCAATATTATTCAAAATCATATATTTGAATGAAATTATTTTATGAATTTATAGGACACCATTATATGCAGCTGTTGCGGATAAAAACATTAAAATTATCAAACTTTTATTAGAGAATGATAAACTTGATGTCAATATTCCTTATATTTCCCAACTTTTTTAATCATATTAAAAATCATACATTTGTATGGAGTTCAAAAGCATATATTTCAATACCATTCAAAATCATATATTTCAATCGCATTACAAATCTTATATTTCAATGGAATTTAAAAGCATATATTTGAATGAAATTATTATATGAATTGATAGAACGCCATTATTTGAAGCGATTGAGGAAAAAGAAAATGAAATTGTCAAACTTTTATTAGAGAATGAAAAAATTGATGTCAATATTCTTTATATTTCCCAACTTTTTTAATAAAATTAAAAATCATGCATTTGTATGACATTCAAAAACATAAATTTCAATATCATTCAAAATCATATATTTCAATTATATTCAAAATCATATATTATAATTACATTCAAAAAAATATATTTCAATTCCATTCAAAATCATTTATTTCAATCACATTCAAAATCATATATTATAATTGCATTCAAAATCATATATTTGAATGAAATTATTATATGTATTTATAAGACGCCATTGTTTGCAGCGATTGAGAAAGAGGATATTGAAAATATGAAACTTTTGTTGGCGAATGATAAACTTAACGTCAATATTCTTAATATTTTCCTTTATTTTATTACAAAATTCTAAATCATATCTTTCAATACCATTCCAAAAACCTCGGATAAAAATCAATTAGTGCAGAACACAGCATTGCATCTTGCAGCTGAAATAGGAAATCTTGAAATAATAAAACTTTTGCTCGAAAAGAAAGAGATTGACATTAACATTGAAGATAGTCATGGAAGAAAGCCAATCGACTATTCTATAAATAATGAAATTAAGCAATTACTCTCAAAATGATTTTCCTTTCTTTTTAAAAAAATAATTAATAAAAATTAATTAATTAACTTTTCTTCATATATATAATTATAAATAGCTGTGATAAGATATAAAGAAACATGAGAAATAAAAACCGCAATTATGTATAAATCTCTTAGCACTAAAATTCAACTCAAAACCAGCATTTTTGTTTGTAATTTGTGAAATGATCAAAATCTTCGGTTTAATTTTTTATTTATCGGGTTGTGAAAAAGTTCGAGCGATTCGTAAAACTCACAGAATATCAAATGAAAATATTAATTTATCATATGTAAATAAACTATATGAAGTATATAATATGTTAGTAAATTTTAAAGATTCAGTATCAATTAGAAATTTATCATAAACTACCTTCCAAAAACGCCGAAACGTCATTTCACAATTATTCAATTCACTGTTCAAAGATTTGGATCAAAATGAAAACTATATAAATGACATCGATAAAGTTACCGACGCTGTTCGTGATTGCATCAAAGGTTTTCGCGTGGAAAGTATCAAACGAAAATTCAATATACGAGACCTAGTTTTCAATGATGCTGTAATCCAGAAAATTGAAGATTTTCTTTTGAACAATAAAGAATACGACAAATGAATTAAAGACAAAATTCAAGACAAAAAATGAAAAAGCATCCAATAAAAAGCATTAATTATAAACATTGCAATTATTAATAATTCAAATATATTTTTTTAAATCTAACATCGTAATCATGCTGGCACTTTTGTCACTTTTCCTCTCATAGGAGGACTCTTCATATTCATCGTTACACCCAAAATCAAATTCAGAATTTTTGTTGTTATTTCTTAAATTTTGTTATTATGAAAGAGGCGTTCAAATGCTTGAAGATGTTTCTTTGAATTCACTTCAATTGACACTTTTTCTGTTGTTTGGGCACATTTTGGGTACCACTGTTTATCACTCTTGTATTCTGCATTTTTGGATTAACATATTTCGACAAAGTGTGACAAAAGTTTTCAATTATTTGTGGTGGTTTGTCTGGAAGTGCATGCACGAAACTCATGAATGCAAGCTATTTTTTAAAAAAAAAATTCAATACCATCTACTTTCTACATCCAGCTAGAATCTTTTTGAATAGTTGAAACAGAGAAATCGATCAATTCAGTCTTTTCATATTGATGTCAATGATCTTTTCTGTTGTTGTTGATGTTGTCGAAGAGTATGTCAGGGGAGAGCTCGCTGATAAAGAAAAATTTAAGAAAATTTCAAAATGAATAGTGCGACCAAATATACTATCAAAAAACAGAATAACTTCTATTACGAGAACAACAAAATATATTTTTAATATGGTTCACATTAACTCGCATCATTGATAGTTTGTAGTTCAATTGGTAAACTGATATGCAAATTTCCGTATCATTCAATTTTCAGAGCCTTTTTCAAGTTTTTTTTTCATATAGTAAGACGATTAACCGGTCGACATCTCACCAAAATTTGATTGTTTTTTATGAAAATTTTCATTATCTCCTTTGAAATCATGAAAAACAAGTCAGCTTTGCCATGTATTATCTTCTTTAATAATTAATAATTCTTCTTTTTCAATGAAATGAACCAGTTTTGCCGCATGTATGGAACCACTCCAGACTTTTCTAAATTTAGAATATATCATATAATTAATGTCCAAATCATGATATCTGATTGATTTATATTCTTTGAAAATAAGAGATTCTCTTTATATGAAAAATTTTTTTTTTGAAAATTTGTTTAATTTCACTGAATTATATTCATCCAATAAGTTCATTGAACATTGTGGTTCTTCTTGATGGAAAATGATTTTAAATATTTTTTAATAATAAATGAACTTCATGATTGAATCAGAATTTATTCTTTTTATAATTTACCAAATGATTTAGTAATTTTTCAAGATGTTTAGTTTAAACAAAAAAATACCCTTGCTAATAAAAGATGAATATATAAATAAGAAAGGGAAGTTTTTACAAAACACAAATGAAATTGAAACTCAAAAAATAATATATATATTATATTTTTAGAAATAACATACTACCTTATTATTATAGTATGTTATAATTTTAAAATTTAAAAAATAAATATGATATAAAAGATCTTTTATGTTTCTATCTAGATTTTACATCGAGTTACCGTTGTTTTCGATATCAAAAAGTTAAGAATAAAAGTAAAAATAAAATGTAATAAAAAAGCAAATCTCAACTGACATTAGCTCCAATACATGACATTGATATTGTAAATTTGCTTGGTAAAAAGTTATCTTTAGTAAACTGGAAATTTTTCGGCCTAAAATTCTCAAAATAAATTTTTATTATCGTTTTCCCTTGAAATTAATTTTTTTTTGAATCAATCCCCCTTTATTTCTCACACTTTATAATTAATATGAAATTGTAAATGAAAATTGTTTTGAGTATTGAAAAAAATGCAAATAATTATTTTAAAAAAGAAAGAAAAAACTGAGGAAGAAAATTGTTTTGAATTATGACTAATAAAATAGTCATAGCTATATCAACCATATTTTTTTGTGTTCGATGCAAAAGGAAACAGATTGGAAATCAATTATTGTTGTTACCAATGAAAAAGCATTGACTTATGATTTAACTCAAACAGAAAGATTAAAAGTTAAGTTCCGCAGAGCCAAAAATAGAAAAAATTTAACATTAAAATACAAACAAACAAATAAAAATGTCACAACTCAATCAGGTCAGGTATCAAAAGAGCCGATTAAAGTAATTCCAGATATGACATTCTCATTAAAAAATCAAATGCAATTTTCAGATATCCCAAAAAAAGTAGCATTCGATGAAAAAAAACAAGATAATACAGATTTATCAGAATTGAAATCGAATATACTTGAAGAACCTGAAAATCCTATACTTAAATTTATAAGAGAAAATGAAATGAACTTATTTGGAGTTGATTTTTTTTGAATTATACTTTTTTATTTTAATTTGAAATAATAAATGAGAATATTATAAACATATTTATGATTATTTCATTTATATTTTTTTCTTGTAAAACAATTCAAAATGGAAGAAAAAGTGACTATAGTACTGTTCATATTAGGTAAAATGTTCATTTTAAAGGAAAATCTGACAAAAAGACGTTAAGGAAAAAATCTATTTTATTTGCTTTTTTTCCAGCAACAAATGAATAATTTGATTTTTTAAGTAATAGCAAATTATCAACAAACTAACATGAATTAAAATAACCGATGAAATGAACGTTTATAAATTCATACAAAAAGATATCAGATTTGATGATCAAAAATAAAAGTCAATTAAAACAATTAATTTTATGATTTGCGTGTTTAAAACAGATTAATTTAACAATATTCGGTGCTTTTAGCCTATCCTAAATCGCTGGCGATGAGATAATTTGAATAAATAGTTTTTTTTTATAATCATTTTTATTTTGATAATATTTACTTAAATATCAATTGTTTCTTTATCCAATTAACTAAAATTTAATCATATAGTAATTACATATTTAAACATACCACCACTTTCCAATTGACAATATTTTGCTTCCAGAAAACTTAAATTTGGAAATTGTTTTAATTCGTATGTTTCGTCTATCCTGCTATCAATAACAAGATAAAAAAAATAAGATTTATAATGAATATGAGGTATTGTTTTGTGTTATGAAGAAAATTTTGATTATGAAAGAAGTGATGTGTTTTAACAGCTCATTTCTTGAAAATGTCGAAAAAAAATTGATTTAAAAGAAATATTCTTAAATGATTAATTGATTTTTTAAAATAAGTATCAAAATAGATTAATAATCTTTTAAATAAATATGAGAAAGAAAATAAATGCCAAAACGCATTGAAAACCTATACTTTTACATCTTTTATATAAGTTTATTGAATTTGAGAAAAAAGTGAATTTTTCTCAAGACAAAGTAAGTTTCATCTATAAAATTTTATATTTAATAATATTATACTATAGAGCATATAATTTTCACCTTAAATATCAATATTCCAGAAATTTTTGCTTCCAAGAAGCAATCAATTAAAAACACGTTTTTTCATTTTTATTATTACAGGGATTTAAAAAAGTGATATTATGCTAGTATCTTATTTCAAAACCATGCGTATTATATTTTTTGCTATGCAGTTTTTATTTTTTCTGTTATAAAATTGAACAATTCATTTTTGATGACTTTTTTAAAAAACCCAACAATTTTCATATATATTGAGAATTATGAAATGCTGATAATAGAAATATATATAATGAATGATAACCTTATATTTACATTGCTTTTTCTTATAAAATAATTGATATTTAAGTAAATATTATCAAAATAAAAATGATTATAAAAAAAAACTATTTATTCAAATTATCTCATCGCCAGCGATTTAGGATAGGCTAAAAGCACCGAATATTGTTAAATTAATCTGTTTTAAACACGCAAATCATAAAATTAATTGTTTTAATTGACTTTTATTTTTGATCATCAAATCTGATATCTTTTTGTATGAATTTATAAACGTTCATTTCATCGGTTATTTTAATTCATGTTAGTTTGTTGATAATTTGCTATTACTTAAAAAATCAAATTATTCATTTGTTGCTGGAAAAAAAGCAAATAAAATAGATTTTTTCCTTAACGTCTTTTTGTCAGATTTTCCTTTAAAATGAACATTTTACCTAATATGAACAGTACTATAAATTCAAAAATTTTGACTAAATAAATATCTAAAGTTAATATAAATATGCTTATATTATACATTATTTTCTTCGTTTTTCTGTATATTTACCAACATAAGAAAGTTTATGATTTCTTAATCATAAAAAAGGCAAAAATGTATAATGATTCTATTAAATAATATTCATTCATAAGTTTAAAAACTTGAAAAAGATCTTTTTACACTTGGTATAAGTTGTACATCAATATTTTTTTTTTTTTTTGACTTATAAATAGACTATTTCCATTTTACGAAAACACCACTTTTTGATAGTATTTGAAAGGCGGATAATGATTGAAACTTTTTCAAATAAATTAAAAAAATTTTACTATAGGTGTGCTAAAATTTTGTAAAGTGTCAGAAATTTAAATTTTACGGAGGATTGGTATGAATTTTAATTATAAACCTTTATATTTCTAATTATATTTATATTTATAATTTTTAAATAATTTTTACCATACATTTTTAAGATATTATATATTTTTCATCCGAGAATTTTTTGAATGTAAACTTTAATTCAAAAATTTAAATTTGAATTATTCTTAGAAAGTTTCAATTGAATATTTGGCGGATAATTTTTTACTTATTATAAGCATACTCGGTGAAATTGGGGAAAAATATATTAAATTCTTCCATTTTGGTTTCTTTTATGACCTATGCATTATATCATAATTCATAATTTTTTTTTTTGAAATTCAAATCGTATATGTTATTTATATTTATTATTAATATCCTTCATAATATGCAAGTTTATGGATAATATCATATTTTTATCTGATATTTTGCATAAAATTTTCATAAACTTCGATTTTTTCTGCTAGTTCATCAAAAATGATGTATTAGGCATATTATTCTTATTTTTTCTTAAATTCTTTACATTCTTTGCCATCTTCAGTGGCTTTCATCATGTTTTTTAGTTATCTTTTTATAAATAGCAGCGATAAAATAATCATAGAAAAATCCTATTTCCGACCAAAAAAACATTTAAAAAATTGTCTAAAAATAATTAAAAATATCTCAAAAATGTATGGTAAATCAAGATTTATTATTTAAAAAATAGTATATATGCGATAAAATATTAATAATATATCATTATGGTGGCATCTGACCGTAAAAAATGATTTGAGTTCTTTTTTTTGACACTTTACAAAATTTTAGCACACCTATATTTTACTATTATAATTTATAAATTTTAATTGAATTATTTTTGAATGCAACTAAATCATTATTTTCAAATACAGTATGCGAAAAAACCTTATATTCATTCAATTATCCTTATACTAATTCAATTTTTGAATGAATCTATTGAATTTTTATTCCACTTTTTCAAATGATATTTTTTCTCGAAAATTCTCTCTTTCAAAAAATTTTCATGAAAATTTGAATGAATTTTTTTAAAAAGTTTATAAAACGAAATTATTTTGAATGACTTTGAATGAACATTGAATAAAGTATAAGGCTAATTCAATCAGTATAAGGCTGGTTTGTATACTGTAAGCCGAATTTTCATATTTTTTTATATCATTTGGAATTTTCAGAATATTACTATTTTTTCAGTTGGGTTAATTTTATTTTTGTAAGAAAAAAATATAAAGTTTACAAGATGGTGGTCAACCAATTGAATTCTCATAAAATCTTATAAAATTTAAACATATTATTCATTTATCTTTGTCTATATTGAATAAGATCACGAATTTTTAAAATAATTAAAAATAACATTTAATTAATAAAAACAAAATTAATAAATATTTATATTTTAAAAGATTCGAAATATTTGCTGATTTTTAAAAATTGCATATTTTAATTTTTTTTATTGATCGATAAGTCATTTGTAATGTCCTAATCAGGGATGCTTATCGATAAACCGTTTTATTGGTCATCGGATGTTTATCGATAATCCGATAACATCGATAAAAAACCGTCCGATGAATGATGAGTATAAAAAATATTTATGAAAGTTCTCATATCTTTTTTTGATGCACCACTTTTTTTGATTACATTCTTTTTTGGAAAAAATGCATATTATTAGGTTATAATAAGAATTTTGATATCGCGCGTTGCATAAATATTGCTAATAATAACAAGAATATTTTATTTGGTATGCATATTTTGCAAATTCCTGAGATGCTAATTTGAAAATAGACTTTATAATTAGCTTGGAAACAACATTCGAGATTTATTGGATCTTGGGACTAATAAAATTGCTGGTTCATCCTTTTTTGACGATGAATTTGGGTCATTGGATCTAAATATATATATTTGCTTTTGGATATTAAATTATTCAAATTTTTAAAATTTTTGCTTTCTTTTCAAAAAGTTGACATATAACACAAAAAGTTATGTTCCCGTCAGATTGAAAACAGTTTATTTGTATAAAAATGAATGATAATTAAGTGGAACTTTTTGAGAATAGTAAAATTATTAATGAATAAATCCAAGTTTTTTTTTATCATAATTAAGAGAATGATACGATTTTCAACTAAAGAACACAATTGAAAAAAATATTAAAATTTTAAATTTTTAAAAATTTTTGAAAATTTTCAAATTGCTCTTTTATTTGCTTATTACTGTAAAATAACGCAACAGTAATAATTCCGAGCTGTATTTTATTTTAATATTTTTATGCAAAACCACATATTTAAAATATACATATTTTTACGAAAAGTTAAAAATAATATAAAATCAACAAATAATTTGCTCTTACCCGTTGGGTTATCAAAATAACCTGGGTGGGCAGCCTTTTTGCCCAAACCGTGCCAAATGCAACCATAGTTAATATCACAATATCTAATTACTTCTTTTTTTAAAATTCGAATATGAGTAAAAAAATAAAATATTTAGATCATAAATTTATAAATACTCTTATTTTTCCAGTTGATTCTATATCAGGTTCGCGATCTATTCCATTTTAAATTTGAATGAAAAGATATTGGTTGAAAAAAATCGCTATATAAATCCACACAATTTTTTTTGACCTTTCGACCGTTTATTTTACACCAAAATTTTACATAATAATTTATAATAATTTTTAATTTTAAAGGTCAAATTAAAGGTGAAATATAAAGAAACAAGGTCAATTTAAGGTTCTCCTTTCAAATTCATAAGATAAAATTCAATGAGATTTCACAAATAAAATATACATAAATATCGTTTTTAAAAATGAATTAAAATATAATATTTATATAGATATATATTTCAAAAGATTGAATAAAAATATATTTATGAAATCTTACCGATTTTGTTTTTTTACAGATAGAAACCACAAAAATTAAAAAATCAATAAAATTTTGAATAAAATAAGATTTAATCGTTGAGGCCAAAATCTTTTTATTTTTCACCAAAACTTTTTCCGAAAAATGCTCTATTGAATTATATATTCTATGAGTTAATTCAATATTGAATAATATACATTTTTTTAGGGAAGGAGAACCTTAAAGAAAATACAAGGGAAACAGTGAAGAATTATGATAATAAAAAATAAAAATAGGAATATAGAATATAAGATTGATTTAAATAATAAAATAATTATGGATTATTTTTTTAAAAAAAATTTAAATTTTTGAATGAAAAAAAAAATTGGCATGAATCTTTTTCAAGGATTTTTTTTAATATGTCAAAAACTTTTTGACTATTTCCGGTTGGATATTTGACTATTTCCGGTTCATATTGAATTTTTTTAAATTGCTTTTTTTTTTTCAAGAAGGAAATTAAAGCGTTCAAAATATTTTTTAAAAATTATATATTAAAATATGCATTATTCAAATAGTCATCTTTTAAATTGCTCTGTTAAAAACAAAGAAAATTCTTTTTTTACTGAGATAAATTAGTTTTAATTTATAATAAAAATACAAAGAATACGACATATTCATTGATTTCTCCCAACAATCTCTTATTTAAACCAATTATGGTAAATAAATAAATCATCAGCGCATATCTTAAAGCATTTTTAAAAAATTTCATTGAGAATATTTAATATCAGATTTTAGCAATTCATGTTTTCAAGAGTAGAAAAAGATTCAAAAGATAAATCATATTACATTATGCAAAAATCATTCTTCATTTTACACATTTATCATTTAATTCATAGAAATTTAAAATGGCATTATTACAAGATCGATTGAATTAATTTTTTTATTAAACATTTTCATATAATAAAGATGCATTTAATATTTTATAACTTTTTTTATGCAAAAACATGAAAAATATTTGATGAATTTTTTTTATAATTTCAATGGTTTACGAAAATTAATAAAAATACTCATAAAACTCCACCTGACGAACAAAACTCTTTCATTAAATATTTTTTATATAATATGGAATATACTTAATAAAATATATTAATATAAAGAATTTTTTAAAAAATTTTTAGTACCCGTACCTCTATAATATATATGTTTAACTGCATTCAATTTCCGTACATTTTGATATATTGTATATATACATATTATTAAGAATTTAAAAATGAGTTTTTCAGGAAAAAGTAAAAATAAACATACTTTTTTAAGTAGTACCTAAAGTTTATATAAAAAAAAATCAGTTTAATGATTATATTTCAATTATAGATGCAAAGATTGATTTTTTCAATTCAACTTAAATTTTTCATTATCAGCGAGTTCTCCCCTGACATACTCTTCGACAACATCATCAACATCAACAACAACAGAAACTTGATCATTGACATCAATGTGAAAAGACTGAATTGATCGATTTCTCTGTTTCACCTATTCAAAAGGATTCTAGCTGGATGTGCAATGTAGATGATATTGAAGTTTTTTTTTTTTTTTTTAAATAGCTTGCATTCATGAGTTGCGTGCTTGCACTTCCAGACAAATCACCACAAATAATTGAAAACTTTTGTCACACTTTGTTGAAATTTGTTAATCAAAAATTGTTGAATACACGAGTGATAAACAGTGGTACCCAAAATGTGCCCAAACAACAGAAAAAGTGTCAATTGAGGTGATCTCAAAGAAACATCTTCAAGCATTTGAACACCTCTTTCATAATAGCATTGATCTTTGTTATCTTTGTTTGATCAAAATTTTCATCTATTTGAAGAAAGACTTCTGTCATGAAATCATGTCGAAAATGGTCTTGCCACATTTGTTTCTTTGTTTCTTTGTTTCTTTGTTACTTTGTTTACTTTGAATGCAAGCAGTTGTATGAAAGCGATGTCTTTCTGATATTCGTTGAAATGCATAAGAACAACTGCTGACTCCAAGATGAATTGTCAACCGTTCTTAACTGCGTGAGATGGAACATTGAGAAAGATGAAAAAAAAATTCTTACTACATTTTGAACATCTTCTCAAAAAAGAAATAATATGTCACTAGAGATTTCTTGACAACTGTTTTCGATCATTTTAAGGCAAATCAAGACAAATATAATGAATTGTCTGCAGATCACTCTTTCAACGTCTTTTTTCTTTCAGCTCTTAATTCAAATTCAAATGATTTGAATCCTGTTTTTGATGATTATAATATATGATCATATTTATTTTGTAAAATATTTTTTTTTAAGAAGATAAATTTATTTCAATTTCAGCTTCAAACATTTTGAAAATTAATAAAAATTAAAAAATTGATAAAGCTTATAGAAAGAATTGGATTAAAAACCATTTTATTATTCAAATTTAAAATAAACGAACAAATAAAAAAAGCATTTATATATCATCGAAATATGAATATTTTAAATTCAAATATAAAGAATTATAATTATATTTATAATTATATTTTTATTTTTATATATTAAAATAATAATGGAGTAATGATTTCAAACTTGTCTCTTTCATTAATTTTTGTTGTCAAAGTTTTTTTATTAAAATAATTTTGTCACAATCATGATGGAATCAACGAAAAAATCGAAAAAAAGTAAACAACAATCAAGCCAGGATCAATTTCAAACAGATTCCTCAGATTTACTTAAGAACGAGCCAGCCAAAAAACGAAAACAACGTGGAGAAGGCCGTGATGCCAAAGAAGTTTCAAATATTATTTCGAAGTTTGATCAAGAAAAAAGTTTTGCGTGCAATAAACTACAGAATCAATTCAGTTCAGGTATTACGCATAATGAATTGTTGGCGATTGCCGAACTTATTTGTACAAAAACGACACTTGATCTTTCACGGCAAGCCAAACGAGATGACCGAGTTTTGCACAAATGGTATGATGATAATTGGGACATTGTTGCTCCTCATATTCAACGCCTTGATATTTTTGATAAAAACCATGTTTTAATTAAAGATAAAACAAGCGAATAAAAATTCAACCTCAAAATGATTATTAAAAAAAATTTTATGGATGTCTGAAAGAATCCATCAAGTGAATCCCAACTTTTTTTTTTTTTTTTTTTTTTTTTTTTGAAAAGTTTTTTTTTTTTTTCTATTCAAAAAGTTCTTGAGATAAAAAAGTTCTTGAAAGTGACAAAATTAATAAAGAATTGCAAAAAATATCGAAAAATATATATATTTCTTATTCCATCCGTAACTTTTTAAGTCTATATTTATTACATCATATTCAAGTTAGAAAGAATTAATTTGTTTCAAATTGAATGACTACATACATTTTGAAATCACTCGAAAATGCATAGAAATTTCAAAATGTATGTAGTCATTCAATTCGAAATATTTTCCAATTAAGAGTAAGATATATAATATCTATGCTATAGAATAAAAAGTTACGGATGGAATAAGCAATATCTCTATTATTCGAGATTTTTTACAATTGAATATCTTTAGAGGTATTCATGTTAAGTGACTTAACGTCTTTTTGAATTTTTCTTATCTCATTATTTCCATCAATATTAAGTTATATGCATTCAAATCAATAATTTTTAATTGGTTGCTCGATATAATCATTTTAAGAATGTCTAACACTGTTAATTTTATAAAAATTTTAATCAGATATATCTTTAATATTTCATTCAATCTTTATGATTTTTGAAAATTCCAAATGTATTTATATTAATACGCTATGATTAATTAAATTATTAGATTTTTCAAATTTAATTAGATTTATAAACAGAAATAAAAAGAAATTAAATTTATTTTCATATATAAACTTATCATATCTTTTTTTTCAGCCAAGAATTTTATATAATACTTTTCCATATGAGAGATCGGCGAAAAAGGAATTTCCATATTTACAAAACTTTTACATATCATTAAGATCCATATGTTTTAAAAATCCATTTTTTTTCGAAAAGAAAAAGGTTTGTCTGTAAAAACATTTTTTTGTGAAATAATTTTTTCGTTTAAAAAATTTGTTTTCTTTTTAAAATGAAAAATACTTCTTAAAATGATCTTTTTTTTGCGAAATAATTTTCTTTTTTCAAAACACCAAGTCTTTTTTATATGAACAATTTTTTTTAATATAGATTTTCTTTTAAAAAAAACAAGATCTTATAAATATATTATTTGATTTTGATTTTTGAATACGTTATTTATTCATATTAAAAAAAAAAAAAAACGTTATAATTGGTGGAAAAAACTACATTTTGAGGACAAAACTATTATTTTCATTCCCGATTTAAACTGTCTGCATCAAAAGCATCATTTAACAAGATTGGAAAGTGCCTCACAGCTTAATGAAGCAAATGATATTTTCTATATCATTAGAATGCTTCAAATTTTGAGTATGGTTTGATCATAAGCAATGATTACGAGTACTTTATAATTTATACATCAAATATCATTCTTTATGATTTGAATAATATCTAAATATATGTTTTTATTAAATAATTCTTTGAAATTCTTGTTAACTAAATTTTTTCTATCAATTTATATTTCGAAAGGAATTTATGATTTTAATTAAATTTTTTATTTGAAATGATCGAAACTTATTGATATGATTTTACTTTTTGCACACACAAAAACTTTTCGCAAAGAAGCTTTTTTTTTATAAAAAAAAAATTTTCAAAAATAAACCTTTTTATAAAAAAGTCACTTTTTTTTTAAAAAACAATTTTTTTTCGAAAAAGTGTATGCTTTCAGATATAACTTATACACATCAAAATAAATATGTTTTATAAATATAATTCTTTATTTTCAAAAAGGAAATCCCTTTTTCTCCGAGCTCTATGATATTATATTATATGTATTAATGTATATGTTGGTGCTTAAGATATTCATACGCTTAATTTTTAGAAATAATGGTTTTGAATTTAATTGCTTATTTTAATTTAGGTTCGGAAAAATTATCATTCCTCAGAAAAATTATCATAAATTATCAGTAAAAAGTGACAACTAAAATATACGTTTTTATGTATATATTTTTCATTAAATATTAAAAAAAATGAGTATATATTTTAAAATATTGTTTTTTTTTTTTTATTTTTTTCAAAAACAAAGTTTTTTTTTTGTTACGAATCGTTTTATTTTCAAAATGGAAGTCTATAATTAAAATGTTATGGCTAGATCTTAATCTTTTTTAAAAATTTTCTATTATTTTAATAAAGCTTTATTTGATTTATATTAATGTGATTTTAGTATTATATTATTAAAATATTATATTATTTTATTATAAAATATGTTTATAATTTCTTAGTTATTAAGATAATAGTGCATATATTGTAATAAATTTCTATTAATATGAAAACATTTTGAAAACAATTACATTTAGAATTCAATCGATCAGTTAACATATTTTCGATAATAATTGAATAGAGATAATTTTATAAGTTTAGATGATATCTTATTATATATTTAATTTATTAATGTTCATATAATTAATTATAATTAAAATAACATTTTATTCTAAAGGGCAAATAAGCTCTGCTAAATATTAATAAAGAATCGATACATATATAAATTACTCTAATTAATATTTTGTGTATTCAAATATTTTGTTCATTGAAAAATTTTCTGACTTTTTTTAAAAAATTTTCTGACTTTTTTTTTTTTTTTGAGTGAATTTTGAATTTTGAATATTTTCGAAATAGTTTTTCATAAGTTTTTGCTTCCATTATTTTAAAAGAAATCGAAATTTTGATAAAGAAAATTGAATAAAAATATTTTTATTTTAACTTTTTGATAAGACTATAAAATTTCCTCACTTTTTGAATGCTTTAAATTTTTTATTTTATTGAATTTTTTCAATTGCACGATTGTAATGAGATTTAAATCTCAGTTTATTATATGACAATATCTTATTATTATATTTGAAATTTATAAATATTATATATATATATAATTATTATATATAAATATACAAAATATAAAACTTATAAATCAAATATATTTTAAATAATTGAAATAAATGCATATTTTTAAAATATCTTATAATTCTTTATCAAATGTTTAAACTTTTTGTAAAAAATAAAATCAAAATATTTTTTTTAAAAATTTGATTATACATTTGATTTAACGTCAAATGCTATGCAAAATTCAATGGGATACCAATTTAAGTTGTTTAAATATCTGCTTAAATTCAAAACGAGCTTTAATAAATTATGATGTTTTAAAAAATAGAAAAATAAGCCATTCAAATAAGCCAGCTTTTTCAATTATTCAGAAATTTTTTTTTTATTATCTTTATTATCATAAAAGTGCCAAAATGATAATTATTCCGAGCCTAATATTTTAATGGTGTAAAATGTCATAAAAAGAGTTTAAAAATATGTATTTCAAGAAATAAAAAAGTTTTCAAGTATATATATCACTAAACATATTTATTATATTTTGAATATTATTGTATTTAATTTTTTATTGTAAAAATAAAATGATTAATCAAGATTTTATAATTGATTAATTAAAAAATATTAATTCAATATTTATTTTATTTCATTCAATATATAAACTAATCATGTATTCAAAAAAATGATCGTATTTTCAATAATAAATCTTTATTCAAATTATAATTATGAATTTATCTTTATATTCAATATAATAAACCATATTATATATATATAAATATAATATAAAACATTACATAAAAAATAAATAATATAACATAAAAAAATATATTGAAATATTATATAAATAAATCAGCAGCTACAAAAAATTAAATTATTTCAATTTTTAAATAATCCTTTGAAATATTACTCCATTTTCATTGAAATATTTTCTTTCAAATCAAACAACTTTTGTTAATGATTTTAAAAATTGAGAATTCAATTTCTCTAACAAAAGTTCTCCATAGCCATTTAGTCATAGAAATATAATTTATATTAATATCTCGAAATCAAACGTATAAAACATTATATACTTTCGATTATATCATATATATAAAATATTAAAAATAATTTTTAATTATCAATCGAATTTCTAGGCTAGATCTCTTCATGAATACCTCTATATCTTTTCAAAGGGGAATTTTTGCCTCAATTTTTTTTGTTAAAAAAAATGAAGATATACAAATAAATATAAAATATTTTAAAATATATTTATATAATATAAAATATATAATGGAACATAAAATATATATTGAATAAAATATCTAATAATAATCTTTTATTTCAAGATTTTATATACAATTAAGTGTTTTTTGACACATAGAAATACATTTAGTAATCCATAATTAATATAGTTATAAAAATATTTATATTAATTTCAATGAGAATAAATAAAGAATACTCATCGTAGGAATAAAAAGATAATTCAATATATAATATTTCTGAGTAAGATTATTCAAAAAAAAATTTGAACTATTTCCAAATAACTTTTTGATATAAAATCTTTATTTTTTGAAAGCTAATAATTTTTATTTCAAAACTTTTTCAATTATTACTTTTTTATTTTCCAAAAAATTGAATATTTCCGAAACAACTTTTTGTATATATAATATGATTTGGAAATATTAATTTTTTTAAAGAATTATTTATCAGTTTTGGCTGAAAATGCAGAAAAATTAATATTCCAGTTCATTGATTTCGTTTCACTCGAAAAAAACCTATTTTTATATAAACTTTAGTATTGAATTGTTATTAAAAATATGCATAATTCTTTTTCAAAATCCACTTATTTCCGCATTTAAAAGATTCAATATCATCTTATACAAATCAATGGACAATAAATTTGCAAATTAAAAATCAAAAATTGGAAAAATTAATTATGATTTATTTGAAATATTAAATTTTAATGTAAACGAATAATAAATAATTGTTTTAAACGCATATTTAATTGAATTACTGATTCTTTTTTTAACAAATATTTTTTGTTTATCAAAATAATGATTATTTATTAAACAAAAAATACGTTATCTACTCATTAAATAACGTTTTTTCTTAAAATGCAGATACTATTAATTTAATGCATATCTTATTTTAGGTTTAATATTTTATCAAAATAATTAATATATATAAATTGAGTATATATATAAGTATTATCATATGATATATTTTTAATTACTATATTTAATAAAAAGATATAAACATATTATTCTAATTCATTTGAGAATAAAAATAAAAATTGAATAAAAAATTAGGATTTGTATCAAAAAGTTTAAATTTTTGAATGAAAAACATCTTTTTTATCATATCTTTTTTTTGCTACGATAAATTTTTTTTATTACTAATTAACATTTTATCAGAATTGAAAATTAAAATTATTTATCATATTTAAAAATCACAAATCCAAATTTGAAAAAAATCTCAAATCGGTTCCCCTTAGACTTGTTAAAAGTCCGGGACAAATGCACTTTTCATGGACTTTTTGTGGACTCGGGACTTGGCGTGGACCTAACAAACCTTGTCAATTTATTTTTATTTTATATCTCAAAAAAGAACTCATTTTATGCATATATTTTATAGTTTATTTGTTTATTTAATTTTTTTTGTTTATTTAAATAGAAAAGTAGTAACTAATATGAGTAAATTATATTTGAATGTTTTTAATCAAGAAAAAAAATGTCATAAACAATTGAAAGAATTTTGGAAATCCTGGCAGATGGACCAAAATATTTCAAAGAAATTTTATAATTCTTTTATTTTGTGAAAAAATAAAAAATGCTAAAATAATTGAAAGAATTTTATTAGTCCTGGCAGATGGACCTGTGTATTTCAGAGAAATTATAAATAATTTTTATTTTGTGAATAAATAAAAAAATGCTAAAAAAATTGAATGAATTTTGGAAGTCCTGACAGATGGACCAGTGTATTTCAGAGAAATTATAAATAATTTTTATTTTGTGAATAAATAAAAAAATGCTAAAAAAATTGAATGAATTTTGGAAGTCCTGACAGATGGACCAGTGTATTTCAGAGAAATTATAAATAATTTTTATTTTGTGAATAAATAAAAAAATGCTAAAAAAATTGAATGAATTTTGGAAGTCCTGGCAGATGGACCAGTATATTTCAGAGAAATTATAAATAATTTTTATTTTGTGAATAAATAAAAAATGCTAAAAAAAATTGAATGAATTTTGTAAGTCCACAGGTCCATGGACTTTAACAAGTCTAGTTCCCCTTTATCTTTTCATTCAAATTTAAAATGGAATAGATCGCGAACCTGATATAGATTCAACTGGAAAAATAAGAGAATTTATAAATTTATGATCTAAATATTTTATTTTTTTACTCATATTCGAATTTTAAAAAAAGAAGTAATTAGATATTGTGATATTAACTATGTTTGCATTTGGCACGGTTTGGGCAAAAAAGCTGCCCACCCAGGTTATTTTGATAACCCAACGGGTAAGAGCAAATTATTTGTTGATTTTATATTATTTTTAATTTGAGGTTGAATTTGTATTCGCTTATATTTTTTCCAGGCCATTTAATAATACAAAAAGTTTTGGCGTGACGATAATTCCATAATTTATAATCTGTTTGCCGTAATGATTTTTTATAAGTAAACTATTCAAAAAAGGGTGAAGTTGCCGTATTTTATATAACCGCCGAAGGTCTAATTCCACCTCTGAAAATTTGTTATAAAAAGATCATTAATTATTGGAATTTACTCAGCATTGATTATTCGGCTTAAATTCAGGTGAATCTCAGTTTTCATTACACATGAATAAATGAAATCAAAAACGATATTATTAAACTTGTTTTTTTAATCTAAACTCTTAACAAAAATTCAGAATATTATTTACTAAATTTGTGAGAATTGAATAGATGAAAGATTTTTAAAAATAAATTGATAAGATTCATTCAAAAAAAATTCAGTGATGATTTATAAGATTTATTTAAAAAGTTTATTTTTATTTTGTTTTGATAAGTGTTTAGATTAAAAAAAACAAGTAAATATCATTCTATTTTTATGAATTGCTAATAAAATTAACCTTTGAATTTTGAATACTTTATTTTTATTTACAGAAAAATGGCAATTTACTTTTCAAAAAATCAAATTAAATTATAAAAAGCAAAACAAAAACAAAAATAAAAACATTTGCTTTTAAAACCTAACTATATTTGATTTTTAATCAATTTTGGAATATATTGATTAAATATGATTATTTATTATTGTTTCATAGTTTCTCAAAGCTCATTTTCTAGATTACCAATTTTAAAATCGTCCATTTAGCCTTTATATTAAACCAAAAAACTCAAGAGCTTTTTTTATATAATTGAAATAACTTAAATCAAAGAAATATTTAAATATGGCGACATTATCTAATAGATATTAATACAATTTTAATAAATTATTCAAAATTAAGGAAGTTTAAACCTTTTTTTTATTTAATAAATTTATGTAATTTTAGTTAAAAAATGAAGGCATATCATCCTCCGACAATTGTTCTTCTTCATTAAAAGGTGTAATCTGAGGTATTACTTTATTTTTATCAAATCCAAAAGGATTCATAATATCATCATCGATTATTGGAGTTTCGTGAGTATCAACGGGATTATCATCTTTTAAAAAACTGGGTTCGAACATATTAATATCAATAGTTATGTTGAATTCATTTTTGATAAATTCTTCAAGTTTCGATAATCCAGTTCCCGTTAACTTGGTTTGATTTATAGCATTTTTAAGCAACGGAGAGCCAACGTTGTTTGATAAGTCCAGATACGGGTTAACAATATTGTTTTCTTCACAGAAGTGATCAAGATTTTTAACATCTTCAGCCCTCTTAAGTTTCTTACCAACATAGACGTACCTTTCCTTGCTCCCGTTCAAGTTCTTGTATTCGGCGAACCACATTGGGATGTGATTTTTGGGCCTCCCATTTCTTCCTCTTACTTTGTGGTCTGGGTTTTTATTCATGTGAACTGAAAATAACGAAAAGATGAAATAACTTGTTGTTTTAAACATAAAAAAATGCGATATCTCAAATAATTCTTCATGGAAAAGAATTTACAATTGAATACTTAAATATAAAATTAAAAATGATTACGTTACATCATTATTAATCTAAGAAATGACTTTTTATACTGAAGATAAATAAGTTTTGTTTAGAAAGCACTGACCATTCTAAAAGTGAACAGTTAAAATTAAATAAATTGTCAATACTTCATCAAAAAGTTAATAGTAATATCGATGGTCACAGAAAAAGTAATCGTTGACTAACAAAAAATATCGTTTTTATTGTATTTTTTTTCGGAATTATTAAAGACAATAAAACTGATTTAAACTGCTTAAAATAGACTTCATTAAAACTATCTATTTATTAGATCTTTATTGTATTATTTTTTTTTCATGGATGATATTTATCATAAAAACGTATATCTATTTTTCGCTAACCGCTTTAAGCACTTACAGACATTCAAGAATAATGCCTGAGAAAGAAATTTACGATAAACCTCGCAATCTAACGAACGTTAGATTATCCAACCAAAAAAAGAGCATTTTTCTTTTCATATCATCTTAATTAATACATAACGCACTGAAATACAACAAGATCCTTATTTATAATTTATTCCGTTACTCCGATAATATTATGATATTATCTTTTCAAACTTTTTTATTTCTATATTTGCATCCATAATCAATTACACGACTTTTTTTTAGTGATTTTCAGTAGTGACTAGTATATGACGTAAAGATATATTTAATCTACGACTTTCAATTGATTATTTAAGTGTTTTCAATTAAATTGCTACCTTCTAACTTTTTCAATTAAAATCAATCTTTGATTCAGAAAACAAAAATTAAGTCTTTTATTCAAAGAAACATAATTAATAGATATAAAAAAGTCTTTTAATCATATTTTTAACTGCAATTAAATATGTGAATAAATTTATTAGAGCATAAGCAATTTAACATAATATTATCTTTTATAATATTATTATATTTACAATTTATTATTTGCTGCTGTGTTGGTAGCTTCAATATAATGCTTTAATTTATTTTGAATATACTCTTTTATGATACATATTTATATATCATTTTAATTATTTTTTTTTTTTTTTTTGACTTTGTTTGATTCCATGCATTTTCAATTCCATTACTTCAAATTAACGCAAACTTACAAAAAATAAAAATCAAATATTAAATATTCAATTTGAATGGATGATGAATTATAAAATTTAAAATATAACAAGTATATTTTACATCTGCAAGTCTCCTTGCATTTTTTTTATTCACGAAAAGATTTGTATTTAAAATAATTATCAGTTTTTTTTTTTATAATTTCAAGATCAACTTTTTCAGAAAGAAATTGCCAAAATTGCATGGTTTATTTTTGCACTTATTCTTTCCGAATAACTTTAACTGAGCTTATAATTAATATGCTATGGAAAAAAGTTTATATCAATATGAAATAAATAGCAATAATAAAATGGAATTAATTATATTGGCAACTAATAATCTTCATATATAAAATATTAAATATATATTAGCAAAATCAAAATTTGTTTTTTAACGATTTAGAAAATAATATGATTTTTCAAAAATGTACAAACGTACTTGATAATAGGAATTAATATTTATCAGGATTATAATGCTTTCAAATTACATTTTGTATATTAACACTTTTAGATGGAGTTTTAATTTTACAGTTCATCATCCAATGATTTCATGCTAAAACATTATATAGTGCAACAAATTATTTATATTTCAAAAATCATTAAATTTTTTTTTAATAATGATTTATTTTAGTCTGTTTTCTAAATATTTCCATTATATTGATGAACACAATGTTTCTTACAATCAAATGCTATAATTTGCATGTTAATATTATTTTATATAAACATATATTTTGAAAAGAATCATCATTCCAAAATTATGTAAATTTTTTAAATGCTGTCATTAATCATAATTGAAATAGAATACTTTTGACTTTAAATTATAGATTGTTACGAAATAAACAAACTTTCATTTCGAAGTGGAATAAAAATAAAAAAAAATTAATCAATTTCAATTTGAATAGTTTACGAATAATTTTTTCTTAAATTTTGTTCAATTACATCTTCTAGATGCCCAGCTTGAACGAGCACTTGCGTTTCCCTGACATTTTCTTTTTCACTAATATTATAATTAGTTCCACCACTAACTTTATCAGTTAAATCGATAACTTTTTGATTTATTCTTAACAAAGTCGTCCATATTTTTTTACATTTTTTCAAGATCATTTTTAATTTGATTTTCTAGGATTTTTTCACGAATTCCCTCGAAAATATGAACTTGCTCTTTCTTTGAATGCAATCCATGAATAATATTGAAATATTCTTTCCTTAGAAAGTCGGTGTGGGCAGTTTCAACGTCAACCAGCTTATCTTCCAAATAACGTTTTCGACTAGCAAAATCAAAATTTGTTTTTTAACGAAAACGTTTCGATTAATTATATTCAAAATAAATTAAAGCATTATATTGAAGCTACCAACATAGCAGCAAATAATATCTATTAGATAATGTCGTCATATTTACATATTTCTTTGATTTAAGTTATTTCAATTATATAAAAAAAGCTCTTGAGTTTTTTGGTTTAATATAAAGGCTAAATGGACGATTTTAAAATTGGTAATCTAGAAAATGAGCTTTGAGAAACTATGAAACAATAATAAATAATCATATTTAATCAATATATTCCAAAATTGATTAAAAATCAAATATAGTTAGGTTTTAAAAGCAAATGTTTTTATTTTTGTTTTTGTTTTGCTTTTTATAATTTGATTTATATTTTTTGAAAAGTGAATTGTCATTTTTCTGTAAATAAAAATAAAGTATTCAAAATTCAAAGGTTAATTTTATTAGCAATTCATAAAAATAGAATGATATTTACTTGTTTTTTTTAATCTAAACACTTATCAAAACAAAATAAAAACAAACTTTTTAAATAAATCTTATAAAGCATCACTGAATTTTTTTTTTTTTTTTTTTTGAATGAATCTTATCAATTTATTTTTAAAAATCTTTCATCTATTCAATTCTCACAAATTTAGTAAATAATATTCTGAATTTTTGTTAAGAGTTTAGATTAAAAAAACAAGTTTAATAATATCGTTTTTGATTTCATTTATTCATGTGTAATGAAAACTGAGATTCACCTGAATTTATGTCGAATATTCAATGTTGAGTAAATTCCAATAATTAATTATCTTTTTATAACAAATTTTCAGAGGTGGAATAAAAAAAAAAAAAAAAAAAAAATTGCAACAAATTCTTGATTAAAAAGATAGAATATTATTTACAATGTTTTCATGAGTTTTTAAGTTAGTTTAAATCAATATTAGAAGTTTTTTAAAAATATGAATGAAATATAAAAATATATATTTTATATTATTCTGATTAAAAGATCATAATTTGAATTATAGTGTAAAAATAAAAATATTTGGTACATCTTACGTAATTAATCAAAATATTTTTATCAGCCTCTAAAATTTTATCATTAAATATTAGTATTTACTCAACATCGAATATTCCACTTAAATCCAAGTGAATTTCAGTTTTCATCACACATGAATAAAAGAAATCAGAATCGATATTATTTAATTCCATCAATTTTTATGAATTGCTATTAAAATTGACCTTTGAATTTTGAATACTTTATTTTTATTTACAGGAAAATGGCAATTTACTTCATTTTTACATAACGCAATAAAAATTTTATTGCGTTATGTAATTAATAAATTCAAAGGTTAATTTTATTAGCAATTCATAAAAATAGAATGATATTTACTTGTTTTTTTTTTTTTTTTAATCTAAACACTTATCAAAACAAAATAAAAACAAACTTTTTAAATAAATCTTATAAAGCATCACTGAATTTTTTTTTTTTTTTTTTTTGAATGAATCTTATCAATTTATTTTTAAAAATCTTTCATCTATTCAATTCTCACAAATTTAGTAAATAATATTCTGAATTTTTGTTAAGAGTTTAGATTAAAAAAACAAGTTTAATAATATCGTTTTTGATTTCATTTATTCATGTGTAATGAAAACTGAGATTCACCTGAATTTAAGTCGAATATTCAATGTTGAGTAAATTCCAATAATTAATTATCTTTTTATAACAAATTTTCAGAGGTGGAATAAAATAAAAAATAAAAAAAAAAAATTGCAACAGATTCTTGATTAAAAAGATAGAATATTATTTACAATGTTTTCATGAGTTTTTAAGTTAGTTTAAATATTTTTTTGACTTTGTTTGATCCCATACATTTTCAATTCCATTACTTCAAATTAACGCAAACTTACAAAAAATAAAAATCAAATATTAAATATTCAATTTAAATTGATGATGAATTATAAAATTTAAAATATAACAAGTATATTTTACATCTGCAAGTCTCCTTGCATTTTTTTTATTCACGAAAAGATTTGTATTTAAAATAATTATCAGTTTTTTTTTTTATAATTTCAAGATCAACTTTTTCAGAAAGAAATTGCCAAAATTGCATGGTTTATTTTTGCACTTATTCTTTCCAAATAACTTTAACTTAGCTTATAATTAATATGCTATGAAAAAAAGTTTATATCAATAGGCTACAAAAAAATTGCATTCAAAAAAGTCCACTTTTTGAGAGAGTAGAAATTTCCTAAAAAATAGAGAGAATGATAATAAAGAAAAATTAATAAATAATATTTATAATAAAAAAGATAAATAAAAGCTAAAAATAAGAAAACTGAGTATATGTGTAAAAATTTTAGAAATATCGAATGATAATTAAGAAAATTGATAAAATTAAGAATCCTCGCTACGCTGCGGTTTGTAGAATCAACGCATAATGGGGGCTACGCCCCCATTCGTCCAATATTTTTGCGGAGCCTCAGCTCCGCAAAAATATTGGTCGCTCCCTTTCGGGCCAGGCCCCCCCTAGCCCCCCAAGGGGGGAAGCCCTCCGGGTGTCAGCCCTTCGTTCGCTCGAGTTTTGGTTCCTTGTTGTGTTCTGGAAATGAAATAGCTCTTTTTTACTTCTAAAAATTTTTATCTTCTTGAGCCAAACCGTTTTATTTTTACTTATTTGGACATATTCCCAGAAAAAGTGGGGGCTTTTTTGAATGAATCTTTTTTTTAGCCTATATATTAGCAAAATCAAAATTTGTTTTTTATCGATTTAGAAAATAATATGATTTTTCAAAAATGTACAAACGTACTTGATAATAGGAATTAATATTTATCAGGATTATAATGCTTTCAAATTACATTTTGTATATTAACACTTTTAGATGGAGTTTTAAGTTTACAGTTTATCATCCAATGATTTCATGCTAAAACATTATATAGTGCAACAAATTATTTATATTTCACAAATCATTAAATTTTTTTTTAATAATGATTTATTTTAGTCTGTTTTCTAAATATTTCCATTATATTGATGAACACAATGTTTCTTACAATCAAATGCTATAATTTGCATGTTAATATTATTTTATATAAACATATATTTTGAAAAGAATCATCATTCCAAAATTATGTAAATTTTTTAAATGCTGCCATTAATCATAATTGAAATAGAATACTTTTGACTTTAAATTATAGATTGTTACGAAATAAACAAACTTTCATTTCGAAGTGGAATAAAAATAAAAAAAAATTAATCAATTTCAATTTGAATAGTTTACGAATAATTTTTTTTTTAAATTTTGTTCAATTACATCTTCTAGATGCCCAGCTTGAACGAGCACTTGCGTTTCCCTGACATTTTCTTTTTCACTAATATTATAATTAGTTCCACCACTAACTTTATCAGTTAAATCGATAACTTTTTGATTTATTCTTAACAAAGTCGTCCATATTTTTTTACATTTTTTCAAGATCATTTTTAATTTGATTTTCTAGGATTTTTTCACGAATGCCCTCGAAAATATGAACTTGCTCTTTCTTTGAATACAATCCATGAATAATATTGAAATATTCTTTCCTTAGAAAGTCGGTGTGGGCAGTTTCAACGTCAACCAGCTTATCTTCTAAATAACGTTTTCGACTAGCAAAATCAAAATTGGTTTTTTAACGAAAACGTTTCGATTAATTATATTCAAAATAAATTAAAGCATTATATTGAAGCTACCAACATAGCAGCAAATAATAAATTGTAAATATAATAATATTATAAAAGATAATATTATGTTAAATTGCGTATGCTCTAATAAATTTATTCACATATTTAATTGCAGTTAAAAATATGATTAAAAGACTTTTTTATATCTATTAATTATGTTTCTTTGAATAAAAGACTTAATTTATGTTTTCTGAATCAAAGATTGATTTTAATTGAAAAAGTTAGAAGGTAGCAATTTAATTGAAAACACTAAAATAATCAATTGAAAGTCGTAGATTAAATATATCTTTACGTCATATACTAGTCACTATTGAAAATCACTAAAAAAAGTCGTGTAATTGATTATGGATGCAAATATAGAAATAAAAAAGTTTGAAAAGATAATATCATAATATTATCGGAGTAACGGAATAAATTATAAATAAGGATCTTGTTGCATTTCAGTGCGTTATGTATTAATTAAGATGATATGAAAAGAAAAATGCTCTTTTTTTGGTTGGATAATCTAACGTTCGTTAGATTGCGAGGTTTATCGTAAATTTCTTTCTCAGGCATTATTCTTGAATGTCTGTAAGTGCTTAAAGCGGTTAGCGAAAAATAGATATACGTTTTTATGATAAATATCATCCATGAAAAAAAAATAATACAATAAAGATCTAATAAATAGATAGTTTTAATGAAGTCTATTTTAAGCAGTTTAAATCAGTTTTATTGTCTTTAATAATTCCGAAAAAAAATACAATAAAAACGATATTTTTTGTTAGTCAACGATTACTTTTTCTGTGACTATCGATATTACTATTAACTTTTTGATGAAGTATTGACAATTTATTTAATTTTAACTGTTCACTTTTAGAATGGTCAGTGCTTTCTAAACAAAACTTATTTATCTTCAGTATAAAAAGTCATTTCTTAGATTAATAATGATGTAACGTAATCATTTTTAATTTTATATTTAAGTATTCAATTGTAAATTCTTTTCCATGAAGAATTATTTGAGATATCGCATTTTTTTATGTTTAAAACAACAAGTTATTTCATCTTTTCGTTATTTTCAGTTCACATGAATAAAAACCCAGACCACAAAGTAAGAGGAAGAAATGGGAGGCCCAAAAATCACATCCCAATGTGGTTCGCCGAATACAAGAACTTGAACGGGAGCAAGGAAAGGTACGTCTATGTTGGTAAGAAACTTAAGAGGGCTGAAGATGTTAAAAATCTTGATCACTTCTGTGAAGAAAACAATATTGTTAACCCGTATCTGGACTTATCAAACAACGTTGGCTCTCCGTTGCTTAAAAATGCTATAAATCAAACCAAGTTAACGGGAACTGGATTATCGAAACTTGAAGAATTTATCAAAAATGAATTCAACATAACTATTGATATTAATATGTTCGAACCCAGTTTTTTAAAAGATGATAATCCCGTTGATACTCACGAAACTCCAATAATCGATGATGATATTATGAATCCTTTTGGATTTGATAAAAATGAAGTAATACCTCAGATTACACCTTTTAATGAAGAAGAACAATTGTCGGAGAATGATATGCCTTCATTTTTTAACTAAAATTACATAAATTTATTAAATAAAAAAAAGGTTTAAACTTCCTTAATTTTGAATAATTTATTAAAATTGTATTAATATCTATTAGATAATGTCGTCATATTTACATATTTCTTTGATTTAAGTTATTTCAATTATATAAAAAAAGCTCTTGAGTTTTTTGGTTTAATATAAAGGCTAAATGGACGATTTTAAAATTGGTAATCTAGAAAATGAGCTTTGAGAAACTATGAAACAATAATAAATAATCATATTTAATCAATATATTCCAAAATTGATTAAAAATCAAATATAGTTAGGTTTTAAAAGCAAATGTTTTTATTTTTGTTTTTGTTTTGCTTTTTATAATTTAATTTGATTTTTTGAAAAGTAAATTGCCATTTTTCTGTAAATAAAAATAAAGTATTCAAAATTCAAAGGTTAATTTTATTAGCAATTCATAAAAATAGAATGATATTTACTTGTTTTTTTTAATCTAAACACTTATCAAAACAAAATAAAAACAAACTTTTTAAATAAATCTTATAAAGCATCACTGAATTTTTTTTTTTTTTTTTGAATGAATCTTATCAATTTATTTTTAAAAATCTTTCATCTATTCAATTCTCACAAATTTAGTAAATAATATTCTGAATTTTTGTTAAGAGTTTAGATTAAAAAAACAAGTTTAATAATATCGTTTTTGATTTCATTTATTCATGTGTAATGAAAACTGAGATTCACCTGAATTTAAGTCGAATATTCAATGTTGAGTAAATTCCAATAATTAATTATCTTTTTATAACAAATTTTCAGAGGTGGAATAAAAAAAAAAAAAAAAAAAAAAAATTGCAACAAATTCTTGATTAAAAAGATAGAATATTATTTACAATGTTTTCATGAGTTTTTAAGTTAGTTTAAATCAATATTAGAAGTTTTTTAAAAATATGAATGAAATATAAAAATATATATTTTATATTATTCTGATTAAAAGATCATAATTTGAATTATAGTGTAAAAATAAAAATATTTGGTACATCTTACGTAATTAATCAAAATATTTTTATCAGCCTCTAAAATTTTATCATTAAATATTAGTATTTACTCAACATCGAATATTCCACTTAAATCCAAGTGAATTTCAGTTTTCATCACACATGAATAAAAGAAATCAGAATCGATATTATTTAATTCCATCAATTTTTATGAATTGCTATTAAAATTGACCTTTGAATTTTGAATACTTTATTTTTATTTACAGGAAAATGGCAATTTACTTTTCAAAAAATTAAATTTAATTATAAAAAGCAAAACAAAAACAAAAATAAAAACATTTGCTTTTAAAACCTAACTATATTTGATTTTAAATCAATTTTGTGAATATAATCAAATGATTATCATAAATATAAAAATGAAAACAGTGTTGAATTTCAAGCATACAAAATTTTATGGCTGTTGTTATTAAAATAGGATATTCTTATTTATATTTTTTCAGAATTTAATAATTTTTGAATAAGCATAATGTGAAATTATTATTCATATCTGATTACTATGAATAATAATGATTTTGTTTTTATTTTCTAAAGTAAATGCTAAATTAGTGACTAAATCATTTTTCTAAATTTTTTTTAATGATTTAAAAAAAATATATTACTATTTCATGAATTCCTCTAATTCTAAATGATAAATGCAAAAAAATTCAGAAATTGTTTGTCTTAATATTTTTTTTTTGTCACCAATTTCTTTCTTTTTATGAATGAGTCAAGTATTAGATGATAATCATTTTAATGAAAACATTTTTTATCATAATTGCATAAAAGATGTATTTATATGCTAGTTAAAGAAAAAAATAATTATTATGGCAATTATGATTGTGAATATTCTGGTTTTAGGTTTTCCAAACGTTTCAAAAGCATATCACAAGTGGAATTTATAATTAATGAAAATTGAATTCATTCAATTTTGAATGAAAAAAATATGGATTTCAGCAAAGTCCAAAAATAGCAAAGATATAAACTCCTAGATCAGAAAAAATAATACCGTAAACTTTGGTTTAATATTATATCATCAACTACTATTTTGAAGCTTTATCACCATTAGATCTATTAACAAATAATTCGTGATATAATTTTTTAAATATGAAGTAATATCTGCTGAAATCCAATAAAATATTAATTGGAATTTGATTAAATATCTGCTGAAATCAGTGTTTGCACTTTTGCTATTTGATATTTCAAAAATCATCAAAATTCATCAAAAATTCATCAAATATTTCAGTAAAATATCAGAATATTTCCATCTGGTTAACAATTATAATTTAAAAAAAAAATATAAAAAATAACGAATAATAAATACGATTATTTTTCATTTAATTTCTTGATATTTTTAATTCAATTTTTGCTATTTTTCATTCAATTTCTTGATATTTTTCATTCAATTTCTTGAAATTTTTTCATTGAAAATTGATTGCTGACATTTCAAGAATTTGAATGAAAAATAGCAAAAATTGAATAGAAAATATCACAAATTGAATAAAAAATGATCGTAAAACGATTTCCATAAATCTATATACAAGGCTTGGTTAACCATTTTAAATATGGGGTTTTATATAAATGAAAGAATTATTTTTTTTAAAAAAAAAAAAACTAAAGGCAAGCTTTATAACTAAAGAGTTTATTAAATATTAATAGAAAACCATTAACAAAAACCAAAATGTGTTTTAATTTAATTGTGTATAATTTAAGCAAAAGCTCTGTTTTAATCTAGCAAATATTGCAGCAAGGATCTTTCCAATTTCTACATCTGAAGTTGATGCAGAGATGGCATTCTAGCAGATTAAATGACCTTTTGATTCGAGAAACAAGATAAATCCAAAAACAATAATTAATGAACAGAAAAGGAATACTCAGTCTAATTCTCTTATTTTTTAGTCACAATGTGGTATTATCCCAATCATAAATCAAAATCTTAATAATAATATTTAATAATTAACAAATTTTTTATTTTATATTTATCATATTTGCTTTTTTTCACTTTTATTATTAAATATATTTCAATTTTATAACACTGAACGAAGATTGATGAAAAAAAGATATTATTATCATCAAAATTCATCAAAAATTCATCAAATATTTCAGTAAAATATCAGAATATTTCTAATATCTTTATATTCATCTGGTTAACAATCATATTTTAAAAAAAAATTTAAAAATAACGAATAATAAATACGATTATTTTTAATTTAATTTCTTGCTATTTTTAATTCAATTTTTGATATTTTTCATTCAATTTCTTGAAATTTTTTCATTGAAAATTGATTGCTGAAATTTCAACTAGGCTTTTGTGTCCATATAAAAAAGTGTCCATTTAAATTCAAAAAGTGAGCTTGGATACAAAATTTTGTTCGTTATTATTTGAGAACTATTGAGTGTACAAAATATCCATTTGGACACATTTATTTCAATTTTGGATACACTCTTAATTTTCAATTAATTAATTCCAATGAATTAAATGGATATTTGATCGTCGTGGTTAAAAAATAAATGAGATTGTAAATATTATTATACATAAATATTTATTTATATTGTTTAATATTTTTATTAATTTATTATTTAATCTTTGTTATAATATTATTTATTTGATTTGTAAATTGCATATTCTTAAGGTTCTCCTTCCCTAAAAAAATGTATATTATTCAGAGTAGTGGAATATTTTTTTTATAACGGATTTCTCTCAATTTAAAAAGGCAATATTTCACTAATCTAATCATTTTCTCTCTCCGATATTAATAAGGTATACTATATATTTCATGAATATATCATATATTTACTTGAATTGAAAATTATCATTATTCACATTCATGTGAATTGATGATATTTTGAATGGAAAATTGGCTGATGATATTGAGGACATTTTCTGATCATCTTTTTCTCCGCATTTTAATAAAAAATATATATGAATTTTGTCTGATATTGATAGCTCAATTTTTTAATAAATGGAATTAAAGTTTTTACTTTTTCAATGTAAACGTACATATTATTTTTTGAAATTGAAAAGATTTGGAGTCCAATTGAGTAGTATTTGATTTTGAAATTGAAAAGATTTCGAGTGTAATTGAATTGTTTTTATTTTCGAAATTGAAAAGATTATAAAAATAAAATGGCTTTTTGAATATTTTTTATTTTATAAAATATCAAACTTTTTGTGAAAGAGTTTTTTTTTATATTTTTTATATGCTTTTGCAATTATGCTCTTCCTATTTTTATTAAAAAAGAGAAATATTTTGGAAATTCAAATATTGAATTGTATTTTAAAAAGTTGATAGATTTATTAGAAAATCTAAAAAAATTTCTGATTTATCGTCTTAACTTAAAAAAATAAATTTATCTTATTTTTATACTATTTAAAATTCTAGTATACTTGAAATATAGATTAACAAATTTACATTTATTACTTTAAAATATATTTAAACTGTTATAAATCAGAGGTTTTATTTGCCATAACTCTTATTATTCAATATTGAATTAACTCATAGAATATATAATTCAATAGAGCATTTTTCGGAAAAAGTTTTGGTGAAAAATAAAAAGATTTTGGCTTCAACGATTAAATCTTATTTTATTCAAAATTTTATTGATTTTTTAATTTTTGTGGTTTCTATCTGTAAAAAAACAAAATCGGTAAGATTTCATAAATATATTTTTATTCAATCTTTTGAAATATATATCTATATAAATTTTATATTTTAATTCATTTTTAAAAACGATATTTATGCATATTTTATTTGTGAAATCTCATTGAATTTTATCTTATGAATTTGAAAGGAGAACCTTAAATTTTATTCAATATATTATAATATTTTTAATATTTTTTTTTATTTTAAAAATATATTTTTATATATTTATATAGTAATGAAATAATGAAGAAATAATACATATAATTGCATTTTAACGAAAATATTTTTAATTTTGTTAAAGAAAAAAAATTGAGAGTATTATTCAAAATTTAAGAAAAAAAAATATATCGACTTTCACTTTTTTTCTTTAGCAAGACAAATTAAAAAATGTAGAAAAATGAATATGATATTTTCGTTTTTTTACAAAAGAAATATTATATGTCCAAAAAAAAATTTATGGACACAGATATTCAAAAAATACTCTCAAAAAGAGTATTTTTAAAAATTTTGTATCCATCAAAATTCTTAAAGCTTCATCAAAAAGTTAGAAAATGGAAACTTTTTTATATGGACACAAAAGCCTAGAATTTCAAGAATTTGAATGAAAAATAGCAAAATTGAATAGAAAATATCACAAATTGAATAAAAAATGATCGTAAAACTTTTTATGATATTTATTTTATTATCAGAATTATATAACTTTTTGTGAAAGACATTATGATTTTATATCATACATAAACCTTCTTATTAATAATATTATTTGCATATATTATACATTTTTATGTGTTTTTATAAATTATATATTATTTAAATGTCAATATTAAATTATTTAAGGAAATATTTACTGTAATATTAATTCTTTTAAAATTAAAAAAAATAAATTTAATATTTCTTATGTTAAAAACTTTATTTGGAAAAATATTATCAAATTATTTTTATGAATATATTTATATATTTATATTATAGATATTTAAATAGAATAATATTATATAAATAAATCATAGAAAGATAGATATAATCTTATTATAATAAAAAAAATAATTTATGAAAAAGTTTAAAAATATTTTTTCTATTTGAGAATATTTGAAAGATCAATTCAATATATGATTTTTGGTTTTTTTAATTTTGATAATATTTATTGATGCATATAATATTTAACATGTAACAATAGTTAAATAATATATAATTATAAATAAAATAATAAATAGAGATAAATATATAAAAATAAATGTTTACTGAATAAAATAAATTTAAATTAATTTAATATATTATTAAAAATGGTTCATATATTTCAACTTTTTCTGAAATAATTATTTTATTCAATTTTTTTGTGAAATTATTTCCTTCCTGTAAAAATTAAATAAATAACATAAATCTAAGACCAAAATTATAAAAAAATATTTCAATCATAAAAATATTTAATTTCTAAACTATCTAAACTTTTTCGGAAAGAGCAACCATTGAATTTATTTTCTATAAGATTTTTGTATTTTGAAAGGTTTATATATTTTACAGCAGTACACCCTTAAGGTACAAATCCAGTACGTTTAATATTGAGAGGGTACCCGTTTATTATTTGTGAGAAGTGCCTCCCCAGAAAAAGTCGATGAATTCTGTTTAAACGCATGAAAATGTCAGATTCCACTTTTTGCCAAAATATAGGCCAATTTTTTTTAATATTCTAAAATTTAATTTTTATCTTCTTTTTTCTATTAGTAAAAATACTTTTCTTTTCAGTAATCAAGCTATTTATCAAAGTTATCCTATATACAATACTATATTTGATATCAAAGTTCGATCAATAATCAAGATTTTCATATTATTATTCTGAAATATCAAAATATTATTTAATATCATATAAGAAATGAAATATGATTATATTTAATATCATATAAGTAATAAATCCTTTTTCATTATATATATTTAGGCAAAATAAAATTCTTTTAATTATCTTATTGTTTTTAACAAAAAGTTTCAACGCTTACATTTACTGAATTTTAAAACAAATATTGAAAGTAACTTTATTTATTTATTCTCAATTGTGTAAAATAAATTCTTAAAATTTAAAAAAGATATTCAACTCAATTCGGAAATTTTCATGTCCGATAGGATTATTTTTCGATATATCTCAATTAAAAAATATTACAAAAGTAAATTTATTAAAAATATAATTTATATATTAAAATATATATTTGATAAATCAAAAAAATAATATATAAATATTTATTTAATAAGATATTATTCTTTTAAATTGAATGAAACTTGAAAAATAAATAACTAAGTTTATTATGATACCGAATAAAAGAAAAGTTGCTTCGATCAGAATAAATGTCGAAAAAGATGAATTAATTAATCTCATAAAATATGATTTAAATGCGAGATTGGCTTTTGCACATTATATGCCGATATATACGCAATCAAAATTAGAAAATAATTACGAAGTTCAACAAAAATGTATTAATTCTATCAAAGAATCAATTATTCTTTTATTTCCTCAACCGTTCCGAAAAGATCTTCTATTCAAAAAAAAAATTCAAGATTTAATTAATGAACTTATGGATGAACAAATTTTTGATATGCCACATTATATTTGTAATGAATTGAAAAAATTGTCTGGGACAATCAATGCTTTTTCACAATATGTTAATTCAGTTATTCAAAACATTGAGTTAACGATTATCCAAAAAAATTTGCGTTTTAATAAGAAATCTCAAAAATATTTGCTCAATTTCAAAAAAGAATTCAATTGTAACATTAATAATTTTATAAGAAAGCTAAAAATTTTAGATTGTAGCATGGAGGTTGATTCATTTTTTTTTTTGAAGATGCAATTATAAATCAAATTAAGAGTCAAAACTCAAATTGCAATTATCCTAGATTAGCAAAAGTCCAAGTTGATAAATCTCAAATATCAATTAATTCAAATGAGAGTAAAATAAACAAAGATGAAAATGATCTATCGCAAATAAATCCTCAAATGTATTGTCGATCTCCGGTGCATACCATTTTGCCTTTAATCCATTCTCCAATTGCATCCACAATGAGTGCCGAACGACAATTTCAGTTTTCAAATGCTAATTCAAATGCGAAAATTTGTTTTAATGAAGTTTCTTCATGATTTCAATATTATTTGAATAATAAAAATAAAAATAATTATAATAATAATAATAATAATAATAATAATAATAATAAAAAGGGTAGGCTAAGAAATGAACCAAGTTCCTTTTGAATTTTAAAAAAAAAATAAAAAAAAGGTTAATAGTAGAAACGAACCATGTTTCTTTATCATATGTCAAAAAAATTTGCGGTTTCTTAACGTACTGGATTTGTACCTTAATATATAAATAAATATATTCAAACATATATATACATATATTTAATTGGAATAATAATGAAATGAAGATTGAACATAATTATCTGAATTCTTTTTATACCCATTGAAAATAAATTGAATGAATTGTTGAGCGTTTAAAATTAGGGATTTTCAACTCTCAATTATTCATTCAATTTTTTTTCAATGAAAATAAATTTTTTTCTGATTACCAGAATTAATTATCTATGAATATTTCTAAAAGAGATTAAAATAAATCTTTTATTTTTAGTTTTATAAATATAATTAATATATTAATTTTTTATTTTATTCATTTTTCATCAATTCATAATGATCTTGATATGATATATAGTTTTTTTTGGAGAATAATTCAAAAATTGAGTATTGTTTGAATTAAAAATTTAGAAAACGTTCTGATAAATTTCATTTTTTATTTCAAACATAACCAAAACTATAATCAAATTCAAGCTATTAAAGTTATCTCCCGTTTTCAAAATGACTATTTTTCGCTTCAATCAAAAAAAATCTTTAATTCGAATTAAAGATATTTACATATATGTTTCAAAGAAGGCGATTTACATTATCAGTCGTATTGTACCTTTTATCAAATAAGAGCGAAATCATCTAATCGACTTTATTTATGCTCCTTTTTAAAAAATTCGAGATAGTAATAAATTGAATGGATTCTCAATATTTGAATTAAATACAATAGAAAATCAATTTGTTCATGAAAATATTTTACCATAAAGGTCAATTATTCCAATATTTTCGAAAAATAAATTTTAGTAAAAAGCAACATGCTTTTTAAGACCAATATATAATATCCCAATGTTACCGATTTTTATCTTTTATCTTTCAAGATAAAAGCAATATAAATGATTTTTGACAAACAAATAAATAAAAAAATTGAATAAAAACTAAATCTAAATTTTCAATTAAATTATGATTTCATTTTTCATCATTAAAGATTCTTCTGAATTTTTCTGAGAATAATTTAATGGTCGCATATGTTTTCCCTGTAATCAAATAATTGTGATATGCTTTCAAAAAATTCTGAGAGTTTAGCGTTGAAAATTCCTATTTAAAATCTCTAAAAAAAATCTTCGCGTCCCTCAATTTTGTAAGATTATTTGCGGTTTTGTATCAAAACTGAAAAGAAAACAAAAATAAATTAACTTTTTGCAAAAATTTATTCAATTTTAGATTCATTCAAAATAATTTGATAAAAAAATAATCTCAATTCCAAAAAATTACCCGCAGATACTTCTTTATATTTTATAATTTATATGATTTAATAACTATCCATAATAATAGATAATAAATAATAAGTTAAAATAAAATAAATAATTAATTGGAATGAGAAAAAATATTTTTTATTACTTTGATTTATATTCAAAAAATTGAGTGAAATTATTTATTTTTATCTCAATATTTTTTTTGTATGAAAAGTCGAAAAAAATTCAAAGAATATAATAGCATTTGAGAATAGAAATTTCAGTTTTGTAATTTGCCTTTTATTTGAAATTTTGTTTACATTATCTTAAAATGGATCAGGATCTAAATAATACCTTAAGGCATTCGTTCCCTCCTTGTCCTGAGCAAAATTTGCCATCTTCACTCCTCTCAACAGCAAAGCCTGCTGATCAGTTATTGCAACTTCCAAATTCAAATGAAGTTTTTTCAGGGTCGCGATCTGAGCGTAATCATCGATCAAAGTCTTCAAGTTCATTAAAACATTCAAAATCGAAAAGAAAATCGGAATTAAAGGACAATGAAGAACTTCTTTTTGTTAATGATCAATTAAAGTTTTTTAAACCTTCTTCCTCTGCAGCTTGGAAACTTCTCGAATTTCATTTTGGACCAAAAATTACGCAAGAAGAACTTCTGATCCTTGCGATGGTTGTCTCAACTTACACAGGAATTAGTTTATATCGAGAATATAAAAGAAGAAAGGGGATGCTAATTAAATGGTTTGATGATAATCTAACACAAATCTGGCCTTTTATATTACAACATATCGTTGTTACAGGAAGAGATAATCAAGTTATAGGACCTCAAAATCGCCAAAATTTGGCAATCGCACAAAACAATCAATAGATCTTTCTCATCAAGACTTTTGTTCACCCATTTCTTTAAAAATACAAAATAAATATAAATAATTATTTTGTATTTTTTTAGTGAATGAATGGGAAAGAACAGAATATCAACAAAACTAACTAACAAGGCAACTTCTTTTAAAATTCCAAATAAATATCAAAATATATTGAAAATAGTTTTTTTTTCTCACAAAAAAATGCTTAAGCCATATCTTGAAAATAAACACATGGAATCATATAAAATTTGTAATTTATCTTAATTACATATTTTAAAAATAAAATAAATAAGTTAGAATTAAATTGCTAGGCTAGTTTTCTTCGTGAATACCTCTTAAAAAATAATTAAAAAATTGATAAAGCTTATAGAAAGAATTGGATTAAGAACCATTTTATTATTCAAATTTAAAATAAACGAACAAATAAAAAAAGCATTTATATATCATCGAAATATGAATATTTTAAATTCAAATATAAAGAATTATAATTATATTTATATTTATATTTTTATTTTTATATATTAAAATAATAATGGAGTAATGATTTCAAACTTGTCTCTTTCATTAATTTTTGTTGTCAAAGTTTTTTTATTAAAATAATTTTGTCACAATCATGATGGAATCAACGAAAAAATCGAAAAAAAGTAAACAACAATCAAGCCAGGATCAATTTCAAACAGATTCCTCAGATTTACTTAAGACAGAGCCAGCCAAAAAACGAAAACAACGTGGAGAAGGCCGTGATGCCAAAGAAGTTTCAAATATTATTTCGAAGTTTGATCAAGAAAAAAGTTTTGCGTGCAATAAACTACAGAATCAATTCAGTTCAGGTATTACGCATAATGAATTGTTGGCGATTGCCGAACTTATTTGTACAAAAACGACACTTGATCTTTCACGGCAAGCCAGACGAGATGACCGAGTTTTGCACAAATGGTATGATGATAATTGGGACATTGTTGCTCCTCATATTCAACGCCTTAATATTTTTGATAAAAACCATGTTCTAATTAAAGATAAAACAAGCGAATAAAAATTCAACCTCAAAATGATTATTAAAAAAAATTTTATGGATGTCTGAAAGAATCCATCAAGTGAATCCCAACTTTTTTTTTTTTTTTTTTTTTGAAAAGTTTATTTTTAATCTATTCAAAAAGTTCTTGAGATAAAAAAGTTCTTGAAAGTGACAAAACTAATAAAGAATTGCAAAAAATATCGAAAAATATATATATTTCTTATTCCATCCGTAACTTTTTAAGTCTATATTTATTACATCATATTCAAGTTAGAAAGAATTAATTTGTTTCAAATTGAATGACTAAATACATTTTGAAATCACTCGAAAATGCATAGAAATTTCAAAATGTATGTAGTCATTCAATTCGAAATATTTTCCAATTAAAAGTAAGATATATAATATCTATGCTATAGAATAAAAAGTTACGGATGGAATAAGCAATATCTCTATTATTCGAGATTTTTTACAATTGAATATCTTTTCATTCAAATTTAAAATGGAATAGATCGCGAACCTGATATAGATTCAACTGGAAAAATAAGAGAATTTATAAATTTATGATCTAAATATTTTATTTTTTTACTCATATTCGAATTTTAAAAAAAGAAGTAATTAGATATTGTGATATTAACTATGTTTGCATTTGGCACGGTTTGGGCAAAAAAGCTGCCCACCCAGGTTATTTTGATAACCCAACGGGTAAGAGCAAATTATTTGTTGATTTTATATTATTTTTAATTTGAGGTTGAATTTGTATTCGCTTATATTTTTTCCAGGCCATTTAATAATACAAAAAGTTTTGGCGTGACGATAATTCCATAATTTATAATCTGTTTGCCGTAATGATTTTTTATAAGTAAACTATTCAAAAAAGGGTGAAGTTGCCGTATTTTATATAACCGCCGAAGGTCTAATTCCACCTCTGAAAATTTGTTATAAAAAGATAATTAAATATTGGATTTTACTCAGCATTGAATATTCGGCTTAAATTCAGGTGAATCTCAGTTTTCATTACACATGAATAAATGAAATCAAAAACGATATTATTAAACTTGTTTTTTTAATCTAAACTCTTAACAAAAATTCAGAATATTATTTACTAAATTTGTGAGAATTGAATAGATGAAAGATTTTTAAAAATAAATTGATAAGATTCATTCAAAAAAAAAAAAAAAATTCAGTGATGCTTTATAAGATTTATTTAAAAAGTTTGTTTTTATTTTGTTTTGATAAGTGTTTAGATTAAAAAAAAAAAAAAAAACAAGTAAATATCATTCTATTTTTATGAATTGCTAATAAAATTAACCTTTGAATTTTGAATACTTTATTTTTATTTACAGAAAAATGGCAATTTACTTTTCAAAAAATCAAATTAAATTATAAAAAGCAAAACAAAAACAAAAATAAAAACATTTGCTTTTAAAACCTAACTATATTTGATTTTTAATCAATTTTGGAATATATTGATTAAATATGATTATTTATTATTGTTTCATAGTTTCTCAAAGCTCATTTTCTAGATTACCAATTTTAAAATCGTCCATTTAGCCTTTATATTAAACCAAAAAACTCAAGAGCTTTTTTTATATAATTGAAATAACTTAAATCAAAGAAATATGTAAATATGACGACATTATCTAATAGATATTAATACAATTTTAATAAATTATTCAAAATTAAGGAAGTTTAAACCTTTTTTTTTTATTTAATAAATTTATGTAATTTTAGTTAAAAAATGAAGGCATATCATCCTCCGACAATTGTTCTTCTTCATTAAAAGGTGTAATCTGAGGTATTACTTTACTTTTATCAAATCCAAAAGGATTCATAATATCATCATCGATTATTGGAGTTTCGTGAGTATCAACGGGATTATCATCTTTTAAAAAACTGGGTTCGAACATATTAATATCAATAGTTATGTTGAATTCATTTTTGATAAATTCTTCAAGTTTCGATAATCCAGTTCCCGTTAGCTTGGTTTGATTTATAGCATTTTTAAGCAACGGAGAGCCAACGTTGTTTGATAAGTCCAGATACGGGTTAACAATATTGTTTTCTTCACAGAAGTGATCAAGATTTTTAACATCTTCAGCCCTCTTAAGTTTCTTACCAACATAGACGTACCTTTCCTTGCTCCCGTTCAAGTTCTTGTATTCGGCGAACCACATTGGGATGTGATTTTTGGGCCTCCCATTTCTTCCTCTTACTTTGTGGTCTGGGTTTTTATTCATGTGAACTGAAAATAACGAAAAGATGAAATAACTTGTTGTTTTAAACATAAAAAAATGCGATATCTCAAATAATTCTTCATGGAAAAGAATTTACAATTGAATACTTAAATATAAAATTAAAAATGATTACGTTACATCATTATTAATCTAAGAAATGACTTTTTATACTGAAGATAAATAAGTTTTGTTTAGAAAGCACTGACCATTCTAAAAGTGAACAGTTAAAATTAAATAAATTGTCAATACTTCATCAAAAAGTTAATAGTAATATCGATAGTCACAGAAAAAGTAATCGTTGACTAACAAAAAATATCGTTTTTATTGTATTTTTTTTCGGAATTATTAAAGACAATAAAACTGATTTAAACTGCTTAAAATAGACTTCATTAAAACTATCTATTTATTAGATCTTTATTGTATTATTTTTTTTTTCATGGATGATATTTATCATAAAAACGTATATCTATTTTTCGCTAACCGCTTTAAGCACTTACAGACATTCAAGAATAATGCCTGAGAAAGAAATTTACGATAAACCTCGCAATCTAACGAACGTTAGATTATCCAACCAAAAAAATAGCATTTTTCTTTTCATATCATCTTAATTAATACATAACGCACTGAAATACAACAAGATCCTTATTTATAATTTATTCCGTTACTCCGATAATATTATGATATTATCTTTTCAAACTTTTTTATTTCTATATTTGCATCCATAATCAATTACACGACTTTTTTTTAGTGATTTTCAATAGTGACTAGTATATGACGTAAAGATATATTTAATCTACGACTTTCAATTGATTATTTTAGTGTTTTCAATTAAATTGCTACCTTCTAACTTTTTCAATTAAAATCAATCTTTGATTCAGAAAACATAAATTAAGTCTTTTATTCAAAGAAACATAATTAATAGATATAAAAAAGTCCTTTAATCATATTTTTAACTGCAATTAAATATGTGAATAAATTTATTAGAGCATAAGCAATTTAACATAATATTATCTTTTATAATATTATTATATTTACAATTTATTATTTGCTGCTATGTTGGTAGCTTCAATATAATGCTTTAATTTATTTTGAATATACTCTTTTATGATACATATTTATATATCATTTTAATTATTTTTTTTTTTTTTGACTTTGTTTGATTCCATGCATTTTCAATTCCATTACTTCAAATTAACGCAAACTTACAAAAAATAAAAATCAAATATTAAATATTCAATTTGAATGGATGATGAATTATACCGTTAAAATTTTATATACATTTATTTTCGCGTGGTATAAAATTTACGTTAAGAAAATTCAATGAATTGTTCAGAAAAAATTTGAGAGTGAAAAATTTTTGGCTATTCAAAAAAAGACAATTCTTTTTTTAGCCTCTCAATTCTTTTAAAACTTGATCAAAATTTTACGTTTATTTCCGTTTATTATTTTTTTATGATTAAAAATGCGATATTTTGAAAGATATAATTGTTGTCAAAGATTATCCTTTTGTATTTATGATATATACCAATATTAGATTTTTTAGCTATGTTTATTTCAACTAGTCAAAAAATGGAATTATATCATATCTTAAAAAACTTTTTATATGATCAATATAAATAGCCCATATCTATTTCACTTATGATTAACAGATGCTGCTCTATATAAAAGTTGTGCCATATTTTGAAAATATGATTTTATCTTTTCGTTTATCTCAAAAAGTTCATACAAAAAATCATATAAATCAACTTTTTTTCAATGATTTTAAGGAATTCGGCAGCATAATTCCTACATTAAAAAATACTCATGATTGTTTATCAATAGCTTGAGTAAGAACAGATTTTATTTTTTGATCGTTTATAATTTTTTTTTTAAATTTTTTTTCTGCTTAAACCGTGTTTAAAAAAGTAAAATGTTAATTATATTTTATAATAAATATATTTATTTAATTATTTTCATATTTAATGCATTTTTTCACATACTTTTCAATCAAATTTTTTTAAAATTTTTGATAACTCTAAAAATTTTTAAAAATTTGATTGAAAAATGTTGAATTTAAAAGGAAAAAAATATGTTTTTTATTTAGAACATAAAGTATTCTTTGTTTATGAAGAAGATTGAATATCATAAAGAAAATTTTAGAGATTATAATTCTATTGAAATTAAAATGAAAAAAAAATGAGATAAAATAAGCCAAAAAAGGAAAAAACAGGTACAAAGAATAAAATATGTAAAGTCCTATGAGATTTTTATTAAAAAATTTGGAGATACGAGTTTTGAATGTGGGTTAAGAAATATGAGCTAAGTATGCGACAAAATCCAAATTATATTGAGCGATATCTAATAAAATTCTTGAGATTCTTTAAAAATTAAAGGTAAATTCTGTTTGAGAAAAAAAAAATCGAAAATAATTGAAAAAAAATGTCAAACTGGTAAGAGATACGATTTGATTCGAATGAACTTGAAGTTAATTGGTCTAATATTGAGCCTAAAGATCTAAAATCAGGGAAAACTTGATCTGTTTGTCTATTGTAAAAATAATGAAAATACGATCACTCTTTCAAATTTGAATTAATGACGGTTTTTGTGAAATTAAAAAAAAATAAGGAATATTTATTTTCTTTAAATTATTTCATAAAAAAGAATAAATTAAAGATAAAAAGATCCAAAAAAACCTTCACTATCAATTTTTTGAGAATGACAATTCTTTATTGAAAGAATTGAGAGCAAAATTTTTTTAACGTAAATTTTACACCACGGGAAAAAAAATGCCTATAAAATTTTAACGGTAAAATTTTAAATATAACAAGTATATTTTACATCTGCAAGTCTCCTTGCATTTTTTTTATTCACGAAAAGATTTGTATTTAAAATAATTATCAGTTTTATTATTATTATTATTATTATTTCAAGATCAACTTTTTCAGAAAGAAATTGCCAAAATTGCATGGTTTATTTTTGCACTTATTCTTTCCGAATAACTTTAACTGAGCTTATAATTAATATGTTATGAAAAAAGTTTATATCAATATGAAATAAATAGCAATAATAAAATGGAATTAATTATATTGGCAACTAATAATCTTCATATATAAAATATTAAATATATATTAGCAAAATCAAAATTTGTTTTTTAACGATTTAGAAAATAATATGATTTTTCAAAAATGTACAAACGTACTTGATAATAGGAATTAATATTTATCAGGATTATAATGCTTTCAAATTACATTTTGTATATTAACACTTTTAGATGGAGTTTTAAGTTTACAGTTCATCATCCAATGATTTCATGCTAAAACATTATATAGTGCAACAAATTATTTATATTTCACAAATCATCATTTTTTTTAATAATGATTTATTATAGTCTGTTTTCTAAATATTTCCATTATATTGATGAACACAATGTTTCTTACAATCAAATGCTATAATTTGCATGTTAATATTATTTTATATAAACATATATTTTGAAAAGAATCATCATTCCAAAATTATGTAAATGTTTTAAATGCTGTCATTAATCATAATTGAAATAGAATACTTTTGACTTTAAATTATAGATTGTTACGAAATAAACAAACTTTCATTTCGAAGTGGAATAAAAATAAAAAAAAATTAATCAATTTCAATTTGAATAGTTTACGAATAATTTTTTCTTAAATTTTGTTCAATTACATCTTCTAGATGCCCAGCTTGAACGAGCACTTGCGTTTCCCTGACATTTTCTTTTTCACTAATATTATAATTAGTTCCACCACTAACTTTATCAGTTAAATCGATAACTTTTTGATTTATTCTTAACAAAGTCGTCCATATTTTTTTACATTTTTTCAAGATCATTTTTAATTTGATTTTCTAGGATTTTTTCACGAATGCCCTCGAAAATATGAACTTGCTCTTTCTTTGAATACAATCCATGAATAATATTGAAATATTCTTTCCTTAGAAAGTCGGTGTGGGCAGTTTCAACGTCAACCAGTTTATCTTCTAAATAACGTTTTCGACTAGCAAAATCAAAATTTGTTTTTTAACGAAAACGTTTCGATTAATTATATTCAAAATAAATTAAAGCATTATATTGAAGCTACCAACATAGCAGCAAATAATAAATTGTAAATATAATAATATTATAAAAGATAATATTATGTTAAATTGCGTATGCTCTAATAAATTTATTCACATATTTAATTGCAGTTAAAAATATGATTAAAAGACTTTTTTATATCTATTAATTATGTTTCTTTGAATAAAAGACTTAATTTATGTTTTCTGAATCAAAGATTGATTTTAATTGAAAAAGTTAGAAGGTAGCAATTTAATTGAAAACACTTAAATAATCAATTGAAAGTCGTAGATTAAATATATCTTTACGTCATATACTAGTCACTATTGAAAATCACTAAAAAAAAGTCGTGTAATTGATTATGGATGCAAATATAGAAATAAAAAAGTTTGAAAAGATAATATCATAATATTATCGGAGTAACGGAATAAATTATAAATAAGGATCTTGTTGTATTTCAGTGCGTTATGTATTAATTAAGATGATATGAAAAGAAAAATGCTATTTTTTTGGTTGGATAATCTAACGTTCGTTAGATTGCGAGGTTTATCGTAAATTTCTTTCTCAGGCATTATTCTTGAATGTCTGTAAGTGCTTAAAGCGGTTAGCGAAAAATAGATATACGTTTTTATGATAAATATCATCCATGAAAAAAAAAATAATACAATAAAGATCTAATAAATAGATAGTTTTAATGAAGTCTATTTTAAGCAGTTTAAATCAGTTTTATTGTCTTTAATAATTCCGAAAAAAAATACAATAAAAACGATATTTTTTGTTAGTCAACGATTACTTTTTCTGTGACTATCGATATTACTATTAACTTTTTGATGAAGTATTGACAATTTATTTAATTTTAACTGTTCACTTTTAGAATGGTCAGTGCTTTCTAAACAAAACTTATTTATCTTCAGTATAAAAAGTCATTTCTTAGATTAATAATGATGTAACGTAATCATTTTTAATTTTATATTTAAGTATTCAATTGTAAATTCTTTTCCATGAAGAATTATTTGAGATATCGCATTTTTTTATGTTTAAAACAACAAGTTATTTCATCTTTTCGTTATTTTCAGTTCACATGAATAAAAACCCAGACCACAAAGTAAGAGGAAGAAATGGGAGGCCCAAAAATCACATCCCAATGTGGTTCGCCGAATACAAGAACTTGAACGGGAGCAAGGAAAGGTACGTCTATGTTGGTAAGAAACTTAAGAGGGCTGAAGATGTTAAAAATCTTGATCACTTCTGTGAAGAAAACAATATTGTTAACCCGTATCTGGACTTATCAAACAACGTTGGCTCTCCGTTGCTTAAAAATGCTATAAATCAAACCAAGCTAACGGGAACTGGATTATCGAAACTTGAAGAATTTATCAAAAATGAATTCAACATAACTATTGATATTAATATGTTCGAACCCAGTTTTTTAAAAGATGATAATCCCGTTGATACTCACGAAACTCCAATAATCGATGATGATATTATGAATCCTTTTGGATTTGATAAAAGTAAAGTAATACCTCAGATTACACCTTTTAATGAAGAAGAACAATTGTCGGAGGATGATATGCCTTCATTTTTTAACTAAAATTACATAAATTTATTAAATAAAAAAAAAAGGTTTAAACTTCCTTAATTTTGAATAATTTATTAAAATTGTATTAATATCTATTAGATAATGTCGTCATATTTACATATTTCTTTGATTTAAGTTATTTCAATTATATAAAAAAAGCTCTTGAGTTTTTTGGTTTAATATAAAGGCTAAATGGACGATTTTAAAATTGGTAATCTAGAAAATGAGCTTTGAGAAACTATGAAACAATAATAAATAATCATATTTAATCAATATATTCCAAAATTGATTAAAAATCAAATATAGTTAGGTTTTAAAAGCAAATGTTTTTATTTTTGTTTTTGTTTTGCTTTTTATAATTTAATTTGATTTTTTGAAAAGTAAATTGCCATTTTTCTGTAAATAAAAATAAAGTATTCAAAATTCAAAGGTTAATTTTATTAGCAATTCATAAAAATAGAATGATATTTACTTGTTTTTTTTTTTAATCTAAACACTTATCAAAACAAAATAAAAACAAACTTTTTAAATAAATCTTATAAAGCATCACTGAATTTTTTTTTTTTTTTTGAATCAATCTTATCAATTTATTTTTAAAAATCTTTCATCTATTCAATTCTCACAAATTTAGTAAATAATATTCTGAATTTTTGTTAAGAGTTTAGATTAAAAAAACAAGTTTAATAATATCGTTTTTGATTTCATTTATTCATGTGTAATGAAAACTGAGATTCACCTGAATTTATGTCGAATATTCAATGTTGAGTAAAATCCAATATTTAATTATCTTTTTATAACAAATTTTCAGAGGTGGAATTAGACCTTCGGCGGTTATATAAAATACGGCAACTTCACCCTTTTTTGAATAGTTTACTTATAAAAAATCATTACGGCAAACAGATTATAAATTATGGAATTATCGTCACGCCAAAACTTTTTGTATTATTAAATGGCCTGGAAAAAATATAAGCGAATACAAATTCAACCTCAAATTAAAAATAATATAAAATCAACAAATAATTTGCTCTTACCCGTTGGGTTATCAAAATAACCTGGGTGGGCAGCTTTTTTGCCCAAACCGTGCCAAATGCAAACATAGTTAATATCACAATATCTAATTACTTCTTTTTTTAAAATTCGAATATGAGTAAAAAAATAAAATATTTAGATCATAAATTTATAAATTCTCTTATTTTTCCAGTTGAATCTATATCAGGTTCGCGATCTATTCCATTTTAAATTTGAATGAAAAGATATTCAATTGTAAAAAATCTCGAATAATAGAGATATTGCTTATTCCATCCGTAACTTTTTATTCTATAGCATAGATATTATATATCTTACTTTTAATTGGAAAATATTTCGAATTGAATGACTACATACATTTTGAAATTTCTATGCATTTTCGAGTGATTTCAAAATGTATGTAGTCATTCAATTTGAAACAAATTAATTCTTTCTAACTTGAATATGATGTAATAAATATAGACTTAAAAAGTTACGGATGGAATAAGAAATATATATATTTTTCGATATTTTTTGCAATTCTTTATTAGTTTTGTCACTTTCAAGAACTTTTTTATCTCAAGAACTTTTTGAATAGAAAAAAAAATAAACTTTTCAAAAAAAAAAAAAAAAAAAAAAAAAAAAAGTTGGGATTCACTTGATGGATTCTTTCAGACATCCATAAACTTTTATTTAATAATCATTTTGAGGTTGAATTTTTATTCGCTTGTTTTATCTTTAATTAAAACATGGTTTTTATCAAAAATATCAAGGCGTTGAATATGAGGAGCAACAATGTCCCAATTATCATCATACCATTTGTGCAAAACTCGGTCATCTCGTTTGGCTTGCCGTGAAAGATCAAGTGTCGTTTTTGTACAAATAAGTTCGGCAATCGCCAACAATTCATTATGCGTAATACCTGAACTGAATTGATTCTGTAGTTTATTGCACGCAAAACTTTTTTCTTGATCAAACTTCGAAATAATATTTGAAACTTCTTTGGCATCACGGCCTTCTCCACGTTGTTTTCGTTTTTTGGCTGGCTCGTTCTTAAGTAAATCTGAGGAATCTGTTTGAAATTGATCCTGGCTTGATTGTTGTTTACTTTTTTTCGATTTTTTCGTTGATTCCATCATGATTGTGACAAAATTATTTTAATAAAAAAACTTTGACAACAAAAAATAATGAAAGAGACAAGTTTGAAATCATTACTCTATTATTATTTTAATATATAAAAATAAAAATATAAATATAAATATAATTCTTTATATTTGAATTTAAAATATTCATATTTCGATGATATATAAATGCTTTTTTTATTTGTTCGTTTATTTTAAATTTGAATAATAAAATGGTTTTTAATCCAATTCTTTCTATAAGCTTTATCAATTTTTTAATTTTTATTAATTTTCAAAATGTTTGAAGCTGAAATTGAAATAAATTTATCTTCTTAAAAAAAAAATATTTTACAAAATAAATATGATCATATATTATAATCATCAAAAACAGGATTCAAATCATTTGAATTTGAATTAAGAGCTGAAAGAAAAAAGACGTTGAAAGAGTGATCTGCAGACAATTCATTATATTTGTCTTTATTTGCCTTAAAATGATCGAAAACAGTTGTCAAGAAATCTCTAGTGACATATTATTTCTTTTTTGAGAAGATGTTCAAAATGTAGTAAGAATTTTTTTTTCATCTTTCTCAATGTTCCATCTCACGCAGTTACGAACGGTTGACAATTCATCTTGGAGTCAGCAGTTGTTCTTATGCATTTCAACGAATATCAGAAAGACATCGCTTTCATACAACTGCTTGCATTCAAAGTAAGCAAAGTAACAAAGAAACAAAGAAACAAAGAAACAAAGAAACAAAGAAACAAATGTGGCAAGACCATTTTCGACATGATTTCATGACAGAAGTCTTTCTTCAAATAGATGAAAATTTTGATCAAACAAAGATAACAAAGATCAATGCTATTATGAAAGAGGTGTTCAAATGCTTGAAGATGTTTCTTTGAGATCACCTCAATTGACACTTTTTCTGTTGTTTGGGCAAATTTTGGGTACCACTGTTTATCACTCGTGTATTCAACAATTTTTGATTAACAAATTTCAACAAAGTGTGACAAAAGTTTTCAATTATTTGTGGTGATTTGTCTGGAAGTGCAAGCACGCAACTCATGAATGCAAGCTATTTAAAAAAAAAAAAAAAAAAACTTCAATATCATCTACATTGCACATCCAGCTAGAATCCTTTTGAATAGGTGAAACAGAGAAATCGATCAATTCAGTCTTTTCACATTGATGTCAATGATCAAGTTTCTGTTGTTGTTGATGTTGATGATGTTGTCGAAGAGTATGTCAGGGGAGAACTCGCTGATAATGAAAAATTTAAGTTGAATTGAAAAAATCAATTTTTGCATCTATAATTGAAATATAATCATTAAACTGATTTTTTTTTATATAAACTTTAGGTACTACTTAAAAAAGTATGTTTATTTTTACTTTTTCCTGAAAAACTCATTTTTAAATTCTTAATAATATGTATATATACAATATATCAAAATGTACGGAAATTGAATGCAGTTAAACATATATATTATATATTTTATATTTTTTTTTTTAAAAAAAAAAAAAAAAAAAGACGAAGAAGCCAATCTAACCAATTATCTCAATTTCAAATATTTTCGATATTTACAGTTGAGATATTATATCCAAAAGTAATTTATATATATATATATATATTTATTATTGTAAAAATTTTTGAATTACTGCATTGCACTTATTTTTACAAATTAAAAATATGTTTTAATAATTATATATACGTCCAATATGAAATATCAAAATTAAAAATAAGAAAAATATGAAATTAAAATGGAAATCTAAAAATAATTTTCTCATTACCTAACAGTTAATGCAATTTTATTATTCTACTTTAATTTATAATAGTATCTTGATATATTAATAATATAAAATATTATTCTACCTAATAAAAATATAAAGTTATACTTATTTATAAATTATCTGTCATTATAACTTTTTGTGCATCGCATTCAATTATTTTGTTATAGATTTGAATTGATTTAAATCAACGTGTTTTTGATCCATTCAATTTTTTTATCTAAATATCTAATAATATTTTGTAATTGTGTCTTGTATTTAAATAAACAAATAAATATTTAAAATACTTAGATAAAGTTGCCATAATTGATAATAGATTTTCTATCAATATTAACTTTATTCTTTATTTTAAATTTAGATACCCCGTTTTCTCCTCGACGTTGCAGAATAGCAGAAAAGTGACATTTTCATTATTTCAAAAAATCCAATATATTTATATATAATAAAGCTAATTTTATAAAGATTGATTTTTTTGGTGTCATTTTTTTCTATTCTGCAAGGTGATGAGAAAACGGGGTACAACTTCGTGACATCTAAATTATTTTATAAGTTGCTTTATTATCATTATAAATCGTTTAACTATATTATTATTTTGATTAAGATTAATTTATTTTTAAATAAAACAATTTCTTGACAGCAAAAATTTTGCAATCACGTTAAACAATCAACATCATGACAGCTAAATCATTTTATTATTTTATATTAATATTGACTTTATTATTTAGTTTAATAATATCGTTTTTGATTTCATTTATTCATGTGTAATGAAAACTGAGATTCACCTGAATTTAAGTCGAATATTCAATGTTGAGTAAAATCCAATATTTAATGATCTTTTTATAACAAATTTTCAGAGGTGGAATTAGACCTTCGGCGGTTATATAAAATACGGCAACTTCACCCTTTTTTGAATAGTTTACTTATAAAAAATCATTACGGCAAACAGATTATAAATTATGGAATTATCGTCACGCCAAAACTTTTTGTATTATTAAATGGCCTGGAAAAAATAATAATTTTTTTGGGAAAAAAAAAAAACTAGACGATGCTGTCACGTTAAAATAAAACTAATATTGTGAAATGATAAAATAATAAAAAGATTTAGATGTCATGATGTTGATTGTTTAACGTGATTGCAAAATTTTTGCTGTCAAGAAATTGTTTTATTTAAAAATAAATTAATCTTAATCAAAATAACAATATAGTTAAACGATTTATAATGATAATAAAGCAACTTATAAAATAATTTAGATGTCACGAAGTTGTATCTAAATGTAAAATAAAGAATAAAGTTAATATTGATAGAAAATCTATTATCAATTATGGCAACTTTATCTAAGTATTTTAAATATTTATTTGTTTATTTAAATACAAGACACAATTACAAAATATTATTAGATATTTAGATAAAAAAATTGAATGGATCAAAAACACGTTGATTTAAATCAATTCAAATCTATAACAAAATAATTGAATGCGATGCACAAAAAGTTATAATGACAGATAATTTATAAATAAGTATAACTTTATATTTTTATTAGGTAGAATAATATTTTATATTATTAATATATCAAGATACTATTATAAATTAAAGTAGAATAATAAAATTGCATTAACTGTTAGGTAATGAGAAAATTATTTTTAGATTTCCATTTTAATTTCATATTTTTCTTATTTTTAATTTTGATATTTCATATTGGACGTATATATAATTATTAAAACATATTTTTAATTTGTAAAAATAAGTGCAATGCAGTAATTCAAAAATTTTTACAATAATAAATATATATATATAAAAAAGCATAAACTGCAAATTTTCGAACCCAATATCATTATAGTAAACGATAAACGAGCAAACATCAGAAAAACCGGTCGACATCGTAAACTTTTTCATAAAATCGCACTCAAATATTTCATAAAGATTTTCAAAATTGAATGAAAAATGATATTGAAAATGCTCTCAAATATAACTCAAATATCTTTTTAAAAAGTTCTAAAAAATTTTAAAATTTTATTTTTGTTTTTGTTTTGCTTTTTATAATTAAATTTAATTTTTTGAAAAGTAAATTGCCATTTTCCTGTAAATATAAATAAAGTATTCAAAATTCAAAGGTCAATTTTAATAGCAATTCATAAAAATTGATGGAATTAAATAATATCGATTCTGATTTCTTTTATTCATGTGTAATGAAAACTGAAATTCACTTGAATTTAAGTGGAATATTCGATGTTGAGTAAATACTAATATTTAATGATAAAATTTTAGAGGCTGATAAAAATATTTTGATTAATTACGTAAGATGTACCAAATATTTTTATTTTTACACTATAATTCAAATTATGATCTTTTAATCAGAATAATATAAAATATATATTTTTATATTTCATTCATATTTTTAAAAAACTTCTAATATTGATTTAAACTAACTTAAAAACTCATGAAAACATTGTAAATAATATTCTATCTTTTTAATCAAGAATTTGTTGCATTTTTTAAAGGTATACAAACTCTTTTCTTTCAATTTGTTGAAAGCAAAAAGTTGGTTATATTAAGACTTACTAAAATTTTAATAGCATATTTTAAATCCTTATCATATGTATAATTGTTTGATACTATTTACAACCTGTTTGGTTCATTACATAAGAAATTAGAATTTTTAATCTTTACTTTTTGAAAAATTTAAAAACCCTAGAAAAGTGTTGATTAAAATATTATTTTTTTATTTTTGAACTTATATTTTTCTATATTATTATATTTGTTTGTTTTTAAAATAAAAATATATTTAATTAATTAAGAATATGTGGAGATACGAAAAATCAAAAATCGATATTTCAATAATTTCCAAATAATTTCTAATCCCTTCGATACATTTTCCTGTAAGGATTTTATCGTTTTATATATTTTATTTTACATGAGATATCTCGTTAATTGGAAGATCTATCTAGGATTTATTGAGATAAAGCTAAAATATTAATTTTTTTGACGGTTTAAGGAGAAAAAAAGGTTAATTTTTTTTTCTGAAGAGGTGAAGTCGTCAATCTAAGCGAATTCAATTTTTTTAAAAAAGGTGAAGTCGTCAATCTAAGAGAATTCAATTTTGAATGCATTGAAATCACGATCAAAATTCCCTAAAGATTTAAAATAATAATATATTTATTTGTAATCCAATTTTTTTGAGAAAAATATGGAAAATTAAACAAAAATTATAATTGAGAAGTGAAAATTTTATTATAGTTTTTCTTTCAATTTATGAAAAAATTTAAATAAAAATATTTTGAAATTACATTTTATTTATATTAAATTAAATATATAATTCATTTAAAATATTAAAATATAATATATAATATGAGATATCAAATGATATATTTGATATTTGTTAGGATATGAAATAATGAAAAATCATTAAAATTCAGTTACGAAAGTTTTTTTTAATTTGTTGAAAAATTCTCGATATATTTAATCTGAATAGGCATTTTAGATATTCATTGAGTTTTACAAAATATTCCATATTATAAAATCATATATATTATATTGTATAATATATTATTTATTAATTTCTTAAGATATCTACACAATATTAATTTTATAAATTCAAAATGCATTCAAATAATAAAATATATTTATCTTATTTTTATAAATTACATTTCACAATATAAGATATTTAATAATTTTAAAATGTATATTAATATATATATAACAATGAAAATATAAAATGCAATAATAATTATGATAATTTTTTTAGATTCTCAAAAAATAATCAAAAAAACTATTAATAACAATAAATATATATATGTAAACATTTATGTGTATTAGACTTCACTTTTTGTACCAACCTTGTTCTACAAAGAACGATAGAAAAAATACAAGGTTTGTACAATGTATTTTTTATTGAAAATATTGAATGCATAGAATAATTATATCTCTGAAAAAAGATAATATACTAAATAATTTTTTGTGAATAAATAAAATAGCAATTAAATTATTTTATAAAATCATTTTTGTAAAAGTAAAATGCAATTTTTAAAAATCATTTTTTGTAAAGGTGAAATGATTGACCATTTTATAAAAAGCATATAATCACTCTGTGAGCAAACCAATTCACATTACTCAAGATTTCTAGATTATTTACTATTTTAATATTGTTTTATAAACTTTTAATTTCTTTTTAACATATAAAACCAATACTAAAAAGCGATTATATAAAATATAAACTTAAGCGCCTCAAAATTTTAATTTTATCTGTTCATTGATTTTTTTGATAACATTTAATTTGAAAACTTGATATTTTTACCAAAAACATGCAAATACAACAACAAAAATAGGGATTAAAGAATATAAACGTTAAGAAGTTACGTTAAGGATTTTGTGATGTGAAAAAAGTAAAGGCTAATGTGTATATATTTATTTAAAAAATGTTAATCAAAAAGATTTTTTATTCAAATTTATAAAACAATTATTTCAAAACTTTTTCAATTTTTAAAATTTGTAAACTAATCAAAATTAGACAAAATTAAATTTCTTTTTATACTGGAAATTATTAGATAAATATTTAATATTTATAAATATATATAAATATGAGTTTTTATAAAATAATCTAATAATATATAAAAGGTATTGTCCGAAAAAATAGAGTTTGGGTACCTTTATTTTTTTTTTTTTTTTTATTTTTTATTTTATTCCACCTCTGAAAATTTGTTATAAAAAGATAATTAAATATTGGATTTTACTCAACATTGAATATTCGACTTAAATTCAGGTGAATCTCAGTTTTCATTACACATGAATAAATGAAATCAAAAACGATATTATTAAACTTGTTTTTTTAATCTAAACTCTTAACAAAAATTCAGAATATTATTTACTAAATTTGTGAGAATTGAATAGATGAAAGATTTTTAAAAATAAATTGATAAGATTCATTCAAAAAAAAAAAAATTCAGTGATGATTTATAAGATTTATTTAAAAAGTTTGTTTTTATTTTGTTTTGATAAGTGTTTAGATTAAAAAAAACAAGTAAATATCATTCTATTTTTATGAATTGCTAATAAAATTAACCTTTGAATTTTGAATACTTTATTTTTATTTACAGAAAAATGGCAATTTACTTTTCAAAAAATTAAATTAAATTATAAAAAGCAAAACAAAAACAAAAATAAAAACATTTGCTTTTAAAACCTAACTATATTTGATTTTTAATCAATTTTGGAATATATTGATTAAATATGATTATTTATTATTGTTTCATAGTTTCTCAAAGCTCATTTTCTAGATTACCAATTTTAAAATCGTCCATTTAGCCTTTATATTAAACCAAAAAACTCAAGAGCTTTTTTTATATAATTGAAATAACTTAAATCAAAGAAATATGTAAATATGACGACATTATCTAATAGATATTAATACAATTTTAATAAATTATTCAAAATTAAGGAAGTTTAAACCTTTTTTTTTTATTTAATAAATTTATGTAATTTTAGTTAAAAAATGAAGGCATATCATCCTCCGACAATTGTTCTTCTTCATTAAAAGGTGTAATCTGAGGTATTACTTTATTTTTATCAAATCCAAAAGGATTCATAATATCATCATCGATTATTGGAGTTTCGTGAGTATCAACGGGATTATCATCTTTTAAAAAACTGGGTTCGAACATATTAATATCAATAGTTATGTTGAATTCATTTTTGATAAATTCTTCAAGTTTCGATAATCCAGTTCCCGTTAACTTGGTTTGATTTATAGCATTTTTAAGCAACGGAGAGCCAACGTTGTTTGATAAGTCCAGATACGGGTTAACAATATTGTTTTCTTCACAGAAGTGATCAAGATTTTTAACATCTTCAGCCCTCTTAAGTTTCTTACCAACATAGACGTACCTTTCCTTGCTCCCGTTCAAGTTCTTGTATTCGGCGAACCACATTGGGATGTGATTTTTGGGCCTCCCATTTCTTCCTCTTACTTTGTGGTCTGGGTTTTTATTCATGTGAACTGAAAATAACGAAAAGATGAAATAACTTGTTGTTTTAAACATAAAAAATGCGATATCTCAAATAATTCTTCATGGAAAAGAATTTACAATTGAATACTTAAATATAAAATTAAAAATGATTACGTTACATCATTATTAATCTAAGAAATGACTTTTTATACTGAAGATAAATAAGTTTTGTTTAGAAAGCACTGACCATTCTAAAAGTGAACAGTTAAAATTAAATAAATTGTCAATACTTCATCAAAAAGTTAATAGTAATATCGATGGTCACAGAAAAAGTAATCGTTGACTAACAAAAAATATCGTTTTTATTGTATTTTTTTTCGGAATTATTAAAGACAATAAAACTGATTTAAACTGCTTAAAATAGACTTCATTAAAACTATCTATTTATTAGATCTTTATTGTATTATTTTTTTTTCATGGATGATATTTATCATAAAAACGTATATCTATTTTTCGCTAACCGCTTTAAGCACTTACAGACATTCAAGAATAATGCCTGAGAAAGAAATTTACGATAAACCTCGCAATCTAACGAACGTTAGATTATCCAACCAAAAAAATAGCATTTTTCTTTTCATATCATCTTAATTAATACATAACGCACTGAAATACAACAAGATCCTTATTTATAATTTATTCCGTTACTCCGATAATATTATGATATTATCTTTTCAAACTTTTTTATTTCTATATTTGCATCCATAATCAATTACACGACTTTTTTTTAGTGATTTTCAATAGTGACTAGTATATGACGTAAAGATATATTTAATCTACGACTTTCAATTGATTATTTAAGTGTTTTCAATTAATTTGCTACCTTCTAACTTTTTCAATTAAAATCAATCTTTGATTCAGAAAACATAAATTAAGTCTTTTATTCAAAGAAACATAATTAATAGATATAAAAAAGTCCTTTAATCATATTTTTAACTGCAATTAAATATATGAATAAATTTATTAGAGCATACGCAATTTAACATAATATTATCTTTTATAATATTATTATATTTACAATTTATTATTTGCTGCTGTGTTGGTAGCTTCAATATAATGCTTTAATTTATTTTGAATATACTCTTTTATGATACATATTTATATATCATTTTAATTATTTTTTTATTTTTTTGACTTTGTTTGATCCCATGCATTTTCAATTCCATTACTTCAAATTAACGCAAACTTACAAAAAATAAAAATCAACGTTGGCCAACCCTGGGTGGAATAAAAAAAAAAAAAAAAAAAAAATTGCAACAAATTCTTGATTAAAAAGATAGAATATTATTTACAATGTTTTCATGAGTTTTTAAGTTAGTTTAAATCAATATTAGAAGTTTTTTAAAAATATGAATGAAATATAAAAATATATATTTTATATTATTCTGATTAAAAGATCATAATTTGAATTATAGTGTAAAAATAAAAATATTTGGTACATCTTACGTAATTAATCAAAATATTTTTATCAGCCTCTAAAATTTTATCATTAAATATTAGTATTTACTCAACATCGAATATTCCACTTAAATCCAAGTGAATTTCAGTTTTCATCACACATGAATAAAAGAAATCAGAATCGATATTATTTAATTCCATCAATTTTTATGAATTGCTATTAAAATTGACCTTTGAATTTTGAATACTTTATTTTTATTTACAGGAAAATGGCAATTTACTTTTCAAAAAATTAAATTTAATTATAAAAAGCAAAACAAAAACAAAAATAAAAACATTTGCTTTTAAAACCTAACTATATTTGATTTTAAATCAATTTTGTGAATATAATCAAATGATTATCATAAATATAAAAATGAAAACAGTGTTGAATTTCAAGAATACAAAATTTTATGGCTGTTGTTATTAAAATAGGATATTCTTATTTATATTTTTTCAGAATTTAATAATTTTTGAATAAGCATAATGTGAAATTATTATTCATATCTGATTACTATGAATAATAATGATTTTGTTTTTATTTTCTAAAGTAAATGCTAAATTAGTGACTAAATCATTTTTCTAAATTTTTTTTAATGATTTAAAAAAAATATATTACTATTTCATGAATTCCTCTAATTCTAAATGATAAATGCAAAAAAATTCAGAAATTGTTTGTCTTAATATTTTTTTTTTGTCACCAATTTCTTTCTTTTTATGAATGAGTCAAGTATTAGATGATAATCATTTTAATGAAAACATTTTTTATCATAATTGCATAAAAGATGTATTTATATGTTAGTTAAAGAAAAAAATAATTATTATGGCAATTATGATTGTGAATATTCTGGTTTTAGGTTTTCCAAACGTTTCAAAAGCATATCACAAGTGGAATTTATAATTAATGAAAATTGAATTCATTCAATTTTGAATGAAAAAAATATGGATTTCAGCAAAGTCCAAAAATAGCAAAGATATAAACTCCTAGATCAGAAAAAATAATACCGTAAACTTTGGTTTAATATTATATCATCAACTACTATTTTGAAGCTTTATCACCATTAGATCTATTAACAAATAATTCGTGATATAATTTTTTAAATATGAAGTAATATCTGCTGAAATCCAATAAAATATTAATTGGAATTTGATTAAATATCTGCTGAAATCAGTGTTTGCACTTTTGCTATTTGATATTTCAAAAATCATCAAAATTCATCAAAAATTCATCAAATATTTCAGTAAAATATCAGAATATTTCCATCTGGTTAACAATTATAATTTAAAAAAAAAATATAAAAAATAACGAATAATAAATACGATTATTTTTCATTTAATTTCTTGATATTTTTAATTCAATTTTTGCTATTTTTCATTCAATTTCTTGATATTTTTCATTCAATTTCTTGAAATTTTTTCATTGAAAATTGATTGCTGACATTTCAAGAATTTGAATGAAAAATAGCAAAAATTGAATAGAAAATATCACAAATTGAATAAAAAATGATCGTAAAACGATTTCCATAAATCTATATACAAGGCTTGGTTAACCATTTTAAATATGGGGTTTTATATAAATGAAAGAATTATTTTTTTTAAAAAAAAAAAAACTAAAGGCAAGCTTTATAACTAAAGAGTTTATTAAATATTAATAGAAAACCATTAACAAAAACCAAAATGTGTTTTAATTTAATTGTGTATAATTTAAGCAAAAGCTCTGTTTTAATCTAGCAAATATTGCAGCAAGGATCTTTCCAATTTCTACATCTGAAGTTGATGCAGAGATGGCATTCTAGCAGATTAAATGACCTTTTGATTCGAGAAACAAGATAAATCCAAAAACAATAATTAATGAACAGAAAAGGAATACTCAGTCTAATTCTCTTATTTTTTAGTCACAATGTGGTATTATCCCAATCATAAATCAAAATCTTAATAATAATATTTAATAATTAACATATTTTTTATTTTATATTTATCATATTTGCTTTTTTTCACTTTTATTATTAAATATATTTCAATTTTATAACACTGAACGAAGATTGATGAAAAAAGATATTATTATCATCAAAATTCATCAAAAATTCATCAAATATTTCAGTAAAATATCAGAATATTTCTAATATCTTTATATTCATCTGGTTAACAATCATATTTTAAAAAAAAAAATTAAAAATAACGAATAATAAATACGATTATTTTTAATTTAATTTCTTGCTATTTTTAATTCAATTTTTGCTATTTTTCATTCAATTTCTTGAAATTTTTTCATTGAAAATTGATTGCTGAAATTTCAAGAATTTGAATGAAAAATAGCAAAATTGAATAGAAAATATCACAAATTGAATAAAAAATGATCGTAAAACTTTTTATGATATTTATTTTATTATCAGAATTATATAACTTTTTGTGAAAGACATTATGATTTTATATCATACATAAACCTTCTTATTAATAATATTATTTGCATATATTATACATTTTTATGTGTTTTTATAAATTATATATTATTTAAATGTCAATATTAAATTATTTAAGGAAATATTTACTGTAATATTAATTCTTTTAAAATTAAAAAAAATAAATTTAATATTTCTTATGTTAAAAACTTTATTTGGAAAAATATTATCAAATTATTTTTATGAATATATTTATATATTTATATTATAGATATTTAAATAGAATAATATTATATAAATAAATCATAGAAAGATAGATATAATCTTATTATAATAAAAAAAATAATTTATGAAAAAGTTTAAAAATATTTTTTCTATTTGAGAATATTTGAAAGATCAATTCAATATATGATTTTTGGTTTTTTTAATTTTGATAATATTTATTGATGCATATAATATTTAACATGTAACAATAGTCAAATAATATATAATTATAAATAAAATAATAAATAGAGATAAATATATAAAAATAAATGTTTACTGAATAAAATAAATTTAAATTAATTTAATATATTATTAAAAATGGTTCATATTTCAACTTTTTCTGAAATAATTATTTTATTCAATTTTTTTGAGAAATTATTTCCTTCCTGTAAAAATGAAATAAATAACATAAATCTAAGACCAAAATTATAAAAAAATATTTCAATCATAAAAATATTTAATTTCTAAACTATCTAAACTTTTTCCGAAAGAGCAACCATTGAATTTATTTTCTATAAGATTTTTGTATTTTGAAAGGTTTATATATTTTACAGCAGTACACCCTTAATATATAAATAAATATATTCAAACATATATATACATATATTTAATTGGAATAATAATGAAATGAAGATTGAACATAATTATCTGAATTCTTTTTATACCCATTGAAAATAAATTGAATGAATTGTTGAGCGTTTAAAATCTCTAAAAAAAATCTTCGCGTCCCTCAATTTTGTAAGATTATTTGCGGTTTTGTATCAAAACTGAAAAGAAAACAAAAATAAATTAACTTTTTGCAAAAATTTATTCAATTTTAGATTCATTCAAAATAATTTGATAAAAAAATAATCTCAATTCCAAAAAATTACCCGCAGATACTTCTTTATATTTTATAATTTATATGATTTAATAACTATCCATAATAATAGATAATAAATAATAAGTTAAAATAAAATAAATAATTAATTGGAATGAGAAAAAATATTTTTTATTACTTTGATTTATATTCAAAAAATTGAGTGAAATTATTTATTTTTATCTCAATATTTTTTTTGTATGAAAAGTCGAAAAAAATTCAAAGAATATAATAGCATTTGAGAATAGAAATTTCAGTTTTGTAATTTGCCTTTTATTTGAAATTTTGTTTACATTATCTTAAAATGGATCAGGATCTAAATACCTTAAGGCATTCGTTCCCTCCTTGTCCTGAGCAAAATTTTCCATCTTCACTCCTCTCAACAGCAAAGCCTGCTGATCAGTTATTGCAACTTCCAAATTCAAATGAAGTTTTTTCAGGGTCGCGATCTGAGCGTAATCATCGATCAAAGTCTTCAAGTTCATTAAAACATTCAAAATCGAAAAGAAAATCGGAATTAAAGGACAATGAAGAACTTCTTTTTGTTAATGATCAATTAAAGTTTTTTAAACCTTCTTCCTCTGCAGCTTGGAAACTTCTCGAATTTCATTTTGGACCAAAAATTACGCAAGAAGAACTTCTGAGCCTTGCGATGGTTGTCTCAACTTACACAGGAATTAGTTTATATCGAGAATATAAAAGAAGAAAGGGGATGCTAATTAAATGGTTTGATGATAATCTAACACAAATCTGGCCTTTTATATTACAACATATCGTTGTTACAGGAAGAGATAATCAAGTTATAGGACCTCAAAATCGCCAAAATTTGGCAATCGCACAAAACAATCAATAGATCTTTCTCATCAAAACTTTTGTTCACCCATTTCTTTAAAAATACAAAATAAATATAAATAATTATTTTGTATTTTTTTAGTGAATGAATGGGAAAGAACAGAATATCAACAAAACTAACTAACAAGGCAACTTCTTTTCAATAAATAAATTAAGTTTTCAAAGAACACTTTATTTATCTTTTTTATCTTTTGAAATTTTTTTTATTTGATATTAAATTAAAATATGAAATATTCAAAGCAATCGAAGAAAAAGATATTAATCTTCTTTACGACCTAACCTCGAAATGCATTGTTATAGACGGCTTCTCATTTATTATCAAAGAAGAAGAAGGCACCACCAGTTTATTCTATACCATCAACTCAGGAAAATTCAAATTGATTGATGGTGTTGAGAAACACATTTCAGAAATCAAAGCTTTTTTATCAATCTGAAAAACGACGAAACAAATAAAAACATTAAAAGCTAATGAATTTAAATAAAAAAATAAAAAAAAATCTTCTTTGTTTTTTTGATTTTTTGATATGACACTTTTTTATTTTGAATTAAAAGTTTAAAATTGTGAGAATTTTGATCGTTTTTAACTTCCTTAAATAATGCTATTTAATCCTTTCAATTTTGAGAGCTATAGCTCAGTGGAAAAAGTTAATTATACATAATGATATTGGGTTCGAAAATTTGCAGTTTATGCTTTTTTTTAAATATATATTTATTATTGTAAAAATTTTTGAATTACTGCATTGCACTTATTTTTACAAATTAAAAATATGTTTTAATAATTATATATACGTCCAATATGAAATATCAAAATTAAAAATAAGAAAAATATGAAATTAAAATGGAAATCTAAAAATAATTTTCTCATTTCCTAACAGTTAATGCCATTTTATTATTCTACTTTAATTTATAATAGTATCTTGATATATTAATAATATAAAATAATATGCTACCTAATAAAAATATAAAGTTATACTTATTTATAAATTAACTGTCATTATAACTTTTTGTGCATCGCATTCAATTATTTTGTTATAGATTTGAATTGATTTAAATCAACGTGTTTTTGATCCATTCAATTTTTTTATCTAAATATCTAATAATATTTTGTAATTGCGTCTTGTATTTAAATAAACAAATAAATATTTAAAATACTTAGATAAAGTTGGCATAATTGATAATATATTTTCTATCAATATTAACTTTATTCTTTATTTTACATTTAGATACAACTTCGTGACATCTAAATTATTTTATAAGTTGCTTTATTATCATTATAAATCGTTTAACTATATTATTATTTTGATTAAGATTAATTTATTTTTTAAAAAATAATTTTGCAATCACGTTAAACAATCAACATCATGATATCTAAATCATTTTATTATTTTATATTAATATTGACTTTATTATTTAGTTTAATAATATCGTTTTTGATTTCATTTATTCATGTGTAATGAAAACTGAGATTCACCTGAATTTAAGCCGAATATTCAATGTTGAGTAAAATCCAATATTTAATTATCTTTTTATAACAAATTTTCAGAGGTGGAATTAGACCTTCGGCGGTTATATAAAATACGGCAACTTCACCCTTTTTTGAATAGTTTACTTATAAAAAATCATTACGGCAAACAGATTATAAATTATGGAATTATCGTCACGCCAAAACTTTTTGTATTATTAAATGGCCTGGAAAAAATAATAATTTTTTTGGGAAAAAAAAAAAAACTAGACGATGCTGTCACGTTAAAATAAAACTAATATTGTGAAATGATAAAATAAAATAATAAAAAGATTTAGATGTCATGATGTTGATTGTTTAACGTGATTGCAAAATTTTTGCTGTCAAGAAATTGTTTTATTTAAAAATAAATTAATTTTAATCAAAATAAAAAAAGATCAAAAACACGTTGATTTAAATCAATTCAAATCTATAACAAAATAATTGAATGCGATGCACAAAAAGTTATAATGACAGTTAATTTATAAATAAGTATAACTTTATATTTTTATTAGGTAGCATATTATTTTATATTATTAATATATCAAGATACTATTATAAATTAAAGTAGAATAATAAAATGGCATTAACTGTTAGGAAATGAGAAAATTATTTTTAGATTTCCATTTTAATTTCATATTTTTCTTATTTTTAATTTTGATATTTCATATTGGACGTATATATAATTATTAAAACATATTTTTAATTTGTAAAAATAAGTGCAATGCAGTAATTCAAAAATTTTTACAATAATAAATATATATATATATAAAAATTGCTTTTGAATATAATATCTCAACTGTAAATATCGAAAATATTTGAAATTGAGATAAATGATTCGATTTGCTTCTTCGTCTTTTTTTTTAAAAAAAAAAAAAATATAAAATATATAATATAAGAAGTGCAGGGACTAAAATAACGTATTTTGTCTATTTAATATTTTGCTTTTATTTCCTTTAATATTTTATATCTCAATAATTTTATTATATTTTTATTTTAAACTAAGGATGTCGATTTGGGCAATTTGATTTTTTTTTGGGCAAACGGTTTTGGGCAGAGAGTTTCATAAAAAAAATTGGGCGAGCGGAGGTATAAAAAAAAAGCATAATTCGAAAAATCGAACCTGGAACTTCTCAATTTTCGCAAACACTAGAATCAATCAATCAATCTCAATCCAAAATTTGGAATGAATTTCCCAAAAACGAGATTGGTCAGCTTTGTTCGAGTTTTAATTCTCTCTTACAAGCTTGTATCAATTCAAATTGAGATTTAATTTCAGAGATTTTAAGATGTTCAATTGAAAGTGATTTATCAGTCGTTTTAAACAGATGATTTGCTAACAACTGATTAATTGGCCAAACTTGCAGAAATTGAAGCACAATTCAAATGATGAATATATCAATATTTCCTTATCTTACTTTTAAAATGTATAAAATTTTCATTATTTATTATCTATTTAAAATAAAACATTTATATAACCAAAAAAAGTATAATAAGACATTTTACATTATTTCCCAAAAACCGTTTGCCCAAGAATGGGCAGACACTTTTTGGGCAAATAAACCTTAGAAATTAAATGTAAACTACACAATTTTGGGCAATTTGGGCTTTGGGCAATGGGCACATAAACCATAGAAAATTCTGAGAAAAATCGGTTATTGCCCAAAGCACCGACATGTTTTGAATTTTTTTTATTAATTCAATTTTTTATAACTTTTTCAAAACTATATATATTTAAACAATCAAATAATTAAATAAAAATATTATTAGCAATACTCAAAAAGTTTACAATTAATATCAAAAAAATTGATTTATTATAATGAATATTTTGCATGAGTTTATTCAATTTTGTATTTTAATAATTTCCCTCTTACCCAAATATAAAAAGGCAATGGGTTGGGCTGCCCAAAGCCAAATTGCCCAAAACCGACATCCTTATTTAAACATTTATTGTATTATATGAAATACTTATTGTTTTGATTATTTATTCAAAGGGAAAGAAGTTACTTAATTGCCAAAAATCATTAAATATATATAAATATCTTAATGAAAAAATATTTTTAATTCATAATTATCGTATATTTAACTAATAAATATAATATTAATATTTAATAATTATTTGTATATAGGGTGGCACTGGGTGGGCCAAAAAAAGAAAAATGGGTCAAAAAAAAAGTAGTAATTTGGGTCACCAAATATCCTCTCAATTTTTTTCAAGTAATAACGATCAAAAAAGGTCAAATAATTGCTTTTTTTTTTTTTTTTTTTTTTTTAGGGTGGCACTGGGTGGGTCAAAAAAATGAAAATGGGTCAAAAAAAATAGAGTATTTGGGTCACCAAATATCCTCTCAAATTTTTTCAATCAATAACGATCAATAAAGGCCAAATAATTGCTTTTTTTTTTTTTTTTTTTTTTTTTTAGTTTGCGAAAAATGTTGTCGAGCGGGGGGAGTGGAGCGGAGTGATAGAGAAAAAAAATGTTGATCGTCAAGGTCAATTATTGATTATATAACAGGTGGTTATTTTATTGAATTTTTCTCTCAATTTTAGTATATTTCGAAATATTTTTTTATTAATTCTTCCTATTTCTAATTAAATGTCTAGGCCTTTCTGAGGATTAATTTTAAAATATAGTAAGACGATAAACGAGTAAACATCAGAAAAACCGGTCGACATCGTAAACTTTTTCATAAAATCGCACTCAAATATTTCATAAAGATGTTCAAAATTGAATGAAAAATGATATTGAAAAGGCTCTCAAATATAACTCAAATATCTTTTTAAAAAGTTCTAAAAAATTTTAAAAATTTTATAATGTCTACCGGTTTTTGAATAAGCATCCTAGAAAAGTATTCCGAGTATTTCTATGAGTTTAATGAAAAAGTTGATGATGTCGACCGGTTTATCGTCAAAATATAGTTGCACTTTTGTGAGGAGACTTCAAAAAGTGGGAAATTCTCAGAAAAAAAAATCTTAAATAATTGAATCATAGATAATTATCTATGATTTCTTTTTTTATAACAATTTCTATAATCATTCAATTATTTAATTAAAAAGAAAAAGAATAAAATAGAATAATAATGGTTTATTGAATTAATTTAGATCTCATTATGACTCTTGTTCTTGCTGTAATTGTGACAGGTTTGGACCGAATTGAATGTTTCCCTACAATATTTCTTTTAACACTGAATATTCGTTCATTTTCTACTTCAGCAGCAGGAATATTTACCAAAATTGCAGCTATTTTGGCAAAAATAGGCCACCCATTAATCGTTGCCATTTTGCTCCAAAAGATATAACCGTTCTCTGGTGCTATGGAAACCTCTTCAATTATTCTGCTGGTGAGGTCTGACATCCATTCAACATATTTACTCTTGATGTATTTAGTTTCATTCTCATCAAAACCTTCTTCTTCTGACCATTTTTCGAGAACCTTAGATCCAACATCAATAATTCTGTATTTTTCTTCTTGAGGAACATCAAGGGGAGTTTTTTCATATTCTTCTTCTTTTTCAACTTGAAAAATTTCATCTTCATCCTGCGAATAATAGCTATCAATTTCTTCCTCCTCTTCTTCGTTTTCTTCTCCATTGCTTTCATAGTTCGTTATTTCTCTTGCTTCTTCTTCTTCTTCTTCGTTCAATGATGGAAAAAGAATGGGAGCTAATTCAAATACAAAATAGTTTCTGATCCTCTGATGTTTTGGTTCATATGAGTTGTAGATTTCGTTCTCTCGTCCATCTTCATATGAAACTTTTTGATAGAAATCTCTCCCTTCTGGCGTTAGAGAAAATGCTGTTCTTGCTAAGTCACTTTCTGGTTTAAAAGCTTTTGCAATAAGCTCTATTGTTCTGTAACAGTTATTTCTCAAACAAAGGCATTCAGTCATAGTGGCTATTCTTTTTAGTTGATTTATAGTTATCAATAATGCTTTATGAGTGCTGGCAATAGTAGAATTATATTTCTCCATTTCTTCATATAAATCCCATAAAACTTCGAGGATGATACCATAACAATAAACATAGAAAGGAATATGCATATTGGCCAGAACTTGATTATCCAGATTCTTTACAACAAAATTTAATATTTTAAAATCGTAGCAAAAACGTATTTCGATAGGTTCTGGGCATAATTTCCCAATTTCTTTACAATTATGAGTTTTTCGCAGATATATAGCTATTTTTCTGGTATCCAATTGTGCCTTCATCATTAAGGGGGACTCCTTTATTAAATTACCTATAACACAATTAACCAAGTGACACCGACAATATACAAAAAAAATATTTCTTAATTTTCCTCCTTTTGTCTGTTGTATTGAGTTTTTATTTGTTGGATCGAAGGCTGCTTTCTGAGAAGGAAGACCATCAGTGACAAATGCTCGAACTCTACATTGATTAGACATTAATGTCTCAATTGAGTACATTCCAATTTGAAAATAAGATTCGGTACTCGAGTCTTTTGGCTCATAAGAGTCAAGTAAAAAAGACTGTAGTGTTCCTTCAGTTGAATATCCATAGACAACAACATCAATAGTTGATTTATGGCATAGCTTTGTACCATCAATTGAGAGATATACATCTCTTCCATGAAAACTTTTCAAATTGTCTTCCTTTATCTTTTCAGATTTCTCTACGGTCAACTTTTGCAAAGTGTTCCTGCTCATTCTTGGGAACAAATCACTTTGTACCAGGTCTTTTTTTTCTTACCTAGGTTAAAGCCATAACTTATACATTGATCCAATAGGCCCATGAATTTGGGAGTACAAGCTTTTCTAAAGCTCATATTAGTGGTAGAAACTATTTCTACCAATGCATCTGAAAGTGTATTTGGAACCACTGTCTCCTTTTCGGATCTATATTTTTGAGCTATATCAAATGTATGAACATGGGAATAGCTCTTCCGTGAAGAGCTAAACCTAGCTCTATATGTGCATTGCTGCCCCATTAGAGGTCCTCTGGGACATATTTTGTTACAATGCACAAAACCCCTTGATCGTCCTGATGCCCCCTTTTCTGTATAATATGTAAAATGTGGCATTAATCTTTTAATTGCTTCTATTACCTTTTTATTTTTATCAGATAGCTCTTCTTCATTTATGTCACCAGTAACCACATTTTGAACCAACTCTTCTGTAACGGCTTCTTCTTCTAATAAAGGGGGAGGAACATCTTCATCTGGAGGAACTTCATCATCATCATCAGGTAAAGGAGGTGGGATTTCTTCGTCTGGTAAAGGAGGCGGTGGGGTATTGCTTATTGGAGGCGGTGGGGTATTGATTATTGGAGCTTTATCTAAATATGAAAAATAAGAATCAATTTTTTTCATAAGTGAAGTGATTCATAACCGTTTATTATTTTAACGAAATAATAAACGGCCTAATGAATTGATTTTCTTTATTGTTTTTAATGAAGTTTATTATAATAACATCATCAACTGTTGGTTGTAGGATGTTATGCTTTGATGGTGTTAGTAGAGATTGGTTGTTGTATAATGAAGTTTATTATAGCATCATCAACTGTTGGTTGTAGGATGTTATGCTTTGATGGTGTTAGTAGAGATTGGTTGTTGTATAATGAAGTTTATTATAGCATCATCAACTGTTGGTTGTAGGATGTTATGCTTTGATGGTGTTAATAGAGATTGGTTGTTGTATAATGAAGTTTATTATAACATCATCAACTGTTGGTTGTAGGATGTTATGCTTTGATGGTGTTAGTAGAGATTGGTTGATGATCAACTGTTGGTTGTAGGATGTTATGCTTTGATGGTGATTATTGAGATTGGTTGTGAGCTATTATGGAATTGATCGAGATGTTATTGATTGCAATATGAATAAGAAAAAATGAAACGATGAAGAGTAATCGTCATTTTGATTGTTTTTACTTTTAAACGTTTAATCATATCATAAAAACTGGTTAATCGACCAAACATAAAATTTTGAAAATGGATATTTATAAAAAATAATCATATATTAATTGTCGCCCGATATATTTTTACAAATTTTGGAAATATAATTTAGTTTAATCTCAATTATTTATATGAGAAAAGAATTTAGTGGCCATGCATTCGTTTTTGAGAAATGCTGATTTTATGTTTTATTATTTGTTTTGCAGGTGCAAGATGCCAAAAGTAAATAAATGAGAAAATTATTGCTAAATATTTAAGTTCTCATAAATTAATGTATATAATAATATTTTAATTATATTGTATATTAATTAAAAATAAAAAAAATCATAAATCATTAATTATAAAACGCAAAATATTTGTTATTTAAATTTGTCTTTTTTACGATTAATTTAATTCAATTCTAAAAAACCATGGTTTTTAATATACTTTCAAAATATTTCTGATAAAAGTGGAAAACGAAATCTAATTTTTTTCAAATTTTTTATCAAATTTTTTATCATAATTCGTAAATATCCTTTGATTTCCAACAAAAATGTAATATTATTATTTTCAATAGATATAATTATATCTATTAAAAATATTCAAATTCGGTCTGAATTATTCAGATGTAATACTATTTTTACTCACAAAAATATATTACAATCATATCTTGAAAATTAATCCATAAAGCAATATGAAAAACATTATATAATTCCAATATATATAATCTAAAAATATACAATAAGTTTTTATAAGAAACATATTATCTCATTCATTATAATAATATTTTATAAAAGATTAAAAAGAGGTGCGGACAGGGTGAAGTGATTTAGATTCGCACCAAAATTTGTATATATTAATTATTTTTTATGAGCATTATAATGATATAATTATTTTTTATTTTCGTCCACGGGGCCGACTTGTGGCGATATATGATTTTTTTTCTGAGGTAGAAAAATATAAACCACTGAAAAAAATATAAAAATATGTAAACTATAGAAATTATATAATTAATAGAAAAATCTATTATTTAGAAGAAAAAAAGTAATAAAAACATGATAAAAATCATTTTTATACTATTTAAAAAAATGTGTCTCGTTTGTTATTATTTAATTATTAATGTATGATATAGTTTCCACTTAAATTAGCCCAAAAAAAAATTGAGAAAATGAAAATGGGCCAAATTTAATAAAAAAAAGTATTTTAAAATAATATTATTAATATATAATTGTTATATATTTTATATATATCATATAATTATTATAATATAATAAAATAATAAATTACATATTAAGATATGAATTTAAATGCAACGACTCTCAATTATTATTTACTATATTCTCAATTTTATTCTCGAAGATTTTTTTATTCAAAATTTATGAAAAAAAAATTAATGAAAAAAAACTTTCTACATTTGATTTAAATTTTACTTAAACTTCAAAATATATAAAGAAAATTATTTATTTCATTTCTCTCAAATTAACATTTTATGAAAAGCGCTTTGAAATTATAATTGTTCGATATTTAGAATATACAGTTATATAAAGTTTATTAATTGTTTATATTTATTTTAAATATTTTTATAGTATATATAATATTATTAAAAGTTATATAATCTATGATATACATATAAATATAAAAAGATATTTGCTTAATATTTAATAAAAATTTCTTATTGAAAAAAAATCGTTATTAATGTTTATGATTTTAAAATTGATATTTGCAGCTCAGCCCCCTGAATCAAATTAAACTAAATTTGGCATATCTTTATTAAATTAAATGTACAATATTTAAATGTAATTATAATCTAAATAAATTCTTTATTTATTTAGATATTTCAAAAAAATATGTAAAAATTCATTAAAATGAACTTTTTAACAAAATATGAAATATTTATAAAATAACAAAATGCATAATTAATCATTAATTTCCAATATATATAATAATTAATCATTATAATTTCAATCCATCCATCAGGTGGCTGGATTGGGTTATTTTCATAGGATACTTGATTGTGTTATTATAACTTATATAATTGATATTTTAAAACATTTAAATAATAAATATATAAAATAAGTGCACTAGAATATAATATCAAAATGTTATTTAGTAATTATTAATACATAAAAAGATATACATATTTTTATAAACGTTAAAAATTTATATTAGGTGTCCGCACCTCTGATTAAAATAATTTGATTTCATAATCTTTATTTAAATGAAAATAGAAATTAAATGTATGAAGGCTACTCTTATATTACTCATAGTTATCAGTTTTTTTTTTTTTTAAATCTATTTTCTATTATAACTTGCAAATACTTTAAATTATACTAGTCTATTATTGTTATATAACATAAACAAGTAGATTTATATGCACATATAACAAATGTTTTTGAATATAAAATTTGGCCCAAGTTGGCCCAAGTTGGCCCAAGTTGGCCCAAATCTAGCAACCAAATATCTTCTGAATTATTCAGAAAATTTAGCCCATAAAATTTGGGCCAACTTGGGCCAACTTGGGCCAAATTTTATAATTAATTAAAAGAAATATAACTCTTTTAATTATAGTTCTTATTAAAATATATAATGCAAATAGTGTTAATTACATTAATATTAAAAAAATTTTAGAAGATAATTTAATTTTTTAAAAGAAAATTATTTCTGATTGAATCGATAAAAATTAATTTAAATTTCATTTTTTTTTAAATATTTTTTATATCATTTATTTTTTTATTTTTTGAAAAATAAACATATTCAAACAGATATAAAATGTATGTTATATTATAATATATATTATATATAATATAATATTCATGATACGAAAAGATTATTTTTGACCCAAGGTAACCCATCTTGGCCCACATTTTGGCCCATGATTTTTTAAAAATATTAATTTGGGCCAATTTGACCACCCTATTTTTTTTTTTAAGTTTGCGAAAAATGTTGTCGAGCGGGGGAGGGAGAAGAGAAAATTTTTTAAAATATTGATCGTTGAGGTCAATATTTTACCTAAAATAAAACTGGTATTTTTATTGGGTTGATCAAATTCATTATTTCATATATTTTGAATTTTCCCATATATATTTGATTAATTCATTATGATTTATTTGCTTGTATTTTTTTTTTTTCTCATCTTATTGATATTAAATATTTTGAAGAATTTCAGTTAAAAGCAGAATATAATAAAATTAAGATAGCACTAATGCAATATTTAGCTTTTGGATGCGTTTAACAAAGTTTAAAATTAATATAAATTTTATTTTAAATAGTTTTAAAAAAATAAGGCACAGGGTTGAGTCGAACAAGTGGTATCTAATTACAATTATACCACTTAGAAAATTTTGATAAAGAAAATTGAATAAGAATATAACTTTTTGATAAAGCCCGAAACTAAATATTGATTATTTTCACTTTTTGAATATTAATTTTTTTTATTTTATTGAACTTTCCAATTTTTGAATATTACTGTTAAATAGCAAAATAAGAATCTATTAATATTCTTTTATAAAAAATTATACAAATAAGAATGAAACTTTTTACTAATAATATTCAAAATTTTGAATACAATCATAAATTCAATACTTATAATATTCAAATTTTTACAGTATAATTGCATACAATATTCTTTATTAGAATATATCAATAAAAAATAAAGTCTCTGATTTATTTCTTCTTTATAAAATATATTAATAAATATAAAAATTAAATAATTAATAAATTTTTATTGATATAATGAAATAATTAAAAGAAAAATAATAAATAAAATATACATTGATATAAGCTTTTTGAAATATCTTAATATGAACATCAACACAATTATCGTAAATAATTCAAATTTTTAATTTTAAAAACGACGATACGACTAAAACACTCAAAATTTATAATTTTAATTCTCTGAAAAATATCATTATTGCTGATTCAGAATATATAGGCGAAATATTATTAGATTGCTGCTCTAAAAAAAACTATGATACAATAATTGCAATACTTCATTTCATTAAAAAAATAAATAGTTTTGATTTCATTCAGAGGAGGGTCAACTTATTTTTAACACAAAAACTCATAGTATAATTGGTTTGGATTTTTCATAAGTGTATATAATATTTAATATAATATATAATAGTTTTTCTATCTAAAATATCTCTATAATTTATTTATATTATTGAGATAAAAATGTTTTATTCCAAATTAATCAAATTTGAATGCCTATTCAAATTTTTTTTTTGAATTTATTATTTTGTATGATTGAAATTTTAGTATTATAGTTTTACAAATTTTTCTTGATGGGATATTAATATTTTATAAATATTCTTGCATATTTAATCATGTATATAGATTTAAAAAATAATTACTCATACGGTATTTTAAATCAATTTATATATTTGAGAATGTATAAAACTAATGATCGAGTGTGATTTAATAGCATCAGTAATTATTTCAAAAAACTGATTACATCTCAGCCATTTTGTAAAAATATTTAATCTCGACTTGTTTATTCTAATTATATTAGCGGATACTTTTAAATCATCATTTGATCTATCTTGAATTATTTGAAATTGAGAATCTCCAATTTTCACCGATTGCCATTAATCAAATCATAAAAGTAATATTTATATATAAGTATTTTTATATTATTTATAAATAAAATAAAATTTTGAATTTATTAATTACATAACGCAATAAAATTTTGAATTTATTATTTTGTATTCTTGAAATTCAACACTGTTTTCATTTTTATATTTATGATAATCATTTGATTATATTCACAAAATTGATTTAAAATCAAATATAGTTAGGTTTTAAAAGCAAATGTTTTTATTTTTGTTTTTGTTTTGCTTTTTATAATTAAATTTAATTTTTTGAAAAGTAAATTGCCATTTTCCTGTAAATATAAATAAAGTATTCAAAATTCAAAGGTCAATTTTAATAGCAATTCATAAAAATTGATGGAATTAAATAATATCGATTCTGATTTCTTTTATTCATGTGTGATGAAAACTGAAATTCACTTGGATTTAAGTGGAATATTCGATGTTGAGTAAATACTAATATTTAAGGATAAAATTTTAGAGGCTGATAAAAATATTTTGATTAATTACGTAAGATGTACCAAATATTTTTATTTTTACACTATAATTCAAATTATGATCTTTTAATCAGAATAATATAAAATATATATTTTTATATTTCATTCATATTTTTAAAAAACTTCTAATATTGATTTAAACTAACTTAAAAACTCATGAAAACATTGTAAATAATATTCTATCTTTTTAATCAAGAATTTGTTGCAATTTTTTTTTATTTTTTTTTTTTTTTTATTCCACCTCTGAAAATTTGTTATAAAAAGATAATTAATTATTGGAATTTACTCAACATTGAATATTCGACTTAAATTCAGGTGAATCTCAGTTTTCATTACACATGAATAAATGAAATCAAAAACGATATTATTAAACTTGTTTTTTTAATCTAAACTCTTAACAAAAATTCAGAATATTATTTACTAAATTTGTGAGAATTGAATAGATGAAAGATTTTTAAAAATAAATTGATAAGATTCATTCAAAAAAAAAAAAAATTCAGTGATGATTTATAAGATTTATTTAAAAAGTTTATTTTTATTTTGTTTTGATAAGTGTTTAGATTAAAAAAAACAAGTAAATATCATTCTATTTTTATGAATTGCTAATAAAATTAACCTTTGAATTTTGAATACTTTATTTTTATTTACAGAAAAATGGCAATTTACTTTTCAAAAAATTAAATTAAATTATAAAAAGCAAAACAAAAACAAAAATAAAAACATTTGCTTTTAAAACCTAACTATATTTGATTTTTAATCAATTTTGGAATATATTGATTAAATATGATTATTTATTATTGTTTCATAGTTTCTCAAAGCTCATTTTCTAGATTACCAATTTTAAAATCGTCCATTTAGCCTTTATATTAAACCAAAAAACTCAAGAGCTTTTTTTATATAATTTAAATAATTTAAATCAAAGAAATATTTAAATATGGCGACATTATCTAATAGATATTAATACAATTTTAATAAATTATTCAAAATTAAGGAAGTTTAAACCTTTTTTTTTTATTTAATAAATTTATGTAATTTTATTTAAAAAATGAAGGCATATCATTCTCCGACAATTGTTCTTCTTCATTAAAAGGTGTAATCTGAGGCATTACTTCATTTTTATAAAATCCAAAAGGATTCATAATATCATCATCGATTATTGGAGTTTCGTGAGTATCAATGGGATTATCATCTTTTAAAAAATTGGGTTCAAACATATCAATAGTTATGTTGAATTCATTTTTGATAAATTCTTCAAGTTTCGATAATCCAGTTCCCGTTAGCTTGGTTTGATTTATAGCATTTTTAAGCAACGGAGAGCCAACGTTGTTTGATAAGTCCAGATACGGGTTAACAATACTGTTTTCTTCACAGAAGTGATCAAGATTTTTAACATCTTCAGCCCTCTTAAGTTTCTTACCAACATAGACGTACCTTTCCTTGCTCCCGTTCAAGTTCTTGTATTCGGCGAACCACATTGGGATGTGATTTTTGGGCCTCCCATTTCTTCCTCTTACTTTGTGGTCTGGGTTTTTATTCATGTGAACTGAAAATAACGAAAAGATGAAATAACTTGTTGTTTTAAACATAAAAAAATGCGATATCTCAAATAATTCTTCATGGAAAAGAATTTACAATTGAATACTTAAATATAAAATTAAAAATGATTACGTTACATCATTATTAATCTAAGAAATGACTTTTTATACTGAAGATAAATAAGTTTTGTTTAGAAAGCACTGACCATTCTAAAAGTGAACAGTTAAAATTAAATAAATTGTCAATACTTCATCAAAAAGTTAATAGTAATATCGATAGTCACAGAAAAAGTAATCGTTGACTAACAAAAAATATCGTTTTTATTGTATTTTTTTTCGGAATTATTAAAGCCAATAAAACTGATTTAAACTGCTTAAAATAGACTTCATTAAAACTATCTATTTATTAGATCTTTATTGTATTATTTTTTTTTTCATGGATGATATTTATCATAAAAACGTATATCTATTTTTCGCTAACCGCTTTAAGCACTTACAGACATTCAAGAATAATGCCTGAGAAAGAAATTTACGATAAACCTCGCAATCTAACGAACGTTAGATTATCCAACCAAAAAAATAGCATTTTTCTTTTCATATCATCTTAATTAATACATAACGCACTGAAATACAACAAGATCCTTATTTATAATTTATTCCGTTACTCCGATAATATTATGATATTATCTTTTCAAACTTTTTTATTTCTATATTTGCATCCATAATCAATTACACGACTTTTTTTTAGTGATTTTCAGTAGTGACTAGTATATGACGTAAAGATATATTTAATCTACGACTTTCAATTGATTATTTTAGTGTTTTCAATTAAATTGCTACCTTCTAACTTTTTCAATTAAAATCAATCTTTGATTCAGAAAACATAAATTAAGTCTTTTATTCAAAGAAACATAATTAATAGATATAAAAAAGTCCTTTAATCATATTTTTAACTGCAATTAAATATATGAATAAATTTATTAGAGCATACGCAATTTAACATAATATTATCTTTTATAATATTATTATATTTACAATTTATTATTTGCTGCTATGTTGGTAGCTTCAATATAATGCTTTAATTTATTTTGAATATAATTAATCGAAACGTTTTCGTTAAAAAACAAATTTTGATTTTGCTAGTCGAAAACGTTATTTGGAAGATAAGCTGGTTGACGTTGAAACTGCCCACACCGACTTTCTAAGGAAAGAATATTTCAATATTATTCATGGATTGTATTCAAAGAAAGAGCAAGTTCATATTTTCGAGGGAATTCGTGAAAAAATCCTAGAAAATCAAATTAAAAATGATCTTGAAAAAATGTAAAAAAATATGGACGACTTTGTTAAGAATAAATCAAAAAGTTATCGATTTAACTGATAAAGTTAGTGGTGGAACTAATTATAATATTAGTGAAAAAGAAAATGTCAGGGAAACGCAAGTGCTCGTTCAAGCTGGGCATCTAGAAGATGTAATTGAACAAAATTTAAAAAAAAATTATTCGTAAACTATTCAAATTGAAATTGATTAATTTTTTTTTATTTTTATTCCACTTCGAAATGAAAGTTTGTTTATTTCGTAACAATCTATAATTTAAAGTCAAAAGTATTCTATTTCAATTATGATTAATGACAGCATTTAAAACATTTACATAATTTTGGAATGATGATTCTTTTCAAAATATATGTTTATATAAAATAATATTAACATGCAAATTATAGCATTTGATTGTAAGAAACATTGTGTTCATCAATATAATGGAAATATTTAGAAAACAGACTAAAATAAATCGTTATTAAAAAAAAATTTAATGATTTGTGAAATATAAATAATTTGTTGCACTATATAATGTTTTAGCATGAAATCATTGGATGATGAACTGTAAAATTAAAACTCCATCTAAAAGTGTTAATATACAAAATGTAATTTGAAAGCATTATAATCCTGATAAATATTAATTCCTATTATCAAGTACGTTTGTACATTTTTGAAAAATCATATTATTTTCTAAATCGATAAAAAACAAATTTTGATTTTGCTAATATATATTTAATTTTTTATATATGAAGATTATTAGTTGCCAATATAATTAATTCCATTTTATTATTGCTATTTATTTCATATTGATATAAACTTTTTTTCATAGCATATTAATTATAAGCTCAGTTAAAGTTATTTGGAAAGAATAAGTGCAAAAATAAACCATGCAATTTTGGCAATTTCTTTCTGAAAAAGTTGATCTTGAAATTATAAAAAAAAAAAAACTGATAATTATTTTAAATACAAATCTTTTCGTGAATAAAAAAAATGCAAGGAGACTTGCAGTTGTAAAATATACTTGTTATATTTTAAATTTTATAATTCATCATCCATTCAAATTGAATATTTAATATTTGATTTTTATTTTTTGTAAGTTTGCGTTAATTTGAAGTAATGGAATTGAAAATGTATGGGATCAAACAAAGTCAAAAAAATAAAAAAATAATTAAAATGATATATAAATATGTATCATAAAAGAGTATATTCAAAATAAATTAAAGCATTATATTGAAGCTACCAACACAGCAGCAAATAATAAATTGTAAATATAATAATATTATAAAAGATAATATTATGTTAAATTGCGTATGCTCTAATAAATTTATTCATATATTTAATTGCAGTTAAAAATATGATTAAAGGACTTTTTTATATCTATTAATTATGTTTCTTTGAATAAAAGACTTAATTTATGTTTTCTGAATCAAAGATTGATTTTAATTGAAAAAGTTAGAAGGTAGCAATTTAATTGAAAACACTAAAATAATCAATTGAAAGTCGTAGATTAAATATATCTTTACGTCATATACTAGTCACTACTGAAAATCACTAAAAAAAAGTCGTGTAATTGATTATGGATGCAAATATAGAAATAAAAAAGTTTGAAAAGATAATATCATAATATTATCGGAGTAACGGAATAAATTATAAATAAGGATCTTGTTGTATTTCAGTGCGTTATGTATTAATTAAGATGATATGAAAAGAAAAATGCTATTTTTTTGGTTGGATAATCTAACGTTCGTTAGATTGCGAGGTTTATCGTAAATTTCTTTCTCAGGCATTATTCTTGAATGTCTGTAAGTGCTTAAAGCGGTTAGCGAAAAATAGATATACGTTTTTATGATAAATATCATCCATGAAAAAAAAAATAATACAATAAAGATCTAATAAATAGATAGTTTTAATGAAGTCTATTTTAAGCAGTTTAAATCAGTTTTATTGGCTTTAATAATTCCGAAAAAAAATACAATAAAAACGATATTTTTTGTTAGTCAACGATTACTTTTTCTGTGACTATCGATATTACTATTAACTTTTTGATGAAGTATTGACAATTTATTTAATTTTAACTGTTCACTTTTGGAATGGTCAGTGCTTTCTAAACAAAACTTATTTATCTTCAGTATAAAAAGTCATTTCTTAGATTAATAATGATGTAACGTAATCATTTTTAATTTTATATTTAAGTATTCAATTGTAAATTCTTTTCTATGAAGAATTATTTGAGATATCGCATTTTTTTATGTTTAAAACAACAAGTTATTTCATCTTTTCGTTATTTTCAGTTCACATGAATAAAAACCCAGACCACAAAGTAAGAGGAAGAAATGGGAGGCCCAAAAATCACATCCCAATGTGGTTCGCCGAATACAAGAACTTGAACGGGAGCAAGGAAAGGTACGTCTATGTTGGTAAGAAACTTAAGAGGGCTGAAGATGTTAAAAATCTTGATCACTTCTGTGAAGAAAACGATATTGTTAACCCGTATCTGGACTTATCAAACAACGTTGGCTCTCCGTTGCTTAAAAATGCTATAAATCAAACCAAGTTAACGGGAACTGGATTATCGAAACTTGAAGAATTTATCAAAAATGAATTCAACATAACTATTGATATTAATATGTTCGAACCCAGTTTTTTAAAAGATGATAATCCCATTGATACTCACGAAACTCCAATAATCGATGATGATATTATGAATCCTTTTGGATTTTATAAAAATGAAGTAATACCTCAGATTACACCTTTTAATGAAGAAGAACAATTGTCGGAGGATGATATGCCTTCATTTTTTAACTAAAATTACATAAATTTATTAAATAAAAAAAAAGGTTTAAACTTCCTTAATTTTGAATAATTTATTAAAATTGTATTAATATCTATTAGATAATCTCGCCATATTTACATATTTCTTTGATTTAAGTTATTTCAATTATATAAAAAAAGCTCTTGAGTTTTTTGGTTTAATATAAAGGCTAAATGGACGATTTTAAAATTGGTAATCTAGAAAATGAGCTTTGAGAAACTATGAAACAATAATAAATAATCATATTTAATCAATATATTCCAAAATTGATTAAAAATCAAATATAGTTAGGTTTTAAAAGCAAATGTTTTTATTTTTGTTTTTGTTTTGCTTTTTATAATTTAATTTGATTTTTTGAAAAGTAAATTGCCATTTTTCTGTAAATAAAAATAAAGTATTCAAAATTCAAAGGTTAATTTTATTAGCAATTCATAAAAATAGAATGATATTTACTTGTTTTTTTTAATCTAAACACTTATCAAAACAAAATAAAAATAAACTTTTTAAATAAATCTTATAAATCATCACTGAATTTTTTTTTTTTTTGAATGAATCTTATCAATTTATTTTTAAAAATCTTTCATCTATTCAATTCTCACAAATTTAGTAAATAATATTCTGAATTTTTGTTAAGAGTTTAGATTAAAAAAACAAGTTTAATAATATCGTTTTTGATTTCATTTATTCATGTGTAATGAAAACTGAGATTCACCTGAATTTAAGTCGAATATTCAATGTTGAGTAAATTCCAATATTTAATGATCTTTTTATAACAAATTTTCAGAGGTGGAATAAAATAAAAAATAAAAAAAAAAAAAAAATGCAACAAATTCTTGATTAAAAAGATAGAATATTATTTACAATGTTTTCATGAGTTTTTAAGTTAGTTTAAATCAATATTAGAAGTTTTTTAAAAATATGAATGAAATATAAAAATATATATTTTATATTATTCTGATTAAAAGATCATAATTTGAATTATAGTGTAAAAATAAAAATATTTGGTACATCTTACGTAATTAATCAAAATATTTTTATCAGCCTCTAAAATTTTATCCTTAAATATTAGTATTTACTCAACATCGAATATTCCACTTAAATCCAAGTGAATTTCAGTTTTCATTACACATGAATAAAAGAAATCAGAATCGATATTATTTAATTCCATCAATTTTTATGAATTGCTATTAAAATTGACCTTTGAATTTTGAATACTTTATTTTTATTTACAGGAAAATGGCAATTTACTTTTCAAAAAATTAATTTATAAAAAGCAAAACAAAAACAAAAATAAAATTTTAAAATTTTTTAGAACTTTTTAAAAAGATATTTGAGTTATATTTGAGAGCATTTTCAATATCATTTGCTTTAAGTTTATTTAAATACAAGACACAATTACAAAATATTATTAGATATTTAGATAAAAAAATTGAATGGATCAAAAACACGTTGATTTAAATCAATTCAAATCTATAACAAAATAATTGAATGCGATGCACAAAAAGTTATAATGATAGGGGATACAACGATAGGAAACTTTCTGAAAATTCATTCAAATTTTTTTGTTACTATACTATTTTTTAAAAAATATGATAAATTAAATATGGACTTATAAATAAAAATGAATTATGGGCTGGTTTTGGAAAATATCTGTCAGAAGTCGAGATATCACTTTCATTTTTTCTGAGACTCTGTTCGAGCATTTTGTAAAATTCTTTTTGATTATATTTTATACTACCGTAATGACATTAATATATTCCAAAATGCTAATTATGATTTTACAAACGCAATAAATAGAGTAATTTATTTATCATCTTGATGTATAGATAATTTGATATAAAATTTTGAAGAATGTTATAAATTAGGTTTATTTATAATAATAAAATAATATTAATATGAAATATGAAATAAAATTGCATTTTAATTTTGGATATATTAGTAAAATATTAAGATGTACAAATACTTTTAATAAAATCATTTTGAATATATAAAAAATATGTTTATAAAAAAAGGATTTTTTCGAAACAGTTTTGAAAATTATGTCAATATATTAACTAAATATTATGAATATGTTAAATATATTTTATTAATATTGGGTAAAATAATCATATTCGTCTTAAATATTAAAATATAAATGTATTTGTGTTGAAAAAAATTTTCAATAATAAATTATCAATATTTTTCAATGTCTATAATATTTTATTCAAAAATTGATAAGCAAAAACAATGGTTTCAATAGGACTAAAATTCTATTTGAATCAATCTCAGTAGTTATATATTTGCCACGATTTTTGCACTTCGTTCAAAAACCGCGTCAAATATTTCCCATCCGCGACCCCAGCCCCGCTATGCCAGGTATGATCCCCCACTCCCATTAATGATCTTCCACTGGGCTGTTCTCAGGATTCCTCTCAACGCTCTGCTAGGAAGGAGGTCCCGTATCGTTAACATCAAAAAAGCTATAGAAAAAGTTGTTAATTGTGTGGTTTACTTAAAGGCAATCGTTTGCATGGCATTCAATTGGATAGTATATCCATCTTGTGTAAAATCCTATTCTATTAAATAAATGCTCTGCATATGAATCTAGAAATTGGTACATTCCTCTTTGAGGGTCCAATAGGGTCCAATCAATTGTGGTATTTGGGAAAAATTGAAAGAATCTGGTAGAAATGCTCGTAAAAAGATTTTCATCGAAATTGAATTTACATTTGACTATATCAAGGGTTGTTTCAAACATTTTTTGTCGAATTTCGATGCATTTGTGAAGTTCACGATAATAATTTCTGGTAAATTCTTGCTTTGGGCCAATATTGAATGGTGAATCTTGTGCAGTAACAATTTTACATAAGCTCTGGTACATATAGTCATCTTCATTTAAATCTAAATCTTCTGGGTGTTTATCGATAAGATCTGATAGGTTCTCTATTGGGTAGTTCTCTGTAGGCTCTACGTTGGACTCGGAGATGGCGAACATAAGTAAAAATGATGTGATGAGGTGAGCACGAAAAATCATATTTTTTATTTGGGTCCCTTATGAGGTGCCCCTAGGTGTTGAGGGGTGGAGACCGTTTACCAAAAATCTAATTTTTTCTCGTTAGGTCATCACATCACTTTTTTTCATGTACAGCAGGAAGCAAGATAAGCAAAGTCTTAAGGTGTTCAGAAAGACAGTACGCAGCTTTATTTATGATACAACAAGGTTATTGGAATTAGCTGATTCATTAAACGACGACATGAAAACAATTGAAAGACTGGAATCAGAAAATCGAAGGCTCACCGAAGAAAACGGCTATATAAATGATGAAATTGATAAAAATCCAAAGTCCGATCCGATATGGGAAATGATGGTTGAAAATGAGCTAAAAATTGATGAAAATCGAGATAAATTGGACGATTTGAAAAAAGAAGAAGAAAAAAAGAAAGTCCAATTGGAATCAAAAGCACAAGTATTGAATCAATTTGTCGATGGGTTACGAGATTGCTTCGTTGACCCACTAAATTTGAAGGAACCAGAAGATTCAAATGAATAAACCATTTAATTTTCACTATTTGTTGTTTTATGTTTATTTTTATTGAAAAATGACTGAAAATCAACAACCTGAACAAAATCAACAACCTGAACAATTAACAGATGAACAACTCCTTGCAAAATATCAAGAAGCAAAACAAGATTTATTAAATAATAAGCGTGGTGTTATAAGTAAATATGGTGGATATATATTTCCTGATGAAGATAGTAGACAAGAATTTGATTGGTTGTATGATGCATGTTGTAAAGTATCGAATGAACCACCAAAATTAAATACAGTAATTAATTATTATCAAAAACATCCAAAGGAAATAGAGAATGAATGGATTGATTTGATTGAATACACTCGAGTAGTTTTAGATTTTACGATTAACAGTGAAGTCAGAAATATTTATTGCCCTGGATTCGGTATTGCAGAAATTGATAAAGAATTTCAAATATGTAAAACCAATAATAAATCTCTACTGGATAGTTTGGAAAATTTTCGAAAATATAGATTGGACAGACTTTTTAAAGTATTTGGAATAGATGATGAGGAAATAAAAGAATGGAAAAGTAATTATCAAAGTGGGGGAGAATATCTTGGGTGGACAGAATTGGAAGCTGCTTTTTGGTGGAGTGTTTGTCAACGCATTTATCGATTTAATGGAAAATATGAAATTGATTATCTTGTTAAAATTTTAGAGATTAGAGATCCACTCGCAGATATTGTTTCATTTCGCGGAATCAGTTATCATCAAGAAATGGTCAAATTTTATTTAACAATGAAGGATGATATTCTGAATATTAATTTCAACATTTTGACTGGTTTAATTCAAAATCAAGATTTGAATGCAACGGTTAATTACTTCAGATCAAAAATAACTCGAACAAGTCCGGCAGGAAATCAAATTATTTGTCCAAAAGAATTGTTTGACATAAGAGTATGGGATTATTATCAAGATGCAGCAAATAATACCATAAAAGACGTATTTTCAAAATTGAAGTTGTTAGAAGAAAAATTTATTGAGTTGGAAGCGCTTGGATGGAAAAATACATATATTGTTTACACATGGACTTTTTATAAATTGAGAGAGCAAAACATTCGTTATCTCGAACCTGATAATGCAATTAATACATTTATTGATCTTACAAATATCTTACCCACACTCGGAACAGATGATTGTTTAAAATTATTATATGTTCCAGGAATAGAAACAACATATAATGCAATCGCTAAGCTGACTGATACACAAATAACTGCATTTAGAATCGACACTCAAAAATCTAAAAATTATCAAAGAATTTTAGAAGCTCAGAGAATAAAGAAAAGAGCAATTTATGATTTAATTAGAGAGATTTATGCTGTAAAAAATCCAAACGTACAAGGTCAATTAACAGTAGACCAAGTAGATCAAATTTATTATACAAAATTCAACGAAAGATATAAAAATAATCAAGATCCATCTCAAATAAATGAACATATTCTAGATGAATTACAAAATGAATATAAAGAAATATCTCCTGAAAAAGCAAAATTGAAAATCGAAGAATTCCAAAAACAGAGGTTATGGTCAAATGAAGAACTTTGGAGATTTTGTGTTATGTTTAACTATGCAAAAGGCATTGAGACAAGTGGAGATGCTGATATATTATGTGATTCGTTAAGTCAAGAATATGATTTGAATTATTATGCTGCTAATGAATTTTTACAAGATACATTGGATCAATCAAATCCGATAGAAAAGGAAAAATATATCGAAGCAGAAATCGTAGCAATGCATGTTAATCTAATATTTATAAAAGAAAAGGATGGTTATTCTAGACAAAAATTTTGGTTCGGCTTTTATAATAATATCCCACAATTACAAGAAACAAAAGAACATGAAGTAAATGAAGCAATTCAAGGATTAGGTCCGCAAAATTTGACAGATGAGCAACAATTTACACAAAAACATAATTTGACAATGAAGTGGTATCGAAAAGAATATCAGAGAAAAAAGGATGAATTCAAGAAATTTTTAACAGATCATCCAGGACAACAATTTGAAACATTCGCAATTTTCCATGATCAATATCAAGAAGAAATGATGAAAAGAGAAAAAAAGCAAAATGAAGAAGATGAGGCATTTGCAAAAGAAATCCAAGATTCAATTGAAATTCCAGAAAGAAAATTAGAGGCTATCGTTCAAGAATCAAATATGGAAATAGAGAATCCAGAAAGGGTTAAAGAAATAAAAAAACAATCTTTGCTTTTAGAAAAGGATGAATTATTAGAAGAATATAAGCAAAAGTGTTTATCCTTTTTTGAGGAGAACTCATATGGTTTACCATGGATTCAAATATCGAATTGGGCAAATTTAGATAACGAAATATCAGGAATTCAAAAGTTAATTGCAGAGGAGACAATACAGACGATTGACGAATTACAAGCATGTATGAGTGAACATTCACGAAATATGATTGATAATTGGATAAAAGTGATTGGAAAATTTTATTTAAAATTTGAGAATAACATTCAAACTACAAATGAAACATTGGACGCAGAATTGGGAAAACTAACAATTGTTAAACAAGCAGATAATCATTATGCGAAAGATGACTTAGAAAAAATATTAACTTTATTGAATAGATCATTTCAAGATATTCGTTTAATCGTTAATGAAGAATTTGATTCATTATATCGTATGACAGGAAATACAACAAATTTAGATGCAGAATCATATTATCAGAAAAAAATAATTCAAAAATTAAATAATGATTTTATAACAAGAGGTGAAGTACCAACGAAAATAGAGGTTATTGAACAATTACAAAAAGGATCAGGATCAAAAATAGAAGAAGTAGAATTTCCACGATATCTTGGATTATATCAAAGTGCTGTGAACGAAATATTAAAGCCGTTTAATTTAAGTAAGAACAAGTTAACTGAATTTTATTCATTATTTGTTAAAGATGGATCTTGTCAAGCTTTGTTCAAAGCAGATAGAGAAAAACAATGGGAGAGCAAATTAAATGAAGCCTCAGAAATTGTTAAAAATTATCGAGATCATTATGAACAATCGTTATCAAATCGAAAGAATATGATAAATGATCTAATTCAAATAGAACAAGAAACAAATAAATATCGTCCAAATTCAAATTATAATCAAGCAGTAAGAAAAAGTGAATTGGAAGCTTTTTATATAAACGGTGATCAAATTACAAAAGATTTGGACGAGGATTTATCTCGTAGATTGAATCTCGCAATTCAAGAGAATGATATCGAACAGAAAGAAAATAAGAAAAAGAAGGTGTTGTCAATGTTAGAGAGTCATGGATTACAAGTTGATGACGATACTCTGGAAAGATATACGGCAATATATAATGATAAAGAAGGAAAACGAGCCGTGGAACAAGATATTACAAATGCAAAGACTACATTAACAAATAAATTAAAATCAGATGTACAATCAAAAATAACAGAAAATCTTATCAAAATTAATCAAATCGCTGAAAAAGTTCCAGGGGTTAGCTCAGTTGATGAAAATACAATCTTACAAAATGTTACAAATAAAATTTTATCAAATCCTAATCAAATAAATACAATTATTGATGAGGAAGAAGAGAAATGGAAAGAAAAGTTGGAACAAGCATTAAAACAAGAAAATGATTATATGTCAGCAAAAATCGTCGAGATATTAAGACAATCAAAGAGAAAATTTGACCAAAATGATGTTATACAAATAAGATCTCAATTTATTAAACAAAATGATATTCCGACTAAAGAAGCACAATTTGAAGAATGGCAAAGATCATGGATTGCTTCAAAACAAGATATTGATAAGAAAATGGGAGAAATAATAACAATAATAGCACAAAGAGCAAATCTAGAAGGTCAACCATTTGATCAACAGAAAGAAGAGAATGAAATATTTATAAAGGATATTGAATCAGAAACCGAACAAAGTAAAGCCTTAGAAAAATTACAAAATCGGCTCAATAATGAAAAATCTCTATTGAAATCTGTTCAAGATAAAAAGAAACTTGAGAATTTAAAAGTTCAAGTACAACATGCTTATGGAAGTGAATTTACTGATAACTTTTGGAATGGAATATTAGTCGATCAGAAAATTGAAAATAAAGAAGAGTATATCAAAGAATTAATTAAAAATAAGAATACAGAAAAAGGAAAAGAAGATGAGAATTTGAAAAATGCTATTAACGAAAGTTTTACAACTCTATTTCCTGATTGGGATATCAATCAGTATCGTTTTGATCATTTAGTTCAATACTTAGTTTTGTATACACCAAATGTAGAAACAAAAGCTGATTTATTAAAATATATGAATGATCATAAGGAAGATTTCTTCAGGGGAGGAATTGTAATGAAACGTTGGAATAAATATTCATATAACAATAAAAAAATAGGGTTTCAATCATTAATTGACTATCGTTATAATTTAGACGAAATCTTTAATATGTTAAAGAGATACCAAGCTGAAATTCAAATTTTCGAATATTCACCTATTAAAATTATTGAATTGAAAAATGTTTCACCTCCGTTAAAATCAGATGGTCAACCAGATTATAATCAAATTATAACTAATTACCAAAATATCGTTCAACAATACCAAAATTTAGAAAGACAAAAGAAAAATGATCAGGCCTTTTATCAAGAATTCAACGAACGAACAAAAAAGATTCATGACAAAGAACAAAAAGATGACTTATTCAAAGAAGTTGTTGGCCATTGTAATAATTCAGGAGATATTCAACAATACTTGAATGCACGAACTTATTACATTTCTATGGGTCATGATATGGATAAGTATTTTGATAGATTAGAATTTGAAAAAGTTTATAAAAGTTATGAAGGAAAAGAAAATATGAATTTAAAAATGGACGTAATCATTGGAAATACAAAAGCAGAAGATATTCCTCAAATCAATATGCTCGAACAAGAATTACATAATCTTTATCCAACTCGATTTACTGACAAGAGATTTCGTGATGTAAAAATGACTTATTTCCCTCAGAATGGTTCTGCATATAAATTTTATTTAGAGTCTGAATTAGCTTATGACAAATATAAAAAATATCATGAAAAACAAAGTCATTTTCCAACATTTATGGATTATTTTCAAAATCAGACAAATGGTGATTTATCAACTCATGGACAGTATTTTCAAGATGAGGTTGCAGATATCGAAGAAACAGAACGTGTTTTATCTTTGAATGATAACATAAATAACAAAATAAGAGAATTGAATGAATTTTTACCGAATGATGATCAATATTCAATAAAAAGAATAGCAGCTGCTTGGAGAAATAAAAATGTTGTTCAAGTTGGTGAATCTTTACAAAATATGATTAATAATCAAATCAATGGAAGAGATACGAATGCTAATTTGGATCAAGCTTTAATGATTTGGAAACAACATTTTCCTGAGGATCTCAAAAGTCCATCTGATTGGAGAATGGAATGGGAAGGAAATTATAATGCTATCAATGCGATAAATAAATTAGGTGCGTTGTATGAATTTTATTATAAAACTCATCCTTGGGAAGGTGTTAATTTAAAGAAATTTGTAAGAGAGAAAGCGAAGGATTCAATCACAGAAGCTCAAAAAATACTTCAAGATTATTATGATAAAAATTATCACAATTATTCTGTCACTTGGGATCAAAGTAGTGTGTTTCATGATTATCTTGAAAAATATTCAAAAGCATTTGGACGAAATTATGTTGAAGCTTGGGGACATTTGTATGGAAAATTCAATGGAGATTTGAATGAATGTGTTGATTTCTTTGAGAGTTATGAAAAAGTGAAGAAAATAAATGAGAAATTTCCGAAAAAAGGTAATAAATTATATAACGACGTCATTCAATACTTTAATGAATACATGAAAATGACAGATCCAACAGTCAAATCTGCTTATCGAAAGAATTGGCAAGAGAAATATGATTCCTATAAGAAAACTTCAAAAACTTGGTCAACTGATAGTAACTATAAGAAAGCAAGAGAATTGTTAGCGAAAATAAAACCACAATATGTTTCTTATATAACTCAACCTGATTTAACTTGGACAAATGAAGAAATGTATGCAAACTATTTAATTCCTATTGTTTCAACATATTACAAACAATTAAACAATGGAAAAGATTATTCAATGACAGGTCAAGAAAAAGATTCAACATTATTTGATCAAATTTTGGCGAAAGTGGAAGAAAAAGAACAAGATGAAGAAACGTGGGGAAAATCAGATGTTGAAGCAACATTTGAATCATATAAATCAACAAATCAAATAGATTCAACATTAACATATAAACAATTGAAAGACAAATATAAAACTCCTGAAAAAGCTCGAATTGCTATTGAAATTGATAAATATAGAAAATTAATTAAAAATAGATTCTCTATATTTGATGAAGATTTGCCAGGTGATACTCGTTTTACTGGATATCATGAGACAGCCTTAGATTCAGAAGAAAGATTAGCTTGGTGTCGAAAATTTTATAGTCAAATAACACAAAATTATGCACAATCATGGAATTCACCTGCATTCAATGAAATTTGGCATAAATATCGATATTATCATAATGATGATGAACAAACATCTTCAATAGAAAAGACAGCCGCGTTATATAATTTTGACTATAATAAAGGTAAAACTGATTTAAATTATAAATATCATTTAGATTTATATAATGACACATTCAAGAAAAAATATACTGTTAAAACAAAGAAGGATAAATATATTTCATTAACAAGTGATAAAGCAGGTGAGTTGACTGATGAACAGAAAGAACAAGTGATAGATATTATTCAAACAGCTGTTCGTGGTTATAATCAATATCGAAGTGATGAATTTCAAAATGCGTTATTAACGCTTAATAGACATGCTGATCGTGAATGGACAATTCATGATATAGTGCTTGAATATGAAGATAACTATCAAGGAGCATTATTCTTTTGTCAATGTCAAACTTTGAAATACAAATTAATTGCTTTACTTCCAGATAAGGTCACAGAAATAAACGAAATTCCGAATTCAACGGATGGAAAGACAAAATTAGAAAAAATGTTACGTGAAGCTGAAAAAGATGAGAGGTCATTTTTCTCTGTGACTTTTCAAGATCTACTCCGTCATTATAATCATATTACACAAGAAGTTCACGATGTTGATTCAATCAGAGACAAATTAGGAAAAAATTTCAAAGATTGTACAAATCGAATGAAGATTGAATTAATCAAATATGAATTAGAAACCGTATACGAATATCCAAAAGTGAAACTCAATGCAATCAATGGTGACAATTGGGAACAAATATTAGATAAATTAGAACGATTACAAAATGAGTTGAATTTAAAAATTAATAAATTCGGAGGAGATACAGTTGTCACTCGATATTGGAATGAATATGCAAGAACAGGGAATGCATTTAGTGATATCACAGAACTTTTGAAATATAAAGAATATGATATAGATGAGGCAAAGTATGAATTCTTATCAAAAATATGGGAAAAATGGTCAGGACAAAAAGATGATCTCAAAGGAACAACACTGAAAGAAAAAATCAAAAACTTACAGATATTATGTGATGCTTATTTTGATAAATATAATAGATTCCGAAGTGATCCCGTATTGATACAATTAATAAATGATCACTCTAATAAAGTTACTTGGGAAACTCTCATAAACAAATTTCAAACAGAAACAAATGTAGAAAAAGCAGTGTTTGATGCAAGAGCTTATGTTGCTAATGAAATGAATCGTGACCAATATGCAGTTATGCTACGAGATTTGGGTGAAACGGACAATGACTATTTAAAAATTGAAGACCCTCAACAACTTTTCAAATATTTGGAAGATAAGATTCAGAGATATCATGAAAATAGAACAAAATGGACAACGTTAGATGCTGATAGACAGATTTGGAATTCGAATCATAAAGAAGATAAACTACCTGAATGGCAAAATGCTTATAAAAAATGGAAAGGTGATTGGGATAATGCATACGAAGCACTTCGTGCAAATGCGTTAAGTGTTTGGTATAAAAATGAGTTTGGTAAGGATTATGTATCAGATAAAACGAATAAAGAAAAAGTTATCACATTAACTGATTTAAAGAATCGATATGACTCACATTATAAAGGAGTTGGGAAATGGAGGAGATATTGGAAAGATTACGACAAAAGATTCGAAAAGAAAACGACTTTTGAAGAGATTGTTAACTTATTTCAAGATGATGTTGACGCTGCAGAAGACTATTTTCTTTATCATATTATGAGAAGCAAATATAAAAATCAATTTGGTAAAGAGTTTGATGATCTGAAGAATCCAACACGAGAAGATATAAAAGATTTAGAAATTGAGGTGAAAAGATTAGATAAAGCTAAAAATAAAGCAGCTAATGACCAAAAACTAAGAGACTTATTTGAAGAATATCAAAGAAAATATCCAGAATCCGATACTGCTGTAGTTTCAACAATACGTTCAATGTTGAACCAACATAATATGAATGTTGAAGAAACTAAATATTATCTAGAACTGAAAAATATTATCAAAGATTTTGAAACGAAATATAATTATGTAATTTCTGATCACGATCTCATGGAAGGTGAGTATGGATCAACAAAAGAAGCTCAAATAAAGAAATTAAAAGTTGAATATCAAAGATTTGAAAATGAATATGATAAATTACAAAACTTTCCAAAAATCAAAGAATATTTAGAAATTTATAATGATGATTTAGGTGAAGGAAAGAGTTTATTAGATTTGTTTAATAAAGAAGAGAATGATCATAATGCTTACAAAACTTATTATGAAATATTGATAACTGTTCATAACAAAAAGAATCCGAATAAAGCAAAAGATATCAACCAGAAACCTCAAAGTTATTCAAGAGCATGTGATGATTTGAAATTAGAAGTTGAAAATATTCTTGAAGCAATTAGAAAATTCGGTGGAAACAAACAATGGTCAAAATTAACAAATGCAGAGAAAGATGAAATTGTGAAAGAATATAAAAATACCGAATATGGTCACGTTCGAATGGCAATGAAGAAAGATATTGAAAATTATAACAAAAAGAATGATAACGAATTTAATTTCGAAGTCGAACGGAAAAAGTTTGAGAAGAAAGGGAAAGATTTATCATTACTTAATAATTATGTGAAAGCTGCTTTACAATATTCATATGATGAAAATTTAGATGATCTCATAAGTGAATTCAATGCAAATATTGACGATGAAAAATTGAAATTAGATTCAGAAAAACTTCAAACATACACAAATGCTTATGAAATTGTTAAATATTGTAAATTAACTCCATTACAGAAAAGATATGAAACTGCTTTTGGCCAAAAAATAACTTTGGATCAAATGATGTATTACCCATATAAAATTCGTGATAAGGTTCAATGGAACATTCAAAACGAGAAAGATTTACAATTTGATATTGAGACAGCTTATCATGCAAATCTTGCAAGAATTGTTCATAAGGAATCTCTAGAATTTCAAGGAATACCAAGAAAAGAACAAGAAACATATGAAGAATATATTGATAATTTACGATATAATCCAGCTACTCAACAACATGATAAAATTTCAGAAGACGAATTGATTGGTGAATATCAAATAGCGTTTAAATCCTTTGAGAAAGAAAAAACTGACACAGAAAAGAAAATAATTGAAAACATCGATGCAATAAATAAAAATTTGGAAGAAGGTTCAAAAGTGACAAAAGATGAGTTGAAAGGATTAACATATTCAGCAAAAGATTTGGATTATGTGAACGCAATTTTAGACTTCAAACCATTATATGAAAATCATTTTGGAAAAACAAAAATAAATGTAAAAGATATTGTTAATAAATTTGCACCAGATAAGAAAAATATCGATTGGGTATATGTTTTAGAAAGTATTGCATTTATACCAATTTTAGATGATCATAATGCACTTCAAAAGAAGAAAGGAACAATGAAAACAGAAGATGTTGCATTTGTTCATCAAAGTTATATCGAACCAGAAATAGCAAAAAGAACAGATAAAAAAGTGACAGTAGATGATATTCGAAATGCATATATCAAATATAAAGAAAAAGTCAATACCGAAAAGAAAGAATTTTTCAAGAATCTATTAGAAGAATATCATAAACATATCGATGATAGTTCTGAAACATATGAAAAGCTAGCTGAGTTATATCCGTCATTGGATGATTTAGAAAGATATTTGAAATTGAATCGCTATATTGCAAAGACGAATAAATATTATCGAGATCTGAAAACAAATTATAAGAAAGAAAATACTCTCTTAAAATATGATGATTATAAAGATAAACCATTGAATAATTTGGAACCAAGTATCATTCTTTTGCAACAAAAAGAGAATGAAGCAAAGAAACAATGGGATGATGAGAAAGCAAAAGATGATAAAGAGAAAGAACATAAAAAGAAAGTCGAAGAGAAATTAAAAGATTTGAATTCGTATCGTCGAAAAATAAATATGACTGAAATTGGATTTGAAAGATTTAAGAATCAAGATACTGAAACTGCATTACATGAAATTCAAAATATGATAAATGAAGCTCAAGAAAAAGAAAGACAACAAAATCAAAATAATGGTAATACAATTGGTGGTGCATTAAGAAATACTGGGTATACAAATCCATTCAATAAGCCCGCAACAACACCAACCACAACACAACACCAACAACCACAACAACAACACCAACAACCACAAATACAGATTTAACAATTAATGATGATTCAGAAAAGAAAGAAGAGAATGTTTGGGCTAAACGTTATGAAGGTGGAATTACAAGTTTAATTCAACAAAGTTCGAAAGGTAATGTATCAATACGCCAATTATTGTTAGAACAACAAAAGAAAAATAAATTAAACGGAAAAACATCAATAATGTCTCAATTTAATGAAAATCTTCCTCCTAAACCTGTTGTTCCATATCAAACAAATTCAAATATAAATAATTTATTTTCATCTAAAACAACAATGACAGAAGAGAAAGAAACACCAATAGAAAAGAAACCATTAGTAAGTCCAATATCTGAAAAACCAATGACAATGACAAAAATAGAACCAGGAAAGAAAATTAACTTATTACCAACAAAAGTTGACGAACCAGAAGTAATTCAAACAAAATCAATGACTCAAATTTTACCAAGAAGAGGTCGGAAAAATGCACCATTACGATTTAAAGTATTGGCTCAAAAACAGAAACCAATTGAAACAAAAATTGAGGAAAAGATTGATGATGATGTTGAGGAAGTTAAACCAAAGAAACCAACAATTAATACAAAAACTAAAGGAAATAAGAATTTGAAGAAACAAAAATCAGAAAGAAGTAAACTTTTGAAAAAGAAGAAGAAAGAACCAAAAAATAAATTTGATATTGATATTGAAGCGAAAACAAAACCAAAAATAATTGATGAAAAAAGTACAATCGACAAACTGGATCTATCAAAAACAAAACCCGTGAAACCTATTATTGAACCCGTGAAACCTATTATTGAACCTGTAAAACCTATTATTGAACCTGTGAAACCTATTATTGAACCTGTAAAACCTATTATCACATCTGAAACTCCAAGTGTTATTTCAAATAATCCTCAATTAATGAAGTTCATGAATTCAAAGCTTTAAATTTATCTTCTTTGATTTTTATTTTTATTCAAAAATCATGAGTAACGCAGAGATAACAGAATTAAGAAAGTTGTTACAGGAATTCAAGAAACCAGAAAAGAAACCAAGAAAATTATCAGCATTAAATAAATTTAAGAAATATGTTATGGGAAGAGTTACTGAAAAAGCAATGGCTGAAACAAATTATGTTGATTTAATTCCAGTTGACAAAATGAGATTATTATGTAAAGCTTATCCAATTGTATGGGATCAATTAGTTTTACAACCACTTTATCAAGAATATGGTTTGACAACAGAAGAAGAACAAAGAAGATATCGTGGAAATAAAACAACTCAAGAAGATTATCATAAAATTGTTGACGGTTTAATTGAAAAATTGAAAACTGGACCAAAAGACGATAGACAACATTTTGAAGAAGATATTGAACAATTATTAGTAGCTGCAATTCAACAAGCATCAAGTGAATTTGATGAGGATGAAGATGAAGCAGATGACGAAACAACTGAAGAGTAAAAATTTTGTTATCTTTTTTTTACATAATTTAGTTGGAATTTAAAAAATAAATGAGTGACAGTGATTATTTTAGTGATAGTGAAGAAGAAGAAGTTAACTTTGAGAAAGAAAACATTCGATCAAAAATAAAAGCAAGATTAAAATCAAATTTGAGTCCAAAAAATGATTCTTTAATTGCTCCAATTCATGAAGATATCGTTGCTAAATATAATTCTGTTAATGTTATTGTAGGTAAACAAAGTATGGGAAAAACAGTTACAGCATTAGAAGAAATAATCAAAATTTCAATACTTAATACTCATCATTTATTAGTTTATGTTACAAAAGATGGTGAAGAGAATGATAAAAGTTGGTTATCATTGAAACCATTATTACAAATGCCAACAGTTGTAGTTAGTGAAAAAGATGCTGAAAAATGTATTGATGAATTATTAGCAGCAAAAAGTTTATATTACAAAATTCGAAGAGAAAGAACCAAAAATAAAATTGCACAAGATCAATTAGATGACTTATTTAATGTTTTGTTTGTTGAAGATTTTGATCGAGAATATTTACATTCAATTGTATTATTTGATGATATTTCAAATTCAAAATTATTCTCGTCAGAAGAATCATTTTTTAGTCAATTATTACGTAGATGTCGTCATACAAATATGTCTTATTTCTTATTAGTTCAAGGTTGGAAAGGGTTAAAACCACATATTAAAAATGAAATAAGTACTTTATATTTATTGCCTGGTTTTAATAAACAACAATTACGTTACATTTATTCTCAAGCAGCAAGTAATTTAGATTTTGAAGACTTTTTTGATGCATTTCAACAATTAAATGAAATGAAACATGAACATCCAGATGAACATCCAATGATTGTTATTCAATGTTCTTCAGGTGGTGATACATATATTAGGTCTTAGAGTTAATAAAATTTATAACATCATTCAAAGTAATTTTAATTTTTGCAATATCATCTTTGATCTTCATAATTTCTGAATCGTCTTTTTCTTCGTCTTCATTAACCTTCTTTAACATTAATTCACCTTTGATTTTGGTTATACGATAACCTTGAATATGATACTTTTTGTTTAGTTTATGTGTTGTTTCTGAATCTAGTTGTTCTTTGTTCTTAGAATAGAATAAATTAAACTCATCAATTGTTTTAAACTCTTTTAAATAATTTTGAATAGGTTCAATAATTTTCAATTCCATTTTAAAAAAAATAAAATTTGTTTAAACATTTTTGAAAATATTTAAAACAATATGCTGATTGAAATTCTCTTAGGAACACTTGTTTTGATTGAGTTAATGAACACATTATTAAGAGTTATAAAGCTTTTCCCTCCAAATGAGCCACCATTAGATGATGAAATTAGACGAAGAATGTACTCATAAAATTTAACTAGGTCCATAATTATTATTATCATAAGCAGGTTGTAAGAATTTTTCTTTCCCAGTTTCTAACCAAGGTTGAACTTTATCATTAACTGTTCGAATACCTCTTCCAATACCACTTGCAATATTACCAATTGTTCCACCTACTGTTTCTCCAACTTTTTCTAAGACTGGCGCAACTTTATCTGCAGCAAATTGCAAACCTTTTTGAACTATCGGAACTGCTTTTTGTGCAAAATTTTTAACTTTCTCTCCTATTTTTTTAATCCAAGAACCAAAAGCCATTGTATAGAATTGTTTTTCATTTTAAAAAAAATTGGCTTTTCGAATTTTTTAAATTCTTCATAAAAACAGATGACTTATCAAAACGCACAATTTAAGAATTCAGGAAATGATGAAGGTGACATATTAAACTTTTTCAATAATCATTTGAGGACATTAGTACAAAAAAATGGAGGTGATAATACTTTTTCAATTGTTGAGGAACTCTGTCATGACAAAGATGAACCTATTCCAATTGGTACAAAAACAAAAATAAGATTAACTCATTCAGGTCATACAATCTCCCAAATAGAAAAAGGTTTCATAAAATTAGATTTAGAACTGAATCTCGAATTAAATAAAACTTTCGCAAATGATTCGGCATTAAATCCTTGTAAGCATTTAAATTATATCTTTATTGGTTTTAAAAATGCTGCAGAAATCATATCTGAATTACAATTTTGGGTTGACGGAAAATTAATTAGTGGTTATCATCAAAGTGAAATGATTAAAGAAACTTTTGCATATAATTCAATTCGACCAAAAGATTCCAAAAATAATGCAGCTCATGCTCATTCATTATGGGAAAGCGTATGCTGCATGAGTCCAAATGTTGCAGGTGTTTATGTTCCTCTCATTGCTTTTCTAAATAATACGAAAGTTCCTGTTCGTATGGAATTGAATATACCATTCACCGATTTGTTAGCTTTACAAGCTTGGAGATTGTATCCAAATAGAATTTTAGGTGAAGTTGAAATAGAAGTCAAATTTTCTCTTGATGCTCTTGTTTGGTGTCAACTTCAACCTAAAAATGTTGGTGAAATCAAAAGATTTTGGAAATGGGTAGACTCTGGGCAATTAGAATATGATGCACCAATATTGCCTATTTTCAATCACTTTTCTCAATACCGAGATGAAATCATAACTGTCAAAGCTGTGACACATGTTGTTAACAACAACGTTAAAACCGAGGATATTACAGGTGGTGATAATGAAGGGTCTTATCCATGCATATCAACGGTCTTAGCTACGAAAAATGCACAAGACATAAATTACTGGCACGTACAAATGAATGGTCTCAAACTCTCAAACGATGATGTGAGAATAGTGAAATGTCGATCAAATTGTAGTGGATTTGGAGTCAAACCTGATGTAATTGAATCATTAATGACAACATTGCAAGAACCAATAATTATTCCTTCGCAAGAATTAACCAAATATCAATTTGATATGAGGGTAACGGGAGGACGGATCGATATTTCAAAATCTGTTCCATTAAAGAATGCTACAAATATTACAATGATGTTTCCAGCAAAAACTACTCATTGCACAGTCTATCAAAATGTTATGTTAGAGCAGTGTTGGTTATCAGTCAATAAAAAGAAATATCCAGAAACTTATTTTGATAATACTTGGGATGGAAGATTTGTTAATTATCAACTAATGGCAAATGAATTAGATGGAAATATTGAACCAACAGATGAATTTGTTGAATCAATCTCAAAACCAATCAATAATGTTTATCCAAAACATATGCGTCTGGATAATGATCCAGCTGAGAATGTGAGATTCTTTATTTCCCCATTTGATAACACAAGTTTCGGAATCAATTTCCAATTAGAAAGAGGAAATTCTGGTTATGTTTTCGATGGCGTTGATTCTGGAAATCAAGCAGTGTCAATTGAATTCAAAGGAAATTTGATTAATGATGATATTAATAACGCATATCTGTATCCAGATTTTGATGTCTCGGCGAAAAATGTGGTATCAATAAAAAATCAAAAACAAACCCCAATTCCAGAAATGTGGATTTGTTCTGATACTTATTGGACTTGGTCAATTCAAGATGGTGTTCAATATTACCCACGTGGAAGGCCAACTGGTTATGACTAAGATAAGATCTAAATTTTTTTTGCAAGAACAAATGACTTATCAAAACGCTCAATTTAGAAACTTTGGAAATGATGAAGGTGACATATTAAACTTTTTCAATGATCATTTAAGAAATTTGGTAGCAAAAAATGGAGGTGATAATACTTTTGCTATGTATTGTGAAGATTTCCATGATCATGATATTCCAATTGAAAAATTTTCCGAAAGAACTCGAATAAAACTAACTCACTCAAATCATACAATATCTCAAATAGAAAAAAGTTTTATTGAAATGACAGTTGAATTTGATGTTTTCTTTCAAACACCTTTGACAAAAACTAATTTTTGGACACAATCGTCTCCAGGAACTTGGACAAATCATGATCAAGCACATATAAATCAAATATTTGTTGGTTTTAAAGATGCTGTTGAAATTATTGATGAAGCTAGATTTTATGTTGATGGGAAATTGGTTCAAAATTATCATCAAACAGAAATGATTCGTGAATCTTATGCATATAATTCAATTCGGTCAAAGGAATCAAAACAAAATTCACCTCATTCTCATTCATTATGGGAAAATGTTTGTAATTTATCTCCTAATGTTTGTGGTGTTTATATTCCATTATCAAGTTTGGCTTCAATAAATAACTTTCATGTTGTATTAGACCTAATTATTCCAATCACAGATCAATTAGCTTTACAAGCTTGGAGATTATATCCAAATCAAATATTAGGTGAAATAGAAGAAGAAGTTCGATTTTCTTTGGATTCATTGGTTTGGTGTCAAGTTCCTCTCTCTCAAGTTTGTAAAAAACTATCCCTTCGTCCGAATTATGCAACTTGGGAATTGAATTGTCCGATGCTTCCACTGGATAATCGATTTTATCAAATTGGACAAGAAGGACGAATCGTCAACAAAATGCTAACAACAAAGTCACCAATAAGTTCTAACTTCAAAAATATAAACTCTGATTTCATTGAATTATCATCAATAAAATGGACGCTAGATCATTTAAAGAGTCAACCAAATAATGCAACTGAAGATCTCAATTATGTTTGTATGAATGTCGGATTGAATACACTCAAATATAATCCAAAATCAATAAAAATCACAGTTGGACGATCAAATTTGTTTGGATTTGGAATAAAACCATCTGTTGTTGAAGGATTGATGTCAACTTTACAAGAACCATTAATAATTCCTTCGCAAGAATTAACAAGAGTAATTTTTGATACAACTGTCGGAGATGATGAAATAAATTTAATTAAATCTATGCCTTTGAAAAATGCAACAAATTTAACATTTATGTTTCCAAGATATGCAAATGATATTACAGTATATAGAAATATAATGTATGCAAATGTTCGATTAATAATAGATAAGAAATTGTATCCTCAAGTTGAATTTGCTAATACTTGGAATGGAAGATTTGTTCAATATCAACTAATGGCAAATGAATTAGATGGAATTGAGGCAACTCCAGAATATTTAGAATCTATTTGTCAACCTCTGAATGATTTCTCAGATAATCTCAAATTGCGTTATCGAAGTACATTTTATGATGATACAAATTTTGGAATCAATTTTCAATTAGAACGTGGAAATTCTGGTTATGTATTTGATGGTGTAGATACTGATAATCATGAAGTTTTAATTCGATTTCATGCAGATACAATATTTGATTCAAGTTCGAGTGACGCAAACACATTTCTTTATCCAAAAACAACATCTCAAGGAATTGTTGACAATACTTATCGAAATTTATGTAAACCAGAAATGTGGATTTGTTCTGATACTTATTGGACTTGGTCAATTCAAGATGGTGTTCAATATCATGATGAAGGAGTACCAAGTGGCTATAAATAAAGATTTTTATTTGAATAGAAAAATATGTCGACATTAATTTCGTATAACATCGATCCAAATTTAAATATTCAACCATTAAAAATTCATAAAACTTATTACCCTGTTCAAGGTTGGAAACTATCAACAAAGGAACAGCAAGAACAAAATTTATCAGAATGTTTAACGGTTGACCACTTTTATTTGGAAAATGATAGATTTGCTTTTAAATATCCATCAGAGTTTCATACTCCAACTCAAGGTCAAGATCGATATATAATCTTTCAATATTGTTATTGTGTTGTTAATAAGCATACTGCATCAAATTATACTGTTCATGCAAGTTTTGTTCCTCGAAATAATTATTGTGATAGTTTAGTTTATGTTGCAAATTTACAAGTTCCTGATGATAATAGAAAATATTTAATTGATTCGAATGTCAAACAAGGTTTTATGGTTTGGTTTAAAGATACAGAAACAAGAAAAATAATAGTTCCTGATTATTTCATTTTGTTCTTGAAAATAGAATATTGAATCAATTTTATTTTTGGTGCGAAAATAAAAATTTAATGACAGGTGTTTGGACCGATACAGATTTCAAATTAATGACTGCAAGTGGTGGGACTGATGCGAGTTTATTTGTGTTGAAAGAAAATGGTGAGGCGTCAAATTTAACAATAAAATACCCAAAAGATGAGGAAGAGAAAAGGAAAGGAGATAGAACAGCAACAATCAAGTCAGATGAAATTGTTGAATATATCCTCGATAGTCTGAATACAAGAAAAACCAAATTTGTTTTGAAAGATGGTGGTACAGTTCAAAATTTAAAAATCAAATTTAATGTAGCAGAGGGATTAACTGGATATAATAGTGAACTCACTTCTGATAAATTAGGGAGAGATCTTACTTCAGTTGTGAATAAAACGGAAAATTTAAGTACAGCATTGAAAGGAGCAACTGGAAATTTTATGTTAAATTCTTCGGACAATAAAATTCAAATATCAACAAATGCCCTTGTGAATTTTTTCAATCTCTGGTCAAAAATAAATTTATCTTACTCATCAGAAGATGATCCAGATGATATCCAAGATTTAGGAAATCATGTAACTTTTTCAGAACCGCTATATCTTTCCAACTTTTTACGATTTACAGTAACAATGCCGAATCCAAAAAAACCGGTCGATGATGATGGAAACCGAAAATATTATGATTATATATTGGATCTTCAATTTGTAGCAAAAGCAGCCTTTTGGAATATGAAAAGTGCAATAAATCAAAATCAATATGCAATGGCAAAAATAGGAGCTCCAAAGACTTTTCGAGCTGCACCTCAATTATTAACAGAAGATGAGGAAGATCCAAAAACAATCACAATTGAGTCCTATGAGAAGATGTTGCAAGAAATTGATGATGATTGGAAATTGTATATGGATTATATATTTTCTCAATTGAATCAAAGTTTTGAAGATCAACTTGAATACTTAATTGATAACAAAGAATTTGGTAAATTTTGGAGAAATTCAATATTTGTCGAAAATAATTTAAATAATATTCCATTACAACCATTACGACCTCAAACATTAGCAGGGTATGGATTTATAACTTTTGATATGAGTAATCTTGAAGCTGCTGATGGTGTTATGTTAACTTCTTTTATATCAGCGAATACAAAAATTCATCATTAATAATTACCATTTATGATTATGAGAGTTCACATTTTATTTTCCATATCTTTGATCGAAAACGTTCAAAAATAAATTATCAAATTAAATTTATTGATTATGTTATCGAATGTAAAATAACAAATAATGAATTAACTGTTAAATCAAATCAAAATAATATAGAAAGTTCATCATTTGTAATTGAAAATCATAACCTAAAAATAACCTTAAATGGTAAATTTGAATTAAAATTAGAAGAAACTGAAGCCGATAAAAAATATTGTGAAGAACATCAAAATGAAACAGATTCTGGAGAGGAAAGAAATTTAGAAAATCGAATTGTTGGTTATTACCTTGCTCCTTTGAATGAGAATTTCAAAAATTATTTGGCTACTCTTGGAGGTTCTATAGATTTTGATACATTAACTAGAATAACAAATTTAGAAAATACAATGAAAAATTATACTGAAAGGGTATCAACTTTAGAATCAAATGTTGATCAAATTGGAAATGTATTTTCTGCTGATACTACTGAGAGTCAAGAATATCGAAATAAAGAAGGTTTTGTCATAAATAATAAAGCTCAAACATTGGCATTAAATGAGGAAAAACCAGTTGTATTAACATTTGAAGAAAAATTAAAGAAATGGCAAGACGAAGAACTAGATCAATTAAAATGGTTAAATCAAGGAATCAAAGAGATTTGGTCATTTTGTGCTGGTATTTCAGAAGATTTATCTCGATTAGAAGAGAATCAATGTCAATGTGGAGGTAGTGGAACAGTATCAGATGACAAATTAACTGCTTTGGAACGTAAATGTCAAAATATTGAAACTGATCTAACGTTTGAAAATTTGACAACTGAGAATCGAATTAAGATCTTAGAAGATAAAACTAAAAATATTGAATGTGATAAATTTTATGATAGTAGAATTCAATTATTAGAAGAAAAATGTTCTACAATTGAGTAAATATTATTTTTGTTGCAAAAGTAAAAAATGCTAACCAAATTTAAAGGCGATATTCAATTTAAAGTAGATGGTAAAACATATTTAGGTTCTCAATTGTTAACATCAAAATCGAATGAGTTTGAAACTGTTGAAGGTTTTTCTGATTATCATGTTACTAGAGATGCATTAACGGTTGAAGATGAAAAATTAAATATACAAATGAATGATGATGATATAACAAAACTATTACAAATCGATGATAAGACAGAAGTATTTAAAATCAATTTGAGAAAGAATGTTTTCTTAGATAGTGAAGGAAAATATATTTATCAATTATCAATTTATGTTTTGAATAAAAATTTCGTATGTCCATGTGTAACAGCTGCTGAAGATAAAAAAGTGACAATTACTGAAGAAACATCAACAACTCCATACATAAAAGTTGATAAGAATTTAAATCTTGATTTGAAATCTTTGTACATTAATGGTGAAATTAGTATTATTTATCAATTACCATTAACACATTTGAAATCAACATTACCTTCCATCAAATGTGATATCATAGATTCTAGAAATAGTTTGAAATTACATGAATCTGATAACTTATATTTATACAAACCAAGTGTCATAACCGAAGAAACATTGACTGATAATATTGATGTATATACAATGAAATGGACAATTCCTACTGATTATAGTATTCCTGACGGTTTAAAATTTGAATTTAAAGAACATTGTTTTGGAAATATTTGGACTTATATTTATAGTAATGGAAGATGGACTGGGAATAATATTAAAGGTCGAATAAATGGTAAAATTATAAATAAAAGAAATGAACAAGAATCAGGTAAAAGTCAAACAAAATATCAAGAAAGAGATGGAGCGTTAATTATGATTAAAAGAACTCCAATAAATATTTTGGTAGGTACTAATCAGAACGAATGGGAAACAAACATCTTTGAAAAATTAAAAAGAATTTGGGATATTGAATCAAAAGTATTATTAAAAGATGGTACAATCGAAAAAGGTGATAAATATGGTTTAAATTTTGATGTTGAAGTTTGGTTACCAAAATATTTAGAAGGTGATGTTATTTATAATTGTGCTTCGGTTCATGCTTATATAAACGGTTATTCAACTAAAAAAGATAGTTTGAATTTTTCAAATTGGGAAAGAGTATATTTAGATTTCAAAATTGATTCTCCAAAATATAATAATCGATTAAGTTTTATTCCTGAAAATTTGTATACAGGTACTGCTGATTATGATAAAAATTATATGAGTTTAAAAGGTGATTTAGATACAATTGAAAAATTAACTTATGATTATTCATCTCGACATGGAATTGAGAATCAAGATTTAGTATTATATTTAAGAAAAGATTTAGTAGATCCAATTGAAGAAATTAATTGGGATAAAAATACTAATCCATTTGAATATATAATTAATCAACAATATTATGAAGTGAGTCCAAATCCAAATGCAGCAACTACTTTATATACTGATTACAACATAACTTCATCAAAAATTATTACAGCTGACAATATTACAACAATGAGATCAGATTTAAATTTAGTTTCAAATACGATTGATGTTGTTTCTGTTGATGTTGATAATTTAGATAAATCCGTTGAAAATTTAAAAACAAGAATGACTCTAACTGAAAAAATAACTGAAAAATTAGAAGCTGATGTTGATAAAATTAGATTAAGACAAAATATTCAAATGGTAGCTGGCTTGATAGGTTTTAGTGCTAAAGGTATATCATTTGGTATAAAAAGTATTTCTGGTGTTGTTAGTAATATGTGGAAAGCTTGGGTAGAATCAAATGCAGAAATGGAATTAGCAGATTTATCAAGAAGTGATGGAGTTTCATTATCTGGTGTGAGAAATTGGTGTGAATCTGGTGCAACAACAATTCCAATATTTGATGAAAAAGAAGAAGAACAAATTTTAACAGTAGGTGGTGGAAAACAATTATGTTATTCATTTAGAGATTCAATGAAGAAACCATTATTGAAAATTGTAGATAAAATTGAGGAAATGGATAATGATTATATTTCAAGAAGTGAATTAACAAGAATGGATACAATTGATATTGTTATCAAAGTTAATGAAATGGATGTTCCAATAATTTTAACTGCAGAAGAAGAATTAAAAAATGGTATTTGTGTATTTAAATTATTCACATCTGAAGGTCAAAAACGAATTTATATCAAAATTGAACAAGGTACCATAACAGATTATAAAGGAGTTGATACAACAACAACAATAGATAACATCACAATTGAAGGTCTTCCAAAATCTGAAGAATATCGTACAAAATATTTATCATGGATTGATAAATCAGGAAAAACAATTACCTTGACTGGAGAAAATACAGATGCTAAATTAATTGGTTGTGTTATTGAAAAGAATACATTTATTAGACTTTTAGTTGAGAAAACTCCAGCTGATATTGCTTATTTATCTGATATTGAAGCTTTAGATGAAAAAATAAATGCATTAGCAGTCAATAGTCATCAAAATGATGTTGCAATGTTTAGTCTTGAATATCCAACAACTGACGAAGTAAATACTGCTTTAGAAACTATTCAACAAGAATTAGCTAAGAAACCAAATATTGAAGAATTATATACGAAAGAAGAAGCGGATGCAAAATATCGAAGCAAAAATGATTTGATATATAAAGATGCAGTCGATGTGCCTTTTGAAAATGTCCAAGATAATTCCGGAATGTGGGAAGTCAAAATAAAATTGACTAGGGGAACTCGCCTTGTTGGAACAATATCAAATAACGATGGCTTTGTAAAAGAGTTTGATTATTTGTTTGACTATGATGGTGTTATTACTGAAGATGGAGTTAATGTCGATGTTGAAATTGATGGAACAACCTATAACTTGACCTATTATAAAAACGATAGTAATGGTCAATGCTTTTACATCGATAATGGGGAAGACTCTTTTGATACCAAATTAATATTAGCGGAAAAAATATTGAAGCAAGATAAAATAGCATTGAAAAGTGAATCCGATGAAAAATATCGAAGCAAAACTGATTTGAAAGTTGGGAATAAAATTATTCTACCAATAACAAACGGCCCTTACGAACCAGAACATCTGCTATGTGATTTCTTTTCTACTTCCTTCATTCCATTCCAAGAAGGTGCTCACTTGGTTGGTGTGACTGGCTCAAATGTAAATGAGGAATTTGATATCATATTCAAGACGGAAAGTACAGAAAACATACGCGATACAATTGCTCATGTTATGACAACAAGTGTTGGCACGTTTTATTGGGAAGAAGCAACAGGTGTACTTTATAATTACGATGGAACATATCCAGTACGAGTTACTCTAGCTGAATTTGGTGAAGAAGATCAAATAGCATTGAAAAGTGAAATTCCACTTGTTGTTCAATCTGATGAAACTGAATGTGATGCAACAGCTGCTGTACCATCATTAGCTTGTGTCACTAATAAATATCAAACAATATTTGAAAGTAATCTAATTGATAAAAAAGTTGATTTATTATCAAAACTATTGGATTCAACTTATTATAAGAAAACAGATTGTGACGATAAATATGCATTGAAGTCAAACGTTATAACAGAAGAACAACTAATAAAAAAATGTGCAATTGATTGCGGTCCATTTTCGGAGGGTGCTGATATATCAATTCATCTTCTAAAAATTATAAATAACACAATTCAACTGGAATACGTAGTTGGTAATAATGCAGAAAGAAATGAAATAAGGATATTATTTTATGATACAGCTGCAAATCCCCATAACATAGTAATATTATTATATCAAAGAACTATATATTTTGATAATTTTCAATATTCAGCGTATTATGAAGAAATTCTTGATTTATCATCAGGAAGACCACTTACATATCGTGTCCCAATGGCTGAATATAATTGGACAACTACTCAAGAATTATTAGATGCTAGACAAATATATTCAAGACAAATCATGGTACCAGGATATTTAGCAAAATTCAAGGCTGCTATTTACGGTACGCAATCAAACACAACAATCACACATTATGCTCCAATTGAAGATATTATTGATGATTTTGAAATAGGAAAACCAGTATTTATTACAGGAAAAGTTTATAAAAGGATTGATAATGAATGGATTGAATCAACCGAAAAAGATTCAACAGATTGTATTTGTTCAGTGAAAACTACAGGTACTTGGAAAGAATTTATTGGAATTTGTGTTCGAATTGACGAAGAAAATAATTCAATTACTTTTGCAAGTCATGGTGATTATTTGGTCAAAGTTGATGATTCATCAAGGTTTGAAATAGGTGATGAAATTTATATTGATGAAGATAATCAAATCAAAGTTCTTGATGAAAATACTCCAATAACATCAAAAATAAGACGTTTAACAATTGGAATCATAACTGCAAAAATAAATGATAATATTGTTTGTGTATTCAAAGAGTAAAAGTTCTCTCTTATACAACGACATATTTCAAACAAATATGATAAACATTAACTAAATCATTAAATTCTTTGTTATAAACTTGTTTGAAATCTGTTACCATTTCACCATCTTCATTAATTATTTTTATTGCTTCAATTTTTCGAATAGGTGATGCTTTAGATGCACAACATTTAATATCTTCATCAATATAAATTTCTACAGATGAACAAGTTTTACCTAATATTGTTTTGATTATTTCTTGTAAACTTGCAATTGGTATAATAATACAATTTTTAGATATTAAATTCGAAATTAAAGCTTTATCTTGATCTAATAATATTTTTGCATATGTTTCTAAAATTAAATATTTAACATCTTTTTCAATTTCATTATTTTTGATATCAGGTAATTCAATTTCACGAGTTATAACAATATCTTCTTTCCCATCATCTCTTTTATTAATTATTATATTATTTGTTAAGTTGTTTGTACTTTGACTAGCTGCTGAAGGCTCTAACGAAATATTAGCATTTACTCCTGCATTCGCTGCTCTTTTCTTAATCATTTTTGAGTTTCTGAAAAAATTTATGAAATTTGAAAATACTTTTTGATGACTAATGTGCGATCTAATGTTTGTTTCATCCTAAATATAATATCTTCAAGTTCATTAAAATCTGTTTCTATTTCTTTTTCTATAACACTTATATTCTTTGAAATATTCATACATTCACAAGATTCAGTAAAACTATCTGTATTCATAAATGTATCAAATAATTCACTTTTGATTTCACTAAATAAATGTCTTAATTCTTGTCTATCGTCCTTTAAAGCTTTTGGTAATGATAAAGTCATTTTTTTTAAAAATAAATAAAAAGAATGGCATTTGGAAGTTTTAATAAAAAAATTAGTGCTAAACCAGCAGTCTTATTAAATCCAAGAAAAGATCCAAATATTATAAATAAGCCAATATTTCAACCTTTATCTTGATTTCTAAAATCATGAAATCGAATTGGTCCAATTGGATGAAGTGTTTTTTTGGGATATATTTTTTGTATTTCTTTTCGAAGATTTCTATTTTCATTCTTTGGAAAATACATCAATGCCAATGAACCTTTTTCATCAAGAAGAAACGGTTTTCTAGAACCATCATTGTCAATAACCCAAATTATTTTCCACTTTGACTTGTGTACATATCGTTGACCTTTCATTTATTTTTTGGTCGACCACGTTTTCGAATTTCTAACGGATTTTTAACTGGTTTTGGTTCATTTTTGTGTTTTCTTGGTTTTTGATCATGACTTCCTTTTGGACGACCACCTTTACTTTTGTTTTTCTCCCAAATTTCTCGTAATTCTGGTAGTGACATTTTTTCATTAACATCTATCTTTTTATTTGTTATCTTTTTAATGAGAGCATTTTTTTCTTTTATTTCATCTTTTTTTAAAGGAGGAGTGATCTGCGGCAAAACAAACGTCTGTCTAACAATTTTGACTGGCTCTTTTGGAACGATAACTTCTCCTGTATCAAACATATCAATCGGTTCTGGAATTTTCTCTATCGGTTCTGGCTCATCAAATAATGAAATTTTGCCTTTGATTATTTTTCTTTTTTTGTTGGAATATTTATTTTTCCATATATCTGTTGTTTGATCTTGTTTTGGTTCTGGATCATCCTCAAAGAAAAATGCTTCTACATTTGGTTCTGTTTGTTCAGGGTTGAAATAGTTATATTTTTTGTGTTTTTTTTTATTTTGATAATGCTGATTCATAACTTCCATATATTTTCGTCTTGCTTCTGGTGATGCTTCAACATGAGCTTTTTCATATATTTTTTGAATTAGTTTATCTGTTGCTCTTTCATCTTTTTTGGTTAAAACTCTTGGTTCATAAGTTCTTCCTTCTGGTACTTTAATTGGTGATAATGAAGCTTCAAAAGCTAGTTCTTTGACATTTTCTTCTTCTATCGTCCTTAATTTAGGTTTTTTAAGAGTTACTTTTTTTACCCATTTTTCAAAAGATTCTCGATTTTCCATTAATGGAGGTTGTGGAGTTTCTGTACCAACTGCATCATTTGTTTCTGTTATTGGTGGTTGCACAGGTTCGCTGACAGGTGGAGGTGGAGGAGGAATTTGGTCATTTGTTTCAGTTATTGGTTTTTTTTTACCTTCGTTCACCTTTTTCTGTTTTTGTTCACCTTCGTTCACCTTTTTCTGTTTTTGTTCACCTTCGTTCACCTTTTTCTGTTTTTGTTCCTTTCTTTCTCTCTTTTTATATACTAGATTATTTGATTCAATTAATTCAATTATTTCTTTTCTTTTCATTGTTTCATTAAAATCAATACCATTTCTTCTTAACAATCTTCGAAGACTATCAATTTTAATTCCTTTATATTTTTCTCTCAATTCTTGATTTCTTTGTTTTGCTTCAGATAGCGGTTTTCTCGGTTTTGGTTCCGATTTTGGTTTTCTCTGTTTTGTTTGTTTTGGTATGGTTATTCCATTATCTTTACATTGCTTAATTAATTCTTGTTTCGATAAATTAAAATTGACAAAATATCCATTTTGATTCAATAAATTAAACAAATCATCTTTACTCAATGAGTCCCATTTTTGAGGATTCTTTTTTGTTTGTTTCTTCTCTTTCGCATCAACAAAATCTTTTGCTCTAGGAACATTTGCTCTTGTCTTCGTCTTTTTTGATTTTTTCCCAAATTTACCTTTTGCTATATCTTTCATTGTTTGGGCTAAATCATTTTCACCATCACGTTCACCATCACGTTCACCAACATTCCGCCCATCTCTTTCACCATCAATTTCACCATCAATTTCACCAACATTCCACCCATCAATTTCACCATCACGTTCACCATCTTTATCTCCAACATTTAGTCCATCTTTATCTCCAACATTTAGTCCAACATTTTCACCATCATTTTCACCATCACGTTCGCCATCTTTTCAATTCACTATATCAGATCAATTCTCTGAATCCTATTTTTTCAATTTCTCATATCAATTCTCTCCATCAGATATTGAACAAAAAAATGTATCAAAAATAATAGGTTTATCTGTATCTATTCCATTACTAATTCTCATGATTCTTGCTCTTGGAATTATCTTTTACAAAAATCAAACCAAATTTCAAACTGAAAATTTTAATTCTGACTCTGACTCAGTTGGACTTTAAAAAATTAAATAAACAAATTTAATCTTTTTTATTTATTAAGGAGTAGTTAAAATTTTTTCTCTTGAATTGTAGATTTGAATCTTATCAAAGAAATCATGTTCAATCATTGTTGTGAAAACAAATGGTGTGTTATGAACTTCTTTCTTAAATCGATCAAGATTGTTATTTTCAAGATCATTGATCATAACATTTAATTTGAACATGAAAAATAACTTTAAATGTCGGAAATCAGACACGATATCATTTTTGAACAATTTTCTAAATTCTAATTCAAGGTCTTGTTCAGTAACAGTCATAAATAAAAATGAAAGCGGTTAAAAAACGGTTATGTTTATTTATTCTTTAACGTTTCTTCCAATTTTCGGAAATTCTCTCTGTTGGAAGTTGCTAAAATCCCAACTGTTATTAGTAAAGAATGTAATTGTTCTTGTCTCTCTGGACGAGAATCATTTTTTAAATCAATTTCTTGATCAAAGAATTCTTCAGTCATTTTGATCATTTGATCACAAGTTTTTTCAATTTCACCTCTAGTGAATTTTAACAAATTTATTAATTCTTTTTGTTTTTCACTAGGTAAACTTTGTTGGCCCTGCATTTAAAAAAATGAACTTTTTGAGAATAAAAATTTTTATATAAAATTTTAGCTGGACATTTATGAAAAATTTTTTATTAAACTTTTTGTGAGTGAAAATTTCTGTTGGTGCGCACTTAGTGTACATCAGGTGCGCACTTAGTGTACACTATCAAAATTTTCCTTTTTAATTTTATAAATGGTTCGATAAACTCCACAAATTTTTCTTCTTTTATTTTTAAAATATTTTTTAACATTTCTTAATAATCCAAAACTTTGCTTTGAAATATCTGTATTAAAAAATTGATTGTACAAATAGACAATTTCGTCACTTGGATATTCTCTATTTTTATCAAGAATTTTTAAAAAATCTTCAAACCTTTTTCTTTTATTGAGTCTTGTCTCTAATTCATCTCCCCAATCTAGAGGTCTTGGATTTCCGTGACGGTTTGGATTTGCTGGATGTTCTTCTAATTGTTTTTCTACAATTTGATTAATTCCTGCATAAAATTCTTCTTCGTTTGGAGACGTTGATGTATTTATTGGTTGAGGTTCATTAAAATCACGGTCTATTTCCCATTCATCAATTTCATTATTGACAACAAAGTTTTGAAAACTATTATTTAAATTTTGCATGTTTGGTGATAATTGATATTGAGGTGAACCCCCAGTTGAATAGTGTAGAGGTAATTCGTTATCACTTGACATTAATTAAAAAATGAAAAACGGTTTTGACAGTCACTTTTATTTTTGTATCGATGAATCAACCAACCTTCCTCTCTGATGATTTCTTAATTCCAGAAGCTAGACAAATGGAAAATATAAATGAGAATGTCTTTCCTCAATATCAAGGTCAAGAGTTTCATGATCGTGATTTTCAAATAAATACAAATCTCATTCAATTGTTTCCTGATGATGTTGTTGGATTATTAAATTTATTTGAACCAACACTTGAAAATTTAACAACTTCTATCAAATATATATTTCGTTCTCCATTTGTTTCAAACGTTTTGTATGATATTGTGAAAAATTGGTACTTATCAAATCAAGATAATTCTGAACAAGATCTTCAAGCAATTGGTAGTCAAGAAAATCATCCAGAAGTTTCAAATCATTGGATCTTCCCAATTTTGAATGCACTCTCAGAATCTCAAAGAAATGTTATTTGGGAGAAATATTTCAATAATACAATTAACCAATTTGTTCAAATTGATTTTGGTGAAAATTGTTCAATAATCTCATTTAAAAATAAGAATTATGAAAGAAAATATTCTTCTACTGGAATTCGTGTTGGGGATTTCTTTACTGATTTCAAAAAAGTTTGTTGTTATATTCAACTAGACAATATCTTCATAATTAAACAATCAAATACGTTAGAAATGTTAAATCCTACTCAATTTGCGCCAATATTGAAAAATATTAAATTAGGGTATTCAAAAGTTGGTAAAAATACAAAGAAAGCAATTACTGCATTTGATGTTGTTTCCTTTGGGAAGAATATGGATTTCATTACTTATGAATCAATGAAATTCTATTCCGAAGATCCAAACATTTTTTCATATTTTCATTGGTATCCTTATTCAAGATTAATTCTTTGTACACAAAATGTGATTCAACCATATTTGGATCATATTTTTAGAGTTATTGCAAATTCTAACCAAGAATTATATGATTATATCATTAAATGGATTTCATTTATTTTTCAACATCCAGATGGTAAAACAGGTACTGCATTAGTTATTATTGGTATACCGGGTTGTGGGAAAAATACATTTACTAATGTTCTTTGTCAACTTTTAGGTGAATATTCTGATCCAAATGCAAACTTTGATAATATTACAAGCAATTTTAATTTACAAATCTTAAACAAAAAATTATTGGTATGTTCAGAAAAGGAAGATATTAATAAAAACGATCGAAAATATCTTAAACAACATGAAAGATTAAAAACGTTAATCACAGAAATATTCGCTCCTATTGAAGGAAAACATAGAAATCCTGAATCTAAAGAAAATGTTGCCAATTTCATCTTCTTAACAAACAATCCTGCTCCTATTCGAATTGATGAAGACGATAGAAGATTTGTTGTTACAAATTGTTATCCAATGAAAGGCCAAGACTATTTTCAACCTTTACGTAATCTAATTAAGAGGGACGATTTCAAAAACAATTTAATTACTTTTTTCTTGACTGTTGATTTATCAAATTTCTATCCAGCACAATTTCCTACAACTGAGGCAAGAATGAATTTAATGAACTTTTCAAAATCTCCTGAAAAATTATTTATTGAGGAAAACTTACAAAAATTCAGAAATGGTTATGTAGCTTTTGAAGCCTGGACTGAATTTAAAAAATGGGCAAAAGCAAAAAATTTCAGATCCATAACTTATCAAGAATTTCATCAAAAAATTTTACAATACTGCTCATTCAATAATAATGATAAGAAATATAGATTAAGGTAACTTTTATTTATTTAATTCTTTTCTTAAAAGTTCAATTTCTTTTTCTACTTTGTCTCTTTCTCTTCGTAAATCCATTAATTTTCTAAAATCTTTATCATCATAAACCCTTTGATTACCAATAATCCCTGCCTTTTTTTCGATGTCATTTATTTGTTCATCTAAGATATCCCATTTCTCGTAAGCTTCTTGCAATTTAGACATGAAAACAAAAATAAAAGTGAAGTGTCAAAACTGTTTTTTATTTAAGATTTTAAAAGTTCTTGAAATTCATTTAGTAATTGGTCATATTCTTGTCGTTCTTCGGGAGTCAAAGCTGAGAGATCTCCTGGATATTTAGATTCAATTATGCCTATTCTTTTCCCAATTTCGAAGGCTTTTTGACAATTAACTCGCATTTGTTCGCTTCTTTTGATATCGGAAATGAAACTATTCATTGCTTCTATTTGATTCCAGAGTTTTTCTTTTTCTCTTCGTAATCGTTCCAATTCTTCTATGTCTTCCTGAAACAATTTGGATTCATCATAAATAATTAATCCATCCTCATCAATGGAAGATGGAGCCTTCCTTTCTATTTTCAATATTTGCTTGCATGTTTCCAATTTTTCTTTTCGAAGACTCTCCAATTTTTCTTCCAATTTTCTGATAGGTATTTCAATCGCAGACATGAAAACAAAAATAAAAGTGAAGTGTCAAAACTGCTTTTTTATTTAATTTCTCTTAAAAGTTCTTGAATTTCTTTCATTTGATATCGGAGTCGGTCTCTTTCTCTTCGTAATCGTTCCAATTCTTCTTGATCATCCATCGATAATTTGGATTCATCATAAATTATAATTGCATCCTCATTTGTGTAATGAGGTGCATTTTTTTGAATTCTTCTTATTTGTTTCCATTTTTCTTTCCATTCTTCTCGAAGACTTATTAATTTTTCTTCCAATTTAGACATAAAAACAAAAAATAAAAGTGAAGTGTCAAAACCGCTCTTTATTGAAATTTAAATGTTATCGTCAGAAGGTGAAAAATTAATGAATTATTTAGAAAAGAAAGCTTATCAAAAGAAATTAATAATGCCAAATGAAGCTAGAAATTATAAAGGATATCAAAAAGATTTTGTAACTGATGATGAATTTGAACAAATTTATAATGCTTATTCAGAATTTCGAAAAGTATTATCTGAATCATTACCTGTAATCACAGATGAAAAAATTCCTGATGATGAATTAAGTTTTGAAGAAAAAATTGAGAACCATGTAATTAATAATTTACATAATGAAAATATTCGTACTTTTCCTGAATTTGAAAAATTGACCTCTGGATGGAAAAAAGGTAAAGATAAATATACTATGGAAGAATGGTATGAAATATATATTACAAAAATTATGGAACAACCAGGAATGATAGTTGAATTCAAAGGTAAAACAAATGTACCTGATATTGCATTTAGAAATAAAAATAAAAGACATGTATTATTAAAACAATTTGAAAAAGTTATTGAGCCAAATTATGTTTCTGAAGATGATTATGTTCAAAAGAAACAATTTCCAACTAATAAGAATAAAAAATATTATTTACATAAATTATGTGAACCTGGTACTTATTTAATTGATATTATGTTTGAAAAAAATGTTGGGTACTTAATTTGTATAGAAGCCAATAGTCGATATTTATATGCAATTCCTTTAGGTAGAGAATGTTTTGGTGATATAAATAAAATTATGACTGCTGGACAAAAAACATCTATTTCAATAACAAAAGCTTTAAATACTTTATTTCAACAAGGAATGAAACCTAAAATATTGACCGGAGATGGTGAAAAAGGTTTTTGTTCTGAAGAAACAATAAATTTTTTAAACTCAAATGGAATTAAATGGGAACCTGTTGATAGAATGGATGATTATCATTATCCATCATTTTTACGAAAACCAGGTGAAAAACAAACAACTAGTCCATTACATTCTTCATTAGGTATAGTTGATAGAATTATTAGAACTTTGAGAGATATGGCTTTTGAAGTTCAACGAGAAATCTCCCCTGAAATATTAAAAGAATTAGTTGTTCAATATAATAATGCCCCACACTTAACTTTGTCAAAATATGCAGGTATGAATGTTTCCTCTAGTCAAATGCAAAATAATTCTGATTTATATACTTTTATTTGTAGACGTATTTCTCAAGCTAATTATAATGTTTCTGCTCAAAAAGGTTATAATTTAAAAGAAAACCAAGAAGTAATTGTATATAATAATAAAGACACTCTTAAAAAAAGACGATCAATAACTCAACCTGGTAGATTTTTTGTAAAAGGTTTTCAAAATGGTAAATATTTAATACAAGATCTTAAAGGAAATACTCAAATATTACCTCGTTATAGATTAGATCCTATTTGAATTGTCAGAAAATGCAATAAAAATAAAAGGGGTGTCAGATTATGCATTTTAAAATTTTCCCTTTATATTATAATATTATTTATATTTTTAATAATAAAGATTATATTTATTAAAATATTCCTAAAAGGTTCAATAATTATCAAGATATTTTTGAGACAAATTGTTTACCCCCATATTCAATTTTTCATCCATTGAATTTTTTAAAATTTGAAATACATATATCTTGGAAAATAATGGACCTTTTTCAAAGATTTTAATATTTTTAAGGTTTTCAAGGACGTAGAATTCAAATATCACAATTAGAAATCTTAAAAATGAATTGTCAAAAAATGCAAAAAATAAAAAGAGTGTCAAAAAATGCAGTAAATTGAATTGTTTATTTAATTAATTATTTCCTTTCGTTCCAGCGTTTGAGATTTTTCAAACCTGCCTTTAATTCTTCAATGAAGAAGCATTCAAGTTCGTTAGCTTTTTCTTCATTTGAGCTATCTCCATCATTCATTATCACACGAACATCATCGATGTGATTCATATTGGTTGCAGCTTCTTGGAGCATATATGCCATTTTTTCTCTTTCATCAAGATCATCAGAAATAGTTCTCCATTCATGAACACTATCAAGAGCTTCGACAACTTCAAGTAAGTGTTGGATCGTACGGGCTTCCATGCTTGTATAAAAATGATGTGATGACCTCACGAGAAAAAATTAGATTTTTTGGTTAACGGTCGCCTAGTGAAAAAGTTCATTTTTATAAATGTCTGACAAACCAAGTGTACCTGAACAAAATGAAATTAAAGATGATATACCAGCTATGTCTGCAAAAGACATGAAAAATATTAAAAAGACAGAAGCTTGGAAAGTACTCAAAAAGAGATATGGTGAAAATGTTTCAATGGAAAAATTGCTTTCTGTTGCTCATGTTATGAGACAATTAATGCAACATAACTTAAAAATCATCATCCCTGGTTTCTCACGTGAAGAACAACGGAAAAAAGATTGTTTGATTAAATGGTTCGATACTCATATCGAATTCATTCAACAATTTTTGTCACCTGGAATGATGATTGGTTACGATCAAGGATATTATGTTCCTATATCAAAAGAAAAAGCAAAAGAAATAGCAAAAGAAAAAGCAAAAGAGCAAAAGAAGATAAATAAATAAAAAAGTTAATTTTTTAAATTAAAGGTTTATTAGAAACCTAAATCTTGTTGAGAGTAATTTTTATACCGACCTCTCAATAATCGGAATTTTTATTTTTCGTCAACTTCTTGAACGTTAGGTGGAACTGGTTCAGTGTGTAGATCTTGACGTTCAACTGCGGTGAGGAAATTGTCAATGTGGAATTTGAACCAGGATACGTTTGGTGTTTTCTTTTGAAATTCAGCAATTCTTGCGTGAACGACTTCATTTGCCAAATTCTCGTCCCCATTGTATCGCTTTTTGAAGAATTCGATCAATTCATTTCTTAGCTGAATTTCCTTTTGAGATTTTTGATCGGATGTGAATTCTTGTATATTTCCCCATTTGTGAGTTTGAGGTAATTCTTGCCAATTTTCTGGTGGAGGTGGAAGTTGTGGTGGTGGTGGGAGGTCTTGTAATTTTTTATAAATATCTGCTTTTAATTTGTTAGGATCGGCATTCATTCTTGCCCAGTCTTCTTTGCTCATTCCTGGTGGTGGCAATACTAGTGAGTCGTTCTCCGTCTGTAAATCAAAAAGAACATTTGTAGTTACTTCTTTGGAAATTTTTTCATCGAATTGATGAGTATAGTTGTCTTCAATTGTTGACCATCTTTCTTTTTCATCATCATTGAGTAACTCATCAGGGAAAATTCTTGATGCTTTTCGATTTCCTTTCATTTTGGCATTCAATCTTTTTTGAACTTCATCATTAATTTCTTGATTGGTCTTTTCGAGATATAGTTTTTGAAATTTTCTGCTGGTGGTAAAGATGAGATTTTTTTCGCTTTCGTCTTCGTTATCTTTTTCAGGTGCGGTGAGATCCTTTTCATCTTTTTCAGGTTTTGGTTGATCCTTTTCATCTTTTTCAGATTTTGGTTGATCCTTTTCATCTTTTTCAGGCAATTTGTTTAAGATTTCGAGAACATCGTCAACATCTTTATCAACATCATCATCAGAATCTTCTTGGATTTCTATAATTGATTTAATTTCCTTGGTTGCTGATTCCCATTTTTTCAATTCTTCACTGCTCAATAAATCCTTTGAGAAGATTTCTCTTGCTGTCTTTTTACCGTCATACATTTTGTTAAACAATCTGCTATCTGCATCGGCCATTGCCTCGTCTCTTGACATTCCTGGATTTATTCTTTGTAATATGTCTGCGGTTGATGAGATAAGATACTCTTTTGCATTTTCTTCTTCCTGACGCTCTTCTTCCATTTTTTGTGCATATTTTACATTTTCTTCTTCCGTGAGCAATTCAATCAAAGGTGGGACATGTTCGAGGTATTTGTGCTCTTCCATAACTGTAACAATTCTTTCACGTGCATGTGCATATGCATCAGCGAATGTTGACAAAGGATAAATTTTTCTATACGCAATTGTTAATTCTGAAATTGCGTTTTGTTGCTCTTTTGATAATTCTGGATGGTCTGCTTCAATGATTTCATTCATTTCATCAATATTTTTTGGATCTTCTGGTGTTAATTCCCCTAAAAGTGCTTTATTGTTTGTGTACTCTGAACGATATTGGTCTAAATATTGATACAATGAAAACTTTATTACATCGAATGGCAAGCCATCTCTATTATTTTGTCTGTAATCGAATTTCTTTTGGATGTGTTTTGCCATTTTTGGCTTTTTGAGATCTGCTAATTTTTTTTCCAAATCATCCCACCAAGTAGCGCACTGAATTGTAATTGTGTCATCATTTGGTTTATCGTCGTCGATGAACAAATGTAATGCTTGTTTATCGCCTTCTGCAAATAATTCGTCTCCTAATAAATGTGCGGCAAGGAGACACTTTTGATCTTGATCTAAAGAATTCCATAACTTATTTGCATTTAGCCAGTTGAGTTGCTCTTTTGGTGTTTTTATCCCTTTTTCTTGAAATTCTTGTATTTGTTTGTGGTAGAGTTTTGCTGGTAAATGATTGTATGGGTGAAATTTTATATGAGTCAAATCAATTTCTTTTTCTTCTTCTTTAGCTTCTGCTTCGGCTTTTGCAATTTCGTGCAGGTATTGCATTTTTGTTATTTCTTCAACTTCAGGTTTCTTTTGCTGAGTGTTGCTGTTGTTGTTGTTGCTGTTGCTGTTGTCGCTGTTAGACATGCTAAAAAGTGATGTGATGAGGCGACGAGAAAAAATTAGATTTTTGGTAAACGGTCTCCACCCCGAAAACCCGTTAGGTCCCTCGCTAAAAAATATGATTTTTCGAGCTCACCTCATCACCTCATTTTTTCTCATGTCGTCCCAGCAACAGGTACCCGAACAAGAGCAAGAAAAGCAAAAAGAGCAAGAAAAGCAAAAAGAGCAAGAAAGGCCAAATCCTAATATCTCAGTTACAAGCTATTTCTATAATCAAGTCGAAAAAGATCGAATCAAAAGAGGAATCGCCATATATTATATGTACCAATCATTCAAAAATCAATGCAAAGACCTCAATTTTTCACTTGATTTTGATACCAATGTACATAAAATTGTCCTCAAAATGGATAAAGTTGTCACCGATCGTGCTGAATATGAAGCAACAAAGTCTTTCATTCAAAGAGAAGTCGATCACGATCGTTTTGAAACCAATAAATTCCCTGAAGTACCTAAAGAACCATATATTGAATGGGTTTTAACATCTGACGAATTTGAAGAAGAGGAAAAGAAAGAAGAAGAAAAAGACGACGACAAAAAAGATCCTGATTGGAAGCCATAAAAAGGACGTTTATTGAGAGGACGTTTAATAAATACTCTCATACTAGGTTTTAAGTAAACCACACAATTAACAACTTTTTCTATAGCTTTTTTGATGTTAACGATACGGGACCTCCTTCCTAGCAGAGCGTTGAGAGGAATCCTGAGAGCAAGCCCAGTGGAAGATCATTAATGGGAGTGGGGGATCATACCTGGCATAGCGGGGCTGGGGTCACGGATGGGAAATATTTGACGCGGTTTTTGAACGAAGTGCAAAAATCGTGGCAAATATATAACTACTATCTCACATTTTTTCTTAATAATATTTGAAAAATATGATTTTTTAGCAAAATAATAAGCATTAGGTTTTATTTTAAAACTTACAAGATGAAAATTTTTTAAAATCAAACAGACCTTCACAAATTTTGCATGCGATATCTCGACTTCTGACAGTTTATATCCATTAAGAAGATAGCGTTTATATTTATGATATATTTTATATGATAAACAGCATATTTAAAATTGTTTTTATTAGAAAAAACAAATATTATAAATCAAACAGACTTTCACAAATTTTGTAAGTGATATCTCGACTTCTGATAGACATTTTCTTATCAAAGAGGTATCATTCGATTTATTAAAGTTCTCTTAATTTATATTTCCTGTTTTTAATAATTTTTATTAGGGCGTAAATATAGTGTCACTTTTTTATCGTTGCATCCCATATTTATAATGACAGATAATTTATAAATAAGTATAACTTTATATTTTTATTAGGTAGAATATTATTTTATATTATTAATATATCAAGATACTATTATAAATTAAAGTAGAATAATAAAATTGCATTAACTGTTAGGTAGACTTGTTATTCTCCGATTCTCGAGATCGATAATTGATTGACTTTTTGATATCGATACATAAATATGCACAGATTCTCGAGATCGATTTCAGAGATCGAGAATTTTTTTTCTCAGCTTTTGATATCAGATTTTTCAATTAAACTTTTTGATAAATATATGATCGTATTTTAATCTCAAATATTTCATAAAAAAGAATGTATTTTTTGATTTTAATCTTAAAATAAACATCAATACATTATATTATATATTTTTAAATATTATAAAATCACAAATACCAATTATAAAAGAAGATAAATCTGTTTGAGATCTCGAGATCTCGGTAATTGATATCAAGTTTACAATTATTTTCATATCACATTTCATATCTGATATCTTGATAATCGATAATCTCGATATCAGATTTGTAAACTGATAATCGAGTATCAGATGCAAAAAAGTGACATTTTTGATATCGATTCTCAAAATAACAAGTCTACTGTTAGGTAATGAGAAAATTATTTTTAGATTTCCATTTTAATTTCATATTTTTCTTATTTTTAATTTTGATATTTCATATTGGACGTATATATAATTATTAAAACATATTTTTAATTTGTAAAAATAAGTGCAATGCAGTAATTCAAAAATTTTTACAATAATAAATATATATATATATAAAAATTGCTTTTGAATATAATATCTCAACTGTAAATATCGAAAATATTTGAAATTGAGATAATTGGTTCGATTGGCTTCTTCGTCTTTTTTTTTTAAACAAAAAAAAAAAAAAAATATAAAATATATAATATATATGTTTAACTGCATTCAATTTCCGTACATTTTGATATATTGTATATATACATATTATTAAGAATTTAAAAATGAGTTTTTCAGGAAAAAGTAAAAATAAACATAAAGTTTCGGGAAAAACCTGCCAACTGAAGGAACAACCTGCCAACGGCAAATAAATTATATATAAAGTAAATTTTCAAAAATCAGCCAAAAAGTATAGTATACATGTTAATTATGCTATTATCACATTTATAGATAAAGCCCATTATGGATGATGGTTCGATTCCCTGAAGGTTTTTTTTTTTTTTTTTTGAAAAAAATGAAAAAATTTAAAAAAATTTTTTATTGATTAATTCTTACTCTTCTTGTTTGTTCATATGCAACCGGTAACTCATCAATTGGTGTCCAGTTCCTAATTTGATCTGCTTTTGATGGATCAACTTTGATCAATATTTCATCACCATTAAGATACTGAATTAGTCCTGCTCTTCTAAAAGCACTTGTAACTAAACTTTTTGCAGTGCTTTTTTCCCATGCTGTTAACATTTTAATCACCTGAGACGATTGATATGTATTAAATTGCTCGAATCCTTTTTTGGTAAATTCTCTTTTGACAAGTGCAAATGTTACCAAATCAAGGGGTTGGCATTGATCAGAGCTATGAGGAACCAGGAATTTGATCTTTATATTATTGACTTCACATAATTCATAAAAATCATCAGCATGATGAGCACTGAGTCCATCTAAAATCAAAATAGCAGGCCCATCATAATTTTCTCTTTGTCTTAACTCTTCGACACTTGGTATGAATATTTCGTTAGCCCATTGCATAAACAATTTTGTAGTCATAAATCCATGTTCTTGACACGCAAATACAACTCTATCTTCAGTGTAACCAGCTAGTTTAATGTCACTATCGATTGTTTTTCTATGAACAATTATCATTGGCTTAAATGAATTTCCATCAGCAGCAATACATCCGACTAGTGTTGATCTTTTGCTATTTCTATCTTCTGGTATTGAAATTCGATCTTTTTCATAACTTTCTGGAACAAGAACTTTAATTCTGTGTTTATCTGCCCATGAACTGCATCCAGCTTCATCGATGTTAAAAATAAATTTGGCTGGAACTTTTTCGGTCATTTCTTTAAGTTCTTCATAATATTGTGCAATATGATCTTGATCAACATCGACTCTTTTATTGTCCATCGGTATTCCAGTAATAACCTTAATTCCTTTAAGTGCTCGACAAAAGTGACGTAAAGTATCTGGACTTATCACAGTTCCAAATGTGTAATCCAATGCATCTAACAAAAAGTCGAATGAAACCGGTTCTTTGTTTTCAAATTTTGTGTAAATCAAATTTTTGACAAAACCAATCTCCTCCTCATTAAGTAAAGTAGGTCTTCCAATTCTCCTATCTCCAAGTCTTCCTCTTTGAATTGTTTTATATATTGTTCCTTTATTTCTTCCAAACAACATTGCAATATCATTATAAGAAATTGGAGAATCTAAGCTTCCAACATTGTAAAAATCAGCAATTATTTGAATCTGATCTTGATAATATTTAGCTTCAATGAATTCTGGTTGCAATAATATTTGTGAAATATGCTCTTTTTTGTCTGGATCAACATTTTCAATTTTCAAATCATCAAATGGAATTGCTAACAGCTTTTGATGAAACATTGATTGCTTCATTGGAGTTGTCAAATAATAAAGTGAAGTAAAATTAATAATTTAGTTAATTTATGAGTTTTTTAATAAATAAACTGATAACAAAATGAAAAAAATGCTATCTTTTATTATCTTTATCTACCTCTCAAATTTGTGAGAAATATATTTATCCTCCTCAGAAAAAAGTAAATTTTACCAAAGATAAATATTTTTATATAAAATATATACTAATTTTATTTAAATAATATACTTTCTACAAGTATTTTAAAATTAAATAGAAATGATGCTTAGATGATGAAAATTTAATGAATGTGATAAGAAAAAACGACGATTATATGTCATTCAATCTTTAACGTATCCTTAACGTACGGTTGGCAGGTTTTTCCTGCGGTTGGTAGGTTTTTCAGGTCACTATACTTTTTTAAGTAGTACCTAAAGTTTATATAAAAAAAAATCAGTTTAATGATTATATTTCAATTATAGATGCAAAGATTGATTTTTTCAATTCAACTTAAATTTTTCATTATCAGCGAGTTCTCCCCTGACATACTCTTCGACAACATCATCAACATCAACAACAACAGAAACTTGATCATTGACATCAATGTGAAAAGACTGAATTGATCGATTTCTCTGTTTCACCTATTCAAAAGGATTCTAGCTGGATGTGCAATGTAGATGATATTGAAGTTTTTTTTTTTTTTTTTTTTTTTTTTTAAATAGCTTGCATTCATGAGTTGCGTGCTTGCACTTCCAGACAAATCACCACAAATAATTGAAAACTTTTGTCACACTTTGTTGAAATTTGTTAATCAAAAATTGTTGAATACACGAGTGATAAACAGTGGTACCCAAAATTTGCCCAAACAACAGAAAAAGTGTCAATTGAGGTGATCTCAAAGAAACATCTTCAAGCATTTGAACACCTCTTTCATAATAGCATTGATCTTTGTTATCTTTGTTTGATCAAAATTTTCATCTATTTGAAGAAAGACTTCTGTCATGAAATCATGTCGAAAATGGTCTTGCCACATTTGTTTCTTTGTTTCTTTGTTTCTTTGTTTCTTTGTTACTTTGTTTACTTTGAATGCAAGCAGTTGTATGAAAGCGATGTCTTTCTGATATTCGTTGAAATGCATAAGAACAACTGCTGACTCCAAGATGAATTGTCAACCGTTCGTAACTGCGTGAGATGGAACATTGAGAAAGATGAAAAAAAAATTCTTACTACATTTTGAACATCTTCTCAAAAAAGAAATAATATGTCACTAGAGATTTCTTGACAACTGTTTTCGATCATTTTAAGGCAAATCAAGACAAATATAATGAATTGTCTGCAGATCACTCTTTCAACGTCTTTTTTCTTTCAGCTCTTAATTCAAATTCAAATGATTTGAATCCTGTTTTTGATGATTATAATATATGATCATATTTATTTTGTAAAATATTTTTTTTTTAAGAAGATAAATTTATTTCAATTTCAGCTTCAAACATTTTGAAAATTAATAAAAATTAAAAAATTGATAAAGCTTATAGAAAGAATTGGATTAAAAACCATTTTATTATTCAAATTTAAAATAAACGAACAAATAAAAAAAGCATTTATATATCATCGAAATATGAATATTTTAAATTCAAATATAAAGAATTATAATTATATTTATAATTATATTTTTATTTTTATATATTAAAATAATAATGGAGTAATGATTTCAAACTTGTCTCTTTCATTAATTTTTGTTGTCAAAGTTTTTTTATTAAAATAATTTTGTCACAATCATGATGGAATCAAAGAAAAAATCGAAAAAAAGTAAACAACAATCAAGCCAGGATCAATTTCAAACAGATTCCTCAGATTTACTTAAGAACGAGCCAGCCAAAAAACGAAAACAACGTGGAGAAGGCCGTGATGCCAAAGAAGTTTCAAATATTATTTCGAAGTTTGATCAAGAAAAAAGTTTTGCGTGCAATAAACTACAGAATCAATTCAGTTCAGGTATTACGCATAATGAATTGTTGGCGATTGCCGAACTTATTTGTACAAAAACGACACTTGATCTTTCACGGCAAGCCAAACGAGATGACCGAGTTTTGCACAAATGGTATGATGATAATTGGGACATTGTTGCTCCTCATATTCAACGCCTTGATATTTTTGATAAAAACCATGTTTTAATTAAAGATAAAACAAGCGAATAAAAATTCAACCTCAAAATGATTATTAAATAAAAGTTTATGGATGTCTGAAAGAATCCATCAAGTGAATCCCAACTTTTTTTTTTTTTTTTTTTTTTTTTTTTTGAAAAGTTTATTTTTTTTTCTATTCAAAAAGTTCTTGAGATAAAAAAGTTCTTGAAAGTGACAAAATTAATAAAGAATTGCAAAAAATATCGAAAAATATATATATTTCTTATTCCATCCGTAGCTTTTTAAGTCTATATTTATTACATCATATTCAAGTTAGAAAGAATTAATTTGTTTCAAATTGAATGACTACATACATTTTGAAATCACTCGAAAATGCATAGAAATTTCAAAATGTATGTAGTCATTCAATTCGAAATATTTTCCAATTAAAAGTAAGATATATAATATCTATGCTATAGAATAAAAAGTTACGGATGGAATAAGCAATATCTCTATTATTCGAGATTTTTTACAATTGAATATCTTTTCATTCAAATTTAAAATGGAATAGATCGCGAACCTGATATAGAATCAACTGGAAAAATAAGAGTATTTATAAATTTATGATCTAAATATTTTATTTTTTTACTCATATTCGAATTTTAAAAAAAGAAGTAATTAGATATTGTGATATTAACTATGTTTGCATTTGGCACGGTTTGGGCAAAAAAGCTGCCCACCCAGGTTATTTTGATAACCCAACGGGTAAGAGCAAATTATTTGTTGATTTTATATTATTTTTAATTTGAGGTTGAATTTGTATTCGCTTATATTTTTTCCAGGCCATTTAATAATACAAAAAGTTTTGGCGTGACGATAATTCCATAATTTATAATCTGTTTGCCGTAATGATTTTTTATAAGTAAACTATTCAAAAAAGGGTGAAGTTGCCGTATTTTATATAACCGCCGAAGGTCTAATTCCACCTCTGAAAATTTGTTATAAAAAGATAATTAAATATTGGATTTTACTCAGCATTGAATATTCGGCTTAAATTCAGGTGAATCTCAGTTTTCATTACACATGAATAAATGAAATCAAAAACGATATTATTAAACTTGTTTTTTTAATCTAAACTCTTAACAAAAATTCAGAATATTATTTACTAAATTTGTGAGAATTGAATAGATGAAAGATTTTTAAAAATAAATTGATAAGATTCATTCAAAAAAAAAAAAATTCAGTGATGATTTATAAGATTTATTTAAAAAGTTTATTTTTATTTTGTTTTGATAAGTGTTTAGATTAAAAAAAACAAGTAAATATCATTCTATTTTTATGAATTGCTAATAAAATTAACCTTTGAATTTTGAATACTTTATTTTTATTTACAGAAAAATGGCAATTTACTTTTCAAAAAATCAAATTAAATTATAAAAAGCAAAACAAAAACAAAAATAAAAACATTTGCTTTTAAAACCTAACTATATTTGATTTTTAATCAATTTTGGAATATATTGATTAAATATGATTATTTATTATTGTTTCATAGTTTCTCAAAGCTCATTTTCTAGATTACCAATTTTAAAATCGTCCATTTAGCCTTTATATTAAACCAGAAAACTCAAGAGCTTTTTTTATATAATTGAAATAACTTAAATCAAAGAAATATGTAAATATGACGACATTATCTAATAGATATTAATACAATTTTAATAAATTATTCAAAATTAAGGAAGTTTAAACCTTTTTTTTTATTTAATAAATTTATGTAATTTTAGTTAAAAAATGAAGGCATATCATCCTCCGACAATTGTTCTTCTTCATTAAAAGGTGTAATCTGAGGTATTACTTTATTTTTATAAAATCCAAAAGGATTCATAATATCATCATCGATTATTGGAGTTTCGTGAGTATCAACGGGATTATCATCTTTTAAAAAATTGGGTTCAAACATATCAATAGTTATGTTGAATTCATTTTTGATAAATTCTTCAAGTTTCGATAATCCAGTTCCCGTTAACTTGGTTTGATTTATAGCATTTTTAAGCAACGGAGGGCCAACGTTGTTTGATAAGTCCAGATACGGGTTAACAATATCGTTTTCTTCACAGAAGTGATCAAGATTTTTAACATCTTCAGCCCTCTTAAGTTTCTTACCAACATAGACGTACCTTTCTTTGCTCCCGTTCAAGTTCTTGTATTCGGCGAACCACATTGGGATGTGATTTTTGGGCCTCCCATTTCTTCCTCTTACTTTGTGGTCTGGGTTTTTATTCATGTGAACTGAAAATAACGAAAAGATGAAATAACTTGTTGTTTTAAACATAAAAAAATGCGATATCTCAAATAATTCTTCATGGAAAAGAATTTACAATTGAATACTTAAATATAAAATTAAAAATGATTACGTTACATCATTATTAATCTAAGAAATGACTTTTTATACTGAAGATAAATAAGTTTTGTTTAGAAAGCACTGACCATTCCAAAAGTGAACAGTTAAAATTAAATAAATTGTCAATACTTCATCAAAAAGTTAATAGTAATATCGATAGTCACAGAAAAAGTAATCGTTGACTAACAAAAAATATCGTTTTTATTGTATTTTTTTTCGGAATTATTAAAGCCAATAAAACTGATTTAAACTGCTTAAAATAGACTTCATTAAAACTATCTATTTATTAGATCTTTATTGTATTATTTTTTTTTTCATGGATGATATTTATCATAAAAACGTATATCTATTTTTCGCTAACCGCTTTAAGCACTTACAGACATTCAAGAATAATGCCTGAGAAAGAAATTTACGATAAACCTCGCAATCTAACGAACGTTAGATTATCCAACCAAAAAAATAGCATTTTTCTTTTCATATCATCTTAATTAATACATAACGCACTGAAATACAACAAGATCCTTATTTATAATTTATTCCGTTACTCCGATAATATTATGATATTATCTTTTCAAACTTTTTTATTTCTATATTTGCATCCATAATCAATTACACGACTTTTTTTTAGTGATTTTCAGTAGTGACTAGTATATGACGTAAAGATATATTTAATCTACGACTTTCAATTGATTATTTTAGTGTTTTCAATTAAATTGCTACCTTCTAACTTTTTCAATTAAAATCAATCTTTGATTCAGAAAACATAAATTAAGTCTTTTATTCAAAGAAACATAATTAATAGATATAAAAAAGTCCTTTAATCATATTTTTAACTGCAATTAAATATATGAATAAATTTATTAGAGCATACGCAATTTAACATAATATTATCTTTTATAATATTATTATATTTACAATTTATTATTTGCTGCTATGTTGGTAGCTTCAATATAATGCTTTAATTTATTTTGAATATACTCTTTTATGATACATATTTATATATCATTTTAATTATTTTTTTTTTTTTTTTGACTTTGTTTGATTCCATGCATTTTCAATTCCATTACTTCAAATTAACGCAAACTTACAAAAAATAAAAATCAAATATTAAATATTCAATTTAAATTGATGATGAATTATAAAATTTAAAATATAACAAGTATATTTTACATCTGCAAGTTTCCTTGCATTTTTTTTATTCACGAAAAGATTTGTATTTAAAATAATTATCAGTTTTTTTTTTTATAATTTCAAGATCAACTTTTTCAGAAAGAAATTACCAAAATTGCATGGTTTATTTTTGCACTTATTCTTTCCGAATAACTTTAACTGAGCTTATAATTAATATGCTATGGAAAAAAGTTTATATCAATATGAAATAAATAGCAATAATAAAATGGAATTAATTATATTGGCAACTAAAAATCTTCATATATAAAATATTAAATATATATTAGCAAAATCAAAATTTGTTTTTTAACGATTTAGAAAATAATATGATTTTTCAAAAATGTACAAACGTACTTGATAATAGGAATTAATATTTATCAGGATTATAATGCTTTCAAATTACATTTTGTATATTAACACTTTTAGATGGAGTTTTAAGTTTACAGTTCATCATCCAATGATTTCATGCTAAAACATTATATAGTGCAACAAATTATTTATATTTCACAAATCATTAAATTTTTTTTTAATAACGATTTATTTTAGTCTGTTTTCTAAATATTTCCATTATATTGATGAACACAATGTTTCTTACAATCAAATGCTATAATTTGCATGTTAATATTATTTTATATAAACATATATTTTGAAAAGAATCATCATTCCAAAATTATGTAAATGTTTTAAATGCTGCCATTAATCATAATTGAAATAGAATACTTTTGACTTTAAATTATAGATTGTTACGAAATAAACAAACTTTCATTTCGAAGTGGAATAAAAATAAAAAAAAATTAATCAATTTCAATTTGAATAGTTTACGAATAATTTTTTTTTAAATTTTGTTCAATTACATCTTCTAGATGCCCAGCTTGAACGAGCACTTGCGTTTCCCTGACATTTTCTTTTTCACTAATATTATAATTAGTTCCACCACTAACTTTATCAGTTAAATCGATAACTTTTTGATTTATTCTTAACAAAGTCGTCCATATTTTTTTACATTTTTTCAAGATCATTTTTAATTTGATTTTCTAGGATTTTTTCACGAATTCCCTCGAAAATATGAACTTGCTCTTTCTTTGAATACAATCCATGAATAATATTGAAATATTCTTTCCTTAGAAAGTCGGTGTGGGCAGTTTCAACGTCAACCAGCTTATCTTCCAAATAACGTTTTCGACTAGCAAAATCAAAATTTGTTTTTTAACGAAAACGTTTCGATTAATTATATTCAAAATAAATTAAAGCATTATATTGAAGCTACCAACATAGCAGCAAATAATAAATTGTAAATATAATAATATTATAAAAGATAATATTATGTTAAATTGCGTATGCTCTAATAAATTTATTCATATATTTAATTGCAGTTAAAAATATGATTAAAGGACTTTTTTATATCTATTAATTATGTTTCTTTGAATAAAAGACTTAATTTATGTTTTCTGAATCAAAGATTGATTTTAATTGAAAAAGTTAGAAGGTAGCAATTTAATTGAAAACACTAAAATAATCAATTGAAAGTCGTAGATTAAATATATCTTTACGTCATATACTAGTCACTACTGAAAATCACTAAAAAAAAGTCGTGTAATTGATTATGGATGCAAATATAGAAATAAAAAAGTTTGAAAAGATAATATCATAATATTATCGGAGTAACGGAATAAATTATAAATAAGGATCTTGTTGTATTTCAGTGCGTTATGTATTAATTAAGATGATATGAAAAGAAAAATGCTATTTTTTTGGTTGGATAATCTAACGTTCGTTAGATTGCGAGGTTTATCGTAAATTTCTTTCTCAGGCATTATTCTTGAATGTCTGTAAGTGCTTAAAGCGGTTAGCGAAAAATAGATATACGTTTTTATGATAAATATCATCCATGAAAAAAAAAATAATACAATAAAGATCTAATAAATAGATAGTTTTAATGAAGTCTATTTTAAGCAGTTTAAATCAGTTTTATTGGCTTTAATAATTCCGAAAAAAAATACAATAAAAACGATATTTTTTGTTAGTCAACGATTACTTTTTCTGTGACTATCGATATTACTATTAACTTTTTGATGAAGTATTGACAATTTATTTAATTTTAACTGTTCACTTTTGGAATGGTCAGTGCTTTCTAAACAAAACTTATTTATCTTCAGTATAAAAAGTCATTTCTTAGATTAATAATGATGTAACGTAATCATTTTTAATTTTATATTTAAGTATTCAATTGTAAATTCTTTTCCATGAAGAATTATTTGAGATATCGCATTTTTTTATGTTTAAAACAACAAGTTATTTCATCTTTTCGTTATTTTCAGTTCACATGAATAAAAACCCAGACCACAAAGTAAGAGGAAGAAATGGGAGGCCCAAAAATCACATCCCAATGTGGTTCGCCGAATACAAGAACTTGAACGGGAGCAAAGAAAGGTACGTCTATGTTGGTAAGAAACTTAAGAGGGCTGAAGATGTTAAAAATCTTGATCACTTCTGTGAAGAAAACAATATTGTTAACCCGTATCTGGACTTATCAAACAACGTTGGCCCTCCGTTGCTTAAAAATGCTATAAATCAAACCAAGCTAACGGGAACTGGATTATCGAAACTTGAAGAATTTATCAAAAATGAATTCAACATAACTATTGATATGTTTGAACCCAATTTTTTAAAAGATGATAATCCCATTGATACTCACGAAACTCCAATAATCGATGATGATATTATGAATCCTTTTGGATTTTATAAAAATAAAGTAATACCTCAGATTACACCTTTTAATGAAGAAGAACAATTGTCGGAGGATGATATGCCTTCATTTTTTAACTAAAATTACATAAATTTATTAAATAAAAAAAAAGGTTTAAACTTCCTTAATTTTGAATAATTTATTAAAATTGTATTAATATCTATTAGATAATGTCGCCATATTTAAATATTTCTTTGATTTAAATTATTTCAATTATATAAAAAAAGCTCTTGAGTTTTTTGGTTTAATATAAAGGCTAAATGGACGATTTTAAAATTGGTAATCTAGAAAATGAGCTTTGAGAAACTATGAAACAATAATAAATAATCATATTTAATCAATATATTCCAAAATTGATTAAAAATCAAATATAGTTAGGTTTTAAAAGCAAATGTTTTTATTTTTGTTTTTGTTTTGCTTTTTATAATTTAATTTAATTTTTTGAAAAGTAAATTGCCATTTTTCTGTAAATAAAAATAAAGTATTCAAAATTCAAAGGTTAATTTTATTAGCAATTCATAAAAATAGAATGATATTTACTTGTTTTTTTTAATCTAAACACTTATCAAAACAAAATAAAAACAAACTTTTTAAATAAATCTTATAAAGCATCACTGAATTTTTTTTGAATGAATCTTATCAATTTATTTTTAAAAATCTTTCATCTATTCAATTCTCACAAATTTAGTAAATAATATTCTGAATTTTTGTTAAGAGTTTAGATTAAAAAAACTAGTTTAATAATATCGTTTTTGATTTCATTTATTCATGTGTAATGAAAACTGAGATTCACCTGAATTTAAGTCGAATATTCAATGTTGAGTAAAATCCAATATTTAATTATCTTTTTATAACAAATTTTCAGAGGTGGAATAAAAAAAAAAAAAAAAAAAAAAAATTGCAACAAATTCTTGATTAAAAAGATAGAATATTATTTACAATGTTTTCATGAGTTTTTAAGTTAGTTTAAATCAATATTAGAAGTTTTTTAAAAATATGAATGAAATATAAAAATATATATTTTATATTATTCTGATTAAAAGATCATAATTTGAATTATAGTGTAAAAATAAAAATATTTGGTACATCTTACGTAATTAATCAAAATATTTTTATCAGCCTCTAAAATTTTATCCTTAAATATTAGTATTTACTCAACATCGAATATTCCACTTAAATCCAAGTGAATTTCAGTTTTCATTACACATGAATAAAAGAAATCAGAATCGATATTATTTAATTCCATCAATTTTTATGAATTGCTATTAAAATTGACCTTTGAATTTTGAATACTTTATTTATATTTACAGGAAAATGGCAATTTACTTTTCAAAAAATTAAATTTAATTATAAAAAGCAAAACAAAAACAAAAATAAAAACATTTGCTTTTAAAACCTAACTATATTTGATTTTAAATCAATTTTGTGAATATAATCAAATGATTATCATAAATATAAAAATGAAAACAGTGTTGAATTTCAAGAATACAAAATAATAAATTCAAAATTTTATTGAGTTATGTAATTAATAAATTCAAAATTTTATTTTATTTATAAATAATATAAAAATACTTATATATAAATATTACTTTTATGATTTGATTAATGGCAATCGGTGAAAATTGGAGATTCTCAATTTCAAATAATTCAAGATAGATCAAATGATGATTTAAAAGTATCCGCTAATATAATTAGAATAAACAAGTCGAGATTAAATATTTTTACAAAATGGCTGAGATGTAATCAGTTTTTTGAAATAATTACTGATGCTATTAAATCACACTCGATCATTAGTTTTATACATTCTCAAATATATAAATTGATTTAAAATACCGTATGAGTAATTATTTTTTAAATCTATATACATGATTAAATATGCAAGAATATTTATAAAATATTAATATCCCATCAAGAAAAATTTGTAAAACTATTATACTAAAATTTCAATCATACAAAATAATAAATTCAAAAAAAAAATTTGAATAGGCATTCAAATTTGATTAATTTGGAATAAAACATTTTTATCTCAATAATATAAATAAATTATAGAGATATTTTAGATAGAAAAACTATTATATATTATATTAAATATTATATACACTTATGAAAAATCCAAACCAATTATACTATGAGTTTTTGTGTTAAAAATAAGAGAGGGGGTTTTACTCAGGTGTCAAATCCGCTTTTCCATTAAATACGAGAATTTGAGAGTTGATAATTATATTTATATACTATTACATATATTTAATAATAATAATACTAATTCCGTAAAAAAATATTTAATATTTATGAATATATATATGTTTAGTTATTTTATTTTTGAGAGAAAAACTGCTTTTTCTTCAGAAAATTAACATCTTGATAGTGACTTAGATTTCTATACGATTTTATATCAGGTTTTTTATATATTGTAATATCGATTGAAGATATTATATCCAAAATATTCTTCCAAATCATATGGCCAATTTTTGTATATTTATGTTTTCAATTTTTATAAAATTTCTGATATCAGAATTTTTTTTTTGAATATGACATGTTAGATGAAATGATTATTATCTCTATCAAAGCTTTACTGTTCTCCGCCTTTATTTTTAAATAGAGCCACTAAGTCTTTTTTAAAAAAATACCGACAATGTTTTGCTTTCAAAGAATAGCATTTTTTTGTCTTGTTATTATTAATTAAAAATAAGATTCTTAGATATCTCTTGAATTTTTATCATTTATAGAGCAAGCGTTAATAATAATGGTATTATTTTACTCGGCGGCTTTTATCTATTGCCCTTTTACAAAATTACGAATTCTCTATCAAATATCTACTATTTTTAATCAAAAGATTTAATTTATATATGCAATTATTAATAAATATCTAAATAAACTGAATTATTCCAATATGTTAATTTTTATCGGAAAGATTTGTATAAATGCATTTGAAATAACTGCATTCCCATTTATTTTTATTCAATAATAAACAATTCCATCAAATATTTGTATGTGGTTTTTTTTGACTCTTTTATACATCTTTTTTGTGTTAAATTGCTCATATTTTTCTTCTTCAAAACAAATTTCATCTCACATGTCCTTTTCAAAATGATCATATGTAATATTTCAAAATTGGCCATATGGAATAGATTAAAAATAATAAAAACCAATTATCTGTCCATTAATAAAATAAATATTATAATTTTAGAAAAATCCTATAGAGATTTGCAGAGTGCTGCCCCTTCTAAAATAAGTTGACCCTCCTCTGAATGAAATCAAAACTATTTATTTTTTTAATGAAATGAAGTATTGCAATTATTGTATCATAGTTTTTTTTAGAGCAGCAATCTAATAATATTTCGCCGATATATTCTGAATCAGCAATAATGATATTTTTCAGAGAATTAAAATTATAAATTTTGAGTGTTTTAGTCGTATCGTCGTTTTTAAAATTAAAAATTTGAATTATTTACGATAATTGTGTTGATGTTCATATTAAGATATTTCAAAAAGCTTATATCAATGTATATTTTATTTATTATTTTTCTTTTAATTATTTCATTATATCAATAAAAATTTATTAATTATTTAATTTTTATATTTATTAATATATTTTATAAAGAAGAAATAAATCAGAGACTTTATTTTTTATTGATATATTCTAATAAAGAATATTGTATGCAATTATACTGTAAAAATTTGAATATTATAAGTATTGAATTTATGATTGTATTCAAAATTTTGAATATTATTAGTAAAAAGTTTCATTCTTATTTGTATAATTTTTTATAAAAGAATATTAATAGATTCTTATTTTGCTATTTAACAGTAATATTCAAAAATTGGAAAGTTCAATAAAATAAAAAAAATTAATATTCAAAAAGTGAAAATAATCAATATTTAGTTTCGGGCTTTATCAAAAAGTTATATTCTTATTCAATTTTCTTTATCAAAATAGATGTACCAGTACCATTGAATTTTTTTTAATTTTTTATGAATAATCAATTTAAAAAGTGAAAAATTGAATGAAAATTGCTACAGCAAAATTGGCCCTACCATTTGGAAATTTGATTTAGCTATATTCTATAAAAAGATGTATATTATGTGAATATCAAGTTTATTTAAAGAGCTTGGCTTAGCATCTTTCGAAATGGAAAAAATATTCAAATTTTCTATAAGTAATCACAAAAAAAAAAATTTCAGAGATATTATTTTTTTTATATTAGTAACTTTTTGAATATATGGAAATTATATTTTCAATGTAATAAAATAATCAATACAAATATTAAATTGATTATTTTCTCAATTATTAAAATATGATTATATATTTATAAAAAAGTAATTATTATAAATGTATCCATTTATTTTTAAATAAATATTATATTATTAATAAATAAAAAATATAATTCATGAAACTCTTTTGTAACCCGAAATAACTTAGTCCAGGTACATCTATCAAAATTTCGATTTCTTTTAAAAAATGGAAGCAAATACTTGAAGCCAAATTCCCCTGTAAACTTATTGATGGCAGTAGTTGTTAATTTAATGTTCTTTGGCTCTTCAATTTGAACTTATATTTTGGTCCCTGTTGTATATCGTTCATCAAATGTTTTACGATTTCGAAAAAGATGACACTTCAGGAGTTTGTTTTGATAGACATCCGATTCTTGCTTTTTGTGGAGCTGAAGATGCTTTGACTGATGAAATTATGTTAAAGAGAATTACTTCATTTTCAAAATTTCATCTCTATGCAGAAATGGGTACATAACTAGGTAAAAAGCATTGTTTATTGCAAATATTGTTTTGTTATTTTTTTGTTTTCCTTTTTCCAATACTGTGGCGTTTTCATGTAAATGGAAACATTATTTTAATTTTTCATATATTTTAATTTTACATATATTTTAAGTAATTATTTTAATATAAATGTATATTATTATATGTTTACTTACTAAAAATGCAAAAATGTATATTATTGAAAACAAAAAAAAATAGGGAAAAAAAAAAAAAGTATGTTGAGAAATTCGAACTATTGTTTCGGGCAAAAACAAGAATTGCCCTGGCAGTCTATTCAATTTTTTCTTTTTTTAGGGCAATTTCGGGCAACGATAGAAAATTTCGGGCAAAAGTGGATGCCCGCATTTGCCCTTTTCTGCCCGAAATTTTAGTTTTTTCGGGTAACGTACTCGTGCCCGAGCCCGTATGGTATCCCTGACTATAGTATTATTTAACATATGCAAATTTCCTTTTTGAGGTAATTGAATTTTTTAAAAAACTCAATGAAAATACGAATTAAAATTGAAAATTGTTGATATGGTTTGTAATTAATTTGACTTTATGGAATTATAAAAAAAAAAAAAAAAAGCATAAACTGCAAATTTTCGAACCCAATATCATTATAGTAAGACGATAAACGAGTAAACATCAGAAAAACCGGTCGACATCGTAAACTTTTTCATAAAATCGCACTCAAATATTTCATAAAGATTTTCAAAATTGAATGAAAAATGATATTGAAAAGGCTCTCAAATATAACTCAAATAACTTTTTAAAAAGTTCTAAAAAATTTTTAAAATTTTATAATGTCTAACGTGCTTTCAATAGACCCGGAGCATTTCAGTAGACCCGGAGCACTAAATTTTATTTTTATTATTTTTCATACAATTTAATTATTTTATTTAATATTTGATGATAAATTAAACTTAATTAAATAATGTTTACCTCCTCTCAAAAATGATAGGTTTACGAGAGGTTTATATCAAAAAAAAATAAAAAAATTGAAAATTGAAAAAAAATTATCAATTTATTTCAATAAGTACTTTCAAAATCAAAATAAAAAAAGCCGATTAAATTCATTCAAAAAAATGATTGAATTTTGTTCATAAATTTTCAGCCATTTGTTTTGATGAGTAACATAATATGAGTGAAAGTTTACTAGTAAGGAAGAACTTTTCAAAGCAATTTCACAAGAATGGAATTTAATTCCTGATGCAAAACTTCACTCATATTATCAATCATTTTGGGCAAGATGCAGAATATGCAAAAATTCCAATGGCGAAAGCCTTAACGGCAAATGGAAAGATGTTAAAAAAGAACACGATAAATATCGAACCCATATTTATTATTACACAGATCCAATTACAAAAAAAGTTTTTATCAATGATAAATAAAAAATAACTTTTTCAATATATTTTATTTTTTTTTTTAATTGAAATTTGAAAGATATAGTGGAGAAAAAAAAATAAAGTTTACCTCCCGATAGCTACTTTTTATAAAAACTTATAGAAATATTTAAAAAAATATCATACAAATATTTTGTGAGAAAGGTAAACATTATCCTATATATAATAAGAGTTCATTTTGAACATAGGCTTAAAAAAATCAGAATAATATCAGTATATCAAATCTATCATTAAAAAAATCCTATCTCTAATATATAAAGAGTTTTTATTCAAAAATGATTAAAATATAATATTTTTTAACTTTTTGAGAGCGAAAAGGTGGATGAAAAAAAATCACTTCATATCTTTGATTTGATATTCTCTATTTACCAATTTAGCCTTCCACCTGCGGCTATCGCTTCTCAGCTGCAGGTGGAGGTAAAGAAATAAGGAAACCAAGTTTCCACCTGCGGCTGAGCTGCGACAGCTGCAGGTGGATAATCACTATTTACCAATTTAGCCTTCCACCTGCGGCTATCGCTTCTCAGCTGCAGGTGGAAGTAAATAAATAAGGAAACCAATCTTCCACCTGCGGCTGAGCTGCGACAGCTGCAGGTGGAAAATCACTATTTACCAATTTAGCCTTCCACCTGCGGCTATCGCTTTTGAGCTGCAGATGGAAGTAAAGAAATAAGGAAACCAAGTTTCCACCTGCGGCTGAGCTGCGACAGCTGCAGGTGGAAGTAAAGAAATAAGGAAACCAAGTTTCCACCTGCGGCTGAGCTGCGACAGCTGCAGGTGGAAAATTACTATTTACCAATTTAGCCTTCCACCTGCGGCTATCGCTTCTCAGCTGCAGGTGGAGGTAAATAAATAAGGAAACCAATCTTCCACCTGCGGCTATCGCTTCTCAGCTGCAGGTGGAAGTAAATAAATAAGGAAACCAATCTTCCACCTGCGGCTGAGCTGCGACAGCTGCAGGTGGAAAATTACTATTTACCAATTTAGCCTTCCACCTGCGGCTATCGCTTCTCAGCTGCAGGTGGAAGTAAAGAAATAAGGAAACCAAGTTTCCACCTGCGGCTGAGCTGCGACAGCTGCAGGTGGAAAATCACTATTTACCAATTTAGCCTTCCACCTGCGGCTATCGCTTCTCAGCTGCAGGTGGAAGTAAATAAATAAGGAAACCAATCTTCCACCTGCGGCTATCGCTTCTCAGCTGCAGGTGGAAGTAAATAAATAAGGAAACCAATCTTCCACCTGCGGCTGAGCTGCGACAGCTGCAGGTGGAAAATTACTATTTACCAATTTAGCCTTCCACCTGCGGCTATCGCTTCTCAGCTGCAGGTGGAAGTAAATAAATAAGGAAACCAATCTTCCACCTGCGGCTGAGCTGCGACAGCTGCAGGTGGAAAATTACTATTTACCAATTTAGCCTTCCACCTGCGGCTATCGCTTCTCAGCTGCAGGTGGAAGTAAATAAATAAGGAAACCAATCTTCCACCTGCGGCTGAGCTGCGACAGCTGCAGGTGGAAAATCACTATTTACCAATTTAGCCTTCCACCTGCGGCTATCGCTTCTCAGCTGCAGGTGGAAGTAAAGAAATAAGGAAACCAAGTTTCCACCTGCGGCTGAGCTGCGACAGCTGCAGGTGGAAAATCACTATTTACCAATTTAGCCTTCCACCTGCGGCTATCGCTTCTCAGCTGCAGATGGAAGTAAATAAATAAGGAAACCAAGTTTCCACCTGCGGCTGAGCTGCGATAGCTAAAGGTGGAAGTAATTACTTAAATGTACCATTTCAAACTTCCACCTAAAGCTATCGCAGTTTAGCTGCAGTTGGAACTAATTACGCGAATTAAACTTCCACCTGCAGCTAAACTGCGATAGCTTTAGGTGGAAGTAATTACTTAAATGTACCATTTCAAACTTCCACCTGCAGCTATCGCAACTTAGCTGCAGTTGGAACTAATTACGCGAATTAAACTTCCACCTGCAGCTAAAAGTTTTAAATATTTTTTTATTTATATTATTTTTCTTTTAGTTTTTATTTGTTCAAAATATTTTTTTTTTTTTTTACATTATTTAACATATAGTTGGTTGAAAAAACTGCGTTTTGAGGACAAAACTATGTTTTCTCGATGAATATTCAATATTTTTTAATAAAAGTTATATATAATCACATTTCATATTAATACAAATCTATATACAGGTTTTTATCAATTTTATTGAACTTAAACTTTGATAATATTATAATAAAAATTATTTTATAACATCAACATTTTTTTAATATTTCCTAATTTTTAAATTATCGCTTGGATATACTATAAAATGGATAAAATATTTTTTAACAAATGTTGTTCAGTAAGGAAAAAAAAAATCGATTTTTAAAAGATTTTTTAATATTCACTTCACCACTATAATTCCTTTTATATCACATTTCAGTTTTTATATAGGAAAATGGCTTTTTAAAAACGCATTTTCATTTCATTAAAACATATTATTGTTTAATGATATCCTGCTAATACTTTATTGATAAAATAAAATTACTGAAAAAGTCCTTTGATAATAAGATAAATTGTTTTTAATATTTTTTTTTATTACTTTTTTAATCAACTTAAATTTCACTATGATTGATTTATCAACCAAATTTACTACTAATATAATATATATCTATATATTATATATTATCAGATTTTAATAATAAATTCTCTGTAAATTACTTCCTCATGTTAGAAATTAAATTGCAACTTTAGTTAAAAATATCATTGATTATACATAATGTGTATGGAATTTTCGTATAACAATTATAAAATATATATAATATTGGTATCTATATGTTTTTACACAGTCAAATCTGGCAAATCATTTATAGGTCACTTGGTTGAAAAGATGAAGAATCAAAATTAATCTACTTTATTTTTTTCTATCAAAGAATTAAATTGATCTAACTTTTTGTAGAAATGAATAATATTCAAATATAAATATGAATATGATATTATCATTCAATAATATATTATATTTGTCATTTTTGGGAAGATGATTAAAAATTTATTTTGTGTGCTTTTCTCGCGGAACAAGTGTCATCGTATAAATTTATCTATATATATTTATTATTGACATGTAATGTTATCCTAAATATTAAAGTTATTAAATATTTCTTTTTAAAAATTCTTACAAAACTTGGTTTTAATTTATACTCAAAAAACACTAATATTTTTAGATATAATCAATATTTGATTATAATATTTATAATATACATGTTACTTTTGATATTATAAATATTTTCACTTCAAAAAATGCAATTTACTATTTTTTCCTAATGAAAAATTAGTTTTTTCAAATTTTTTTGAAAGTATTTTTTAGCATGAATAACTTGATGGTTATTAAAGATATAATAATTTTAACATTCTATTTATTATTTTAATAGAATGATATATAATATCTATTTTTTTAATAATGATAATCATTTAGATATATCGAGGAAAATTGTTTTTTGTTTCACTTAGCATTTGAAAAGAAAAAAAAATTCATTTTCAACTAAAATTCTAAAAAAAAAAAATAACTTTTCAGTAATTTTATTTTATCAATAAAGTATTAGCAGGATATCATTAAACAATAATATGTTTTAATGAAATGAAAATGCGTTTTTAAAAAGCCATTTTCCTATATAAAAACTGAAATGTGATATAAAAAGAATTATAGTGGTGAAGTGAATATTAAAAAATCTTTTAAAAATCGATTTTTTTTTTCCTTACTGAACAACATTTGTTAAAAAATATTTTATCCATTTTATAGTATATCCAAGCGATAATTTAAAAATTAGGAAATATTAAAAAAATGTTGATGTTATAAAATAATTTTTATTATAATATTATCAAAGTTTAAGTTCAATAAAATTGATAAAAACCTGTATATAGATTTGTATTAATATGAAATGTGATTATATATAACTTTTATTAAAAAATATTGAATATTCATCGAGAAAACATAGTTTTGTCCTCAAAACGCAGTTTTTTCCACCAACTATAGGACACTTTTTGAGCGAAGCTCAAAAAGTGGCCATTCTTGTTTAATTAAGTTTATATAAAAATTATTATTTTACATTATAATTTTTGTTAAATATTATTTGTTTTACTTTTTTGATTTGGAGATATTTGTAAAATAGTGAAAAATAAAAAAAATTCTGATCGAAATATTTCTGATCATATTTGGTTTTCTTTTTTATAAAAAACGATCAAATCATGGCCAATTTATGCTAAATTGGCCTTGCTCAGGGTCTACTGAAATGCTCCGGGTCTATTGAAAGCACGTTACCGGTTTTTGAATAAGAATCATAGAAAAGTATTCCGAGTATTTCTATGAGTTTAATGAAAAAGTTGATGATGTCGACCAGTTTTTCGTGATGTCGACCGGTTTATCGTCAAACTATATGTATAATTAACTTTTTCCACTGAGCTATGGCTCTCAAAATTGAAAGGATTAAATAGCATTATTTAAGGAAGTATAAACGATCAAAATTCTCACAATTTTAAACTTTTAATTCAAAATAAAAAAGTGTCATATCAAAAAATCAAAAAAACAAAGAAGATTTTTTTTTTATTTTTTTATTTAAATTCATTAGCTTTTAATGTTTTTATTTGTTTCGTCGTTTTTCAGATTGATAAAAAAGCTTTGATTTCTGAAATGTGTTTCTCAACACCATCAATCAATTTGAATTTTCCTGAGTTGATGGTATAGAATAAACTGGTGGTGCCTTCTTCTTCTTTGATAATAAATGAGAAGCCGTCTATAACAATGCATTTCGAGGTTAGGTCGTAAAGAAGATTAATATCTTTTTCTTCTATTGCTTTGAATATTTCATATTTCATATTTTAATTTAATATCAAATAATTTATCACAATTAAATAAAATTTGAATGATATTTTGATATGAAATCAGTTTTTACAAAGGTGGGTGGAGTTTTGTTTGGAATAAAAATTCTTTTATTTGATATATTATATTTATAATATAATATTAATTAGAATTATTAATTATTTATAAGTATTTATTCGTTGATCGCAGCTAAATATATGTTTTTATTTTTCAGTTGTCATTGAATTTTTTTGAATAGGAATAATTGAAAAAATTAAAATAAAATATGTATTTTTTAAAAGAGGCATATCAACCAAAAAAAAGCTCTCAAAAAGTGAAGGTAGAAAATAAGATAAATCCAATTATAAAAGATTAATATAAAAAAGAAGAATGCATTTATGATCTTTGGAATCCAATTATTTAGTTTATATAATAAAAATTAATAGTTTTTAGGTAAAAAACATCGATTTTGATTTTTCATTTTATCCTCTCTATAGAAATAAAAGATCCAAGATTCTTTACATTTATAACTTAATATTATTAACAAACTACTAATGTTTTTTATGATTACTCTATACGTTCTTTAAATATCTAAACATAAAACGTCTTATTTTCAAATAGCTGTGATACTAATCATATTTTATTTTTTAATCAATATAAAACAACCGTTTTAATAATTATATATATATTTTCTTTTATATGTTTCAATATACATTAATATTATACTTTCAATTCAATTGATAGTTCATTGAAAAAATAAAATATAATTTGTGCTCAAAATATGATTTTTAGAGAATTTATAGAACTTATGATAAATTCATTTCATTTTACTTTAAAATTAAATAAAAAAAAATTTTGAAATAAATCATTTTTTATATTTACCGATCGAACTTTTTCAAATAATTATATTTTAAATAAATATTTGAGAATATTAGAGCATAAATTTATTTTTTTGATTAATAAAAATTATATATTTCTTTATTATGAATCAAATAATGATTTTACTTACTTTGTAAAAGCAAAATAAAATATTTTAAAATATTTATTTTAAATTTTTTGTGAAATGCATATATAATTACTTTTATAAATTCATAATTAATATCTAAGTATATTTATATCATAAAATAAGTTTTAAATAATTCAATTGTCAAGTTATAAATAAAACTTATTTATTCTTCTCAAATTGAAAGAACATTCAATTAGCTTTCTCTCAAATTGAAAAGCTATTCAATAAAGATTCTCTCAAATTGAAATGGTATTCAATCATGATCTTATCAAAAATGAAAGAGAATTCATTTTTGAATATATCTACTTTTTGAATTGAAGATATTGAGTTAAAAATGATGATTTGAATGAAAACTAAAAACTGTATAGAAGTTTTCGTTTGCTCAAGAGGAAAAGTTTTAATATGCATCATTTAAATCTTATATTATCATTTTCAAAAAAATTTATCGAGTAGAATTTTGGTTGACATGCCTCTTTTTTAAAAAGGGTTCGACGTTTGGCGGTTATCATATTCTAAAATTATAAAAAATTAATAATAAATAATATTAACATTATCAATAACATAATGCATTTTTAAATATGAAGCCGATTCTATTAGCCAAAATAGAGATATTTCACTAATAAAAACAGAAAAAGTTTAACTTTTGAAATGAGAAAATATTTTTGAGTTCTTATCTAATTTCCACCATTCAAAGGTATTTTGGGAATTTGTAAATATCCAAATATATAAATATTTTATAACCTTCATATCATATATTCTTTTTTCATAATTATATTTACATATTTTTAATTAATTAAAAAGCAATTAATTGAATATCATTTAAGATAATATTATTTATGAAAAATAAAATTGAATTAATACGTTATTATAATTAATTCTCAAATGTGATGTACAAATAAACTGTGTTATAATGTAAAAATATATTTTATAATAATATAAATGTGATTTATAATATATATAATAAATACATTATCATTAATATGAGGATATAACTAATATATTATCATAAAAAAAAGTATTTGTTAATAAAAATAATATATTTTCAAAATTCTGATATTATCAAAATAATTTTTTCAAAAACTAACATTTAATTCAATTTTAAATTCAAAATTTTTATAAAGAAACAAATAATAATTTCTTGAATATCAATAATATAATTTATTAATAATTATTATTATATTTCATATCTACATATAAATAATGTAAATAGTAAATCATTTAAGAAAATACCTCAAGTAGCATAACAAAAACACTATTTTTAATGATTTTTGGAATAAATAATGAATTTTTTAATTTTTAAGATATAATTAATGTATTCGAATTCTATTTAATATTGATTTAAAAATTTATTAATTAAAAAGAATAGCTAATTTTTAAGATATTATTATTTTTCAATCAAAAAAAATTTGAGAGAGTCTACCCCTTTTATTTTTTATTATAATACTCTTGGGTTTTAACTATTTACATACGCAATTGATCATTTTCTTTTTTGAATGGAATGCCATCTCTTTTCAATTTGAGAATTGGCTAATAAAAGTTTTGATTATTCACTAAAAACTCTTTTTAGAGTTGCAAAGTATAATTTTTTAAACGACCATTACTTATGATTCATTTTGAAATTTTGAATTTCAAAGAGAGTTTTCTTTTATTTTAATTGTGAATCTAGAATAAATATTGGATTCAACAAACATGGATTTTGATCTTTTTTTCTGAAGTTTTTGGCCTTTTGATGTCTTATTATGTGTTTTAAGAAATGAATTTTGGGACTATTGTCAATTAAACATAGAATTAATAGATTAGATTCTGTTGGTTAATTCAAAATTAAGCTCCATAGGCTTGAATATTTCATTTTATGATAATTTCAAGTAAGTTTAAAAAAATAGTTTCTTGTATGTTTTTATTTATTTATGTATATTTATGGAATATGAAAATCTAAAAATTGAGAAAAGAATCCAATATCTCACAAAATTTGTATAATATCATTGAATTATTTAATAATAAATACTTGATTATTTAATATGTTATATAATATAATTATTATCTATTTATTTGTGTAGTTATTTGTTTACATATTTTATCATTTTTAAATAAATATTATTAAATCATCAATAAGATATAATAATGCAACAAAAAAAAATATCATAATACAAATTTTAAAACAAATATATTTATATTAAAATAGTGTTTTATTTGATTTAATTGATTTTCTATTGTTTAAATATTTATATCAATGTTAAAATAATATATATATATTTATATTTCTGTTATATATTGAGATAATATATTTTTTAATAATACGGTTTGAATTCAAAATTTTGAATTTGTTTTCTGAGGACCATTTTGTATGGTTTATTTTAATTGTAAAATAGCGGTTATATAGAAAAGAGAAAAAAACCCTGAAAAAGCATTCACTTTTTCTAAAAATAAATTTTATATTTTTACAAAAAATTCATAGAATAACGTATAAACTAAACAAAAAGAAAAGATAAACTTATCAATTTTTATAACTCAAATATACTCCAATCACATTCAAATATTTTTTGAGTGTATATCTTTTTATAATAATTATAAATGAATTTTTATTTGCATATATTATTATCTATATACTACATATATTAATAAAAAATAAAAATATTATAGCTACTATCATCATATTGATCCAAATATTTGTTTCAATTTCTAAAAAATAATAAAATATAAAAATAATGGTGATGCTCGAGTAAAATGTGAATTTTATTTTTTTAAATTGATTAAAAATAAACATAAAGATATATATTATAATATAATAAATAAAATATAACCGAATTGCTAAATTTTTTCCAAAATGTGACAAAAATCTCCGATTTAACAATTTTATGAAAGAATTGACGAATTATTAATTCTAATTTATATTCGGTAATAAATGCTTGTATATATATTTGATTTGCTAATATTTAATTTTATTCATTGCTTCAAAAAACTTCATTTGATGTAAAAATCACTACTTAAAATATTTCCCAAAAAATCATTATTTACACTTATTATTCATAATACAATTTATTATATAAAAAAAGACTAATTTAAAAAATATAATAAACATAAAATATTATTATATTACTAATAAAATTTCGAAGAAAAAGATTCAATATTTAGCCAATCAAAAATTTTTTTGAGTCCCCACACATTTGTTTTTACTCATATTTTTGGCTTTGAAAAGATAATGCTTTTTTAAATTTGGTATTCGCATTTTGTAATTCTCCAAGTCTTATTGAATTCTTTTTATATATTTGAATAAAGCTTTTCATATGATCAAATTCAATACTTACAAGTTCAAATTGTATTATATTATTTAATGCAAATTGGGGAACTTTTTTATATATCCAATAGTGGAGAAAAAAATGTATGACTTCTTCTCAAAAGTTTGCTTTCATTTTGTATCGATGTTTTTCAATTAGGTCAGAATATATATTATGTCGTATATTTCGTAAAGTGGGAAACTCTGTCGGAATGTGGAATACTTTGGAATCTAAAATTATTTCAAATTGCAATGCATTTGGATTTTGTATAGCAACTGAAAAAATTGTAAAAAAAATATAAAACGATAAATTCAAAAAGAAAAGATCGTCTAGACATTTGACTTCAATGCTTTGAAAATTTGATAGGTAAAAAATATTTATTTTTTTGTTTTTAATTCAGATTGAATCACCATAAAAACTATTTAAAAAAAATAAAATTAGAAAGGGTGGTTTGTAAGTATCATAAACTTAATTTAAAAAAAAAAATCTTCACGTCCCTCAATTTTGTAAGATTATTTGCGGTTTTGTATCAAAACTGAAAAGAAAACAAAAATAAATTAACTTTTTGCAAAAATTTATTCAATTTTAGATTCATTCAAAATAATTTGATAAAAAAAATAATCTCAATTGCAAAAAATTACCCGCAGATATTTCTTTATATTTTTTCATTTATATGATTTAATAACTATCCATAATAATAGATAATAAATAATAAGTTAAAATAAAATAAATAATTAATTGGAATGAGAAATAATATTTTTTATTACTTTGATTTATATTCAAAAAATTGAGTGAAATTATTTATTTTTATCTCAATATTTTTTTTGTATGAAAAGTCGAAAAAAATTCAAAGAATATAAAAGTATTTGAGAATAGAAATTTCAGTTTTGTAATTTGCCTTTTATTTGAAATTTTGTTTACATTATCTTAAAATGGATCAGGATCTAAATAATACCTTAAGGCATTCGTTCCCTCCTTGTCCTGAGCAAAATTTTCCATCTTCACTCCTCTCAACAGCAAAGCCTGCTGATCAGTTATTGCAACTTCCAAATTCAAATGAAGTTTTTTCAGGGTCGCGATCTGAGCGTAATCATCGATCAAAGTCTTCAAGTTCATTAAAACATTCAAAATCGAAAAGAAAATCGGAATTAAAGGACAATGAAGAACTTCTTTTTGTTAATGATCAATTAAAGTTTTTTAAACCTTCTTCCTCTGCAGCTTGGAAACTTCTCGAATTTCATTTTGGACCAAAAATTACGCAAGAAGAACTTCTGAGCCTTGCGATGGTTGTCTCAACTTACACAGGAATTAGTTTATATCGAGAATATAAAAGAAGAAAGGGGATGCTAATTAAATGGTTTGATGATAATCTAACACAAATCTGGCCTTTTATATTACAACATATCGTTGTTACAGGAAGAGATAATCAAGTTATAGGACCTCAAAATCGCCAAAATTTGGCAATCGCACAAAACAATCAATAGATCTTTCTCATCAAAACTTTTGTTCACCCATTTCTTTAAAAATACAAAATAAATATAAATAATTATTTTAGTATTTTTTTAGTAAATGAATGGGAAAGAACAGAATATCAACAAAACTAACTAACAAGGCAACTTCTTTTCAATAAATAAATTAAGTTTTCAAAGAACACTTTATTTATCTTTTTTAATCATTTGAAATTTTTTAAATTCTAATATTTGTCCGATCTTTTTTAATCAGTTTTGAATCCTTTATTTTTCACCAAATTGGTTTTTAAATAAAAAAAACTTGCAATTTTAAAAAAAAAACTTTATCGATTCAACAGGGTTGTCGATCGATGATGATAAATATCGATTATCGGCTCATTATCGATAGTCCGATAATATCGATAAAAATTTGTTCGATAGCCAATAATTATCGATAAATACGTTAAGCAAAACCGCCGATATTTGGTCACTATCGGACGGTTACGGTTCGATATTCTCCGATATTTTATAATAAAATTTCCATACTTTTTTTTTACATTTTTAATTAAAATTTGGAATTTTATATTTTTAATTGTACTTCAATAGTGCATGCTGAAATAAGCGAAATAAGGTAAGGGTGCATTATATGTCCAATATAATAATGAGAAGCTAAAAAATCAGGTTTTTGATTAATACATAAAAAGATTATTTTCAAAATTTTTAAAAAAGAACCAATTGGCCAACAAAAAAAGATTATGATTAAGAACAAAGTTATAAGACGATAATTTCCTCATATCTTCTCAGTATTAAATTATTTCCATATTTGCAAATTAACGAATCTTAATATGTAATGAAATATTAATGCAATGCTACTAAAATAATTTGCGTTTTTTTTTATTAAAAGAATATCAAGTCTAAAAATATTTAGAGAAATGGAGAGAATTTTATTAATTTACAAAAAGTTATCGTGTTCACTTTTTGATAAATTTAATGTTTTTGCCAAAATAAAATTATCTTTATTGATTTTAAATTTCATACTTAAATATTATTAGAAATATAATATATTACTTATCTTTTATTATAATAAAAGTTAATTTCCTATGAAATATAAAAAATCTTTTTTAATAATTTGATCATTTGTACATACAAGCTTTTTTATATGTCATTACTTGAAAAAATAACTTTTATATAATTATATAACAATTAAATAGCCATAATTTCTAGTAAATATCTTTTCTTTACCTTAAAAAAGTTAAAAATATCGGTCATTATTGGCCATGATAAAAACCGTTTTTATCGATAATGATATTTATTATCGGATAGTATCGGTTATTCTACTCTACTCCCGATAATATCGATAATATTGGCAACGTATTTAACCGTTATCGGACACTATCGATAAACATCCCTGCGATTCAATTTATATTTGGTATGATTTAATTAGGCTTGTTATTCTCCGATTCTCTGACTATCCGATAATAAATTATGGCTATTTAATTGTATGGAAATTTTATTATAAAATATCGGAGAATATCGAACCGTAACCGTCCGATAGTGACCAAATATCGGCGGTTTTGCTTAACGTATTTATCGATAATTATTGGCTATCGAACAAATTTTTATCGATATTATCGGACTATCGATAATGAGCCGATAATCGATATTTATCATCATCGATCGACAACCCTGGTAAATATATCGCTGAATATTAAATTGACACTCAGTATCGAAGTTAATAAAAAATAAAAAAAAAAGTAAGCAAAAATAGAAAAACAGGATAAAATTTGTTACAAATTGCTAGAACTATTAACGATAATTGCTGTTCATATAATGATTAAATGCTTTCTCTTGTAAACAAAGTTGATTCCATCCAAAAAAAAAAAATATTTCTAAACGTAAAATATTTTTCTATTAATAAAATTTACTCTCAAAATTTTCTAAAATTTTGAATATAATTGAATCTAAAAATACGTAAAATCTACAATAAATATATGATATATCATATATTATATTATATTTATTTCAAAAAGATATTGAATATACTTATTGAAATAATTTCAATAAAGCTATAAATAAAAAAAGTTATAGAATTCAAAAATAGTTAATCGTGCATTGAATTTTTTTAATAGATAGAATTAATTCAAAATGAATATTCCAAATAATAAAACTAATTAACTTCAATTTATATCATATATATATTTTAAAATATATATAAACTATATATAATAACATTAAAAAGAATTTAATAATGATAAACAAAAGATATGATTATTTATATAAAAAAACGATGATTTTTTAACCAATCACATCATTATTATATAATGTGAGATGAAGAAAAAAAATATTTTGTTACCTTTTTTTGCATATTCATCATTGTTTTTGATTAACTAATTTTTTTCTATGAAAAAAAAAGCAATTCTCGCAAATTTTGAAAATTGCAATAAAAATTTTAAATAATATTCCAAATAATGATAATAAAACAGCTAAAAATGATATTATTTAAACAACAACTTTACTTTTTAATAATAAGTAAATATTATATTTAAATTAAAAAATTTTGTTTTTTTTTTTGTTTTGTTTTTCGACGCTTTCCTCAGATCATTACTTAAAATTTACGAGTTTTTCTTAAAAAAAAAATTTTGGATAAATTTAGGATAAAATTTTGTTTAAAGGATAAATTTCCACACCTAATTTTTAAATATTTTAAAATCACAAATACCAATTATAAAAAAGACAAATCTGTTTGAGATCTCGAGATCTCAGTAATTTATATCGAGTTTACAATCATTTTTATATCACATTTCATATCTGATATCTTGATAATCGATAATCTCGATATCAGATTTTTACACTATTAATCGAGTATCAGATGTAAAAAAAGTGACGTTTTTGATATCGATTCTCAAAATAACAAGTCTAATTGAAAGTATTCATCCAAAACAGGTAATTTTTCGAGAATGGGACGAGTGGTTTATCCGAAACAAGATTTTCCATTCGAGCTTTGTGCAAAGATAGTGAAATAATTGACATCAAAAGTATTCAAATATTTGATGTTTTCAATAGTTATCAATAATTGATAATGATGAAAAAAATGATGGCGATGATGTGTTATCTCACAATTTGAATGAATAAAAAGAGAAACAATGCAGTTTCATCATAATTTGTGATTTTTAATCAGAATGATGAAAGAAATTACAGAAAAATATCAATGAATGCACAATATTATGAATTATAATGAGGGAAAAGCTCTTATAAATAGTTTTTCTTTACTTGGACATCAATAAAGATAATATAATTAAGAAATAAGATTAAAAAAAAAAAATATTATTAATGATTGAAATGTTTAAGATTAATGCTTTTTTTTAGCTGTTTTTCCAATTTTTATTCTTAAATTTTGTCATTGTTTCATTCGTTGTATTCTCCATTCTTCAAAAGAAAATCGTCATTTTCATTTTCAATTTGATTTTCTTCTTCAATTTTCTGGATTACAGCATCATTGAAAACTAGGTCTCGTATATTGAATTTTCGTTTGATACTTTCCACGCGAAAACCTTTGATGCAATCACGAACAGCGTCGGTAACTTTATCGATGTCATTTATATAGTTTTCGTTTTGATCCAAATCTTTGAACAGTGAATTGAATAATTGTGAAATGACGTTTCGGTGTGGATTTCCATCTGGAATCATTGAAACAAGTTTTGCTTCAATCAATGGCATGGCTTTCGCATAGTTCTTGCTGATCCAGCAATAGGTGGCTTTGTTGTTTCTTGCTTCATAATATGAGATTGGCGAGCCAACTGAAACAAAAATGTCTTTCATGAATGAGCCTAAATCTTTGATGCCTAATTTCCTTCTCAATGCATCAAATAATTCAACAACTCTGAAATATAAATCTTTATGTTCGCGGATGCATTTTTCAATTTTTTTATGAAGCATCTGAACTTCTTCAGAAAAAGGCTTCTTTGTTCGTTGATTTATTTCTTCTCCATTCATTTTGAACAAGTGAAATTAAATTAAATTTTATTATTTATTGTATTTTAAATTTTCATATAATTTCCACAAATAAAACTGACAGCAACGATCTCTATTTGAAAAAGTTCAAAAATTTTATATAAGTGTCAAATTTATTTTTTCATGAAAGTTTGTAACTAGATGTCAATATAAAAGAGAAAACAGCTTAATGAACATGAAATTAATATTTCTTTCTTTTTTATTATTCATTCTATCTGAAAAGCATTGTTTCGAAAAAATGTAACAAAATATGATTTAATATTGATTCTCAATTTTCAATTATGAAAAAGCATTTTTAATCATAAAATGATATTTATGCGCTTGTTTTCAAAAAAATGCAACAAATTATTCAAGGATCGAGATACCTGAAGATTAAAGATCGTTAATCTTTGGAACAATAATCCAGGCAAACGACCGGGCTTTATTGGCATTATTTGAGAACTGTTTAACGTAATTATACAACTGTTTCCTGATACAAGCATTGATGAATTCAAAGAATTGTTGAATCAACATATTTTTCACTCACAATTATTAATAATTTTTATATTTAAAATAATATTAAAAGTACTATAAAGCAATAAATTTTGTAGGATTATAAATATTAATACTATTCATAAATATTAATACTATTCCCAATAAAAATGTAAATTATTCAATATTGAATTAACTCATAGAATAAATAATTCAATAGAGTATTTTTAAGAAAAAGTTTTGGTGAAAGATATAAAAATTTGGCCTAGACGATTAAATTTTTTTTATTCAAAATTTTATTGATTTTTTAATTTTATGATTTTTATCCTTAAAAAAATTGAGTAAAGATAAGAAAAGTTTTCTTCGGCAGAATAAAGATTGTTGACGAAGTTGAGGAGTTGATCTTCATCTTTCAAAACAAGGTTTATATGACCAATTATTAACTCAATTGTTTCTTGTGGCAATGTTCTCAATTCCGATTCTTTACTGATTTCAAAATGTTTATAAAAAATGATGCATGAAATTCGATTTCATTCTTAAACGTTGAACTTTTCGTGCTGTTTAAGCAAATCAACAACGTTCTAAATTGTAATGTGTTGCAAAAAACCATACTATCTTTCAAAAAAAAGTATAGTAAAAACGGTTACACAGAAAACTTTTTTTCTTCAAAACAAAAACTCATTTTTAAAATACTTTAATTCATCATTTTTATGCATTTAAATGCATAAAAATTGATTGAATGAACAGTATTTAATTTGTTTTTGTTTTTTTAGACGGTTGAAAGAGACAATTCAATAGAAGTCATCTTATTCTTTAAAAAAACTTTTTTTTTTTTTTTTTTTTTTTTTTTTTTTGAGAAAAATTGTTTCTTACTATACAGTTTTTGTTGGCACTATACAGTTTTATGTAACACGTTAATAGTGTCACGTCTAAGAAAATCAGATTTGATAGAATTCGCCTCAAAAAGTTCTATTGTTTAAATTACAAATGGTTTTTGGTCTTACCGAATTTTATTTGAAATCGAGCAAGTTTAATATTTAATAGAGGAGGGTGAACCAAAAAAACTCATTGAAAAAGTTTATTTTAAAAATAATGATATCTTCTTAAATAAAGAATAATACCTTTATTTTCTTAATTATTAAATTGTATTTAATTGTATTATAAATATAGTATTTATTTAAATTTCTTAAATAAGATATTTTTTAAAATCTTTAAAATTATAATATTTTGAATGAAGTTAAAACGTCAGCAATCATCAATTATTATATGAAATGTATTTGTTTATGGCTTCTTTATGCGATTCTGAAAACATTTTTATACTTTTTCTAACCATTTAGGAAAAAATATGATTTTTGTTATACAAATTCAAAATAATTAGAATTTTTGATCCAAAAATCATAAATAAAGCATATATTTAGGCATTGAATTAAAATATTAAACCATATTATACATTTCTCAATAAAAAAATAAACTTATATTTTATTTTATCAAAGTTTTTTCAATTGTTTTTATTTTTGAGATTTTATTTACAGATATCTAAATAAATACAAAATATATTTTGATTTTTATTCATAAATTATTGTTTTATAATAGTTATGAATTTAATATAATTGATATAAGCTATTTTATGATTTTGGGAAATATTTTCAATGTGATATACGAATTTTATATAAATCAAATTGATATATAATACAAGCATAAATAAATAATTATATATTAAAATAATTATAAATTATATTTCAATAAATGTTGGGATATTTATTATTTCCAGCAAATCTTTGATATAATAAATTTTGAGAATAGTTTATATCAATTTAGAAATATAAAAAATATTTCAATACTACAAATTGAGAAAAAACACGATTTCAATACTTTTAATTGAGAGAAAAAACAATTTCAATACTTATAAATTGAGAAAAAACACGATTTCAATACTTTTAATTGAGAGAAAACACGATTTCAATACTAAAATTTGAAATGGGATTATCCGATTTGAATGAAAACTCCAAAACGTATAGAAGGATTTGATTGCTGTGTAGGCAATTTTATCACACATAAGAATATGTTTAAACTCTCTTAATTTGGAAACCAACTAACGAGCAGATCTATGGTTCACCCTCCTCTTATTTAATTAAAATTGACTTTACATGTAGTATTGACCACAGAATGGTCAATATTGGGATTGTTCATGTGCATCTTATTTTGAATTGAAAGATTATCATAAAGCTAAGTTTTACTATAAAAATGCATCAATGCAAAATAATTCTGAATCTATTTATAAAATAGGATTATTGCATGCGAACTGCTGTGGTGTTAAACAAATCCATGAGAAAGCGAAAGATTATTATGAAATATCAGCTAAACAAAACAATTCAGATGCTCTCTTCAATCTTAGTGTTTTATATGAGGAAGGATAAGGTGTTGATCAAGATTATTGTAAATTTCTTGAATATTATGAGCGATCAAGTAGAGAGTGCAACTGTGATGCACAGTTTAGATTAGGCAACATTTACATTGAAGGCTAATTTGTCGAGCAAAACAATATTTTGAATTGGCAGCACTCAATAACAATCCAAATGGACTCTATCACGTAGGTCATTTTTATTTGAATGGAGACATTTTTGATGTTGATCAATATATAATCACAATTGGTTCTTCAATGTTAAAAGAAAAAAATGAATATATATTATAATAGTTATAATATTTGCTGAAAAAAAATCAAGATATAATCACATATTTAAATTGAAATGTTTCTGTTATTTATTTTTCATATAACATATCAATACCATGCTTTTATCATCATTCAAAAAAAGCTGTAAATGAATAATTTTTATATTTTATTTAGCTTTTCTGTGTATAATATTGAAATATTTGATGCAATATCTAAAATATTTGAAGTTTGGGATAGATCTTTTGGGAATTATTTCATATTGATCATGAGGTGTCTTTAAAGAATTACTTTTTTTTGCAATTTATGGAACTTTTAAGAATATTATATAGAGATTACAATGTATCTTGTGCTTTAAAGTTTGGAGCTCTAGAGATATTAAATCTCAGATCTTCCGTAATTGATCTGATCATTCAAAAAATTTGTAAATATACTTAAAACACTTTTTTATATATCCCTACCTTATCTGATGTTAGTTTATAGTTTCCATTAAAATGATTATATGTGCATTTATCTAAGTATTTTTTTTATTTTTTGCTATTTAATTATTTCGAACATATTCTATATTTTTTTCACAAAATTGAAATTTCATTTAATTTTAAATCATATATTTATATTTTGTTCTTTTTTAAAAATAAACTTTTTGAATGTCTTAAGTTTTGGTGTGGAAATTTATCCTTTAAAGAGGTATTCACAAAGAGATCTAGCCTAGAGATTCGATTGATAATTATATATTATTTTTTATATTTTATATTTATGCTATAATAGAAAGTATATAATGTTTTATACGTTTAATTTCGAGATATTAATATAAATTATATTTCTATGACTAAATGGCTATGGAGAACTTTTGTTAGTGAAATTAAATTCTAAATTTTGAATATCATTAACAAAAGTTGTTTGATTTGAAAGAAAATATTTCAATGAAAATGGAGTAATATTTCAAAGGATTATTTTAAAATTGAAATAATTTAATTTTTTATTGCTGCTGATTTATTTATATAATATTTTAATATATTTTAATATATTTTATTTATATTATTTATTTATTTTTTATGTAATGTTTTATATTATATTAATATATATATAATATGGTTTATTTTATTTAAATATTAAGATAAAATCATAATTATAATTTGAATAAAGATTTATTATTGAAATGACGATCATTTTTTTGAATACTAGGTTAGTTTATATATTGAATGAAATAAAATAAATATTGAATTAATATATTTTAAACTAATCAATTAAAAAATCTTGATTAATCATTTTATTTTTACAATAAAAAATAAAATACAATAATAGCCAAAATACAATAAATATGTTTAGTGAAATATATACTTGAATACTTTCTTATTTCTTGAAATACATATTTTTAAACCCTTTTTATGACATTTTACACCATTAAAATAAGCCATTAAAATCAAAACCATTATTTCTCAAAATTAAGCGTATAAATATCTTAAGGGGGGAGTCTCACATGTTTAAAGCTCACTATATAAACAAAATTAAAATGTAAGATTTTGAGATTGTTGTTATAATCGTGAATAGAACATGAAATGCTGACTTTTAATATTATTTTAAAGCAGCTCTAACTAATAAATATGATAATATTTAATTTCATTATTTAATCTTAAATTTTACTTTTTGGTTATTCATTTAAACAATATATTTATATTTAATAATTAATATTATTAAAAATGATTTTTTTATTAAGATATTTCAATTTTATGTATATTCTGAAAAGTATTCAAATTTTTTCATATCCCTTAGTTAACCAGAAACCGAATACATTTGATAACTATATTAGCCTCATTATAACGAAATATTACATTGAAACCTAAAAGCTAAATTGATTCAAAAAACTGATAGATCTTATTCAACACTTGCTTTCAACTATTAGTGAAACAATTACAATCAGTACTAATTATTTGCTTACATTTAAAAAGTAAATCGATAAATATTTTTTATATCATTTCTTTTTTGAAGAAGATATTTCTATCTCATTACGTAATTTTATATCAATTAGCATTTAGTAATTAATTTTCTAAAGTCGAAATTTAATTTTTTTAAAAAAAACTATTTGAAAAATATGAAATTCTATCAAATAATAATATTAAAAATTATTAAATATTTTATATACCATCATGGTATAAAGATTACTCTAATTTTTTATTATCAAAAAACTTATATGAAACACAAAAATATATATATATTTGATCATTTTTTCTGAAAATGCTGATTTGTTGAACTTTTTTTTTTCATTTTTTTGCTGTTATGAGATAATGAAAAAAGAACTGGCATCTTTGATCGGTTTTACTTAAAATTATTTTTAGTTGTCTTGTTTTTTATTGAAAATATGGCATCTTTGATCGTTTGTTATTGAAAATTATTTTTAGTTGTCTTGTTTTTTATTGAAAATATGGCATCTTTGATCGTTTATTACTGAAAATTAATGCAATGATAATTTCTAGTCATTTCATAATTTTTATGGCTTACCAAACAAATTTGTTAAATAAAATCTTTTGTATTTCTTGTAATATTAAAATATAATGAAAAAATGAATTTTTTTTAATCTTATATGTAAAAAATATTAGAATAAAAAAAGAAAAATATAAAAGAAAGATTATATAAAACCAAAATACCTTTTATTTAAAGGTGTAAAGTCTGAAGGTAGAGATACTAATTAAGTTTTTGAGATTAAGATAATATTATTATTCAAATGAAAAATCTTTTTTGTCTTCGTTGTAATCGCCAGGTGGATCTTTTTTAGAGTATTTCTTTTTTCTGTAATGCTTTTTTTTTTCTCGATATTGAGGTGTTCTTTTTCGGAATATTTCTTGTTCTCTATCATTTTCGAATGACAATATATCAGCTAATGATTGTTTTGGTACAAACTTTATAAGATCTAGGTCAGTCAACAAACTTGAAAAAAAATGAGGATCGTTATATAGGCATCCTGCCAAAAGGGTTCTAACTTCATATGATCGCGCGAAATAAAGTCTCTTTGGGGCCAGCATCGATATGAGGTTATTGAGACTCTCGTTGCATTGAGTATTGTTTCGAAAGTCGCAATTTTTAATAAAATTTTCGGTTTTATTGAAAAAGTTTTGCATTTTTTTAAAAGCAGTTTCATCGTTTTTCCCTAGTTCCCAATCAGAATGTGATGGTGGTAATGGACCATGCGAACAATTATCGTGGTTACCTATCATATGAAATGGAGAGTTCGTCCACATAAGTCCTCTCAATTCGACATCTTCAATATTTGTAACTAAATATACTCCCCACGAAACAATTTTCACTCTCTTAGTTTCTATTTCATCAGAAAATAAATAATCATACTCCAATTTGTCAGCTAGCTTTGCAAAATTTCTAGACATGCATTGAAATCCATGCCTAGGATCGAAGGTTCGACTAAAATCCAGACCTGCTTTTTTCGCTTGATTTGGCGTTTTATTATCATTATCAGAAGTTATCGAGTTGCAACAATTAGGTCCCCATTTTCCAATAATTTGGTCAAAACTTAGTCTAGCTGCAGCAGATTCTAGCATATTGGACGCAACGTTGACATCTTTTTTGTTTGTTGTTTGCATGTCAACAACTTTGTTTCTCCTGCAATCCATTGTTGCTGTTGTGCAATACATTGCATCACGACAGGAGTCATATCTCCCATCTATTGAAATATTGGCATCATTCTGTTCAAATGTTTCCTTAGCAAACCTCTCAAAATGTTCAGAAGTACATTCTTTTATTTTCGGTATCAACTTTTGTTGGTGCCTATAAAAGGTAGATTTGCTAGGAAAACAGTTTCCTTGGATAGCAGCGCCGATGCGAGCTCTTTGAAAACCAGAGCCTTGTACTAAAGTACTGATGACAGCCATATCTGGTTGAACTTTTTTATAAGGAACATCTTCCTGAATCTCTTCTTTATCATCATCCTTTTTATTCCATCTAATATTTATTGCTTTTTGGTTTTTTATTTGGATTTTCCTTTTTGGCGCCATGAAAAATGAAAAAATGAAATAAACGTTAAAAAATATATGGTTAACAAAATAAACCAACTTTTTATATATTAATACGTTTTTTTTTTAATTATAAACCTTTCAAAAAAATGGGACTCTGAAGAAAAAAACGTACACATATTATTATATCATAATTAATGATTAAATATTTAAAATAGTATTTTATAATATTTATAATGGACATTTTCTTTTTGATTATAAATTTAAATTGTAGATTTTTCTAAAAAAAAAAATTAAGTTAAAAAAAGTGCAAAAAAGTTGAACAAAAATTTTCATATCTCCATTTTACCAGATGTAGTGATTCAAATCCTTAACGAATACATAATTTTTTATTCCTATTAATAAAAAATATTATAACTTAGTTTGGTTGTAAAATCTTTAAAATTGAAAGACTACATACATTTTTAAATTTTGGTAAAATCTCTCTGTAATTCATGATTTTTCAAAATGTATGTAATCATTCAATTTTAAAGATTTTACAGCCAAATTAAAAACTTATCATCAGTGAACCTAGGAATATAAAGTTATGTATTCGATCAAAATTTAGTTTAATATTTATTGAAATATAATATAATTAATCTCCTTTCAATTAAAAAAAAAGTATTTCAAACATTTTTATGTATAAAAAAATAGAATTTGGCATGACTACTGAGCACTTCATAATTTACAAATGAAAGGTAAACTGATGAATGCGACAAAATTAAAAAATAAGGAAATGTTTTGCAAATGATTGAATATATAATTTCGTAAAAAAACAAAAATTTTTTATAAAAAAAATTTGAAAATATTAGTAATTATTAATTATTAGTATATTACTTAAGTAAAAAATATAAAATAAATTAAAGAAATTGATTTTTTTTTATTTGGTCCGTCCCCCTTAAGCACCAACATATACATTAATACATATAATAAAATATCATATGGAAAAGTATTATATAAAATTCTAGGCTGAAAAAAAAGATATGATAAGTTTATATCTGAAAAAAATTTTAATTTCTTTTTATTTCTGTTTATAAATCTAATTAAATTTGAAAAATCTAATAATTTAATTAATCTTATGTGTATTAATATAAATATATTTGGAATTTTCAAAAATCATAAAGATTGAATGAAATATTAAAGATATACCAGATCAAATTTTTTACAAAATTAACAGTGTTAGACATTCTTAAAATGATTATATCGAGCAACCAATTAAAAATTATTGATTTGAATGCATATAACTTAATATTGATGGAAATAATGAGATTAGAAAAATTCAAAAAGACGTTAAGTCACTTAACATGAATACCTCTTCCTTTAAACAAAATTTTATTCTAAATTTATCCTAAATTTTTTTTTTTAAGAAAAACTCGTAAATTTTAAGTAATGATCTGAGGAAAGCGTGGAAAAACAAAAAAAAACAAAATTTTTTAATTTAAGGGACCACTATCATATTTTTTTGTAAACATTTCAATATTGAAAAAACTCATAGAAAATAAAATTCAATGGTTATTATTTCGGAAAAAGTTTAAAACTTTAAAATTTCACCATTCCGATCATTTTTGTAAAATTTTTGCATCCTTTCAACTTTTAAATTTCTATTGAAAAAAGGGAATAGGCTTAAAAGAAGAATAGAAATAAATGATATATAATTTATATATACCAAAATATTGCAAAAATACTCAAGAAATATTTTTTTTTAAGTCAATTAATTTTGTGATAACTCATAGAATTTTTAACACAGAATTTGATAGTGGTCCCTTAAATATAATATTTATTTATTATTAAAAAAGAAAGTTTTAGTTTAAATAATATCATTTTTAGCTACGCCTTCATTTTTCGCCCAAAAAATTAAAAACAAGGGCGATTTATTTTTATGAATTGAGTACGTTTATTTTTTTTTTTTATTATTTTTTTTTAATATATATATATATTAAATTAGGTAATTGTAAAGCTATGTTATTAATAATGCTTTTTTGGCAGATTTAATATTTTTTGTCACATTCAAAAATTGAGGAATTTTATATTGCCCGGAGAAAACCTTTCAATTCATTTTACATCGCCCGGCGGTTCCTTTCAAATGATCATATAAACCTTTGAATTTCCTATTTTGGTCACTTTTCCGCCCAAAATGCCACTTTTTTTCGCCCCAAGAATTTGAAAACTTTACAACCAAATTTCATAAATTTTCAAATTCTATGAGTATGTTCAAATTTCATTATTCTATGAGTATTCTCAATTGCAATTTTTTTGAATAAATTCATTGAATTAGTATTTTTTATTAAATGAGATGTACCATCACTCTTCCAATTTTTTTTGCTGAATTTTTCAAACAATTTATTTTATTTTATATTTTTATAAATAAGTATTAAAGTATATTTATCAAATTATTTTTCAACTTCCATCGGTGAATTTAGAGATATTTATATTTTTTTAATTTGTATACCTCACAAAATAAAATATATTCAAAAAGTTTCTGATAATAAAAATAATAATATTTGCTTCTTTCCTATTCATAATTAGAAATTCTGTTTTTTCTTTTCTTGTATTAGGTTATTAAATAAAAAGGTTTTAATTTATGATTAGTTATAAAGAAAAAGTTTAATAACTATTTTAAAATGGTTGTTTCAGCAATAATCGTAACGCTCTTTGTATGATGGATGATTATTTTAGAAATTTCTGAGAAATGATCGTTTATACTAATACGTTAAGTTCTGAAAAAGAGAGAACTTGAAAGCTGTTTTTGGAAAAAATGGCCGTTTCCACAGCTCCCAAAATTTGCATATCTTGCTAGATAACAATGAAATTTGATTTTAAATCATAAAAATCACTTGAAAAATTCTACTTTTGGAGATATTGAAAATGTTGATATATTTTGCACACCAAATTTAATTTTGCGTCAGTAACAATCCAACATAAAGTTCATGCTTGGAATAATTTCATATCATAATTTTACCTACAAAACTTTATTATCCATGGACTTATCAAGCTTTTAAAATTCAGAAAAAAAGTTCGTTTTTTTTTGAGTGAAGGTACATCTATTAAATGTTAAAAGCATTTATTTTTAAAAGTTTAAATATATTTTCATGATTAATTTTCTGAGAATAACCGCTGCCCATTGATATTTAACAAGTAAAGGCGATTAATGAAGGCGTATTTTTAGCTGTTTTATTATCATTATTTGGAATATTATTTAAAATTTTTATTGCAATTATCAAAATTTGCGAGAATTGCTTTTTTTTCATCGAAAAAAATAGTTAATCAAAAACAATGATGAATATGTAAAAAAATGTAACAAAATATTTTTTTTCATCATCTCACATTATAAAATAATGATGTGATTGGTTAAAAAATCATCGTTTTTTTATATAAATAATCATATCTTTTGTTTATCAATATTAAATTCTTATTAATGTCAATATATATAGTTTATGTATATTTATATATATATATAAAATATAAAATGAAGTTAATTAGTTTTATTATTTGGAATATTCATTTTGAATTAATTCTATCTATTATAAAAATTCAATGCACGATTAACTATTTTTGAATTCTATAACTTTTTTTATTTATAGCTTTATTGAAATTATTTCAATAAGTATATTCAATATCTTTTTGAAATAAATATAATATAATATATGATATATCATATATTTATTGTAGATTTTACGTATTTTTAGATTCAATTATATTCAAAATTTTAGAAAATTTTGAGAGTAAATTAATAGAAAAAAATTTTACGTTTAGAAATATTTTTTTTGATGGAATCAACTTTGTTTACAAGAGAAAGCATTTAATCATTATATGAACAACAATTATCGTTAATAGTTCTAGCAATTTGTACCAAATTTTATCCTGTTTTTCTATTTTTGCTCACTTTTTTTTTTATTTTTTATTAACTTCGATACTGACTGTCAATTTAATATTCAGCGATATATTTACAAAACAAAATTTATTTATCTACTGCAATATTGCAAAAAAAAAATCCAAAATTTTTTTTTTTATTCCAAAATTTTTATTCTTTCTTTTTTTCTCCAAAAAAAAAGCATATATAAATAGATACAATTTATCATACACCACTTTTGCTTATTTTTTTTTATTTTTTTTTTTTTATCCCAAACTTATCCTAAAAAGTGACAAAAGGATAAATTTCCACAACTAAGTCTTAAGTCTTATACGTTATTTTTTCAATCAACTTTTTGAATGTCTTAAGTCTTATACGTTATTTTGGATCAACTTTTTGAAGGTCTGAAGTATTATACGTTAATTTAGTTGGTAAACTTTTTGAATAATTTTGAGAGGAATTTCATATCTCTTTATCTAGCCAGACAATTGATATTTTAAGTGATGCTAATCGAAAATATAGACCATTATGAAATATATATTTTGATTTTTTATAATTCTGTAAGAGAATTTCAAAGAAATTTGAAATTTTTTTTAATTTTGCACATATTTTTTTATTTTCTAACTTTATAGCGGCCCATTTATTGTTATTTTAACTTAAAATATAGGACAATACATTTCATACCTTTTGAGCTTATATTGTCCCGTAACCAGGTATGCCTTTCGGGAGTCCCGGGTAAACTCGGATAATTAAACGGTCTTCCTCGAAATTATTCCTCGAACTTTTTTCGAGAAAAAGATTTTACTCTAACGTTTATTTTTTTTAGTTCACATTTTTTTACTCGGGTAAATTTTCACTTTTTTACCCGAAAAACTCGAGTTTTAAATCAACAGAAAAATAATAAAAAAATAAGCTTTATACATTTTCAAAATGAATCATTTTGCTGGAAATAGTGGTTTATTATATGATTTTTTTAAATAAATGTTAGATATAGCTTTATAATCAATGACAAAAAATCTTTAATACTAAAATAAAGTATTCAAAAGTGTAAGAAAAATAATAAAAAAAATGAGAATTTTTTTTCGAACTTGAAACCTCGGGTATCCTCGAGATTTCCTCGGAAATTGAATACTTCGGGCAAATCGGGATCAAGGATGGCCGAGTAAAACGGTTATTTTACTCGGGTTTACTCGGGTAAACCGAGTACGGGAGTCTCCTCGATCCCGAAATTATTTTCGGGGAGACTACTCTTACCCGTCCTCGAAAAGCATACCTGCCCGTAACAATTACTGCATATTTAGAAAATTAGTAATTTTGATCATTTTTGATATCTCCTTACCAGTAAATTTAATCTGGCCCAAATCATGTCTAACATAACTAATTCATATAATAATCATGTTAGAATGAATTTTAGATAGACATTTTTACTTGCACTTTTCCGAGATTTTATTCTGAAAAAGTTTGTCTATCAAATTTAGTTGCACTTTCCAGAGAAATCCCTCTCAAAAAGTTGAAAAAATTGAAAAAGAAAAGAAGAATTAGGGAAATAAATGCTTTTATTAATAAAATAATGAGAAGAATCATGTAATGAAATGAGATAATGCTATTTGCGCACATATAATCCAACGAGCTATTAATAGTCTAGTAATAAATAATGAATATCGGTTTAATTAGTGATTGATACCAGCGTAGCATCTTTTATTTCTATTATTTAAATCCAAATAATTAGATTTTAGAGAATTTTCGCAACTTACTTTGTCAAATCTATTGTAAATATATTTCTTATTAGGATGGAAAGTAAAAATTGCTTGGCATTGAATTTCTGGCATTATTATGATTGCTATATGGTTATATTAGCAGATATATATAGATTTATTTTCAAGTGGACCAAAGATATGGTTGAAAAAAATTTTTAAACGTGAAGCCACGACGATTAAAAACCATTCAAAATAAAAAAAGGAAAAAAAAAGATAAAAGATAAAATAGACGCGTTATTTATAAAATATTTAAAACCTTCAGGCATACTGATATATGTTTATTAAATGCGTATAAGTTTCTGGGCTTGAAAATAAAATGATATATAATTATCTCAACTGGATTGGAATAAATATAGAAGTGTTTCAAATTTCTAGTTGCTCTTGATGTATTGAACTGAACAGTTTGTCATCTTGTATTAAAAAATATTTTTTAATACATATTCCAAACGAAAGAAAAAGAAATCTTTAAATAAGTAACTGGCTTTAACTTTACGGAATCATCTTGCACCTACGAGCTTAGTTTGAGCGATATAATAATGTAACTAATGAATAATGTGGATGTACTTTATGTAAACAACAATAAAATAGTATGGCCGTGACGATTATTTTTTATTCAAAAAAATTGAGAACAAAATCTCGGAAAAGTGCAAATTTCTAAGTCTATCGAATTTTATCCGAATATATGAAATATTCACGATTTTTTCTCTCAAAATAATTTCAATACTTCAGAGTTTCCACACCTTTTAAATAACTTTCATTGTTGTATAAAAGTTCTTCACAATTGACTTAAAATTTTCTGATTCAAATTTAAGATCATTCTTTTCAATATTAACTTTTTCAATAGGTAATGAATTAAATAAATGAAGAGCATACGCAATATCTCTAGGAGAATATTCAAATATATCTTTTGTCCCGTTTATAATGTTAAGCACAGGTTGACCGTAATAAGTTTTTCTACCTCTAATTGGTTGATTCTCTCCAAGATCATGCCGCAATTGTTTATGCAATTCAATTTCTTGAAATACTTTTTTCATTTTGTAAACGAATGTTTGTTCCTTGATTTCATCCTAAGCAAACCAAAAATATGTTCTACTGGATTAGAACCAAATCGGTTGAGGTGAATTGTACCATTGAAAAAGTCAAGAATTCGAAGAATTGAAAAGCAAGTGTTACAGAATTCTTGTATGATTGCATGATCATACATTTGAACGTGGTTATTTTTATATTTTCTTTGAGCTAATACATCATTTAAAGTCGAAGATTCTTCATAATAAAACAGAGAATAACAAAAAGCGATTTCAATATAGCATCTTCTTTCTATAACTGTTAAATCTTTTTCACTTATTGCTGTATTTGGAAGAACATATTGTAAAGCATATGCAAGCCACTGTTGTTGGTCGGTATTTAAGAGTGTTATGAACGATTTGAATGAGAACAAATGAATAGGCAAAAAGTCCTGCATTTTGGTGAATTTCTGATTCGAAAAAGCCAACTCTGGAACATCGAGGTTTCCTTGTAAAAGTGACAAATCAAGTATGTCTGAATTTTTGAATACACCAGAATGAATATTTCCTGATAAGATTTTGTAACAAGCCTTTTTCAAAATGTGAAGAGGCTCGCTAATTATTGACTTTGCTGAAATAGTTGAGAAATTATTAAAATGGCTATTGCTTTTAATTAATTTGTCATACGGATGAAAATACTCTTTGTGCATTTTAAAATACGTGTTATCACCGTCGAAAGCAAAGCCAATAATGTTAATGTCGTCTTCAGATAATAGTTTTAAAATATCATTTAGAAGGTCAATTTCTCTGTTGGTCGCTTTTCCCTGGGTGCTTGGACTTATATGACAAACAAATGACCTCAATGAAGCATTGATAGGTTGAACATGGAATAAAAAAGCATCTGCTATCGTTACATCTTTCTTTTTTTTACAAAATTCTTCAAATTTTTTGAATTTGTGTTCTAATACTTTCATTTCAACACTTTTCAGTTGTTCTTTATGTAAAAGGCCTTCTACAAAGCCATCTTTTGTTACACAAATTTCTGGCGTCAGCGATACAGCGTCGGTTGCTAATGTCGCTTCTATCTTGCCTTCTATTGAATTTTGCTTTTTATATATACTACTTTTTTTAGAGATTTTTTTGAAATTTTTGCCCTAAAATAATTTTGATAACGAGACGATAAAACTTTTTGTTTGGAATTTTTTTGTTGCGAACTTTTCAAAATATGCAAGATTATTTTTTCCCTTTGCGTGCATTTTTTAACTTTTGAATGTTTGAATTTTCTTTTTCCCGTATATTTTGAAATTGTTTTTCTCGATGAAGCCTCGCGGAATTGGCTGTAAAAGACATTTTTAATATAAAATTTTAAATAATAAACCTTTCAAAATATGCAAGATTATAAAATATTTTTTTTGAAAAATTAAGCGTCAGATTTTTAAAAATATTTTGCTATTAATTATATATATATATATATATATGTAATAAATATTATATAATAATATACTTCAAATCGTATAGAGATTCATTGAATTGAAGCAAGTTTTTTTTATAAACTTAAAAATTTTATTTCAAAAAAAAAAAAAAAAAAAAAAAAAAAAAAAAAACTTTTTCAATAATTTTTTATTTATTAATTTTTGTTTTTAAAATATCTCAAAATTCAGCAGACAGTTAATTATCTTATCGCATTATTATTTTTTCATTTTAAAGTTATTTTAAAGGTAGTGACACGAATAACTTTTTGAATATGTTAAAAATGAGTTATCAAAAAGTGGAAAATAAAATACTCTTATTGCTAAAAATATAATATATTTTTAGTATTGAAGTGCAAAAATAAAAAATATAACTATTTCTTTTTATGTAATTTCATTAATGAAGAAAAATCTTTGAAAATATTAAAAATCAACGGATAAAAAAAAAGCAATCATTTCAAATGAATAAAAATATTACCAAAGAAATTTTAACATAATAGCATATTATACATTTTAAATTTTTATTTTCTCATCCTTTTTGACAAAATGTCATTTATATAAATGAATAAAAATGTTTTTATACTATTCTATTTTTAATAAAAAACTTATGAAAAAATTTAACTTTTTGAATTGATCGTTAATTTTTAAAATACGAAAATCGACATATAAATTTTAAGATTTTCTAAAAAATGATAAATAATATTGAATTATATATCCTAATTTTGGTTTTTTTTAAAGCCATTGACAAAATAAAAACAAATTCCGAAAACAGTTTAAAAATTGATTACAATTTTTAGTTAATTATTTAATGCTGCTAAGTTTCCACCCATTAGAATTAAGTTTTCATTTATTTTTTCAGGTGATTTCTTAATTTGAGTTTTTTTTGTTAATCTAAAAATGATATTTGTGATTCTTTCTGATACTTATCTAGGAACTGTTGTTATTCTTTTTAATATCAATTATAAATAACTCAATTTAAATCAAAATATATGGTTAAAACCTAATAGCAAATTTAAAAAAATAAAAATATTTGTAGATATGATATGCGATTACCTTGTCAGCATTGGTCATTACTAATAACGTTTTATTCAAACGCATAATCTCTTCATTAAGGGATGGAAGTTAAATATAATAGAATATGAAAATTTTTTTAAAACAAAAAAGAAATTTACTTGTAAATTGCAAAATATATTCAAAGAAATTATTTATTGTTTAATAATTTTACTCATAATTTATAGTATAATTGAGAAAAAACAATTTTTAAATAAAATATTTTTTATCGAAAAAAAAAAAGCATTGAATTTTATTGTGAATAAACGATCAAAATTTTGAATGGTTTACATTTTTTCTTGTAGTGCTCTGCATGGTGTTAATGCTGTTCCATCTAATGAAATCGCACCAACCATTGTTACTCGTTTAGAATTGCGCTCAGCTGATTTTACAGTTCAGTCGGGAGCATCAATAGGTACAACTACTATTTCGTCTCTCATGTCGACGAAATCCACAAACCCAGATTCGCCGACATTAAAAACAAATGAAGGAATCACTTGGTTAGATGATAGAATCAGATCTAACCGTTGATAATAAATTTCTATGCTTTCTAGTTTTACATCTGCTCTGCTTGATTCATAAACTGGAGCAATGACAGCTTTCAATAACTTAGAGTTACGTCCATAGTTATAGTATGAAATCCGAAATAAACATTAAATTTATTATATATCATATCTATTAATGTGCATATATTTGGTGATTGCTTTTGATTATAACAAGTTGAGATGTATTCAATCAAGTTTTATATGGACAAAAGTACCTAATCCCCTCTTTTCAAAAAAAAAAAAAAAAAAAATATTAATAATAATAAACTTTTTTTGAAATATTTTGAATGTTTTCGATCGTACAAACAAATGAATTCTCCGAAATGTTTCAGAAAAATCAGCTTTTTTCGTTAAAATGTATTTTTTCCGAATTCCCCCTCCAAAAAAAAAAAAAAAAAAAAAAAAAAAAAATTAGACTTTTTATATGGTGATTTTTATATTAATATTCCTCTGATAGATGACTCACGTTGTTGCTGATATCTGAGTAACATTGTTGAAAAAATTATTCGTATAAATTTTTAAATAATTTTAGCTACTTTATATTTCTTTTTCGCTTTTTTAGACTTGCGCATTGTTGTATTAATTGACTTTTTCCTCTTTTTTAATTTATTCATCTAATTAAAGTGTTGTACCTCGATTTGATCATCGCATCAGTTCTATTATGAAAATAAATTTTTTATTAGCATCCATTTAGGCCCCAATTCTTTTCTTATGAATAGAATTAATTGATCTTCTTCTGGTCTCCACTTTCTTTACATTTCTATTTTTTCAAGCAGGACATTCCAATCATTTTTACAAAATAATTAGTTCCAACAGCATATCATTTTCTTCTTTCGGGGAGCTATTGCTTCTATCAATCTTTTCAAAAACTGAAGCCAATGAGTTGTCCCATTTATTGCAGTTATGTTTTCCAGTTCGAAATTATTATTTGTAGAAATGTTAAGGAGGGGGCATCTAATAGCTCCTTCCGTCCTTAACCCATGGACCACAGAGCTATTGCACATTCTCCTATATAAGGGAGCTCTTTTGTGCCGTCTATAGCATTATGTCCATTTGATAAAACATAGACATAGTATATCAATTCCTTTTTGGTAAAACATTTCTGTCCTATGATATACTAAAAAAATATCAATTCCTGTTTGGTGATTTTTTTGAATTAATTTGTAAAAAAAATTATTTTGCCAAAAGTAGCAATACGATCAAAGAAACCATTACTTGGATATAAAAGCCCTAATGCTTAGGTTCCATGAAGATCGAGATAAGGTTGATACTAAGCGAATTATAGAAAACTAAACTGGAATCAAAAATGAAGTAACATCATTGAAAAAATTTATTATTAAAACGTGCGGCCCAGCTACGAATTACTAATTTCCCTTCTTTCGCATAGTCTTAACACTACTATTTTCATTACTATTCCTGTTATTTCCATCAAATTGCATAAGAATCAAAGAAATACCAAAATTTCATTTTTATCATACAGTTCACTTTGACTTGAGGTAAAGCTCACAAAGAAACCTCAAAATCTCATACTTTATATATCGAATGTATTGGCGACGATTCTCTTTTCACATGAAAAACATGTATCATTTTGATTTATCAGTCACATTTTATGCAACAGAAACTACTTTTTGACTTTATACATTCACCTGATGAATTAAAGCCTATATACATTCAAGTTACTGACATTTATTACATAGTTTTATAAGAAAAATTAAACAATAAATTGATTAAACTCATTTATAAAATGGGTGAGGTAACTATAAAAAAATAAATTCTCTATATATTGTAAATATAATATAAATGTTTAAAATAAAATTTAAATTTTTGATATTTTATAAAATGATTCCACCAATGCATCTAAAAATGTAAATCTTTTTTGGTATCAAATAATTCAATTTTTTGCGAATTACTATTGATTTTAATATTCAAGCATCATTAAGAATTTTTTCTGAGACAATGGAAAAACTATTTTTGTTGATAAAACTAATTTTTTTCATAAAATTAAAAAGAAAATTAGAATATTTTAATTATTTTTAAATGTTTAATAAATATTGAATATATTTTTTTTTTTTTTTTAATTTTATAATACTTAAAGTACAAATACCCGTATTATACACAATCCTAGTGAGTTTGCGATAATTCAATGGTTTACAAAAATATTTGAATCAAATTTATTTTTCCAAAATTTCATTTTTTATTCAAAATCTTAAAAAAAGTTACGTTTATTTTCGTTTATTTTTAAAAAAAGTTATGTGAAAAATTAAATGTTCTATAAAAGATGAACTAAATATAGTTCATGTAATTAAATCCCTCATTTATATTTTGACACATTCATTCGGCTTTTTTTCAAAGCAAAACTCGAAATCACAAAATAATTCCAAATTACTATTTTTATCAAATCTCCAAAAAAAAATTATTTTATTGATGTTTTACCAGTGAATATAAATTAATATTCATGCGTATGATTTATAGATGATAGTTTCAACTAAAACAATTCCATCGCATTTTTAGATAATAATAATGCTCTTTATTTTTCTCATACGAAATCAAAAAAATTGGTATTTTTCAAATGGAATTTTATCAATATAAACAAGCTTTTTAGAATATATTATGAATTTTAAAAAATCATAGACATTTTAAAATATCTTTAAAAAAAACCGTAAAATAAGCATTTTTATTTTTAATAACTTAACTTTTTTTGAAAAAATTCAATGTACATTGATATATTTTAATTATTTATTAGAGTACGCCGAAATAGCGTTTTCTTTTTTGAAAAAATTAACAAAGTCAAAAAAGCGCCATATTTTCGGTATACTATTCTTTTTGTATTTTTAATAACATTTCCAAATAAAAACTTTGTTTTTGTTGAAAAATTGGTGTTTTTTGAATATTATCATATATTTTACAATAACTAACTTTTTTTCAGAAAAAGTGGAGAATTACAAAAAACATGATATTTTCGATAAAAAATATTTTTTAAAAAATCAAGTTTCTTCTTTTTTTAGTATTTGAGTTTATTTTGTTAGTAATATTTTTCTAAAAAAAATATTACTAACAAATTTATAATCCAATTGGGCAAACGATTTTTGTTTCTTTAGAAAAATAAATTTTCCTATTAATCAAACCAATACAGATTAATGATTTTTATGAACAATAGGCCAAAAAATTACAGGTTGGAAGTTATATTAGTTAGTTGAGGTGGCATATGATAAAAAAATTGGGGAAAAAAAGAAAATAGATTTCCCGTTCTTGAATAATGCAATGAATTCAATTATATAAAGTTTATAATTTATTTGATATATATTTTTAAAAATCATATTGTTAAAGCAGAATATTGATCATTCCGAAATTAAAATGATATGTTTAAAAAACTAATGACCAATCATAAATATATTCAAAATAAACACAATATTTATTGTAAATTACATTCTTTGGTATTTTAAGTAAATAAGAATAAGAATAAGATCATTATGAGCTGAAATTATTTGACTTTTCATTCAATACTGAATTAAATAAATAAAATCGAATTTCATATAAAAAACTTGGAAAAACATTTTTTTCTAAATCACAAACATTTATTGAAAAAAATAGTTTTTTTTGAAAAACAAACTTTTCTGAAAAAAAAATTTTTTTGAATAAAAACAATTACCTATCGAATTTTTTGATTATTTAGAAAAACTCACGTTGAACAAAAAGGAAGAGTTATTTCATACAGTTTTATTTTTCTTTATTTAACAAGTTTGAATATAAAAAACTTATTTTCTTTGGAATAACTTATGCTTTTTCATTATTGATACTTTTTTCAAATAACAATTCACTATTTCGGCGTACTCTATTACCATTAAAAATTGAATGTTAACGTATATATAATTATTGAAATCAAAAGCTTTCTCTCAAAAATTGAATGTTAACGTATATATAATTATTGAAATTTTATATATGAAAGTGTTTTTATTTATTTGAATTTTGGCGCCTTTTTTGCTTTTATTATTTACCTCTTTTGATTATTTTTAATTAATATTTTTTGAAAATATTCTGAAAATTTCCAAAACTTCCGAAAATTGTTTTTTAATTTGATTATATCACGAAAAATTGAAATGAATTGAACCATAATTTGCATTCGGGTGAATAATTAGCTTTTTTTAAAAAAATCCAATAACTTTTTTTAAAATCATTTGCCTTATTTACAAAAAAATCATACTTATCATTTTTTTTTTACTCCAATTTATGACAATGCTTAAAATAATTAAATAAAAAACTAAAAATAATGATATAATTATGAAATTATATTTAATTATTGAATATAATCTTCATCTGCAGTTCATAATGTTACACTTTCTATCACAAACTGTATTATTGAGCAGATGAGAACAAACATTGCAGGATTTAACGCTAAGCCACAAGTATTAGAACAATTACGTTTCCTTCTTCAAGTACCAATAATTATTCCATCTCAAACACTTGATAGAAGACATTTTCCAAATGCTGGTGCTAATGGTATTGATACAACAACTGATATTTCGCTAAATTCTGCCACAAATATTACTGTTGTATTACCAAAGAATTCAAATGATGCAACATGTTTCGATAATATTATGTATGAGAATGTTCAATTATTCGTTAATAAGCATGCTATTCCAGATACTGAATTACAAACAGTAGGTGCTAGATTTTATCAATTAAAACTTGTCGTTAATGAATTGGATGGGCCATTAGAAGCAACTAAAGAATTTGAGAATTCATTTACTGATGCACTTAATGATATGACTGAAGGTTCTGAAGATTTCGGTAAACGTCGTTCAAATTGTAGAGCAGATGGAACTTCATTTGGTATCAATTTCCAACTTGAAAGAAGCAATGCTGGATATATTTTCGATGGAGCAGACTTTGGAACACAGACAGTGCCAATAACTTTCAGAGGTAAACCAATGTTTAAAGGTGTCAATGATACATACTATAATTTCATGACAAATGATGATAGAGTTGTTGATACAGCCAGGCACCCACCTCCCCCTGAACTCTGGATTTGTCAAGATACATATTTCACAATGGATACACATAATGGTTTAGTTTATCATGGCGCTCATATTCCTCCAGAGTTATTCTAAAACATATATAGGTAAATTTATTTTTAGGTAAATGGTTAAAACATATTATTACGTCAATGGCGCTGGAAATTCTCCATCAAAATATTATGAAAGAGCTTTTCCTCATGAATTCATAGCTAGCCAGAAACCAAAGTTCATTCATGTTATTCATTGCAGATGTTTATTTAGTAACGCTATGGTTGGTGATGTTATTCTTCATGCATCTTTTGTTGAAAGGGACAACTTTTTAGATTCATTTATTTGTTTCACCAATACTGTTTTATGTAAATACAAGAAATACGAAGTCACTCATCCAAAAGATAAATTTAGAGTATGGTTTACAGATTTGATGGGAAATACGATTGATGTCCAACAATTTGTATTAGAACTTATGTTAGAGTATTGACCTACATCGGTTGGATTAGATTGCATTAGGTAGAAGGCGAAAAATGTTATTTTTCCATTTATCAAATGTCTTATTCAAAACAGCAAGTTGATGAAAATACAGATTATAAGGCAGGAAAAGCCATATCTTTAGAAGATAGAATGATTTCAGTAAACTTTGATAATACACTATGTCTAAACTCAGAAGGAAAACTTTCATGTGTTGGTGCAGGAAGTGGTTATAGTGGAATAGAATATTCAGAAGGCCCAGGGATTCATATCAACAATCACAAGATAAGCGCTAACGTTGATGGAATATCAGTTAAAGTAAACCACGCTGGTGAAATAGAAGCTATAGATAAATCTATAAAATTTAAAGCAGGAGATGGTATATTAATCACCAGAGGCAATAATGCAATTACTGCTGATATTGACGGAACAAGTATTGTCTTCAATGAATCTAAACAGTTATCAGTAGCCAATGTAGGGAAAGTATATAGGCCAGGTGATGGTTTAAATGTAAATGGAGATACTTTAAATGTTCAAGTTGACCAAAGCACAATCAAAATAAATAATGATAATCAATTAGCACTAACAATTCCAAGTATAAATTATAAAGCAGGTGATGGTATTGAAATTGATAAAGATGTAATCAAAACAAAGATTGATAATTTAACAATTCAAGCAAATCCAGATGGTGAAATTCATGCAGTTGTCCCAACAGCCGGTTCGGCTCTTTCATCTAATTCAAACAAATTCGATGTTAATTCTGATGGCACGACAATCAAAGTAAATGAAAATAATCAATTAGAAGCAGTTAATTCTGGTAGTAAAGAATATAAAGCTAGATGGGGAATTGAGATTAATGATGATACAATTAAAACTAGAATTGATGATAATACAATGGGATATCTTGATGGTAAGCTTTATGCAATGCCTTATAATGGTGGTAAAGGTGTTTTAGTTTCACGAATCGATAGTACCAATTACGTAAATGTTAATACTGATGATAAAACAATTAGAGTTAATGAAGATAATAAGTTGGAAGCAATTGGTGGAAGTAGTAAATACACAGCAGGTGATGGAATAAGCATAAACGATAATACAATTGCAATTAATCAGAATTGGTTTGATATAAGGGATACTAATAATAAAGATGGAACTTTTCAACTAAGGAATATTGGTGACGCCTCGCATCCAGATATTCGTTTATGTGCTGTTGAAATAAGACCATTAAACAAAAACCTTACTAGAGATTTCTTTACTCAAACTCTTGGGCTTAACCCTGACTATGAAATGGATTTTAATACTTCTATCAGCCAGATGGATATATCGTCAGGCACCGAATCGGAGATTCGTTGCACGGCAGAGCCAGAGATAACCGAACAATTAGGACTTGACTCCATTGTGCGACAAAATTACGGCTCTGGTGAATCTAAATATTTATTAACAATTGATGACATACCTAAGTTGAATATAACACAAGATGAAACAGCATTCCTCCAAATTCATCTACCAGATTATGTTAAAGATAGTAATGGTAAACCAATTTATTCAGTCATTTGCAATGTTAAGAAAGGATTTTATCTTTAAAATTTGAATTAATATCATGATTAATCATTTTTACATATATTAAAATATTTTTCAGTCTATTATAAAAAGGATCCTTTCATTGGAACCTTGCTTTTAATTAAAAAAAATACTAATAACCAACAAAAAAGTTTACAATTTATAATTATTTAGCATGCACTATATTAAATATCAATAAACAACTCATTGCAACATATATTTTATTATTTGCTTTCCGAAATAATAAATACAACTGATAAAAATTTTAGAAAAAAATAGAATTTTCATATCACACTTCAAAAAAAATACGATCATGTTTTGAATTTGTTACAGCTATTCTCCTATTTTTTATAATTCCATTCAATTTGATCTCTTCCCGGGAATATTTTTTGGAGTTTAGGACGGGAATTTCCCCTCTGAATAGATCTTTAAAAAAAAAATTAAAAGAAAACTCATAAATCCACACAATTTTTGATAGAACGATCATTTTTTTTTTTAAATACATCATAAACGTCTTGCCTCAATTATTTCAAAGAAACACTGAATTTTTTTCTGGAATCAAAATATTTATAACGTTATATTTACTGGTAGAATGAAAAATTGATACTTAACCAAAAAAATCAACTTTTTCTCAATATTTACTGTTGGTATTTTTACTATTTAATTTTTTTAAAAATAATAATATTTTATGAATGAAATATTTTGAAATAATAACATTTTGTAAGATATTTTTTTTGAAAACTGCATATTTATTTGAAGATGTCCTTTTTAAGAACAATTTTTATAAAAAAATTAATTTTTTATGTAATAATTGATATATTCCATCATTAGCTTACCATATCATTAAATATGCTTTATAAATTTCTAATATAAGAAGAAAATATAGACTTTTGAAGAAGTTGCTGGCAATATTCATTTTTTTGAAAAGATGGAAAAATCGAGATTAGAAAAACCCAAAAAGATATTAAGTCACTTAACAAGAATATGTCTAGTATGTTAAATTCTGCAACCTAAATATTAATCTTTAAAAGAAATCGAGTTAAAAAAAAAAATAATAATAATTCACAAGATTTTGTCAATGTTTATTATTACTCTTTTCAAAAGTAAATGTATTAATCTTGTTAGAAGATAACTTTGAATTAGTAATGTTAAATTAAATTTATGTTTTTGGTTATTGTATTTCTTGGCCTTGTTGTTGTGGGCTGGTTAATTCTGGAAGCATTACTGTAAAAGAGCTGGAAAAATTTCGTATTTCTTTGTCTCTTGAATAAATTAAATTAAGAATTAAAAAAGACAAAATTTCATGAAGTGGGTCTACCTCATCATTGATTCCTGTGCTGATAAAACTACAAAATTTATATAAGCATTGAATTATTTGCACTTTAGCTTGCTTTTCGATGCTTTCTGCTAAATCAATTGACAGAAAGGTGACCGTATTTATTGCCTCTTTAAAAGGTTCTAATTTCGTTATTCTCAATTTACGGAAACAATTGAGATATGCTTTGAATAGTTCTATCAAAGACTTTTTTACTGAAAGGTTGCACCATTGGTAAAAATATTTTAAGGGTTCGATATTTTCCGTGATTTGCTTATGCGCGAATTCCGCATACCTCTTATTGACGAGAAATGATTTGCAAGCCGATAATGATGCTTTTAGATAACGAGTATCATATTCTTCCTTAAAATATTTGATTGGAGATAAGAATTCTGAAAAATTGAGAGGAAAACGATAGCAATTAACTGCATTTATTTTACCAACAACTTCGAAAGCATTGGTTCGAACATCCATTACATCGCTTTTTAAAAGTGTAGAAACAAATGCTGGATATTGCAAAATATAAAAGTCTGGATAGACTAGGTTACGACCATTAAAAAGTTCAACGATTGTTTTACAGAGAAGGATGCATAGCTCTGGATACCTGCTCATCCAAGCGAAATCGAATGCATATTCATGAATCAAAGCAACCATATCAATTTTTTCAATATCTTTTGGGTATCTTGATATCGAATATAAAATCATTTTTAAGCAAGCAACAAGTGATGGCAAGATACTTTCATCAACTTCGTTGTCACTAGTTATACTTCGAGCAATCCGACTATTAATATTTGACAATGTCTTAGTTAGAAAAGTTGTATTAAACTTTTCATGGACGACTGCAGAGAATTGATCATTGCTGCTATTCAAAAAAGTGAATGCTATGTTTAGCAAGTTGCCCATAGATTTGGGGAAATAGAATTCTTCTACATGATAATAAATAGTATCCAAAAAAACGGAGTCTAAGTTACCATCACCTACTATGTAAATAGTATCTGATATTAAAGCAGAGGCAAGAGATACAATTACCATGTGAGCTCTTTCATACATCTCTTTCACCTCTGGAATGAGAAATTTCAAGTCTTTTGGTTTATTTTCCTTTGGGGGCACTATAACGGCATTGTACTCGAAAGAATATATTAATTTTTGACCTGTTTTTCCAAATAAGGATTTCGTTATTTGATCAAGATGACTATTCAAGCAATAGAGCATATTATCTGGTTTGAGATCTTTAATAACATCGGCCATTTTCCCATTGTTAAGGTATTTGCCAATCTGATCAAACAGGATCATTTGATCTGGTTCCAAATTGTCTATGTCAATGTTGATGAGAGAATCGAGTGCTTTTTTGACTTCTAAATGACTATCCAAACACGAGAATCTTTGGTACATTCCTGGAAATGCTGAAACTAAGTGATGTCATTATAGGACGTTTTTTTGTGGACGAAAAGAGGTTTAATTGAAAAACATGACCAAAGAATCAAAAATTTTAAATTATTGCGAGAAAAGCATATTTATCTGATATTAATCAAAATTAAATAATAAAACATATACTAAAATATTGAGAGATATCTATTGTTTTTGGAGATGAATTATTTGAGATTAATTTAACGATTCTCACAAATTTTTTTTTTTTGTGATGAATTATTTTATTTCTTTTTTGAATTTTTTGAGATTATTTTATGTTGAAATAAATTTTTTGTGAGGACCGCAAATTTTTCTGAAAGTAAAATAAAAAACGATAGGGACATTTTCAATGGTTTATACAAAATTCTTTATTAAAATTTTATTTAATTCTATCATTATTTTAACAAAAATATGCTTTATATAATATTTATATTTTAAACTTAAAATCGTAAATATCAACAAACAATTATTTTTCATTCCTCTCAATTTTTCGAAAATTTTGAGAAGATTAATAATTGAATTTGAATTTAAAAAATGACATTTTCATGTTAACGAATAACATTATCATAGATTGTATACCAATTTTTACAAATTCAATGAAATGTTGAGTTTAACTTTTTCATTCGTAAAAGTTTATTACCATTTATTCAATTCAGAAAAAAAAAATTTTACATTTATCAACAAATTCCTTATTAAGGAATGCATATATCTAATGCATACAATACGTTAAAATTTGAATGATTGTTGATTGATAAATTATATATTAGTTTTTCTGATAAAATAAATGTCTTTTTGGATTGATCCATTCAAATTTGATTTTATGATTGTTTTTGAATGCTCTTTTTTAATCTTTAATTTTGATTTGTATCATAATAAATAATCTTTTGATGCTTCAAAAAAATTATGTAAAAATTTCTATATTTATATTTATCGACCATTATTTTCAATTTTTTCTTTGAAATAATTCTTTTTTGAATATAGAAAAAACAATCTAATACTATTCACTTCATTAAAAACATTTACTGAAAATGTTTGCAAGTACAGCTCCTTTGATTGAAGGATCCTATAAAGGAGAATTTAATCTTGATTGGAAGACATCTGTCGATGATTTCAATAAGCTAGACCTTCCTGAAGATGATGCTAACGAAGTCCAAAGAACATTCTTTTATCTCACCACTATTAACTTAGACCAATTAGAACCACAGCAAATGATCCTGTTTGATCAGATTGAACAATACCTTAAAGATGAGAAAATTGTTAATTTTCTTAAACATTTTATGCCACATCAGTTGTTCGTTTACTTGATTCATCTTCTTGCTCATAGAAAGAAATTCGTAAATGAAGAAAAAGGTACAAAAATTTTATATTCTCACGATGGAAGAGAGTTTCTAACATGTTCAACAGAAGAAGAAGAGGAAGAGGAGGAAGAAGAAGCAGAAGAAGAAGAAGAAGAAGAAAAGGGTGAAAAAGAAGCTAAAAAAGTCAAAAAGGAAAAAAATAAGGACAAAAAGGAGGAAGAAAAAGAAAATGAAAATCGTGAAGAAGAAGAAAATGAAGAAGAAGAAGAAAATGAAGAAGAAGAAAATGGTGAAGAAGAAGAAAGCATCGATGCTAAATGTAAAAGGATGAATATTCAGGGTGCAAGAGTTCACATGGTAATCGCATCTCTTGTTGCTGCTTTAATATCAGGCCATTCTATATCCATAGATGATTCCTTATTGAACAATATTATGCAAATTGTATTAATTCAAATAGCTAACTCATATTTCCCAGAATCTATAAGTATCTTGCTGAATATAGCATTCACATTTTTGGATCATGAAAATGATAAGTTCTCTTGCATCGCCCATAAAAAGTTTTCTATGCCTTTTCTAATTAGGACTTTGGTAAATCTTAGTGTTAAGATTGCTGCTCGTATTAATAATAAGAGAATTAGGGAACATATCTTACCACTATATACTGTTTGCTTAAAAATGATTTTAATTTCGATATCAAGATACTCAAAAGATGTTGAAAAAGTTGATATTATTGTTTTGATTCATGAATTGGCAATCGATTTCGCTTGGACAAGTAAGTGCCCAGAACTATGCATCCTTCTCTGCAAAACAATCGTCCAACTTTTTAATGATTGTAAAATAGTCTATTCAGACTTTAACAAATTGCAATATCCAGCACTTGTTTCTACACTTTTAAAAAGCGATGCAACATCTGTTCAATCCAGTGCTTTGGATGTTATTGGTAATTTAAATGCTGATGATCGTTACGATGTTCCTCTCAAATTTTCAGAATGTTTTTATCCTATCAAATATTTTGAGAAAGGAACAGATCCTCATTTATTATCAACATCAATATTTGCTTGCACATCTTTTCTCGTCAATAAGATATATGCGAGATCCGCACATGAGGAAATCACAAAAAATTTCCAAATCATAAAAATGATTTACGATAATTGTAGCATGAAAATAAAATGGTATTTATTAGTACTATTCCAAGCATACATCAGATGTTTCATGGAATTGAGAATAGATGATTTGGCTCCTTTCAAAAGAATAATAATTACGATCTCCGAAACATTTCTTGAGTTATTTGGCACAGTTGGCAATCGAGATAAGAGACAAATGACGCAATGCTTATTGGATTTTGCTAGTTATATTCATTCAAGACTCGAGAATGGCACCAACCAAAGCGTTGAATTTTTGACATTTTTAATTAACGAGCTACGTGATTTAGATGATAAAGAAACGCATAAATACACAAAAGATTTCGAAGATATGCTTTTAAGAATAACCAACCCACAACAACAAGGCCAAGAAATACAACAACCAAAAGCATAAATTTAACATTACTAATTCGAAATTATCTTCTAACAAGATTAATACATTTACTTTAGAAAAGAGTACTCATAAACATTGACAAAATCTTGTGAATTATTATTATTTTTTTTACTCGATTTCTTTTAAAGATTAATATTTAGATTACGGTATCTGATCTACCAGTGCCTCAATATCTTTTTGGATTTTTCTAATCTTAATTTTTCCATCTTCTTCAAAACTCTATATTTTCTTTTTATATTAGAGATCAATATTCTTTTGAAGTCATTTTTTAATAATTAATTAAGATGAATGTTTATAACTTCAATTTGAAATTATTGATTATGCATCATATTTTATTTCCACTACAGCGATCTTTAAAATTGATTCGAGTTTTTCTTTTTAATGAATTTTAAGATATATCGAATAAAAACTCTTTCAATCATTCACTTGGAGAGTGAATCATATCATATTCAAAAGAAAAAAAAAAGATATGATTTGAACGTAAAGTTTTTAAATGCTGATAAAGATTCTTTTTCATTTCATTTCATATCTTTTTTTTTTTTTTTTTTTTTTGGAATATGATCAAAATAAAATTCTTTTCCATTTCATTTTTTATTCATAATGATAAGGCATAATGAAAATAATCTGTTCAATCAGAAAAATTTAGCAAGCTTGATACAATCGATTTAATAATTCTCGATATTTCGTTGATATATTAGGCTTTACATATGCAGAAAACATTGGCACGTTTTCAAGCAAATCAAGAGTAAATGGAAAATCAATATAATCTGGCAAATTTTCATTTTCAAGTTGATTCTGACTCGGCATTACATCATACACTTCATTATCGCTTATATAAATAAATCGTTTGATTCTGAGCAAATTATAAATTATCATAGTCACAAACGAAAAAATAACATCGTATAATTTACTTCCTGCGTCTTTGTCTATGCCAGTAATACCTTTTTCTAATAGTTTATCTTTAATCCTCGAAATTATGGCTGAATAACTAAAGTCAGAATAGTGATAGAAGGGTCTATTATCTTCACTTTTATCTTTACGCAAAACCTTTTTATATATAGAAGGGTCTACTGGCTTTTCAAAATATTCGACGATTTTTTCCGTCTCGTATGGTTTAATATGCCCAATATAACTTTCCGGTGGTTGTGAAGATAAGGACAGCGGCGAAATTGATGTTTGTATTGTGGGTAACATTGGTATCATCTTTGGCGATACTATTGGAGTTGTTATTGATGACGGTATTGACACATTTGTTGTAATTATTGGTGTTTCTATTGGTGACGGTATTGACACATTTGTTGTAATTATTGGTGTTTCTATTGGTGACGGTATTGACACATTTGTTGTAATTATTGGTGTTTCTATTGATGACGGTATTGACACATTTGTTGTAATTATTGGTGTTTCTATTGATGACGGTATTGATGACACATTTGTTGTAATTATTGGTGTTTCTATTGATGACGGTATTGACACATTTGTTGTAATTATTGGTGTTTCTATTGATGACGGTATTGATGACACATTTGTTGTAATTATTGGTGTTTCTATTGATGACTGTATTGATGACACATTTGTTGTAATTATTGGTGTTTCTATTGATGACAGTATTGATGACAGTATTGATGACACATTTGTTGTAATTATTGGTGTTGCTATTGATGCCGGTATTGGTGGCGTTATTTGTGATACAATTGGTGACGCAATCGAAAACGGTGTTGGTGATGCCATTGACGAAGGCATTGGTGACATTATTGGTGATGCCATTGACGAAGGCATTGGTGACATTATTGGTGATGCTATTGACGAAGACATTGGTGATGCAATCGGTGACATTATTGGTGATGCTATTGACGAAGACATTGGTGATGCAATCGGTGACCCTGTTGACGATGAAGAGCCGAGATATCTATAGAGTTCTTCTTCTGCCATATATTCCATAGAATCATCATCACTCTCTCTTTGTCGCCGAATACAATTCGGAGGAAAATTGAAACCTTGCCCTGCACTCGTATTTTTCTTTGGTCTTGGTGCTACAGTAGAAAAATTGGCATTAAATAATATTGATTTAAGTAGAAGGTTATGCAATTCTAGAGCTCCTGGTTTGCTTAAGATTTTTTTCATAACTTGGTCAAAAACTGGTTTTGATAACTTCCCTTGTAGAAACGAGTTAAATGTAATCATATACGCATTTTCATCAACTAATAGCATTAATCTTCTTTTAATTTCTTGCGAATCTTTTCTTCTGTAAAGTTGATTATTGTAAGTAGACAATTTCGATTCCATACTGATATCAATATGAATTTTTTTTTTTTTTTTTTTCTCAAAAAGTTGAATAAATTTTATATAGACAATTTCGATTCACTCAATCATTTGATTATTCATACATAAATAATTTCACTCAATCATTTGATTGTAATAAACTGGATTCGATAATTCGGACCAGACAAATAACCTCTCAAATTTATATAAAAAACAATGGATGAATCTTGAAAGCTAAACAAAGCAATTATCATACTTTTTTCGAAAAAAATTATACAACTCAAATCCGTAATGTTTAAACGTAGAAACCGGAAGAGCTGAGATGTAATTAAGCGTTTCGAATTACATGATGAATTTCTTATTCCAAAAAAGAGGCATATCTTTCAAAATTACGCCAAAAATACGTCAATAAAATGAGGAACTTACGGCAGAAAATATATGTATGCTTGAAAATAGGGAAGCAAAAATTTATTTTTAAAATAAATTTTTTTTAAAAAATCAACTTTTTCATAATATAAAATATAAAATTGAATATTTTTTTTAATCAGACCAGTTTTGAGAGAAAATCAAATGTATAATTTCTGAAGAAGGAAAAATAAAATTTTAAAATTGAATGCAAAAAGTTATATGTAACAGTTTATAATAATCCTGTCCATCTGGTATTTTTTTGACATTTCAGGATGAGGTAGATGAAACAAAACAAGTAAATAAATGAAAATATTTTTGTCTTGTTCCTAAAAGATGTAGTGGACAGATGACAATTACAGGTCAAATGTAAAGGTGATGAAAATAGGGTTAAATCTAACCTGTTAACCTTTAATGCATTTTTAGTCAATTCAATCTCATCATTTACACAAGTTATTTGTCATCGGGTTCCTTGTTCCTGGATAATGTTCCATGTTCCCAAAAAATGGAGTGGACAAAAATAATATGTATATCAGGATATATCGTTCAAAACTCTTATCATTAACGGTATCTTTCCTGTCCACTTATAACCATTTATATAGACTTGTTATTCTCCGATTCTCGAGATCGAGAATTGATTGACTTTTTGATATCGATACATAAATATGCACAGATTCTCGAGATCGATTTCAGAGATCGAGAATTTTTTTTCTCAGCTTTTGGTATCAGAATTTTCAATTAAACTTTTTGATAAATATATGATCGTATTTTAATCTCAAATATTTCATAAAAAAAGAATGTATTTTTTGATTTTAATCTTAAAATAAACATCAATACATTATATTATATATTTTTAAATATTATAAAATCACAAATACCGATTATAAAAAAAGATAAATCTGTTTGAGATCTCGAGATCTCGGTAATTGATATCAAGTTTACAATTATTTTTATATCACATTTCATATCTGATATCTTGATAATCGATAATCTCGATATCAGTTTTTTAAACTGATAATCGAGTATCAGATGCAAAAAAGTGACGTTTTTGATATCGATTCTCAAAATAACAAGTCTACATTTATATTAAACTGATTATTTAAGTCCTTAGTATTAAAATGTTTACAGTAAAGGTTATTCTTTAATAGATTCCTTAATGCTTTTATTTTATTCCTTTTGATCAGCTCTCTGATAAAATTAAGTAGTATATCCTTTTCACTAATCTCAAATATATTCATTTTTAAACAAAAACAAAAAAAAATTTAATAACAAAGATTATTTATTAATTAAATCAGCAAAGACTTTATTTCTTCTCACCATTGGTTGATAATAATAAACTATTTCTTCATCATCGTTCGAGGCTTCTTTGTTTTGTTTAATTACTTCGCTTATTATTTCTTTAGTAAGTTTCTTGTGCTCATTTCATTCCTTCTCTTTCTTTAATTACTCATTTATTTGTTGCAATTTGGATAGTATCTGGAAACTTATAAAAATTGGATCAAGATTAAGGTAGTGGTAGAACTTAGGGTTGTATAAAGGAGGTTGTTCGTCTTCATCTTTATCATTATCTTGTTCATCATCTTCGTCTTCATTATCTCTCGAGGCTTCTTTATTATTTGTATCTTCGTCTTCTCTTTTTGTATTATCTCGTTCGGCTTCTCTATTACATAGATCATATGATCTGCTCCTTTTTTTGTATTATCTCGTTCGGCATCTTCTGGTTGAACAAGATATTCTGGTTGAACAAGATCTTCTGGCTGAACTAGATCTTCTAGTTGTACTAGATCTTGTTGTTGAAGTAAATCTTCTAAATAAACTCAATCTTCTGATTGATCTATCTTTTGGTTGATCTATTTTCTGGTTTAGCTAGATCTTTTGGTTGTACTCTATCTTCTGGTTGAACAAGATCTTCTGGTTGAACAAGATCTTCTGGTTGAACAAGATCTTCTGGTTGAACAAGATCTTCTGGTTGAACAAGATCTTCTGGTTGAACAAGATATTCTGTTTGTACTAGATCTTCTGGTTGAACAAGATATTCAGGTTGTACTAGATATTCAGGTTGAACAAGATATTCTGTTTGTACTAGATCTTCTGGTTGAACAAGATATTCAGGTTGTACTAGATATTCAGGTTGAACAAGATCTTCTGGTTGAACAAGATCTTCTGGTTGAACAAGATCTTCTGGTTGAACAAGATCTTCTGGTTGAACAAGATCTTCTGGTTGTACTAGACCTTATGGTTGAACAAGATATTCAGGTTGTACTAGACCTTGTGGTTGAACTAGATCTTCAGGTTGAACAAGATATTATGGTTGAACTAGATCTTCTGGTTGAAATAGATCTTTTGGCTGTACTCTATCTTCTGGTTGTACTAGATCTTCTGGTTGAACAAGATCTTCTGGTTGAACAAGATCATTTGGATGAATTAAATCTTTTGAAAAATTCAATATATTCAATATTTTCAATATAATCAATAAAATTTTTAGCGAACAAAACCGTTGAATATTCAACTTTAACTTCAACTGAATATATTATAAGCATTTTTTTTAGAATAAATCTTATAGTAAAGGCTAATAATTTTTTGAAACAAAGAACGTTAATATATTTTGAATGAAATAAAATTTTGCTGACATACTTTTTCAGTATGATATAAATCTGTTTCAATGATATTCATATAATTTGGTTTCAAATCATTTTTTATTATAATGATTCATTTTAATGTACATCAACCTCAATCAGATATTCCTTTTCTTGTTGATAAACTTGTAAATATAACAATAGAAACACCAATTGATGATAACTTTTTACAACAAATGTTATATAGTTATCTTGATATATTTAATCATCTGAATCATGAGCCAATTTGGACAGCAAGCTTCAACAACCAAAAAGAATTTGAATTAGTATTATCCAAATGCTTCGAAAAAATAAAAAGAGAATATCATTCACTTTTAAATGACTATAATCAAGTTGAAGAAATAATTAAATTCACACAAAATGAAGGATACATAAATGTTTATCAAAATCACGTCATTTTTCAACACAAAAAGGATATCGAATTGCTCTTTAATGATGATATGAAAACTTTTTATATTTCACAAAAAGAAAGATTAAGCCCAGCTTCTTTTTTCATAAAAGGAACAGTATCCAAGTTTGAAGCAATGATTAAAAACCAAAAGCTTGAGTTGGCCAAATTTATTGAAATTATTTATAAATACGATTTTACAGAAGAAATTTTGATTACAAAAATTGCCAGAATTCCAGAATTTGAAGAAAATGACAACGATCAATTTATTGAAAATTCACAAAGTTATGCTGATAGACAAAGTTTGGATGATATAGCGCGTGCTTAATAGCAAAGTATTTTATTTGAAGTAAAAAATTTAGAAATTAAAATGTATTTTTTAATATTTTTAATATTTTTATATATTCGATTTTCAATTTCATGTTATTTTATAATTATATTTACCAGGTTTAATAGCAAGTTCGGTTCCTTGGTACGTTGCAATTACGGCAGATTTGAATCAAAATATGGCTAACAAACAGCACAGGAGATTAGTCCAATGCGTCTATTTGTGCGGACTTTTTTATCCAGAATATCGCTGGAAAGAAAAAGCTTGTCATACGACCACCAAGCGATCCGCCTACCGATATACCTGGGCAAATGTTAGGCAAAACTATTGCTGCAAGCACTGTCTGTGCGTTTGCCAAAAATAATATGGATTTTTTTTGAATTATAACGTCTTTATTTGAAAAATAATCAAGAATGATTTCTTTTTTATCATCGACGAACATCAAATAGCCGATTACTCCGGGAACGATAACCAAAATGTAGCACACAAAGAAGGAAGTTCCAACAATACGATACCGATACTGAATTTGCGGTTTTACTGGTTTTAAAAGTGGCAGACAAATGGCTGGAAGTGCAAACATTAACTAATAAACTGATATTGCATTAAAGAAGTAGAAATCCATCTTCGCTGTTAGTGTAGATTCGCATATTCCATACTTGGATAGATTCTGACATCCATTGTATATTTGAAAGCAAATCCAATTATTTCTAATATATCTTTATTAATTAATTAATTTAAGTAATATATTATAGTATATTTATATTAATTTTTAATAATAAATATTATATACATATGAATATTTCAGAAAATAATGATAGTTATTGTAAAAACAAGCCAAATAAAATTAAATAATTTTGGCTTTTTGAAATACTCATTCATATTTTGAATAGGAAATGTAAAATGTTTTTATGCTTATTGTGCTTTTGTTTAACATATGATGAGCCTACGATTTCCACAGTCTTTGGACCTGGTGATGAAGGATCTAAATATTATCGTATTCCAGCAATTGTTTGTGCTCCAAATGGATCATTGATTACTGCATCAGATAAAAGAATTAACAACGATGGAGATCTACCTAATCAAATAGATGTTGTTGTGAAAACTAGTCATGATGGAGGACTTACATGGGGTCCTACTAAAGTAATAGCTGCAGGAAATCCCAAAGGATATGGAGATTCATCTCTTGTTGTTGACCGGGAAACTGGAAATGTTCTTCTTTTGTTTAATGGTGATAATGGATTTTATCAATCAACTTCAGCCAATCCCCAACGAATGTACGTATCAATATCAAAAGATAATGGTGAATCTTGGTCTGTGCCGCGTGATATTACTTCAATGCTATATGGTTTTGAATGCCAGCATCCAGAAAGAAATACATGGCAAGGGATGTTCCTAACTTCAGGCGCTGCTCTTCAAATTAGAAGTGGACGAATAATGGTTGTTGCTTGTGTTCGAAAAAAAGATACAAGCGGAGTATTTAACTATGTTGTTTATTCGGATGATGGTGGAGAAACATGGGACGTCGGAATTACTCCTGGCTGCTCTGTTATTGCATTAGAAGCGAAAGTGGTTGAATTAAACAATGGAGACATCCTCATGAATATCCGCCAGAAACCATATCGATATGAATCAATTTCCCATGATAAAGGACTGACGTTTGGAGATGTCGTTGCTAGACCTGATTTAGTTGATCCTTCCTGCAATGGCGAAATAATACGTTACACATCAACCAGAGATGGTTATGATAAAGATCGACTTATTTTTGTGAACGATCATCATCCTTCTCAGCGAATGAATACATCAATCAAAATCTCATATGATGAAGGTAAAACTTGGGCAGTTTCGAAGGTCATTCATGCTGGAAATGCTTGGTATCCTGCTGTTACTATAACATCTGATGGAAGAATTGCTGTATATTACGAAAGAGTGGTTAATAACGCTGCTTATATGGATGTTGTCGTCATGTCCCTCGAGTGGGTGACTGATGGAGCTGACAAGTACACACCACCAATTACAGACAGGATTATGGAAAGAAATGCTAGAATAAGAAGGATTTTTTAAAAAAGTCATTAGTTCATTTTGGACATAGGCTTAAAAAAATTATAATACAGCGTAATATATATTATAAACTAAAGTAATATCAGTATCTCAAATCTAATACAGAGTTATACTGATTTGAAATTTATAATTCAAAATTAAAGTAATTTTAAACTTTTTGAAAGGCAAAAAGTCCATTTCAATTCAGGTAGATGGTGAATCACCAAATTTCAATTCAGGCAGATTACGACTCATACAGACAGGATAAAAATTCATATTGATTGCGAATATAAGGTAGTTTCCTTTCAAGAATTCGATACCGCTCTTTCCAATTTTGTACTAAACCAGCTCAATCCCTAATCAAATCAATTTATTGCCAAATCAATCCTTTGTTAAACATTATATGATAATTTTTTATCAAAATCCTTTAATTATTAGCACAATATAAAAATAATTAAGATTTTCTGCGGAAGAAGAAGTTTGGGATTCTCCACAGAATGCGAAAAAGATTTTCCACAGAAGATAAAGAAGATTCTCTACAGGGTACGAAAAAGTTTTTCCACAGAAGATAAAGAAGGATCTCTACAGAAGAAGAATCACTACAAAAGAAGAATCTCCACCGAAGAAAGATTTTCCCAGAAGATTAATCTCCACAGAAGAAGGATCTTCACATAAGAAGAATCTCTCTAGAATAACAATCTACACTGAAGAAGAATCCCCACAAAATAAGAATCTCTATAGAATAAGAATCTCCATAGAATAAGAATCTCCATAGAATAAGAATCTTCATAGAATAAGAATCTCCACAGAATAAAAATCTATGTAGAATAAGAATCTCCACTTTGAAACATTCTTGATATGTAGATTTTTATAAGAGCATTTTGAAGTGGAAATATCTAAAAATTATCATATCCTTTTATAAATTAATTTGTATTTATAATATTAAAATAGAACTTTCGAAATGGTTGTTATTAAAATCCTAACTCAAATTATTGAGAAATATGCATTTTATTTTTATGATGGTATTATATATATGTATTCATGAGATTCATTTTTCTGTAGATATTTTTTATATCATCATATGTTTTTTTATTATTGAATTTTACATCTATTTTAATCATAATACTATTATATTTAACTTAGGATTTTGAGGAATAACTAAATAATTATTTCACTTTTTCTTTCATCTATAAACTTTTTGTTTTAATGCATTGAAAATTGTTTTTATAATTTTTCATAATTCTTATTTGCTGTTCCTTCTTTTTGAAATGAAAATTAAAATATCAAATAGAAACATCATTATTTCTTCTATTTGATTTTCTTTGACTCAACATTTAATATGATTATTCAATAAAATCGATATCTGGATATATTAAGAATTTATTTTATTGATTGATATAAATAAATAAATAAATAAATAAAATCTTCTTTTTGTTTCTTAAAATATAAATTTAACCAATATATCTTTAAATATTATATTCTAAATAAAGTTGGCTTTTTCAATTATATAAAATGAAAAAGTTTCAAGTTTTAAATAGAGTTTTTCTAACCACTTACTATTCGCAAAAATATAAAAAATAAACTATACAAAAAATATAATTTCATGTAAAGTTCTCAAATTTCATCAGAGCAAAACTATTCATATTCTTATTTTAAATTAATTATTCATTTTTAAAAATAATAAATCTCATTTTATAATAAATATCAATCGCCTAAGATATATTATAATAGGTCATAATTCGATTTTCAAAATATCTAAAAAAATATGAAAACAATATTTTCAATATAGAAAAATTAGAATTATTCTTGATGATATATACTTTCACACTAGTGTTGTTCATTTTAAATATGCCAAAATTCACGATAAGCAATTTAATTTATGAATATTGTTCAATTTTAGAATTCATAATTTTGCTTGATATCTACCTTTTAATATAAATGATATGTTTAAAATTACGTGAAATGCAAATATTCTCTGATATTTTTGTATTTTATGGAATATTTTGAAAAAAGTTGAATTTAAAGAATATATGATTTAAAAATAAATTTAAGCACTAATTAATTTTTCATTAATGAATTAATACAAATTCCTTCAGTGCACGAGAAACGCATTCGGGTGTGATTTCTCTCAAAAAAATTGAATTTAAATTGAAGGAAATATTGAAATTTCTATGTAAAATATACATTTAAATGTCTCTGAAATTTTTTTTTTGTGATACTTATAGAAAATTTGAATTCATTTTCCATTTCGAAAGATGCTAAGCAAAGCTCTTAAAATAAACTTGATATTCACATAATATACATCTTCTTATAGAATATAGCTAAATTTAAATTCCAAATGGCAGCAGCAATTTTCATTCAATTTTTCACTTTTTAAATTGAATATTCAAAAAAATTGAATATTCAAATAATCCTAAACTTTTTCAAAAAGAATTGAATTTTGGAATTTTTAAAATGCATTTTTCATGTTAAATAAAATAAATATTTATTTGTTAATGATTATACTAAATTTAATATAATATTATAGATATAGATAAACATAAATGATTATCTTTTTTTATGATAATTATAGGATATATTAATATTGTTTATTTTAAAGAAAATACATAAATTTCACAAAACTCAACTCAAGAAATTGGATGAAACTTGGTAAACAGAATATGTAGATATCATATAATATTATATATCAAATAGAAGATATTCCTACGTTTTTTTATTTTTTTTGACAAAACTCGTTATTCTTGCTGACATATTAATAAATGAACTTCATGATTGAATCAGAATTTATTCTTTTTATAATTTACCAAATGATCTAATAATTTTTCAAGATGTTAAGTTTAAACAAAAAAGTACCCTTGCTAATAAAATAGTATTAAATAATCGATTTCTATGTGAAATTAGATAATAAATTTTATATTATTGGCTTTAATTAGGTAATATTATATATTGAAGAATCATCAATAAACATTCTTGCATATCTTTTTTTTGGGTAAATATTTTAATATTCAATTTATTTTTTATCAAATGCAAAACTTCATTTTACACAAACTTTTAAATTTGAATTCAGTGAAATTAAACAAATTTTCAAAAAAAAAATTTCATATAAAGAGAATCTCTTATTTTCAAAGAATATAAATCAATAAGATATCATGATTTGGACAATAATTATATGATATATTCTAAATATAGAAAAGTCTGGACTGGTTCCATACATGCGGCGAAAACTTGTTCATTTCATTGAAAAAGAAGAATTTTTAATTATTAAAGAAGATAATACATGGCAAAGCTGACTTTTTTTATTAAAAATGTTTAATAATAGATACGGTATTTTCATCCTCTGAAAAACTTTCATGAAAAAGAAAAAAATTTGACAATGATATATTTTTTGGACTTTTTCAAACAATAAATGATCGTTGATGTCAATTTATTTGTGGAAAATTTAATAAAAAATTTTAATTTACAAAAAAAAAATTAAATGCAATTTAATATTATTTCACTTGTTCAAAATGAGCCAAACTGAAATAAATCCACGTACAAAGAAGCCTTATTCAGAAGAAGTTCAGAGGCTTCATCGAAAAATTGAAAAATGCATCCAAGAATATAAAGATTTATATATCAGAATTGTTGCATTATTTGATGCTTTAAGAAGGTATTTAGGCATCACAAATTTATACTCATTCATGAAAGACATTTTTTATTTATCAAATTCACTTCTGTCAAGTTACGAAAAAAAAAACAACAAAGCCGTCTATTGCTGGATCAGCCAGAACTACGATAAAGTCATACCAATGATTAAAACAAAGCTTGTTTCAATGATCCCAAATGAATGTCCACATGGAAACGTCATTTCACAATTATACGAATTATTGTTCAAAGATTTGGATCAAAATAAAAAGTATTTAACTGACATTGAAAATGTTCTCTGTGATGTTCATGATTGTCTTAACGGCTCGCGTGTGGAAGATATCAAACGAAAATACCATTTACAAGACTTAAATTTCAATGATGTCGTAATTCAAAAAATTGAAGAAGAAAATCAAAATGAAAATGAAAATGATGATTTTCTTTTGAACGATGAAGAATACAACGAATGAATTAAAGACAATATTCAAGACAAAAAATTGGAAAATCAGCTAAAAAAAGCATTAATCTTAAACATTTCAATTATTTAAAATTTTAAATATTTTTTTTTTTTTTTTTTTTTTTTTAATCTTACTTCTTAATTATATTATTTTAATTGAAGTCTATGTAAAAAACAAACAATTTTTGAGCTGTTTTTTTACTATAGCTTATATGATAGTGTATTTTTTTCTTTTTTTCAGAAATATCTCTCATCATTCTGATGAAAATCCACAGAATTCACAATTTATGAAGATTGTAAGAAACTTTCTAAAACAATTAAATTTGTGATAAACAATAATTAATTAGATTCAGTGTGACATAACACATTAATACCATTTAAAATGTTTTTTAGTTGATTTTATTAATTTTTCTGTTACGAATATGAGCGATTACGATCTCCCAAATAAATCTTAATTCATATAAAAAAAATTAATCATTTGCTATAAATATAGAATAAAATATTCATTTTTCTTTTTAATTTGGAACAAATTGTTATTATATTTGGGGAAAACAGTTAAAGAAATAAAAAGTCTTATTTCTTTTCTATATCAATAAAATTTATTACAAGCAATTAGCTAAGAATATATCATTATTTCATTTTTTTAGCGTGCACATAGAAAGTGAAACACAGAATGCAAAAAGTCATGCTCCTATAAGTATTTTCAATTATGGAGTAATTGCAGTAGATAAAATAGTTTACTATTAATTTATACTTTGATAAATTTGAATCCTATGCTAATTCAATTTGTTCATAGGCATTGCTATAATTAAATATCTTGATGATTTGTGATTTGTTTGTTTATTTCAAGTATTTTTATGATTATCCAATTAAATAGTTTTCAAGTAATAATAAATTATTGTCATAAAACATGCAATAAGAAACCTAAAGTTATATAATTGCAAAGGTTTTAAAAAACTATTTAAACCAATTATACATTGAATTTTTTTTATTTTTTCAGAATTTAAAAATCAAATATCAATTTAAATATTTTAATTCAAAAAGTTGTGGTCAAAATACAGAATGGAAATTGATTTCTTGTCTATACTTGATGATAAAAATTCGATCAAAAATGAAACAACAGAAGAAATAGTCATTACCGTGCCAATCCTTCAGACAGACGTGAAATACAAAATTGATGCATCGTGTAAAATATCATCAAATTGTAATACTATTATTAAGAGCAAAAATTTTGAAATTTTAGCATCATTTGTTCACTTTTCAAATATTTCTTTCCAAACAAGCATTTGCGTCAAAGATGCTAAAAATTTTTCGATGTACAATTGCACAGTAAATGACGCAAAATCAGCATATGGCGCCATTTCTATACAAAATTCACAAAATGTGTTGCTTGCTAATGTTGAAATCGAAAAAACAGATAGTATTCCAGGTTTATTTGTTTATCAAAATAGTATTGTAGCTGCTGAATTTTTATCAATTCATGATCTAGCAGAAACGCTCATTGCAATTAATGGCAATTCATCATTGATGATTTCGAATTCTAATCTTCATCATTCGTTAGCGAATGCATTTTTTGTTTCTGACCATTCATGCATTGAAATTTCGAATTGTGAAATCTCACATACAAGTTATCCTTCACTATATGTAAGAAATTCGCAATGCATAGTCAGAAGCAATGTATTTCACACTACCTCAGAAAATGCAATTTCATTACATTCATCATATAATTTTTGCATCGAGATGAATACAATAACATCAATAGATGACACAGGAATTCGCATTTCGGATGAATCCAGTGGAGTCATAGATTCAAATACAATTTGCAATATCAAAGGTAATGGCATTTATTGCAACAATTCGGACGTACAAATCAATGATAACCAAATTTTCAACTTAACCTATCCATCAATTGCTATCACATCGAAATCGAGAGCTACGCTCAGTAAAAACAATGTTCACAACATCAGTTATAGCGGCATTTGCGTTCGAGGCGCCAAAAATGTTGTAATTGAATCGAATTTTATTGATGACATTAAAGAAAGTGGGATCTCAATTTCCGATACCGATATTTGCATTGTTAAAAGCAACAGAATAACAAATTGCCTGATTAACTCAGTTGAAGTTTATAACAAATCAAAAGTTCATATCCATAAAAACAATATTTTGCACATAGGAGAACAAGCTTTTTTGGTTCATACTTTAGGATACATGAAAGTCGAAAACAATTATATCGAAGATGTTAAGAATGAGATGGCCAAACTGATGTTCAAAGGAACTGGTGATTTCATAAACAACAAAATTTCAAAATGCCCCAAACTGAATGAAATTCAATCATCATTATCTTTTTACTTCTATGAAAATGGTGATTTTGGCAATGTTACAAATGATCCATCAAGAATTAATAGCAAAAATCCCAAGCCTATCGATCTCGATTCAAAAAGATGTATTGATCATAATCATGTTGAATTGTGCATGAAATGCAAACAAAAAGATAGAGACTGCTACATACTTGATTGTGGTCATAAAGTTTATTGTCAGAAATGTGCTGATTCTGCATTGAAAAATAAAGAGAAATGTCCGCTATGCAGATTCCCAATTGTCAAAGTATCAACTGGTTTTGGAGTTAGCAGTGAAGACCTTTGTACCATTTGTTTTGAAAATAAGGCAGATTCAATTATTTTGCCTTGTGGTCACATTGGCGTTTGCTGTAAGTGTTTGGAGAAATGGTTCAGTTACAAACAAATTTGCCCAATATGTAGAGTCGAACCTTGTCATTCTAGGTTACTTTCTTATGATATTTGATTTGAGATATTTGCTAATTATGATTATTAGTAAATTATTTTAAATGAAGTCTAAAAATATTGCAGCAAACTAATATGTAATATTTTTTTTTTTTGAATTATTTAAAATTCAAAATATATTCTTGTCATTCATACTTTGATCGATAGAAGTGCAAAATATTGGTATATATAACTGTATAATATGCTTTAAAAAAGATTATTGAAAGATTTATGTTTAGTGGTATTCTATTTCATAAAATCTTTTTCTCCAATATCTTAAAATTGAAAGTAATTAAGCGTAGATTAAAATGATGTATTAGCTATTTCAGCGCTTGTTTTTTTTTTTTTTTTTTTTTTTTTTTAAAACAATCAGTGAGCAATTCAACAAGAGTATTTATGATAACTTATGTATTATTGTTGAAATATTCCCTGTAGTTCAAAAATATATTTCATTAATTATAATGTGGTAAAATATCTTGCTTTCAACCTGTTTAAATATAAGAAATTTATCAATGTTTCGATTAGATTCCTAATGAAGGAATGATTTTGAAAGATATCAATCAATTGCATAAACTATTAAATAGGCTGAATGGATAATGTATTGATAAATTGACTTGAAATGTCTTTCCCTCTTCATTCAAATAATGATTCTTTTTGAAATTTTTAAAATTTTGATATTAATAAACGTATTTAAATTTTCAAAGAAAAATTTTGGATACACCATGTCAGTCCGCAAGCCCTCATAGAAATCGATCACGAATGACAGGAGAAAATGATTTTTATCAATCAAGCGAACAGCATACTGGAATCACAGATATCAAATCGTTAAAAACCGAAATACATTTATAGGAATCCAGCATACAAAGAAATTGTGATAATTTTTATGATTATTATTCCTTCTTTTGAAGAAATATTAAAAGATTCTTCAAATAAACAAAATACATTTATAAGATTATGTATAGAAGTAGCAAAAATAGCAAAAGATCCGAGAAACTCTACAGAGTACAAAGATTTACCTAAATCATTGCAAGAGTGCAAATAAAAAATGAATGATTTAACTCAAAAAAATACAGTTATAATTAATGATGTTTTTAAATATTCGCAAATAAAGAGTTATGATAATGAAAATCCCGATAATGCGCGTATTACAATTCATTTAAATAATATAGATAGTATTTTAACACGGGAAATAGAGAAGAATAGACAATATCTTCCAAATCATTTAATTAATATCAAAGTAGATGCAAATGAAGATCCACAGTTATCCAAAAAGCCCTCGAACATATTATCCTCTCCATAGAGAAAGAAAAGAAAGTCAATTTTTCCTTCTGTTTCAGAATTACTTTCACCTAATTTTAATAAGAAAATAAAAAACCACATTTTCCAATATAATACAGAAGTTCAAGACTCGTATAATCTGTATAAATCTGAAATGAAGGTTTCTGTAGTTAAAACTACGTCAACTTCTTTCAATCAACAAAATTTAGATGAATTACAGATCAGTAAGTCAACTAAACAATAAAAAGAAGAGATTCCTTTTGGAAAAAGGCCTATAAGAAAGAAATCAAGGAATAGAGTTAGATCAAAAAAATCGTGATATTTGTATTAACTTGTTTGTTTATTGAATTCTTATTGAAAGGTTGTTTTATGGAAAAAATCTTATTGTTTTTATTTAATATATCTTGAATAATCATTTTAACATTGTTCAAATCTTGTTTCGTAACTTTCATTAGTTGAACTTTTTTAGCCATCAAATGCGACAGTATAGAATCTATATTTAGGATATTTCAATCTAAAAAAACAAATTCTATTAAAAAAGGAGCAATCCAAATACTCTTACACAAATATTACTAATCTCTCACTGCTAATCACCTCCAGTATTAAAGCATTTATGTTTAATCTATTAGTTGTTATAAATGAGCAGTATGTTAAATTATGTTCCTTTAACTGCATTATCATGATCTTCATATTCTAAATCTTTTGGTGAGAAAAGTTTGCTTCGAGCAACTTCAGTTTCCAATAATAAACTCATTTGAATTGCGTATAGTATATCTTTGCCTACTTTAACTCTAAACAAGCTTCAATGAAGTTATATTGTTCAACAAATTACAAATTTAGCTTTTTGAATGCGTGTTCAAAGTAATCTTTGCAATCATCAATTGGCGAGCATATAGAGCCGCATTTTCTATTTTCTTTAATGCCATTCATACATATACTATCTTATTGGCGCTGACAACAGTGGCGATGTTAATTCTTGGTAGCGATTGGAGTTTCATTTGCTGGATCTGATGATTTAGGTAAATTTCATCATGATTAGCATGCAATAATGGTAAAAAAGTGATTTCGGAAATAGTAAATTTAAATCGAAAAAAGTATGTTACATAGATGAGGAATAAATGATGTAACAACTTATTCAATCCTGATTAAAGAATATCCGTAATATTATTATCAATGATTGCGTTGTAATAAATAAATTCGGTTTCTTTTCTTTCAATATAGCATGACCGACCACTAAAAACTTTGCTTAATCTAAATATGCATCCTTCTATTTTAGCACTTGTCATTGTATCTTCTGCACAACCATGTGTTGTATTAGTAAAAACTTTTATCTCTATATGATTAATATCTTTTCTTTTCAAAAATGGAATAATAACCAAGGCTATTACAACAATAATTGTGACAATACAAGCAACAATGATAGTAATAATTACTGAAATTAATACAATTTTTCTTCTTTGCTGTCCATTTTTATTACCAATTTTATATTTTCCATCTATATCTGGATCTTCTTTTACAATTGAGTAGTTGGTTTGCGCATTGCTTTTATAATCTTCAATCGCTAGATTTCCAGCAAAACAAATGAAGTCATTAGCTTTAAAAGATATGTTTGTATCATTTTGTTTAATCACTTTTATGTAATTTGAATTCATTTCATCAGCTTTTTCGTTTTTTCTATTAAATGAGAAAGAATTTTTTCCTAACAAAAGATTTCCTTTCTATTTTATTTCAATGATTAATTGCGTAGAATCACGAATAGGCTCGTTTTTGATTATATTGTCTGTTAAAACAACATTTTCTCTTTGTAAAGTTGTCAGCATCATCTTTGATATTGTTATTTTCAGCATCATCGTACTCATCGTCGCCTTCATTAGAATCGTCAGAATCATCTTCATTATTTGTACTATTAAATTTACCAATATTTTGAAGAGTTCGTTTTAATTTCTGTTTGCTGATGGATCAATTTTATGATAAACATTTGAGCTGCAATTTGGTCCTGTAAAGGTATTATTGAAAAAGTCGGATCGGTATAATTTTGAATATGAATAAGGCGAATAATAATCAAAATTTTGCGCCTCCATTTGAAGCACTGTCATTAGAAAACGTTAATTCTTCAAAGGCTTATCTTGATCTTTTATAACTAACGAAATAAATAGCGCCTCCATTTTTTTTGGCCCTGCAAGATTCAAACAAGATCTCTTAAAATTCAATATTGCATTTAAGTCCAGAAAAGCCGATATAATTAGCTCCACCATTTCCGCCTGACCAACAAAAACGGCACGTGGTTGCATCAACTTCCAATTCATTGTTATTTTCCGTTACAAGGACATAAATGGCACCATCTTTAGCATCGCTGTAGCTTTCTAACAGGCACTCCTCAATTTTCAATCTCGCAATCAAGAAATGTCAAGATTACTTAAAGAGCTCCAGCTTTTCTATCTGTTGAACAATTAATAAAAGTGCATGTTTCCAAATCAACCTGCGCATTAATAACGTGAATAGCACCTCCATCTTGAAGTATTGGTGATTGAAAATTATGAAAGCATGCTTTCTCGAATTCAACGCCTGATCCACCTACATAATCTTGACTGTTAGGATAACTGTCACATTTGTTGGCTAAGGATGATAACAATTCAGTAGCAGTTTCTGATTTACAAGAATCGATATTTTGGAATTCAAAAATGAGCAGATCTGAATAATTTTCAGTCGAATTGATCTGGATATTCAAGATTATGTAGGTGGATCATTACACTCAGTCAATTTAAATGATTCAAATATTCCATTTTCAAGTAGTTCCAATTTTTTGTAACTTGCAATTGTTTTATTCTTTGATGAAAATGAACACAAACCAAGAAAAATATTGGCGTTTGTTTTTGTTGCATTACAGCTTTCTATATAAACATTGACAAATTTTTTTTCATTAACTATAGGCATGAAAGAATCGCGACAAAGAATCAGTTTATGCTGAATTGATTAGTTCTCGTCTCCAACCAAAAAATATAAAGATGATCTTTAAAATAGATACTTCGTTATCATCAAATCTGCAACGTTGAACAACAACTTTTTCACGTGAATAACCATATATTGCTCCTCCTTTTTCAATTGCAGTGTTGAATTTAAAGGTACAACCTTATATTGAAATTGAATTACGTTCTGCTTCACCATTTGTAAATAAGATATAAGGCCCTGCCATTGATTGCTTCACAGTTTGTAAATAATGCATTGCATATTGAACATGAATGCTGAGTGAGTTTATCTATTGATTAATGATAAATAGCTCCTCCATTTTTACCAACACAATTATCAAATTGGCATTAATTTAAGGTAAAATTGAATTCATTTTTGTTAATATATATTGCACCTCCATTAAAATTGATATTACGATAATTTGAAAAAATTACTTTCTCTAAAAAAAATTGATTATTGATATCATTAATTCTTGAATGAAATTAATATAATTCTTCTTTTCTTATTGATTTTATTTTCCTTTCTTTGCAGCAAAAAGATATTTTATATAATAAAAAGAAGCACATCATTTGATGAACTTTGGATAAAATAAACAACGATAATGAAAACACCAAGATTCTAGTTATAGATATATATAGGTGGACTCGAACTTGATCTCCTAAAAAGTCGTAAATAGGACTTAAAGTCTAAAAAGTTTATCTCAAAAAATCTTTAATTTAATTTTAAGTCTAAAAAGTTTATCTCAAAAAATCATTAAATTGAATTAAAGTCTAAAATATTTCATCTAATTCGTCATTAAAATATTCTATTCCCTCAAAAGTTTATCTCAAAAAGTCTCTCAATTTATAACTAACTAGAAAAACATTTATACCAAAAAATCAAATTATTATGGCTATGTCTCGAACTTTTTTGATCAAAAAATCTTTGAAATTATGACAAATACTCTTTTTTAAAAAATCAAAAAGTCTTTTTTTTGAAATATACTTTTTTTTCTTGTAGAAAAGAGATCCTTTTTCTAGGATAAAGTAGGTTATATCTCCCAAAATATCTTTTTTGGAAAATTAATTTCCATTTTACATTAAAAGGCCAATCATGAATTAATATGTATTATAGATTCTCAATTTTCTTTAAAATTGTAATAGTTTCTATACTTATTTTTAAACTTTTCTTATTAAAAATCATATATAATTTATGAATAAAAATAGCTTCGCATACTTTTTTTATTTTCAAAAAGATTGATCTAAAAATTTCAAGTTTTTTATAATGTAAATATGATACACTATTATAAAATAAACTTTTCATTGCTCTAAAAAAAGATGAGCTATCAATGCGAAATGAATATTCATTTTACATTTTCTAATTCTAATCTTTTGTAAATAAAAATTAAATTTGATAAATAAATATAATATCTAAAATAGTTATTTTAAATTAATTAATCTATTATTTTAAACAAAAATATTTTTTTATCAAGATATTATTTGATTAATAATTTTGAAATCAATCTTTTTGGCACTTTTACGGTAAGCAAACGAAGCTTTTTGTCTATAGAAGATCATAAAGAAATAAAGAAATTCATACCATCTATAGAATATATGCTTTAACATAAGATTATTCTATGGAATTTACGTATTAAAAATAAAATATAATTCTTCTACAAAAATATAATAATTATATTATTCAACATTACTATGAATCAATTCCATTTCTAAATAATAAATATGATATACATGTATTTTTGATTGAATGAACAATAATATTAAAAGAAAGAAATTCAATTGCATATTTTGAAGTTTTTTTAATATATCTATTACGATTAATTGTAATAATAAGTACCACTTAAAAGGTTATTTTAAAGATTTTTTGATCAAAAAAGTTCGAGACATAGCCATAATAATTTGATTTTTTGGTATAAATGTTTTTCTAGTTAGTTATAAATTGAGAGACTTTTTGAGATAAACTTTTGAGGGAATAGAATATTTTAATGACGAATTAGATGAAATATTTTAGACTTTAGTAGTATACAGTTACTAGCATAAAGGTCTAAAGCCCTTTACACTAGTAACTTTTGAGAAATGGGTTTAGTTATTCAATTTTATGCATGATTTGAATGTTATATTTAATTTTGGAATTAATGAAAGAATTAGTGTTAGAATTTATTTTATCACCAACGAAAAAATGACATTTGAGAAAGTTAATGAAAGAATAAATGTTTTATTTAATGAAATCGTTAAATGCCAAAATCAAATGTGTGAATATATATGTAATTTCAATGAAAGTCATTCAATGAGAAAGCGTTTATACTGGACTAATGAAATCAAAAAGACTCGTAAATTAATGAAATCACTAAAGACTGAACTATCAATGTATATGTTTTAATTGAATTCGTTATTTTTCATTCATAAATCCGTAAATCTTGTCAAATCTGTAAATCCGTAAATCTTGTCAAATCTGTAAATCCGTAAATCAGTAAATCTTGACAAATCTGTAAAAATTGAATTAAAATCTGCAGATCTGGGATTTTTCAATGCATTCAATTTCATTAAAATTTTAAGATTCAATAGCCTCTCAAATTTTTTGGCATCTCCATAATTGAATACTCATTCAATTCCATAAAATTTTATTATTGAATACTCACACAAAAATGGAAAGTTCGTTATTTAATTTATTACATCCATTTATTTATTTCATTTAACATGTCATTTATGTAAAAATTTTTATGACAAAATTAATTTAATGTTAATATATTTTTATCTATAATAATTTTTATCACCAACGAAAAATAAATGACAACAATATATGATGCGCCATTAGATAAAATAGTTGAATTGTATAATTTAATTACCGACTCTAATGATGATTTAAATGAAATTCTATCAGCTTACGACAATAATGAAAATCAATTAAGAAATGATTTAAATGATGAAATTGCTGATGAACTATTAGATAAATACAATTATGATGGAGATTATGAAGACTTCAATGCTATCTACTATTTCATCAAAGGTGTCAAATCTGAGGACGCTCACTGGGAATCGTTAATGAACATTCAACCTCAACCATTAATCAAACAATTACCTTTACCTCATGCACCAAAACATCCAAAACAACCAAAGAAATACATTGATTCTGACACATCATTCTTCAACAAGCTCAAACGTTTACCCAAAATCAATGATCCCTTTCATGATTTCAATCGTCAACAATTACAATTGAAGTTCAATCGTGATTTGCATAAACGTGATCAACAATTCCTTTCACAATTAATGCAACATCAAAATGACTTCACTAACTTTCATTCAAGACCATCCAACAACGATGACGAACCAATTGATGAATTATTTACACCAAAAGAACTTAATGCAATGACCATTAAATCCTTCAAACAATGGAAAGAATTCAATGAAAAACATAAAGATGAACAACAACAAATCGTTAATGATATCATGGAGCAACTCGAAACTTCACCAACTGATTGGACCATTAATTTTGAACAACTTAATCAATTAGGAAGAGAATTAATGTTTCCATTACTCAAACAATTCTTTGCTGAACATATTGATTCATTACCGATTACCAGTAAATACATGATTCGATATAACGTTAATGGTCAATGGCGAAGTTTTCCATTCAAGTCGGAAAATTACAACAAATTAATGAATAAGTTTAATGAACAAAGTTTCATATTCGATATGGATACAAAACCTCCTGAATACTTTTATGAAAACGGTGGTGAAGAGTTACCTGATTGGTCATTCTTTTCTGCATTACAATTTACTAAATTGATTGATGTTGATGGTCACAATGATGTAGGTGGTTCATTCTTTCATTACTTAGTCAAACACAATATCAATAAACAAATCATTAAATACTTGCAACGATTACAGATATTCGATAAACTCGTTAATGAAGATGGTAAACAACGTGATGAATTAAACGATTGCTGTTTCATTTATGCACTTAAACAAACTGGATGCTATAGTGAAAACGATTTGAATCTCATGAGATTAAGAATTAATAACAGATATTTATCTCAGTCATCAATCAATTCCATTTGTGAAGAATTTCATATTAAGATTCATTTGACATACATTAATGAAGACGCTAAACGAAAGAAAGCAACTGTTCAATCATATAAAGCTGGTAAACGTAAATCATTCATGGGTGACGAAAATGCAAAACCAAATCGTACTCATACATTCAACGTTTATGAAAATCATTACTTCATTGAAGAGAAAACTCCATTCAGCACATATTACATTAAACATTTAGGAAACGCTAAAGCTGGTACATTAGATAAAGAATTAAAAGATGGTAAATGGCGTCCAGCTCGTTATTTCATTTCATCCTCAAATTTAGTTCGTGAATTATTCAAACAAAATATATTCACTCCAATCACTTATGGTCAATGCAGAATTCTTCACACAGTATTCTATAACGAAATTGATTCAGATATTTCAAACATCGATTTAGAATACAATCCTAAAACATGTACTCAACTCATTAAACCTGACAATCATAAAAAGAAATCATCCACTTCATTATCCCACAAAGATCCTACATATTGGTATGAGGATCCGAGATATAAACCCGGTATGTTTAATGTACCTTTATTGAAGTAGAATGATTAATGGATGAATTGATTGAAAATTATCATTAGGAATACAATCGGGCACGCATTTCATCTGTCAATTCAGGATCAGGTTCAGGTATCAATTTCATCACTCTAATGACAAGATTAGCGAACTCAATAACGGTCAAACATGTTAATATAACACTGATGTACAACATAGACATAGTCTCGAATCGAAGATTCTTTTGAACTAAATCAAAAATATTTTTACTTAAGACCAAATATTTATGTCAGAGATTAAGGTGTTGGAACCAGTTAAGAATGTTATTAAAGAATTCGATACACCAGATGAGTTCAATATGTATTACATGAAGAATAAGGATGAAATTGATAAACTAACGACTCATAAGTTGAATAAGATGTTCAAGATTGATGGGTATCGAATAACTAGAATACAAGGCACATTAATGCTCAGAACTGATTATGCAGCGAAGAAAAGGATAGATAAACAAGCTTCGTCTGTTGATGAATTAAGGGATAGAATTGATGAGTTGCAGAGTGAATATGAAGAAATTAAAGATCGAATGAATCAATTGATTGAAATCGTTAATAAACACTTTAGTTAAGGTTCATTGTTCATTCTTGAATTACTGTCTCTCCTCCTTCAGTTACATTTACATACATGTAAGGATGACTGTCTGGCTTTATATTTTTGATCGAAAGCAATCGTTGATATAGTGCATAGAATTCATCAAAATCAAGATTAGACGCTGATTGTGAATAAATGAAGTGCAATTGTTGTTTGTTGAAACATGGAAATATGAATAACGTTGTGATTTCATTCTTAATGTGAGGTTTAATGCCTTTCCATCCTTGAATGAGTAAGAAGTAAGTAATGTTTGTATGTCTGCAACGACGAATTTGTTGACTAAAGAATGATTCCTCTGATGAAAACAATTTACTGTTACTAATATCATCAAATAGAACGATTGTGTGTAAGTAAGGTTTACTGAAGTCATTAATGTGTAAAGCATCGAATAAAGCTTCACGTTGTTCATCAATGATTTTGTCTTCTAAATGTTCACGGAGAATGAGATAGTATAGATTCTTTGCAGCAATGAGAGTTTTAATGAATTCAACTGAATCCTTTTCACTAATGGTGACATAAGGCATTCGAATCATTTGCTTCAATGATTGAAAGGATTTATCGTTTTCATCACCGTTTTTAGTAACATAAATCAATAAATGATGTGTATTTAATAGAGATATCTTAATGATTTCCTCTAATGCTATCACTGTTTTGCCCAATGATTGTTTACCAACAATGACATTTACTGAATTGTAACGAACTTTGATGTCTTGATGTATTGGTTTAATTAATGAATTACTGGTTTCATTAGATTTGGACTTTAATGTATCATTAACTTTGTCTCTAATGAATGATAAATTGTATGAAGGTTCTGTTGTCATAAATGCGTTTTCATCAAAAATAAACATTAATTATTGAGCTTAATGGTTAATACAGTGATTCAGAATGAATTTATTGTGGTGGTGCTAAAGCATTTGGTATCATGAATTCTCCTCCTTCACGTTGATAAGCAGGGTTATTCATTAATGCATTCTGATGCGCTCGTTCAACTAATTGAGTTAATGTAGTAGTAACGTCATGAGTTAATGCAGTTTTCTGATCTTCACTCCATTGATCATTAGTGTAATTGAGTCTGAATATCATATCATCAACGGTTTGATCAATTTCATCAGCACGTGATTTCTTAATTTTTGCAGCAGATTTTTCATTAGTGACACCATATTTTGTATACAATGGTTGAAGAACTGTTGTATTCCAAAAGTCAGCAATAGCTTTTGCAGAAACTTGTAACCTTAATTTCTTCGGAACTTCACAAATTTGAAGAGCGCCATCAATGAATGGACCAGCTACATATTTACGGAATCTATTATATGAAGACATTCGTTTTGGTGGTTTAACGTTGTATTTAGTTAAATCATATCCCGCAAACTCAACTGGATTATTATTGAAAGAAGAAACGTTACCACGTAAACTAACATTACTGTTTTCATCATCGTAAGTAACATTATACAATTGCTTTCTGAAATCATTGAATGAATGATTATGACGATCTTCACGAGTTGGGTATTTATTGTAATAAGCTAATGTTTCAGGATAATTGCTAGCTTTAGTTGTATAACCATTGACAAACATTGGTTCACCTTTACGATTGGATATAACGACATCAGGAATTCCATCATTATTTATATCAGTCAAGTTTTGTAATGAAGCTGGTGCATTAGGATTACGTTTATTGAGTTTCCATGGTGAACTTGGATTAGCTGCATTATGTTTAGTAATTAAATCCTCTGCACCTTGTGGAGAGATTGCATTCTTTACACGTTTGATATCACGTTGAAGGTCTAATATAATGTGTTGCAGTTCCTTCATACCGACTTTATTGTTACTAAATCCACCAAATAATTGACCATCTCTAGCGGCGGCAAGAAACCTTGCAATTAATTCAGTTTTAGCAACATTAACATCACCATTAGAGTAACGTTGAACTTCTTGAATCGTTAATGGCTGTGGTGCATATTTATTATAAATGTTTAGCAAATCCTGAACAGAAAGCGTGTTTTGCATGAAATCAGCTAATGGATTAACTTGTTGAGTCATTTGCTTGACACTAAAAATAAAAATGAATGAAATCGAATTTACGTTTTAAAATGCATCAGGGTCTATTTCGGTTTCAATGAATTCATCTTTGGGTTCATCAATGATTTGATTTCTGATTCGATTAATGTTTTGTTGATTTAAGCATTGATGAATCTCTGATGGGTAATAAACGATTTCTTTATATTCTTGAGCTTCAAAGTCAACATTTAATATAAACATTTTTGACTTGTTCTTAGGTAAAGATCGTTTATCAGATTCACTGAATGATATACATAATTGCTTGTCATAAATTTCAAGTATTTGCTTGTGATTAATGTATATCTTTTTGTCTTCAAAGACGAACAATTCAATGAATACAGGCTTAATGCAGAGTTGTTTATACTTGTTCTTAAATGCATCCTTACCTTCGAAGTAAACGTTTGCACTATTTGGTGTACATGAATGGTTTTGTTTAGTGTATTTACTAATGGTTTCAACGAATTTAGTGATTGAATTGTACGTTAACTTTGTCATTTGCGTTGCAGTAAAAATATTGGATATAATGGTTTCAATTATTTTTGGAATTGTTTGAAAAATAAATGGTATAACGAATTAAAACATTGGAGTATCTGAATCAAAGTCATAGTTAATGTTATCATTATTGTTCTCAGAAATAAATTGATTAGCGAATTCCATATCAAGTCTCATTTGTTCATCAGTATATTCTCCATCAGATATGAGTACAGGTTCGTTTGCACTAAGTTCTAAATCAAAATCACCATTATCGTATAATGTTTGAATATCCCTTTGACAATGATTAATGGACTGAAGTAACTGTTTACATTTTTGATTGTCCTTACATTCTTTCAATTCTTTAATAAGACTATCGAGTATATATTGTTTGTATTCAATGCATGCATTATTGTTAATTGTTGTCATCTTTTTCGTTGGTGATAAAATAAATTCTAACACTAATTCTAACATTAATTCCAAAATTAAAACTAACATTCAAATCATGCACAAAATTGAATAACTAAACCCATTTCTCAAAAGTTACTAGTGTAAAGGGCTTTAGACCTTTATGCTAGTAACTGTATACTACTACTTTAATTCAATTTAATGATTTTTTGAGATAAACTTTTTAGACTTTAAATCAAATTAAAGATTTTTTGAGATAAACTTTTTAGACTTTAAGTCCTATTTACGACTTTTTAGGAGATCAAGTTCGAGTCCACCTATATTAAAAAAATAGTTTATTACATAAAATATATAATATTATTATGATTAATGATTTAATTAAAAAATAAATATATTATAAAATATATATTACTATATATTTATATAAATAAATAATGCTCTTTATAATTCTGACATATTATTTTACGTTAAAATAATTTCAGAAAAAATTAAGAGAAATTAAAAGAGATAAAAAATATTATTTCTGAATTAATAGAATAAGTAATAATTACAAAAAACTGATTATATCTCAGTAATTTTATAAAAATATTAAATTTTGAACGACTTATTTTAATTATAATACTAGATATTTTTTAATTATCATTTGATTCATCTTGAATTACTTGAAATTATGAATATTCCATATTCGTTGTTTGTTCTTAATTAAATTGAAAAAGCAATATTTATATATAATACAATTTATATTATTTAAAAATAAAATAAAATTATGAATATATTAAAAATATAACGCAAAAACAAAGAAAATAATTTGAAAAAATAAACTATTCAATATGTTTACCTCATCTTATTATTATTAAATATATTTTCCTGAGAATTTATTTCATTTATCTTTTAAATAAACATAAATATAAATTATAATTTAAAATTAAAAAAAGATAAAATTATATAAATTGTTGATTAATAATCAAATATAAAGAAAAAAACATTTTATTTATCATTAGTCTTTTCAATCCAAATTTGGCCAAATAATGACATTTAAATGATTAAGAAAAAACACAGCTCAAATAAAATAATATCTGATAAAGAATTTGAGCTAACTTTGCAGAATGTGAAGCCAAACTTTTATGAAATTGATTGCGGCAAATACAGAGATGAAGAAGTCGCTGTATCCTTTAAAATTAAACTTATTGAAAAAGGTTTCCTATTGTTTAAAATCAGGTTTACCAAGCATCCCCATATCAATCCATTTTGTGTTATTATTCATGTTCAAATTGGTGATCAAATAGAACGGTTTTTCTATGAAAAAAAATCAAATGAGTATAGACCCCTCAATTTTTATCATACTAAATTCCAAAAACAATCCATTGTAAAAGAAAAAGTTGCAATAAGGTTTAAATTACATCAAATATCACTATTTATTTGCACTTTAAATAATAGTCATACCTTATGCTACCTCAATTCTGCAACCCAATTACTAGCTCATTTAAATCAGTTTAGGAAATTTATATGCTCAATATCCAAATGCGATGAAGCACGATCTACGCCTATACCATACTATTTAAATCGAATGAAGGACCTTTTTAATCAAATGGAGAGAAATAATGAAAAATTATCTACAGTAATTTTAGCAAGATCGTTTGGATGGTCTCAAATTGCTCTTCAAATTCAATGCGATGCGTCAGAATTTTTATATACTTTGCTAAGCCACATTAGCCACAATACAAATCCTGAAAAACTGAAAAAATTCGATTCAATATTTGCCTCCCATTTTATAGTTCGTAAAATACAAAAAACAAAGTCCATAGAAAATATTGGTATTAATTCAAATAATTCTAATATAGACGAACAAAACCAATCTGATCACAACGATAACAACGACAATCAAAACAATAACGCAAATACTACCAACGAAAACAATAGCCTAAATTTGATCACTAGGAATTCTAACCAATCCAACACAGGAACGCCAAATGAAGGAGATGACAACACATATAAAGAGATTGAAATCATGCTTCAAACGTACAGATATGCAAATGGTTCGATATACACTATTATTGAAAATTATCTCGCTAATGACCTTTTTGTCAAAAGATTTGAAAAGTTTCCAGAAGTCCTTCTTCTACAGGTCAAAGGTCGATATGAGCAATTTGAAGACAAAATTGACCTTTCCAAATTTTCAATCAATCCTGATTCTCAAAACATTCAACATAGCAAGTACACTCTTTCAGGCTTCATAGTACATGTTGGCTCGTTCAGTAATTCAGGCCACTACAAATGCGTTGTTCGTTCCAACTATGAAGATATCTGGTATTATTTCAATGACAGCGTCTCAGGCCTGTACAGCTGTTTTGAGTATGAATCCAACATCCAAAAGTGTCTTCATTCCATTGCCAAGAAAGCCAATGAGACAGAATGCATCCGTGTTCTGATGTATGTTGCCGACGATGTTCTTCATCATTACTTTGATCCTAATGAAAGATTCATGCCGATCAGCAAAGGTCAATTTCAAGAGGTCAAAAATGATCAATCCGAGAATATCACTTTCTACATCATGACGAATGAAGATGTTGTCGATCATATAGAAAAGGGTCACGTTGACTTCAAAGAAGTCGGTTTCACTTTTTCATTTGAAGCGAAGGCGACCGTTAAGAAATCAGAGGTCTATGAAAAAGTTGCCAAGTATTTTGGCGTTGATGAAACGACGTTTGTTTTGAGAGCAACCGATATGAACGCGCCGACAATTGACGTCTTTTTGAATACGCCAACGATCATTCCAAGGCCAAAAAGTTCCTATCGTCTCTTCTATGAAATTATAGATTACGAAACTGATCCGACAAAGCAGCTGACCATTCCGTACTTCTTCCTCTATTACAAGTTCGATCCGAAGAAGTTTCTGCTCAACTTGGAGAACAACCTGAACCACTCGCATATCTCAAAAAGTGACAAAAGGCCAATTGCGCCAAAGTCAGTTGACCCAAGACGCCTCAAGGTGCGAAGGAAGCTCATCCCTGGCTTTCTGAAGACGAAGTTCCAGAAGGAGGAGGAAGAAGAAAAAAGTGACAGCGATGAAGACAACACTCAAAAAGTGGAAAAGTTGATTGAGAGGAATGATTTCACTTACATAAAAACGATCGTTTTGACACCGTATGATAAATTGAAAGACGTTAAAACCGCCATTTTGGAAAAATTGAATAAATCTGACAATGCGACCGTTTGTTTTTACGCCACTGATGAAAACGCGCAGATAATTGAAATTGACCAGACTCAAGAAATCAAGAAGTTCTTATCAGGGCAGACATCAAAGTACATCTACGTGCAGACCTTCGAAAACGAAGGAAGTAGCAATAACCTTAAATTGAATAGCGACCAAATAAGCATTGAAAAAATAATGAACATGAAATTCCTCTTTCTGAGGTACATGGAGCGTGCCCTTTGCCGGCCCGTCAATCCATTCAAGCTTTCAAATGTCTTCATGATTGAGAACCTCTCAATTCCTGTCACTTTTTGTAAGCTCGATGATCCGGCGGTTAGCAAGACGATGCTCTTCCCAGTCGTCTGCCCATTCTCTCTCAGTGAGCTGAACAAGATCATCTGCGCGGCAATGGACGACCGATACGAGAAATCATCGTTCATGCAGATTTTCTTGTCATTCAGAAAGGACAGTCCTCCGTTCATTGAAAAAGTGGACTCAATTGAAAAGCTACGTCGCGCGCTAGAATACGCGCTTTTTAAGTCCGAAATTTCGGTCTACAAGGTACACTTTAGCCTGTCCTCGTCATCGCTCGAGAACATCCATTACGATACGGAATCTGACACCGATTTCAAGTCGAACTTTTTCATTCATTACAAAAAGTTCGACTCAAAAAAGAATGACCAAATTTCACTGAGGTTTTATTTCTCAGAAGACGCGATAAACACGAAGATGACATCTCAAGCTCTCGTTAAAGAAGGCTCAAAAATTTCAGACATCACTCAGAATTTTCTAAACGTCTTTCCTATTGAAAAATTCAATGAAGATGATCGTCACGAAATTGAGAAGATCATGAGAAACGAGAAAAAATTCACGGACGTTTTTCGCATCATGAAGATCACAAATTGCAAAATCGCAAATACGGTTAAGGTCAATTTTTCACTTTTCTCAACAATAGCGATTCGTTTTGAAAGGATTCAGAACAACCACACTCAAATTGTCGGTTACTTGCCGTGCTACTTCGGCGCAAGATTCAACAAGACAAACTTGATCGTGCCTTTCGGCTCGCCGTTCTTGTTCCCGGTCGCCAAGGGCAGAGTGGACGCCTACAAGAAGGACATCGAGCACTGCCTTATAAAGGAGGACATCGTGGCAGCATTGAAGGGAATAAAGAAGGACGAGGTCGAGCTCTTCGTAACCGAATTCCAGGGGATAATCTTGCAGGACAAAAAGGTGAACGAGATTGAGAAAATAATCGCGCCTTGTGAAGTAGTCGAGATGAACTCCGAGATTAAGACTTACGTCGCAGTGTGCTTCTCAAATATGAACGGAGCGTCGTTCTTGGACGAAAAAAAGTATTTCAATGGCGATATCAAAATTTTATATTGATCTATTAAACTTTTTTTTTTTCCTTCCTATTTAAGCATCTTTTTATTATTATTATTATCATGGTTATTGATACAATCATATATAAATTTTTGATCACATAAAAAAAAAAAAAAAACTGATATGCCACTGACAAAGAAAGAATCATCACTAGACGAGCTCAACAGAAATATTATCGTGAACATAAGAAGATATAGTTGGCTGAACTACGAGCTTTGATAACTTCTTTGGAATCCAAAAATAATAACTGGCAGGCTATTATTGTAACTTCTTTTTTGGGTTCTCAAATGGTTTAACTTTGATAGTAATGAACATCGGAATCATTAACCGCACTGGTTGATACTGGAAGTCAACTAGTTGTAAATCAATCTATTTTTATTGCTTTTTGAATACTTGACAATCAAGCAATGATCGTTTTTCTAAAAAAAACGGGGGCTTTTATATAGAGCTTGCAAACCACCCCAAATCTTGTGTATCAATATAATATCTTGTATTGCCATTTCTTTAAATTTTATCATTTATATGATTTAATTTTATTCCATAATAATAGATAATAAATAATAAGTTAAAATCCAATAAATAATTATTTGGAATGAGAAATAATAATATTTATTACTTTGATTTCTTTTCAAAAAATTGAGTGAAATTATTTATTATTATCTCAATATTTTTTTTTTTGTATGAAGAGTCGAAAAAAAAATTCAAAGAATAAAAGTATTTGAGAATAAAAGCATGTGAGAATAAAAATTTCAGTTTTGTAATTTACATTTTATTTGAAACTTTGTTTACATTTTCTTAAAATGGATCAGGATCAAAATAATACCTTAAGACATTCGTTCCCTCCTTGTCCTGAGCAAAATTTGCCATCTTCATTCATCTCAACAGCAAACCCTCCTGATCAATTAATGCAACTTCCAAATCCAAATGAACGTTTTTCAGGGTCGCAATCTAAACGTAATCATCGATCAAAGTCTTCAACTTCATTAAAACATTCGAATTCAAAAAGAAAACCGCAATTAAAGGACAATGAAGAACTTCTTTTTGTTAATGATCAATTAAAGTTTTTTAAACCTTCTTCCTCTGCAGCTTGGAAACTTCTCGAATCTCATTTTGGACCAAAAATTAACCAAGAAGAACTTCTGAGCCTGGCGATGGTTGTCTCAACTTACACAGGAATTAGTTTATATCGAGAATATAAAAGAAGAAAGGGGATGCTAATTAAATGGTTTGACGATAATCTAACACAAATCTGGCCTTTTATATTACAACATATCGTTGTAACAGGAAGAGATAATCAAGTTATAGGACCTCAAAATTTGACAATCGCACAAAACAATCAATAGATCTTTCTCATCAAAACTTTTGTTCGCCCATTTCTTTAAAAATACAAAATAAATATAATTAATTATTTTAGTATTTTTTTAGTAAATGAATGGGAAAGAATAGAATATCAACAAAATTAACTAACAAGGCAACTTCTTTTCAATAAAAAAATTAGGTTTTCAAAGAACACTTTATTTATCTTTTTTATCTTTTGAAATTTTTTCTATTCTAATATTTGTCCGATCTTTTTTATTCAGTTTTGAATCCTTTATTTTTCACCAAATTGGGTTTTAAATAAAAAACTTTGATCTTTGCTTGAATAATAATAAAACGATATGAATTTTGAATTTCATTTTAATATTATTATTTAATCATTCAATGTCAAGATTTCTGGCATCGTTCAATGTTTAGGATTGGTGATTTTCAGCCTCAGGATAGGGGTTCGACTCCCTAAATCGGAATTTTTATAAAAAAACATGAAAATGTAAATTGCAATGACAAGAAAGCAACGCGACAAAATAAATATTATTCAAATATTCTATATTAATTTCGTTAATACTCCTCTATGATACAATATGAGCCATTTTTCTTTATGTTTAATATACTAGAAAATGGTCGTAAAAACACACAAAAAGTTTAACTTTTTATTTGTTTATAAATTTAAATAATATATTTAAAAAGTTTCAATTTTTTTCAATAATAATAACATATTATAATATCTCGTAATTTTAAAATTTATTAATTAATAAATTTCAATATATATAATAATAAGTATTATTTAGATATTATTTTAAAATATATTTATGCATTACTTTCAGAATATTTAATATTTTTCTGTTTTTAATTGATTGATATTTTTTTGAAAAAAATTGATAGTTTAAAACGTTTTTTTAAACTATCAATAATATTAACATCAATTTTTAGAAAATATTCTGCCGTAAAAAAAAAAAAATAAATATTTATTTCAAAAATATAATCTTCACAAACCTTTCAATCTTCACAATTATTTTCTAAATATAAAAAATGAACACTTTCAATATTTTTTGAGAGAAATGACCTATTGTTATTTTTATGAGTTAAAATTTAAAAAATATTTACATTTTTTAAAAAAATAAAAAAATATGAATAATATAGTTATTATAATTATGTTATAAATTCATTTTAAAAGTCATAATTCAATAATATTCAAAAAATATTGGTAAAATTTTTTATATTTATTTCAAAATTGAGGAATTATGAAAAAATTATTCAATTGTAACATATCTTAATTAATTATAAATATAATCAAAGATAATTTAAAAATAAATATAAATAATATAATACAAATGTATATTTATATAAAAAATACAAACATAATTAAAATTAATCACAAAATTCAACAGTAGTCAAGAAAAAAGAATGATCCATTGAAAAAAAATAATAACGGGTTTCATTTATTTTTATGTCATAAGACGACAAACAACAGGAATACTTGAAAACAATGAAAAGCATCCAAGAAAGCATCCTCAAATTTCTTGAAGAAGAAGCTAATTGTGAAGAAAATTTAGCATTACTTAAAGGTATCTTTAATGATTTAGAAATACAAGATAACCGCATTGAATTTATGTCTGTATTACATTTAATTTCAAAGATAGCAAATAATTACCATCGTTCCTGCAACATTTTCATCAAAATTGAGCAAATTATACAATATCTCAAAGCAGATATCACAAAAAATTCTTAAAATTCAGAAATATTCAATATTTTCCAAGGCAACAAAAAAATTCTTTTATTTCTGGCTGAAGAGGGAATCATGACTTTTGATGAATATGTCGTTAGAAAAATTACTACGACAAAGAAATTGGTAGAAGCCAAGTATCCGCAGTATTTTCAGCCAGAAATTGAGCCATTCATGCAAGAGCAGTGGTTTCCGAGATACAATTTTCATAACTGTGTACAAACGCAAAATGAATGGGTTTATGAACTCAAAGAAGGAGTTCCAGAAAATTTCTATGCAAAACGAAAGAAAGGCGAAAATGACGATACACTTTGTGAAATGATTAGGAATGACATGGTTGAAGATTTTATTGCGTACGTCACACGAAGCAACACTTCACTTGATGCAACAATTCAGCTCTCAATTTTTGAAACAAATCCGTTTTTGATCAAAAAGCAGACAGAAACAAAACAAATTCAAAGCTATGGTCAAAACGAGTCCATTGATTGAAGAAATAATAGCATGTATTATCGTGAAAGTTGCGCAAAATATTGTTAACGTTATTTCATTTGAGGCAGATCGTTTCAATAGATCCCGAGCAAAAGGTCAAATCATTTTTTTTGATTGGTCAAAATAAATGTGAACGATTTTTTTTTTATGATTGTTTGATATAAGAACTTTTTTCTAAATAAATTAGGAAAGTTAAAATTGTGAAAACTCATTCAATATTTCTATGAGCTTATTCAAAAAATACTTTCTTAATTGTGGACGCACTTTAGCATCAGAAAAAGTTGTTTGCTTTGGATCTGTTGAATTGCTCTGAGTTTGGTGAAAGCACGTTAGTTGAAGCATTAGACAATACCAATGGCGTTACAACATTTAATCTCTAATAAAAATATATCAAAGCAAGAATCTAAAATTCAAGAAATGAATACAAAATTATAAAAGGAAGACCAGATGTTGCAGAAACCAATGCAAGAAAGAAGGGATATATCAAAATTAGTTGAATTAAGAGCAAAGTTTTTGATCTTATACTTCTTATAAAATCCCCATCATGATGGACTAAAGTCAAGAAGCCGTCTGAGAAGCTCGAAATATGATTCGTCCTCATTTTGTAAGAAGATCATTATCTGAGGCAGAAAGAACAATAGCACCAAAAGAAGAACGAGTTGCATTTATATCATTAACTCATGTTCAAAAAGAAATAATCAGATTGATCAAGCTTCATAAATTATGGCGTATAAAAAGGGTGCAGACATCAGAAGTTGAAATAGATTCATCACACAAAACTAATTCTATTTAAAAAGTTTGTTCACGTCCATTTTTAGTTGAAGGATGTGAACTCATCTTTCTCGTCATGAACTAATTCTTGCTTGTTCATCAAAATTTCAATGGCTTGATATCGTATTAAAAAAATAATTTACGCCACTCAGGCCATAAAATCTTAATTTTTGGTCAAAGAGTTAAACTTCTTCAAGAATAGTGCAATCTTGGTGGTTATAAATGCCAAATGCTGATCGGTCAAATGGGCGAAATAGAAAAAAAAAATGCTTCAATAGAAATATTTTCAGCAGAAGACTCAGACGATTTCATTTTCTTGATTTCAACGAGAGCTGGATCAGGAGGTCTCAACTTGACAGTTGTTAATACGACAATTATATTTGATACCGGCTGGAATCCTCAAAATGGTTTACAAGCACAAGGAAGATGTCAAAGAATTGGGCAAAAAAGTTGATGTTCTAAGATTAATTACATATCAAACCAATGAGCATGATGTGCTTGTAAGAGCTCAACGAAAAGTCCGCATTTGGTTAACTTTACTTGGTTCCGAACCTGTTGCAGAGCCTATTGAACAACACACAAATGAAGAAAACGAAAATGGAGAAGGCGAAAAAAAAATGAAGAAGATGAACGAAATCAACCTTTAATAGAACCACCAGAAATTTGTGATGAAGAAGGTCAACCCTGCATTGCGGAAGAAGAAGTTGATTCAATGAATTTGAGAGATCTTTTACCTTTTATTTCAACCGTTGCTACAGATTTTAGTTTACCAGCACTCGATCGTTTAGAAGCACCAATTAAATCAACCAATTGATTATAGTGATGGAACTCCAGAAGAAGCCTTTATAGAATCATTTCCAGTTGTTGTTGATGACGGTTCTTCACGCCGTGCAAAACGTTCACGATCTAGAGAATTTTCACTCGATCAACAATCAGCAAGACTTGTTCATGATAACCTTACAATTTATTACCAGAACACTCGATTGAACAAGTTGAACAATTTGCTGTAAATTTGATTATATTTAAATCTACAAAATTTATCTTATTTTCCTGTTCTTGTTGAACAAATTTTTAACAGATTATCCAGAATATCAATTACAAGTTCTTTTCTGTGCAAATAAACATCATTGTATTGATTTATCTGAAACAGAACAAGAAATAACATTGACATTCAGCCAATTAGATTTTTAAGAGATGAACTTTTGTGCTAATGCCACCAAATTCTTTTCAATTGTTGAAATGAAATTGATAGCTAATTTTTTGGCTACAACTTAATCAAGAATTTCCATTCGATCAACTTGCACCATTACATTTAGAACCTAACGGACCTCCTGTTAAAAGAAAAAATAATGAAGAAATACATCGAGAATTGTTTAATAGTTAACATTTATAAAATGAGAAGCGATCTTATTCTGAATCATAAAGATTCTTGTGCTTTTCATTTTCCATGGTGGACCAATACCTGAATCCATATCTATCGTTTCAACTCTGAGAAATTTTCAATTTTCAACTGAAAATCAAATTTGAATTACACTCAAAAACTTTAGCTTTTACAGCTCAATTGCGTAGAATGTGCTTGGAAAGAAGAAAAGGCCAAGTTATCATTCCAAAAGGCCTTCATAAAATGTTCGACGCTCCTGAAGCTGTCGCTACTCAAAAAATTTCATGGACAACAATACCATCAGAAAATTGTGATGATATTACAATGAGAATCGAACTTCTTAACTGTTTAAAAAAATCGTCTTAATGAATTGGAATCAATCCATTTAGATGAAGAAGGAGGTGAAAATGAAAACGAAAATCCCATTTTTTGGACAGATTTAATGGAAATGAAACTTTTTCAATTGATATTCAATTTTACTTGATAGATATTTTGGATTCGTAGAATTTGCTATCTGCATCTGATATTCGATTCTTTCGTGGTGAAAAACCAAGAAGAACTTCTTCTTCGAGCGATGTTCCTGATTCGGGCTTTCAGCGTAGCTGATCTTTTCAAAATATTTACTTAGAATTGATAGAGAATCGTGTCTACGAGGTGGCCCTATTGATAGTCAATAGGATGCATCAGATGACGACTAGAGAGTGGGAATTCGCTTTACCACAACTTAAAAAAAAATTACTTTTGTTGTAAATAGTATTCCAAAACCTAAGAAGAAAAGTTCCGGAGGTGGCGGATATAATTCTGGTGCTGATTTTTAAGACGTAAATATTCAAAAAAGAAAAATAAAATAGAAATCAGACTCTGATTATTCTGATGATAATTTTATGATAGATTAACAGATTTATATTTCATTCGCTTAGCAGCAACATAGGATGATTTTTCTGATCCCAATGATTTTTTCCAATAACCATATTACGATAATTCGTGAACCATTTTGGCTTAACTATTTTCGTTATTATTTCGACCAGTTCATCTGTTAGAAAACTTTGTGCAACTTGTGGATCAACAAAGAAGCAGGCGGCATAAATAGATAAAGATCCCATGACAGTAATGAATGTTTCACCTGTTGATAGGCAATGTAATCGTTCAGGAATTAAAACTGATTTTGCAAATTCTAAAATAAAAACATTTTTAACTTGAATGATACAAGAAGCTAAAAATAAGGAATATCCAATTGAGTCACTTTCATCTCCATCAGCCGAATTAAATATTGGCTCGCCAGTTTCAGAGTTAGCTATATCTTCAAAAATATTAGTAAGTATTTGCTCAGTAAAAGCTTTAACATTTTGACATAATTCTTGATTTTTGCTCAATGCATTATCTGTGTCCGTAATTAAAAGATAAATGAATTGACAAATTTGTCTAATTGAGTTAAATACGGCACCAGGTATTTTTCATAGTAAGGAAGCAAATATTCAAGCATTTCAAGTTGGTTTTGCTGTGCATGCGTCATTTTTTTTGATTCAATAGACCTAAATTCTCAAAAAGTTCTCCATACTAATCAAAATCACCTTCAATTTCATCCATAATTTTAGTGGCGTTTTCAAAAACATCACTCATGACGTGATTAAGGGATTCTGGGTCATCTTGCATTTCAGTAATAGAAGAGCAGAAAGAACTTGAGAAACAGAAAGAGATAGAAAAGCAGAAAGAACTTGAAAAGCAAACTAGAATACATTGACAATGAAGAAGAAGATAAAAATGACTTAAATGATGATTCAATTTCGGTAATTGACAACATTGATCCTAATGTTTTAAAGAAGAAGATGAAATACATTGTACTCATTATTGATTGCGTAGTTAAAGAAGCCAAAGAAGAGCCTTTAGAGACTGAACTTATTAGGGAAATTAAGAAAAATAAACATTGAATTTCTTAAGATTCATTACATTCATGTTAGCAATCCAACAACTTATCGAGGATTCCTCACAAGTCTAACAAAATTTGTAAAAGAACCTAAATTAAGATTAGATGCAGGTAAGATGCACTTTGATCTGAAGATTAAAGACAAGTGGGAACCTTTTTTGAAAAGTGTCGTCAATAAAAGATACAGTCAATTGGATGCGGATGATTGTGGTAAATCAAGTGAATTCGATGTCTTGTCTAAATTGGACAAAGAAGTGTCATGAATATATCCATCAATTGGTTTTGATTTTAAAGCTGAAGTTGTCTCGAACTTTACTGAAATTAGTCGTTCAATTATAGCAAAAAACGGTAATTTAATTCAAAATGAGCTTGAGATGAGCTCTGAAAATAATTTGTATTATTTATCTGAAATTATTACAAGAAAACGTTATTTGGAAGATAAGCTAGTTGACGCTGAAACTGCCAACACCGACTTTATTTCGATTGACATTTTCAAACAGAACGTATTCAAAAAGTGGTGAATACTTTGTATCGTAGATGTATAAATGATTAATGAATGACAAAAGTTGATTTTCATCTTTAATCTGAAGATTTTGATTTTTAATAATATGCACCTAATGGAACATTTAAGATGCTGTTAATTTTTAACTGGATATTATTAAAAGTAATGCCTTTTTTATATCACATTTCATTTATATAAATTGACCTTACTTGATGGCAAAAAGTAAAAAATAAAATATTTATTTTTATTATCCAACTTGAATGAACTCATTATTAAAGGAAACATTTATATGTTACTTATGCAATATGAACAAATGATAAAGAATATAAAGTCATTATTCATGTTAAATGCAAAATTTAATAATAAAATTTTTATTTAGTAAATAAAATTATTTGAAAATATATTTGTGGTCATTCTGAAGCCAATATTTTGATGTTTACCTATTTTTAAAGCTACCTAAAAGACCATGAAAGGCTATTATAATAAATGGATTATATAATAATTTTTCAGATATTATTTGGCCATTATTATTAAAATATTTTTGCTTATTAGTTATCTATTAAAGTCTGTTTTTGATTCGATGATTGTTTTTTGATATTAATTGCTGTCACTTTTTCTGTATTTGGAACACTTTTATGGCTCTTCATAGCCATAAATTCTATTGATCCTTCTTTTTTTGTTTTTAATGTCTTGTTTGAAAGCATATTCAAGTGAGAATAAAAGAAATAAAATAAACATAACTTTGAAACAAATAATTAAAAATTTTATCATGAAATCACTCTTCATCTTATTTTATGAGGTTTTCACAAAAGAAAAAGGATCGATATAAGAAAAAGAAGAACGAGAAGAACTTTTAAATCATAATAAAAATGAAAAAAATGAACTTAAGCAACAAAATGAGTATTCACAAATTTACGGAGAGAGTCGTCACATACGAAAAGATTTTCACAGACTCACCAAACAACTCAATGAAAGCAGAAAAGTCCAACTATCAATTGCACACGATTTTGCGATGAAGAAATTTTCAGAAGAAGAGAGCGAAAAAAATATGAATATAAAGAACTAGACGATGCTGTCACGTTAAAATAAAACTAATATTGTGAAATGATAAAATAAAATAATAAAATGATTTAGATGTCATGATGATGATTGTTTAACGTGATTGCAAAATTTTTGCTGTCAAGAAATATGAATATAAAGAAAAAAATATAGATAGCAAAAAAAAGAAAATAACCATTAAAATATGTTTGTATTTTATAAAATTTATTAATACCATATCAACAATTTTCAATTTTAATTATAATAATGCTATTTTCAATTTTAATTATACTAGAGTATTATTTAACATATGCAAATTTCCTTTTTGAGGTAATTGAATTTTTATAAAAATCAATGAAAATACGTATTAAAATGAAAAATTGTTGATATGGTTTGTAATGAATTTGACTTTACTGAATGATAATAATAATAATAAAAAAAGCATAAACTGCAAATTTTCGAACCCAATACCATTATGTATAATAAACCTTTTCCAATGAGCAATTGCTCTCAAAATTGAAAGGATAAAATAGTATTATTTAAGGAAGTTGAAAACGATCAAAATTCTCACAATTTTAAACTTTTATTTCAAAATAAAAAAGTGTCATGTCAAAAAACAAAAAAACAAAGAAGATTTTTTTTTTATTTTTTTATTTAAATTGATTAGCTTTTAATGCTTTTATTTGTTTCGTCGTTTTTCAGATTGATAAAAAAGCTTTGATTTCTGAAATGTGTTTCTCAACACCATCAATCAATTTGAATTCTTTCTTCCTGATCATTTCAACAATCCATTCAAATGACGGACGTTCTTCTGGTTTCAATTCCCAGCACTTGTTGATCATTTCGCGTGACACGCCGTTCACGCATGATGGAATTGCTGCCTTCTTCCCCATCGCTGCATCGACAATGTTGATTCGCGGCAGTTCACCGCCCGTCAGGATGAAGAACGCAACAACGCCGAATGAGTAAACGTCAACCTTCTCGTCGTAGTGCGTGCTTTCCTGCAGAAGTTCGGGCGCCATGAATTTCAGAGTCCCGAGGCCAGCGGTTTTTGACTGCGCCTGGCCTGTCACGTCGGCAATGCACGAGACGCCAAAGTCTGTCAGCTTGACGTGCTTGCTGCCGTCAAGAAGGACGTTTTCCGGCTTCAAGTCGCGGTGAATCATTCCATGCGAGTGAACTTCCTTCATCGCTTCACTTAGCTCGTATATAACCGTCACTTTTTCGTTGTTCGAAAGATCGTTAACGACGTCTTTCAGGTTGAACGGGCAGTACTCAAGAAGAATGCACGGCGCATGGCTGGCGTCACCAAAACTCAGCCCATACGCTTTGATGATGTTGCGGTGATGAAGACTGTTCATGATCTCGTACTCCTGGAGAAACCGCTTCATCGATTCGTAACTTTTTCTTTGGAGTTCCGCATCGTCAATTTTCACCTTCTTTTTCAATTCATTCAATTCCGTTTCAAGAACCTTCAGAGCATAGATTTCTTGCCGGCAAACTTTCACGACTTCGGACTGACCGCCACGGCCAATCGTTCCAAGCCGTGTCAGATTCTCTATCGTGCCAACATCGTAGATTTGAAGTTCGCAATTTTCGCCTTTCTTTTCACTCCTGATTTTCGTTTGCTTTTCGTAGCCTTCAAGTCGCTTCTTCAGTGACGCGACTTCCTTCTTCAGCGACTCGTTTTCTTCTTTCAATTTCGCATTTTCAGTTGCAAGGTCAATTTCGCCCTTCTTCCCTGGTTCTGAGTTCGCAGTGAAGCGCGCGACCCGCCTGTTTGGACTCCTCGCTGCAAAATCGCCAATGAAAATGAACGATAAACCGTTTCCTGCAATGCAGAATGAACAACCGCCGGCGATCGTCGTTTCAACTGGCTCTGAAATATCAGGACCTGATTCATTGAGTGCCAGCTCACCACAACTATTACTGCCACGAGCGAGGACTCTTCCTTCTTCTGTAATGAAAAATGAGTGCCAGACTCCTCTGTAAGCAGAAGTGATTTTGTACTTCTTCAATGACGGAAAATCGCTGAAGTCAGTGTAACTGTCACCTCCAAGACCAAAGATGCGGTGATCGTCACTCACTGCAAGTCCACAATTACGTGTTCCCGATATCTGGCTGATTTTGATTCCTTCGAGTTCTTTGTGAGCTGCGAATGACAGTTTGCCTGATGCTATTTTTGAATAGAAAACTTTGCCGCTTTCACCAAGTGCAAAGACACAATCATTCAATACGGCGATGCTGACGGCCTTCTCGCTCCCCGGGAGACGGCTAGCTTCTGTTATTTTTGATGCTGATGCGTTAATTCCAGATGGAATGTAAATGATTGAGCCTTCTGTGTCGATTGCTGCTGCATTATAAAAATAACCGCCATAAAGTGCAATTGGATTCTTGTTTCCGATGTCGAGCATGACTGGGTACTCGCTCTTGATTTGGCTTGATGAATAGGCAAGATAATTTTTGTTCGTTCCTTTGATCGTAACAAGATAAAGTGTGTAACGTTCCCCGCAAACAGCGGAAATTGGGATGCAGTGACGGTTCTTGCTGTCTTTCAATTCATATTTCGTAAATTCGGTCAGTTCTTTTTTCGGAAGCGATCCACTGATTCGCCCATCTCTATTGTCACCAATTGCTAGTATTTCACCTGATAAAGTAATCATTACTGAATGATCAACGCAACTTGAAAAAGAAGAAACTGACGAAGCATCTACATCCAATGTGGAAGGTGGACTGTTACATGGATAACCACCTTTAGATTTTTTGTTTGGCTTGATACAAAGTTGAAAATGATCATTGCAACCACAACTTTTAATCATTTTTATAAAATAAAAATTGTCATAGAAAAAGTTATTTCAAAAAATTCAAGTTGTTATCAATTTATTATTTTTAAATAGTTTACTTTTCTCAAAAAATAAAAAAAATAAAATTTTACATAAATAATTTTATCTATACACAAGAATATAAATGAATGCTGTACTCACAATATTTAAAAATTTTAACTGGATATTGTTTTGTTTAAATAATATATATACATATCATTGAAATAATTTTTTAATAATTATCAGAATTAGAATTAATTATATCATTATAAATTTGATTTATGTCTTCTTTTTGTGTTGTACTTTTTGAATATGTTTTTTTCATGGATTCTTCTGATGGAAACATGCTTTTAATTTTATTATTCGATTTATTCAGAGAGACATAAATATTTTGTCTCTCAATGATTCATCATTTCTTCTCTGGTCTCGAATCTGATAATTCTGGAATGTCAACAGGAGGTGGTGAATCGATATCAAATGTTCAATCAATCAATCCTGATTCATTTTCTATAAATTCTTCTTCTTAATTTTCTTCGGACTCAAATTTCATGTCTTCTTCAAAATATTGACCTTTATAATTCACCTTCAACACCATAAACATAAACATTAGCATCATCTCCAAATGTTCCTTCGTTTCGTACAAACTTTTCTCTATCATAATCACAACCATAATGAAAATTATTTTCTTGATGATTATGAATAATTTGATCATCATGGTCAATTTGAGTATCAAAAATTGAAGAAGAAACCTTATTGAAAACATTAAGAAACTTTGGATCTGCGTTACTATAATAAGAATGATCATTTTCTGCTTCTTTCAAATCATAAAATCATTCAATTTATTTGAGTTGTTCTTTTGATTTTTCTCCTTCATGTTTTTTGAAAAACCTCCAAACAAAAAACAACTGTCTGATGTGCTGTACATGTCAAGCTGTTTTGAATAGATGTCGCTTCCTTCGTTCTTGACAAGCTCATCTTCATCTTCATTGTCTTCATTTTGACGGTTATAACCGTCATAATTATCATTGTAATTGCAGCTGTGGCATGAAGCAGTATAGTATAGTGAGTTAATTTACGTCATCAGTGTAATTGCATAAATGGAATCATTTTTGCTTGTCAGAACTTGCTTTCATTGATGTTTATCCATCATGAATTGTTCAGTTTATGTCAATGTAAAATTGACGATGGCGTTAATGAACTTCATCAACTTTATCAGCAAAAAGACATTAATCCTAATTTAATTCAATATTTGATGCAAATAAATATTGTAAAAATCTATAGTAGTTTTGAATTAGTGTTCAATTGATACAATTCTTCCATTTGTGCTTTTTCATTTTTCTTTCTTAATCGATAGTTCTTTAAGTATTCATGATAATCATTGTATTGTGGACAAATTTATTCAGGTGATTTACCATTATGTGAAATGTTAGATTCATTAATTATTGTTTGATTTTCATCTGATGAATGATTGTCATTAAGAACACTTCGTACAGCATGTGAACGTGCCAAAAGAACATTATCAACAGCTACAACGGCATCAATCATCTGCGATTCACTTTGTGAAGGACTAGATTTCATGGATAACATTTCACGTGCTATGTTTGAAAACTTGAATGATGAATTATTTGGATCAACAATCTATACAGTTGCACAATTGAAAAGATATATTTCTTCACTGAAAGAAAAACCAAATATGCATCAAATATGTTGATTTAAATGATTATGATGAAATATCAATCATTTGTAAAGGTTAATCATCAAGCGTTAAACCTGTCACAAAGAAGGAAAAATATCCTAAAAAAGAACTCAAAGAAATCTCATTTAAAGCTTTATAAGGGGCTTCTTCATGAAGGAGAAATTCTCTTTAAATTGTATAGTTCGAATCATCGGAATCAATAATGGTGATAAGACACATTAACTATCAATTTTTCTTTCATTAGAACCAAAAATCACTTGAAAAATCGATTCACGAAAAAGAAATTAATAATCAACAAAAAAAAATCGTATCGCAATTGAAATTGTTCTTGGAATGCGATCCATTCATAAACATCAACTTATGCATCGTGATTTGAAACCATCAAACATTCTTCTTAGTAAAAACATGCATGTTCATATTAGGAATTTTGGTCTCGATATTTCGCAATCATAAGGTGTTGGAACAATGGGTTTCATGGCTCCCGAACTTTTTGAAGAAAACAATATTATGATAAGATATGATAATAAAGTTGACGTCTACTCTTTTGGAATTACACTTGCCTACAGTATAACTGAACAATATCCTAATTTCGGTCTCAAAAATAAAATTTTCAATTATCGATTGGGTTCGAGAACTAATTAATCGATGCTTTGTCTGTTTCATCGGAAAACCGCCCTTCGTTCAATGATATTTTTGAGATTATGAAATCGCATAATTGTGACCTGTTAGGTGATAATAACGGAGGGAAATTGAACAAAGAAATTGAAAACCGTATTCTTAAAATCGAAGTCTTTGAATACCAACATAAAGATGAATAAAACATTCAAATTTGGAATTGTTATTTCTTCAATGATGTACAATTCATAAAAGATAACTATTAATTTCATTAACTAATTTAAGAATCAATTTATTTTATTCATTGATATTTGAAATTTTTATAAATATTATACCGTTAGTTGTGGAAATTTATCCTTTTGTCACTTTTTAGGATAAGTTTGGGATAAAAAAAAAAAAATAAAAAAAAATAAGCAAAAGTGGTGTATGATAAATTGTATCTATTTATATATGCTTTTTTTTTGGAGAAAAAAAGAAAGTATAAAAATTTTGGAATAAAAATAAAAATTTTGGATTTTTTTTTGCAATATTGCAGTAGATAAATAAATTTTGTTTTGTAAATATATCGCTGAATATTAAATTGACAGTCAGTATCGAAGTTAATAAAAAATAAAAAAAAAAAGTGAGCAAAAATAGAAAAACAGGATAAAATTTGGTACAAATTGCGAGAACTATTAACGATAATTGTTGTTCATATAATGATTAAATGCTTTCTCTTGTAAACAAAGTTGATTCCATCCAAAAAAAATATTTCTAAACGTAAAATTTTTTTCCATTAATTTACTCTCAAAATTTTCTAAAATTTTGAATATAATTGAATCTAAAAATACGTAAAATCTACAATAAATATATGATATATCATATATTATATTATATTTATTTCAAAAAGATATTGAATATACTTATTGAAATAATTTCAATTAAGCTATAAATAAAAAAAGTTATAGAATTCAAAAATAGTTAATCGTTCATTGAATTTTTACAATAGATAGAATTAATTCAAAATGAATATTCCAAATAATAAAACGTATTAACTTCATTTTATATCATATATATATATATAAATATACATAAACTATATATATTGATATTAATAAGAATTTAATTAAGATAAACAAAAGATATGATTATTTATATAAAAAAACGATGATTTTTTAACCAATCACATCATTATTATATAATGTGAGATGATGAAAAAAAATATTTTGTTACTTTTTTTACATATTCATCATTGTTTTTGATTAACTAATTTTTTTCGATGAAAAAAAAGCAATTCTCGCAAATTTTGAAAATTGCAATAAAAATTTTAAATAATATTCCAAATAATGATAATAAAACAGCTAAAAATGATATTATTTAAACAAAAACTTTCCTTTTTAATAATAAATAAATATTATATTTAAATTAAAAAATTTTGTTTTTTTTTTGTTTTTCCACGCTTTCCTCAGATCATTACTTAAAATTTACGAGTTTTTCTTAAAAAAAAAATTTAGGATAAATTTAGGATAAAATTTTGTTTAAAGGATAAATTTCCACACCCAATATTATACCTCATTGAATTCAAAAAAATCTCTTCGGATTAAGTATTTCTATCGATATATATAACCTTTTCACAATTTATAATATATTATATATATATATATATATATATCCCAATTTATTTGTAAAATTAAGTTATCTACAGCTCGGAATTACTACTGCAGGCCCATTCAATTTTTTGTCTTCTTATGACTGCGATTTGGGATTTTGCTTAAAATTGTCAAATTAAAAATTTTTGATGATAAAAATTTTGAAAAATTTTGCTTTCTTTTAAGTTTTGAGAAAATATAACAAATAATTTAAAATGCTAACAAAAGCATTCAAAATTAATAAAATATAATAAATAAAGTATTCAAAATAATTAAAATAATATAAATAAAATATTCAAAAAATAAAATTCTAAATAGAAAATTTCAGATTACAATTCAAAATTAATTAATTTTTTCTGTATAATTATTTTTCGATTCTATTTAATTCTTAGAAACTTAATATACAAATTTTCAATTTGCTTTAAATCAGTAAAAAAGTATGAATTAATTTAATGATAATGTGAACATTTAAAAAATATTAGAAAGTCATAAATAAAAAAATTTAATATTATATTGAATATTATATTCACCATAATATTAATCAATAACCTCTTTTAAGGCAAAAAATAGGTCAATAATAATTGAATTCTTATTACTGTAAACCGCTAACTGCAGTAATAAGGGCGGTTTTTTCACCTATTTATGGTAAAATTGAATTGAATACCTTATTACTGTAAACCGCTAACCGCAGTAATATGAACTTTTTGGCCTTTTTAAAGTCAAATATATTTGACCTTCAGATCGTTTATATTTGTATAAAAATGAATGATAATTAAATGAAACTTTTTGAGAATAGTAAAATTATAAATGAATAAATCCAAGTTTTTTTTATCATAATTAAGAGAATGATACGATTTTCAACTAAAGAACACAATTGAAAAAAATATTAAAAATTTAAATTTTTAAATTTTTAAAAATTTTTGAAAATTTTCAAATTGCTCTATTATTTGCTTATTACTGTAAAATAACGCAACAGTAATAATTCCGAGTATACCTTCTAATGGTAACCTAAAAAAATGGACCCGACCCGTTTTTTTCGGGTAGGGTAATTACCTACCATTCAAGTGAAGTGTTTAAGTATTACCCGATTATTTTTCTTTAATTATTCATTTAATTTATAATAAAAAATAAATAATAATTTTTTTCATTAAAAATTTTGATTTCTTGATTCATTTTCAATATCTGATTCTAAACTAAGTTTTTTAATTATTACCTTATTCACAAAAAAATTGAGAGTTTTTAATTCAAATTTTCTATGAGTCTTCAGAAAGTAGGACGATAAGTAGGGACAAATTATTTTTTTTAAAATACCATATCTTTCAATTTTGAGAAGATGAAAATAAAAAAAAAAGAATATAAAAAAGTTTTTTATTCAGGAAAAATACCTTTTAAATAGCTTTGGGAGCCTTTGAGGGCTAAGCCCAATTGGTTAAGGTAATAGCGGGAGCCTCGACCTGAAATGAATGAAGGTATTCATGCCTTAATAACTTAAAAAAAAATATTTAGCTTTATTCAAATTTGAGAGGACGATAAGAAGGGACAAATTAAAAAACTTAGTTTAACTTTAATGAAAATTTTCCTCTGAAAAAGCTGATATATATTCAATTTCAATTTTTTTTGATTTTATAATATTACTTTTATAACTTTATTCTAAACCCAACAAATAACATAATTAATATTAAATTTTCATATTATGATTATTATTCCATAAAAAAAATGATTTTTTTTGGAATCACTTAATTTGATATCATCCAAACATATGATATCGTAGCAAATTGCATCTCAAATATTATCAATAGAATATCTGACAAGAATAATAATAATATCATTAAAGAAATGGTCTGGTAAAAAATTACCATCTTTATAAATGGCCGGGTAAAATTTTACCTTTAGGTAATATGTTATTTTCCTACCCAGGTAAAAAATGACCCTACCCAAGAAGGACCTGTCAAAAGGGGTCGGGTAGGTACCGCTTTCAAGGTCTAATTCCGAGCTGTAAAGTTATCAATTAATATTTTCAAATCTCATCATGAAAAAAGTAGGAAGTAGTATATAAAATACTGATAAATGAATTTGTAAAAATATTGATAACAAAAAAACCTATATCTCTTTCCTATGCTTTTTATATATATAATTTTACTCATATTCAATAGGAATTTTATAGTTGAGAATTCATATTTAATATTTAATTTATTAAATAATATTTAATATTAATTTTGATATAAAAAATTATTTTTATAAATAATCTCATAAGATATTTGGATAAAATCTCCATTTATAACGTAAATAATTCTAAGAAACTTATAAACTTTATAAGTTATAAAGTCGGATTCAAAATGCTTAGGACATTCTCTCAAAAAAATTCTGATAAAAGTTAAAAAACAAAATTTTCAATTGAATACTAATAAAATCTCATTTATTTTAAGCCAAGAAGAGCAATATGAATAAATCATACGCAAAAAAAGCATTTTAAAAAAAGAATCACCACTTTAAAACATCTCGAGAATAGATATTTATGCTCCAGATAGAAATTTCCTGAATTATTATAAATAAGCTAGGCTTTATATTGGTGGTCATTTTAGGTTGGAAATGACCAGTATTAAAGCATTTTATAGCTCCAAGTGACCGGTTGCCAAAAAGTGGTCATTGACTATTTAAAGCCTAGTAAATAAGATTAATGCTAGGTTTTACTATCCAGACGAGTTTTCATAGAAAAAGTCATAGAACTATCCCTATCCACTTTCAATTTTATCTTTTAGGTCTCAATAAAAAGATTTCTTCTAAAGTTTTCTTTTTAAATTTTCGTTTTATTTGAGCTTGACACTTTTTCATTTTCTGAGTATCTCTGAATTTCTTGCATGCAGCTTGGGACTCTTTTGAATGGATTTCTATGGTAATTTAAAAAGTTTGTCCCAAGCTAATTGAATCCGACTTTATAGTCGTCCAAAAAAAGATTGATAGGAAAATTGAGAGAAAATAACGAACTACATACCAAAAATTGAGAATTTTTTCTCAATTAGATCATTCAATAATAATTGAGAGAATTTTCTAATTCTCAGAATTTTCTTTTCCAATTCAATAAAATTTCATTTTTGAAGAGGGTGGTCAACCAATTGAATACTCATAAAATCTTATAAAATTTTAACACATTATTCATTTATCTATGTCTATATTGAATAAGATCACGAATTTTTTAAATAATTAAAAATAACATTTAATTAATAAAAACAAAATTAATAAATATTTATATTTTAAAAGATTCGAAATATTTGCTGATTTTTAAAAAATGCATATTTTAAATTTTTTTATTGATCGATAAGTCATTTGTAATGTCCTAATGATAAATATCCATAATAAATTGTTTGATTTTTTTCAAGTTTTTATTTATGATTGGTCCAAATCATTATTTATCATGTAAATTGTTTGCAAAATCTTGAGAAATTGGCAGATAGATTTCAAAAGCTATACCTATCATTTATAATATAAATAAGGATAAATATATATTATTATTTATTTTTTAATTTACAACTACCAATTTTGTTATATTTATAATTTAAAATGTATCAATAGTAAATTTTTTATTTCTCAATTCAACTGAAAACACAACTTTTTAAATTAAAAATAAAATCTAATTTGAATAATAAAAATTTATGATTTATAATTATCGATAAAATAAAATTATATCTTATTCTATTATATATATATAGAAATAAAACCTAATAATAACCTATAATGTAATCATTTTAAGATAATAACATAAATATCCATACAGATAAAATGATTTTAAAATTTTGGTTATTCAATTAGAAAAAAATACAAATATATTATTGTTTTTATAGTAAAATATTAAATTTTTAGTTGCAAACATACTTAATTATGATAACAAAATATAATATTAAAACATAATTATTTTATGCTTAATAATTATGGAGTTTTATCTATAAAGAAAGGATGCCCACCCTCTATTTTTGAGAAAAAAATATCGGCATTGAAACGGATGTTCTTCAAAAAAATATCAACCGTAGATACAATTTAAGACGAGGAATATTAACTCAAACGACATAAAAACGACCAGAGAGTGTCAATTGCATGAAAGCAGCTACAAAATAGATTCAAGGAAAAATATCGTTCAAAAATCAACAAAGAATACCTCAGAAACTTAGGATTCATACCAAGTATTATGTAAGTGTAGTGGTGAATTACTTTTCTGGAAAAATCCGAGCTAAACATACAAACAGAATTTCTTTATTTTTCAATATAAATAGTTAAAATGAAGCAAACAACTGCACAAGGAAGAAATGTGCTTTAAAACTTGGATCTGGAAGGAAAAGGTTGCATAATTCACAGGAGAAATTAGTTTCGATTTTAATAAAAAAACCACTTTTTGAATTGCCAAAAAAAGATTGATTTAAACCGTATTTTTTTCTGAGAATGTAAAATATTTTTCAAAAACAAAAAATTTGAAATTGAATAGTGAGATCAGGTATTGAATATAATTCCTATCAATCTTTTTTTGGAACACTATAAGTTTATTGAAGAATCATTTATTTGGATGTATCTTTTGCTAATTTCACTTTTTTCGATTAAAATTTTTAGCGAATATATTCCTAAAAATATACAAACATTTTCAGTTTTTAATTTCGGCGATTATTCTTTTCAACTTGATAATATAAATGATGAATTAATCATTGAAGTACCTTGCGACACGTTAATCTTTATATCATCACTTTCATGATATAATGGACAATATCATACAAAGAAGGCGATGAAATTCGCACATTACCACAACAATTATTACCAAGTATTCAAGATCGACTCATTTATTACAAAAGTGCTGGATATCTCAATGTAAAATCCACCAATGATAATATACAATTCATTTTTCAGACATTAGTACTTAGTAAAATCAACAAAAATTACGATGAAATTATAATATCAACCAATCCATACGAGGAATTTCAAATATCATATGATTATATACAAGGCAAATCATACGATTACAATTCATCATTTTCAGAAAACCATCTTTTGTGGTTTATCTCATACAATTACACAATGTGCTACATAAGACAAGACATCGCAACAATGAACATCATTGATTTCTTTATAGAACATCCGATTTATTATGCATTTCCATTCCACAGCTACAACGAAAGCCAAATCAATTTTGTGAACTGTAAATTATATGCAGGTCAATTATTTTGGCTTCATTCATTCTCAAAATTGATTCTAATTGAAAAAGTGAATCATTAACGGTTTTTTCAACTTCTTACGCAAAAATTCGACCTAAAGCCAAATTACACAAATGTAAACTATCACACAGATTATCGGTCTGTATTCAAGGAAAAAGAGCTTCAATGAAACTCGCATTTTAATACGTCGTTCGAATCACATCAATTTCAAAAGATCTTTCTGAAGGAATAGTTGAATTTGATTTTTCGGTTTATAACAAAATTGAGTTAAATGTAAACCATACAATTTTGATATTCCCAACAACGCATGCACAAATTATTCACCAGTCTGGAACATACGATTTTGTAGATCCAAACGATATGAATGTTAAAATCATCGTTTACAATTATTTGCAAGATTCGTATGATACAAGCTACATAATCAGTACATCGCCACACGAATATCTTTCAATCGGAATTGATGATAAAAAAGACAATTACACAAACGACAAAGATTACGCATATTTCATGGCAAGCGTTGCAAATACATCGACTTTAGTTGAGTTCACTGTTGACGTAACAATAAAAAAAATCGAAATTAGCAAAATGACAAAGATCGAAGTTGAAACTGGAAAGGTTATAAATGGTCCATTCATTGCATACATCAAGAAAAAATGCAAAATGTTCTTTCAATACTTTTTTGAATGATAATGCAAATGACGCCATTTATGAAAATGATGGACATTCGTTCTTCAAAAAACAGGCAGCCATGAATTTGAACCAAAACGTTTGTATATCAAAAAAGCATGGAGTTTATCTCACTCATATCGCATCATTAGCATACACAAGCATCACATTTGATAACGAATTTTCGTATTTGATTACGGCATCAAATTTAGTCCATATTTGGCCAAAGGAAGGATGGAGTGGTGAAGTTTTGAATGACAATTTGGTCGACAATAAAATTGATATTGAAAACAATCGGACGTCATTTTATATTCCTAAATCTGGAGAAAGCAAAATTCAAATGATGATTTGGAAAAACAAAATGACAGATGAAACCGATTTTCAACTATGCATACGATCAATTCCTATTGAAAACTATGAAGAAAATTCAGAAAAACAAAATAATTGCACCCGAGTCGTCGTTTTCAATGACATTCCAAGTAAATTTGGTATCAACATCAAACCGAATAACAAATATCAAGAAATTTATATTGAAAATGATGATGTAGTTTGCATTTTCCCAGCAGTTTCTTCATACTACGTTGGTAGTAATATGAACATTGAAGTTGTAAACTCATACAATCAAAAAGCTTCAAAACATTCATCAATTCAGAATTACAAATATAGTGAAAACATTCTTTATTACTACAATTATGGGTCAAGTTATTACTCATTCATTAAACTTGATTATAACACGATAGAATCAACAGGAATTGTGGCTTTTCTAAATTCAGAAAGTTCTTCAGAACAGCAAGGACTGGTTTATTATGATTTTGGAATTAAAGATGAATTTGCAATTCACTCATCTGGTGATAACAAATACAAATACATTGAAAAAGGAGACGATATCATTGTTTCTCCTTCAAAAACACCAACTCCATCACGAAGCATTACTAGCGCAGTTGATTATTATCAAAATGTTGAAATAGAACTAAATGAAACTAATAATCATGGATATTTTGACATGGAAAGAATCAGGACATTGCCTTTTTCATGCCCAAAATCCACGATTTTTTTCATTCATTACATGGCCGGATTTGAAGCCAGATTTTATGATTATAGACGACATGGAATTGATAATAAAATCAACCAATATTCATCAAGTAAAATTGTTTATTTTGGCATGTCCAATGGATTCATGACAGTTGAAAGAATAAATTCACACGGAGCTTCAAGAAACAATCAATTTGTTTATTCTTTTGTTATTTTGCATAAAATCAATGCTGGTGAACTAATCAAAACATGTGAAAGCATTTACATTTCTTCTGATCCATCTGAAACCATCATTATCAAAGGACCAGAAAATGATTCAAAAAAAATATAATCATATACTTCAAAGCAACACAAGTCTTTTCTTATGGTTCACGTTTCCAATTTATTCAACGCTCCATATTAACAATTTTTTGCCTCATCAACATTTCATGGTCATTGGCAATGATGAAGCAGAAATTGGAGTTGCAAATGATGAAAAAAATGGATATAATTTCATTTCTTTCCTTTCAAATGTTTCATCAACAAAAGAATCAAAATACAACGAATATGAAGCATCAGCGTATTTTGAAAATGATTTATTAAAGGCGAAAGATTACGAAATTGTTAATAATTTGTTCACAGTTGATTCATACAATGGAATTATGTCGTTAATGAATCGAAATACTGGAGCAAATGAACGAGGAACCAAAAAAGAAAATTAATGTCATGGCACTCTCTGTATCATTAGTTTCGGTTGCAGTTGTTATCATTGCCGTTGTTGTTGTATTTTTGATTTTACGATATAAAAGTAAGAAAGTTCAAAACGACAATTTTTCTGATCACGAAAGCACTGATAACGAATTACAAAGTGAAAACATTGATCATAATATTGATGTCAATAATCAACCAGATGAAAATATCGTCCAATCGAATGTGAATGCTGTTCAATCTCCATATAATCTTTCTCAAGCTTATTACAATTCATCACAGGCAATTTATTTTTCTGCTCCTAGAGCAAATGAAGCAGATGATATTCCTTATAATGCAAAATTTGGAAAATAATTATACTCCATTTTAGTCATGATAATTAACTTATATTAAATATTTGAAAAATCAAAGATCATATTCATAATATTTTTTTATTCAAGATTAAGTATGATAACATCGATATTATCAGGATGTTTATTATTGTAAAAAATAGAATTTTTCTATTCTTTTCTTCAATTTTATTCGCGCATTGATATTAGCAAATCCAACAAGATCATTCGTGAAACCAGCTCCAGTGAATCATGCATATGTACTTGTACTTTCAGTGATGATGAAGAACATTGAGTGTTTATATCTATTTTCAGAGTATAATGAAATGAATGATTATTCAACGGCTATTTCATTCATTGCAAGTCACTTCTACACGCAAGATTCAGTACAAGATCATTTCACACAAAGACTTGCAAATCGAAAGAGAAGACAGTCTGTTTGACATCATTTCATAAATCATTAAAATTCACAAAAGACGTAGATGAAGTTTGAAGACATTTTGTTTTTTGAAGGAGATTGAATTTGTCAGTCTGAGTGAAACTAAATTTTTTAGAGTTTGTTTCAGTTTTTGATTTCAACGACATGAGCTGGCAGCTGTGACAGAATCTTTGTCAGAAAGTGTCAACGAAAACAGAAGCGTCATCATCAAGAGAATGAGAATAAGAAAAGAGAGTGCTGCCTGGAAAGCATCATCATTGGTGGATATGATGAACACAATGAACTTGGTGAAAACCCGAACAATCATGATGAAGATGGTATTCAAATCATCTCACCTCCAGTGAAGTTGTCCTTCTTCACTCAGCTCATACAGTGCTGGTCACGAGTGATGATTCGCTGAAGGGAGTTGGCAACAAGTAGGATGGCCGAATCAGCGCCACTCTTCAGAAAACGATCATCGATGATTTCACTGATTCTTGATACAAAAGACGGCAGGAACCGCCAGCTCGCCTTGATTTCGGCAGTTTGCTATGAAATGTGGCACACTTTACATGATTTCAAAAAACAGCGGTAATGAAAGACATCTCGTGCTGGGCGATTGCGAAATAAAGAAAGGTGGCCCAAGTTTTTCTTGATATCGGTAATCATCATTCAGTGTCACTTTTCGGCGGTTTTTCACATTCAGCAGCTATCCGCAGTGAAAGTGAAGTCATCTTCATCAACTATAATTCAGTCAAAAAATACACCTAATTCACCAATTAGCTTCGGTTTCTCTTCTAGACGGCCAGAAAACATCGAATGTCGCCTGCTGCAATGACTTGGTCGTTGTTTTGAGCTCAAACGGTCGAGTTTTCACTTCACTGATCGAAAAAGAAAGCAGCGTCCTCAACTTTTCAAGAAGTTGTCTGTGTGTCAGGCACAGGCGAGCAACTTCCTGCCTGTCAGCAAGGAAAGTCGCGTCTTTTGGACGTGGACCAAATTACAATGGCAAACTCTGCCTTAGCGAAGAAACAGAATCGGTTTCTACAGTGACCGAGATTTTCATCACTTGTAGGATACGAAACCAGGGCACGAGAAGTGGTCATTCACTTTTTGAGACACGAGAAGGTAATATCCTTTCTTGCTGTTCTAGTGTGTTTGGCCAGCTCCTCCTCAGCAGTGGCCCAGGCGAAGAAGTTTATTCACCAAGGAAAATGACGATCACTAGCGGTGCTGCATTCTGCATTGCAGGAGACTCCATCAGCGTCGTTTTGATAGGCAGCAGTCCACCACCAAACAATGACTCTTTATGGTTCATTACCAAAATTAATTATCATTTATTCATTTGAAAAAAATACTCACCTATTTGGTTTGAATCATATTATGCAAGATGAAAAAACATCATAGGATATTTTGGTTGTGACAATCAATTTTTTTATTCCATACTTTTTGAATGGATATTCCATCCATGAATAGAAATTTGACTTACTCTGTTAAGAAAATTAACCAAAAAAATCGTAAATTTAAATCTTAACCAAAAATTATAACTATTTGTTTATTTTGATATAAATTTTTATTATTTTTTCATAATTTTTCAGGAATATGCACACTTGTGATCACCACGGGTGCTGTGTGAAGGTAAATAAAGTTCCGTGAATTGCTGTATGATCTAGGAAGCTATTTGAACTATAAAATTACGATTAATTAAGCAAGTAAACTTGTACGCAAATTTTCGGACTTTATCGTACTATTCAATTCATTGAATTTTAAAAATAATCAATTCAATATTTGAAAAGTTTATTCATATTTGAATCGTCCGGAAAATTGAATAAAAAAATATTCAAAAAGTTATAATGCTCTCAATTGATGAAAAAGAAAATGCTTCTTTTTCAATTGTTTGAAGTTCTGAATTTGATGGAATATCAATTCGTTGAAGTTGTTTGCAACTATAAATTGCTAATCAAGATATTTTTGTGAGGAAGAATAAAGATGCTAGTAATTGATGGCCATTTGAATGCATGCTTTTCAATTGTTTGAAGTTCTGAATTTGATGAAATATTAATTCGTTGAAGTTGGGCGCAGGATTCAAATGAAAACGATCCAGTAGTTTTGATAAATGATTGAATTGTGATTTCTAAGATGTCTCCTCGACAAAAAAAAATTTCATCATAATTTCCATTCGTTTCTGTTGTTTTACAAAATGAAGACAATGAAGATGAAGATTAGATTGTCAAGTGCGAAGGAAGCGAATGATTTGAAAGAAGCAGAATATGGTTATTCTTATTACTGTAAGACAAACTCGAAGTTTCTTAACGGTTTCAATAAGGTTTTGTATTCATTTTTTGATCAATAAATTGACCATGACGATCAAATTTTTCGCAATCATCAAGAAAAATATTTTCATTATGATTAAGATGATAATTATGATAAAGAGGAGTTTGTACAAAACGAAGGAACATTTGGAGATGATGCTAATGTTTATGTTTATGGTGTTGAAGGTGAATTATAAAGGTCAATATTTTGAAGAAGACATGAAAGATGAGTCCGAAGAAAATTAAGAAGAAGAATTTATAGAAAATGAATCAGGATTGATTGATTGAACATTTGATATCGATTCACCACCTCCTGTTGACATTCCAGAATTATCAGATTCGAGACCAGAGAAGAAATGATGAATCAATGAGAGACAAAATACTTATGTCTTTCTGAATAAATCGAATAATAAAATTAAAAGCATGTTTCCATCAGAAGAAGACATAAATCAAATTTATAATGATATAATTAATTCTAATTCTGATAAATATAAAAAAAGTATTTCAATGATATGTATATATATTATTTAAACAAAACAATATCCAGTTAAAATTTTTAAATATTGTGAGTACAGCATTCATTTATATTCTTGTGTATAGATAAAATTATTTATGTAAAATTTTATTTTTTTTATTTTTTGAGAAAAGTAAACTATTTAAAAATAATAAATTGATAACAACTTGAATTTTTTGAAATAACTTTTTCTATGAAAATTTTTATTTTATAAAAATGATTAAAAGTTGTGGTTGCAATGATCATTTTCAACTTTGTATCAAGCCAAACAAAAAAGGTGCATTTGGTACTCCATGTAACAGTCCACCTTCCACATTGGATGTAGATGCTTCGTCAGTTTCTTCTTTTTCAAGTTGCTTCGATCATTCAGTAATGATTACTTTATCAGGTGAAATACTAGCAATTGGTGACAATAGAGATGGGCGAATCAGTGGATCGCTTCCGAAAAAAGAACTGACCGAATTTACGAAATATGAATTGAAAGACAGTAAGAACCGTCACTGCATCCCAATTTCCGCTGTTTGCGGGTTTTATTACACACTTTATCTTGTTACGATCAAAGGAACGAACAAAAATTATCTTGCCTATTCATCAAGCCAAATCGAGAGCGAGTACCCAGTCATACTCGACATCGGAAACAAGAATCCAATTGCACTTTATGGCGGTTATTATAATGCAGCAGCAATCGACACAGAAGGCTCAATCATTTACATTCCATCTGGAATTAACGCATCAGCATCAAAAATAACAGAAGCTAGTCGTCTCCCGGGGAGCGAGAAGGCCGTCAGCATCGCCGTATTGGAATATTGTGTCTTTGCACTTGGTGAAAGCGGCAAAGTTTTCTATTCAGAAATAGCATCAGGCAAACTGTCATTCGCAGCTCACAAAGAACTCGAAGGAATCAAAATCAGCCAGATATCGGGAGCACGTTATAGTGGACTTGCAGTGAGTGATGATCACCGCATCTTTGTTCTTGGAGGTGACAGAGGCACTGACTTCAGCAAATTTTCGTCATTGAAGAAGTACAAAATCACTTCTGCTTACAGAGGAGTCGGTCACTCATTTTTCATTACAGAAGAAGGAAGAGTCCTCGCTCGTGGCGATAATGGTCTTGGTGAGCTGGCACTCAATGAATCAGGTCCTGATATTTCAGAGCCAGTTGAAACGACGATCGCCGGCGGTTGTTCATTCTGCATTGCAGGAAACGGTTCATCGTTCATTTTCATTGGCGATTTTGCAGCGAGGAGTCCAAACAGGCGGGTCGCGCGCTTCACTGCGAACTCAGAACCAGGGAAGAAGGGCGAAATTGACCTTGCAACTGAAAATGCGAAATTGAAAGAAGAAAACGAGTCGCTGAAGAAGGAAGTTGCGTCACTGAAGAAGCGACTTGAAGGCTACGAAAAGCAAACGAACATCAGGAGTGAAAAGAAAGGCGAAAATTGCGAACTTCAAATCTACGATGTTGGCACGATAGAGAATCTGACACGGCTTGGAACGATTGGCCGTGGCGGTCAGTCCGAAGTCGTGAAAGTTTGCCGGCAAGAAATCTATGCTCTGAAGGTTCTTGAAACGGAATTGAATGAATTGAAAAAGAAGGTGAAAATTGACGATGCGGAACTCCAAAGAAAAAGTTACGAATCGATGAAGCGGTTTCTCCAGGAGTACGAGATCATGAACAGTCTTCATCACCGCAACATCATCAAAGCGTATGGGCTGAGTTTTGGTGACGCCAGCCATGCGCCGTGCATTCTTCTTGAGTACTGCCCGTTCAACCTGAAAGACGTCGTTAACGATCTTTCGAACAACGAAAAAGTGACGGTTATATACGAGCTGAGTGAAGCGATGAAGGAAGTTCACTCGCATGGAATGATTCACCGCGACTTGAAGCCGGAAAACGTCCTTCTTGACGGCAGCAAGCACGTCAAGCTGACAGACTTTGGCGTCTCGTGCATTGCCGACGTGACAGGCCAGGCGCAGTCAAAAACCGCTGGCCTCGGGACTCTGAAATTCATGGCGCCCGAACTTCTGCAGGAAAGCACGCACTACGACGAGAAGGTTGACGTTTACTCATTCGGCGTTGTTGCGTTCTTCATCCTGACGGGCGGCGAACTGCCGCGAATCAACATTGTCGAGGCAGCGATGGGGAAGAAGGCAGCAATTCCATCATGCGTGAACGGCGTGTCACGCGAAATGATCAACAAGTGCTGGGAATTGAAACCAGAAGAACGTCCGTCATTTGAATGGATTGTTGAAATGATCAGGAAGAAAGAATTCAAATTGATTGATGGTGTTGAGAAACACATTTCAGAAATCAAAGCTTTTTTATCAATCTGAAAAACGACGAAACAAATAAAAGCATTAAAAGCTAATCAATTTAAATAAAAAAAATAAAAAAAATCTTCTTTGTTTTTTTGTTTTTTGACATGACACTTCTTTATTTTGAAATAAAAGTTTAAAATTGTGAGAATTTTGATCGTTTTCAACTTCCTTAAATAATTCTATTTTATCCTTTCAATTTTGAGAGCAATAGCTCATTGGAAAAGGTTTATTGTACATAATGGTATTGGGTTCGAAAATTTGCAGTTTATGCTTTTTTTATTATTATTATTATCATTCAGTAAAGTCAAATTCATTACAAACCATATCAACAATTTTTCATTTTAATACGTATTTTTATTGATTTTTATAAAAATTCAATTACCTCAAAAAGGAAATTTGCATATGTTAAATAATACTATATATTTATTAATAAATTTTATAAAATACAAACATATTTTAATGGTTATTTTCATTTTTTTCGCTATCTTTATCTTTTTCTTTATATTCATATTTATTTTCGATCTCTTCTTCTGAATATTTCTTCATCGCAAAATCGTGTGCAATTGATAGTTGGACCTTTCTGCTTTCATTGAGTTGCTTAGTGAGTCTTTGAATATCTTCTCGTATGTGACGACTCTCTCCGTAAATTTGTGAATACTCATTTTGTTGCTTAAGTTTATTTTTTTCATTTTTATTATGATTTAAAAGTTCTTCTCTTTCTTCTTTTTCTTTTGTGAGAACTTCATAAATACCAAATTCTTCATTTTTAAGAAGATATTGATAATCTTGATATGTTTTCTCTAATTTCTCTTTTTCTTTCTTTTTTTCTTCAAGCTCTTTAGTCAATTCTTTGATTTTCTCCTTTTTATTCATAATATCAATTTGATAATCATGTGATTCAATTAAAATCTGTGTTAATTGTTCCTTTATTTGCCTCGAATTTAACAGTGCGTACGGCTCTGTGTAAGGATCATAATTTAAATATTGTTGGATATCTATTTGTTCACTTTCTTTTGAAGAGCTTGAATTTTGAAGTTGATGAGTATTCGAGAAATTGTAAAAATGAATTGCTTTAGAAGTAAAATTTAAATTAGGGTTAGAACTAAAAATCATATCGAACTCGCTTGGTGTATCTGAAGTAGATGAAGACGATGATAAAAAATAATTATTACTGTTAATCTCGTTAACTTTGATATCAGATGGAGGGTATGGTTTTAAAACAAGATCTTCAAGTTCTGGAATTATTTTTGAAAGCAAGTTATGATGAGGTAAACTTATTTCAGAAATTCGTTTTAAAATTGCGAAAGGGCCTGGATTATATTGATTTATCCATTCCTGAATTTCTTTTTCTTTTATTTTTATTGTTTTTGAAATAACTGTTTCAACTCGATTTGAATCAATTTTTATTTTTTCAAATTGAGACGTATTTGTATTAGGTATTGCTTTTTTTGGTTGAACTGTTCGAATTCTCCTTGGGCTTTTCCTGTTGAATTTTATGTAAAAATCAGTCATTTATAAAATGGAGTAAAAAAACGAATTTACAATTTTTTTTGTAAATCATTCAATTAAAAAATTTTAATTTTTTTAACGTAACTTTTTACTTGCAATCAACTTTTTACCAAAAAAATTTTAACAAAATTCCCAAAAAATTATATAATCATAATTTATAGGATTATTCTGTTTTGTTAAATGTAAAATTGTAGTCAAATATTATTTTTTTAAATTTTTGAAATAATATTAATCATTACTGATTTTATCTTTGAATTTTTAAGATTTGTAAGATTTAATACGATAAATTATATTATTATTCATATACTCGTTATAAATACCTTGAATCATTCTATTTAAATGATTATTGGTCTCTGAATTGCATTATTAGATAATTTCAGTTTTTTGACATCAAACATTATTCAACGGTTTTTGGTATTTATTCATTTGGTTAGTTATTGTAATATGATTTTATCTTCAACTTTTTAGGAAATTTCTTCCAGTCAATTTTGCATTATAAAATTGCATTTTAAATTCCTATGCATTCATCTCCAAATTAAAGATTTTAATATATTTTAATATATTTATATATATATTATTAATTTGATTATTCAATTAATTTATCAAAATTTTAGATATTTATAGATATAGATCAATTTTTATAATTTGAGAGTATTTTTCTGTTAAAATAATTTATTCAATATTTTTATTTATTTAAATGAAAAAATTGAATAACAATTATATTTATTATTCAATCTTATAAATATATATATATATATAATTCCAATAATACTCTTAAAATGGTTGTAATTAATAATAAGCAATAATAATATTATATAATTATTCAATTAATTAACTAATATTTATGTTTTGTTAAAGATATAAATAAATTATATTATTTTATTACACTTTTATTTTAGAATAAATTATTTTTAAAAAATTGAGAGAAAAATAAATGCTTCTCAAATTATTTTTTAATGAAATAAACTAGTAAAAGTATGGAATTCTTAAAAAAATTATTAAATAAATATAATAATGAATTATGAAAAATGAGAAAAAGTGTAATAAAATTAATTTTTATCTTCTAGGTCAAAAATATGGTCAAGATTATTATTGCTTTTCATTGAATTATTAAATATTAAAATATCTAAAGATCAATCGGAAATTTTTTTAAAATATTATTCTCTCTTTATATTTATATATCCTATAATAACATACTAAAAAATAATCTGTTTTTGAATTACTTTTTATAAGTTGAACGACCTCTCTTTTTTTAAATTGATCAATATGCTTTTAGTTTTCATTGAATAAAATAAATGATCCTGCGCCATTCCTTTGAATGATCATCATTCTAATGATCAAAACTTGAATGTTTTTCTTTTTTATATAAAATAAAATAATTGGATGATATCTTTGAAAATGCAACGTATCATCAAGATATCATCCAATTGATTTGATATTAATATACAACTATGGTTAAATTGAAATAGATACTGAGATAAATATATCAATAAATTTGAATTCATTCAATTTTTGAATCAAAAAATTGAAATTACTATTCAATTAAGTTACCAGTTTGTGGAACCTACTTTTTGAGCTTCGCTCAAAAAGTAGGTTCGACAAACTGGAATTCTTTTCAATTTCACTTTTTGAATGCGCCTCTTCATTTGCTGTAGATTAGAAGCTACTTTTTCAATTAAAATATTAAAAAACGGATATGACAAAAAAAATTCTGAGAAATTAATTTTTTATTTATTTTCAAATTTAATTGTCGAAACTTCAGGAGATACACTTTGAAACCATTTAAAAGCAACTGTTTAGTAAATTGGATTTGATAATAGCCATTATTCTTGGCATTTGTTACGTCGAGGCGGTGCTCATCAGATATCAATATCAGGATTTTGCGATCCAAAGAGGAAAAAACATTGTTGATGGAAAAGAGAAGCTTATATAAGACACTTTGATGTAGATTCCCAAATCACTAGCATTAGAAAAGCAAATATAATATGAAAATAAATAAAATATTAATTTCTCAGAATTTTTTTGTCATATTCGTTTTTTTTATTTTAATTGAAAAAGTAGCTTCCATAATCTACCGTAATTCAAATAATCTCAGACATAAAGAAAAATTCTCAGACATTTTTGAGAAAACTCACTGAAAGACTTTCAATTTTTTTCAAAAAACTTTCAAAATTCCTACTTTTTCAATGAAGAATAAAAAGGTCAAATATCATTGCCTATTCAAATCATTGAACAAATATACTCTTAAAATAATTCTATAGATTGAATAAATTCTTTCAAATAATTAAAAGTTTTCTCAAAAATGTCTGAGATTAATTGAATATATCTGAGATTTTTGGAATTACTGTAAAGCAAATGGAGTGGCAGCCTTCAAAAAGTGAACAATTGAATAGAATTAACTTTTTCAAAAAATGAATAATTGAATCATACAAAAACATGTGTAAATGATTATTTTATCATAAATTTCCATAATATTTATCAAATTTTTAAAAGTTAAATGCAGTGAGGTTAAAATGATTAAGGATTCCCTATGAATGCAAGTAGGATATTCCTCATGCGATTCATAAATATTTATGAGATAATGGTTTTAATTGAGCAAGGGAAATCATATATCACATTATAAAATCAAGTGCATTTTCATAAATAATCAGGGAAATTTTTCATTATTTTTTGAAAAAACTAATTATATAATTCCCATCATTTGCATAAAATTATAGTCAAATGCATTGATTCAATAAAAACAACTATGTAATATAGAATATCTATTCTTTACTAATATTCTATTGAATATTTTAAAAAATCTATGTTGATATAAGCTTCAAATAAAATAATTTATATCAAAATCAGTTTTGAAAATTGCTTGATTAAAATCTTGAATGCTATTCAGTTGATTTGTTTTGATTTTATTTCTATAAATATCTGTTTTATTAATTAGTTTAACAGGTGTTTGATAAATTATTTTATAGAAGATTTAGGTACACTTCTACCAGGAAGTTTTGTCATCATTTTCGACCATTTTGATCCAATTGATTTATACATTTCAATTAAAAAATCATCTTCTTGCTTTGTCCAAGGTACTTTTTTTAAGCCATCCCGAAGATAATTAATATATCAATCATGAATTTGTTTAGGTGTTCTTCTATGGAGTTTTTTAGCAATTGCTTCCCAATCTTCACCATATATTTTAACTGAATCACGAATAATTTGATTTTCATCATCTGTAAAAGGAATTCTTTTAGATCTCTTCATTCGATTATATGTTTTATTATTATTATTATTATTATTAAACTCAGTCCAAAAATGTTCGACAATTGAATTTTGAGAGAGTATTCAAATTATCATTTTTTTTCTCATGCACCTATATGGTGATTCGAAGGTTTTTTCCAAAGCTCTTTTTTTTAGAGAGTAGCCCATGTCCCATAGAAAGTTGTAATTCCTCTTTAGGGCGTGGCTATTTCTTTCAAAAACCAGGGCTCCTTGTATAAAAATAGCTTACTGAAAGGATAATTAAAAAAATAAACTTCTGAAAAATTGAATACATTGCTTTGAGAGATAAAAGAAATTTTCGACACTTTATCGTTTTTTTAGTCAATTTTCAGTGGAAAATGCGGTTTATATGTATGTTAAGTCGAACATTTTTGGTCAGGGTTTATGATTTAATTTAAATTGAATGCTCTTTTTTTTTTTTTTTTTTTTGAAACAAAAATTGAATTATGGTTCACAAAAAGTTAGAAACTTCATTCAATTAACCGATTGGCTCAATATTATGAGTAAAACGTAACAGAATTTAAGTTTCTTATTTTTATTAATTATTATTATCTTCCATTCTCAATCAGAAATAGCAAAATTATAAATCAATATAAATATCTTAACAAATAATCAATAAAGTTTTTATATATCAATGCAAAAATTAATATATTTATCATTTATTATTATATTCATATTTTAATATGAAATTAGTTGATTAAAATTTGAGAAAAAAACATTTTTATATAAACGTTTGTAAAAATTGTTTTTCTGAGAATTGGGTCCCATATATAAAAGAACCATTTTTTTATTATATCATAGTTTGCTATTTTAAGTGTAATAAAGTTTCCAAAGTGTAATTTTATAAATGTTTGTCACAAAAATGTTAAAATCTTTTTAAATTGACTCAGATTTACATATCACACAACAAAACTATAAAAAAAGTGCATTACAATGATAACCACCATCGAAAACAGGCATTATATAATCCAATAATAAATCAAAACAATAAAAAAATCACATTTATTTTAAAAAACAAAAGTTAATATAATTAATAAAAAAAAATAAAAAAATCAATCAGGAGAATCTTCTTCATCTTCCTCCTCGGCCACAGTATAAGCAGGAAAATTCGTAGGATCCGAAATTGGTGCCAAATTTGCATTTTGAATCAAATCTGAGAAATCATCATCAGTGAGCGAAGACAGCTTGTTCACAATGATAGTGAAGGACTCCTCATTAGACAACTTCTTCTTGGTCTGCAGCTGCTGGAAGTTTGTCATTGATATAGAGAAAGGCTTTGGTCCGATTTTCAGGTAAATTTCCCACAGCTCATTCAAAAGTGGAATTGTGTGACCATTTATGTATTGAAAAGGTTCAGTATCCGACCATTTAATTTTGAAGGCGTGGGCAACCGCCAGCGAGGCCAGGGCCACCTCGACGATGGGATTCAATGAGTCTTCAGGCAGCGACGAGATAGAGATCATCAAGAGTGCCGAGAAGAGCTCGGACGATGGTTCCTCATTCAAAAAGATGTTCTCAATTGAATCGCAGCTGAGCATGAGTGGGTAGGACGACGTTGAGCCGTGGAAAGGAAGCTGGACGTCGAAGACGATACGAAACCGTTTTGTTGGTTTATAACCGACAAAATTGAATACATCTCTGGCAAAACCGTCAAAATACTTTGAAAATTTGTCGATATTTTGGATCTTCAAAATATCAGAGGACGGTAATGTAAAGCATACAAATTTGGTCTCAATTTCACCATAAGGTGAAAGTTTATTTTTACAAAGACGGATGAGCTCGTACTGGTCCGAGTTGTCCTTCCCGTACTTGAAATACGGGCTCTTGCAGACATTCGTGAAATGGGCCTCAATTTGTGAGTTTATTTGGCTAGGTGAAGTGGCGCTATCGTCATCCAACACGATGTAAATTAGGCCGCCAAAAGGAGACGCGATTTCAAGCTCGCCGCGCTTCGATTCGACCTGGTACAGCTGTGTCACTACCGGCCACCGCTTGTACGGGCCGCGGTCATCAAAAAAAGTGTCAGTGTGTGATCCAATTTGAATCGATAAATGGTCAGTGATGTCAGAAATTATTTTGACTTCAGAGGTGAGACCCGCTGGAAGCCAAAGTCCAGTTGAAAACCACTCGAGTCCACTTTCGGGGACGTTCACAGTAACCTTTATATCTTCCACTTTTTCAGGGGAAAAATGGCCGGGAAAAATCTCGATGCATTTCAAAGCCAAATCGGCCGTGATGAGCTCGCACGAAAGCTTGATGAACACGTCACTGAGGAAGATCGATATCATGTGCTGGCTTTCCAAGAAGATTATCCCTTCCTGTTGCCGATAATTCGTCTTTTCTAAATATTTGAATGAAGACGTTAAAATGTCCTCAAAAAGTGGATTTGAGGTGCGGTGAAAGCAGGCAAGATTGATTCGAAAGTGAGTCAAGAGAACAGTGAGATGGACAATGCTAACTTCAGGCGTGTCTTGTCCTAGTAATGCACAATATTGCCCTACTATATATGGAAAGGTCAATTTTTCAAGCGGAGCTGGTGAAATTTTTTTGAGATTGAGATTAATGTTGCTTTTCTGTGAGGTTTCTGTAGTTTTGCAGGCGGGAACAAAACCAATGCCACATTTTGAAAGTGTTTTGTTCATTGTAAATTGTTGGTCTGGATTGTCGGTATTGAGACAGGCACTACATACTAATCCGCCCCCATCATAAACATAATCGTGTATTTCTTCATGAAAAGTACAATTACTTTTTATAAAAATAATGGAATAATCAGATAAATTTCGGCCTTCAATATTCGCAGCATCGTCTATGTTGATCGATTTATAATTTTTTAAAATTCGCTTAATTGAGTCGACAAAAATTTGTGAAAGACCTAAAAGTAGAATATTCGTTTGAGCAGGCGTATTTCCACGGATATATCGCATCGAATTTTCGAAAAAATGAAAATAGACTTCTTCTTCTATCATTTCATTAACCAAATATTCAATGTTTCCTAGGCACATAATCCTCCCTTGGCCATATCTTGCAATCCCTATGGCTGGTAATGAAAATTCCATTTCTTCTTCAAAAAAGCGTTTAATGGAGCTTTTTAGGATAGGGATAGAGTAGTTTGAAAGACATGAAACAAAATAAGTAGTTTGAGGGCGATATATTTTTGTGACCCCATTTAATACTCGTTCAAAATCTGGGTACATTAACGAACATGGATTAGCATTATCAGGTATAGGAGCTTGCTTGCTTGGGTCTTTGGTGGCACTCTTCTTTTTTGGAGAAACTTTTGCTGATTTACCTTCATTTGATGAATGGCCACAGCCCATCTTTGGGGAATTTGCCTATAAATCAGAAAACAGATTTTTTTGAAAATTTTTTCTTCTTTAAATAACAGCTTTTTCAATAGAAAATTTTAAAATTTTGAATGATGAAATTGTAAAATGAATGTAAAAAAAAAATTAAGAGGTTTATTTCATTTTATTTTTTAAAAATATTTATATTAAATTTACTAAAATACTAATAATTACAAAATATTATTCAATATTATTAATATTTTTATGTGTAAAATAAAATACATATTATAATAATATGAATTATAAATGATTATCATGATCTCATTAATAAATACCATTGTAACAATTATTCTTGTGGGTAATAAAGAAAAAAATTTGAAATGATTATTTATTTGATCGTAAAGTGAGAAAAAAAGAGGTCGATTCAAAAAATAATCAATTTCAAGGGAAAACGATAATAAAAATTCATTTTGAGAAAAAAATATTTGAAAAAACTTTTTTTTCTTGAAAATTTCAAGTTGAAATTATATTTTCTGAAAAAATATTCAATTTTTTCTTAACTTGATCGGCGACCTCTATTTTATTGAATGAGACCCCTTTTATGTAATTTATGAATTTAGAAAAAATAATTGAATGCCATAAAGCAAAATTTACAAATAAAACCATCCTTTATATATTCATTTAAAATAACTCATAAAATAAACAAATAAAACTTTTATTACTTGCTAATTATTTCTATTTCAAGAGAAATGTAAGCCTTCGTAGCTCAGTCGGCTAGAGCATCGGACTTTTAATCCGAGTGTCGCGGGTTCGAGTCCCGTCGGAGGCATTTTTTTCTTTTTAAAAAAAGTATCTTTGTTTGATTAATCAACAATAGTAAGTATATAAATAAAATATAATACTCTTTTATTGCTTTTGATAATAATTATTTAGATTAATGGGATTTTCATGAATAAGTTTTTATGTTATATAATGTGTATAATCTTTATAAAATATCAAATCCTCAGATTTTTTTTCTTAAAAATGATATTTTTAGCAATGAATATTCTAATCTCTCAGATGTGGCACTATTTTAGCAAAAAATAGGCCAATTTTTTTTAAAATTTTTTATTAATAAAATATTGCTGTAATTACTTCATATATGCTTTAAAAGCCGATATAAAAGACTGGTAATTTTCATTATAAGAAGATCCTGTGATTGCAAAAACCACGTGGTCAAAGTAATATCCGATTTCTTCGTCAATCAAAACTTCACGAAATATCTCTGCAACAATGTCAGGGTCATTTTCAAAGACGCCGCACCCGAAGGCCCCCAGGACAATCGCGTTGCATTTTTCATTAATTGCCAGTTTCAATATTCTCTGAATTCTGATTTTCAGTTGATCATAACTATGCTGAAGAGCTGTATTCAAATCCCTATCGTTTTTCTCTCTTAATTCTCTCTCAAATTTGTCGTCTTCTTCTTTCTTCATCCTGAGGATCTCTCGCCAGTCGTGTGGATACTCAAGAGGCAATTCTGCATTTATTGAATTTTTGTCACTTTTTTCTTTATTTTCTAAATTGTTCACTCTTCTTTCTTCCTCTTCTTTTTCGGCTTTTTCGTCATTTTTCATTCTTGCTTCTTCATCTTCTTTTGTGTTTTCTTCTTCTTTTTCGTTGTCTTTCGTTTCTTCTTCTTTAATTCTTGCTTCTTCTTCTTGTTCATTTTCTCTGTTGTTTGCTTCTTCTTGTTGTTGTTGTTCATTTTTTCTGTTGTTTGCTTCTTGTTGTTGTTGTTGTTCATTTTTTCTGTTGTTTGCTTCTTCTTGTTGTTCTTGTTCATTTTTTCTGTTGTTTGCTTCTTCTTGTTGTTCTTCTTCTTCTTCTTGTTCATTTTTTCTGTTGTTTGCTTCTTCTTCTTCTTCTTGTTCATTTTTTCTGTTGTTTGCTTCTTCTTGTTGTTCTTCTTCTTCTTGTTCATTTTTTCTGTTGTTTGCTTCTTCTTCTTCTTTACAAGCATCGCTACTTCCATTTTCTCCTTCCTTTTGGCTGTCGTTCTTGTCTTCTTCTGTTTTCTCTTCGCTTTCTTTCTTTTTGAGTGTTTTTTTCCTCTGCTTATCTGTTTTTGGCCTGAATTTCTTTAAATTTCTTCTTTTGTTAAGTTTCCTTTTCCTTTGTGGATTGAGTTTATTCTTTAAATTGCGACTTCCATCTTTTGAGTTCTCATCAGTTTCATTATTGTCTTCTTCTCCATCAGCTATAGATTTCTCATCATCAGACTTCTCTTCACTTTCACTGTCACTTTTATCTTTTTTATTGGCACTTTTATCTTTGTCTTTTTCATCGTCACTGTGATTTCTATTGTCTTTTGTGATACTCACATCATCATTTTTCTTTTCACGTTTTCCAGGATCGCTCGCACTCTTGTCACTTTTCGCATCCTCGCTTCCGCCGTCATCATATTCGCTCGAGTATTCAATCGCATTTTTATTTTCCTCTCTTTGACGAACTTTTTGAGCGATCTTTAATTTCTTCTCCTTTAAACGTCTTTCCGCCATTTCGGCCCTTCTCCATTCAAACGACTGATTCAAGTCGTTCTTCAAATCCTTCAAGTTTGGAGCAGCGCACGTTATTATCGACACAACGAAAAATCTCTCGAGAAGCTTCTTCTCGTTCGCTGGATCTCTAAAGACTGGCACTTTTGGTGAGAATATCATGTTGCTTGTGTAGATGCTTCTCGAAGGTGAATAAGCACTGAGCATTTGTTCGTGTATTTCATAAAACATTCTGCATTGCCACTTTTTGAGTGACAAATACAAGGCTGAAGAACGAGTGATTGATTCTTCTTGTGCTTCACGACCGTTAAGCCAACCGCCGCCCGGTTTTGTAGCTGATGCAAAATTGAGTACAAACACGTTATTTTTTTTAGATTCTTTAAAAAGACGATAGGAAGCCCTCAGTGTTTTTTCATGTGTAATTTCAATCATGCACAATTTGTCTTTTTTCTCAATTTTGTGAGAAATTTCAATTCTGTCTCTTTCACTGATGAATCTGGTGCCTGAAACGCAGTCATCTATGTCTTTGCCAATACGAACCGTCTTCGAATAAGGACTCGGATAGTCCGGCTTGTAGCTCCGGTACTTGCTAATGATGTCGTATGTCTCAGAGGCAGTTTGCTTCTTCTCTTCATACACTGGGTGACCGTTTACTAGCTTGGGCTTGGGTCCGCCATTGTGGTCGTATCTTGGCTTTCTTCGCTGGCATGTGCTTGTGTAGCTGGTCTCTTGGTAACCGTTGTATTCGTCACTTTTTTCTTGGTAGTTCTTACTTCTGTCGTTCTTGGAAGAGTGAGAACTCCACTCTTCGTCATCGTCATCGTCATCCCTGTCTACAAAGTAATCGTCGTTGTCTTCCTTTTGTGTTGCATTGTCACTTTTGTCATCATCACCATCGCTACTGCTATCATGCTTGGCACTCTTATTTCCACTTCTTTTCGTGCTTCTTCTTTCATCATCACCATCGCTATCGTGATCATTCTTGCCTCCTTTATTTGCACTCCTATTTGTGCTTCTTCTTTCTTCATCACCATCGCTACTGCTATCATGCTTGGCACTCTTACTTTCATTTCTTTTCGTGCTTCTTCTTTCTCCATCACCATCGCTTTCGTGATCATTCTTACATCTTTTATTTCCACTTCTATTTGTGCTTCTTCTTTCTTCATCGTCATCATGATTTCTATCATTCTTGTCTCTTCTATTTGCACTTCTATTTTTGCTTCTTCTTTCTTCATCGTCATCGTCATCCCTGTCTACAAAGTAACCGTCGTCGTCTTCCTTTTGTGTTGAATTGTCACTTTTGTCATCATCATCGCAATTTCTATCACTCTTGCCTCTTTTATTTCCACTCCTATTTGTGCTTCTTCTTTTTTCTTCAACATCATCGCTATTGCTATCATGCTTGTCTCTTTTATTTGCACTTCTTTTGGTGCTTCTTCTCTCTTCTTCTTTGGATGAGTGGCGCTCTTTCTTTGCCTTCTTTTTGGATGAGCTTTCATCATCGTAATTGTCATTGCTGCTGTCATTATAGCTGCGTCCTTTATGTTGTCCGCCTTTATTAGTATTTGAACTTTTTCTTATTGCTATGTAATCGTCACTGTCGTCATCTTGTTTGTGTCCTTTTTGATCGTCGTCTTTCCGACTTTTTGAGACACTCTTTTCATTGCTATTTCTGGATGATTCATGTCTCCTTTCGTCTCCGATCTTCTTCTTTCTAGATGGTTCTTCTTCATCACTATTAATTCTGTGATGTTTTGGCTCTTTATCATTCGTTGATTTTGAATTTTGAGAGCTTTTTTGGTCATACGATTTTGAACTTTTTTCTTTCTCTTCTTTTTTACTTTTATGATCATTTTCGTAACGATTCTTTGCGTAATCGTCATTTGAATCATTCTTATGATATCTTTCACTGCTTCTTCCTCCTGAATTGCCTGTTCTGTTGCTGCTTTCAAGGTTATTGTGCGTTTTGTATGGTTTATCTTTTTTGCTTTCTGATTTATCTTGTTTGTGGCTGTTTTGATGTTGATTGGAATTTGATTTTCCTTTAATTTTGGTAGAGTCGTCTGTGGGTTTGGAATGGTGATTAGATTGTGATTGATAAGATGAAGTATTTCCTTTGTATGAGCCTGAATTTGATGATTGAGGATTGTTTTGATGAAGTTTTGATGTTGAACTTTTTCCCTTGATCTTATTCTCTGAATTTTCATTTCGTGAGGATGATGACTGATGATTGCTTGATCTTGAATTGCTATTATGTTTTGTTTGATTGGGTGATTTCTTATCTAAAAATGTTCTACTATTAGGGAGTTCATATCTACTCATCTAACCAAATTGGTAACCCTTTCAAAAAGTTAATGTAAATTTCAAAAAAAGTCAAAAAAATTGAAAAGAATTTTAAATACAATTTTTTTCCCATTACTATTTTTTTTCCTTAATATTGTGCTTTGAATCAAATTTAAAAAAATTCTAATATGCAAAAGGAGTTCTAATTTTTCCTATTATTCAAAAGGTCACAACTTGGGTTCGCTTTGCTCCGCCTTGCACAACACTCATCATGAGAATATTTCCTAGGTAAAAATATAAAAAATTGAATAAATTTTATAAATATCTATTTTTTGAAGTTCTTTAAAAATGTACAACTCTTGTAGAATTGATTAAATTCATTTAGTAAGAAATTTTTGTAATGGTAAAAATCCGAGCAACTTTTTAAAAAGTGTGAAAGTCACTTTCTACAAAATATTTGGAGAATTCCGAGTAGGCACAAGAATCTTACAGAAATGAATTTTTGAAAGAACCTAAAAAAAGTCACCTTTCCAAGCCATTTTCATTATTCAGTTTTAAATTTTTTACAATAATTGTTAAATCATTAATAAAATCTAGATTAATTTATATTTTATTTATAAAATATTAATATATATGTTCATATATTGTAATAGATCAAATATAAGCAAAGATATTTTGGTTTGTATTTTATACAAATCTCCTCAAAAACATTTTGAAAAAAATTGAGAGATACTTGAAAATTGAGAGTTCTTCTCACATATTTTCTGAGGTAAAATTAAAGCATTTTTATATTTCTTAAATTGTACTTACAATATCTTGATAAGTAAATTTAACTATTCTCTAATAATATTAATTATAATATAATTATTAAATATATATTATGTAAATATAAATTTAATATAAAAAATTATGATAATTTTCCATATGAAACAAATATTTATATATTGAATGGAAAAAATTAATTTGAATGTTTTTTAAAAAGTGATCTGATTTTAAATTATATTTTGCGAACAAAAAAATGGAACGTCACTCTTTTGCAATGGAAGTGAAAAAAGGCCAAATGGATCTTTATCGCAAGAAACTTGGTGAAGTTTGGCCAAAGCTGGTTGAGTTTTTGGATGGAAATGAAGTTTCAAATTTCAGCATTTGGAACTGTAGTTCACTCATTTTCGGATATTGTGAAACAAAAGAAAAGAAAAATTTATATGAAAAAGCAAAGGAACAGATTGGTTCTCTAATATCACAGTTTGAATGTATTTATACTTGGATTTCAACTCCTGGGCAAAACATGCGTTTAATGTATCATAATTTTGGTATTGTTAGAAAAAGTAAAGAATTGATTCGTTACAGGATGTTCATGACTAAATTAAAGCCTGGATTTGAAGATGAATATAAATCTCGTCATGATGCATTAATTGCTAAAAGGGGTGACATTATTGATCCAGGTCCAGACAGCAATTTCAGTATTTGGAGTGCTGGTGGATATATTTTTGGTTATGATGAGATAGATACAACAATGGAAAAGGAGGAAACTGAAGAATCGCATAAAGCAACAGTTGCTTGGGAAACAAAACAGCTTGAAATTATGGATTGGATCACCAATGATGTTGATTGGCTCACAAATACTTTCCATCCAGCAAGCATCAGGTTAGCTTGGCATGCAGGAAAATTGGATTAGCTTTTTAAAATGTCATAATTGATTATTCACTAAATAGCATCCAAACGACTTATTATTATTGTCTTCTATTTATGTAAATTCTAATAATAAATGAATGAGATTTTAAATAATAAGGCCATTCATATGTATATATATGGACACATATTGATAATATTTATACCATTTTAAGAAATATAAAACTATTCTATTAGCCTTATTCATCACATTTGTTGAAGTTAAATTTTATGATATATTATATAACTTTTTGAATTTTTTTTGATCGTTTGATTTTTTTATTTTTAGTAATCATGATTTTATCGTTGATTTAGAAGATTATGCAATAATTAAAAAGCTCAAAGAAGTTCAATATGGAACTGTTTATTTAGTAATAGAAAAAGAAACTCAGAAAGAGTTCGCTGCAATGGTAAGCAAAGTTGAATGTATCAGCGCTTCTGACCAAAAAGAATTTTTTAAAGAACTTACAGCATTTTCAATGATCGAAAGTGCAACAACATTATCTTTCAAAGGATTTAACATGACCAATTTTCAGAAAGAACATTTTCCAACTATTATTACGCCATGCATGTCCAAAGGCTCATTGGATAAACTATTAGAAAATAACAGCAATCACCCTTTATCAAATAAATTCATTATTTTGCTTGGAATCGCAGAAGGTATGAAATATTTGCATTCAAAAAGTATTATTCATCGTGATTTAAAATGTGCTAATGTTTTACTTGATGATGATTTATATCCTCATATCGGAGACTTTGGATAATCGAAAATCTCAGAGTTAAAATTATCAATGATTCATATGCAAACGTTCAAAGGATCACCAGTATACATGGCTCCAGAAGTTATAATGGATGAAGAATATAATTATAAAACTGACGTTTACTCTTATTCAATTATTTTTTACGAAGTATTTTCAGGTAAAAGTCCGTATACAGGCTATAAATCAATTTATCGTTTGTTAGATGATGTTAAAAATGGTAAACGGCCAAATTTGAATCACATAGTAAATGAAGATATTAAAAATTTTTTAAATCGATGTTGGTCATCAAACCCAACAGAGCGACCAACCTTTGCAGAAATAGTTGAACAAATGAAAAGCGAAAGATACCTGCAGATATTTGAGGTAGATGATGAATTTGCCAATAAATATCTAATTTTATTCAATGATCAAATAAATTCAGAAAAAAATAATCTGATCGATATTGAAACACTCAAGTGCAAATCTAATTCGGGTGATGCGGAATCCATCCTCAAGTACAGCGATTATCTTATCAAAATTGACCTAATCAAAGCCGCCCAATACCTTAAATTGGCTGCAGATAAAGGAAACGCAGAAGCCATGTCGAGATACGCCTTAATGCTCAAAAGAGGCCAAGGTTTTTCAGCACCAAATCCAGAAATGGCGGTTTTTTACTTCAAACGTGCCATCGATAAAGGTTCTGTACGCGCAATGCAACAATATGCAAACATGCTAATGTATGGTGACGGAACCCCTCCAAACCCTGAAGAAGCCGTCCATTACTACAAGATGGCGATCGATCTCGGAGATGCAGCATCGATGAACAACTACGGCTACATGTTGTTGCATGGAAATGGTATAGAAACTAACAAAGAATTGGCCTCCCGTTACTTCAAGATGGCGATCGATCTAGGTGATACAGCATCGATGAACAACTACGGTGACATGCTGTCTCATGGCAGAGGCATCAAAGCTGACAAAGAAATGGCAGTCCATTACTACAAGATGGCAGCAGATAAAGGCGACAGAAGAGGCATACATAATTATGCTTTTATGCTTTTGAAAGGATGGGGCATCCCTGAAAACAAGGAAGAAGCCGTCAAGCTCTTCAAGCAGGCAGCCGACATGGGATACGTAAAATCTTATCGCTTTTATGCTGATATTGTTAAAAACTGTGTAGGAAATGTCGTTGGAAATGCAAAAGAAGCTTCGCGTTACTACAAGATGGCTGCTGACAAAGGAGACGAAATGGCGATGGTAAAATATGCATCAATGCTCGAGTCGGGTGATGGAATTAATGCTGATTTAGAAAAAGCAATACAGTACTACAAAAAGGCAGCTGATTTGGGAAATAAGTCTGCAAAAAATCGCTATAAAATTCTTACAAAGTAGAAGAAAAATAAGTTATATGTAGACATGTTAATCCTTTTTTTATATCTTAATTATGAAGCTTTATTTACTGATTAAAACGACTACAAATTTTAGAATATTCATCTTTAAGCAATTCTTCAGAAGATAGCATATTTTATTCTAATTAACGAGTTTTGTATCAAATGAGAATAATTTGTCAATGCAAATTTTTATCGTTTTGAAAGCGATAACTATACTAAACTACGTGAGTGTTTTGTTAATCTTATCATAAAGTGGGTATGTTCTACGTCTCTGAGCTTCCTGCACGTTTTATTTTAAATTAAATAAAAATTTTAAACTTTTTTGATGATAATATAAAATTTTATATTCAAAAAAATTACCATTTTGTGAATTTTAGATTTTTTCCATTTTGTATGCATTATTTAACTTTTATATTCATATCATTTTTATACAATATGATCAATAAAAAATTCAAAAAAGAGCTAAATGTTACACCTGATGAAAAGCGCATTTTGAGAATGATGAATGACTTCTTTGCTTTTAATCAAAGTTTTGCTGATGGAAAAGGTACAGAAGATTTTTGTGGTGACCTTAAATTTCATTCTTCATTTAAGGGAAAGCAAAAAGATGAGCATAAAGAGCATGTTACAAAAGAAGACATTTATCCTTTAATTCGCCACTGTTTCGATGTTGCAGAGCCAGAAAGATTTATCCCAGTACGAGAGCTTAAGCGGGCCGGTTACTCATACAAAAATGATATGTTAACATACCTTGCATATTTTTACCCAGATGTCATGGAAAATATTTCAGAAAGTTTTAAAGATTTTGAATTCTATACCAAGTTGTACGATGTCGATATCCTTGTTTTTAAATGGAAGCAAAAGATAAAGCGTATTCAAGCATTGAAAAATCAACTTGCTGGTAATCGTTCGATTACTCTACTTACTCCATTGACATCTGATAAAATTAATCAAGAAAATTCAGCCAGCAATCAAGTAAGCTCAATTAACAATCAAGAAAGCTCACATGCAATTCAGGAAGATTTAATATTTCAAGACAAAATTGGAGTTGATGATTCTTTTTATGATTTTAATAGCAATAATGATTATGATGATTTATTTTTCGCTGATGAAATTAATATTTTTGAAGATTTAGATTTTTAATAGGGGAATGCAGTGACGTGAGTAATACTTATTCTGTCACTGAGTAAGATTCTCTTATTTCAATCTTTAATTTTCTTTATTGAACTTTTATGGCTAGTTTACTAGTCAATTTATAAAAAGAAAAGAAAAAGAAAAATTATAATTAATTTTGTTTTTTTGTTTTTTTTTTTTGATTCAATTTAATTCCTAATTCAATTACATGTTCTTTGTTATCTTTATTCATAGCTTTTGTAGAATGTTGAAATCAAGCAAACTCATAAATTGCGTTTGTCAATAGAAAAAAAAAATATTAAGTATATAGAAGAAATGAAAACGAATAGCATAATTTATAAAAATAATCTTATAAAAGATTATTACTAGTAATCTTTCTTTAAGATTTCATTCGCCAAGAATGTTATTTTTGGTAATTTGATACTCGTCTTCATAAAAATCGCAATATGTTTTTAATTCAAAAAGCGAATAAGGTTCATCTTCGTTAGGCACATATAGAGGAACTTTGTAATCAATGCATGTAGGATTAAAGCATGCAATATATGAATACATTATGAGAACAACGCCAATGAGATTAACAATGCAATTTTGATCAGTAAAAACATTTTGCACTAGTTTAACAAAAGGCCCTTTAAAAAAATAGAAAAAGGTATGTTTGGTATTTGGATCGTCGCAATTCTTTTCAGGCTCAAAATCAACAAAAAATAATCTTATTTGTTCAAGAGGAGATAGTTTCTTTCTTTCTTCCGAAAAGTAAAGCTGACTAGCAAAAATAAAGATAATGATCCATAATTCTTTTTTTGTACGGTGTTCTGAAATAATCCTACGAATTTTATTTAAAAGTTCTACTTTATCTTCATCATTTTGGATTTTTTTCTTGAAAAAGAAATCAGTTTCTGAAATCACATTTTCGTTGAAAGAATTAATGAAATTTCCTACGTTGGAAAGCAGATTGATCAGCGATTTGACATCTCCTTCACTATAAGCATCCCAAATTTTATATAGATATTCTGTGGGTGATTGGCTCTGGATAGGTCTATTCATAATAGTTTTGAGGATAAAAATAAGATTTTGATTTCTTTGAATATTTACACATCATCATCAATTTTTCTCAAAAAGTTTAAAATTTTATTTTCGCATTATACAATAGATATTAAAAAACGAGTGATTAGTTCGGCCTTTTTGATAATAAGTATTAATCTATGATAGATAAATACAACCATAAAATTCTTAGAAAAATAATCATAACAGAATGAAACTTTTTGATATAGTTTTCAATTTTTTGTGAAAAAAAAATTGGAAAAAAAAGGGGAATTAAGGGTGTACTATACTTCGTTTTATCTCAATATCAAATTGTTATATAATATTAATATTAATTATTTATATAAATAGAATTTTTTTTATATTTTTATAATAAGAAATATTTGTAATATGGCTTTCTTTTTAAGAAACTTGTATTTTATTATTCCCTCTGAAAAAATTCTATATGTAATGTGAAAATATTGAATGAATTTTTGGTTATTTTTTTAAAATTATTGATTCCATTAAATGCAATGTTTCTTTTATTATGATAATGTTATTTTTACATATTACGCATACAACTGATAATTGATTTTTGATTTAATTGAGATTTGGAAAGAAAAAAAAATTGAAAATTTAATAACCATAACTTTGCTTTTTAGATGTTTTAATGGAATTTTGGATAAAATATATAATAATAACTAAGCGCATATACAGCTGATAGTATTTTTCAAGAAAGCTCTTGGATAATTACTCATTTTCAATCTAATTTTAATTGGAGTATCAAAAAAACAGAGGCATATCAACCAAAAAAAAGCTCTCAAAAAGTGAAAGTAGAAAATAAGATAAGTCCAATTATAAAAGATTAATATAAAAAAGAAGAATGTATTTATGATCTTTGGAATCCAATTATTTAGTTTGTACAATAAAAATTAATAGTTTTTAGGTAAAAAACATCAATTTTGGTTTTTTATTTTATCCACTTTATAGAAATATAATATCCAAGATTCTTTACATTTATAACTTAATAATATTAACAAATTACTAATGTTTTTATGATTACTCTATACGTTCTTTAAATATCTAAACATAAAACGTCTTATTTTCAAATAGCTGTGATACTAATCATATTTCATTTTTTAATCAATATAAAACAGCCATTTTAATAATTATATTGGGATTTTCTTTTATATGTTTCAATATACATTAATATTATACTTTCAATTCAATTGATAGTTCATTGAAAAAATAAAATATAATTAGTGCTCAAAATATGCTTTTTAGAGGATTTATAGAACTTATGATAAATTCATTTCATTTTACTTTAAAATTATATAAAAAAAATTTTGAAATAAATCATTTTTTATATTTACCGATCGAACTTTTTCAAATAATTATATTTTAAATAAATATTTGAGAATATTAGAGCAGAAATTTATTTTTTTGATTAATAAAAATTATATACTTCTTTATTATAAATCAAATAATGATTTTACTTACTTTGTAAAAGCAAAATAAAATATTTTAAAATATTTATTTTATAATTTTTGTGGTAGGCAAATAAAACTACTTTTTTAAATTCATAATTAATATCTAAGTATATTTATATCATAAAATAAGTTTTTATTAATTCAATTTTCAAGTTATAAATAAAACTTATTTGTTCTTCTCAAATTGAAAAGCTATTCAATAAATATTCTCTCAAATTGAAATGGTATTCAATCATGATCCTATCAAAAATGAAAGAGAATTCATTTTTCAATAAATCAAATTTGAATACCTCTACTTTTTGAATCGAAGATATTGAGTTAAAAATGATGATTTGAATGAAAACTAAAAACTGTATAGAAGTTTTCGTTTGCTCAAGAGGAAAAGTTTTAATATGCATCATTTAAATCTTATATTATCATTTTCAAAAAAATTTATCGAGTAGAATTTTGGTTGACATGCCTCTAAAAAAACAAATGAAAATCAAAATTGCTAATTTTTTTGATAGGTGGGCCACCAATGAATTTTTATAACTTTTGCACCATTAGATAGATTACATATAATAATAAAATAAAGTATTAATTATAGTTCATAAATATTAAAGATAAAGTTTTTATGAATAATTTAAATTTTCATATTTTTTTTGTAAACTATTCAAATATTATAGATAAAATCTTTCAAAAATATTTGAAAAATTTTCTCAAAATTAAAAGAATTTAAAAAGATCATTCAATTTTGATAAAAAAATTTCATTTATTAAGAATAAAAATATCTATTTTAATTTTAAATTAATTGTTTAATTTAATTTTGTTTAAAGTTATATCTTGTTGATTATAATCAAAGACAAAATATAAAAAGAAATAAATGATTTTTTCTATACATAAAATTTTGAATAAAACAATTGAAGGACTCTATAAAAATTCGTTTTGAAAAAGTTAGAAATAATCAATTATTCGATTATAATGATTTTGAAAATTTATTAGTATATGATTTATTATAAATATTTTAAAATATTATTTACTATTATATTTATGTTTATAATATTATAATAAAAATATATTATGTTTATTTCTATTTAAATTGCTATATTTATAATTTTTATAAAAACTTAGTTTTTTTTTGAAATTTTAAAAATTCATATAAATATAAAATAATTTTAATTTTGATTATCTTTGCTTTTTAAATTTAAAATGAAATATGTCATTTATATATATTTTTAATATATAATCCTATTATGAAATTATAATATTAATATATCGTAATTTAATTTTAAATTAAGATATTGCTTTTTCTAAAAATCTCAAAATTTCAATAAAGGAAAAAATATAAAAAATATTTGAAAGCTATTTTTATAAATTGAGAGAAAATTGAATTAAAAAAAGCTGATTTTAATTTTTTATGATTTTTTAATAAAGGTCCAATATTCCAGGACATATATTGATTTTAATTTACCTTTATTTTTACCAAATGTATTGTTTGACCGTTTATAATTTCTTACCAAGTGGCTCCAAAATTGAATCATTCCGTTAACTAATTCAACTTTTTGAATATGTTTTCCCAACTAACCTTTATCTTTGAAGTTATGTTATACCTAACTATATCAATAAAAAGCCTGGGCGATGAAGAAACTAAATATCAAAAAAGAAAACATTCAATTTTTTTATATACTTCTGAAAATTAAAAATACCTTTTATTTTAACTTTTTAGAGAAATCTATTAATTATTTTATATTGTTTCCAGATCATTCTTGATGTATGACATAGATAATATCATAAAATAATAGAAATATGTATTTTAATTCATTTGAACTTGTGATATTGCATATCATGTATTAAAAAAAAAGTTGATGAATATTAGTTCAAAACTTAATTTAACAACTGCATACTATCATATATGTGTTATATAAATATATATTATGAAATTGCTGAATAATTCTTAAAATTCGAAGAAAAAAAGAACTTTTTTAAAGTCAAAAAAAAAGTGGCCCACCTATTTTTTTTGTGGAATATCTCAACATTAGTTTTTTTTGATTCATTTGATATAGGTTTTGATATTAGTATTAAAATGATTTTTCTAAAAATGAAGGAGTACATATTTTTTTAAAGTGCCCGTGTTTATATAGAAAAATGGCTTAATTTAAAAATGTATGTAGTCATTCAATATAAGGCCAAATTAGAAGTAAACGCATTTTTACTAATCCTTATGACTTTAAAAAAAATGTAATGTTGAGATATTTTGAAAATTGTAAAATGATTGCAGAAATCAGTTTTTGCGATTTTTTATTTCAATATCATGAAAAGCTTTTCTATTAAAACAAAATCATGGGGCACTTTCAATGCATTTTTGTGGATAGAATTAGCGCTTTGATTTATCATTTTACTCATCAGTTTTTATAGAAAAAAAAATGTAAAATTGAATTAGAGACTGCATTTTATTTTGAATACTTTTTATAAAATATTTCTGAGACACATACGTTAAACATTGAAATTTTCAATGAATATTCAATTAATTTAATGGCGCCTAGAACCAAGCAGCAACTACATTGCAAAGCAATGGTTGATAAGAGAAAATCAAACAGAGAGCAAAAAGAAATCAAACCAAATCCCAAAATTCATCCAAAACTAATGGCTACTACAGGTCTTCTAACTGGAAATGGATATGTGGGAATGAAAAGGAACTGTAATTATTTAAATATTCCAACACCTTCAATGCGAACATATTATAATTACCAAAGAGATGCCGCAGAAAACATTATTGATATTGTTGATAATAATTGTTTACAAAATGCAACCAAAATTCAAAACAATTCAAACATTTCCACTGATGGTCAGTGGAATCATCAAAACAATGGATCCAATGCTTTAATTACGTTCTTTGATCACGAACAAGGGAAAGTGGTACATTTTGAAAATATATCGCGAAATAAAGGCATATTTGGAGGAAACTATGAAGGTGCTTCTTCAAATATGGAGACTGCTGGAATAGAAAGAGGTTTGACCAACTTGAAGCCAATTATCAAGGATAAGATGGTGAATATAGCTCACGATCATGATGGAAAAACCTCTGGAATAATCAAAAGAAGAACTGATCTTCAGTTGAGCGAAACGCTCGACCTGGGACATGCTGCTCAAGAGATTGGACGTAAAGCAAATAAGCATTTCGAAGATTTGAGCAGAAATATTAAGAATAAGAAGGATCCAGAGAGGAAAACTATCAAAAAGTGCTTTGAGCTATTTGCAACATTAATTGAAAAAATTATTAGCTGGTTCAAATTTTTAGTTTATAATGTTCAGGATCCAGAAATCAAGGAAAAGCAATGGAACAACATGGCTAATCATGTAACTGGTAAGCATGACGAATGTGTTCATGCTAACCAATTAATCAACCAAAAAAGGCGAGGACGACCAAGAAAAAAAGATTCTAAAAAAGAGTCCTTTTGGGAGTGGGAGGCTGGAAAGAAAGACGATGAACTTAAAAAGTCATTAGAAGTTTTTTTAGTTAAAAATACAGATCTTGTTGTTAAAACTGGAACAGCGCAAACACAAGTAAATGAATCCATTAATGCAATGGCAACAAAAGTATTGCCAAAAAATAAAGTTTTCAATAACACAAGTAAAGCTCGACTTGCAGTTGCAATTGGTCGTAAAAATGATTCCAATTTTGACTCAAAATTACTAAAGTCGACATGTTCTGATTACATATCACCTTGCGTCCTGAATGAAATCAAAAATGATGAAGAAATCAGGAAAAGAGAATGCTTAAGAAGAAATACACCATCTGAAAGGAAAAAGAAAAATGCTGCTAGGAGAAAATTTAGACAATCACATAAAAATGTGGACGGTGATTATAAAAAAAAGTCCTGAGTCATGAGTAGTTTATTCAAAATAAACACATTTTTTAATATAAATGTTTTTTTTTTTTTTTTTTTTTGAATTTGATATATAAATTATAAAAAAATTGTCAAATCTTTTGTAAGGTTTTTTGTAGAAATCTGTCAAAATAAATCATTTGATACGAATTTCGATGAGCAAATAGGAAAAAAAAAAAAAAATTAAATCAAATGAAAGAAAATTTATCAAAGGCCGTAAAACACCAGCGATTAACAATGACATGTAATAAATTAAATAAAAATGCTCTTTATGCAAGTTTTCTGGTAAAAAAAGATTCGATGAAATATAATCGTCGTAAGGAATTCTTTGAATCGCATAATTTTCCATGATTTTATCATCTTGGATATTAAGAATAAAATAATTTTTTTGCAATATTGGAAACAAATGCTTTTGGCTCTTCCAAAATAAATTTAAAAATATCTTTCAATTTAACAATATTTTTCTGAAAAAACCATAATGAGCATTCAAAATTTGTGAATATGATTATAAATAAGAATATCTTAATACAATTTATGTATTATTATAAATAAAAAATGAATTTATATTTTAAAAAAATATACTAGTATTATATACATTAATTAGATTATAATATAATAAATTGATTGAAAAAAATCCAAGTATTGTACACCCTTAAAATGTGTGGGGACAGAGGCATGTCAACCAAAATTCTACTCGATAAATTTTTTTGAAAATGATAATATAAGATTTAAATGATGCATATTAAAACTTTTCCTCTTGAGCAAACGAAAACTTCTATACAGTTTTTAGTTTTCATTCAAATCATCATTTTTAACTCAATATCTTCGATTCAAAAAGTAGAGGTATTCAAATTTGATTTATTGAAAAATGAATTCTCTTTCATTTTTGATAGGATCATGATTGAATACCATTTCAATTTGAGAGAATTTTTATTGAATAGCTTTTCAATTTGAGAGAAGGTTAATTGAATGTTCTTTCAATTTGAGAAGAACAAATAAGTTTTATTTATAACTTGAAAATTGAATTAATAAAAACGTATTTTACGATATAAATATACTTAGATATTAATTATGAATTTAAAAAAGTAGTTTTATTTGCCTACCACAAAAATTATAAAATAAATATTTTAAAATATTTTATTTTGCTTTTACAAAGTAAGTAAAATCATTATTTGATTTATAATAAAGAAGTATATAATTTTTATTAATCAAAAAAATAAATTTCTGCTCTAATATTCTCAAATATTTATTTAAAATATAATTATTTGAAAAAGTTCGATCGGTAAATATAAAAAATGATTTATTTCAAAATATTTTTTATATAATTTTAAAGTAAAATGAAATGAATTTATCATAAGTTCTATAAATCCTCTAAAAAGCATATTTTGAGCACTAATTATATTTTATTTTTTCAATGTACTATCAATATAATTAGTCGATAAAATTTTAAATAAAACATTTTAGATTTTTAAATAATTTATAATTGGATTATATAAAGATTTGTATAATTCTTTGAGCCTCCATTTTCAAGATATGAATTTAATATATTTTTGTGAGTATAAATAACTTTACTTCTGAATTTTTATAATTTCAATAAAAATATAAAGATATAATTATTTATTAATAAATATGCATTATATGTACTTATTAATATTCAAATTAGTTAATACATATATTATTAGTTTATATTTAAAATTAATTTGTATTTTTAACTTTTGTAATTAAGAAATATATAGATTAGATATAATTATTTTTCAATAATTTAGGAACGATCATTTTATACAAATTAATCAATAATCAATTGAATTTATAATCATCTTTTTTTTGAAAAAATATAGTCGTCCAAAAAAAGATTGATAGGAAAATTGAGAGAAAATAACGAACAACATACCAAAAATTGAGAATTTTTTCTCAATTAGATCATTCAATAATAATTGAGAGAATTTTCCAATTCTCAGAATTTTCTTTTCCAATTCAATAAAATTGCATTTTTGAGAAAAAAATATCGGCATTGAAACGGATGTTCTTCCAAAAAATATCAACCGTAGATACAATTTAAGACGAGGAATATAAACTCAAACGACATAAAAACAACCAGAGAGTGTCAATTGCATGAAAGCAGCTACCAAATAGATTCAAGGAAAAATATCGTTCAAAAATCAACAAAGAATACCTCAGAAACTTAGGATTCATACCGAATATTATGTAAGTGTAGTGGTGAATTACTTTTTTGGAAAAATCCGAGCTTAACATAAAAACAGAATTTCTTTATTTTTCAATATAAATAGTTAAAATGAAGCAAACAACTGCACAAGGAAGAAATATGCTTTAAAACTTGGATCTGGAAGGAAAAGGTTGCATAATTCACAGGAGAAATTAGTTTAGATTTTAATAAAAAAAACACTTTTTGAATTGCCAAAAAAAGATTGATTTAAACCGTATTTTTTTCTGAGAATGTAAAATATTTTTCAGAAACAAAAAATTTGAAATTGAATAGTGAGATCAGGTATTGAATATATTTCCTATCAATCTTTTTTTGGAACACTATATTTATTCTCTCAATATTTTATGGGAAAATCTTCACTTTTTCCCACTTTTTCAAAAAAAAAGTTGATTTTTTTCTGAAAACATTTTTTATTATGCATTTTTTTCAAAAAAAAAATAAAGTTATGCATTTTTTTAAAAAATTTAAAAAAATAGTTGAAAAATTTGGTTAGGCAATTTAGGTATTCATGGAGGAAAACCCCCAAAAAAATATATATTGATCACTGTATGATGAAAGTTATAATGGCATAAATTTTATTCGAAAATTTCATTTCCACTCAAGATATCTAATTTGATTTCGATAAAGAGTTTCAATAAAAAGCTACAAAAGTATGCAAACAATGCACAATCGTATTTCAATTCACCATTTATACTCTTATTAATCAATTCTTAAATTTGATAATTATCAATTTATTTCGAATATTCGATATTTTTATTACTCTGTTTAAGTAATCCACTTTTCCGTTATATATAAGATTTTTCATCATATTTTACATACAATAACTCCAGTAAATGCTATGAATTGCGTTTTAAAATTTTTATATTTATCAATGATATCCAAAAATCCTCATAGATAGTATACATAAATTTGTATTAAATATATATTAAATTAAATGCATATTTATGTTATACTGTTTATACTTCTTTATTTTCTTTTTTCATCGAGGAAAAGCCGATAATTATTCATAAATATAAACGTATTATCAAACGTGCATTATGTAAAAAATCAAATATTTCTAAAATATGATGAGGAAAACAATATTAATTTTATGAAAAATGTAATTATTAAATTAAACTTTTCATTTTACGCAGAAAATAAACAGATTTAAATAAAAAAGTATAAATTAAAAATGATTTTTTTAAAAAATGCTTTTTATTCATTATTTGCTCATTATGAATAAATTAATTATGATGATGACAATTGCAAAAAAGATGATAACTGAAGAGACGAAGAGGAAAAAAATGATGATGAAGATAGCGAAGAAAAAGAAGAAGAAGACGATGATGATTGCATTGAAGAAGAAGAAGAAGACGATGATGAAGAAGAAGATGATGAAGATGGTGATGAAGAAGAAGACGATGAAGAAGAAGAAGACGGAGAAGAAGCAGAAGACGATGATCAAGAAGAAGAAGAAGAAGACGATGATCAAGATGAAGATGAAGAAGAAGACGATGATCAAGATGAAGAAGAAGAAGACGATGATCAAGATGAAGAAGAAGAAGACGATGATCAAGATGAAGAAGAAGAAGACGATGATCAAGATGAAGAAGAAGAAGACGGAGAAGAAGCAGAAGACGATGATCAAGATGAAGAAGCAGAAGACGATGGTGAAGAAGAAGAAGAAAAAGACGATGAAGAAGAAGAAGAAGAAGAAGAAGACGATAGTGAAGAAGAAGAAGACGATGAAGAAGAAAAAGAAGAAAACGATGATGATTGCATTGAAGAAGAAGACGATGGTGATGAAGATGGTGAAGAAGAAGAAGAAGACGATGATCAAGATGAAGATGATGATGAAGAAGAAGACGATGAAGAAGAAGAAGAAGAAGAAGAATACGATGCTGATGGTGAAGATGGAGAAGAAAACGATGAAGATGATGATGAAGAAGAAGATGGTGAAGAAGAAGAAGACGATAGTGAAGAAGAAGAAGACGATGAAGAAGAAAAAGAAGAAAACGATGATGATTGCATTGAAGAAGAAGACGATGGTGATGAAGATGGTGAAGAAGAAGAAGAAGACGATGATCAAGATGAAGATGATGATGAAGAAGAAGACGATGAAGAAGAAGAAGAAGAAGAAGAATACGATGCTGATGGTGAAGATGGAGAAGAAAACGATGAAGATGATGATGAAGAAGAAGATGGTGAAGAAGAAGAAGACGATAGTGAAGAAGAAGAAGACGATGAAGAAGAAAAAGAAGAAAACGATGATGATTGCATTGAAGAAGAAGAAGAAGACAATGGTGAAGAAGAAGAAGACGATGATCAAGATGAAGATGATGATGAAGAAGAAGACGATGAAGAAGAAGAAAAAGAAGAAGAATACGATGCTGATGGTGAAGATGGAGAAGAAAACGATGAAGATGATGATGATGAAGAAGATGGTGAAGAAGAAGAAGACGATAGTGAAGAAGAAGAAGACGATGAAGAAGAAAAAGAAGAAGACGATGATGATTGCATTGAAGAAGAAGAAGAAGACGATGGTGAAGAAGAAGAAGACGATGATCAAGATGAAGATGATGATGAAGAAGAAGACGATGAAGAAGAAGAAGAAGAAGAAGAAGAATACGATGCTGATGGTGAAGATGGAGAAGAAAACGATGAAGATGATGAAGAAGAAGACGAGGAAAAAGACGATGATGATGATGAAGATGGAGAAGAAGATGATGAAGAAGACGATGATGAAGAAGATGATGAAGAAGATGATGAAGAAGAAGACGAGGAAAAAGACGATGATGATGATGATGATGAAGAAGATGGAGAAGAAGATGATGAAGAAGACGATGATGATGATGATGATGATGATGAAGATGATGAAGAAGAAGACGAGGAAAAAGACGATGATGATGAAGATGGAGAAGAAGATGATGAAGAAGACGATGATGAAGACGATGATGAAGAAGATGATGAAGAAGAAGACGAGGAAAAAGACGATGATGATGATGATGAAGATGGAAAAGAAGACGATGCTGATGATGAAGATGGAGAAGAAGAAGATGATAATGATGATGATGATGAAGACGATGATGAAGACGATGATGAAGACGATAATGAAGAAGATGATGAAGAAGAAGACGAGGAAAAAGACGATGATGATGATGAAGATGGAAAAGAAGACGATGCTGATGATGAAGATGGAGAAGAAGAAGATGATAATGATGATGATGATGAAGACGATGAAGAAGAAGACGATGAAAAGACGATGATGATGATGAAGACGATGGAGAAGAAGACGATGAAAAAACGATGATGATGAAGACGATGAAGAAGAAGACGATGAAAAAACGATGATGATGAAGACGATGGAGAAGAAGACGATGAAAAAACGATGATGATGAAGACGATGGAGAAGAAGACGATGAAAAAACGATGATGATGAAGACGATGAAGAAGAAGACGATGAAGAAGAAGACGAGGAAAAAGACGATGATGATGATGAAGACGATGAAGAAGAAGACGAAGAATAAGACGATGATGATGATGAAGATGGAGAAGAAGACGATGAAAAAGACGACGATGATGATGAAGATGAAGACGATAATGAAGAAGAAGAAAAAGAAGAAGATGATGATATGGAGAAGAAGAAGAATAAGACAATGATGATGGTGGAGAAGGAGGAGAAGAAGAAGACGATAATGGTGATGATGATGAAGATGAAGAAGATGATGATGATGGAGGAGAAAAAGAAGACGATAATAATGATGATGAAGAAAAATATGATGAAGATGATGGAGAAGAAGAAGATGATGATGATAGTAGAGAAGAAGAAGAAGACGATAATGATTGCATTGAAGAAAATGATGATGATGATGAAGAGGAAGAAGAAGAAAAAAAGGATCAGAGGAAGATGATTGAAATGAAAAAGAATACGATGGCAAAAGAGGAGAAAGAAAGATAATGATGATGACTATACCGATAAAGAAGAAAATAAAGAAATTTGGCAATGATAATAACTATTTAAGTATTTTTATGGCACTTTGATTGTTATTATTAGCGCTTGAGATTGTTAACAGAGTTATTCAAGATATTAATCTGCAATTATGTATTTGCTTCAAAATATATATAGCATTTTTATGTGATAAATTGATTTAAATTATCTATTTTAAAATATTTAAGATGGTATTGTTATCAATATATAGAGCATTTTGATATAAAAATGGCAATATCATACTGACTGAAATGTGAGGTGAAAATATGATCGAAAATGTAAGGGCGAATGTTTGATTATCATATTTTAAATAAATATAGTAATATATCATTATGCTAATGTATATATACTTTACAATTATCCTATAAATGAATGAGATATCGATTCAAAACTGAATATAGATGCACAAAAATATTTTTAAAAAAGCAGTATAGGCTTTTGCATTTCCATTGAGAAAAAAAATGAATAACAGATAAGGGGATATCAGGTATGTTTTAATACAAATGAATATGATAGCAACAGTGCCAAATTCACACAATATCTACACATTTAGCATAGTTGACACCATTGACAATAGGTCAGGTTACACTACTAAACTACTATAGATAATTTACTAATTATTAGTAAATATTCATATTTAATTGTTATATTGGGAGTTACCATCAATTAATGTCCTATAATAGCCTAAAAAATCTCCTTTCTTATATTATAAATATATTTTTTGATCAAATACTTTGTATTTAGTTTTATTCATGCAATCACTAATGATATAAAGACTTAATGAATATTCGAGACAATCACAATCAGACCTCTATTTTGTTAGTATTTATCTTGGAAGAATACAAAAATATTTATCTTTTATTTATCTTTTTTAATATTTATTATAATTTCATTGTTGCTAAAAGTATAATAAGTAGTATACGTTAGGCTGTTGTTCCTAAACTGCCACCTAGACCTAACCATACCAACGATATCACTGTGGTATCTACAAAAAAAAAAAAAAAAAAAAAAAAAAAAAAACTCTAACTTTTCTAGTCGTCATAAATAATCTCATTATCTTCATTATCAACCATAATAAAACCTCTATCAAGCATGGCACTTGCTATGGTAAGATGAGTTATGTTTTCTTTTTTTTGTGTATTTGAACTAGTGAATAGAAAGGCCTCATTATTAAGATAAATTGTTGAGGAAAGTTATAGTATAAATAATTTTAGTATTTTTAGCATCATCACATTCAACATAAACATGTACTCTCTTTTCAGAAGTTTTGTTTTGATATGTTTCAGTATATGGATAGAATAAATTAGCATAATATTTATTAATGTATTATGTACACTATAACTTTCCAACATTAACCGAACCTGTGATAAATCAACATTCTATTAAATTTGGGTTGACAAGTTCATTTTTCTCTTCGAGAGCTGCAATTCTGGCTTCAAAAACGGCTATCGTAGTTTTTAAACTCGTATTCTCAGCCTCAACTGCCATTTAGTATATCTAAAGCCCCATTTGTTTCATCAACAGTGAGATAAGTATTCAATATTTTTGTTTTCTCTTCGTCGTTAGCATGTGAGTTTTCTTCAATATGATCGTTTATAAATCATAGCATCTCGTAAATATACTGACTCACAGAGATAAACATATATCTTCCACACAAACCAAAGAGAATCTTATTCATGGTCCTAACATTGAGGACTTCATTTGCTTGTACAAATTATATATCTCTCCTTCAATCTATATAAATACTGAAGTTTGGTATTAATATCAGTGGATCTTGCAGGTTTTATTTTTATATCAAAAAATAATGAAGATTAAAATATGATATATTGGTACATGAAATCAAATAGTCTTATATAAATGTTAAAGTCTAAACTGTTTTTTTCAAAAATATTTTTGTGCATCTATATTCAGTTTTGAATCGATATCTCATTCATTTATAGGATAATTGTAAAGTATATATACATTAGCATAATGATATATTACTATATTTATTTAAAATATGATAATCAAACATTCGCCCTTACATTTTCGATCATATTTTCACCTCACATTTCAGTCAGTATGATATTGCCATTTTTATATCAAAATGCTCTATATATTGATAACAATACCATCTTAAATATTTTAAAATAGATAATTTAAATCAATTTATCACATAAAAATGCTATATATATTTTGAAGCAAATACATAATTGCAGATTAATATCTTGAATAACTCTGTTAACAATCTCAAGCGCTAATAATAACAATCAAAGTGCCATAAAAATACTTAAATAGTTATTATCATTGCCAAATTTCTTTATTTTCTTCTTTATCGGTATAGTCATCATCATTATCTTTCTTTCTCCTCTTTTGCCATCGTATTCTTTTTCATTTCAATCATCTTCCTCTGATCCTTTTTTTCTTCTTCTTCCTCTTCATCATCATCATCATTTTCTTCAATGCAATCATTATCGTCTTCTTCTTCTTCTCTACTATCATCATCATCTTCTTCTTCTCCATCATCTTCATCATATTTTTCTTCATCATCATTATTATCGTCTTCTTTTTCTCCTCCATCATCATCATCTTCTTCATCTTCATCATCATCACCATTATCGTCTTCTTCTTCTCCTCCTTCTCCACCATCATCATTGTCTTATTCTTCTTCTTCTCCATATCATCATCTTCTTCTTTTTCTTCTTCTTCATTATCGTCTTCATCTTCATCATCATCGTCGTCTTTTTCATCGTCTTCTTCTCCATCTTCATCATCATCATCGTCTTTTTCCTCGTCTTCTTCTTCATCATCTTCATCGTTTTCTTCTCCATCTTCACCATCAGCATCGTATTCTTCTTCTTTTTCTTCTTCTTCATCGTCTTCTTCTTGATCATCGTCTTCATCTTGATCATCGTCTTCTTCTTCTTCTTCAATGCAATCATCATCGTTTTCTTCTTTTTCTTCTTCATCGTCTTCTTCTTCTTCACTATCGTCTTCTTCTTCTTCACCATCTTCTTCATCATCATCATCTTCATCGTTTTCTTCTCCATCTTCACCATCAGCATCGTATTCTTCTTCTTCTTCTTCTTCTTCATCGTCTTCTTCTTCATCATCATCTTCATCTTGATCATCGTCTTCTTCTTCTTCTTCACCATCTTCATCACCATCGTCTTCTTCTTCAATGCAATCATCATCGTTTTCTTCTTTTTCTTCTTCATCGTCTTCTTCTTCTTCACTATCGTCTTCTTCTTCTTCTTCTTCTTCTTCATCGTCTTTTTCTTCTTCTTCTTCACCATCGTCTTCTGCTTCTTCATCTTGATCATCGTCTTCTGCTTCTTCTCCGTCTTCTTCTTCATCGTCATCATCATCATCTTCTTCTTCTTCATCGTCTTTTTCTTCTTCTTCTTCACCATCGTCTTCTTCTTCTTCATCTTGATCATCGTCTTCTGCTTCTTCTCCGTCTTCTTCTTCTTCATCGTCTTCTTCTTCTTCATCGTCTTCTTCTTCATCACCATCTTCATCATCTTCTTCTTCATCATCGTCTTCTTCTTCTTCTTCTTCTTCTTCATCGTCTTCTTCTTCTTCATCGTCTTTTTCTTCTTCTTCTTCATCATCGTCTTCTTCTTCTTCATCGTCTTTTTCTTCTTCTTCATCATCATCGTCTTCTGCTTCTTCTCCGTCTTCTTCTTCATCACCATCTTCATCTTCTTCTTCTTCATCGTCGTCTTCTTCTTCTTCTTCTTCATCGTCTTCTTCTTCTTCTTCTTGATCATCGTCTTCTGCTTCTTCTCCGTCTTCTTCTTCTTCATCGTCTTCTTCTTCATCACCATCTTCATCATCTTCTTCTTCATCATCGTCTTTTTCTTCTTCATCATCGTCTTTTTCTTCTTCTTCTTCATCATCGTCTTCTGCTTCTTCTCCGTCTTCTTCTTCATCACCATCTTCATCTTCTTCTTCTTCATCGTCTTCTTCTTCTTCTTCTTCTTCTTCATCGTCTTCTTCTTCATCTTCATCTTGATCATCGTCTTCTTCTTCTTCTTCTTGATCATCGTCTTCTGCTTCTTCTCCGTCTTCTTCTTCTTCATCGTCTTCTTCTTCATCACCATCTTCATCTTCTTCTTCTTCATCATCGTCTTCTTCTTCTTCTTCAATGCAATCATCATCGTCTTCTTCTTCTTTTTCTTCGCTATCTTCATCATCATTTTTTTCCTCTTCGTCTCTTCAGTTATCATCTTTTTTGCAATTGTCATCATCATAATTAATTTATTCATAATGAGCAAATAATGAATAAAAAGCATTTTTTAAAAAAATCATTTTTAATTTATACTTTTTTATTTAAATCTGTTTATTTTCTGCGTAAAATGAAAAGTTTAATTTAATAATTACATTTTTCATAAAATTAATATTGTTTTCCTCATCATATTTTAGAAATATTTGATTTTTTACATAATGCACGTTTGATAATACGTTTATATTTATGAATAATTATCGGCTTTTCCTCGATGAAAAAAGAAAATAAAGAAGTATAAACAGTATAACATAAATATGCATTTAATTTAATATATATTTAATACAAATTTATGTATACTATCTATGAGGATTTTTGGATATCATTGATAAATATAAAAATTTTAAAACGCAATTCATAGCATTTACTGGAGTTATTGTATGTAAAATATGATGAAAAATCTTATATATAACGGAAAAGTGGATTACTTAAACAGAGTAATAAAAATATCGAATATTCGAAATAAATTGATAATTATCAAATTTAAGAATTGATTAATAAGAGTATAAATGGTGAATTGAAATACGATTGTGCATTGTTTGCATACTTTTGTAGCTTTTTATTGAAACTCTTTATCGAAATCAAATTAGATATCTTGAGTGGAAATGAAATTTTCGAATAAAATTTATGCCATTATAACTTTCATCATACAGTGATCAATATATATTTTTTTGGGGGTTTTCCTCCATGAATACCTAAATTGCCTAACCAAATTTTTCAACTATTTTTTTAAATTTTTTAAAAAAATGCATAACTTTATTTTTTTTTTTGAAAAAAATGCATAATAAAAAATGTTTTCAGAAAAAAATCAACTTTTTTTTTGAAAAAGTGGGAAAAAGTGAAAAGCACCCATATTTTATTACAATTTATTTAATAAACATAGAAACTTTTCAGATGAATTGATTTAAATTATCGAAAAAAATTATAATTTTATAACTAATATTTTACATTTTATAATTAATGAACTATGATTTTTTTTATTTTTTATTATTATTCAATGTAATTAAATTATTGTTACCAAAGTTAAGGTACAAATCTAGTACGTTTAGAAACCGCAAATTTTTTTGACACTTTATTAAAACTAAAGGACATGTTATATAAAAAAATATTTTTATCATAAAAATTTTATAAAAAAAAAAAATAAAGTTCAGAATTTCAAATCTGACACGCATTCAAAATAAAACTTTTTCAATAGGGCAAGGGGTCTCAAATATATAACGTGCTTTCTCTCAATCTATAACGTACTAGATTTGTACCTTAATTCAAGAGAACATAAACTAAGTTTTTTAATTTGTCCCTTCTTATCGTCCTCTCAAATTTGAATAAAGCTAAATATTTTTTTTTAAGTTATAATGGCATGATTACTTTCATTCATCTCAGGTTGAGGCTCCCGCTATTACCTTAACCAATTGGGCTTAGCCCTCAAAGGCTCCCAAAGCTATTTAAAATGCATTTTTCCTGAATAAATAACTTTTTTATATTCTTTTTTTTTATTTTCATCTTCTCAAAATTGAAAGATATAGTATTTTTAAAATAATAATTTGTCCCTACTTATCGTTCTACTTTCTGAAGACTCATAGAAAATTTGAATTAAAAACTCTCAATTTTTTTGTGAATAAGGTAATAATTAAAAAACTTAGTTTAAATATTTAAAAAAAGTTTTTCTCATTTTTTTTGATTTTGGCATTTTGCACCAATAAAATTAATAATATAAAGTAAAATCAACATTTCTCAAAAATGAGCGCATAGCCAATATATTCCATTCTCAACTGAATAATTCAGATTAATCCAAAACATATACATAAAATATATAAAAATTTAACGAACGATTTTTTAAATATTCTACTTTTTTGAAAAAAAATTCATTTTCAAATTTTAAAATCTTCATTATTTTTACATATAAAACAAAGAACAAAATTTTAAGTCTCACAATAAATTATAGTATTAATAAATTACCTTTATTATTTTAAATATCTGGCATATATTTTAAATTGAGTAAAAATATCAAGATATTAGGAAAAAAATTTTTAACATTATTTTTTCAAAAAAGCATGCTTAATACAATCTCCACAGGTAAGAAATTTGTTTCTCATAATCTGAGTCTTCAAAACTTTAAATTGGCTGAAAAAATGCAATTATAAAAATTATCAAAGACGTTAAGTCACCTCACATGAATACCTCTAATTGAAAGTATAATATTAATGTATATTGAAACATATAAAAGAAAATCCCAATATAATTATTAAAATGGCTGTTTTATATTGATTAAAAAATGAAATATGATTAGTATCACAGCTATTTGAAAATAAGACGTTTTATGTTTAGATATTTAAAGAACGTATAGAGTAATCATAAAAACATTAGTAATTTGTTAATATTATTAAGTTATAAATGTAAAGAATCTTGGATATTATATTTCTATAAAGTGGATAAAATAAAAAACCAAAATTGATGTTTTTTACCTAAAAACTATTAATTTTTATTGTACAAACTAAATAATTGGATTCCAAAGATCATAAATACATTCTTCTTTTTTATATTAATCTTTTATAATTGGACTTATCTTATTTTCTACTTTCACTTTTTGAGAGCTTTTTTTTGGTTGATATGCCTCTGTGGGGACTCAAAAAATTTTTTGATTGGCTAAATATTGAATCTTTTTCTTCGAAATTTTATTAGTAATATAATAATATTTTATGTTTATTATATTTTATAAATTAGTCTTTTTTTATATAATAAATTGTATATTGAATAATAAGTGTAAATAATGATTTATTGGCAAATATTTTGAGTAGTGATTTTTACATCAAAAGAAGTTTTTTGAAGCAATGAATAAAATTAAATATTAGCAAATCAAATATATATATACAAGCATTTATTACCGAATATAAATTAGAATTAATAATTCGTCAATTCTTTCTCAGAAAATATGAGTAACTAAATTCTTATGTTTTTATATTAACATTAGAATCTACTAATATTGAATATGATATTTATTTATAATCATATACATATATATTATAATATTTTTAATAACAGTTACAAGTTATTTTTAATAAGATATAATAATTTAGAATTGAATGAAATAAAATAATTATATTTATACAATATCATTCAATAAATTAAGAATGGTGCTTGAAATAATTTTTCTAAACTATTATCAAAAACTGTTAAGTACAAAAAAATTTTTTAATTTATGCTTATTTTATATATTATAAACATATTTAAAATGAAAATCAAATATATATTAAAAATAACTTATATATGATATGAAAACAAAATAATACATAATAATATTAAATGATTAGAAAATGGAAATGTATTTGAATATAAAATAATACATTCATTGATTATACTACTGAAAATTAATATCATTGATTATACTACTGAAAATCAATATCATTTCATGATATTTCACATTAAATGGTTTTCAAAAAAGTTTGAATAGCTCAATGAATTATCATTTAAAATTATTTAATTAAAAATATAAAGAGTTCTATATGGAATTTATTTAATTATATTAAATAGAAAAAGAGATATTCATAAATTTTCAAAAAACGTGTAACGTATTTTTATCGTTGCACCACCCATTTAAAAAATGTATTATATCTCAATATATAAATAATCTTATTGAATTGTCTCAAATATATTCAATTTATTGGTTTTAAATATTGTCTTCATAATTTATCGATTTTACACGATAGTTTATTTTAAAATAATTTTATATATAAGCTATATATACAATAATAATACATATATACAATTTGTATTCTAAAATTTTGGGCAGATCTGAGTTTCCTTACTTCTTTCAACAATAGACTTGAGCAAAGTCCTGGACAAAAGGACTAAACAAACTTAGTTAATTTAAAACTTATAGCTTTTTTAACAATCCTTTTGCTCTGCTGCTTCCCAGAATAGCTGCGTGTTGAAGAATTTTTTTTTGCTTCTGCCTTGTTCTTTTTGACGCCAATTCCGCCAAGCAGGCATCTTCCCTTGTGGTAGAGCCCTGAGCAGTTCTTCATATTTGCCACTTTTGTGTATATTTTGTATGCCCCCTTCTGATTCTTCTTAATACCGAATCCGTTCTCGTGGCACTTACCGAGTAGTATGATAGCTCCATGGTGTTCCTGGTCAGCTGCGAATTGGAACAATCTAACTGCTTTTTTCTGGTCTTTCTTCACTCCCAATCCTTGAATATAACATTGACCTAAATTGACCATTCCCGGAACGTTCCCATTTTCAGCCGCTTTCTGATAACACTGGAAAGCCATCTTCTCGTCCTTTTTTACGGCGAATCCTAGTTCGTGCATCTTTCCGATGTTATTCAAAGCGTTCATATCGCCTTCATTAGCAGCCTGTTCAAAAAGATGATAAGCCATTTCGTAATTTTTCTCAACAGGTCTTCCGACGATCATCATTCCGCCATACAAGGTCAATGCTAGCAAATAATTATTGTCCGCTGCCTCCTTAACGTACGTAACTGCTTTTTTTTTTCATCTTTTTCGACGCACTTCCCGTTGAGCAGCAAATAACCGTACAAATGTTGGGCACTTGCGACCCCCCTATCGGCGGCTTGTCTAATATATTGAATACCAAGTTTTTGGTCCCTTTCTGAAAGGCCCCGACCTTTCAACAGGGCGTAACCGTAATGATAACAGCTCAATGCGTGCCCTTTCTCAGCGGCCGCCTTAAAGTGCCCCGTGGCACCCACCCTAGATTGTTTGACACCCTGCCCCTTATCTAAACAGAGGCCGTACTTAAAGTGACCCGAAAGGTTACCTAATTCTGCGCTCTGCCTGTAATGTGTGGCTGCTTTTGTGAGGTCATTCTCAACACCAAGACCTTTCTCAAGCATGTAGCCATAGAGCATCTCAGAACTCGAGTGTCCGCGCTTCCCGGCCTGCTTGAAGTAGTGCGCCGCCTTGTGAAGGTCGCGCGTAACAAGTTTCCCGTCAAATAAAATGGTGCCATATATGAGCATCGACTCGGGGTTCCCTTTTTTTCGCGTCTTCGATAAGAAGAGGGAGGTTAACGTCAATGTTAAGGTCAATATTTTGTGAATCTTTGTGGATGACCGTTACTTTGTACGCTGGAGTGTTGGCTAACTCTTTGCTTACTGCCTCAAAATCTGTATCGTTCGAACTTTTTGTGAACTTTGGATTAACATTGCTAAATCGATCGTCAGTGTCCTCTTTCGAACTGAGGGGATCATTGGAGGCAAACCCTGAGATTCGATCTGCAATAACTTTGGGATGTCGATGGTTAATTACATAATCTTGATATTCTTTAAATTTAGACATATCAACATCCGGGAAAATAAAAGGCTCTTCGCCGTCAAATTTCGCTATTATTTGGTCAATAGTGGGACGACCACCTTTCGAACCAAGGCATTTCTTAATTGTCGATTTAAAGGCTGAGGGAAAATCATCTGGAATTTCCGGATTTCGGTTGACTCCATCTGGATATACAATATTGGACATGATCAAATAGGAAATGGCACCAAAAAAGTAAGGATACGATTTTTTATCAAGCTCTTGCTTGCCTATGATTTCAGGTGGGACTATGAAGTTGTCTTTCGTAAATTCAATGTCTGAAAAGTAAAATCCGCAAATTTGAGGATAAAAATCATCGTCTAATAAGATTTTATCAAGACGATTTAAATTTGATGGTACAATATGGTTTTCTTGAAAATATTTTAATGCGCATGCCAGCCCATATAAAGCAATTGTTTTTTGTGTAATATCCATATCGAGTAATATATCTTGAACTGATCCAAATGGATACCAAGGAGTAATATAACCAAGAACCCCTTTTTTATTGAATGCTTATATGAATGGAGAAATTGATGGATGAGGCATTTTTTTGTAAACTTTGATTTTTTCTTGTATCTTATCCATTGTTATATCATTAATTTGAACTGAAGTAACTTTTGCGAAAAGATCAACATCATTTTTTGATACTTTATAAATTTCTTCTGTATATTCGATTTTATAAAGAACCTTATAGTGGGAAAATGGTATAAACTCTTCACTCTTTTACTAAAGTTTCTATGGTTATTTATAGATTTTCTAATAATTATTTCAAAAATATTGAATTGTTCATAATTAATTCTATATGGTTTTTCAAAATAACCAAATGAATAAAATTTTTTGATAAAAAATATAACGTTCAATATTATCTCATCAATATAAAAACAAGAAAATTGGTTATATTAGCTTTATTCCTAATATAAATATAAAAGTAATGCTGACATGTGTAATGAAAAATTGTGCTTTAAGATTTTTTCAAATCTGCTTGGCATCCATTTCAAGAGCACAAACAAATTTTTTGGTTTTAGTGTGGTCTGAATTGTATATAAAAATATGTTTTAAAGTCATCTTTCTTTGTTAATAGAGAAATTGCAAAAAGAACGATTCGACTAAAATTTGTTCTGATTTTCTTATGTCTTTGATCTGATTCCCTCTAAGAGAGAATATGTATGCGTTAAAAAGAAAGCTTAATTGGCTTTTGAATTTAAATTTTTTGGGCAATAATTGTAAGGTTTGAAAGCTGCATAAATTTATACGGTTTTTTCTGAAGGTGAAATTTTAGTATAAAATGTCATCATCTAAAATTAAAGTTGTCTATGCTGTTACTGAAACACCAAACAAAACTTATATAAAAATGGTCCCTCGCAATTACACATGTGAGGAGTTTTTAAAATTAATAAGTAATTCAGAAAAAAAATACATATCTCTATTTATTGAAGAATCTGAAATAGCTCATGATGATCAATTATTGGATTTTTACGACACAAATCCCAATACTGTTTTCTTTGCGTCATGCACGCCAGATCCTCCTAGTAAAGATTTTATTCACCAAACTGTTAATTCGAAATTAACTAAAAGTAATAAATTTTCCAAATCTATGTATATGCCGCATATAAGCCCAGTAAATCCATCTCAACCACCACCAATCAAAAATCTTGGTGAAGGTAAAGTAGTCAAACCATCATCAAAAGCAAAACCTCCAACACCGCCAACTGCTACGCCATCTCCAGCGAAAATACCTGATCTTCCAGAAGCAGTGCCATCAGCTGCCGCCAAAAAGGATTTGAGCTCGAGTTACTATTTTTGTTTTACTGGCGGAACAAAAGACATGTTATTAAATGGTATCCCAATAGAATTAAAAGACTTGTCGATGACCCCAAACCAATGTAACGATTATCTTCGTAGTATTCTCCAAAGCAGCAAGGTCGATATTCAAAACAAACAATTGCTTATTTACCTTCCAGGTGGCATTCCTTTCAAAGCTGGGACTCTTGCTGATATTTTCTCAAATAAAAATTTGTTTAATAAAAAAACAAAAAAGTTTATTTATGGTATCTTGACACGACCTCTATCAGATACGATCCTTAATGGCGAATGCAAAGAATGTTGTGATGTTAGTAATGAAGAGCGCAAGATTCTTTTATCACCTTTGGTTGATTCAACTACCCGAGGGCTCACAGATGTTGCATGTTTACTAGGCTATCTCAGTCATGATGGTGCAAACAGTAATCTTCTTTTACGCGCATGTGCATCTGTTATTCATTTTCCTCCTCTCCTTACTTCAATTAACAGAATTATTGATGGCAATCAAGTTACAGGAAGAGAAATTGTTGCTGTTTGTTCCACATTTTATACCTACTTCAGATCAATTGTACCAGCATCTTGTAAAGATAATCAAGTTTTTGAGTATTTACTTCGATTATGTAATTTAATATCAAATTACAGCGATCCTCCACAAAGATTGCCATTAATGACTATTAATCTTGATCCGAGGGCCCACCCTACAAAGTTTCTTACTAAATTGAATCTTGGGCCTGTTGTTTATTTCTGGAAAATTGAATCGGCTGAAAGTGCTGTATCAAGTGATATCAAAATTAAAGATAAAGATATTGAAAACGCTTATAATTACTCAACTTTTACTCCAATTGACCCACTTTCAATTCGGGTTGTAATTGGTTGTTCTATCATCAAAGGAAAAGATCATGAATTTCTCTACTTAAGTCAATCACCAATAATTGATACAGATAATCAAATTATTGTAGAAATTATTGATCCTCTTACTGGAAAAATTCAATCAAAAGATATCGATAAATTTGCGAAAGAACAAGGAAATACAAGCTCAAATCAAATTTCGAATGTCGATCAAATTAAACAAATTATTATGGTAAATTTTGACCAATCCAAATTCATGAAGCATGATTTATCAGGTATTTTTATGTCATCCCAAAGTTATAGAGAAGACCGATATAGCATGGCATGTCAATATCTAACAACCTTTTCAAATAGAATTTACGGTTATCATTACCCATGTATTATCGGTCTCATGTCCTTCAGTGATTCTTCCAAAGTTAAAATACCTCTTTCTCCCCCAATATCTAATTTTTCAGATATTGGATTAAAACAAGGTTTACAGACCTCTACACCTCATCTATGGGATTCCATATATGCCAGCTATTCTGAAATCATCAAATTCAAGAAAGAAAATCGAGGTTTTGGTATATACAAAAATGCCACATCTAGGATATTTGTTATTAGCTGTGGCGATGACATTTCGTCAGAAACCAGCGTAGTTGAGCTTACCAAAGAACTTATCAAGAACAAAATTATTCTCGACAGTATCATTATCAGTAGCAAAGAGAGCTGTAAGATGCTTTGTGCAGTTTCACATGCAACTGGAGGTTTTTCTTTCAGGCCTAAAAACATTCTTGATGGACTCAGCATCATAGATAAAGGTGCCTTTTTGAACTATGATGAAAGAAAGCCACGACTAGACCCACTTATTCCAGGAGATCGATCCACAACTCCAAATAGGATCAAGCCAGAACAAATAACAAGTGAATTCTTGCAAAATGCAGCGAAATCAGCGTTTTTTGATAGAGAAATCGTCAATAAAGAGCTTACACAAGCCGCATCAAAGCAGCATATTGCAACTCCTTCACATGTATGTGCAGCCAATCGAGATTCGGTAGTTCCAAGTTTTCGTCAAAGGCGAATTATGAACGAACTTTCCATAGCAGAAAGGGTTTCTGATCCAGATATGAAAATATTTACCTTCCAATCTAATCTTGATCGTTGGATTGTATTATTAAAGGGACCTGAAGGAACTCTCTATGCCGGCAAGTGGTGGTATTTATATGTTACTTTTCCAGAGCTATATCCAGCTGTACCTCCAATTTTCAGGTTTATTTCTGTTCCTTTCCATTTAAACGTATCTTCAGAAGGGAGAATTTGTCTTAACGTCATTTATGAAGGATACAAAACTTCAAAAAGAGTAATAAGCGTCATTCAAGAAATCAAGGAGCTTTTCTCAAAACCGAATTTGGAATCAGCAGTACAAGTCTACGCTTACGATTTATACCTAAACGACAGAGATAATTATAACGCTATCGCATTAGCAAGTACTGAAGAATATGGAAAAAATGACTATAATGAATATCTTGATGGTTCATTTATATGTAATACAGTTCCTGATGACTCAACTTGGTGCTTTATCGACGATCTTAGAGAATGAAAGAATTTTTTTTAATTAATTAATTATTCTTGTAGTAGACTGAAATTATATGGTTGTGTAGAGCTTCAAAAAAATATTTTTGTATTTATATAAAAAATTCTTTGTTAATCTAACTGTGTTTTATTTAATTAAAGTGAGAGAATTCAAACTGTTTTTTTGATTGCAGTAAGGTCAATTAAAGGCTAAACTGAATGTTGATTTTCAATTTTTGTATTTATTATGCAGTTTTATTAATAAAAGTGATGAATGAATGAATGAATGATTGATTGATTGATTGATTGATGCTGAAATTTAAATTATGGTATCAATGAATTAACTGTTTTTTTGTTTTTTTGAATTTCATGATCAAAAGGATTGTAAAATAAAAGTAATGATACTGCCACACCAGATAGTTTTGTTTTTCCTTATATATTTTATATAGTTACAATAAAAAAGTTTGATGATATATAAAAATCTTTGGAAATTTTGTAGTGAAAAAAAAAAAAATGGATTTACCCCATCCAATACGAAAGTGGGATTAGTAAAAAGGTTCATCAGATAAAATTAAATTTTGAAATGCGTTGTTAAAGCTTGATCCATTTAATTTTAATAAAACAGAAGGCACTAAATTGAAAAATAATGAATTTATTTCTTTATTTTTGGAATTCAAAATCTCTTTCAGCATTACATTAAAGATTGCTAACATGCAATTATAATTTCTTTATAATTTATGTTGATGAAACCTTTGAAAGATACAAATTATTTCGTTGATGATGTGCTAGTAATATTGGCGTATATAAAGAAACAATTATCGTCAATACTCAATAATTCACAAAAGATATTATATATATATATATAAAAATGTCGAAGAAATACAATGAAATTGATAATAAGATCGATGAATATACGGTAAAAGAAAAACAAGTATAAATTATAAAAGAAATATGGCAATCATGCATATAATGATTTGACATTATTCTATTAAAATATAAATGAAAATTGCTTTTATCATATATTCATTGATCTTATTATCAATTCCATTGCATATTTTTTACATTTTTAAAATGTCAGGATATTAGTGAGAGCCTTTCCGCTCAGAAGTACTGTATGAATATATGGTATAAGGAAACCAATATTTCTCGAACTTTGGGAACTGCAAAATTGATGTTGCAAAAGTCCAATCGGATTTTTGTTTCTAGATGAATTGCAGTTTCCAAGCTAAACTAGCTGGTTCATCGATTTTTCTACTTTTTATTACATGCTCTAGTTCTTCTTCTTTTAGAGAATGAGCTAGTGAAGTAACACAAATAATCTTCAAAGAATGTCTTCCGTTCCAGAGTAGGCACAGATTCTCTGCTCTTAAAATAACAAACTCAAAAAATCATCTTCTATAACAACACAAGAACAGCTTCTTAGCTGTCAAAATTAACAAACTACAAAAATCATCTTCTATTGTAAGACAAACACATCTTCTCGGCTCTTAAAACTAACAAACTCAAAAAATCATCTTTTAGAGCAGCACAAGAACATTTTTTATACTCTCAAAAAGAATGAATCATCGAAGCTTGTCTTCCATTCCAGAGCATGCATAGCTCCCATGCTCTCAAAAGTAGCAAACTTCAAAATTTATCTTTCATTCCTGCACAAGCCCAGGTTTTCAATATCTTTTAGATCGTTTTCCTAAGTTCAGAATTCCTCATTCAAGATGCTGAATTTTATCATAGTATTCAAATATTGACCTAATGTGGCTAATCATTTACTTATTCAAAAAGTATAATCAAACTTTTTTTTTTCTTACACATAGATCAACAATTTAAAGAAGTTTTTTAAAAGGAAAAAATGTTTTTCATTATGAATATATACCAGAGAAGCTATCGAAACTAAATAAAAGAAAGAAAAAACCTAGAAATATCGGGTAGTGTTATAATCAAAGATGCATCATTTTTTATAATAAGAATTAGCATTACATTTAAAGTTGATCGGAGAATATTAGAATAATGGTTCAAAAAGATATATGAAAAACAAGCATGGCTCCTAGATGATCACAAGAATCCTGCATTCTCCGGAGTATTCACTATCAACCAATTTAAATGATCAAGTTTAAATTGTTATTCAGAAGTACTACGATGCACAATCATTTCATCCTCAACCATCGTAGTAGGAGCACTCTTCAGTTCATTTATTTAATTAATCTTGAACATAAAATAGATTCTCAGGTGTAGTTCACTACTATTCCACCTTAAAATGAGACCTAAACACATGATTAGTACAATAATTGATTTTATAATATAAATAAGTTAATTAATTTTTTTAAAAAAATAAAAAAAGGTTGAAAAAACAGAATTCCTAACTGGGATGAATCTTTTTGGGTTCAAATTGATTATTTTTTCAGAATATGGCCTCCTATAAATTCTGATAATGTTTTTATTTATGACCAAAACTAATCCAAAGCCTGGTTTTACTTTCCTAGCAACAATTTGTGCTGATAGGTCTTTAAGTGTTAATTTCATCAGGAAAAAGATCTTTTTGCAGATACCTATGGAGCACATATTTCTGAAAAGTCAATTAATTCCTCACTTGAAAACAATATGTGTATTGCTCCCATCCCTGAAGGTTGCACTTTTCAACATTTATATCTAAAGATCTTTGCATCTCTGAAAAAAAAAATTAACAAAGTATTTGGAAAATTAATTAGTGACGAAATAACGAAGAACTTAGATTTTAAAACCTTGAATATGAAATACGATTTTATACTATCCGCTGTAATAGGAAAGAAAACAACCCCAGCTCTACTTGAAATCATTTTGTACGAAACTCAAAGAAGCTCTGTCAAAGAATCCTGAGAACAAGCAATGATTCATTATATCATTTTATTTAATAGTTATAATGATTATAATGATAAAAATTTTGAAAATAAGCTTTTATTAAGAGAGAAACAACGTAAGTAAGAGCAATTTGGCGGAAAAAATGATGAAAAAATTAGTAATCATGAGAAACAATGCAGTTTATTTATTTGTGAAAAAGCTAAAAAACTTTTTTTAAAAACAATACATGAATGTAAAACTCAATTATATAGCATTTTATAACCATTTATTAAAAGCAATACAGCAATTCAAGGAACAAAACAGATTTATATAACAAACGTTGCTCAAACCGTCTTTAAATGGCAAAATCTTTATATCATGCAAAGCTCAAATACAAATCAAAAAACAGGTAGAAACATCACAACGAGTCTTCTTAATTCCAGCATTTAGTTCACCAACACAATCTAATACTCAAGTACAATCACAGCGACAAAGTCTATATACCATCAAAAAAACAGATCGATCAAACTTAAAAGATGATAAAAGAGGTTAAATGCGAAATATGAAACATTTGAATCCTATAATTAACTTATCTTTCAATGTTAATCTGATTTTTACCAAATATAGCATATATTGAACCTTTTATCATTTTAAGCTTTTCATTTTCACATCATTTTAATGAAATTCAATGTTTATGTTTAATTTATATGTGCTTATTAATATGAATTCATATAGATTTAAATCTTTTTACCCTGTTTTCATTTAAAAATATCAAATAATAAACTCAACTACTTTAATAGTAGATTGTATATTTCATTCCAAAATTCTATTTGATAAGCCTTTGTTTTTGTATTTACAATTGTATACAACTTGTCCGTTTAAAAATTACAATTGTAATTACAATTGTAAATACGTTATTTTCTCGATATTAGTTTTTTATTTTTATCTTGATCTACAATTATTTTTTTATATTAAAAATGTTTTAAATAATTTAAAAATAAAAAGATAAAATAGTAAAATGTTTTTCAAATTGAATAATATTATTTTTGATTCTTCATAAAATAAAAAAAAATTTATTCGCATTCAAAAAGTTTCCATGATACTACAAATCAAAAAATCGTTATTTTATGAAAAAATACGTTAAAAAGACGTTTATAGTATTTGTGATGTAAAAAAAATAAGGCCTACTATTTGACTAGATTTTTGACATAAATGTGTTGTTCATCTAAAACATATTAGAAGATTGGCTTTTGATAAGGTTTTTATGACAATTTTTTACTCATTTTTTTAAAAGTAGTGGCACGATAGGAAGAAAATGAGAAGAAAATTGAATATTCGATTATTTTTCAATCGAATTTTAAAGATGATATGAGAAATATCGTTCTTTAACCAGTATATCTTTAAATTTTCAATGCTCTTTGTATTTTACAATGTTATTTGGCGCATTAACACATTTGTTATTAATTGAATTATGATAACCTATCTCTAACAAATTGAAATGTTCTTCAAGTATGATACAGTTACATTATTCGCTATAATGATTTCTTATCCAAATATTTTATAAGCATTTTCATATTAAATCTTTTTTGTTTCAGCCATTGGTATTTTTTTTTATCCGTTTAGCTGTTTAAAAACATGAACGGATATAATAGTTAGTTTTTAATAATGTTTAATGTCGAAACGATTATATATCCTACTTTTTTTGAGATAGTCTGCATGAATCTATTCGCCTAATCCATTATTTTTATGCAAAACATACCTTTATTTGCCTCTTCGTTATGATACATTAATAATGAATTTCTCCAAAATATCTTCCTTCATTTTATAAATCATAATACATATTTAAAAATGAATATTCATGTGTATCATCTTCTAATTAATATGAAACTCTATTTCAAGATGAATTATTTTTAAAATCATCAGAATATGAAAACCATCTAAGATTTTCTATGAGATAATCTGTTTTATCTCAATTTAGATGATCAATAGACAGAAAACCATTAAGGTCTTTAATAAATTGTTTAGCTATAGTTTTCTCTTTTTTTTATTTCTTCTTATAGTAAAGATTTTGCGTTTGATATTCCGGAGAATTATTAAAAGTAAGATATGTGCAAACTTTTACTATTAGAAGTATAATATCCATTGTGCTGTTTATCATAAGAAACAATACTTTCTTTAACAATATATTGATTATCTTTCCTTTTAATAGTAAATGGATATTGAGGAAGTGTCTCTTAATCAAGATAATGGTTTATAATAATAAATTCAATAACATTTGCTTTTGTCATCGTGTTTGAGTAAATTGAAAATAAATGAGAATGACAAAATACAAAGAAAAAACAATTCATCTTAATCTCTAAAGATTATGTCATAATTTCTAATTCAAATAAGAGAACATCTCTTTTGGTTGAAAGAGTATTAAAATAGATGAATATAATAATAAACGCCATCTTTGGAGTTTGATAAGCATTAGTATAAGTTCCTGAAATTGAATCTTGTGTTACATTAATTTCAAAATTGATAGGTAATAAACTTGTAAGTCCTTGTTGATAAGTATTATCAGTTTCATTAAGGAGTCCCATAATGAAACTATTATAATCATTTGAATAATTCCAAATGAATCACTAAAAAATTCTCTATAAGTTAACCTAGCTGCAATTTCTTTATTAAAATTTGATTGTTCACCCTTCATATTCATCGAATTCTGACAATATTCTAGAAATTCTGATAATATTCATCAGTTGTTCTGAAAGTTTTAGCTTGAATATTGCCTTATCTTCCACAATTTTGAAAAAAACTGCATTGCTTGGTTTTATGCTTATGACACTTAATTTTGCAATATCTATATTTATTTATATATAATTGTATTGCAGCTGATCACTTTCTGATGGCTGTTAAGTTTGATCGTAGGTAATTAGTTTCTCTCTTAGAGAGATAAAAAAAATTGAATAGTTTACGAAATCAACTTTAATTTAAATGTATATATATACATTTGCTATTTAAACAACATAAATCTCTGAGGAAAATAATAATTTACTATTTATAAGCAATAAACATTTTTAAAATAAACAACAAAACAAAAGAAATTAATCAATACATAAACATTTATCGGAATAATAATAAATTTCATAACAACTCGTCAAGATTCATATCTTGAGAAATAAAAGTGGATTTTGTTGGCGATCTTCTAGATATATTTGGAGATGAACAAGGTGATTGAAATGCAGATGATAAACTTGAGCTGCTTGCAGATATCTTTGGAGAATAGTATACTTCATTACCTTTAGAATTGCTGCTATTCATTATATTAAGATCAGCACCTGATTCAACAAGTGCACCAATTGTATTGAGAAATCCGTTTTCTATCGCGCACTGGAGAGGAGTCTGTCCAAATTTAGTTTTTTTATTGATATCTGATCCTTTTGAAACAAGATAATGAACTAGATCTGCATTATCGACGTCAAAATCGCTGCTTGCAAGTGAATGTAATGGTGTTAATCCATTCTTTGTTTCTTCATTGACCAAATTTTTGAACTTTCTACATAACAGTCGAACAGCTTTATAGGATCCGCATTCGCAGGCCAAGTGCAAAGGCGTTCGAAGATTGCTATCTTTCGCATAAACAGGTGATCTATACTTTATTAGCAATTGGATGATATCTGTATTTCCTTTGATAGCTGCAAAATGAATTGGTAACATACCATCAACATCACGTAAATTGACATCAGAATGTAACTTTAATAACTCTTCAACAACAGAAACCGAGCCTTGTTCACAAGCATAATGTAATGGAATACGACCAAATTGATCAGGTGTATTGATATTTATTTTAACATCACCTTCTTCTTTGAAAGTTGATATTATTTTGTTAATAATCCATGGAGATCCACTAAAAGCAGCAAAATGAAAGAGCGTACGACCATTTTTAGATTTTTTGTTAGCTTTAGCGCCTTTTTGGATAAGTTTGGATAAAAGTTGAAATGAACCAATTTTTGCAGCAATATGAACTGGAACACAACCATCAGCATCTGAAAGATTAACATTTGCACCATTTTCGATCAAATAATCAACAATTTCTTCGTTTTCATTCTCAACTGATAAATGGAAAGGAGTCATACCAAAAATATCTTTCTTGTTTATAAGAAGAGAAGCATCTAAACAATCAGATAAGTCTGAGGTATATTTTTCCACTAAAAATTTAGTAATGCAATTTTGATTATATTCTATTGCATAGTGTAATGGGGAACGACCAAGAGAATCAACATTGTGAAACTGATCGAGATCTTCAATAAGCATATTAACCATTTTGCAATTTCCACCTGCGCATGCAAAGTGAATAGCGGAGCGATTTTCATCATCAACATCATCAACACTTTCCCCTTGTTTTTGTAAAGATAAAAAGCAATTCATCGCTCCATAAAATGCAACATACGCAATAAAATTTGGATTACTGTAAAAAATATTTGGCAATTTTGACATTTCGTTTGGATCAAGACTAGTGAGAGCATGCTTTGATTGCTCAAAACCATCAACATCATCATTTTTAAGATACTTTATTATAAATTCCATTTAAAAAAATGAAATCAATTCAATTGAGAAAATTACTTCCTCTCTTAAGTTCCTCCATAAATTTTTCTTATAAAAATTGGCGGGATGAATCAACCGTTTTTTTGAAAACATTATTTCATATGGAAAGTTTTTGGATTTCGTATCATTGTTTTATTATAAAAAATTTCTAAAAATAAAGAACTTCATTTATTATTGAATTTTTACACATTGTTTTTTAAAAATATACTTTTGTTGATACAGAAAAAACATTTCAAAAATGTGGAAAGTTTTGATCGAATATATTGAAAAAATTGAAATAAATATTGAAAATAAAATTTTTCAATAAAACAAAATTCAACTATTGATATCTTGATAAATTTAAATTAATACAAAACAAATTACACCTGACTACATTAACACAAATACTATTAAGTACGTCTAAAAACATGATTTCAGACTAATTAAAAATATTCATTAATACTTTTTTGTTATTTACTTTGCACTTCTTACTAATCTAATTCCAAGTCCTTCTCCACAAAAGTTTTCAGTTGTAACAAATCGATAATTAGGCTCACAGTATCCTTCATAATAAATCCAACAACCTCCACGCCCGACATGTGCCGGATTTTCTCCTTTATATGATGGATTCCAGCATCTTTCACCAACATTTCCACTCATGTCAAATAATCCAAGTTCATTTGGCTTTTTTAATCCAACTTCATGAGCATGATTTCCAGAATTTCCATCGTACCATCCTACTTCTTCGATATCATCTCCTCCAGAATATTTAAAACCTTTACTATATTTTCCTCCTATTGCTGCAAACTCCCATTCTGGAAGAGTTGGCATACGATAACCATTTTTTGAAAAATCACAAGTCCATTTTTCTCCATTAAAAGAGTAACACTTTTGGAGTCCTTCTGATTCACTTAATAAATTACAAAAATTAATACAATCATATCCAGAAATATTTTCAACTGGACATTTTTTGTTTGTTGATTTTGTTGGATTTCTGCCCATTATTTTTTCGTATAGTGCAACCGTGGCTTGATATTTTGATATGTATAATGATTTAACAGTTTCTTTGTGGACTGTATAGTCATCAGGATATTTTGTATTTGATGTGGACTGGAATGTACCTCCTTCAACAAAAACTAAGTCTTCAAGTGCACTCATAAGCGTAAAAATGATTTGTTTTTTTCTCCACTTTTTGATAGAGAATAATTCATTCAAATTCTCAATACGATAAATGTATTTAAAAACACATTTTTCTCATCATTAAATAAAAATGATTAATTTTGAATCTTATGATTTGTTTTTTTAAATCTTTGAACTCATCATATATAATATTAGAAATAATATTTCCTTTTACAAAAATATTAGATATTTAAATTTCAAATTTAAAATCAAAAGAAAACATAAAATTATATTTTTTTCAATTTATATATTAAATTAGTCTAAATATAAGGGATATATAAGTAATTTTTATGTTTATGCATTTATTTTTTTTTGCAATCGTTAGTGAAAATCTTTTTTTAAATATCTTTATATTTTCCAATAAGAAACTTATTGTTTTCATATATCACACATAAGTGAATATACTTTTCAACCTGAAAGACAAAGTTTGTAATAAAGTATTTTTTGAGAGATTATTTTCTAAGCTCTCAAAAATTGAGAATTTATTTTTTTTTTTTGATAAAATTATTTTTTTACACTTTTATCTTTATTCAAAAAATCAGAGATATTAAATTTGAGAAGAAAAAAAATTTGATTTTTTTTTTTTCAAAGAAAAAACTAAGATTCATATCATTTTTATTTAATAAATATAATGGAAGATCCAGCAGCATTCTGTGATAAACCAGACAGAAAACAAAAACACCCACATTATGAACATCGTGGCGCCAAATTATATCGTAAAAATAACGAATTTTCAGACAAGAAATTCCAACGTGTCCGTAGAGTTTCGAACAAGAAGAAACTTGTCCAATCATTGCAAAGAATTGGAAAGTGCTTAAATGAATCAAATCCTTCAGATGTCCCAACTGAAAACCTTCAAAAAGTTTGCTTCTTATTAGTCAACAATTATGCTCATGATAAGCATGATCCAAAGATTGGTCCAATGAATGACGCCTATCTTATTGGACTTCATCACCATAGACTTGGTTTCAAAGTTTTTTACCTATACAACTGCAATTGCCAACAATATCCACAATTCCTTGAATTATTCTTGAAATATACATTGCAGCAACTCACAGTATTCTATTCTGGAAGAGATTCAATCGTCAATGGCAGCCATGGAATTGAATTCAAAGATAATACAATATCTTGCAACGAATTCGGAAAATTAATTTCCGAAAATTATAATGGACGCTGCAAAGCTGTATTTATTTCCGATTGTACATCTGGTGGTTCTGTTTTCGATATCAAATCAGTTGCTAATAACTCTGATGTCATTTCTCTTTATGTAAACAAGACAACTGACCCTGATTCAAAAGAAGGAAGAAGATCCCATGGAATTTTCACATATTATTTGTGCAAGATATTAAACGAATGCCCAAATATCACTCCAAAGAGATTAATTGAAAGGATGAATCCTTCTCTTGAACGTTTCAGTGAAACCTTTACGTGCGAAGTTACAAGTCATGACTCTGAAAATCAACCAATTTTCAAGTCTGATTAAAATATCTATCTTTCCGTTTTGATCTATCTTTTTATAAATGTAAATTTTATAATTGAATACTTTTTGAAAATTTGAATTATGTTATTGAAAAAAATTGAATTCTTCATTTTTTGATAAAAGACATTGAAGATAAACGTTTATCTAACCTTTCAAAATAGGGGGTTTAACCGTTCGTAAACTGTCAGAAAATAAAAAAAATAAGATATTTCATAACAAAATTGATATTTATACTAATTATATTTAATAATTATTAATTAAAATCTCAAATATAAAATCCGTCTATAGGAACCTATAATTTTGATGAATGATAAAATTCAATAGTGCCCTATTCAATTAATATGAAATAATGCTATTCATTTTTTTCCATTGTAAACCAAATAAAAATTCCAAATTATGATCAAATTAATATTTTAGATAAAAGAATGATATAATTCTAGAAAATATTTTCTAAATATTAAAGTTTTTTGGAAAATTTGCATTATTTGATTAATATATAAATAATTAAAGATTTATTAATATATAATGAATTTTCATTACATTTAATTTTTAAATATTTTTTTATTTTATTTCAAGAGCACTTTTTCTTCAAGATATTTCCAGAGATTTTGAAAAATTATAAATTCATTAATGAAGTGATTTTGAATTCTTGACTTCATTAATAAATTATAAATTCATTAATGAAGATGTGTAGGCTTTCTACAAGTTTTTTATTTTTTTGGTACATTTAAATAAAGCATATATAATTAAGTAATAATTGATAGGAAATATTTTTCAAATATAAAAGATAAAGTTTAAAATCGACTTTTTTAATTTGAAAAAAATTGAATGGTATTTTTATTTATTTTTATAATTTCAATAGGAATTGAATGAAAAATCAATGAATTTTCATTCTTTTGATTTAATAATTTTTAATCAATTATCTATGATATATTTATAGTTTAAATATATAATTTTTATTAGCAAATTTTACACTTGACCGTTTATTATTTCATTTCGCGTCATAGGAAATTGAATCATTCCGTTTATTAATTCAACTTTTTCAATATAAATTCTCAACTAAACTTTATCTTTAGAGTTAGAAATAAACAAATGATATCAAATTGTAGCTTGGACGATGGAGAATATAATATATCAAAAATATATCTCTAGGTCTATTGTAAGTTGTGATAAATCAATTTTAATATTTGTTTCAACTTTTTTGGAAGAAATCCTTTTCGGAAGCATATTTTAATTTAAATATTATTATACATATCTATATATCAATCTAAAAATTATTCCAAACCACAATTACATAAACTTGATTTTGTGATATTTGAAATAATGATGCTGAAAAAAAGTTCGTGAATAATAGATATTATGTGTTCTAATTAAGATAAAATAAATATGTATTGTGTATACAATTTCATATTTTAAATTTATTGAATATTTCTAAAAATTAATCGAAAAAAATGCACTTTTTAATTTCAAAAAAATGAGTAGCCTACATATTAATGAAGTGATGGCGGAATGACAAACTATAGAAAAAGTTACACCATTTTTTTCTGAGGAAAATTCGTTATTCTGACTTTTTGAGTTAATTGAGAAGGCATACAAAAAGTTCTAAAATTTTCTTGTAAAGTTTTGAAAAAGTTCACTAAGATAAAACCATGAAAAAGCGCCATTTTTATAGAACTAAACCAATCAAAGAAACCGAGATGACGACATTGCCGCCCATAGCATGATCACGATCAGTAATGCTTAGCAGCTAGCTGGTTGTAACTGCGGCGAGTCGTCATCCGGACAAAGATATCACGATTTCATCCGGAAGATCTGGAATGACGACATTGCCGCCCATAGCAAGACCACGATCAGCAATGCTTAGCAGCTAGCTGGTTGTAACTGCGGCGAGTCGTCATCCGGACAAAGATATCGCGATTTCATCCGGAAGATCTGGAATGACGACATTGCCGCCCATAGCAAGACCACGATCAGCAATGCTTAGCAGCTAGCTGGTTGTAACTGCGGCGAGTCGTCATCCGGACAAAGATATCGCGATTTCATCCGGAAGATCTGGAATGACGACATTGCCGCCCATAGCAAGACCACGATCAGCAATGCTTAGCAGCTAGCTGGTTGTAACTGCGGCGAGTCGTCATCCGGACAAAGATATCACGATTTCATCCGGAAGATCTGGAATGACGACATTGCCGCCCATAGCAAGACCACGATCAGCAATGCTTAGCAGCTGGCTGGTTGTAACTGCGGCGAGTCGTCATCCGGACAAAGATATCGCGATTTCATCCGGAAGATCTGGAATGACGACATTGCCGCCCATAGGACGACCACGGTGGCAATAAAAAGATGAAAATAAAACAAACAAAAAACAAACAAAATTGATTATTTAATATTATTATTACGATTTTTTAATTTTTTTATTTTGATAAAGCTTATTTAAAATATTCTGAGTCTTCTCAGAAATTTGTTAAATTTTTTTTTTTATAAATATATATAACTTTTTGAAAGAATTATGGTCTTTTTATATTTATGGAAGAAGACCAAAATCTTTATTATTCAGCGAAATATCTATCTCATACGCAAAGACCTAATTCTTTAAAAGATAAAGTTCTAAAATTTTCTTGTAAAGTTTTGAAAAAGTTCACTAAGATAAAACCATGAAAAAGCGCCATTTTTATAGAACTAAACCAATCAAAGAAACCGAGATGACGACATTGCCGCCCATAGCAAGACCACGATCAGCAATGCTTAGCAGCTAGCTGGTTGTAACTGCGGCGAGTCGTCATCCGGACAAAGATATCGCGATTTCATCCGGAAGATCTGGAATGACGACATTGCCGCCCATAGCAAGACCACGATCAGCAATGCTTAGCAGCTAGCTGGTTGTAACTGCGGCGAGTCGTCATCCGGACAAAGATATCACGATTTCATCCGGAAGATCTGGAATGACGACATTGCCGCCCATAGGACGACCACGGTGGCAATAAAAAGATGAAAATAAAACAAACAAAAAACAAACAAAATTGATTATTTAATATTATTATTACGATTTTTTAATTTTTTTATTTTGATAAAGCTTATTTAAAATATTCTGAGTCTTCTCAGAAATTTGTTAAATTTTTTTTTTTATAAATATATATAACTTTTTGAAAGAATTATGGTCTTTTTATATTTATGGAAGAAGACCAAAATCTTTATTATTCAGCGAAATATCTATCTCATACGCAAAGACCTAATTCTTTAAAAGATAAAGTTCTAAAATTTTCTTGTAAAGTTTTGAAAAAGTTCACTAAGATAAAACCATGAAAAAGCGCCATTTTTATAGAACTAAACCAATCAAAGAAACCGAGATGACGACATTGCCGCCCATAGCATGATCACGATCAGTAATGCTTAGCAGCTAGCTGGTTGTAACTGCGGCGAGTCGTCATCCGGACAAAGATATCGCGATTTCATCCGGAAGATCTGGAATGACGACATTGCCGCCCATAGCAAGACCACGATCAGCAATGCTTAGCAGCTAGCTGGTTGTAACTGCGGCGAGTCGTCATCCGGACAAAGATATCGCGATTTCATCCGGAAGATCTGGAATGACGACATTGCCGCCCATAGCAAGACCACGATCAGCAATGCTTAGCAGCTAGCTGGTTGTAACTGCGGCGAGTCGTCATCCGGACAAAGATATCACGATTTCATCCGGAAGATCTGGAATTGACGACATTGCCGCCCATAGGACGACCACGGTGGCAATAAAAAGATGAAAATAAAACAAACAAAAAACAAACAAAATTGATTATTTAATATTATTGTGATTTTTTATTTTTTATTTTTATTTTTTATTTTTATTTTTTTTTTTTTGATAAAGCTTATTTAAAATATTCTGAGTCTTCTCAGAAATTTGTTAAGAGAAAAATCTGTTACCACCTACAGCTAAATCTGCATTTTTCCAACTTGCTATTTTGAATTTAGATAAAAAATATATGACACCTGAATTATCGCATCTAGTTTCAAAAACATAGCGGACAAAATTAGAAAAACATATTTTTTCGATATCATGATATGATAATTGAGGATACATTCCTTTAATTTCAGCCTTCGTTTCATAGTATTTTTTCTTAATTAATTCGATGTCAGCATTACAGTCTTTTATCATTGAATCAAAATTGTCATCTTCGTCGTATAAATTTTCAAGTTTTAATTTTTCTTTCTTTTGACTTGTGTTACTTTCTTCTTTCTTTTTTCTGAAAACCAATTTTTCATCAAGTGCTCGAAAATCAAAATGATTTCCAGAATATTTGGCATCATTTGGATTAATATTTGGGAATTTTGGTAAAACATATGTAAAACAATTAAGAAACTCATTAATAAAAGAGCCTAATATATTCAATGATTCCTTATCAAACTTTCTATTCTTTTCAACTTCGTATATTGATATTATTCTATCTATATTTTTTCTATTTGATTTAAAAAGATTTTTTTCAAATTTATAATTGGGGAACTTTTTGAGAGATTGAACAAATAAATATTGAATATCAATTTCATTGCTATTTTTAACAATATTAAATATTTCTGATTTGCAAAAATTATTTAATATTGTATGTATGCAAGGAAGTTTCACTCCATAAATTGATTCAACAAAATCATCTTCACCACAATCACAATTTTCTTTTGAACATTTTAAATAATTATCTGGTCTCTTGCTAAGAATTTGTATAACTTTTTGAATCATTTTTTGATGTTTATTTTGAAAAGAATTTCCACAAATATCTGAGTAATTATTTATATAATTTAATAAATAATTTACAATTGTTGTGAAACCAGTTTTAAATGAATGAGTTCCGGAATCTGGCAATTTTTGATTGATATTTCCGTGGAAACCTTCCGAATGATTTGAACAACGAGCTACATGGTGGTCAGAACGAATCCATATTGCCCAATTAGCAATATAATAATCACTTTTTTTAATTTCTTCTTTATTTGGCATTCTTTCCACTTCATCTATATCTTTTAACATAATTTCAAAATCTTTTAATTTTTGTTTTTTTTCATTATCTTGATCGGTATCGTCAAATAAAGGTGAATTTGGATCTTTTTTATATTCGTCCATTTCAACTAAAATAAATTCTTTTTCTTGTTTATATATTAAATATGTTTTGCATCTCAATAACCTTGCAACCCATATGCCTAATGATGATTTAGGTCCAAATATTTGTATAATATGACGATGACAAAAATATTGAATATTTGAATGTAATTTACAGAACTTTTTGATAGGAGAACCTAAATCTGATAAAACAACTTTATTTTCAAAAACATTTTTATTTAAACAAAACTTATTTAATCCATCAAATAATAAATTATATAAAAAACGGTTCTCTTTAGGGCCAATTGATAATGCGAAAGGAAAACTTGAATTGAAATAAATTGAATGGTATATACAAAATTTGTAAGGCTTAAGCGCATAAAAAGAAGCATCAATTTGCAAATAATGCATATAATTTATAACTTCTAAAGCCCAAGGCATAATCCATATTATATTTTTAATAAAAGCAAAATCATTATTAAATTTAAATGCAAATCCATCGTCCTGAACTTTTTGAGTACTTATCTCAATATAAACAAAACCAGGTAAATGCAATAAAATTTTATAAAAATCATCATAACCTTGAAAACTAACGGCTCTTCTACGCAAGGTTCTTTTATCTAAAAAGTTTTGAAAAGCAAATTTTATAAATATTGGAAAATTAGAATTTTTTCGAGCTACGTAATTACAAAAAGTATAAAGCATTGAATTTTTATGTTTACATTGTTTATTCCAAAAATCTTGAGTCAAAAAAGGACACTCTTTATTTTTCAAAGTATATGGCGACGTCATGATACATTCTTCAAAATCAATAGTAACAACTTTCATAGTTTGGTTTTCAAGGAGTTGATCTCTAGCGAGAACTTTAATGGTTTCCAAATCGTTTTTGACAGTTATGCTAAATATTTGAATTTCAGTATTTATCTTTGATTTATTACAGCAACTAAACGAAAAAATGTCATTATAAACTCTTTTGTTGTTGCATATAAATTCTTTGGTTAAGCTATCGAGGAAAAGGATTAGCGAAATGATATTGAAATTCTGAGAATGCAAAGGAACAATTTCAATGAATGTTCTTAATCCTTTATCTTTTAAAGAATTAGGTCTTTGCGTATGAGATAGATATTTCGCTGAATAATAAAGATTTTGGTCTTCTTCCATAAATATAAAAAGACCATAATTCTTTCAAAAAGTTATATATATTTATAAAAAAAAAAATTTAACAAATTTCTGAGAAGACTCAGAATATTTTAAATAAGCTTTATCAAAATAAAAAAATTAAAAAATCGTAATAATAATATTAAATAATCAATTTTGTTTGTTTTTTGTTTGTTTTATTTTCATCTTTTTATTGCCACCGTGGTCGTCCTATGGGCGGCAATGTCGTCATTCCAGATCTTCCGGATGAAATCGTGATATCTTTGTCCGGATGACGACTCGCCGCAGTTACAACCAGCTAGCTGCTAAGCATTGCTGATCGTGGTCTTGCTATGGGCGGCAATGTCGTCATTCCAGATCTTCCGGATGAAATCGCGATATCTTTGTCCGGATGACGACTCGCCGCAGTTACAACCAGCTAGCTGCTAAGCATTGCTGATCGTGGTCTTGCTATGGGCGGCAATGTCGTCATTCCAGATCTTCCGGATGAAATCGTGATATCTTTGTCCGGATGACGACTCGCCGCAGTTACAACCAGCTAGCTGCTAAGCATTGCTGATCGTGGTCTTGCTATGGGCGGCAATGTCGTCATTCCAGATCTTCCGGATGAAATCGTGATATCTTTGTCCGGATGACGACTCGCCGCAGTTACAACCAGCTAGCTGCTAAGCATTACTGATCGTGATCATGCTATGGGCGGCAATGTCGTCATCTCGGTTTCTTTGATTGGTTTAGTTCTATAAAAATGGCGCTTTTTCATGGTTTTATCTTAGTGAACTTTTTCAAAACTTTACAAGAAAATTTTAGAACTTTATCTTTTAAAGAATTAGGTCTTTGCGTATGAGATAGATATTTCGCTGAATAATAAAGATTTTGGTCTTCTTCCATAAATATAAAAAGACCATAATTCTTTCAAAAAGTTATATATATTTATAAAAAAAAAAATTTAACAAATTTCTGAGAAGACTCAGAATATTTTAAATAAGCTTTATCAAAATAAAAAAATTAAAAAATCGTAATAATAATATTAAATAATCAATTTTGTTTGTTTTTTGTTTGTTTTATTTTCATCTTTTTATTGCCACCGTGGTCGTCCTATGGGCGGCAATGTCGTCATTCCAGATCTTCCGGATGAAATCGCGATATCTTTGTCCGGATGACGACTCGCCGCAGTTACAACCAGCCAGCTGCTAAGCATTGCTGATCGTGGTCTTGCTATGGGCGGCAATGTCGTCATTCCAGATCTTCCGGATGAAATCGTGATATCTTTGTCCGGATGACGACTCGCCGCAGTTACAACCAGCTAGCTGCTAAGCATTGCTGATCGTGGTCTTGCTATGGGCGGCAATGTCGTCATTCCAGATCTTCCGGATGAAATCGCGATATCTTTGTCCGGATGACGACTCGCCGCAGTTACAACCAGCTAGCTGCTAAGCATTGCTGATCGTGGTCTTGCTATGGGCGGCAATGTCGTCATTCCAGATCTTCCGGATGAAATCGCGATATCTTTGTCCGGATGACGACTCGCCGCAGTTACAACCAGCTAGCTGCTAAGCATTGCTGATCGTGGTCTTGCTATGGGCGGCAATGTCGTCATCTCGGTTTCTTTGATTGGTTTAGTTCTATAAAAATGGCGCTTTTTCATGGTTTTATCTTAGTGAACTTTTTCAAAACTTTACAAGAAAATTTTAGAACTTTTTGTATGCCTTCTCAATTAACTCAAAAAGTCAGAATAACGAATTTTCCTCAGAAAAAAATGGTGTAACTTTTTCTATAGTTTGTCACTTCGCCTGAAGTGATTTTGAATTCTTTATTTCATTTACTTTTATTATTATGGTTCATTTTCTATTTTGCTCTTCCAATTAGTATTTTAATATTATATTTTAAAAAATATAAATGAAATAGGCTATATTTTGGTAGAAATTTTGATAACTAAATCTTATTTTAACTTTTGAAAAAGTTTTTATCTCTCAGAAAAATAAAAAATGAATTTTTTAATGTTAGTATATATATTTTTTAATACTTATAGTATTTATATAAATAAATATTAATATAGTATAATAATATATTATTTATTTAATAAAATCTGTCTTTTTTAATCTTAATGAAAATTTTTGACACTTTACGAACGGTTAAACCCCCTATCTTTCAAACCCCATCTTATTGTTTATTTTCTTTATCTTACTCGGCATATTCAAAGCATTATTTGAATCCAATTAAATTCCAAATATTTATTATTGCGAATGATAGCAAAAAATTTAAAAAAAACACGAAAAAAAATTATATCGTCATTAATCTTTTTTACTTGCTTCATTTATTTGCTAATAAGATTTTTTAAATATCGTTTAATTCCTCTTTTGTTAATGATTTCACAAACCCATCTCTTCTTCTTAAGCACCAATTATTCGGATTAGGAATATCAATACCTTTAACATTTAATATTTGGTTTCTCGTCTGACTGCTTAATTTCTTCGATTGAAAATTATTAGAATGAAAACGGCGAATCAAAGAACAAGGTTTTACATTTAAAAATCGGGATAAAATTATTGAATTGCATATGAAGTTTTCATTATCAATCCATAGCAATCCGATATTTTTAAAGTCATTATGATTGTTCTCAACATGGTTCAAGCAATACCATAATGATTGCTCCAACTTTAAACGAGGACAATTGTTTCTAACTTTTTCTCGTAGCTGATCAATATTCATCTTTGTTTTATAATGAAATGAAATTTTAACTGGCTTGTCTTATTAATCATACGGCATAAATCATCTTATTTGAGTGTCACAAGAGTTTGCAAATACCATATCATTTTTGTGACAATATTGAATACTACGATAACAAATCAACTTTATATTGACCTTTCGACGGTTATTTTATTTTCTTTCTTCTCAAAAGAAAAACACTTTTTCATTCAATTTTTGTCTTACGTTTTGATTGCATTCAATTTTATAAAATTTCAATACTTTAGAGTAAAAATTTTGAATAAAAAGATTTTAAAATAAATTAAAATCAAACCAAAATATCTTTCTATACATTTGATTTAAAGCCATCATTGATTATAAATATTAATTTTCTATAATTAAAATAAATAAAAAAGTCTAAATAAACCTTTTAATTGCCTTTCGGAGGTTTTAAAAATTACGTTCTGTTTAAACTTTTTCAATAAAATAGACCAAGAAAAAAAATCAATTACGTTTTACGATTACGTCTACGTGAAAATAATTAGAATACGACTTTTTTAGAAAAAGTTAATAAAAAGATGAATTTGATAAATATGTATATTTATCTTTAAATATAAACTTTTTATCCTTTCAAATTTGAGAACTCTAGCTTAGAGGTTAAATTAATTTGATTACAAAGTATTGAGTTCGAAACTAAACCTCTTTGCTTTTTTTTATTTTTCTGTAAATAATGTAATTACGTTTCAATTCGGCAATTTTTCCATTTTAATACGTCTTTTCATTGAAAAATCATGATTTTACTATATTTTATCTGATTAGTTTATAACGAATGATAAAATTTTTAAAAATTTGAAGTAGTATTTCATACAATTGAAAACATTTTAAATAAAAAAAATTGGTAATTGCATTTCTTAAAACGTAGACCTTTCGACCGTGCGCCGTTTTTATGGTGTTCTATTGTCAAACTATTGTTTACTTAGAAAGGTTTTAAAGAAATTAAAGCTAGGCTGTTGTTTTGAGAATCGATATCAGAATTGACACTTTTTTAATCTTGATAATCCATTATCAGTTTACAAACTTGATATCAATATTCTCAGGAAATCGTTAACCAAATAAGAAATGTTATATGAAAAATTTTGTAAATTTGATAACGATTATTGGTTATCAATCATTATCAGACATTTTTCACTTGCTAAAAATGATTAGATGATATTTGTCTATTTGTAAAATAATATATCACTTAGATAAAACATATATTCTCGTTTTTTATAAGTTAAAATTTATTATATACAAATATATTTGAATTTTTCATTTCTAAAAAATTTGAATATAGAGAGTACTACAAGCCAAATGGTTTTTTAGATTTTTAATTAATTTATATATATTTAAAATATAGTACACAAAATATTTAACAATTCATATCTATGATTTGTTTTTTTCTGATAAATTCTTAGATAAATTAAAAATAATTTTATAAAAAAAAATCCATTGAAATATTTAACTTTTTCAAAAAATTATTTAATGATTTTAATAAAAAGAAGATTTAAAAATATTTTTCTATAAAAAAAGGATCATGTTAGGATATATTTTTTTAATAAATATTATCTAATTATTTGAATATATTAATTAAAAAAATCAGCGCAAATTTTTCCGAAAAATGCATTTATAAAATTCAATGAAAATCGGTTATTATCATAAAGTTGACCATGACAATCATCTTTTGAATACATTTTAAATTATTAAAGGGCAATCGGATTTTCCATCGATCCACTTTTTGAATGGTTTATGCTCTCAAAAAGTGGAGATGTTAAGTACAAAAATTTAAAATCCTAAGAATTATTGAGAGATTTTTTTTTTCATTCAAATTTTTTTCATTGAAAAAGTTCATATTAAAATTAAAATATCTTCATAAAAAAAGATAATAGTATAAAGAAAAACAGAAATTATATAAATATAGCACAAATAATAAATAAAAAACGTCAAAAAATTATATGAAAAAAGATATATATAAATCGTCATTTTACGATTTCAATCTCTAAGTAGCAAAGTCAAGAAAAAAATGAATAAAAATATAAATTCTAAGTAAAAAGAGAAAAAGTTTATAAAAAAAAAGAAAAATCAATAAATTAAGCATTTTCTGTTGCGAGCCATATAAGATGACGAAGTTCATAAACGAACTTCAGACAAAATTTATACTTCGTCTTCATCTGAATCAGTATCTTTTATTCTTCTGAATCTGTATCTTGTATTCTTCTGAATCTGTACCTCATCTTCATCTGAATCTGTATCTTGTATTCTTCTGAATCTGTACCTCATCTTCATCTGAATCTGTATCTTGTATTCTTCTGAATCTGTACCTTATCTTCATCTGAATCTGTATCTTGTATTCTTCTGAATCTGTACCTCATCTTCACCTGAATCTGTATCTTGTATTCTTCTGAATCTGTATTTCGTCTTCATCTGAATCTGTATCTCATCTTCATCTTAATCTGTACCTCATCTGAATCTGAATCTGTACCTCATCTTCATCTGAATCTGTATTTCGTATTCTTCTGAATCTGAACCTCATCTTCACCTGAATCTGAACCTCATCTTCACCTAAATCTGTACCTCATCTTCATCTGAATCTGTATCTTGTATTCTTCTGAATCTGTATTTCGTATTCTTCTGAATCTGAACCTCATCTTCACCTGAATCTGAACCTCATCTTCACCTAAATCTGAACCTCATCTTCACCTAAATCTGAACCTCATCTTCACCTAAATCTGTACCTCATCTTCATCTGAATCTGTATCTTGTATTCTTCTGAATCTGAATCTCATCTTCACCTGAATCTGAACCTCATCTTCACCTAAATCTGTACCTCATCTTCATCTGAATCTGTATCTCATCTACATCTGAATCTGTATCTAGTCTTCTTTTGTTTCTGTGCCCCGTCTTCTTGTAATTCCGTATCTCATTTAATTCTGTTTATGAACTTCGTCATCTTCTTTATAAAAATACCGCGCAATATGATAATTAACGTATCCCCAACTTTTTGAAAAGATGACGATATCAACTTTTTGATGAAAAGTTTTTTGAATACATTCAAATATTGAATACATCTCTCAATATTTTTATTAAAATTGAGAGAAAGTTTCCTTCAAAAAGTGGATCGATGGTAAAACCGATTTTTCATTATTAAAATAAAATAATTATTTTTAAAAATAAAAATATTTTATCAAATTAAGAATTAATTTAATTTAATTTATTAAATCTCTTAACTTTTGATTAAATTAATTAATTATTCGACTATTTTTTTGTCTGAAATATGATTTATAATATTCTTTCCTATATATATGTGAATTTCTTGGCTATTCAATTAGTTAGCCCTCTCTTTTGGATTTAATCTGAGATATATGACTTTCATAGTTGAATAAAAATAGCCTATTATTTTATCATAACTTTTCAGTAGAAATTGAATACCATTCATTTTAAAATCAACTTTTTTAGAAAGCATTTCTAGCGCTTGTTTTTATTTGTATTTTGGCATTTTTAGCGTTTGTTGTGTCTTTTACAGGAGATATGTTTTGATTATATTTTGGGATTCTCTTTTCTCTTGCTTTTTTTAATGTACCATCAATTATTTTTTCTTTTCCCTTAACATTATTAAGTTGATTTGCGCGAGAAAACTTTGAAGATTTGTTCGTGAAACTCAATTTATTTGTAAAATTTTTAGTATAAACTTCTCAAAATATACAATAAATGATAAATATCTTTTTCTAAAAAAACTGCGCCAAATTTTTGAAAAAAAGTGTATTTATAATTTTAAATGTGTCATTTAAATATCATATTAAAAAATTGTTCAAATCGTATAGAGAATTATAAAATTATGGACAGTTTTTCAGTATTAATTATGAAAATTAATTGAAAATACAAACTTTTTCAATAGTTTTATTAATTGCTATATTTATTATAAAAATATCTCAAAATTTATCAGAAAAAAAATTTTCTTATTGATGTTTTATATATATTTGTGGTATATATTGTTTGTGTATGATATTCTTTTTAAATAAACGAATGATTTGGTTTTATCTTTTCAATTTTGAATGGTTTACATTTATGCTTGTAGTGCTCTGAATATAGTTAGTGGACAAAAGTCAATTTCTGGACAAAAGTCTGTTTCACTACTGTTTCTTCATTATAGAATAATAATTTTTCCATGAAAATTTATAATAATAAAATGCATTAAATGTAATCATTTTTTATACTATTAAAAAGTATTTTAAAGGATAAATAAAATCATATGAATAATTGAAAAAAACTATCATATGTTTTCCTTTTTTAGTATTTGTTTTTATATCTTTTTTTTATTTTATTGATGGAAATTTTTCATTATATTACTATGTTTTTATTAAGATATTTTAAAATATTTCTTTTGGCATTAGTCTCAAAAAGTTCAAAGGTAAACTTTTTGAAACAATTACTAAAAATCTTTTAATATTGAAGAAAAAAGAGCATTTTTTAAAGAGTAATGGTAAGTAAAAAGAGTAATGGCTGTAAAATAATTGATAAATCAAATTTATAAATACTAATTATTCATTTTAATTTTTATCAAAATCTAATTAAAAATTATTCATTTTTAATATAAAAATTATCGTCTAAGATCAATAAATACAGACATTGATATGAAAAATGGAAAAAATTGAATTGGATGGCATACTTGTTTAATTAATTAACATAGAAAAATGCATTGGTGCTTATTATGTAATCACTTTCGCTTGTAACAATATTATAAGATGAAACTAAATCATTAAATGAATATTATTTCTGCAAATTAGGTATCATGCTAATATTACTTTTAATTTTGAAAAGATGCCCAAATAAATTTGAAGCAAACAAAACAGTAGTACCTAATTTTAATTAATGAAATATTGAATAAAATATTCAATATTTATTTAAATGACAAAAAAATGAATGCAAATAATTGAATTTTTGAAAATTTCTCGGCTATTTTTTTATTTTATGGATATATTATAATTATATATCTTTTATTAAGCTTGTAAAATATAACCAAAAGTAAAAAAAAGACCTGGTCTTGGTGATTCTTTCTGGTCTTTTGGCGATTTTAATAAATCTTTTAAAAAGTTATTTCTTATGAATTATTAAATAAAATGATTAAATGATATTTGATTAAATAATAATTCAATTTACGAATCAACATTCAATAAATTCAATGAATTTATTTAATTACTCGGCTATATATATTCATAAAAATATAAATACTATTAATATTTTAAATACATTTTATATCGGTATATATTTAAAATATAAATGAAAAAAAATTATTTTCAATTGAAAAAATGCTTTTATTGATTTTATTATATATTTATATCTTTTTTTTTTATTTATTTTATTTATGATATTTTGAAAGCTTTACAAATCACCATCGCCAAAAAAACCGTTTTGGTGATCTCCAAAATATATGTAAACTATTCAAAATTGAATGCTGTCGCCAAAAACCCAAGACCTGGGCTTTTGGTGAAATCGGTTATTTGGCTTTTCATCGTCAATATAAATGAGCTTTTTATTATTATTTTATATGATATATTATACAAATCATACAATTATTTTGTAATATTCAAAAAATAACATTTTTTTACTGAGAAAATCTTATCGATTATTAATATGACTTTTGATAAAACTCATTTAATTCCTCTTTCAAATAATTCAATGGTTTATGACAATAATAAATTTTAATAAAATTTATTTGACAATAATATGGTTACATTTGGTGATTTTTAAAACCCAAAAAACGTTTATTTCACCAAATTTACAAGCTTACTTTTATATTCCAAATAAAACTTTATCTATATTTTTATTTTAATTTTTCGAAATAATCATATCTGATAATATTAATGCAGAATTATATTATGTTTTATATATATAGTGTAAATATGAACGAAAAACTTGTTCCTAAAAAGTGAAGTTTTATTGCTTAAAATAGTTCAGAAGATAGTAAAAAAACATTTTTGAATTCAAAAAATTATTAACTTAAAATAAACATCATTATCCAGCTGAATTTTTTATGAAATACTGTGATTTCTATATATTATTATACCAAAATACACGTATTAGTATATTATATAAACAAAATTTGTAGACTATGATAACTCTGCAGAAGAGGTCATCTTAAAAATATATTATAAAAAAGAATGATATTTGCGAATCCGATCTATATTTTTTATTATTATTAGATTATTTGAGAATCATCTACGATATATTTCTTATTGAATAAATAAAATAAATAAAATATGAATAAGAATTGGAAGGAAATATGAAATTATTAAAAATATGGATTTAAATGATTTTCACCAAAATTTCAAATAATAAAGCATTTAAACATATAAAATGAAACATACACAATCAAATATTTAGAATACTTAATATTGTGTCTTAAATACAAAATATCATTATATTTGTTGAATTTTTATTTTTTTAAAAAAATGGCGTTTATCCAAATGTATAAAGGATATTCTCCAAAATAAATAGCATATTCATGAATAGCTTAAAATTGTTTATTAGTTAAATAACATATCATTTCCTAAAAGGTATGATTTTAATATAAAATTTTCAAATTTTCAGAATATTTGATATTGTATAAAAAAGAGTCAATATCAAATAATTAAGTACTCACACAATTTATATAATGTAGATTAATAGTATTAGTATGTAAATGTTATATTATAAATCTTGAATCTTATTTAATTTTTGAAAAATTAACGATTTTATTTTTTTTGTCCTATCAAAATTGAATAAAAGAATTTTCATGAATATAAAAGAAATTGGTATTTACTTGAATTAAATAAAATATTTATACATAAATAATTTATATTCATTATAAATAAAAAGAGAAAACTCTCTATATTGTTTTAAAAAACTTATTTTTTTCGACATGTGAAGTGAAACAGACTTTTGTCCAGAAACAGACTTTTTTCCACTAACTATACTTTCGAATTTTTTTTTTTTTGATATCAAAATTTTTCTCGATATTTGATATCAATATCGATTATCAAATTAATAACTTTGTTATCAATATCAAAAAACGTACTGATAATTGATATCGATTATCGAGATATAACAAGCCTAATTAAAGCCATTGCTGTATTTATTTAGTCTGCTTTTTTTTTTTTTAAAAAAAAAAATTAAGACACTAAAAATACGAACTTAGAACCCTATTAAATAACAATTGAACCATAAAAAATGCAAAAGCAAAAAAATAATAAATTTTTGTTTAAATTTTTTATATTTAATAAAAGTTAAATCAGATAGAACCTATTGCTAACCATTTTATCATTCAAAAAGTTTTGTCTTCATTGTACTGTTTTGCTTTTTTCCAAATCAACTATTCTAAAAATGATGAAGTTACTGTAATTTATATGACTACTGAATGTCTACTCAAAACAGTTTTATTTTATTTTTATCCAAAGGACAAGCCTTCTCTCGACCTGATCTTTTAAAAGTTGTTAACAACGGGGAATCGTATTTTTCTACTCCACTTTTTGAAAACTTTTAAACTTTTTGAATACTTTTTTATACATTTTTTATTCAATTTTTGCTAAATAATGCATAAATATATAGTTCAAATGACTTCCCGATTCATCCAGCAATTCAAGGAACCAGATTCGGCTTCGCGCAGCCCCGTGGTGATCACTGGTGCGTATATTCCTGAAAAATTATGTAAAAATAAAAAAAAAAAAATATATCAAAAAAAGCAAATAGTTAAAATATTAAGGAAATATTTAAATATTCGATTTTTTTGGTTAATTTTCTTAACAGAGTAAGTTAAATTTCACCTTAAGATGGTGGTTTTTTACTTTTCATGAGTAGCTACTCATGAAAACGATTGTCCCTTAACAACAAAAAATATTTTTTTTTTTATTATTTAATCAATTTGAAATTAGAAAAGTGGAAGAATGAAACAAAGAAAAAAGTTATCATTTCAACTATTTTATTGTAATTTGTATTAACATTCATCAAAGAACAGAGAAATAACTTTTCAATTTTTGGTGCATTCGAATTTCATAAATGATATGCTAAAAAAACTTAAATACAAAAATTATATTATAATTAGTCAATTTTGATTGAAAATTCATGTTTACAAAATAAAAAGTATTCTAATATAAGAAGATATGAAGCAAACATTTTAGGTAAATTTATATTTATCGTTTTTTTTATCGATATTTTTCATTTAACATGTCATTCGATTTTCATTAAATGGAAATTCAAGAATATCTTAATCAAAAACAAGAACTTCAAGAGCATCTTCTTAGATTTATCGAGAGTGGAAAAGATTACCAAAAAGAAGAGAAAAAGGATGACAAAAAAGAAGATAAGAAAGATGATAAAAAAGATGATAAAAAAGGTTTAAAAGAAGACATAAAAATGATCAATTTTTTAGAAATACAAAAATTTCGAGAAATTCGAGAAATCAAAGAAGAATTACAAGAACTTCTTTATTTAATCGCCAAGATTTCAAATAATCATCGTCGCAATCCAGCATTTTTTGGCAAATTCGAGCAAATACTTCTTCATTTCGAGCCAGACATCAAGAAAAACTTAACCAATTCCGAGATCTTCAACATTTTCAAGATCAACAAGCGACTTCTACTTTTTCTTATTGAAAAAAAGTTTATTGAAATTGACGAAGGCATCACTAACTTCATTTACCGTAAAAGTGACACTTCATATCGTCTCTACTTTTTCCCAGAAATAAAAGAGCATCTCAAAAAAGAAGATTCAGAATCAATTGAAAAAGAATTGAGAAGCCAAAATCAAGACTATAAAAGTGACACTTTTTTGATGAAAAGGAAAATTGGTGAAAATGACACTTTTCTCTGCGAATTAATAAGAAAAGACATTGTTGAAGATTTCATATCACATGTCAATGAAAACAACATATCGTTGACAAGTAAGATACAACCTTCACTTTTTGAGACAAATTCGTTTTTATTGAAAAAAGAGCCCACAATTTTTGAATACTCAGCATTCTGTGGATCATTGAAAATTTTTCAATGCTTAATAACGAACAACATTGAAATGACATCATCATTGTGGCTCTATTCTATTCATGGCGAAAATAACGGTTTAATTCACCTTCTTGAGGAAAATAACGTACTTCCTGAAGACGCATCGTATTTGAAGTGCCTCGAGGAAGCAATCAAGTGCCACCACACTGAGATGGCTGAGCATATAATGAAGAAGTACGTTAGAAAGGAAGAGATCAATCATGACACGTTCTATAATAATCCTCTTGCTTATGCTTTCCACTTTTTCAATTATAAGTTCATTTCAAATGACAACAAAAAATTTGAATTTTTTTACGCTTGTCAATTCAATTACATCAAACTTGTTAAACTTTTCTTATTAACAAAAGAAATTTATATTAATACAAAAATCATTTTAAATCATAATTTTTTTTTAATTAATCAAGTTTCAATAATTTTTTTTTTTAATATAATTCAATGCATTCAATTTTTTGAATGGAATTTCTTTTCAAATTTTTTTTAATACAATTTTTCTATTCAATTTTTTGAATGAAATTAACGGTTATTTATTTTTTTAATATTTCATTATTCCATCTTGCTGCTTCTAAAAATAACATTGAAATTCTTCAGCTCTTGCTCGCTCAAGACGGTGCGACTATTGAGACGAGAATGTTCAAAGGATGCAAAAAATTGACACACATTTCAATACCTCCTTCTATATCAGCTATCGGCGAGAGCGCCTTTTACGAGTGCTCTTCTTTGACCGAAGTGTCAATCCCTCCTTCTGTCACACAAATCGGCACTTGCGCATTCGGAAAGTGCGCGTCATTGGTGAAGGTTTCAATCCCTCATTTTGTCACAAAAATTGAGTCACACACATTCAGTGAATGCACATCGTTACAAAACGTTGAAATTCCATCGTCTATCACCGAAATCGGCGAGTTTGCATTCTACGGATGCTCATCTTTGAGACAGATTTCAATACCTTCGTCTGTAACCGTCATTGGCGATAACGCATTCAATAGATGCTCCTCGTTGGCGGAAATTAAAATGAAGGCAAACATTGATGCAAAAAATCTTGGAATTGATTCAAACGTCAGAGTTACTTTATTTTAAGTTTTTACAATTAATGAATCAGTAAAAACAAAAATTTAATTATTTATTTTTTTTTTTTTGAGATTTTGAGTTTGGCACTTTTTTAAAAATTTTGAAAAAAAAGTTGATTCAAAAGTTTTCAATAAAAATTTTTTTTTTAAAATTTTTCTTTTTTCTTTTTTTTTTTTTTTTTGAACTGAATAATGCTAAAATATTGACTTTAAATAGAACAAGTAGTTGTTGTTGGTGTTAAATATTATAAATACTATCATTAGAAGTTTTATTTAATAAATGTTATTCTTTTTTTTTTTTCATTAAATAAATAAAGAATTGAATTCTTTTTTTTTAAATTTTTCATTTATTTATTTAGTTTTTTTTTAGTCAATAATGTGATTGTAAAGTTGATTTAGAGAACTATTTAATAGTATTCATATACTATTCTTATAGTTTGAGGAAAGGCCAATCGAGAATACTTTGATAATGAGGGAGGAATGATGATTTCTTCCAGTGACCTGCATTGATCAAATGCATTGTTTCCAATTTTCTGTAGCGAGCCTGGAATTGAAATTGATTTTAGTGACCCGCAATTTGAAAATGCGCCTTCTCCGATTGAAGTCAATGACAGCGGAATCGAGATATCGGATAAAGAAGAGCAATAACAGAATGCATAGTTGCCAATTGTTTCGAGTAAAGCTGGAAAAGTGACCTGTTTCAAAGAACAACAGAAGCTGAAGGCGCCTTCATTTATCTCATCGACAGAAAGCGGGAGTGACAATTTAACCAACGATCTGCATTTCTTGAACGCATTCTTCTTAATAATGTTTAATGATTGAGGAAGAACTAGCTGAGCCATTGAAGAGCACTCAGAAAAAGCGCATTCATCAATGCATGTCACTGAAGAAGGGATCTTGAGTTCTTTCAATGAAGTGCACGAACTGAATGTGTACTCTTTGATCACTTTAACGGAGCTAGAAATTTCAATTTGTTGGGCTGATTTGCAGTTTCGAAAGGCGCTTTTGCCGATCGACGTGACTGAAGAAGGAATCAATATTCGAGTCAACGAGCTGCAATCATAAAAGGCAAACTTTCCAATGCTTGCCAGTGAAGTTGGGAACGCTACTTCTTCTAACGCTGAACAACGATAGAACGCATACTTGCTGATTCTCGTCACTGAAGATGGGATTGAAACACGAGCCAACGATGTGCACTTTCCAAACGTGTAATCTTCAATTTCGGCAACGTTTGAAGGGATCAACATCTGCTCTAAAGACGAGCATTCATTGAAGGCATACTTGCCGATTCGGTCCAACGAAGGAGGCAATGAAACATCAATCAAAGAAATGCACTTGTCAAAAGTGAAGTCATCAATTTCGGTTACCGATGAAGGAATTGAAACAAACTTCAATAAAACACATCCTTCAAAAGCATATTCTTCAATTTGTGTTACACCTTCTGGTATTATTATTTGTGGCAAGGATGAACACTCACTGAATGCATACTTGCCGATCCTCTTTAATGAAGAAGGAAATGAAATCGAAGTTAAAGAGAAGCACTTTCTGAATGCATATTCCCATATTTCGGTGACAGATGAAGGAATCGTGATTTCTTTCAACGAGGAACAACAAAAGAACGCACATATATCAATTGCTTTTAGAGAGAAAGGAAGAGAAACTTGCGATAATAATGAACAACCGCAAAAAACAAATCTGTCATCTTCATTCATCGACGGAATTTCAATTTTGGTCAATTTTTCGCAGTTTTTGAACGAGTTTTTACTAACTTCAATTTCTTCTTGTTCCAATAGACAATTTATAATTTCTTGGTGATTATTTTTTGCTGCTAAACGTAAAGGTGTATAATTAAAATTGTATCAATTTAAAATATCATTAAAATCAAACAAAATAAAATTTCATTAATAAAATTTTTATTTTGAAATTTTATTTGAATGCTTTTAATTTTTTGAAATGTTATTAAAAACACTAAATTTTATTGAATTTTATAAAAAAATTCTAAATGATAATCCAATTAAAAATATGTTGTTAATTATTTTGCCATTCAAGTTCATTTTTTTGTCATTTAATAGACTTTTGACAATGTAAAAGTAGTCATACTCGCATGCATAATGGAAGAGAAATCTGTTGTTTTGAAACCTGCTTGGAAAACTGATGTAGTTGCGATAATGAAAACAGTAGACGAGCAAGTTTTTGTTGTATTTCTTGTGACGATTTACTGTTTCCACTTTTTTATCTAATAGATAATCTAGAATGTAAACAACAATATCATTGTGGTGACATTTGACGGCTTCTTTAAGACATTCTTCATATGACTGGTCTTCTGGAACAACATTTTTCTCTTGAATATAGTTGATCACTTCAGGGTTGTTGCCGTGAATGGCCTGAATCCAAATTGACGGTTTCAATTCGACACCATTTATGTGCAAATACTTGAATATTTGGATTGACCCAAAAAAGGCAGCATGTTCGATTAAATTTAACTTTTTGTTCTTGAGTAAAAAACAGTTTGTCTCAAAAATTGAGGGATCAATTAGACTGGAAAGTGGGAGAAACTTTTTGTTAACAAAAGTAATGAATTCTTCAATTGAATCATTTTTTATCATCTGGTATAATTCATCATTATTTTCCCCAATCTTTCTCATTTCATCGAAGTCATCAGTCATTTCAGTTGAGATCATTCCGGCGTTTTTTTTGTCAATGAACTTTTTAATTTCCGGGTAAAAATATTGAGGGTAGTTCTGATCCAAATAATCTTTTTCTAGCATTCTTTTAGCAATCATTTGATCCATTTGTAAAACGTTTATATCAAGGAGAAACAGAATGAGTCTTTTATTGTTTCGAAAAATTTCGAAAACTTCATAATTTGAGAGGAACTTTTTGAGAGGTTTTTGAAGCAAAAGCAAAATTGTTTCAATCTTGCTGAAAAAGTCGGTTGTGCGATGATAGTTATTGGACACTCTTAATATCAGGTAAAGAACTGACTTTAACTCATTTTTGTCCTCTGCTATCTTCTGTTCTTTGATTTGGGCGACAAGGTTTGTGTAGCTTTCTTCTTCTTCCCTTTCTTGGCCGTCAATGAACTCAAGAAGGCTCTGGTGCAATGCCTTTTTCAATTCGATATAGATTTGGGACTCCATTAGTGAAAGACGTGGTGCTTTTTTGTTGTCTTGATCAAGAAAAATGTGAATTCAAAAAAATTGAATTGAATTTAAATAAACGGATTTTTTAATTTTTCCCGGAGAACGGTTTCATTCAATTTTTCAAAAGAAATTGGTTTGAATTTTACGCATTTTTTTGACTTATTTTTATGCAAAACGAATAAAGAATTTATTTATCTCAGTAAAAAACAATTAATTTTATTAGTAAACGGACGAAAAATTAAACAAATCAAACGTTGTACGAAAATATTTTCGGTAAAATTTCGCCTTTAAACCTTTTTTAAATTATCGGGAGTAAAAAATAAAATATTCAATATTTCAAACAATTTCAATGAAACCACATGTTTATTTGCGATAAATGTTTTCGGTTTTTTATATTTACATTATCTCTATCAAAAATTATTTCTTTTTTATCATTCTTGCTGAAACAGATTAATCAAAAACTCTGCCAATAATGATTAATTTTTAGCATACTAATAATATAAATAAAATATGGTGCTTATATCAAGCTGCTATGACCGTAAAAATAAAGAAAAACTAAAAATTGAGTCTTTATAATTCCACTTTTTGAATAGTATTAATAAAATAATATTTTACATTTAGGCAAAAACAAGACTTAAATGTAAACGAACTTTTAATAATTTTGATAGAAATAGGAAATAATAAAAAAATAAACCATTGAAACAAATTATTTCAACGCCTGAATTGAATATTAAATATAAAATATGGGCAAATAAAAAGAGCGCCCAAAATGCTTTATAAGCAGACATAATAGAAAGATAAAACAGATTCAAACAGCAAAACAAACAAATACAAGTTTCAAAACGATAATAAAAGAAATTTTACCTTAATTATTTCGGCAATGAGTCTCGGGGGAGTTTAAAAAGGATGGATTTATGGAGAAAAAAAGGAAGGGGGTGACCTTCAAGGACACTTTCCTTTCTATTTCCCATTCATCTCAATATATCTTCATTATAATCATCCATTTTTTTTATTGATTTAATTTGAATGCATTTCGCATTTTATCTCTTTTGAAATTAGTTACTAATAAATATTCCATAATTTAATTTCTCGTTGTCCAAATTTTACATTTTTTCATTTCACAATTCATATTCAATAATAATGTAATTTTTATTTATTTTTTTTTATTTATAAAATTGATTATAATTTTTAAATTATGAAAAAAAATCTTCATAACGCAACCATCTTATTTATAGTTTTTTTGAAAACTGATTTAAAATTTGAATACTACAACAGAATTTGTTCAATGTATCCATTGAATCCATTGAATCTACCAAGAGCTATCACAGTTTATGATATATAGAAAATGTATTGCAATCGATCTTTTTGAATAAATTGTGAGCCGTTTTCATTATTACCTACTTTTGATTAGTCAAAAAAAAAAAATAATAAAAGTCTTTCTCCAACAAACGCAGAGCAATCTGGTCCAGATTTCAGCTTCAAACAACAATTTTTATCCCAAAATTCCAAACCAAAAGTTCCTTTCCAAACTGTTCTCCAATCAAATTGAAGTGGAAACCCAACAAAAACTCAAATTGGAACAAGCAAAACGCGATTGAACATCACCGGAGTCAAAACTGGCATTCCCAGCAAGTTCAAGTCAGGATTATCTCAAATCAAGCTCAAACTCAGATTTCAAGTACCAGGTACAAGGCAGTCTTTAAGAGCTCAGTCGAGCATAAGTAAAGGATATTTCTATTTTGCTTTTTTTTTGTTTATTTTACTTTCTTTATGTCTCGTCTTAACTAAAAAATGCACTAGAGACGTCTATAAACAGCTAAAATTGAAGGCGATATATAATAAATACACGGTATAACTAATCTATTAATCGTATAACTAATTTATAAAATGTCAAATAACATAATCTGGCAATAACTAATCTACTAATAATTTTATTTACTATAATTGATATAAATAAGTTGCATTATCAGGCTCTATTGTTCAAATATAACTTATATTTTTTTAGATACATATATAAATGAAGTTATACACTAAACATATTGAGTTATCCACTAAAGACACTACTTATAAACAAACGACATGTGATATAAAAAACCATCACAGACTATATATTTTTCAATAAAATTTTATCTATTGAATAAAAAGAGCTAAGTTTATTCCAAAAGTTAATTATGAAAGCTTTTGAATTCATTAATAGATAACACATGCTTTTAATGCGCAAGTCATTCATAAATATATATAACTCAAAAATATTTCTATACAAGTCATTTATATTCATATAATTCATTAATATTGTTGTAAAAAAATAGCTGAACTTTACCAATTAAATCCTTCTTGATTTTTTTTTTTTTTACATTTAAGTTATATCGTTGCAACTAATATGACATATATATTTCATATATATAGTCTACTCTGAATTCGTTTGAATAAATTGAATAAAAGTTTTCAAAATGAACAGCAGCCATTTTTTTTTATTATTAAAATTGTGAAGCAATGAATCTATGAATTCTTTACCATAAATTGCATTTTAAAGCCCAAAGGAAAAGATATAATGCTACCATTCATTATCGACATCAAAAACAACAAACTTTTCCATTTTTTCATGGTTGGAGCTTCAACTAATATGATAAATTAAACTTTATGAATTACTCCATATTCTTTGAAATACTATCAATGAAAAAGTGGAAAAAAATTGAAATAATAAAATTACTATTTTTGAGAGATTAATTGAATTTTGTTCAACGAATTTGGAGTGGACTATACTTATTGTTGTTGTTGTTGGAAGTCTCAACAATTTTTTTTTTTTTTTTTTTCTTTTTTCTAAACTTATTGAAAACATTAAAAAACTCAATATTTTTAAATAAACTAAAAGAAATTACACAATGCTTTCAATGATATTGTACGCCATCATAAAATATTATTAGCATGATATGAAAATCTATTTTCTTATGAAAAAGTTAAGCCGTTTCAATGAATTCTCATTTGCCTCTCAAAAATATTGAATACAACATTCAAACACACTTAGAAGATTTTGTGAGCATTAAGAGGATTTTTAAGATATGGCAATTGTACTTTTGAGGGAGAAAAAAACAAAAAGTGGAAAATTCACAGAAAAAATAATTTTTTTTAATAATGTTTGATTATGCTTCACTTCTTTCAGATTCGTTGAACGTCCGCTAGACTGCATGTAGCCTTGGAAACAATCATGAAAAAATATAAAAAGATTTTATTATATTCAGATTTTATTTTAAGATTATTTTTTTTTTTTTTCTGAGTTTTTTTCCACTTTTTGATGTCTCCTCACAAAAGTGTACACTTTTTTTAAAATTAATCCAAAAAATAGGCAATTTGATATCTTTTTAAATAAATGCATTTCCTTCTGTTTTGTAATGCTGTATTTTAAACTTTTCAATGAAAAAAACTCATAGAAAATGAAAAACAACAGTTTTTTTTTTCACCAGACTGATCAATTTCTGAAAATTTAAATGAAGGAAGAGTAGATGCAAATAAAGGAAATTTTATTTTTAAAAAGTTTGTTTTTCTGAAGTTTATGAAGATCAATTAATTGAATAGTCAATTTTTTCTCGTTGTTTTCATTTTTTGGCATTATATAGTCAATATATATTAGGGAATTTTCGAAAAAAATACTTTTTGCTAAAAAAATTAAGTTTTCCCGAAAAAAGTAGTTTTTTCGGAAAACGTTTTGAATGATTTTTGATCTTCCAGCCAAATAAATTCACAAAAATGTATCCAAAAAATCAACTTTTTTCTGATAATTTATATTGTTTTCGAAAAACCCCTATTCAAAATTTTATTTCATTTAAAAATAATATACTTGTAAATGTATAAAAATATTGCTTTTCAATTTGATTAAGGACAAATGATGAAAATGAGAGATTTTTAATTAGACTTGTTATTTTGAGAATCGATATCAAAAACGTCACTTTTTTGCATCTGATACTCGATTATCAGTTTGAAAATCTGATATCGAGATTATCGATTATCAAGATATCAGATATGAAATGTGATATAAAAACAATTGTAAACTTGATATCAATTACCGAGATCTCGAGATCTCAAACAGATTTATCTTTTTTTATAATTTGTATTTGTGATTTTATAATATTTTAAAATATATAATATAATGCATTGATGTTTATTTTAAGATTAAAATCAAAAAAAATACATTCTTTTTTATGAAATATTTGAGATTAAATTACGATCATATTTTTATCAAAAAGTTTAATTGAAAATTCTGATATCAAAAGCAGAGAAAAAAAAATCTCGATCTCTGAAATCGATCTCGAGAATCTGTGCATATTTATGTATCGATATCAAAAAGTCAATCAATTATCGATCTCGAGAATCGGAGAATAACAAGTCTATTTTTATTTTCAAAAAAATTCAAGATAGATTAAATGATTACCTACAAATTAAACAAGAATTAACTGATCAAAATTTAATATTAATACTAAAAAACTGAGATATAATCTGTTTTAAATCAAGTATTTTTACCAAATTCAAAGCATTAAATCATTTGAAAACGATATATTAGATATATATACGTATTTTAATTGTATTTTAATTACAAAAAATTATATAAATGAATATATAAAATCAAAAACAATTATAATATTATAAATGTGCTAAAAGTAAGTATACTCATGTTATATAAATGAATATATGAATGCGTTACCCTTCGGACGTAATTGCAATTTTATAAAATTCAATGAAAAGACGTATTAAAATGTAAAAATTGCAGAAATGAAAAGTAATTACATAATATAAATAAAAAAAAAAAGCAAAGAGGTTTTGTTTCGAACTCAATACTTTGTAATCAAATTAATTTAACCTCTAAGCTAGAGCTCTCAAATTTGAAAGGATAAAATATTTATATTTAAAGATAAATATCTATATTTTTCAAATACAACTTTTTATTAACTTTTTCTAAAAAAGTAGTATTCTAATTATTTTCTCGTAGACGTAATCGTAAAACGTAATTGATTTTTTTTCTTGGTCTATTTTATTGAAAAAGTTTAAACAGAACATATTTTTTAAAACCTACGAAGGGCAATGAATGTGTTAAGCACATTTTTTTTTCTAAAGGAAAGCTGTTAAAACAAATTAAAAGGATTTCTTTTCTTTCCTTTTCAATTAAAAAGTGTTTAACATGACTGACGAAAGATGATCTCTTACATTTCAACAGACTGATAATTTTTCAATAAAATTTTCAATTGATAAACTAGTTATTTTCCTAAACTTTTTATTTCTTTCAAATTTTCAGATCATTATTTACACCAACATTCAAAAAAGTTGTAACCTCTTATTGAGAAGAAATACATTACGAATTTTTGGAATAAAAATTAAACATATAATTGATATCAATCATAATTCCATTAATTTATTTTTTGTGTATTCAGAAAATTTTGAGAGACGAAAAAAACAAAATTGAAAGAAAATTACATTTATTGTTAGTTCATGACTTGTTCAGCAAAAACAGCAAGCTATGGTCTTGTATGCATGCTTGGATCAATACAATTTGGATTCACACTTAATTTTGGTGGGCTACCGATTGAAGGATTAAAAAAAGAATATCCAGAATGGGATTATGAAAAAGATAAACAAAAAATCTCATTTTTTAGTAATTTTGCATCACTTTTTGGATCATTAGGTGGTTTTTTAGTAAAAGCATTAGTACATTTTACAAATGGAAAGAAATCAATTTGTATATTAAATGTAATTAATTGTATCCTGTGGCTCATGTATTTCCTTTTGACACCGAAAAATCTTTCGGTTGGAATTGCTTTAAGATCATTACAAGGTGTCATTACTGGCGCTTTTGCGTGCTTTACACCAATAATGATGACAAATATGTCAAATGACGATACAGTTGGTATGCTCGGATGCATGAATCAGTTTGGTGTTGTCTTTGGAATGATTGTATTTTCTATTATTGGAGCATTTACCAATTTTAAAATAATTGCAATTGTTGGTGCAATAGTTGATGCAGTTCATGCTGGTTTAGTTTTTATTCTTCCTAATGAAAAACCAGAAAAAGACAAAAAAGAAACAATTTTTCAAAAAAAATACATGCGAGGTTTCTTAACTGTCTTAATGCTAATGGTATTTCAACAATTTTGCGGAATTAATGCGATTTTAGACAATCTTACAAAAATAATGTCAAGTACTGGTATCTATATCAATGAAAATCTTCAAGCTGCTCTTGCTTCGTCTTCACAGTTGGTTAGCGTCTTAATCTCTTCTTTCAATATGGATGTAATTGGTCGCAGAAAAATGTGGGCGTTTTCATCGTCTTTGATCGTTATTAGTCAAATATTATATATTATTTGTTTAGTTGTTGTTAATGTTGGATGGTTTCAAGCTTCTAGCGTTTTCTTGTATTTGTTAAGCTTTGGTCAAGGATTAGGTCCAATTCCCTGGTTCATTTGCCATGACATTTTCCCAAGATCTCTTCGATTGGATGGACAAATGTTTGTGACGTTTGTAAATATGGTATGTTCATTTGGTGTTACTTATTTATTCCCTGTAATGAAGGAAAATATGGATGAATATGTAATTATGATTATATATATGTGCATAACATTTTGCGCCATACCTTTTGGGTCTCATTTCATTCCAAGAAAAGAAGATGTTGATGATATTAATTTGACACTAATTTAATCTTGAAGATCAAGATTAAATGATTTCAAAAAAAATTGTAAATAAATATCTGTCATGCTTTTATAGTTGTAACTTTGGTATTCTCAATAATATATTTAAATTCTAGCATCATCAATACAATTTTAAAAATTAAATCTTATATATATAAAATAAAAACATGAAAAGCTTTTTCTATTCACAATAAAAGACATATCCACATCATTGATGCAAATATTTTATTGAATATGCTTTTCATGAAACATGACTTTTTGTCATGTAATTCGAATCTATAAAAATTATAAATTTTTGAAAAATTGAATGATACGACCATTTAATTTCAATAGGAAAAAATTTTGGAAAATTTTATACTAATAAAATGGATTCAGATGAGGAAATACAAAAATATTTAGATGAAAAGAAAGAAATACAAAGATTTGTTCTTAGTATCATTAGCAATGATGTATTAATCGATGGCAGCGTTATAAATAAATGTACAAAAAGTCACAATGAATTAAAATTATTTCTTTGTTTACTCTTAAGAATATCAAACAATCATCATAATGCAGCATCAATTTCTATCCAAATCAACAAAATTCTTTCTTTTTTGAGACAAAAAATTACCTCAAAATTTTCTAATTTTGAAATTTTTGACATTTTCAAGACCAGCAAGCGAATTCTTCTTTTTCTTTTCGAAGAAAAAATCATTATACCAGATGAACATATTGTAAAGATAATGACAAGTTACAAATACTCGAAGAAAGGATATCCTTATTATTTCATCAATGAGATAAAAAGTTTCATTGATCAAGATTTTGCTTCAATAATAGAAAAAGAAAATAAAAAAATTGATACAACTTCGTTATCATTTGACGAAAAGCGAAAAATCGGTGAAAACGACAGTTATCTCTGCCAATTAATTCGAAATGATTCAATTAACGATTTCATATCACATGTCAACCTCAAAAACATTCCTTTGAGAACAACCATTGAAATATCGATTTTTGAATCCAATTCTTTTTTACTCAATAAAAAACCGTCATTAATTGAATATGCAGCTTTTCATGGATCAATTCAAATTTTCAAATATTTACATTTAAATAAAATGAAAGAAAATTCATCGATATGGCTCTATGCAATTCATGGTCAAAATCCAGAAATAATTCACCTTTTGGAAGAAAATAAAACAATAAAAATGACTGAAAAATTTTGTAAGAATTGCGTAATTGAGTCAATTAAATGTCATCATAACGATCTCGCTGACTATTTCATTAACAACTTCTTTGAGAATTCAATTACTGATGATATTGACGTGTTTTCACAAAGTATTCGTTATTGTAATTATGAATACTTCCCTAGTAATCTAACAAATGAATTCTACTTTGATAATTTGTGCAAATACGACTATTTTTCAATTGTAAAATTTCTGTTGAGTACACAAAAAGTGGACATCAATGCAAATTCAATTCAAAAAAATTTTGTTTTTTTTATAAAATTTAAACAAAAAATTATTTTTTACTCATAGAATTTCAAATAATTGTGCTTTTTAATTCAATTCCAATTTAAACTTTTTGAATTATGTCTCTGATGGAAAGATTTCAAAAATATTTTTCTTTTTTAAATGCAATTTCAAATTAAATTGTTCTCATTGCATTTAAAAGAAATTACATTTTAATTGGATTTCAAATTTTATTTTTTTAAATGAAATTTCTTGTTCTTCATTTTTGAATAAAATTTCTTCTTTTTTTTGTTTAATAAGACAGCTTTATATCATGCAACAGAAAGAGGAAATTTAGAGATTGTTAAATTTTTATTAGAACAACCTGAAATTGATATTAACATTAAAATGATTTTAAACAATATTATTTTTGTTTTATATCGTTTTTTTTAAATAATGATTTTAATTTCATTCCAACATCAAATTTTTTTTCTTATGAAATTTCAATTCAAAACTTTTTCATAGAATTCTAACAAATCGTATTTTTTTAATTACATTCCAAAATCAACTTCTTTTTTCAAATAAAGTTAATAAAAAATCTTTTCAAATACAATTCCAAATCAATCAATTTTTTTTAAATGTAGTTCACAAATAAAAATTTTCATTTATCGAATTCCAACTTATTTTATTTTCTAATAAGACAGCCATCTGCATTGCAGCTGAGAAAGGATACACTGATATTTACGATCTTCTTTATTCACACAAAAATTTTCAAGTTGTTGATGGATGCTTCTTTGGATGCAGTGCTCTCAAAAAGTTCACAATTCCATCAACAATCACATCACTTGGCGACTCCTCTTTTCATGGGTGCTCGTCGCTTGAAGAGGTAGAGATACCTGCGACGGTTACATCAATTGGAGAAAACTGTTTTAACGGTTGTTCATCCCTTCAAAAAGTGACACTTCCAAATGGCGTCACGACGATCAAATTCCAAACTTTCAAAGGCTGCAGTTCACTGACTGAAATAACGGTTCCTTCGACGGTTGCATCGGTTGGAATCTCTGCTTTTGAAGGATGCACCTCACTTGAAAAAGTGACACTTCCAACGTCTGTTGCGTCGATCAGCAGCTACTCTTTCAAGGACTGTTCATCTCTGACTGAAATTGAGATACCATTCAATGTTGCCTTGATTGCCGATAGCACTTTTTGCGGTTGTTCGATGCTCCAAAAAGTGACAATTCCATCGTCGGTGACATACCTGGGGAACTCGACTTTCTATGGCTGCAAGTCGCTGACAAAAATTGACCTTCCTTCATCAATCATTGCGATTGCGAGCTCCTGTTTTTATGGCTGTTCTGGCCTGATTGAATTTTCAATACCTTCGTCGGTTAATTCAATAGGTGACTCAATTTTTGAGAACTGCACATCACTCACAAAAGTTGACATTCCTCCCTCCGTCAACTTGATCGGCAACTATTCATTCTACAATTGTTCGTCGCTGTCAAAAATTGTTCTGCCTGACTCAATAACCGCCATCTTGGACAACACTTTCGAAGGGTGCTCAAATCTGGTCGATGTTTCAATCCCGTCGTCAGTTACTGAAATCGGAAGTTACGCGTTTTTCGGTTGTTCTTCGTTGTCTTCGATTTTCATTCCTCCTTCCGTCACGCTGATCGGTTTTCAAGCGTTTCGAAAATGCTCGTCGCTGCTGAATGTGTCCCTGCCCACTTCAGTGAGCTTCATCGGAAGCTTCGCATTCTGCGAGTGCACAAAGTTAAGTGAAGTCAAAATTCCGAGCTCAGTCAGGGAAATTTTGGATCACGCATTCTTTCAGTGCTCTTCGTTGGAGCAGATTTCAATACCGGCGTCAGTTGTGTCTATTGGAAATGACGCCTTCAAAGAATGCTATTCGTTAAGAGAAATTTCTGTTCCGTCTTTATTGGTAATTGATGATATTGGAATTAGCAAAAATGTGAAGATTACAAGATTTTGATTATTTTTATAAAAAAATTATATTTTTTGCTTTTTATTTTTGATTATGTAATTCTAAATAGGGTAAAATTCTGTTAGATGATTTTAAGATAATCTCTTACATAAATATTATTTTCATAATATGAAAATAATATTTTAAATATATAAAGTAGCATTACATCATTTTATCTTTATCCAAATGCATATATTTACGAATTTTACGAATTTATAAATTGATTAACTTTTTGAATAGATTATTTTCGGATCAACTCAAATATAGTTGGTCTTTTCTGAAGAATTCAAAAAGTGAAAATATTCAGAAAAAATAATCAAATAAAAATAATAAAAAAATAATCTTTTTATGTTACAAAATTTTTACCGATTCTTACCGCCAGCCGCGGGGTATCGACTCGGCTTCACCTCGCTCAGCCTTGCTCGACGCCCGCTAGGCGGTATGTAGTCTCGGTAAATTATGAAAAAATATAAAAAGATTTGTTTTTTAATTTATTTTATTTAGATTATTTTTTTTAAAGGAGAAATTAAAGTTTTTTGTTCTAAAAAATTATAAACGTACTTTTGACGAATTTGTTAAGATGTAAACGTGCAACATTATTATTAATGTATCAATAAATGAATAAATTTTTTTTAATGCCAATATCCAACTAATTGCTATTCTGTTTATTGTATTTCATCAAAATATTGCAATTTTAAAGTTTTTTTTTGATTTAAATATGTGGTTCAGATTATAATTTGAATTGTCTATGCCTAAAATTAGTTTATTTTACCTAATAAAATGCTTTATTGCTACAATATTCAATTTTTTCAATAAATTTTTGGAGTTTTATAAAAATATCATATTGATATATTAAAGATTCATAAAAAAGAAAAGTGATAAGGAAAATGAAATATATTATGTGACCAAATTTAATAAGGGGAAAATGATGAGAAATAAAAATAATGATTATGAATAATGAAATGATGGTGGAAAAAAATGATGTAATTTTCAAATATATTATTATATTTGAGTAATATTTACAAATGAATCATTTCATTTGCACAAAAATTAAATATATTTGGAAAGAATAAAAAAAAGATAATGGCAAAGAAGAAGAAGATGATGATAATGACAGAGAAGAAGAAGATGACAGAGAAGCGGAAGAAGAAGAAGAAGAAGATAATGACAGAGAAGTTGAAGAAGAAGAAGATGATGACAGAAAAGAAGAAGAAAATGATGATGACAGAAAAGAAGAAGAAAATGATGATGACAGAAAAGAAGAAGAAAATGATGATGACAGAAAAGAAGAAGAAAATGATGATGACAGAAAAGAAGAAGAAAATGATGATGATGACAGAGAAGCGGAAGAAGATGTCGATGACGAAGAAGAAGAAGAAGAAGATGATAATGACCGAGAAGAAGAAGAAGAAGATGATAATGACCGAGAAGAAGAAGAAGACGAAGAAGAAGATGATGACAGAAAAGCTGAAGAAGAAGATGATGATAGAGAAGCGGAAGAAGAATATGATGATGACAGAGAAGCGGAAGAAGAAGATGATGATAATGATAGAGAAGAAGAAGAAGAAGATGATGATGACAGAGAAGAAGAAGATGATGACAGAGAAGCGGAAGAAGAAGATGATGATGACAGAGAAGAAGAAGATGATGATGACAGAGAAGAAGAAGAAGAAGATGATAATGACAGAGAAGAAGAAGAAGAAGATGACAGAGAAGTGGAAGAAGAAGATGATGATGACAGAGAAGCGGAAGAAGAAGATGATAATGACAGAGAAGAAGAAGAAGAAGATGATAATGACAGAGAAGAAGAAGAAGAAGATGATGATGACAGAGAAGTGGAAGAAGAAGAAGATGATGATGACAGAGAAGCGGAAGAAGAAGATGATGATGATGACAGAGAAGAAGAAGAAGAAGATGATGATAATGACAGAGAAGAAGAAGAAGAAGAAGATGATAATGACAGAGAAGAAGAAGAAGATGATGATGATGACAGAGAAGCGGAAGAAGAAGATGATAATGACAGAGAAGAAGAAGAAGATGATGATGACAGAGAAGCGGAAGAAGAAGATGATAATGACAGAGAAGAAGAAGAAGATGATGATGATGACAGAGAAGCGGAAGAAGAAGATGATAATGACAGAGAAGAAGAAGAAGATGATAATGACAGAGAAGAAGAAGAAGAAGATGATGATGACAGAGAAGCGGAAGAAGAAGATGATAATGACAGAGAAGAAGAAGAAGATGATGATGACAGAGAAGCGGAAGAAGAAGATGATAATGACAGAGAAGAAGAAGAAGATGATGATGATGACAGAGAAGAAGAAGAAGATGATAATGACAGAGAAGAAGAAGAAGAAGATGATGATGACAGAGAAGCGGAAGAAGAAGAAGATGATGATGATAATGACAGAGAAGAAGAAGAAGAAGAAGAAGATAATGACAGAGAAGAAGAAGAAGAAGAAGAAGATAATGACAGAGAAGAAGAAGAAGAAGATGATGATGACAGAGAAGCGGAAGAAGAAGAAGATGATGATGATAATGACAGAGAAGAAGAAGAAGAAGAAGAAGATAATGACAGAGAAGAAGAAGAAGAAGATGATGATGACAGTGAAGTGGAAGAAGAAGATGATGATGACAGAGAAGCGGAAGAAGAAGATGATGATGACAGAGAAGCGGAAGAAGAAGAAGATGATGACAGAGAAGCGGAAGAAGAAGATGATGATGACAGAAAAGCGGCAGAAGATGATGATGACAGAGAAGCGGAAGAAGAAGAAGATGATGACAGAAAAGCGGAAGAAGAAGAAGAAGATGAAAGAGAAGCGGAAGAAGAAGAAGATGATGACAGAGAAGCGGAAGAAGAAGATGATAATGACAGAGAAGAAGAAGAAGAAGATGATAATGACAGAGAAGAAGAAGAAGAAGAAGATGATGACAGAGAAGCGGAAAAAGAAGATGATAATGACAGAGAAGCGGAAGAAGATGATGATGATGACAGAGAAGAAGAAGAAGATGATGATGATGACAGAGAAGAAGAAGAAGAAGATGATGATGACAGAGAAGTGTAAGAAGAAGATGATAATGACAGAGAAGAAGAAGAAGAAGATGATAATGACAGAGAAGCGGAAGAAGAAGATGATGATGACAGAGAAGCGGAAGAAGAAGATGATGATGACAGAGAAGCGGAAAAAGAAGATGATAATGACAGAGAAGCGGAAGAAGATGATGATGATGACAGAGAAGAAGAAGAAGATGATGATGATGACAAAGAAGCGGAAGAAGAAGAAGATGATGACAGAGAAGCGGAAGAAGAAGATGATGATGACAGAAAAGCGGCAGAAGATGATGATGACAGAGAAGCGGAAGAAGAAGAAGATGATGACAGAAAAGCGGAAGAAGAAGAAGAAGATGAAAGAGAAGCGGAAGAAGAAGAAGATGATGACAGAGAAGCGGAAGAAGAAGATGATAATGACAGAGAAGAAGAAGAAGAAGATGATAATGACAGAGAAGAAGAAGAAGAAGAAGATGATGACAGAGAAGCGGAAAAAGAAGATGATAATGACAGAGAAGCGGAAGAAGAAGAAGATGATGACAGAGAAGCGGAAGAAGAAGAAGATGATGACAGAAAAGCGGAAGAAGAAGAAGAAGATGAAAGAGAAGCGGAAGAAGAAGAAGATGATGACAGAGAAGCGGAAGAAGAAGATGATAATGACAGAGAAGAAGAAGAAGAAGATGATAATGACAGAGAAGAAGAAGAAGAAGATGATGATGACAGAGAAGCGGAAGAAGAAGATGATGATGACAGAGAAGAAGAAGAAGATGATGATGATGACAGAGAAGAAGAAGAAGATGATGATGATGACAGAGAAGTGTAAGAAGAAGATGATAATGACAGAGAAGAAGAAGAAGAAGATGATGATGACAGAGAAGCGGAAAAAGAAGATGATAATGACAGAGAAGCGGAAGAAGATGATGATGATGACAGAGAAGAAGAAGAAGAAGATGATGATGACAGAGAAGCGGAAGAAGAAGAAGATGATGATGACAGAGAAGAAGAAGAAGAAGATGATGATGACAGAGAAGCGGAAGAAGAAGAAGATGATGATGACAGAGAAGAAGAAGAAGAAGAAGAAGATAATGACAGAGAAGAAGAAGAAGAAGATGATAATGACAGAGAAGAAGAAGAAGAAGAAGAAGATAATGACAGAGAAGAAGAAGAAGAAGATGATGATGACAGTGAAGTGGAAGAAGAAGATGATGATGACAGAGAAGTGGAAGAAGAAGATGATGATGACAGAGAAGTGGAAGAAGAAGATGATGATGACAGAGAAGCGGAAGAAGAAGATGATGATGACAGAGAAGCGGAAGAAGAAGATGATGATGACAGAGAAGCGGAAGAAGAAGAAGATGATGACAGAGAAGCGGAAGAAGAAGATGATGATGACAGAAAAGCGGAAGAAGATGATGATGACAGAGAAGCGGAAGAAGAAGAAGATGATGACAGAAAAGCGGAAGAAGAAGAAGAAGATGAAAGAGAAGCGGAAGAAGAAGAAGATGATGACAGAGAAGCGGAAGAAGAAGATGATGATGACAGAGAAGCGGAAGAAGAAGATGATGATGACAGAGAAGCGGAAGAAGAAGATGATGATGACAGAGAAGCGGAAGAAGAAGATGATAATGACAGAGAAGAAGAAGAAGAAGATGATAATGACAGAGAAGAAGAAGAAGAAGAAGATGATGACAGAGAAGAAGAAGAAGATGATGACAGAGAAGCGGAAAAAGAAGATGATAATGACAGAGAAGCGGAAGAAGATGATGATGACAGAGAAGCGGAAGAAGAAGATGATAATGACAGAGAAGAAGAAGAAGAAGATGATAATGACAGAGAAGAAGAAGAAGAAGAAGATGATGACAGAGAAGAAGAAGAAGATGATGACAGAGAAGCGGAAGAAGAAGATGATGATGACAGAGAAGAAGAAGAAGATGATGATGATGACAGAGAAGCGGAAGAAGAAGAAGATGATGATGACAGAGAAGAAGAAGAAGAAGATGATGATAATGACAGAGAAGAAGAAGAAGAAGAAGAAGATAATGACAGAGAAGAAGAAGAAGAAGATGATGATGACAGTGAAGTGGAAGAAGAAGATGATGATGACAGAGAAGTGGAAGAAGAAGATGATGATGACAGAGAAGCGGAAGAAGAAGATGATGATGACAGAGAAGCGGAAGAAGAAGATGATGATGACAGAGAAGCGGAAGAAGAAGATGATGATGACAGAGAAGCGGAAGAAGAAGAAGATGATGACAGAAAAGCGGAAGAAGATGATGATGACAGAGAAGCGGAAGAAGAAGATGATGATGACAGAAAAGCGGAAGAAGATGATGATGACAGAGAAGCGGAAGAAGAAGAAGATGATGACAGAAAAGCGGAAGAAGAAGATGAAAGAGAAGCGGAAGAAGAAGAAGATGATGACAGAGAAGCGGAAGAAGAAGATGATGATGACAGAGAAGCGGAAGAAGAAGATGATGATGACAGAGAAGCGGAAGAAGAAGATGATGATGACAGAAAAGCGGAAGAAGAAGAAGATGATGACAGAGAAGCGGAAGAAGAAGATGATGATGACAGAGAAGCGGAAGAAGAAGATGATGATGACAGAGAAGCGGAAGAAGAAGAAGATGATGACAGAGAAGCGGAAGAAGAAGATGATGATGACAGAGAAGCGGAAGAAGAAGATGATGATGACAGAGAAGCGGAAGAAGAAGAAGATGATGACAGAGAAGCGGAAGAAGAAGAAGATGATGACAGAGAAGCGGAAGAAGAAGAAGATGATGACAGAAAAGCGGAAGAAGAAGATGATGATGACAGAGAAGCGGAAGAAGAAGATGATGATGACAGAGAAGCGGAAGAAGAAGAAGATGATGACAGAGAAGCGGAAGAAGAAGAAGATGATGACAGAAAAGCGGAAGAAGAAGAAGATGATGACAGAGAAGCGGAAGAAGAAGAAGATGATGACAGAGAAGCGGAAGAAGAAGATGATGATGACAGAAAAGCGGAAGAAGAAGAAGATGATGACAGAAAAGCGGAAGAAGAAGAAGAAGATGAAAGAGAAGCGGAAGAAGAAGAAGAAGATGACAGAGAAGCGGAAGAAGAAGATGATGATGACAGAAAAGCATAAGAAGATGATGATGACAGAGAAGCGGAAGAAGAAGAAGATGATGACAGAGAAGTGGAAGAAGAAGAAGATGATGATGACAGAAAAGCATAAGAAGATGATGATGACAGAGAAGCGGAAGAAGAAGATGATGATGACAGAAAAGCGGAAGAAGAAGAAGATGACAGAGAAGTGGAAGAAGAAGAAGATGATGACAGAGAAGTGGAAGAAGAAGAAGAAGATAATGAAGAAGAAGAAAATGATGATAATGACAGAGAAGAAGAAGAAGAAGATGATAATGACAGAGAAGAAGAAGAAGAAGATGATGATAATGACAGAGAAGAAGAAGAAGAAGATGATAATGACAGAGAAGAAGAAGATGATGATAATGACAGAGAAGAAGAAGATGATAATGACAGAGAAGAAGAAGAAGATGATGATAATGACAGAGAAGAAGAAGATGATGATAATGACAGAGAAGAAGAAGATGATGATGACAGAGAAGAAGAAGAAGAAGATGATGATGACAGAGAAGAAGAAGAAGAAGATGATGATAATGACAGAGAAGAAGAAGATGATAATGACAGAGAAGAAGAAGAAGAAGATGATGATAATGACAGAGAAGAAGAAGATGATAATGACAGAGAAGAAGAAGATGATAATGACAGAGAAGAAGAAGAAGATGATGATGATGACAGAGAAGAAGATGATGATAATGACAGAGAAGAAGAAGAAGATGATGATGATAATGACAGAGAAGAAGAAGAAGATGATAATGACAGAGAAGAAGAAGATGATAATGACAGAGAAGAAGAAGAAGAAGATGATGATGATAACGGAGAAGAATAAGAATAAGATGATGATGATGGCAAAAAAGAAGAAGAAAATGATGATGATGACAGAGAAGCGGATGATGATGATGATGAAGATGATGATGACAGAGAAGAAGAAGAAGTAGATGATGATGACAGAGAAGCGGAAGAAGAAGAAGATGATGATGGCAAATAAGATAATGGAGAAGATAAAGATAAAGATGAAAATGAGGATAATAATGATATGATGATGATGAAATTGGACGATAATAATAATTATACAATTATTTATACTACAATTTGAATGTGATTATGAGCGTTTGAGATTGATAACAGAGTAATTCGAGATAATGATCTGCAATTGTGTATTTTCTTCAAACCAAGTATATAACTCTTATGGGACATATTGATTTAAATTGTCTGGTTTGTATTACTTAAATGCAGAACATGTGGATTTATAAAAGGTAATATTATTTTTGTGGAAATGTGATGTCCAAATTATGGTGGTCTTTAAAACGAATTAAAAAATATTGCAATTGCTCAAATTGCCTGGAAATAAATGGATTTTGAGTATTTTTTCATATGTGTGGAATGTACGTTTAAAAATTTTTTTATAATTAAAAGATGCATTTTTATGGCCAATATCAAATATATGTGAAATCAATTATATAAAAATGATGTTGTTGCTTCAATAGTATCTATTTTTCATATTTTGGATAAAAAATTTCAATTTTTTTTGTAAAATATAATAATCTAAATATGGGTAAATATTTAAATTTATTTCAATATTTTAAATAGATATAAGTCATTCTTTAAGTTAATGGCCATTTTAGGTTGACAATTATAATAAACTCTTGAAATGCAGAAAATGTTTAAATTATCAATTGCAATGTTCATATAAAAAAAAATTTTGGATATTTTTATCAAATGAATTGATGTTTTTCAAAGTTAGGATTAAACAATATAAATCCATTCATTAATGTATTGTAAATAATAAAAAAAATATTTATAAAGATTTTTTTAATTAACATTCAGAATAAGGCTCTTTATTATAACCTTTTGTACCAACAATGTAAAAATGTTGAAAAAATGTTAATTAATAACTTTTAACACAGTTTATGTTAGTTTCTTATTTGTTGTGCTTTAAAATTTTTAATTCAACATGAAAGAGTTCCAAATTTGTAAATATTTTTGGTCAAATTTAGACCATTTTAAAACTTTTTAAATAAACAAGTGAAAAGCAAACAAATTTGAACTATTAATTTCCAAATCTTCAGCTTTTCCTTCTATATAAATCGATGAGTAAACTATTTATGCAAATATGATAAATATAATATTATTATAATACAAAAAATAATATATAAATATATGAAGCATTATTAATTGTTTTAGCTTATAATAGCAATAAAAAATATATTTTGAGATCGATTTTATTCTTTTCTAGAAAAAATAAAACAATTTGATTTTACTGAAAAAAAATAATTTAATTTAATACTACAAATATATCATTATATTTATGCATAATATTGATCATGATAAAAATGAATTATAAATCTGTGATTTCATTTTGATTATCAATTCTTGTAATCAAATAAAGAATTCTAAATCATGCATCTCAATATATATTTTAATTGTTTGTTTATTTATATATATTTCATCAATTTATAAAATATTATTTTAAAGATAATTTAATTTTGACTTAAATATATTTCTTTCAAATTTGAGTTGATTGAATTTTCTGAAATCAAAATCTTCAGATTTGGAACCCTATAAAAAATGATTTATTTTTAATATTTTCTAAATAAAAAGTCATATTATCTACTTTTTTTATCAAACTCGAAATGTCCTCAAATTTATAAATAAAATTATTCAAATTTTCTGATGAATAGGTAAAAAGATTCATTTAAATTTTGAGAGAAACAACAAAATTATATATAAAATATCTCATAATTAACTAGCTCATCTGATATTTAAAAAGTAAAAATAATTAAAACTTATCAATAAATATAATATATTAAAAATGTAATAAAATGATAATAGTTTAAATATCTCAAACCATTGATAAAAATTTCTGAGGAACGCGTTTCTCTGAAAATATTATATTCTTCAAAAAAAAAAATTACCTTCTTACTATCAAATTATTAAACTTCACAAATGTTATTTTTATTTTATCTATGTTAAAACCAATTCAACAATTCATAAAAAATTAAATAAAACATTAAAAAAATACTCAGTTAATGATATTATATGTAAAAAACATTTTTATCTTGTAAAAGACCATATTTTTTAAGTTTTATATTTTGTTAGCAACCTATCATTTCACTTTATTAAATGTTGAAAACCAAAAGAAGAGTATTTTCTCAGCTGGAAGACCAAACAATACGTGATTACGTATTGGAACATGGAGAAAATTGGGATGAAATTGCCAAATTACTTTCAGGAAGGACAGCAAAGCAGTGTCATGATAGATATGAGAATTACCTTCGAGATGGCTTGAAATCTGAGCCATGGTCGCCAGAAGAAGACGAAATTCTGATTAGAATGTATAAAGAAATTGGTCCGAAATGGGTAAAAATGATGAAAAACCTTCCTGGAAGAAGCGGAAACAACATTAAGAATAGGTGGCATAAGCATTTGATCAAAAAAGAAAAATATATTTTAAATCATCAAATGAACGAAATTGAAGAAAATATAAACTTGAGATATAATGCATTAAGAATTGAACCATTAAATTTGAAGGAAAAACTTCAGACTTCTGGATCTTTTTTGATAGAGCCAATCATTGGAAATTCTAATCAAAAGAATAATATGAAACCTGAAGATGAAAATCAAAATAATATTAATCCAAATATTATCGTTACAAAGAAGATTCCTTTATGTCCATCTTCAGCAAATAATATTGATAAAAAAGTTGATGGTTGGCTGCCATTGCCTCCTGTCAATTTTGACTTATTTGATTTGGTTGATATTACGGATAAATTTTTGGAAGAGATATTTGATGAATTTAATGTTAAACAAGATATAGGATCTTATTATGATCAATTTTTTAGTTATGTTTAATGGATCATAGGTCTGTTAAATATTTTAATAAAGATAGTTTTGATTTATAAGAGGTGCGGACACCTACTTTACATTTTTAACGTTTATAAAAATATGTATATCTTTTTATGTATTAATAATTATTAAATAAATTTATGATATTATATTCTAGTGCACTTATTTTATATATTTATAACCTTTTTTTGTACGTTACTAAAAAATGTCCAAAAAGTGGAATTGAATAGGTTTGTTTGAAAAAAATAGCTAAAATGTTCAATGACCATGACCATAATGAAAATATCCAAAAAAAAAAAAAAAATGACCAAAATTAATATTTTTTTTTTTTTTTTTTTTGATCGTCAAGGTCAATAGTTTGCATTTTTACTTTTTTAAAAAATTATGACGAGCGGGGGGGGGGGGGAAAAAAAAAAAAAAAAAAAAGAGAGAGAGAAAGAGAATAAAAAAATTTGATCCTCAAGGTCAATAATTAGACCATCGGCGGTTATATAAATTACGGTAACTTCACCGTTTTTTGAATAGTTTATTTGAAAAAAAGTATAACGGTACACTAAAGACAAAAAACGGAATTATCCGCACGGCAAAACTTTTTGTTTGATTAAATGGTTATCAATACATTCAATCTTATTAAACTTTTTGTTAACATTTAAATATAACTAAATTTTTTTTTTGAAAAAAAAAAAAAATCTATTGTAATAGAATTAGTTGTATTCATTTTTAATTGAATAAGTTTTAATGTTCGATTATCACATTAGCTTTTTTTTTTTTTTAGATAAAAAAAATTTTTTGGTAAGTCTTCTAGAAACGGCTCTTAAGGTTCTCCTTTCAAATTCAAAAGATTAAATTCAATGAGATTTCACAAATAAAATATACATAAATATCGTTTTTAAAAATGAATTAAAATATGGAATTTATATAGATATATATTTTAAATGATTGAATAAAAATATTTTTATGGAATTATATCGATTTTGTTTTTTTACAGATAGAAATCATAGAATTTAAAAATCAGAAAAATTTTGAATAAAATAAGATTTAATCGTTGAGGCCATATTTTTTTAAATTTTCACCAAAACTTTTTCCGAAAAATGCTCTATTGAATTATTTATTCTATGAGTTAATTCAATATTGAATGATTTACATTTTTTTTGGGAAGGAGAACCTTAATTAACGGTATTATTTATTTTATGATGAATTTTTGTATTTTTGAAATAGATTCAACAGAAGAAGTAAAAAATACATTAAAGTTGAAGAATCTCTTCTTAACTTTATATATATAAATTTAATTTTTACGTTTGCGTTTTTTATAGTTCAATTGTTATTTAATATAGGGTACAATGTTCGAATTTCTAATTTCTTTTAAACCGTTCTGTGCAAACTACGGTTTGACAACGGAACACCATAAAAACGGCACACGGTCGAAAGGTCTAGTCAATAATTTGATTTTTTTTTTATTTTTTTTAGTTTGCGATTTTGATAAAAATAAAGTTTCTATTTTTAAGAAATTTTTATAGATGAATTCATAAAAAAAATAGCTTTTTATGCGGTTACCCGCACGTTTTTTATTTTTTTTAGAATTGAAATATCCAGTAAAAATAACCAATGTCCGTAAAGGTTATATATTTATTAAGAAGTGGTTGGAAAAAAATTGGCAGAAGATTATAAATTATAATTTAAAATATAAGAAGCACATATGATATGAATTCGTTATATGAAATATTATTCATTTTTGACTGCTGGATTTTGCTAAATAAAATGATTAATCAATGATGCATGATAAGGATTTTTTTGATAAATTGTTTATTTCTAGTATAAATAAATATATATATGAATTTTAAAAATGAATATTAATATAAAATTACGAAAATATTTTTGTGAAGAAATATATTTTTATTTTTTGATTAAAACTGAGAAAATTTTTAAACTAAACTGAAACCAAAAACTCAGTAGCACTTCACTTTTTCTCAAAAAGTTTCATTTTTTTTTTTTAGGATTTGAACAAGTTTTCTATCAATTATTAAGCTCAAATCAGCAATTTTCCGAAGGAAATCGGCTTATCTATGGTTAATACAATCTCATGACTACATTTTCCCCACCAAAACTCAAAGAACCTGATTTCATTCGAATTCTAATATTGTGATCAAAATTAAAAATTTGTAGAAATTTTCAATCCCTTGGCCAAATACAATAGTTAGTCTATGCTGCTAATACCATTAACTCCTAGTTTATCTAATAATTAATAAAATAAATTTTTTTATTGAATTTTAACTTTTTGAAGCGACCAAAATCTCAGTAGCAATTATTTTCACTTTTTGAGATCTGAAAAAATAATTGATATATTGAGAAACTTTACACTTTTCGGACAAAATCCTCTCAATCTTATTTATTATAATATTGATATATGAACTTATTTTGACTTGTTTTTTGGAATTAAATCATAAAAAAATCAACTCTTTTTTTATCATAAAAAAGTCTTCAAATTGAATAGGAGTGATTGAAAAAAAATTGAGAGCATTTTGTCTGAAAAGTGCAACTTTTTTGATATACCAAATAATTTTATTGAAATATTTTTTTTCAGAGCTATCGTTCTACTGAGATTTTGGTTTCAGTTTAATGACTCATTTAAACATTATAAAAAATGTTCCTATCTTTATTTCATATAAAACAATAATTAATGGTATATGATGTTTGATATTTATTAAAAGATTTCACATAAATTTAATTATTAAATGCATTCTAGCCCCATTTTTCATATCACATTTATTTTTTGGGCTAATGATTTTTTATTTATTTTTTAATTGAAAGTTGCATTTTAGCCCCCAATTTTTTTTATTCATAAGTGTTTTTCATCCCATTGACTTTACATTTCGCAAGTATTTCACAAAATATTTTTTCTTTGTTGCTCGTATATGCATATTACTAAATAAATAAAATTATTTGGTTGAAAATATAAAAAGATATTATTATTTATCTCTATTTATAGGTAAAAAGGACATCTTATCTCTTGAATTTGATAGAAATAAAATGATTAAAAGTTTTACTCATAATATTTTCTCTATATATAATGTTTTGTTTAATCAAAGATTTTATATTCTAATAATTTTTTGGCGTTTTTGGTTATATATGTGTAATTATTTGATTTTTCTTTTTTTATAAATTTTTTCTTTTTTTACTTAGAATTTATACTTTTATTCATTTTTTTCTTGACTTTGTTACTTAGAGATTGAAATCGTAATATGATGATTTATATATATCTTTTTTCATATAATGTTTTTACGTTTTTTATTTATTATTTGTGTTATATTTATATAATTTCTGTTTTTCTTTATACTATTATCTTTTTTTATGAAGATATTTTAATTTTAATATGAACTTTTTCAATGAAAAAAATTTGAATGAAAATTCTCTCAATAATTCTTAGTATTTTAAAGTTTTATACTTAACATCTCCACTTTTTGTGATTATAAACTATTCAAAAAGTGGATCGATGGAAAATACGATTGCCCAAAAACAAATCTTTTTATAACGGTACTGCGATCGGATGTAAAGTGTCAAAAGTATTTAAAAAACTGTAATATTCGAAACAAACCAAATATATAAATAGAACACATCATATATAATAACTTATTAAAATATTGGAAGGATTTTCTAATTTGATTTGGAGATTTATGTTGACTAAATTTGAATGAAAAACTCATTTTATCCATTCAAAAAATTTTTTTCATATGGTATGTCTATAAAATTGAAAATTTACTTCCAAATTTCATTAAAGAATTTGATTTTATATTATATAAAATTAACTGTTATAAAATTTTTTTAGGCATTTCCAGGTTATTTAATTTTGCTCTCAATATTTTGACACTTTACATCCGATCGCCGTACCGTTCTTTTTATATTTTTACATAATTTTTACCGAGACTACATACCGCCTAGCGGGCGTCGAGCGAGGCGAAGCCGAGTCGAGACCCCGCGGCTGGCGGTAAGAATCGGTAAAAATTTTGTAACATAAAAACACAATTATCACAGAGTATTCATATAAATATATTAAAAATATGCATTATAAATATAATAATTTAAACATTTTATTTATTTAAAATATTTCAATTAAGCATACCTCCATAGCCATTTCCTCCAATTTTCCTCCACTCCAACTAAAATGCATTGGAGGAATGGAGGAATTAGTTTGCACAGAAAAAGTTGAACCTTTCCAATAGAAAAGTCGATAATAAAAAATTCTATTTTTGAGAGAAGTTTTATTAAATTAATTGAAATATTTTATTGAAAAATTAAAAATATTTCAGCATATATATCAATTTCTTATATAAAAAAAAGGAGAACTGAGAGACGGTTATGGCAAACGTTTTTTTCGACTTATTTTGTATAAATATAAATATAATATTAAATATTGAATATTTCAAAATAAGAAACCAAAAAGAAATATCGTAGGGAAACAAAGATATTCACAAAATAAAAGTTATGAAAAAGTTAATAAATTGAATTGTAATGATAAATATCAAAATTGTTACAAAGAATCTGTGCAAGTTGTATAATTATTTTTCATAGTTTATAATTTTATCTATTTTTATTATCAGGGTTGCTTATCGATATTATCCGATAACGGTTATGATCGTCCAATGAATATCGATATTATCTGATAAACTTTCGATGACAGATAAATATCGATAAATGAAAATTTTTATCGATAAATTTTTTATCTGATTAAAATTTTGTATCGGATAACTACCGATAAATATAACTTTTTAGAAAGAACTATTGTAAGAGAAAATGTGCTAATAAACCCACAAAAAGTTTAACTTTTTCTTTATATAAAAGTCCACATAAACAAAATTTGAAACAAAAAAAAATATTTTCAATAGTTAAAAAAATAATTATATTTTAATCTTTTTATATTTTTACATAATTTTTACCGATACTTACCGCCATCCGCGGGGTCTCGACTCGGCTTCGCCTCGCTCGACGCCCGCTAGGCGGTATGTAGTCTCGGTAAAAATTATGTAAAAATATAAAAAGATTAAAAATTAATATTTTTATACATATGAAAATATTTTTTTTTGTTTCAATTTTGTTTATACGACTTTATAAATAAAGAAAAAGTTAAACTTTTTGTGGGTTTATAAGCACATTTTCTCTTATTATACTTTTTAGAAAGAACTAATAATTGGATTTTAAAAATTTAAGCGCATAATGTTTTTTTTCTTTGTTTATAATGTTTTTTAATAAAAAAATATAAAAATAATTCTTGATGTTATATAATATTTTCATCAGAAAGTTTTATTTTTTCTAAAGAAAAGTGAGTTACCAATAAATTTATATTTTATATTAAATATTATTGTTGAAAAAAAATAATTATACTTGTTATTTCGGTGGATATATGAAATATAAAAAATTCGGTATTTCGATTCAAAAGTAGTCAACACAATGAAATTCATTAATTTACCTGAAGAAAGTGTATTTTTCGCCACTTGTGGCTTATTACAAGTGTTTTTTGAGGTTAATCATTGATTAATAATAGAATTGCTAATAAATCAAGACTTTAATATTTCCATTATGTTGTATTGGTAATACTTCATAATATTTTTTGCTATCATCCATCAATTTAATGCTTTTTACTTTAAATATAAGCAATTAAAGAAAAAATAGTAATAATATTTTTAAATTCTTATTTGTTATTATTTGTTGTTTTTTAATGCTTTAACTTAGTAAAATCAATGTTTAACACGAGGCTCAATCAAATCAGTAATGATTTATATTTTTTTATCGATGTTTATAAATAAAAAATGCATTATAGTTATTTTATCGATAAATATCAATAAAAATTGAAGGACTATTTAAAATTTATCGATATTTATCGATAAATAATTTTACAATTTATCGGATCATGAGACCATTTATCGGACGGTTATCATTCGATAAGACCATTTATCGGACGGTTAGAAAAACGTATTTATCGATAGTCATCATTCATCGGACGGTTTTTTATCGATATTATCGGATTATCGATAATCATCCGATGACCAATAAAACGGTTTATCGATAAGCATCCCTGAACTATATCATGTGATATTATATATTGTTTATAAAATTATAATAAGATAATAACATTTTATTTTTTTAAAAAATTGAATTAAAACTATAAAAAAATAATCTTTTTCATTTAATTTTATCTTAACAAAAAATGACATAAATCACTTTTTTTACTATTATATTTTTATATTATGACATATTAAAATTTTATGCTTGAATATTTAATATATATTTTATAAATATTTTTTACGAATCAAAAAAAAAAAAAAAAAAAAAAAAAAAAAAAATTAAAAGAGCTTACCAGCCTGTTAAATTGATTAAATATTGGCTTTTTATATGATATATTTCAAATTTGAAGCCAAAATATATGATATATATTAGATTGAGGAAAAAGGATAAAATAGTAAAGTAAAGGTGGGAAATATTATTTATTACTGATGTAATAATTAATAAAACTTGGATATTTTAATAAATATTAAAATTATAATAAAATTATTTAATAATAGGCTTCTTTTTGATAAATTAATATAAATGCAGATTTAATGGTAAAGATATACAAATGTTTTATAAGAAAAATCCTATTTTAATACATTGTATGATGGAATTTCATGAAAAATAATAATTGAATATAAATGATTTATTTTATCTGATTTATTCTCAAAATTGACTTTTGGACGATGATATTTAATTTAAAATTTCTTATTGATGATTGAGAATATATAATTGAACCATTTTTATCTTTATATAAATGAAATATTTATATTTTATATTTTATTAATAAATATTAATAAATATCATATTTATATAAATGGCATTGTAATAAGTTTATATTGAATATATTATTCATAAATAAAATAAGTAAAAATCCTAAAAAAAAAATAAATTATCTCAAATAAATATTTTTTTTGAGAGTAATTGAATAGAAATAAATAATTTATTCAAAATCTTTCAAAAAAAATTTTATGATTTTTTTTTTCTTTCTTAGGAAATAAATAAAAATGCATACGCTGAATTTCTTTTCTGACAGGGTCAATTGGGTTACAATACCATCACTAATCTTTTATATAAACGATTTCTTAATTTCACATACCTATTTATGAAAATCAGATAGAGAATACATAAAATTTCCATTATTTGAACAATAAATGTATTTTTAATAATGCAATTTCATTTAAATATGATTAAAAATTATTAATATTAACAAATATCGAAAAAAAGACTATTGATGATGTGTATAAAATTATTTTAATATATTTATTAACGTACCAAAAAAACCGTCTTCTTTCTCCTTTTATAAAAAATATTAATATTTTTTTTTTTTTTTTCAATGCACTTTTGTATTTTAATTTAAAAAAAATTGAATATATTTCGAAATTCAATGCTCCAAATTTTAATTCACTATATCTTAATAAATAGTGAATAAAATAAGAAAATTATATCTAAAAATCTTTTTTATATTACATTTATATATGTATATTATTTTAAAATAATCATTTTTTCCTTTTATTTTTATCCATTTTTGGAGTTGTGGAGGAAATTGAATGTGGAGGGAAAAAAAGGTTTGGAGATGTGGAGGTATGCCTATAATAAATATAAAAATATAATTTTATATAATATACATTTTGTTTTCATGCGTTGCGCATATGTCGAGATAGCTGTTTTTCAACGGATGATTTAAATTGGATTTTTAGACACCAATATTTATCATCTCGACTTAAAAGTAGATATATATAAATATTTAAATATTATAAAATAATATGCAATAAGTGTATTATATATTTATTCTTAATTTTCAAAAGATATAAATGTTTTAATAATTCGAAATGTAAGTGAAGTCAGCGTCAGCACCTCTTGGAAAATTTCTGGATAATCAGTTGTTATAAAATAAACATTTTATAATAAAAATATTTTCCCAATATTTTATGTATTTATGATTATTATTAAATATTTATTAATATATTTAAAATAATAATTATTTTTTGAGATAGATATTAGATTAATTCAAAATAGTAATAAAACGTTATTTCAGCATAATTATTCATATGAGTTGCAGAATACATATCAAAGCAATTGAAGCAAAAGATGTTCTTAGAATGGATACTTTAGGAAACTCAGATCCATTTCTCAGATTCCAATTGAAAGGTAAGCCAGAATCTGCAGTAAAAACAAGCGTCGTATATAGCACTTTAAATCCTGTTTGGAATCAGGAATTAGAAATCATATCAGAAGATTACAACTCCGATATCCTTGAAGTTTGCATGTTCGATGAGGACGTCAAAAAAGATGACCAAATGATGAATGAAATTGAAATTCCACTTCGAGATCATAAAATAGGTGATCATTTTGTTTTCAATGACAAAATTAAGTTAAGGAAGAAAGTTGCTGGAAATTTACACTTCGAGCTCGATTTCTTATCTGTATCTGAAACCGAAACTCATTAAGATATAAAGACTACAATTATTTTTTTTTTAATTAATGTAGGTATCTCATCATATTATTTGATGTGATTTATAAATAAAAACAAATTACAACTTTATTTTGATCTTATTCAGTTTCAAATTTTAGCTAATTAACAAAACATCTTATATATATATATTCTGCCATTTCGGATTTATGCTGATATGGTAATTTCATCTTTAAATTTAGCTTTTTCTTAAGAAATTTAAGGTTCTCCTTCCCAAAAAAAATGTAAATCATTCAATATTGAATTAACTCATAGAATAAATAATTCAATAGAGCATTTTTCGGAAAAAGTTTTGGTGAAACATAAAAAAAATATGGCCTCAACGATTAAATCTTATTTCATTCAAAAGTTTACTGATTTTTTAATTCTATGATTTCTATCTGTAAAAAAACAAAATCGATAAAATTCCATAAATATATTTTTATTCAATCATTTGAAATATATATCTATATAAATTTCATATTTTAATTCATTTTTAAAAACGATATTTATGTATATTTTATTTGTGAAATCTCATTGAATTTAATATTTTGAATTTAATTTATTGGATATTTGAATTTAATCTCTTAAATATCCAATAAATTGTGTTGAACTTAACAAAAAAAAAAAAAAACTTTGAAATGAGCGCTGACATTGATCCCAAAAAAATACAAAAAGATCTTGTCATGGCTATTCTCGATACTTTAATGAATTTTCTAGAAGTTGATAATCTCTCAACTCCAAAAGATAGTTATAACGACGGAGAGCAAAAAAATTGGGAACTGCTTTTCGCAAAAATTCTTTGCTTTTCTTGCGTTGGAGATATTAAAGAGCTTTTTGGGTCTTTTAAAGATATTACGCAAATTCAAAATATTAGTCAGCAGGAATATCTATATCAATATCAACTTGAATTTAATCAACTGGAAGAACTTAAAAAAATAGCAGAACATATCAATGAAGATTTATACAATTCTAAAACTATATCAGAGAGAGATAATGCGATATATTTATTAGTACATTATTATTTACAGCAAATTAACACCGAATTCGATAGATTGAATCAAGATCCTGTGTTTAAAGAAATAAGTCAATTGGAATCAAAAATTAAAAAGAAGTTTGATAAAACAGAGCGAGTTAATCAGCTGGTTATTCATGATTTATTATATTTGATTGACAAGTTAAATCGACTAATTTCTATGAAAATCAAGTAATAAATTGAATAATCATTGCTTTTATTTTTATTTTTTTTATAATAAATAAATATTATTTATTGTTCTCTTTTTCCTTTCAATTTAGAGAATTTTTTTATCATTTTCCCCTTCTTTTTTTGATTATTGGATATCTTGGTTTCATCCAGACAAATAATGATGAAATGAATTATTCTATAATTTAAAGAAACTCGAGCTTTAATAAAAATTTAATTCATGTCTAAAGATTTAATATTAAATAATGCAATATGTTTAAATTTTAAAGGGCATAAAAAGATATTTAGTAAAAAAAAATAAGAACTTTTAATCGTTATGGTGAAATAATATATTAACTTGATGATTGATACAATAATATTCGATATGGGTGGAACACTGGAAGACATTTACTCTGATGAAGAAAGTAAAGATGCATCAGCAAGAGAAGTTCTTCGCATTTTAAAATCTCATGGTATTAATGTAACTGATGATCTCGAAATAGCTAAAAAAAAGCTTCAAGCTGGATGGTCTCGGTATGAATCGTATAGCATACCTATAAATCGAGAATTAAAGCCAGAAGAGATTTGGGGAAATTTTGTTCTTACTGAATTTGGCCTTGATAAAGCCAGCATTTCTCCATTTGCTGAAGAACTAGCCCATATGTGGGAAGTAACATTTTATCATCGAAATCTTCGTCCTCGAGTTATTGAAATACTTCAAGGATTGAAAAAAATAGGTTTCAAATTAGGTGTGATCAGTAATACAGCTAGTTTATTTCAAGTATTTGAATCATTAGAAGAATATAGAATTCGCGATTTTTTTGATGATGTTACACTCTCTTCGATAACTGGATATAGGAAGCCGCATGCAAATATCTTTAAAGTTTCATTATATCAATTGAAGTCAGATCGTAAAAAATGTGCTTATGTTGGTGATACTTATTCTAGAGATGTAATTGGAGCTAATAATGCAGGTTTTGGAATGACTTTTCATATTAATTCAGCATTAAGTAAGCAAAAGGATGTTAATGTTCCAAAAGATATTAAGGCTACATATGAAATTTCTGATATATATGAAGTTTATACAATTTTGAATGATTTAATGAAAAAATAGATGATTTGAATAATAGAATTTAAAATTAGCAAATGCTCTTTTGTATTATAATGAGATATAACTTAGAAACGGTAATTTTATTAGAGAAAATAAAAGAGAAATTGTAGATGAATGTATACAATATCATTTAAACTTTAAAGGGAAAAATAGTTAAAATATCAAAAAAAGTAAAGAATATTATTTCTTTCAAATGTGAAGGGTGATTGGTCTAGTGGTATGATTCTCGCTTTGGGTGCGAGAGGTCTCGGGTTCAATTCCCGAATCGCCCCAAATTTTTTTTATAATAAAAAGATGTTTTTATTAAATAAAAGAAAAGAAGAAAATAAATATCTAAAACTTAGCAGAGTTTAATCCATTCACAACATTGTTCTGGTGGAAGAGCAGAAAGAATAAGAGAAGCAAACTTTTCAATATTTTGTTCATTGATTATTTGGCAGAAGTAACTAAGATATGGAACCTTTGGACATTCTTCAGAAATCAATTTCCAAAGTCCTTCGACAGTTACTTCATCAAGCTTATCTTCTGCCCATTTGAACCATTTCTGACAAGTTTGGCAAGTTTCTACAGACTTTTTAGCTCTTCTAGCTCTTGCTGTATTGGTGCAATAACCTACTAATGAGCAAATTTGTGTTGAATTAAGATCTTGCTCAACATAGGTAATAAGTGTTGGAATATATTGTGTAACAAGAGAGTTACAGAGATCTTTCATAGGCCATGAAAGTGTGGAACAATATCCTTTCAAGTTTTCTTCGATTTCTTCTTCAACAGTGGCATTGTCTAAATAAATTTTGACACGATCAAGAAGTTCTAGGCATGTCGCACACTTATCTGCATTACTAACTGTTTTAATTGCTGTTGGATAATTAATTTTATGCTTGCGGGCTGTTTTCTTGAATTTCGTTGCATCACAAACTCCAATTCTTGCACAAATGTTCAACGAGTCAACATCTTTGCCAATCCATTCAAGGAATGATGGAAGATATGTTTTAATCATACTCTTGCAAATATCTCTTGTTGGCCATGATAATGAAGAGCAATAATTTTGTGCAAGTTCATCGATTTCTTCTTCAATTGTTTCATTTTGTAAAAGTGTTTCGACATATTGAATGAGATCAGTGCACATATCGCATAATTCACTGTTCTTTGGGTATACTATTTTGATCTTATCAGATTTTACTAATTTTGTTGTATCGCAAAGACCGATCTTTGCACAAATATCAAGTGAGTCAAGTCCTTGTTCAACCCATTGAAGAATTGATGGAAGGAAGGTTTCAATGGCTGTCTTGCAAAGTGAATCATATGGTGATGGGAAAGATACGCAAAGTTGTTCAACAAGTGTAGCAATTTCTGATTCAACTGTTGTATCAACAAGAATTTGTTCAACATATTTAACAACTTGTTTGCACATGTCACATCCAAAACTATTGTCATAATATTTTGGAAGAGCAATTTTATGGATACGTGAAATTCTTTTTGATTTCCTTGCTGTATTGGTGCAATAACCTACTAATGAGCAAATTTGTGTTGAATTAAGATCTTGCTCAACATAGGTAATAAGTGTTGGAATATATTGTGTAACAAGAGAGTTACAGAGATCTTTCATAGGCCATGAAAGTGTGGAACAATATCCTTTCAAGTTTTCTTCGATTTCTTCTTCAACAGTGGCATTGTCTAAATAAATTTTGACACGATCAAGAAGTTCTAGGCATGTCGCACACTTATCTGCATTACTAACTGTTTTAATTGCTGTTGGATAATTAATTTTATGCTTGCGGGCTGTTTTCTTGAATTTCGTTGCATCACAAACTCCAATTCTTGCACAAATGTTCAACGAGTCAACATCTTTGCCAATCCATTCAAGGAATGATGGAAGATATGTTTTAATCATACTCTTGCAAATATCTCTTGTTGGCCATGATAATGAAGAGCAATAATTTTGTGCAAGTTCATCGATTTCTTCTTCAATTGTTTCATTTTGCAAAAGTGTTTCGACATATTGAATGAGATCAGTGCACATATCGCATAATTCACTGTTCTTTGGGTATACTATTTTGATCTTATCAGATTTTACTAATTTTGTTGTATCGCAAAGACCGATCTTTGCACAAATATCAAGTGAGTCAAGTCCTTGTTCAACCCATTGAAGAATTGATGGAAGGAAGGTTTCAATGGCTGTCTTGCAAAGTGAATCATATGGTGATGGGAAAGATACGCAAAGTTGTTCAACAAGTGTAGCAATTTCTGATTCAACTGTTGTATCAACAAGAATTTGTTCAACATATTTAACAACTTGTTTGCACATATCGCAACCAATTCCATTGTCGTAGTTCTTTGGAAGAGGGATTTTCCTTGAAAATCGATTTGAGATTGCTGGTCTACGAGGTTGGATTGCAATTCCAAGTGCTAGAAAAGCAAGAAACATTGTATTTTATGAATTTACTTTATTTCAATTTTTGAATGATAATTTCTGAGAGAGCTTAACCTACATTCAATTTTTGAAAAAGCAAGTTTATATATAACAAATTGGAAAATGGAAGTCGTATTATGTTCACAAACATAAACAGGTTAAAAAATTATTTTATGTCATTATGATCTCATTTCAAATCATAATAAAAAAAAAAATGATAGTACCTCCATTCAATTTTCTTAATAAACTATCAAATTTTTAATAGCAAAGTTATGAAAATTAATATAGATATATTTTATTATATAAGATGTAATTCTTTGTTGTGCATACATTTACAATATTCTATAATGTCATAAATTTTACTTATTTATTATTGTAAAGAAATATGAATTTTTTTTATTATTGATTATTGATTTATAACATCAAGCTAGCATAATTACTTTTATAAATCATTTATAGATAATATATAATTAAAGTAATAGATACAATTTTACAATAAAATGATATTTTTTTTTGTTTCTATATAATATAATATACATATTATTTTTAATATATATAAATAATATTTTATTTGTTTTTTTAGTAAATAAAAATATTTTGTCAAGAACTATAATGATAAAGGTAAACGAATTTTGTTTTTTTTTTTTTAATTTTCTGGTTTCGTTAAATAATCATAAAATATAAATTTAATTTATAATCTTAAACATTTTTTATTTAGAAGCAAATAAGATCTGTTGTGGGGAAATTGGAATAATATCAATTTTAAAATATTTAATAGAAAAAGTGAAAAATTTGAATTTTAACGTCTAGTATGTATTCAAAATATTTCTAGGTGCTCTAAGAGGAATTTGCTAAGAAACAGTTTTTTCTAACTCATTTTTAAATATTGTTTAGTTATATAAACGTATATATATTTATATAATTTATTATATATATTATCTTTGACATATCAATATTATTTATTATTTTCCTGTATAAAGCATATTTAAAAATAAATATTTTGAAAGCTTATACAAGATATATTGAGAACATAAAAATAATAAAGTCATTAAATTTTCTGTAAACTAAAAATCAAAAGTCAGACCACTTTTATAAAAATTTTAGGTCAAAAATAGGTCAAATTAATGTCAAAAAAGGTCGGAGTTTTGAATTTCAGTTTATTTTTAAATAAATACTATTCAATTTAAAGGAATTAAAAATGAAAATATCTTATTTTAAAATCATTTTAACAATATTATTATGCATTTATTAAAATTATATAATATAGATATAAAAATTTATGTATATATTTCAGAAGTTATTTTAAATTGAGGATTTCTGATGAACATATTATAGCAAATCAATTTTTTTTAATAAATATAGATGAAAATAATTTGTATACATATCAAAAAGTATGAAAAAATAATGAAATTTTTGAAAAATAATTAGATTGTTAATGAAAAAATCAATAATCAAAATTGAATGTTTCAAATTTTTTTTTGAACATGTATTGATATTGAATTAACTGAATCTGTTGATGAATATTATTAAACTGTTCTTTTTTATTGAGTATTTTAAATATTTGGCTGTTCCTTTAACAACTAATATAGTTTGGAGGGGACAATAAAATTGAAATTCATCACTTTAATAAGGAAAATATATTTATTGTATTTTAAGCTTACTTTCTCTTTTTTCCATTTGTTGCAAATGATTTAAAAAAGTTCAATTATATATGCAAATATTCATTAAATCTCAAAATAAAAATACATTTTATAATATAGATATTTAAATAAAAATTATATATGATAAATGTTTCTTAAATAGAATTTCTATGAAAAGGTATATCAATATATACTTTTGGTATATCATTATATCACAAAAAGTTAGATAATTTAACAAAAAGTTACCATTCATAATAAAATTCATTGAAAAATTATTTTCATAATATTAGGGAAATGTTACGATTATTTTATTTTTTGTCTATATAGCCAATATTATATACTGACATACAATATAAATCATTAGAAGAGGTGTAATAATCGAAACATTTTGTTCATGATTAATACCCATGATAATCAAAAATACAAAAAAAAGATAAATTTCTACTCCGTAAGTTATAATATTATTTTGAAATATCAAAATATCTCTCATTAATGTGATTTTTTTTATAACTGGTCCAAGAGAACAATTGTTATTGATGCTTTTTATTTTTTATTAACGAACAAAATAAACGGCCTCCGCTTACCTTTAGAAAAATTTGATCAAAAAACGTATTCTAAAAAAAATAAATATTGATTTTTTTATCAATATTAGTTAAATCAAAAGATAAATATATTTAATGCCTATTAATTATAGTATAAAATATTAAATGGACTATTTTAGGTGAAAATATATTATATTATTAAAGTTAAATATAGTTTAATTTTTAATCATAATAATTTAAAATTCAAAAATTGTACGTTAACGTTATTGTAAATTAATTAGAGCAACAATTTCTTGAAAATATAATCATTAAATTTATATATTATTAATTATATAAAATATAGATAATATGAAAAATATAATAAAAGTAAAAAATATTAGATTAATTAGAAATATTATGTAAAACTCCTAAATATTTGAATTCTAAACATATAAAAAATTTTATGAAAATAAGTATGGTATATTCTTATTATAAAGATAAATAATAACACAAACTCATAATATAACTATGATGAAATACACTAAAATAATATATAGTAAAATAATAAATAATTAATCATAATATATCAAAATATATATGTATTAATAAAGAATGTAAAAAAGTATTTCTAATATCTACTCCTTCAATTTTGTTCAAAAACAAAAAAATACAGAAATTCTTTTTTTATGTCTTTACAGGTTGCACAAGTCTTAAAAGAAAATCCCACATTACCTCGAGTATTACAATGTTCAGATTTGTTATCCTGTTTTAGATCAAATCAAACAGATCTTACCGATTTTTTAACAAAAGAAGATACCTTTAAGAACTTGATTTTAATCATTCATAAATCAAAAGATTCAAATATCATTCGCTTAGTTTACAATCTTTTTACATCTTACAACACTTCTCTTTTAAAAATGATAGCTACTTCTAGAGAAAATACACTCAATTTAATTAGTTTTTTTGATTCAAAAAGTCCTGATCATATTTCCAAAAATGTAATTCAAAATACATCTAAAATTAAAAATTCATCAAATCATCAAAATGTATTATTCATGATCAGTTCGTGTTTTGACATATTGTATAGTGCATTTTACAATTGGCCTAATGAAATGTATAGTATATTGAATTCATCTATTGAATTATTTACGCATATCTTAACCAATATTGATATATTGCCAGTTTCAACTTTTTGTGCAAATATAATCAATTTATCTTCACTTTCGCAACCTTTTGCTTGGCTATCATATCGAAGTTTGATGGGCACTTTTGGACCAGGTGGACCAATTCCATCTTCAATTTCAAATATACCAATAACTACATTCAAAGAGCCAGCCATTACTCCCCAACAACGAATTCCAATTTTAATTCTTATCGATTCCTACATTTCCAAATATTCAAAAGAATCCGCAGATTTCTCGAAAATATTATTATTCGCATTACCAGTTCTACTTCAAAAATCTGCCAACAATCTTGAAAGAGTGTATATACTCGAGCTTTCTCTCAAGTTACCTAAGAGTGAATCCATTATGAAATGTTGTGATTCCATATTATTCTCAGATTGCAAAGATCGTCGTCTAATTGAGCTTTCTTTTCAATATTTGACCTTATATCCGCCACCTACCAATCCCAACAATCTCGAAATTCTCATTTTTGACGTCCTCAACCGTCGGACCAACAATTTCATCATTGTCTCTTTTCTGGCCTTCTTCCGCAAGCAAATGAGTCAATTTGAGATGACACGTTTATTTGTCGAGAGGGCGCGAAACATCATTATATACTCAATGAAGAGTCAGAAGTCGACCCTCCTTCTGAGGTCAGCACGGATCGAGATAGTCAACTGCATTAACGGAAAAGAGATGCTCAATTCTTCCACTTTTCAAATAGATGACTTCACTCGCGAAGACATCAAAAGACAGCGCGCCAACGCGTGCTCATCGTCGTACGATACGAGCCGCATCAAGTACGTTAAGGAGCAGATTCAGATGAACGATAGCAAGCAACCGATTTTTGACGCAATGACCCTATGGGGACCCAAATCTCTTGTCAACAAGGCGTGCTTTAGCAGCTTCAATGCTGGCACCAAAAAAAGTCAAGGCGCGGCGGTTATGGCGGTTAAAAGGAAAAAAATTGAGAGCGCCTTTGAATCAGTGGAGGTTGACGATGACGACGATACAATCGACGATGAAGGAATTGTGAGAAATAACGATAATGATGACTTTTTCAGCAGGAATGATAGAAAAAGTTTCATGGTGTCAACAAACAAGTCATTTTCTGATTTAAAGTCAATCACATCACCTAGAAGAGGTGAACTGAGTAACCGCTCTTCATTAATATCGGCATCGTCGTCAACCGCCGAGTCCTATTTGAATTCTAGCGCCAAATCTCAGCTCGCTAATAAAGGAGCGACCGTTAAGAATAAATTGAAAGGAAAACAACAGATAAATAATGAGGTCTTTAAATCTAGACAATTGGCATCGAAAAAGAAAAGTCAATTCATCCTTTCTAATCAAAGAAATACAAATAATAAATTGAATGCTAAAAATTCAACATCAAATTTAAAGACCTCTGAAAAAGTGGGAAATAATAAGGGAAAAGAAAAAGGTAAGATTAAACAACAGGAAAGTAACGGAGAGGATAAAATCGAAAAGGGTGCAATATCTTCATCCTCTTCTACCTCATCGTTGAGCTCTATGAAGAAAAATCAGAATCAGGTATTAAAATTAAAAATGAATTCGATGTTACCTCAAAGTCACTTGGTTGAAGTCGACGAAAATGATGATGATAACGACGATGATTATGATGATTCAGTTCAAAGCTGGAATGAAAGATCAAAAAAAGTACAAATGATTATGAATGGAAATCAAAATAAAATCCAAGCTTCTTCATCTTTAGCTCCTGAAAAAGGAAAAGGAAGTATACAGAAATTGTCAAAAACGCCTACCAAAATATCGAGCAGTCAATCTGGATTTGTACAAATGGCAGCGAAAAAAGTTTCTTCAACGCCTCAAAGAAAAACTAAAAATGGAAAATATCCACAAACTAGAAATAATTTAATTAAGCGAAATGTTGTACATTAATTTATTTATAGTATAATTGTTATTTAATAAAAATATTTTTTTTTGTTTATTTTGGACAGAGATAGGAATGTCTTTTTGTGTGTGAATGATGTTTTGAATATAAAATTTATTTTCGGACTTGATTGTTTTTTATGAGTAATATGCACGTTTATTATTTTTTTTATGAAAATTTTATATTCATTATTACATTCAATTGGTTCCATTCAATTAAATGTAACCATATATTTTTAACGAATTAATGAGCGATGTTGAAGTTATACTAAGCTCCAGCTCTAGCTCAGTTAAACAGATAGTGGATTCAAGCTCTATATCAAATGATTCAGATCATTCAGACAAAAAAAACAATAGTTCAGATAGTCATAGCGACAAACCTCAATTCAGAGCTGTTGATAGTTACAAAGAAAAAAATCAAAGTGAAAGCAAAGATAAAGGAAGAAGTTCAAAAAAAATCGCAAAAGAAAGTGATAGTAGTGATACAAATTCAAGTGATTATCGAAACTCCAGGAAAAAAACGATTAAGAAGAAAATATCTGATTCCGATGACGATAGTGATGGTTATGCTTCAAAAAACAAAATTAAAAATACAACAAAAAAACAACAAGATAGTGATAACGATAGCGATTATTCGAGTTATAAAAGTAAAAATAAAACTCCAAAAATGAAAAAAAAGAAATATAATGATGATGATGACAGTGGTAATCTCAGTAGTAAAAATAAAAAAAAGAATAAGAATAGCAAAGATAATGATTCTGAATTCTATGAAGAAATTGATGAATTAGAAGATAGTGATAAAGAAAAAAATAAAGGAAATCACGAATCTCTTAAATCAACAGGCGAAACTGTGGTGAATACTTCTCAGATTTTTACATCTTCAAATGATGAAAAAGTTTCTAAGAGATCAACGCCTCAACGAGCAAGCAAGATGAGCCTTCCTACTTTATCAAGTAGTGGCGAATCTGAGAATAATCGTTTAAAGAAAACAAGTAAAAGAGATGATTTATTTGAAGAAGAAGAAGAAGAAAAAGAAGAAAAAGAAAAAGTTAAAAAGCCTAATAAGAAAAGTGTGAAGAATGAAAGTACTAAACGTAAAAGGAGTGGAAGTTACTCTGAATCTGAAGAGGAAGATGAAGAAAGAATAAAAAGAGAAAAAAAGAGAAAAGCTAAAGACAAAAAGAAAAAGAAAAATAAAAAGAAACGGAGACAAGAAATTAACGAAGAAGAAGAAGAAGAAGAGGATGAGAGCGGTGCTTTTTACAGACATAATCGTTCGTCCAATGCTTACGACGAATATCAATCTACATCAGAAGAGCCTCCACATCATTTATTAAAAACTCGTCAACGTGATGTGGAGGTCAAGCAAGATAATACTAAGAAATCAAAATCGCAATGTTGCATTCTTATATAGATTTTTGTTTGGTAATTAAAAAAAAATGGATTATTTATTAGTATTATTGTTTAACTATTTAATTATTTAGAATGGAAACATCATTTTTTAATATGGCTTTGGAGATTTTTTACAGCCATTTATGAATTCAATTTTTTCATATATTAAAATGGCAACTCATATTTATAAATATATTGTCAATGTTCAACGTATAATTTTTAACACTAGAGATGCATATGATCTTGAATGCCTGTCATATAAAGAATTAAAATCAAATATTATTTCAGAATTTTATCAGAATCAGATAAATATCAAGCGATGTTTTTCTTTAATGTATGAATATACGCAAATTTTCAGATTTGATAGAACAAAAATTAACTGGCGATTTTTTAGCGCAATTCACCAAGCGGAATCAGTAAATACTTCAGAAAGTATTTCTAACTGGAATCAATTTTTAGGAGAATTCGGAGCCTTTTCTCGTCAATGTAATGCAGAAAATAATTATAATATTGTTGATTTACTTACTTACAACACATTCCCATCGTTATTTGGATTATTATCAGATCTCGAAATATCAGATAGCATTGATATAGAAAAAGAAGTCAAAAGTACAATACCAAATTTCCAATTATTTACATGTTTTCTATTGAAAGAATTCTTTTTTTATAAAGAAATCAAACAAACGTTAATTAGCGGAAAAAAAGTTATAAATGTACCATTACATGATCGAATTGAAACTTTTCTAAGATTTTCGCGATCAGTATTTATAACGCCATCATTTCTCTACTTTGTTCATACCGTATTTGCGCCCATAATTCTAAAATTCCGGAGTTACTACAGCGACATTGAAACCAGTGAAAAAGGTAGCAATGTCTTAATAGAAAATACAACTAGCTGCTTATTTGAGAAACTACTTGAAGCATTCAAAGAAAACATTGAAAAATGTCCCTCAGAAATTTCCCACTTTTTCAAAGCACTCAATTTGGGCATCAAACTTTTCAATCAAATTGAAAATGTTGAAAATGGTGATAAAGTTGCATTAACGTGCACGTCCTATGTTTTTTACGTCAATTTTATCAGGCTACTTTTTATTGATCCATTGCATTTCTGTATTATTGGCTTCCATCAGAATAATTCACTTTTTGAGAGAGATGAACTTTTTGAGGGGAAACTTAAAGAAGTCAGTCAACGCTTTGTTGAAGTTTTACTTCAGTCTGTTGACGATGAAGTTGACTTTTCATACATCAAAAAGCTCTACAGAAAAAGCGATGAAGGTCAAATTGAAGGTGAATTTATACAACCGAAGCCAAAATTCATCATAATTGACCAATACGATAAGAAGATCCTTGAGATATTCAAATCACAGAAGAAGGATCTATCACAGTTCAATGACTGCTTCAACCAGAGCTATTCAATTGACCAGTACCAGCTTTTCAAGGTCAATTTGAAATCAGACTCACAAAAAGTGGAAAACAAAAAGCAACCACAAAATGAAAAAGAACATAAAAAACAACAACATGATAATGATAATGATGAAGAAGATGAAAGTGAAGACTTTGACACAAATGACGGCGATTTGAGTACTAGCTTCAATGGCATCATCGGCAACCACGACGACCTGGCGTACATTCAAATGTGCATCAGTCTAAAGAACCTTATTTCAGTTGCGCCGCCTCTGCCAATGAAGAGCGAGTTCAAAGTTGACTGTGACAAAAACACTTCCTATCCAGAACTTTTTAAGAGAGTCATTGAAAAAGCTCTCTACAGAGATATCCTGTCAATCAGGAATGCCGACGCGAGAAAGGATTACTTCAACAGCTTCACGTCGAATTATCACAAGTTCCCTTCAAATCCAAGTCAGTTGGAAAAACTATTCAAATTTGTGTTGGAACGATCAAATCCGAATTCAAGGCTTATTCCACAGTCGCCTGAAAAGGAGCTGAAAATATTCAGCATCTCAAAGCAGAACCTCAGGGATAGAATAGACATTAGTCGTGAGAAAAAGACAATAAACGAGGTCCTCAAACATCAGGCGGCGGTTTTGTACGTTAAACTATTTAGTGTATTTTTGATGATGACCCACGACACGAACAGTGAGCTGATCAAAATGAAAAGTGAAATGGTCAAAAAATTGACCTTCTTTCAAAATTATTTGAATGATATATCGTTCCCGAGTGAGACTCCTTCTGCTGTTACTTTGTCATCTGACATTGAGCAAACTAAAGAGTTCTTCACATACATTCAAAAAGTTCATTCACTTTTTGTGAAGGAGGTTGGAAACTTTCAGTATGCAAACGAAGTCATTCATTCGTACTTCTTCAAGAATTTGAATTACTATTCTTTCTTGATTACAAGGCCGCATTTAATTGCAAAAGATATGGCACTATCAGCAAGGTTTGTGACATGTGATATGAAAAGTAAAAGAGAATCCCAAAATTCAACTTTTGAATACAACACGTTTGTCCTTCCAAGCGAAGTTATATCCAATATTGAATTGATTTCGGAACCACGTAAAATGCTGTCAAACGCACTGTCAGAAAATGAAGTTCCCTTCAATAAGGCAATGCTATTATCAAAGGCATTTCAAGAGGTGTCGAAGACATTTGATTTGAATATAGATAAAGGCGATTCGTTGTTTGAAGTGATTGCTTACATTATCGCTACTTTGCATTGTGCTCATTTCGCTTCTGCTTACGAATTTGTGTCCGACTTTGTGTCCGATTTCTACGAGATCATTGGTAAAGAGCTGTCAGACTTCTTCTTGATTTTAAATAAGGTGTCTTCGAGATTGAATGGAAAGGTTATCGAAAATAATTTTTCTGGTTCTTTGGGAAGTTCTTCACATTCAGTTGAGATTGAAAATTTGAATCAAAATAATCTATATTAGAAGCGAAATAATATGTTAATTTATTGTTCAGGTCTAAATAAAAAAAAAAACGAAATCTTTTTATATATAAATCATGTTTTTATTTAATTTTTCACTAGCTTAACTATTATAATTAAATATGCAATCTAATTCTCTAATATAATTTTTCCATGAAGTTGCTGATATAATAATTATATTCAATATTTTGAAAAGTTGTATAAAATCGTATTTATGTATCAATTTATAAATCCTTTTAGGTATAATGAAACAATTTGATATCAAAATATTTTATATCGACTTTCTAGATGATTTTTTTTTAAATATGAAACTAAATTAAAAAAAATTAAATAATGATATGGGTTTATTTATGCATGAGCTTGGAGAGCATCAGTAGCAACGCCACATTGATTGTTCTTGTTACGGCTCATTCTGATGTAACCTTTTTCTCCCCAGGTTGTTCCCCATGAGTTACGGACAAGCCAATAGTCAACACCACCGTCTGTTCCATAACCAACAAGACCAACAGCATGATCAAGGAACAATGATGAGCAAGATGGTTCATCATAAATGCCTGTTGTGTATAATTGGAATGACCATTGTCCAGCATCGATAGCAATATCGCAAACACCTTGGGCAACAAGAGTTTGGAGGTAAGCTTCATCACCTTGTTGACCATGTTCATAAGATTTGATTTGGTTGATTCCCTTTGATGCATCAAATTGGCATGTTCCATCAACAGCTTTATATGGGTAATCTTCTTCAGAGTTAAGATATCCTTTTTGATCGTTGATAATGAATTCTAAAGCAGATGATTCTAAACCACCACTGCAGCCAGAGCATGATGTGCAGCAGTCAACAAGGTTTTGTTCAGAGCAGGAGTTAAGTTTGCCATGAACTAAAGCGTAAGCTGATTCGCAAGCTTGGATTGTTCCAAATGCCCAGCATGACCCGCATGAAGCTTGATCCTTGATTTCGTTAACAATTCCCTTTTCACGCCAGTCAACTGTATCTGGAACATCACCATTGAACTTCTTAACGATTCTTGAACGAGTTGCTGTTGATTTTGGAATGTGACCAAGGAGTGTTCGGTATTCTGCTGGGGTATAGCAAGCAAATTTATTGAGGCCTACTTTGAAAGTTTTCTTACCTGAGTTGAATTCTTGAACACGGCGTGAGTTTGATAAGAAAACACCAAGACGGAAATGATATTCTTCAGCAGTGTAGAATTGGTTTGATCTACGCATCCATGATAAGAATGATTTTTCTTCGTGTTGAGCAATTAATGCTGAGACAGCAAAAGAAGCAAGAAATGCAAACATTTTAATAAAAATTTTCAATACTAAACTCGATCTCACAAAAAGTTGAATTAAAATAAGTACTGTAATATAATAGTATTTACAAAAATGGTATATTTTTATTAAAATAAATGAGGAAAATTACAAAAAAATATTTTACGAAAAAATTGCAATTGAATATAAATATGTTAACCGAATTCACAATTAAAAAAAAATTTGATTTTAATTTATTGGTGTTTAAAAAATTGGATTAATTAAAATTTTGATTTATAATGAAAAGAAAATATATGTTTCGTAATTTACGAGAGAATAATCTATAAACTCATGAAAAATGAGATAAAAGCTTCGAAAATAAAAAAACGATTCATCTCTTCTCAATTTTGTATCTATTGTAAAAAAAATATTTCGCTAAATCCTGATTATAACTCACGTAAATTAACTTCATTTTGCCAATTTAAATTTGATATGCTTTGCATTAATGGTATAATCTAAAATTTGATAAATATTTATCATTTTTATTATTCAGAAATTTTATCCCACATTGTTAAAGCCAATGGTTTAAAGTATTTGAAATATTTATTATAAAATAAAAAGTTATTTATCATATAATCAAGTTTTTAGTATACAATTATTTCCTTAGTGATTCGAGTTCTTCATCACGAGCTTTTACAATTGTTGGATCAACATCAGGTGCCAGCATGTACTTGTTTTTTCTTAAGTAATTAATGATATCTTCAAAAGGTGGCCTTGAATTAGGATCAATTAACGTGTATACTCTAATAAGCTCAATACAAGCATTTGATATCGACTTTAACTCTTCTGGAAGAGGTATACTTTTCAATAATGCTTTATCTTTAAACGTTTGGTGAGGCAATGTTCTTAGAAAAATGTAATAAAGAACGATGCCATACGAATAAGCATCTGTCTTATTATCATAATCTTCGTCATTCATCATTTCAGGAGGCATGTATGCTCCATCTCCAACGCCTTTAGTCATTGATATTGAATTCATCATTTCTTTGCCAAACAAAAGTTCGTTTACTCGAACAAGTCCGAAATCAATTAATTTAGCATTGAAAAACGAGTTCAGTATGATGTTATCTATGTTTAGATCGCGATATATGAGTCCCTTTTCGTGAAGATATCGCATTCCATAAACGATTTCTAAAACGATTCGCGTTTTTAATGTGCTGTTAATTTTTTCTTGAGATAAGCAATCTTTTAATTTAAAATCAATGTATTCAAGAAAAAGAGCAACTGTTGTAATTTCTGGTTCTTTGTCATCTTCTGATTTAATTACTTCAGTTGGGTTGATTCCATATGCAACACAAAAGCATGGATGATTAAGAGCATGAAGAACTTCGAATTCTTTAACAGCATTTTGAATATCTTCAAAAGTTGCTCCTTCAACTTTAAGCACTTTCTTGCAAAGCGGCTTTAGAGTTTGTTTATCTATCATTTTGTAAACTATTGAAGTCATTCCTTCGCCAATTATATCAGCCTGTTCAAGATTAGATTCTGTATCTTCGCCGATATAGAAATTGTTGTATTTTTCGAAGATTCATTTTGCTTATCCGTCATTAAGGTATCCAATATAATATAATATTTCTTCCTCATCAAGATCATATTGAAATATAATATTATATTGGATACCTTAATGATAGTTTATAAACGGCATTGCAAGTTTCTTGTTTTTTAAAATCTTTAAGGATGATATAGAAGAGAATAGATATGACTAAATGAAAAAGACAAAAAAGAGAAATATTAAATTATAAAGATGAAAATAAAAAAGAATAAATGAGAATAGATTGGATTGAATGAGAAAGATGAGAATAAAGAAGATTAGATGAAAAAGATAATAATACGGGAGATGCGATGGAATAAATGAGATTGAAAGGGATAGATAAAATTTGATAAGAATAGATAAAATTAAATGAAAATCAATAAGATTGGAAGAGATAAGATAAAATAAAAAAATAAGAATAAGAGAAAAAATGATATTGAATGAGAAAGAGGAGAACAGATAAGGTTTGGCAAGAATAAACGAGATTAAACTCTTCGAAGAGTTTAGATGAAACTAAAAGAGTTGATCATTAGACTTTTCTTTTAAATAATAAATGAAAAGAAATTTCTCGTGAAACTCTTGATAGAAAAGTTTTCAGACACGGGGAATCCAACCCTTGTCCTATGGATGAATGCAAAGTATCCAAACAGGATCTGATAATCCAACACGATATTGATTGATTTCTTTAAAAATATAAAATATAATAATTTAAATTATTTAACACTTCGAAATAAATAAAGAGAATGAAATTTCTGCAAAATACTTTTAAATTGGGGATAAATTTGAATTTAAAAATGACCGTTAAGACTCGTGCGATCGTTACAACTGCTATATACAGGAATTTCACCCGAAACTGGGGCTTTTTTTGGGGAATAAATCTTTTGAAATATCATATAAATTTTAAATTGACATAAAAATCAAATTTATATCATAAAAAAGGGACTTATATATTATTAGTATATTTCAAAACATTTTAAATCATATTAAAATCATAAATATTTAATACTCAAAGAGACATTTGTAATATAAAAAATCACTAAAAACCTCTTTAAAAAGTTTATATAAAATTCTCAGTTTATATTTAAAAAGTTTAAACAACATTTAAAAAGTTCGAATTGTTCACAAATTCGACTTTTTAAAGAAATTGATAGTATGTCGTTTTTTACAAATATAAATTAAACAAAAAATATGGGTAATGGATCTGTTGATGGATGAGTGTTAACTTCATAGTCTGTGACCAAAGATGAATTGTGTATCTTATTATACATAAAATAATTTCCTCCAAAAATTCCTGGATTTTCTTCATTGGCATGATATAATTTTTGATAGAATCTTTTCTTTAATTCTAATTTTTGCCAATGCAAATCTTTTAGTCTAGAAGCCTCTTGATAATTACCTTGGCTAGTCATTGATCGCATTTTTTCATTAAAATCGTTTTCTTTTCGAGTGTAATCTTTCCATTTTTGAATATCATCATCTAAATTTTCATGTTCTACTCCCATTAAATATTTGGGATTATTTTGGCTAGCTAATATGTCGTTTTGATTTAAATTTTTCTTGAAAATCAAAACAATACAGTCTCCTTCATTAAATCCAACAGATTTAACTGTTTGATTATTTAGGAGAATCTTTCCTTTGTAGATGAATGTCATATCTTTCGATGGAATGGAACTAAAAATCTCATAAAATCTTTTATTTGGTGGCACCGAAACTTTAATTGCAAATTTTGATGGCATATAAAACAATACTTTGATCTTCTTATCCATGGAAGTGATTATTTGTTTGATTTTTTTATTGTGTTTTAGGGGATTTACTATTGAAATATTGAATTAAGTTTTTGTTATTTTTTATGATAAAACCCATTCAAATTTGAAATTATTATTAAAAAGCAGCAACCACGATTTATAAATAATTTTGATTTATATTATAAAATAGCATGCTTAAACATAAAAAGATCACAATCGATGATTTTTAACAAAATTCAAATTATAAAATAAATTTGATAGGGACAATACTACTTTTTAAATTACCTCTATTGATTGAATTAATTTATTATCTTCCTCAAACTTTTTGAATAAATATCTTTTTACAAAAAGTTTCAGCTATTAGTTTCATTGAAAATCGATTCTTTTCTGATCAATGCTCTAAAGGTTATTGCTTCATTTCGGATCACCAAAATCCAAATTCATCTAAAGGCAATATAATCAATCAATACTTTACCAATCCGATATTATTTGTATTTCGATCATTTATAAATTGAATATTCATGAATCCCATAAAATTTTTGTATATTTTTATTGAAAAAATAAAACTATAATATTCAAATTATAAAAATGAATATCAAGACTCTACATTTGTCAAATAAATCATATTTTACTAAATTAAACAAAAAATCTAGAAAAAAACATTTCCACAGATGACAATATTTTCTATTAAACAACTTTTCAATTGCACTCAATATATAAAATTTTGAATGTACATTCCTTTTGAAAAACTTGAAATAAAGAAAAATTTTGTAATAAACCGATAATATGTTTTTCAAATTTTCAGGTTGCTCATCATTTTTATTAAAAATAATTATCTCATAATTATAGCTCATTTTTATGCCATGAGATGCAAAAATAGGGCATAGTATTATGAAACAAAATTGTAACCATTTTAAAAAAAAAAAAAAATGAATTGAATAGTCAACTTTTTGAAATATATTATATTTGATAAATGTCTTTTTCCGTAAAAATCGCAACGAAGGAGACCGTTTATTTATAAATAGCCATACTTTCCTTTGCAAGGATTATCCAAGAAATCGAAAAGTGGCCTTTCCTTACCACTTACAAGCAAACATAAGCATCATAAAAGGACGTATTTAATATAAGCAGCAACAATAAGACTAGATTGATATGATGATGAAATTATTTCATCTGTAATCCCTAAATAGCCACAAATATCTGTTCAAAATCATAATTATACGTCGTTTACTTGCAAATTCTTCGAAGATATGTGAAAAAAATTACCCAAAATTATCCTTATACTATTACAATTTTACCATCATTTTTACTATTTGCATATAATAAACCATTTAAATCTTTTTATTTTTATGTTTTTATGCATTTTTTGTTATTTTTAACTTGTTTTTTATAAAAAAAATTGGTTCTGTTTCTATTTTTACGGAACGATAGGATTTTCGTTGCTATTTTTACGGAACGATAGATTTATCTTATATTTATATGTTTTTTTTTTTAATAAAGTGAATTAATTTTATATGAAATTAAATTTCAAAAACGTGGAAAAATTATCTCACAATTTTCATAAAATCATTCAAAATCTATTCATTCCATTTTGCACCACTATTTTTTTAAAATGATATAGCACTATGACAATGCACTTTTAGTCTATGACATTAACGTGTTTTTTTGAAAGCTTCCTTCAGAAATCTATGACATGGTTACATTTTTTTATTTCAAATATAATGACATGGTTATTTTTCTTAGAAAAAATAGATGATTTATGATCATAAGTAGATAGCATAAGGATGGTTCCGCAAAGTTGCTCCACACCCCTTATTTGAGTTTTCTAACACCCCCTCCAACCCCATTCCAGCAAATTTCAAACTCCATTAAAATAGCATCAAAAATGAATTGTAAACAAGCCCCCTACCATAATTGATTTAATATTTTTATTACCACCCCAAATGTCAGAGTACTACAAATACTACGAAGAATTCGACCTTCCAGAGAGCCGCAAGATAACGAATAAGTACCTGATTGATATTAAACGAATCATCTCTCATGGAGATCATATATTCCATAAGAGATTCTACTTCTTCATTGGAGGGATCGAATGGGCTACTGCGTAGGAGCATCTGCGTGCTAGGTCTATTATTTTTGTATTATTAAGCTAACGGACCAAACATATGGAACAAGAATGCCAACGATTACCTAAATGAATTCGTTAAAGAAATACATATAATGTAAGCATCACCATACAACATATTATGTAAACATCATTATACATCATATAACATAAGTCCTCTCGAATCTATTTTTAATTTAACTTTTTTATTTCTCCTACTGCATTAATTTAACACAAGAGCATTTGCGCATTTAAGATTTTTCTGAAAATGAAATGATTCCAAAAGTCCCAACGCAAGAAGTATCACACAGAATAAACCAACAAGAAGAAAGCAAGAGATTGCTCTTATAGATATTAGTCCATATTCCACAACAATTCCTTTAAAGTATGTACAACGCAAGGACGTTAAGCCAGAAACTATGTTGTATAATCTTACAAAAGTAATTAACTATAATAATATATCCGATATAGACTATGCAGGAAGCACTACGAAGTATGCAGAAGGTGTTAGAAATGGAAACGCACTTAAAGCATTAAGTGAGAGGCTCTGTGATAACATTATACCATATTATATGGTTCCATTTAACAAAGATACTAATAAGGTAGAGTACTTATCGAAATATTTGGCAGAATATACAGCTAAGATTAAACGTATATTGCAATCTCACAACATTAATGTATACAAACGATATATTTAACCAACATACCGAGTAGTAATGCTAAGGAGGTTTTCGGATACTACGTATCCTCCAGCCACGTTCGCTTCGCTCACTTCCCTAACTCTAATTCATTCAGTCTGCCAAAAATTGACATTTTTGTAATCCTCGACTAAATTGGTATATATACCCGCCACAGTCGCGTGACAGCTAATTTAATTGACGAAATCCCCCAAAAATCAGCTGTTTTTGTATTTGATTTAATGCTACTTGTGGCACAAGACTATAGATATATGTCTATATATGACAATTCTAATAACGATAACCTATAATAATGGCTAAATAAACTATTATAATAGGCGAAATCGGCTATATTAATATGATACCGTTTCCAAACATTTCCATAGCAATACTCATATATGACATTATTGAGATTGTGTCCAATAAAGTAGAACTAATAGTGGCAGATAATGAATGACTAAATGTATAAACAACAAGTTTGATATGTGAATTAAATGAAAATTTTATCCGAATGAAACCAATGACACTGAACACTATGTTATACGAACACGTACATGAAGGTATAGAAATAATGTCTATAAATAATTTCCGTGATGACGATGATCCATTGAAACAACAAATCGAACCAATACCAACACCAGAAGAAGTCCAAGATCCGTCATATATTTAATGGCAGATGTTTGATGAGATCCCTGAACGATTATTCACTATACAGTGTGAAGGTTACTTCGATAATAACGGCAAACCATTAGAAGATGAAACAACGATTTAACATCTAACTAGTGGTGAACATAAACTTTGTGTTGATGATATTATAGAACGTTATGATGAGAATGGAAACTTTCTCGGTTATGTCGACTTTGATGACTCTCCTTGTTATTACATAAACCATGATAAGTATGATTTATGGAAGATCACTAAACAAATCCGGACCAAAAAGTTCATCTGTGAAGCTCCAATCGGTTCTGGTAAATCGACAGCGATTCGTAAATGGATATCATCACATAAAACAGAGGGGTTTATGGTAATAGTTCCGACAGTGAATATAGCCACAGAGTTCTATACCAAGTTGAGTGATATGGTTGTTAATTCCATTCGATTATGAGTTAATGATAACGCTTTTAGTGAATTCCATAAAGCTGTACATAAGGGAGTTAATGTGATTATTACAACTTACAACACAGCTTTTAAATGTTTAGGTGATTTAATCGAAGAATACTATAGGAACGAACAACGATTAGATTACTTTCTAGTGATTGACGAAGCGCATATGTTACTACAACATATTGGATTGATTGAAATAACCAAAGAGTTCGATAAAGTAGCATTAATAAGTGCTACTGCTGATGATATTAAACACTTTGCTTGTTTTCGAGATTACGTAATCGTTAATCTACACATTGATGAAAGATACAATCGAAACATATATGTTTATAAATTGATATCGAATGTTGATGAACAACGAGCTGAGATTGTTATCTTAATCGATACAAAGTGAATGAACTACGATAAAGTGTTAATTAAGATAGAAGATAAGAAAGAGTGTAGGTTATTGAAAGAGTTGATGAAAGACAGATACAAGGTTGCTTTAAATACAGGTGATAACAAAGAGGTTAAGTTGAATGAAGATGGTTTGTTAGACGAAGACGTTGATGTTATTATATCTACCTCATCTATCCAGAATGGACAGTCCATTAAAGAGAATATTCTATCTATATTCGTCCAAACATATATCGATACTGTATCCAGTATTAAACAGTTTCTAGGTCGAAACCGATATCGAAACTCGGATGTATAAGTAGTATATACGAGTCGGTTTCCGCGGGGCACAGGCTGCCCACGCGTCAACACGAACTCGTCATAAAAGAAAAGAAAAAGAAAAGAAAAGAAAAGAAAAGAAAAAAGAAAAAAAGAAAAGAAAAGAAAAGAAAAAAATATTCTTGTTCTCACTACTGCTCCCCATCAATGAAACGGCACAGGGGCCCCACCCCTAATTCCCACCCACCCACCTCAACGCCTACCATCAATGAAACGGCACAGGTACCCCACCCCCACAACCGCCCATCTATGAAACGGCACAGGTACCTGCCCCGAGAATCTCGTACCTATTTCTTTCTATATGTAAATGTCATTTGTGCCACTCAAAGGCTTTACTAACGACTATGAGATCCTGAATAGGTACCCCTTTACTATAAGACGTAAGAGTAATCATTTTATATGCAAAGATGCAAAACATATAAAGGGGTATATACGAGTATGTCTAAATGGCGACTACTACTTGAAACATGTACTTATAGCAAGACAGTTCATACCTAATGATGACCCACAACATAAAATAGAGGTAGACCATATCAATAGGAATAGGGCTGACTACCATCTAAGCAACTTAAGATGGATAACCCCAACTGATAGTAACTATAACAGGGATATGCCCAAAATTATAAATGCGAGGGCAGATTAGATATTTGGTACAGCTGGGTCAATAGGTTCTATTGGTATGCAGCTATTTCCAGATGGTATAAGCTTTCCTACCATAAAAGGTGGAGGATTCCTTAAAAGGTTATTCTCGCGTAAGTCAACCAAAGGTATGAGTGATTTGGTTAGAAATAGCATTAACTTCATGTCAGGTACTACAGCAAGAAGCATAACCAAAGATATAACACCTATAATTACCTGGTGTGAGGAAGAGTATAAGCAACTTGATGAACTACCTTTTACTGATGAGAATGATAACCATGATACTGGAACCTTGACATTAAGTGGTGCTATGGATATTAGTAATATGTTTAGGGACTCACTCAAGCCTTGTTTCAAGTTGTTAGCTGAGAAGGTCAATGAGCTAGAGGCTGAGTTTGATAACTACCCTACTGTGGATGAAGCTAATGAAGGTCTAGAAGTACTGATACGTAGGATAGAGACATTAGAGGGTGAAAATATCGCATTAAAAGATACTATAGCAGCAATGGAAGCTAGAATTTATGCGCTTGAACCACATGGACCACCAACACCAACTTTGCCTGATTTCTATCAAGGGTTTACATATCGTGAAGTTGGTGAAGATGATTATTACACTATTAAGGAAAGACAACAAGGAGAATTGTATTTTGATTTTAATTTTGCTATTATTAATGATGATACAGAATATGTTGGAGTATTTGAAGATTTCAATGAAGTCGTACACTATGTTAGGTTCAAATGGGATAAAGAGAATGATAAATGTATATATTATCTTGATGAATTAAATGGAAATACAGAACCTTTAACTCAAGATTCAGGCGATTATTGTAAAGTTCCAGATGAACTACAGGATTCATTTGATTCAACAATATATCATCGTGAAGCATATCTTGAAGTTTATTCAAAACCATGAGTAGGGATAGGTACGAGATTCTCGGGGCAGGTACCTGTGCCGTTTCATAGATGGGCGGTTGTGGGGGTGGGGTACCTGTGCCGTTTCATTGATGGTAGGCGTTGAGGTGGGTGGGTGGGAATTAGGGGTGGGGCCCCTGTGCCGTTTCATTGATGGGGAGCAGTAGTGAGAACAAGAATATTTTTTTCTTTTCTTTTCTTTTTTTCTTTTTTCTTTTCTTTTCTTTTCTTTTCTTTTTCTTTTCTTTTATGACGAGTTCGTGTTGACGCGTGGGCAGCCTGTGCCCCGCGGAAACCGACTCGTATATACTACTGTATATGTATATGTTCGATATGGAAAGCATTTGAACAAGAGAAAGTACTCGAAACCGAACAACAGATATGAGAGATACTTAAACGAACTGCATGATAGAGCATGAAATTGTATGACTATAAGACAGTTAACACACTATTACGTCGTAATCCTAACACGTGGAAATTTGATACTCGTGAACTTAATGAAGAGATCCCATGTGATGAGAAACACTTTACTAAGCGAAAAGGGGTAATGAAATTCGAGACCAGACCTCGACGTAAAGACTAAGACATGATGAGACCAAAAAGATGATCGTGGTCGAACAAAAACCAACTATAGTAGATGCGCCATGCATTCGATATAAGAGATGAACATACTAACCCGGGATCGCACATCCAATCCCTTATAAAGAGAAACAATATGCATCTACTATAGTTGGTGAACGTGATTTAACACGTTCATTACGAGGATTACTTTTGTCGACAAATGCATCTGTGTTATCTATACCTCAAGTAATAGTTTACCAACATAGGTGTTAATTCGCTATGGGTTCTATCACAAATATGATGTAAATTTACACAGAAAATCGGTATAGCAGCGAATCGAACTTGCACCTGCAACCGAAGTCCGGAGATGCACTTCATTATCCAACAACTATACCAACACAGCTAGCTAATTATAGTATCGAAGTTAACATTTATGCGTTATCTGTGTAAGTTTAATTCCATCGAAATGAGTAAGAACAAGAATACATCACAACCAACTCTCGAAGAGTTATATACTACAGATGACTTAGTAGTACTTAAACGAGCTATCACCGAGTTAACAACTAGACAAGATTACAAGACACTTAACACTCTGTTTCGTCGTAATCCAAATGCTAGCAAAATAATCTTTTTATGTTACAAAATTTTTACCGATTCTTACCGCCCGCCGCGGGGTCTCGACTCGGCTTCGCTTCGCTCAGCCTCGCTCGACGCTCGCTAGGTGGTATGTAGTCTCGGTAAAAATAATGTAAAAATAAAAAAGATTTGTTTTTTCAATTATTATATTTAGATTATTTTTTCTGAATGATTTCCACTTTTTGAAGGTTCTTCAGAAAAGACTAACTATACTTTAGTTGATCCAATCCCATTAAGCCATTTGATTATCTAAATTAAACATTTTAAAGAATAATTATAAATCAAATAATAATCTCATTTTTGAAAATTATATTAGAAATATTCAATGTATGATGTTAGACTATATACTAGAATACTTTACTAAAAGAAGAGAGGAAGGTAAAAATAGAGTTGAATTTGTTTTATAAAAATTTAGATTTTTTCAAAATCCTCATATATGATCAAAAAGCACAAAGTAGATTTCATATCTTTACTTGGCATTAAAACTATTTAAAATATTAGATATAGGGGGGTCAACCGTAAAATTTTTGTCAAAATTTTAAAGCAAACTTAAAATCTGAGAATTTTTATATAATAATTATAGAACTATATAGTTCATTGAATATACTATTTATTAAAAATATTTTTTCCTAATTTTATCTATAGGGCCAAAAAAGGCAAAGCATTAAAGTTGTAATGACTTGTGATTTGAAAATTGAGTTATTTCTTAAAAATTTTCAGTAAAATCATTAAGATAATTAATAAAAGACTTTGTTCTACCATTGAAATGATTATAAAACAGGTTTAAATGTGATAATTTTATAATTCTGCTCTTTAATTACATAAAATGTTATATGATAGTTATATTCTCAATGATTATGTGAAATTGATGCAAATGTAATAAAAATATTAAAAAATAAGAGAGAAAATCTATTAAAAATCAATTTTATGATAGATTGAAATATATATCATTGATTATATTATTATGATATTTAAATAATTTAAATTGTGATTCAAAAATTAATTTTAAATTGATAACCTAAGCAAATAAATATTTTCATAATAACCTTCTTGAATAAAACTTAAAATATTAATCAATTTGATTCAAATAATCATAAAAGCCACTTTTTTATAAAATGGTGAATTATGGTTAATTTTTTTTTTAATTTTCGAAAAGTTGTTGCCTTTTGTGGACCTATATATGAAATTTAATAATAAATATTTTAAAATAAACTATATAAAGTAAGGAATATATTTCCATCATTTATTTATCATTATCTTTAAAAAATATATTTTTTGACACATTTTCGGCGGTTGACCCCCCTATTATTAGATTTGTTAAAAAAAGTATTTTAATTGATAACATTTTCACCTAAATTACAATACTATAAACATGTTACAAATCTTTACAAATGATTGAGAGGCCGTTCCATATAGTTAAGTTTTTTAAACATTTTAAAGTGTATTTTAACACTAAATCCTTTTATATTAATGAGCGAAAACAGGAGAACATCAATTCTGTTCATATTTGGCCTATCATGTAAATTTTTCATTGATTAAAAGTTTCCCACTCTGGTGTTTCATTATCCAAATTTAACAAATTGACCTTATCTTCTTCAATCTTCAGTAAATACAGATCATCGGGCGCAGAGCCAGTTATAAAAACAGGATCAGTTGTCATTGACATTGATGGAACATTACCTTCAGTTGCGTAGACAATTGGGTGTATTTTTGTCTTAATATGCTTATTTTCTCTATTTACGCACACAGATTCTTCTTTAGGGAGGAAATCTCTGGCACCTGGGAAACTTGATATTATAAATAGTTGCTTCTGATCTTGTGCGAACAAATAATTATATATCTCATGTGAATCCTCAGTCATTGATCCATGATGAGGCTCGTAAACAACGAAAGAATTCTCTATATCGAACATAGAATCAATATATTCATGATATTTTTTCTGAGCTTTTTGATCGTTCACTCCTTTCAAAAAGTTGTCCAATTTTGAGTAAATATCAGATCTTATGTTTTCTTTCCTTCGTTGACTTCTTCCTTTTTTAATAATATCAGCAACATCATCTACAAGCTTATTAAATTCATCCCTCTTTACTTTAATGGACTCATCAACAGTCGGCTTGTCGATACTGAGTCGTTTTAAAACATTCCCTTCTGCATCGCCAGTAAAGAGAACTTTTACATTCTTGAAATACATGGAAATAATCAAACTTAGCTGGTTCTTATCATTTAAATCTTCTGGCTTAGTCTGTCCCCATAATTTAAAACGAATATCGTCGAGAAAAGTGAAGTCACGAGAGGGATATTCATGTCCTATAAATTCAATGTTTATTTGGCCGATCTCTTTAAAGAGCCTATTAGGAACATCTCCGGTCCAGTCTTCTTTAACACCTGATAAGTAATATTTTGTGCTTCCAAAACAAGTCTTAAATTCCTTATGGAGGTCGTATAAAAGAGAATAATGATCAGTATGCGGATGAGTAATGAAAACTGCTTCAACAACTACATCGTCACGGAAAAGAAGTCGAAGAACATGATTACTTTTCACTTTCGTGTTGGCGTCGAATTTGTCTCTGTAATATTTGATCGTTTCCGAAATTTCTGCTTCGTCATTTATTGTCTTGTCGCGAATTGAAACAATTTTTTCAACATCATCTTTGAAACATTCTCGAATTAGATTTGTTAACCTTTTATATGAATCTGGTGGATCAGCACGAGAATTCGTTGTGAACAATTTTTTAACTTTTCCGGGATTTTTCTTGAATTCTTCAATTTTTTGAGTTAGCGTATCGCAAGCGGCTTTACCTTCTTCATACTTTTCATTAGTAACATTGAAATTTGGCATAAGTTCACTTGTTAAATCGCCAGCATCGATTATAACCGCTTTGTTACGTCGTCTAACTGCTATAAAATTCGCTTTTCCTGTGTCGAATGCAAATGAATAAATATTTCCATCAGTAAAATCTATCATTTTAGAATCGTAGGCTTGAAAAGTTTTTGAATGATATAATTGAATAATTGCTGATCGAAGTTGTGGTGCAAGAGCATTTAACGTTCTGTAAGCTTTCTTTTTTTGAGCAATATCAAAGGTTTGGCAACTAGCTGTGGCCCCATTTTGTAATAAAACTTCAACCAAAGAACCATTATCTTGCTGACATGCCCAATTAATTACTGAAATCTTTTCATTTTTTTCGTTGATAAATTCTCGATTTGGATTCGCTCCTTTTTTGACAAGCAACTCGACCAACGATAAATATTGATTTAAGCAACACCATGTTAATGGGCATATTTCATGACCTTTTTCATCAGTATATGCTGATTCGAGATCTACCTTATCTTTTTTTGCTTCTGTTTCAACTGCTGAAGCAGAACCTTTCTTGCATGCTTTTATTAAAGACATTTTTTAATGGTATATTGGTATAAAACCGAAAAATAATAAATATAAGAGATGACGCTATAGTTCTCAAATAAATAAAAAATAATGATCGTTTTTAATAGAAAATAATAACCTCATATAACCTCAAACTTTTTGAATAGAAAATTTTGGATTTTCCTCTTTTCCATTGCGGGCTCCTTTTTACAAATAATTTCTATATTGAAATACATAAAATAACCCTCTTATCACATCAAAATTAAGTAAATATGAAATTATTATAATTTTTTTTTTGTAATTATAACAATGAATATGATAAGAACAGTTCAATTTTTTTTTTTAATTACAAAGTTGATGTCAACATTAGACTTATATACAAAGAAAAAAATATCTTTATCAATAAACCTTATTATTTAATATATTTACAATAAAGTTCATTACCAAATCCTTCATAAAAATACTGATTAACTTCATGCAAATTTTTGTTTTTTTCTGCTTCCTCTTTTTCCTTTTGTTCTCTTTCAAACCAAAATTTTTCTGCCATTACAGGCTTCTTATGAATGTCGTAAACGTAATAAATTTTTTGATTTACTGAATAAAAGAAATCATACTTTTCATCATTTTCCAATGAAAACCCTTGAATAAAATCGAATATTTCTAGTGCTAATTTGTTTACTCTTAATAAATTCTGGTTGTCAATCTTTATTATTTCTTCTTTAATTGATTCCATTGTTATTTTTGTTATTTTCTTTGTTAATGCTAATGCTAATAAAGACTTCGAAGCTGTCAAGCCTTTCAATGATGACCTAATTAATAATTCAATTGCTTTTTCAATGTTTACATTGACTTTCTCACCATAAAAATAAATATGTGCCAAGTTGTACATTGATAAATAATCATCCTTCTGTCTGGAAGCTTCTTCGAAATATTCAACAGGATCCCTTTTGTATTGGTAATATTTGTAGATGATTCCAAGGTTGTTTTTGGAGTATCCATCATTACGGTTGGATCCATTATTATAATAATGAATTGCTTCATCAATGTTTCTTTGAACATAAATGCCTTGCGAGTAAATGACACCAAGAGCGAAATGCGAATCAATAAAGCCATTTCCTGCAGAAAGCATAAAATAACGAATTGACATGTTGGCATTCTTTTTAATAATCTCTCCATCATAATAAAACACTCCAAGAATGAATTGTGCTTCTTTGTAATTATTGTTTGCAGCGAGTGTAAAATAATGAATTGCTTTGTTGATGTCTTTTTGAATATATTCGCCTTTGTAATAAATTACTCCAAGATTGAATAGAGCCTTTGGATCATTTTTAGAGGCAAGTGAATAATAATGAAGTGCTTTGTTAACATCTCGCTTGACATATTCGCCTTCATAATAAATTGATCCAAGAAAATTTGTTGCTCCTTTGCAATTATTATTTGCAGCGAGTGTAAAATAATGAATTGCTTTGTTGATGTCTCTTTGAATATATTCGCCTTTGTAATAGATTAATCCAAGATTGAATAGAGCCTCTGGAAAATTCTGAGAAGCAAGTGAATAATAATGAATCGCTTTGTTAACATCTCGCTTGACATATTCACCTTCATAATAAATTGATCCAAGAATGGATTGCGATATTGGTTCATTTTGATTAGCAGCGAGTGAAAAATAGTAAATTGCTTTGCTAATGTCCTTTTGAATATATTCGCCATCATAATAAAGTAATCCAAGAGAGAACATGGATTCTTTATGATTATTTTTAGCTGCTCGTAAATAATAATAAATTGCTTTGCTTATATCTCGATCTAAAGAGTCACCTCTTTCATAGGCCAACCCAAGAATGAAATCATTTTCAGGATCATATGAAGGGCGTCTTCTCAAATATTCATTTTCAGAATAGATTAATTCAATTTGGGCCTGCGCTTGTGGATGATTTTGACTGGCTGCAAGTGACAAGTAATGAATAGCTTCAATAAGGTCTTGTCGAATATCAAATTCATTAGCATAAATTAATCCAAGATTGAATTGTGCATTTGGATCATTTTGTTTAGCAGCAAGCGTATAATAATAAATTGCTTTGTCAATATCTTGGCTGACATATTGTCCCTTTTCGTAAATAACTCCAAGATTATACTGTGCAATGACATCATTTTGTTCGGCAGCTTCTTGATAAAAACGAATTGCTTTATCAACATCCCTTTCATAATATATTCCCCTTTTATGAGGAATTTCATAAGCGAACTGCACATTTGGATTATCTTTGTTCATTATGTAAAAATGTTCAAGCACTTCATCCTCATTTTTCTTAACGTAAAAATAAATTTCTTCTTCTTCTTCTTCTTCTTCTGGTTGTATGATTGATATTTCATAATGTTGAATTAAATCATTGATTTTTGGCCTTTTCGATTTGTCAGTGTTGATACAATTTTCAAATATTTCCTTTAATACTACAAATTCATCTCCAAAATCATCAAAAATATTTCTCGCAGCTAAATCATTTTCTGACACTTTTCGCTCCATGATGATGAAATATACAATCATTCCCAGCGAATAAATATCAACTTCGCATGAATATTCCTCTTCATTTATAACTTCAGGCGCACAATATATAGGATCAAAGTTTTCTGTTATTTGTTCATCATCGTTAGTAAGCATTCTGTCAAAATCAAGGAGAACAAGTTTTTTGCTTTCATTTATGATGAAACTATTTGGCTTTAAGTCTCTATAAATAAATCCATTTTCATGAAGATATTGAATTACTTGCAGAAGATCATAAATCAATGAAATTTTATCTTTTTTGTTCAAATTCATTTCATCGATTTTGTCTAATGAACTTCCTTTGATGTATTCAATGAGCAAACACTTATCTTTACCAATTTTTCCAACACCATAAAATTTCGGTATTGAATGGTGATGAATCATTTCATAATTTCTTTTCTCTCTTTCAAACAATTTCTCTTGTTCCATTTGACTAAATACTTTCATTGCAAACAATTGTTCAAGCCCAAGATGGCAAATCAAATCAATAGAAGAGTTCCCCGATCCCAATCTTTTAATCGATATGTAATTAAATCTGTTGAGTTCAATTTCTTGTTTTATATCTTCATCAAAATCAGAGAGACTGTCTTTGCCGATTTTGTTATAACTTTTTTTAACAATAAAACACAAAATGCTCGGTCGAATCTTTTGCCAAATCTCATTAAATCTTTTATTTGTTGGCTTTTTTATTATAAATGAATAAAATAATCGTCCTCTTTCGTTGCTAGAGATCATTGAATAAATTTTTTTCATTTCTTTCGATTCTTGCTCATCAATGCTCAAATAAGTATCTAGCTTGTTTGCGCTTTCATTCGATATTGAGACGAATTTTGAATCGTTATGGTTTTCAAAGAATTTTTTAAGAAAAGAAATATTAGAAAATGATATGATGATAATTGTTTGTTCAAAGCAGAAAATTGCATATTCTTCGCCTTGATATTTCATAGTATCAAATATAATGACTTTAATCTCATTATTTGCGTTATTAATCATCGGTGTGTCATGAAATTCCATAATAAAAAATATTTTGAACTTCTGTTGGATTCCATCAAAAAACTCATTGATCATCTTAATTTGCTGACTATTATAAAGATCTTGAAAAACTTTGAGATATCTACTCATAGTAGGATTATATATAAATACTTTCAAAATCTATATGGCATTTTTTTTTTTTTCTATTTTAAATACATTTTTAACTTTGCCTTTTTTCTTTTCTTTTTTTTTTTTTATTTTCAATAGCGGAATTAGAGTACAAAATCGGTCTTTTTTAATGTAATTGGCAAATGGTAGTTTTTTTCTCTCAATTTTAATTGACAAAAAAAATATGTTTCAATTTATATTTGTTTTTAAGAGTTTTTTACATGATTTGAAAATATAAATATCTTAATAAATATTTATTATTTTTAAATTTAATTGGTATCAAAAACAATATAAACTAATACTTGAATTTAAAAAATAATGAAAAATTTAAAATATTCATAATGTTCTTCAAATAAAAATTTATCGATTTTAAAATATTAATATTTTATTAATTTTGATGACTTAATTGATTATGACAGATATTAACAAACTTTAATTAAATAAATATTTCAGACATTTCAAAATAATCAAAGTTTTATATGCAAACACATGACTACCTTGTCGAATTTTATACAAAACCACATTTTAATATCTCGTTGACTAGAGAAGGGGCATAACTGACGAATATCTGTTTGATTTATAATTAAATTTATAAAATTAAGAATTATATAATTCTTAATTTTAACAAAAAAAAATAAGATTACTTCAAAACATGTCAGCGATATTCCGCCAATGGTTAAATTGTTTGGCCAGTCGCAGATTTGGCCGAAGTGCCCATAGCAGATTCATCTTTCCGTTCGAATAAATGTGGTTAATTAATCGAAAAGAGATATAAGTAACTAGTGAAAAGAGAAACTTTGCTCGTTATGTAAAGTAAAAATTTCTATGATTTCTTAATGAGCTTTCTATCAAACTAAAGTGCATTATATAATCAAAATGGAATTATAGTATTTCTTCGTTTTTTGTGCTATTTAATGGAAAGGACCAGTCTGATAATGAAAATTATAGTATTTTTGATTCCAATTTATTTTCAAATCAAATCAAAAAAAAAAAATAACTATAATGCTAACCTTTACGACAGTTGTCCGTAGTTGGAGAGTGCCGTTGTCAAATCCCTAATTTTGCCGAAACCACTCTATACAATAGCCGTATTTTATTCGGTCGATTAAAAAATATGTGATATCTCCGTAGTTTACAAAACAGCCGAAGGGTTAACTGTAATGCAGCAATTCAAAAAATTATCCAATTATTAATAATAAAAATAAAAATATTTGTTTTCATTAAATATTTATTCTTCTTAAATATCATTTGCCAAGATTTGTTTTCCAAATTCAGATGATATGTCATATAATATTGATAATCCTTTTGCTGTATAGCTTCCAAGCGTTGTTGTATATTTATTTTGGCCGTAAACTTTCATCATTGCTTTATCCCATCTTTTGAAAAAATAATCAGCTCCCACCTTATCAAGACAAAAACGAACAAAGCCATGGCAATTGTGATAGCCTAAATCGTATTCTTGGCCCAACCATTCGCCGGCGTTTTTAATTGCTTGTTCAAGTTGATCAGGACTCACGTGAGTTGTTCCATTAATTTTGTTTCCTAGCATATCCCAATCAAATTCAGCATCTCTACCAACATTTTTTCGTCTAACGTATCCATGTCCAGAATATTCAAAAAGATCAGTATTAAGTAGAAAACAAGCATGGGATGCAAGCTTTTGCCATGCGCTATTTATTACCTCACTGCTAGTTGGGTTAGGAGAACTTGCTGCTAGTGGTCTTACTCCAACTCTAAATCTATAAGTCATTTAATAAATGAAATGAAATTCAAAAATAATCATTATAGAAAAAAATTTCAAAAAATATATTTTCTCTATATCTTTGTTTTTGAAAATAGAATACGAAATAATAATTATAAAATATATATTAAACTATTTATATAGATTAAATATTTAATAATATTAAAAATATATTTATTATTTATGAAGATATTTTTTTATTACACTTTATATAATTAAACATTTGTTGGTAAAATCCGATTAATAAAATTATGTATTTTTGCTATATTATTAGATCAAAGTAAGGCAAAAAAAGATGAGAAATCGTTTTTTTCTGCTCCACTTTTTCTGAAGCAAACTTTTTGAATCTGTCAAAATTAACTTTTTGATAGAATTCAATATGTTCATTGAAATTAAGACGGCTTTTTTATTTATTATTAATTGGAGTTGAATATAATATGTAAACAAATGCGATGGCTCAAAAAAGATAAATATAATTATTATTATTATTTTTTTTTTTGAGATGAGGTTAAATGATCACTCAAACTAAAAATTTATATAGTTTTGTGAGAAAATTTTTAATTTTCTTGCTATATACAAAAATATAAAGATTGTCCACATTAGTTATGAATATGAATGATTCATATTATATTAATGAAAATAGAAATCACTTGAAATTAAATTTAAAATCCGCAAATTATTTGAATAAAGGTGTCATAATAATTCACAAAAAGTGATAATTCATTAACTTTTTAAAAGAATTTTCTCAATTTTTCATTATTATTTCAGAAACATTTCAAATAAAAATTATCGTAATATTTCAGTTTGTAATATTAAATAGAATAGTTTTTACATCCTTCCTTGGAGAATAGAAAATTGATTATTTAGAAAATATTTTAGTTTTCAAAGAATTATTTTACATTTTGCATTATTTTACATAGATGAGGGAAAACTTATTTTCAAGACAAAAACTCCTAGTATTATTGTTTAGACTTAATAATGTTATTTTATTTAAAACATCTTTAATCTTTATTTATTTTATTGAGATAAAAATGTTTTATTCAAAAAAAAAAAAAAAAAAAAAAAAAAAAAAAAACGAATATGACAAAAAAATTTTGAGAAATTAATTGCTGACAAGAACGTCCACTTTTTGAGCTTCGCTCAAAAAGTGGCCTATGTGAAATAATTTTAAAAAAAAAATATTTTGAACGATTAAATTAATATAAACTAAAAGAAAAATAATAATTAATAAAAAAATATTTTTTATTCATTCATTATCTGCTAGTTGTTCTTCTGATACCTGATTATAAGGAAATTGTAAATGCTGTTGCAGTCCGTTCGAGTGGAGCTGCAACAGCATCTATATATTGGGAAGCTGTAGATGTTTATATAATTATATTACGATCACTTATTCAGTAATTGAATATTATTTTTAAAATCACGATCATTTTGTGAAAAGTACTCCAAAATATGAGTTGAAAATATTTTTTTATTTGGTAAATTTTGAATGATTAAATAGACACTATTTTGAATATGATAATTCTATCAATTTTTAAGTTGTATATGACCATATAACTATTCAAAAAGAAAACTTTGAACATTTTACAAATTTTAATTTGTGTTTATATAATATATAGAAACTTCAGGAGATTCACTTTGAAATCAATTAAAGGCACTTGATTTGATCGTTGAACTTGCTACGTCGAGGTTCTCATCAGAATATTATAGGAAATTTGCCATCCAAAGAGGAAAAAGCATGGCTGTTTGAAAAGAGATGCTTATATATGGCAATTTGATGTAGATTCCCAATTCACTAGCATTAGGAAAACAAAGAATTGAAGAGGCACATTCAAAAAGTGAAATTGAAAAGAATTCCAGTTTGAGGCTGTTTGTAGAATTGAAAATAACTGAAGCTTATCCCTTTCCATTTCTCGAAAAAGTTGAAAGAGTTAGCTTTTGAGCTTTTTCAATAAATAAACTATTCAAAATTTAGAAAAAAACCAACTTTACCCTTAAAGATAAGTTCAGCTCTTAAAATAAACATAAAATAATAATAATAAAATAAATGAAAAATTGCAGATAATAGAGAATGCTTTACTTATAAAAAATTATATTTTTAATCTATTTTTAATTCTAACTTTTTTAGTTTTTCTTTCATTTCTTGCACACTTGTTTGCAATTTCACAACAGATTCATTTAAATCTTTGATAATTTTCTCATTTTCAGCAATTTTGACTCTCATCGAATAAAAACCAAAAACTATCAGTGCAACAATGAAAAACACAATGATAAATATAAGAAATCTTCTATTTTTATTTTGATCGTGCTTCTTTATTGGCTCTTTTTTGCTTCTTTCTTTTTCTTCTGTCCGATTTTGCATAAGTTTTATTAACGTATTTTTTGGTGTCATGAAATTTCTTTCTTTTGATAATTCATATGATTCTTGTACCGATTTTTCATCAAGTTCTTTCGCATCAAGATATGGAAGAAGACAATACATGCTTAGATCTGTACTTTTTTTAGTTTTGGATTGTTGAATTATCAATTGATATGCAAGATTCTGATTTTTTAAAAGTCTTGATTTATTATTGAATATATTTATTAGGCTTTTCATTGGAAGTTGCATAAGTTGCTCACCACAGTTTTCTAGATAATCATCAAGATGTTTTGAAATTTTTTCTTCTATTAATGATTTATTTTCAGTTTTGGAATCTGTAAGAGCAATTAAATCCCTTTCATATTCATTATTTATTTCTTCGTGCGAATCGTTTGATTCTAGCATTCTTTTTTTTTTTTTTATGTAATTCAAATGTCATTCAATTTTTGAGAGGAATTTTGGTCAAAAAATTCAAAACATTTTAATAAAATGATTTTCATCCTAATTATTCATCCTAATTCTCAATAACGAATTTATTCAGTAATTTAAGCATATTTATCAGTGCAAATGCTTTATTAAAATTTTAAAGTTCAAGAAAATCCCTCAAACCCAATGCTTTTTCATGATCAAATTCCATCAAATAAAAAAATAATTTTTTGAGTTCCTAGTCATTTATTCAAGAGAATACAAGTTATTTAATCTAGAAATTTAACATGGCGTTTGAATGAATCAAGCAAACATCGATTGTTACTTATCAAAAAAAAAAAAAAAAAAAAAAAAATTGTTATTTGTTTTATCTAAGTGATACATTATTCTACGAAGATGAAAGTAAAATCTAATAATTTTTAGTAAGTGAAAAGTGTCTGATAATGATTGATTTCAATACGGTTTTTTGATTGTTTTTATTAATCTCTCGCTCGTTTAATTCTAATATATTAGTAAAAAAAAGAGATGCAAGGCATTTATAGATTCTAATCTTTGAAATCTTCTTTTCCATTAACTATATATTATTTTCAAATGCTTCTTTTACATTTCCAGGACTTTTAATTACTATTTGCGAAATTTTGTTAGTATTTGTGACCATTTATTTAATTCTTCAATTTTAGTTTCACTTTTATACAGCTCTCTAGTGGCATGAATTATTTTCTCAGCTTCATTTATTACATCATATATATGCATTTGAAACCCATAGTTTTTCAAATAGAGTTTAGTTTCAGGACTTGATGTTAATACTTCAATTTCTCGTCCTTATTTCTCACCTGTAGAAAAAAATGGAGCTCCATAATATTTAGTAATTGATTAAATTAATATTTAATTAATTAATTTCTCGTCCATATTTCTCACCTGTAGAAAAAAATAATAATTGATTAAATTAATTTCTCGTCCTTATTTCTCACCTGTAGAAAAAAATAATAATTGATTAAATTAATATTTAATTAATTAATTTCTCGTCCTTATTTCTCACCTGTAGAAAAAAATAATAATTGATTAAATTAATTTCTCGTCCTTATTTCTCACCAGTAGATATATAAATGCTGAAAGATTTGAGATTTCGAAAAACATTATTTCGAACATTTTTGGATTGAATGAACTGCCAATCAAAATAATCTGATAATTGAGGTCTTGATGCGTGATATCTAGGGAGCCCAAATAGGCCATTGCTTCTCTTATTTTTTGGGTTATGCCAACAAAGATTCTGAAGATAAAAATAATAATAAATCATCATGAGTGAAAAATATGTTGATTCAACATTTCTTATGAAGTATTCTTTGAATTCATCAATACTTGTATCATGAAGCAGTTTCTTATTTTAGTTAAACAGTTCTCATATATAGTCAATGAAACCTGTTCGTTTGGCTATGGTTCCAAAGATTAATGATCACTAGTTTAAGTATTTAATGGCAATCTTCAGGTATTTCCAGCATCGTTCCTTCAATAAAGTGATCAATTGTTTAAATTGTATTTTTTCAATTGGCAGTTTTCCTGTTGCAAAGTAATAAAGGATCATTCCAAATGAAAAATTATAGGATTGTAAAGTTAATTACTTCATCTGGAAAACAAGTGAATAAAGAAAATGTAATTTTGAGTTCATATTTATTGCTAAAAAAGATATATTTTTGTGTCAAACATCAATAATATTTCTCATAATTTAATGGTTATAAAGAAGTAAAATAAATATTATAAAAGGTTTAAATCATTCCCAGATTTTTTTATGAAGAAACTTTGCATATATCTTAAAGATGCAAAATATTTATTTAATCGATGATAATATGTTCAACGGTGGCTTGTCGTTGAATTAAATTGTGATTCCTCTTTTTGTTAGATCAATATAAATCAATGCTTTCTTTGGTTCTCGTTCTCTCTCGCAAATATCAATCCCTAATTATGTGCAATCATACGATACTATTGTCCTTTGTCCAAATGTTGGAGTAAATGCTTTTTAGAATAAAATTAATTGATTCATACTTTGAATAAAGTGTTGATAATTCCAAAGTGGTACACATAAAAAATATTATTATTCTTCTTTTATAATATTCAAATTATAAATTTATTTCAAAGTATAAATATGCAATTATTTTTTTTTTTTTGCATAATTAAAAATTCATTCAGGCCAATCAAGCAAATGAAACAAAAGAATGTGAAGAATGATATTAAACCGAATAACTGGCTGTTGATAACATTTAACAACTTCATTCATCTTTTCTGTCGCATTAAAAAATGCAGAGATGTAATAAACTTTTTTGAAGTCACAGACAAGATCATATTTATCATATTGATGTTTGGTGACTGGAAGATCAAGCTCTTTTAGTCATATGCAAATAAGCTCAATGTAGTAATATATAACAGTCGTTATTTTTGTTTCTGGTATTGATAAAGCTACTGTTTTCCACTTTTCTGATAGGTATAAAAAACTGACTTTCGAAGTTCTCCAAGTCATTTTCTCAAATATGACAAATGCATCAAATTATTAGGACTTTCTCTCCTATATAATGACGTTGGCAATTTGTAATAATAACCACATAACAAACAACGAACTCGAATACATTCAAATACATAAAATCCTCTCAAATTGATTTTTTTCTTGAATCACTTTATTAACTTCAACAATAAGAGACAAACACTCATTGAATCTTCTTAAAAAAAAATGTAAAAAATGCAAAAAATGCTTCCGACGGGAGTTGAACCCGCGACCCTCGGATTAAAAGTCCGATGCATCTAACCAACTGAGCTACGAAAGCTTCTTATTGATTTATAAATAATTTCTTATTTCATAAAGAATAGTATTCATTGAAAGACAAGATAAAACTCTTTATTCAAAAAAAAAAAAAAAAAAAAAGTTTATTTTTTATGATTAGAATTCAAGACCTGCAAATTTATTGTAGATTTATCGTTTTTAAAAGGTTCAATTCATTACATGAGTTTTTTTTTACATTTTTATATAAAGAATATTTTACTTATGTCTTAAAGTTGTAAAAAATAATCATTTTATCGTATCAAATTTCAATACCAAAACCTTCGTAAAAAAGTTCATTGATATCTTTTTGGTGTAGATATTCTTTCTTTATTGGTTTTGATTTGTTAATCCTGATTCGTCCAAATAAAATGTTGTATGGTGGAGTGTAAATGATTGATTCAATGATTTGGATGATTTCGTTTATTTTTGTTCTAAATATTTTTTTCATATTTTCGTTTTTGATAATGAAGTCAAATAAATATCCCAAATCTTCAATTACTATTTCTTCATCTGTGTTGATTTCATCTACATCATTTTCAAATTTAGTTGATGAATCATTCAAATATTCAATTATTTCTTCTTCTTCTTTTCCTTCTTTCTTCATTTGACATTTTTCTAAATATTTGTTTCGATTTATGTAATCAATCGATTTTTTGCATGCATCAAGAAAATTTGTTGAGTTTTCAATATTTTTGTAGTTCTTTTCTCTTCGCTTAAAAATTCTGGATTCTTCTGAATTGATGAGATTCTTGATTGATGGATCTACATTCGTTTGGTTGGAGAGATTAAACAAAGGGAAACATAAAATGTAATTTTTCAGATACAGGTATCGCTAAGCAAACTCGGGTGATTTGCTAAGCAAACTCAGGCAGTATTCAAATATTCAATTTTTTTTGAATGAAAAAAAAACTCGTTACAGCGGCTCTGCTAAGCAAACTCAGGCAATTGTAAAATTAATTTGAATTAATTTTTTTTAGCGCTAAGCAAACTCAGGTATTTAAATAACTTTTTCAATTAATTTTGATCGTTTCTATTATTTTTATATTTATGGGGAAAATGATTTAATTAAGCTATATTCTAAAAAATATTTAAAATATGATTTGAAAAATTTAAGATATTTTTATTTTTTTTCAGTTCACCATTTGCTAATCAAACTCAGGGAAATGACGTTAAAAAAATAAACGGTCAAGTGAGTGATAAGCAAACTCAGGCAATTGCTAAACAAACTCAGGTAATTGCTAAACAAACTCAGGCAAAAAATAATCAAAAAAACGAATATATCTTTTCCATCCAAAATTAATTCTCGATTTTTTTTATATATTTATAATTTTTTTAACATAATATTGATCAAAATAAAATATTGGATCAATTTATTTAATAGCGAAATAACTTTTCTGGAAAAAATCGTCCTTTTAATTAATCACAAAATAGAACAATTCAATATGACCATATGATGATGGTAATCAAAATATTTATTTTTTTTCTCAAGCCATGAAATTTGAGATATTTTTTTGAGTTATAAAAAATCTTCAAATTTAAATTATATATTTTACAATGGTTTTGGAAATTGTGCATCTCAAAGGTGAACGAATTCTGTGATTATTTTATTAAAAATTATTATTTTTTAGAGATTCGCCTTTTAAAACCGAAAAAAAAGACCTGTCGAACGTTAAAATATTTCAAAAAAACGTATCGATTGAAAAAAAAAATTCACTTAACATTTTTCTGTAAAAAATGGGATTTGTTAATTTTAAACTCAATTTTTTTAATTATTTATTTTTTTTTTCGACTTATAAAACTAATATTTAATTAATATATACTTAATAATTGGTAAATAATAAAAAACATTTCAAAAAAATATTTGTAATTTTGAGATATTTTTAGTTAAATTTGATTTCAACAGTTGCTAAGCAAACTCAGGCAAGTACGTTTAATTTAAACGTTTTATTCTAAACGTCTTTTTTGTGATAAGCAAACTCAGACAATTGCTAAGCAAACTCAGAAAATTGCTAAACAAACTCAGGCATCATTCAAAAAGTTGATATCGTTCTCTTTGCTAAACAAATTCAGACACCGTGCTAAACAAATTCAGGCATTTGCTAAACAAATTCAGGCAATTGCTAAGCAAACTCAGGTGACTAAAAAACAAACTGAGGCACTTTCTTATATATTATACTAATAATTATATGTTTTGATAAAAATTTTATATATTTTCATTATTTGTGTTTATTTATTATATTTTTTGTTAATTATTATTAATTGTTGACCTTGTTTACTGTCACGTTATCTAATTTACTTACATCAATTTTTTGAACTATAGCAATATGTTCTGTTATTATTGGTTTTCCTTCAATACATTCATTCATCCGCGAATACCATTCTCTATATAAACTGTGACATGTTTCAAGTTTACATTTATCTTGAGTTATTTTTATCCAGTTTTTTTCAATCTCTCTTCTTTGAGCAAGTTCTCCTTTATTTCCCACAGTTTGTATATTCTTCAGTTTTACAAAGGCACAATTGGAATAAGTGAAATTGATATGTGATTTAAAACATTTTCGACACACTTTGAACGATGCATTGGACAATTATCCTCGATTAAAATAACATCTGTTTGATTATTGCAAATGTATTTGCGAATGAATTCATTTACGTCACTCAAGAATTGTGCATATTCATTTCCATCAACAGATTTATTGATCATTTTATAAAGCACACCAAATCATGGGAATACAACAGATATTATAGTCAAATAAAATTATTTTATTCTCGGTAGTTTTCGAATATTATAACAAATCGATAATTTCAAATCGAGATTCTTTTGGAGTGTATCAGCTGTTGAAGGTATTTGTAAATAAAATGAATAACCATAAACTGTTCTCTCTGCAGAATCAATATCAATATAAAAAAAATCTTGAATAGTTTGAGATAACGATTTTTAAAAAAACCTTACAAAATAACGGATATCTTTAATTTTTCGAGGTATTCTCCTATTATTCCAACCTTTCCAGCTTGATATAAAATTATTAATTTTTATAAACTTTTTGACCTTTTTATCTTTCATTGATTTGATAATATCATGAATTAATATTTCATTTTTGTCTGTTAAATCTTCTTGTGAAAAATAATCAAACATGTCTTCGCAATGTAAAAACATTTGGAGAAAAGAAATACAGTAACAATAAATATGCATTCGGTGGCGAATCACCATCCTAAATAAGAATTCCATGAAACAGGTGAAGGCCAATATTATTGCCATTATTCACAACTTCTTTAAGACGATTGAGCGAAACATTTGCAGAAGAAGACGCTGGGTAAATATTCAAGTTTGCTTTCATTTGGTTGATTTTTTAAAAATAAAATTTTGAATTAAAATTGAATACTTTTATTAATAAACGGTTTTTTGCCAAGCAAAATCAGAAATTCTCTAGTAAAGTTCTTCATTTAATTGAAACCTCTATTAAATTATTCAATAATAAAATAATCTATAATAATTAAAAACTTAAAACCAAAATAAAACAATCCAAAAGCTAATAGATTTTATGAAATAAAATATTGCTAATAATCTGATAATAATCTTAATTCTTTTATTATAATATAATTTATTAATTATTTATTTGATTTAATGATGTTTATTCTTATAAAACAAATTCATTTTGTAATATCTGAATCAAGATATTTTATATTTATTTTTCCCTGAGTTTGCTTAGCAGAACCGCTGGGATTTTTAAAAAACATGTTTTTTTCATTCAAAAAAAATTGAAAAGATTGAATACTGCCTGAGTTTGCTTAGCAAATCACCCGAGTTTGCTTAGCGATACCTGTATGTGAAAATACTGTCTGCGTCAGTCACTTTAAGTCTGAATTGATATTTCGTATCTCCTGTGTTTATGTTGAGTTTTGAAAATGATTTGATGAAGTAATTTCGTGATTCTTCAAAGGTTGATTAAATAGATGCTGTTGCAGAATAATTTTGTTCAACTCCATGACCATTTTCATATAGGTATCCGAAGCTAAAAAGAGCATCTGAATCGTTTTGTTTGGTAGATAATTCATAATATTCTCTCGCTTTGGAATAATTCTGTTCAACTCCATGACCATTATAATATAGATTTCCTAAGTTAACAAGAGCTTTTGAATTGTTTTGTTTGGCAGATAATTCATAATATTCTTTCGCTTTAGAATAATTTTGTTCAACTCCAAGACCATTTGCATATAGGTATCCTAAGCTAAAAAGAACATCTGAATTGTTTTGTTTGGCAGATAATTCATAATATCCTTTAGCTTTAGAATAATTCTGTTCAACTCCATGACCATTTGCATATAGATTTCCTAAGCTAAAAAGAGCATATGAATCGTTTTGTTTGGCAGATAATTCATAATATTCTCTCGCTTTGGAATAATTTCGTTCAACTCCTAAACCATTTTTATATAGACTTCCTAAGTTAAAAAGAGCTTTTGAATTGTTTTGTTTGGCAGATAATTCATAATATTCTCTCGCTTTACAATAATTCTGTTCAACTCCAAGACCATTTGCATATAGACTTCCTAAGTTAAGAAGAGCATATGAATTATTTTGTTTGGCAGATAATTCATAATATTCTTTAGCTTTAGAATAATTTTGTTCAATTCCATGATTATTTGCATATAGATTTCCTAAGCTAAAAAGAGCATCTGAATCGTTTTGTTTGGCAGATAATTCATAATGTTCTCTCGCTTTGGAATAATTCTGTTCAACTCCTAAACCATTTTTATATAGACTTCCTAAGTTAAAAAGAGCATATGAATTGTTTTGTTTGGCAGATAATTCATAATATTCTTTAGCTTTAGAATAATTTTGTTCAACTCCATGACCATTTGCATATAGATTTCCTAAGCTAAAAAGAGCGCTTGAATTGTTTTGTTTGGCAGATAATTCATAATATTCTCTCGCTTTGGAATAATTTCGTTCAACTCCTAAACCATTTTCATATAGATTTCCTAAGTTAACAAGAGCATCTGAATTGTTTTGTTTGGCAGATAATTCATAATATTCTTTCGCTTGAGAATAATTCTGTTCAACTCCATGACCATTATAGTATAGATTTCCTAAGTTAACAAGAGCATATGAATTGTTTTGTTTGGCAGATAATTCATAATATTCTTTAGCTTTAGAATAATTCTGTTCAACTCCATGACCATTTGCATATAGACTTCCTAAGTTAAAAAGAGCGCTTGAATTGTTTTGTTTGGCAGATAATTCATAATATTCTTTCGCTTTGGAATAATTTCGTTCAACTCCTAAACCATCATAATATAGATTTCCTAAGTTAACAAGAGCTTCTGATTCATTATGAGAATTTAATAAAAAATTAAAAAAATTTAAAGTAAAAGTGTCGGATTGATATTTCATAATATTGATTACTTCAAAACTAAATTGAAACATTTGTGATTCGTCTTCTGAATTTATATATAAATTTTGTATTAGAAAGATGATAAACTCATCATATAAAATTGATATGATTTCTTCAATTGAGAACCTGTCTTCTTGGTCGTTTTGTATGCATTTATCGTATACTTCTTGAAATTTATGTGATTCATAAAAGAAACATGATTTTTTTGTTTTATTTTCTAAATTATTAAACATAAAAGAAATAATCTTTCCAAATGAATAAATGTCTGTTGGATATGAAACATTTCTTCCTCCATTTTGTTCTGGCGATGCATATAAATATGAACCGATATCATTGGTCATTTCATCATCTGATTCATCATCTCCAATCGGATGACGGATCGTTTCAAAATCAGAAATGTAAGGAATAAAATCATGATCAAGAAGGATATTCGCTGGCTTAAGATCTCGATGAATGAGTGAATTTGAATGAAGATAATCGATTCCTTGAATAATTCGATTAATTGTCATCATTGAAAATAATTCGCTCATCTTATCTCGATTAGATTCAACATACGAATCAAGGCTGCCATTGGACATGAATTCATAAATAAATCCAACAGTTTTCTCTTCTTTTTTCAAAAAGCCATAAAAGCGTGTCAAGCATCGATGCGAATAATTTTTGCAAAAAGATTCTTCATGACATAACTTAGTTGTCTTTTTCATTGCGAAGATGTACAAGCTTTCTTTGTGCATAACCAAATTAAATTTTGCTTTTCCATTTGAATAAATATTTCTTAAAAAAATGAAATCTTCTTCTGAAAAATCATCATATTTGTTTTTTAATATTTGCTGATCTTTGTTATTTTTTTTTGCCTTTAAAAAATCAAATATTTTTTCTTTATATTTATTTTTGAATATTGACCTGCATGCACTATTATTTGTTTCTTCTGATTTATTAAAGTAAAAAAAAGATGGATTTTTGAAATATTCTGTAGGATAAAAAAAACGTCGAATTATGTAGCATGCAACTGCTCGAATCGTTTTTCTAATAAATTCTTTGTTTTTGATCTCTTTTGAAAAATAGCTCACAAAATTGTCAATTTCTTCTTTGGATTGATTGTCTCCAGTCGAATTTCCACCATTGTTAACTTTGATAACTACTGAACCATTTTTCTTTACTTCGTTAATAATTTGATCAATAGTTGATATATCGATTTTTTCAATTATTATGCATTGTTCTTCATCGCAAATAGTAGCAAAAGCAGTTTCACATCTAGAATTTGATACGTCGTTATTTGAGAGATTATGAGGATAAAGATAACATGTGATAAATTTGAAATTCTTGAGAAAATCAATCATGGGACTAACAACTTGTGCATAAGTGAGGGAAGGGTTAAGTCGTTTGAATGAAAACATTGAATAAATTTTCGAAAGCATCTTTATGTTTTCATTAACTTGTTCTTCGATTTTTACATCGTTTTTTATGATCTTTGTAATATACTCTTGAGCAATATCTTGAAACATCATTTCGATATGGATAATTTTTTGATAAAATGATAATAATCGGTTTTTATAGAAAAACGTTATTAATGATTGAAAAATTGAGAGAAGATAAAATAAATATAAAACGCAGATTCTCTAATATTTTTTCATATTTTTTAGGTAGACTTACAATTTGCAATATAAAAAGATGCTATTTTCTTATAAATAAGCTATTGAAAAAGATTTGCTTCATTTTATCTTCAGATTATCTGAAGATACAAAAAAAATTTTTTTTGTTTATACAATATAATCTTCATTAATCATCCATTTATTTTGTCAGCGATGAAATATGCAGAAAATTCAAAACATACGATCAAGGTTTCTCTATTTTCTGATAATCTTATCATTAAAGGGCTTTGTTTATGACATTGATGAATATCAATTTAAGCCCACAATTTAGTGACTGGCAAAATAAGTTGGAAATATGGATCAATTTTTAATCATTACCAATTTCTTTCAATCACTTTCTATTTCATCATCAAATGTAAAACTTGTAATCTTTGCTGGGTTTAAAACCAGGCATTTAAAGCACTTTATTCGCCAATGAAATGCAATAAAAGCAACATAAAATCAGCAACTATGCAAGTCGAATTCAAACGCAAGAATTATATGTTGTTTACAATAGAGTCATTTGCCTTCTTTTTTTCATTTGAAAAGAGTTCGTTAGATTTCTAAAATAATATCTTCCAAAGTCAGGATCTCGACTGGCGGGCAATGCACAAATCAGCTTCTGAAATTGTTCGGCATTTTCATTTTCAAACGAAACCGCAATTGCAGATTGCTTTTTCGCTTTACTTTCTTTCCAGCATAATTCATAGAAGCCACTCGTCTTCTTGCATGTTCTCTGGTAATCATGTAAGTTGCCAATGTCGATTGAAAAATGAAGTCGACGTAATCTGACACTTTTTTTTTAATGTCAAAAAATCAAACAGTTCTTCAACATCATCAACCTGGTCCTGGTGCTTGCTTAGCGCAGCCTCGCATCGAGAGTACATGTCACTAGCTTTTGTCACAATTTTGAGAAGCATCTCAAATTTCAGCTCAAAAACAATACGTACCAAAATAATCAAATTTTTGAAGAAAATTTGACTCGGCTCAAAATTGAGGAAATCACAAATTGTCTGGAATTCGACTCTTTCATCTAGGAAATCGTAAAAATATGATTCTACAATTGAAGGAAAACTTTTTTTTTTTTTTTTTTTTCTGAGTTAGTTTTCAATGATCTCTTTTTGTATTTAAAAAAACGGTTCCTTTGAAATTTCAATGCTTTCAACTTGTGTTGTTGCTGTTTTCTTGACAATCTGCCGCCCGTCTTTTTGCAGACGCCCCTTTGAATCTGGCATTTTTCAATATATTTCAAACGTTCTGTTTTCAATGAATTCGGCCTGCCTTGAGGCAAACAACTTTGGCGTCTTGATCGATAAGTTGGATGTCTTCTTGAATAAACAGACGATGATTGACGTAAGGCCAAATTTGAATGAACAAGGTGAAAGTTCGTGTGAATTAATTGAGGCACTTCAGCTTTATGCATTTTATGGAGATCAAGACATCGCTTCCTCAGCAAGACAATGCAGTGATCTTGTTCAGTCATTTCTTGAATAATTATTTGGTATATGCATTTTGTAATAATTGCAAATTGTTTTTCACTTTTCTATATTATACACTTTATATTTAATAATTATTGTAAAATTATCTTTTATTGTTGTTATTTCATGTAAATTGTGCAATTAAATTGCTTTTTGTGAAATTTTATTGTAACTTCATTCAACATAATAAAAAGTTAAGCCAATAAAATGTAAAAATACAAATATATAATGATTTATATGGTATTGAACAATGATGCATCATTTTTATACCAGTTTTTTCAATTAATTTTTAATGTTTGATTATCAATATAAATAATAAAACAATGAAATTAAAATAAATTAGAGTATTTTCTTTATATATATATAATCAATTTGAATATAAGTTGAAAAATAGTATTTTGGGTTACAATCAAAAATCATTGGGTATCATTTTTTTAAGTTCAACAATATTCTTATAAGGAGAATTTATTATTCCGAGTTTTTCAAAAAATTCAAATGGAACATTTCCAAAAGTTCCCCATGTGTCGATGTTTGACCATATTTTTTTTAGATTCTGAAAAACTTGCTGAAACTTAGGATTATTTTTAAATGATTTTGAATATTCTTCTTTGAAGACTTCAAAAGACTCATTCAAATTAAAATCATGATTGATTCCGATTAAATAATTTAAATAATCAGCAATAGTTGAAAATGATTTGAAATTGACTTCGTCTTGTGTTCCAAATTTAATTGGTTTTGTAATATGCGAATATCATTTTTGCCTTTAATCAATGAGAATGATACATTTGAATAAGAATTTTCAATTGAATTTCCTTTTTTCAGAACATCATAAATAAACGAAGAATCGTAATCAACACACAGTTTGTGTTCATCACCGCCATAATGATGCTCGTGTCCATAAATGTTGAAGTATGGTTGTGGAGGTTTTTTCTGCCATATAATCTATCTAATCGTATTTCATCGTACGTGATTGTATCAAGACTTCCGATTGGTATATTACACCTACAGTGAGTGAATACTATCGGTTCTTGTGTATCATTCCATACAAAATATGTTTTTAACCCAATTGAATTAAATTTGAAATCAAAAAATGAGCTCATCTCTACTTTCAAGTTTGGTGAATAATATTTTTGTACATCATGATTTCCTGCAAGAAATATTATATCATCATGAACGAGCAATTTTCGTATGAGTTCATATATATAAATATCATTAAAACCTCGGCTTGTATAATCACCAATATAAAGGATTTTTTTATATGCTTGCTTATTGGTTATAAAGTGTATTAAAGGATAAATCAGTTGATTCAAATCTCCATGAATATCTCCTACACAAATCATTAAAAATTTTAACAAATTTTAAAAATTTTCACAACTAACTTTTTGTATCAAAGTTTTATTTCTCTCGATTAGCATTTATTGAAGAAAATATAAAAATTTTAAGGATATAAATAGCTACTCATCATGATATTTTACATAAATTTTTAAGAATCACAGATATTGTTTTATTAAAGAGTTTTCTTGTAATAATAAGCTCATATTAATTGTAATACTCAAATTTTATTCCAATATAAAATAAAATTATTCATATTAGCAGCAGAAACCAAAATTAAATAAACTTACATTTTCTATCAAATCGGTTAATAAAATTTTAGTATTTTTGTTAACCAAATTTTCTTTTTCATCAGATGAAAAACGTTAATAAAAAATCATTTCTACAAACCAAAAAATTGTAAATGCTAAGCATATGACATTTGAGAATATTATTCATCGATTGAAAATGATACTTACTGTAAAAAAATATTCTGACTTTAAAAATTAAGTTTAATGAAACTTTCAAAAGATTCATGATTTTTTTGTTTAAGACCAGAAATTGATGATCATACAAGAAAAAATATATCTAACTTGATTACCAAATTCTCATGAGTTATCAAAAAAATTGATTTCTCTAGCTAATGATATATGGTTGGGCTCAGATGGTAGAATTTTGGACTTTAGTCCAATTAATTCTTTGGCTCATGAAGCCTGATTTTATTTTTAAAGTATTCCTGAATCATAAATTTAATAAATAAACAAATATCATAGAAACATAGAATATTAAATTATTTCAAATCAGAATTTTTTGGTGAAATTTTGCAATAACCTTTGAAAATCATTCAAAATTTTTCTTTTCAACTTATGATTTTTTTCCCATCTTTTATTTTGAACTCTTTTTGTTGTATTTAATTTTGTTAACTGTTCTTCATTCATGTTTGATTTGCCCAAGTTTTCGTTCATTATTTTGTTTTGAATCTAATTACGAGTTTATTAATCAACAAGATTCGAATTCTTTTTTAAAAAGGGTGAATATGATTAATATTTCTTATTGAGTATCATAATAACGATTATTTGATCAATATTGATCTGCTCATTTGTAAAGAGAAAAAGTAAAAGATCTTTTCATGAAAAATTGATAGGGGAAATTACCGATAATCATATAATTATATCTAGGGGAAAATATAGAATTTCTTTATAGTTTTTGCATAATATAAAAAAAATACTGATTTTGGCCTATCAGTAAAATTGTATTCAATCTTAAAAAAAGACTGAAATTATTCTTTCGAGTTTCCATCTGCTATAGTAGTAGTTCCCATCAAAGACTGACAAAACTCATCAAAACATGTTTTGTTGATTTCAATGATTGATATTAGTAGCACTAGTCATATTTATGTTTATTAGCCAGAATATCAATTTTTATATCATGATATAGTTCAATGAATATTGAATTTTTTTAAAAAAGCTCTTTTAAATTGTTTTCTAAGAAACATCATTGTATATTGAACATATATAAGAAAGATGTGACTATAAAAGCTCATTTTGGAGGAGATTAAGTTCAAATTTTGAGTGAAAAACACATGACCTATAGGTCAAATATCGTTTAATAACGAGTAATTTAAACTGGATTCGATAATTCGGACCAGACAAATAACCTCTCAAATTTTTATAAAAAACAATGGATGAATCTTGAAAGCTAAACAAAGCAATTATCATACTTTTTTTCGAAAAAAATTATACAACACAAATCCGTAATGTTTAAACGTAGAAAAAGGAAGAGCTGAGATGTAATTAAGCGTTTCGAATTACATGAAGAATTTCTTATTCCAAAAAAAGAGGCATATCTTTCAAAATTACGCCAAAAATACGTCAATAAAATGAGGTACTTACGGCAGAAAATATATGGATGCTTGAAAATAGGGAAACATAAATTTATTTTTTAATTCTCTAGGTACAACTTTTTGAGTAAATAAAACACTCAAAAAGTTGTAAAATAGAGAACTAAAATAATTGAAGTAGCTTTTTGAAAGGCTGCGCCTTTCAAAAAGCTACTTCATTTATTTTTTTAAATAAATTTTTTTTAAAAAATCAACTTTTTCATAATATAAAATATAAAATTGAATATTTTTTTTAATCAGACCAGTTTTGAGATAAAATCGGGTGTAATTTCTGAAGAAGGAAAAATAAAATTTTAAAATTGAATGCAAAAAGTTATTTGTAATATTGAAATAGTTGTCTGATTTATCGAATCCAGTTAAAAATATTCAATGGATTATTTATTGTTTTTCATAGGTAAGAATTATTTTGTTTCCCTGGATTTTATATGTTTATTTCTTTGCACTTATTAATAAAAGCAAAAAAATATTAAAATCTGCTCACATCAATGAATTAATTTATGATATTTGATATTCACCTCAAAAATACAAATTGGTTTTTTGTATCATAAATTATTAATAATACTTTTCCATAAAGTATTAACAGAGATGTTCAGTATTATTCACTATCTTCAAATCAAGGCTAAATGCCCAAAAGACATGTGATATAAAAAATCGGGCTAGTTCAACATTTTCCATATAAAAATTTTATAAAATATAAAATATTTTTAAGTTTAGCTTGAAGATAAATTTGAATCATTTTTTCAGATTTTTTTGGGTCCACGATATTGTCATTGGAATGTTTGCTTGTTGTCAGTGCTGTTATTAAAGTGTTTGTTTAGGTTTTATGTTGACATTAGGATTCAACTTTTTGAGAACATTCAAAAAGCTAACCTTGAATTCAATTTTTGAGAGCATACAAACTGAAAAAGTTCAATTTTTTCATATATATCATAATGGAACTCAATCAAGAAAGAAGGACAAGATCACTTCATAATATAAATGATAATGATTTTGATCATAAAAAGAATATAGAAAATGATTATAGAAATAGCAAAGCTTGGGTTGTGCTAACATCCAAATTTGGCCCAAACGTAAATCATGACGAACTCCTCAGTTTAGCAGAAATCCTTTCCTTTCATTGTAAAATACCATTGTCACGTGAAAATAGAAGACAAAAAGGAAAACTAATTCAATGGTATAATGATAATTTGAATGAATTATGGCCATTCATTAAAAAAAATGTTGAAGTTAAATTATCAAATGGATGTTCTCTTTGATTTGTTGAATTAAAGCATTTTTAAAAAAATTACATATAGTATTTATTTATTATTTTTATTATTATGGGAAATTTCTTACTTAATTTATATAATTAATTTGTTTATTGTTTATTAAAATGTAAATATTCATTGAGAAAAAAGATTCAAAAACATTTGAAAGGCAAACAAATCTTTTCAAAAATATTTTTTGAGTAATTTGAAAAAAAATGCCTTTTTTTATTTTAATTATTTTGACTAAATTAAAAAATTTTTTTAAAATTCATAATATTTTATAAAATATAAATTAAACTTTAAAATTGTGTGAACAATAGTGAATGAGATCACTAAAAAGGCAAACAAAAGTTATCAAAAAATCTATCGAAAAGTTCACTTTTTTAAAGGTTGTTGTTCTGAGAGCATTCAAAACTAAACTTTTTGAATTTTTTTGCGATATATATATATTTTGCCTTTCATTAAACCAGCTAAATACTATATTAAATGAAGTCCTCTTTTCATATGAATTTAGGAAAAAATATTTGCCTAAAAAAAACTAAAAGATCATTAAGGTACAAATGTAATACGTTATTAATTTGACCTGTGAACGTTTATTATTTGAGAAGATCACCCTCCCAGAAAAAGTTGATATTTGAGGGGTCTGTTTCTGATACTTATTTTTTAATTTTATTCATTTTAATGATATGTTATGTGAAATGAGTAAATTAAATTTACATTTATTTAATTTCAAGATATTATCAACTATTCTGTAATTATGATATGACTTCTTTATATATAGATAATATTAAATTTCAAATATAAAAGTTTATTAATATTTTTTCATTTATTACAATAAAGCCAATTTGGTATGTATATTTAAGGGACAACAGACATATATTTTGTAAACCTTTGAATAATCAATAAACTCATAGAATATAAAATTGAATAGTAGCTTTTTAGGAAAAAGTTTAGGTCAAAAATTATAATATATCGCTAGAACGATCAATTTTTCTTCCTCTCAATTTATTCATTCTATCAAAAAAATTGGAATATGATAAAATTAAGAATAAATTTAAACAGTATTTAAATAAAATAATTTATTGCAATAAGAATTTAATAAAAATATATTGAAAATAAAGATTATATGTATATAAGGCGAATTTTTGAGATAATTGGCCTTATCAATTTTTTTTATTTGGTTTTATTTTCCCGTCTTATTAGAACTATCACGAACTATTACATTAGAAAATCCTTACAAATATTATTCAACAATTCAAATATTAAAAGAATATAAGTTAACAAAAGCTTTTAAGTGAGAAAAATCAATACAAATTACCATAATCAATAAACCTGCTTATTAAAATGTTTCACAACTTCATATAAAGAATCAATTAGATTGTAAGGTTGCAATATGATGACAATATTCGTTTTATTTGCATTTTATAAATATTCAAATCATAAATCAGTATTAGCATTTTTTACATCATAATAACAGTAAATTGCTTAAGTGGGTATATAATACTTTTAAAATAATATTATCTGAATCAAATTTTCATCCTTTATTTAATAAATATTTTTATTTCTATTTAATTTTTTATTTCTTTGGATAAGAAAATACTCAATATGATGTTCATGAATATATACAATATTAATAATTACTATTTCCCATTTTTAAAAAACAAGAATATTAAAAATTTCATTTTGTGGGAACTCATTGAATTTTACTCTTTCAATTTTCAAAATTTTGTCTGTTGTCCCTTAACAAATATATAATTTAATTTCAACAATATCTTATGAAAATAATATTATTTTATCAATATATATATATATATATATAAATATATTATAAAAATAATTATTCAAAATTTATTTTCACAATTTTTATTAAAATCCAATATTTGTGTATATCATTTAATAATTAATTTATTTGAATTTATAATATAATAAATAATTATTAAATATATTATAATCTATTTTCATTGATAGTATATTATCAAATTATTTATTTTATAATATATTTTTGTTTTATTTTTTATTATTTTTGAAAACAAAATTTTTACTTTTGATAAAAAACTTTTTATATATGGGATGCAACGATAAAAAAGTGTCACTATATTTACGCCCTAATAAAAATTATTAAAAACAGGAAATATAAATTAAGAGAACTTTAATAAATCGAATGATACCTCTTTGATAAGAAAATGTCTATCAGAAGTCGAGATATCACTTACGAAATTTGTGAAGGAAAGGTATGGAAACTTCCATCCACTCGACAGATCATTTTTATTTCAAAATATAATTTTTTAATGATAGTATTAATGATAAATATAATATAAAAAAGGCATATTTTTCGAGAGGAATTTAAGATAAAGATAGATTATTTTTTTCCAAAAAATTGAATCCAAATCTGGCTATTTTAATTCAAAAAAAAATATTATTATTTTTATTTTATTATTACTTTTTCAAATATAATTATATAAATATATTATATTTTGTACCGAAATAACGCGTAATTCGTTGGATTGATATTTCATACCACTTGTGATATGAACCAATTTGACCTAACAGGTAAATTTTTTTTGACCTAAAAGATGAATTTATTTTTTCCAAAAGTTATATGAGTTTCTTTGAGAAATTTTTTCATATTTTTCCTCACATTGATATTTCAAATTCAATTCCCAGTTCTTTTAAACCATTTTTTCCATTCAAAAATGATGAACAAAATAGAATCTTTAAGAAATTAAAAAATCATTTAGATTTGTTAGAAAATTATTTGCTGGACAACACACAACAAAGTTCCCAAATTTTAACAAATAAAAGCGATTCGCAAAGCAAATCTCTAGAAGATTTTAACAAATCATGGATAACTAAACCAAATAGAGATAATTGTTTCATAATATCTTTCCCTAAATCTCAAACAAGCTCTCCGATTTAACAAACTAACAGTGATTTACATAACAATTCTCTTTTAAATTCGAACGCTTCGTTATCAAACAAACAAACTCAAGATAATTCTTTCACAATATCTTTCCCTAAATCTCAAACAAGCTCTCCGATTTTGCATAAAAAATATGGTGAAGAATCATTCATAAATTCAAATAAATTAATAAACAAATCTAACTGTAATAACAATATTTATTCTAATATTGATCAAAAATTTAGAAAAATCTATGAATAATAAAAATAAAATGTGTTGGAATTTAAAAGAGAATTGTTATGTAAATCACTGTTAGTTTGTAAAATTGGAGAGCTTGTTTGAGATTTAGGGAAAGATATTGTGAAAGAATTATCTTGAGTTTGTTTGTTTGATAACGAAGCGTTCGAATTTAAAAGAGAATTGTTATGTAAATCACTGTTAGTTTGTAAAATCGGAGAGCTTGTTTGAGATTTAGGGAAAGAAATTGTGAAAGAATTTATGCTTTATATATAAATTTTTTTTAATAAATTAACCTATTTGGTGAAAAAAAATTCGCCTACTATGGTCAAAAATAAATTTCATATCATCTGTGATATGAAGTATACAAAAAATTGATAACATCATATAAGATCTCGAAATCCTATCGAAAAACATGGCCTTTTTTTATTTTATTTTCTAATAAATAAAAAAATGAAGAACATATAAAAAAACTAAAAACTTTTGTCGACTCGTTCTTTTTCAAATTGATTTTTTCTAAAAAAAACATTTTTTTCTTATTACATATTTTATATGATTTGAATTCAGCACTTTCATGCTATTATTAAGTATGTTAAGAATCCGTAGTATCAATATTATGCATGTATTAAATTTTGATGAGGAATTTTCGTTGATCAAAAATTTCAACTTTTTACATTTTTTTTTGTTGTTGTTTTTCAGTAATAAAATTAAAATTATATTTTTTTGATTTTATATTTGTGTTTCAAATATTATATACATGAAGATGGATCAATTTTTAATTAAAAATGATTAATATTCAAGCTTTTTTTGCATAAAACAAAATTGAATTGAAAAAGAGTTTCCATACCTTTTGTGAAGGTCTGTTTGATTTATAATATTTGTTTTTTCAAATAAAAACAATTTTAAATATGCTGTTTATCATATAAAATATATCATAAATATAAACGCTATCTTCTTAATTGATATAAACTGTCAGAAGTCGAGATATCGCATGCAAAATTTGTGAAGGTCTTTTTGATTTTAAAAAATTTTCATCTTGTAAGTTTTAAAATAAAACCTAATGCTTATTATTTTGCTAAAAAATCCTATTTTTCAAATATTATTTAGAAAAAATGTGAGATTGATTAATGGTATGGAAACTTCTATCCACTCGACAGATCATTTTTCTTTCAATATATAATTTTTAAATGACAGTATTAATGATAAATATAATATAAAAAAGATATATTTTTCGAGAAGAATTTAAGATAAAAATAAATTATTTTTTTTGGAAAAAATTGAATCCTAATCTGGTTATATTAATTCAAAAAACAATTTTTTTTTATTTTTATAAATATATTATTTTTAAATATAATTATATAAGTAATTTATATTTCATGAGGAAGAACTCGAAAATTACCAATTTTTATATTCAGATCACAAGTGATATGAATTATTTTAACCTAAAAGGCGAATTTTTTTTACCTAAAAGGCGAATTTCAAAATTTTGAAAATTATGAGTTTATACAGGAAATTGTTTTCTAATTTTCTTCATATTGATATTAAAAATTCTATTCCCAATTCGTTCAAATCACTTTTTCCATTTTAATTGTTGATTATACATATATATATATATATATCGCAAAAAAATAACCTTTTTCAAAAATTTTGAAAATAATCTTTTTATGTATTAATCAAAAACCTGATTTTTTAGCTTCTCATTATTATATTGGACATATAATGCACCTTGACCTTATTTCGCTTATTTCAGCATGCACTATTGAAGTGCAATTAAAAATATAAAATTCCAAATTTTAATCAAAAATGTAAAAAAAAAGTATGGATATTTTATTATAATATATCGGAGAATATCGAACCGTAACCGTCCGATAGTGACCAAATATCGGCGGTTTTGCTTAACGTATTTATCGATAATTATTGGTTATCGAACAAATTTTTATCGATATTATCGGACTATCGATAATGAGCCGATAATCGATATTTATCATCATCGATCGACAACCCTGATTTTTATTTCTGAATAAATTCAAAAATAAAATAAAATAAAAAGATAGGGGATGCAACGATAGGGAATTTTCTGAAAATTCATTCAATTTTTTTTGTTACTATACTATTTTTTTAAAAAATATGATAAATTAAATATGGACTTATAAATAAAAATGAATTATGGGCTGGTTTTGGAAAATATCTGTCAGAAGTCGAGATATCACTTTCATTTTTTCTGAGACTCTGTTCGAGTATTTTGTAAAATTCTTTTTGATTATATTTTATATTACCGTAATGACATTAATATATTCCAAAATGCTAATTATGATTTTACAAACGCAATAAATATAGTAATTTATATATCATCTTGATGTATAGATAATTTGATATATAATTTTGAAGAATGTTATAAATTAGGTTTATTTATAATAATAAAATAATATTAATATGAAATATGAAATAAAATGGCATTTTTATTTTGGATATATTAGTAAAATATTAAGATGTACAAATACTTTTATTTAAACCATTTTGAATACATAAAAAATATGGTTATAAAAAAAGGATTTTTTCGAAACAGTTTTGAAAATTATGTCAATATATTAACTAAATTTTTGAATATGTTAAATATATTTTATTAATATTGGGTAAAATAATCATATTCGTCTTAAATATTCAAATATAAATGTATTTGTGTAGAAAAAAATTTTCAATATTTTTCAATATCTATAATATTTTATTCAAAAATTGATAAGCAAAAACGATGGTTTCAATAGGATTAAAATTCTATTTGAATCAATCAAAGGTATGGAAACTCTTTTTCAATTCAATTTTATTTTATGCAAAAAAAGCTCGAATATTGATCATTTTTTATTAAAAATTAGTCCATCGTCATGTATATAATATTTTTAGCATAAATATAAAATCAAAAAAATATAATTTTAATTTTATTACCGAAAAACAAGAAAAAAATGAAATCCCAAAATTTGCAATTTTTGATCAACGGAAAAAACCTCATCAAAGTTTAATACATATCTAATATTGTTTTATCATATTATTAACATATTTGAAAATAGCATGAAAGTGCTTAATTCAAATCTCATAAAATGCATAATGAGAAAAAAATGTTTTTTTAAGAAAAAATCAATTTAAAGATGAACGAGTCGACAAAAGTTTTAAGTTTTTTTAAATGTTCCTAATTTTTTTATTTATTAGAAAATAAAATAAAAAAGGCCATGTTTTTCGAGTGGATTTGGAGATCTTATATGATGTTATCAATTTTTTGTATAGTTCATATCATTGATGATATGAATTTTATTATTGACCAATAAAGATGAAAATTTTTTGACCAAAAAGGTTAATTTATTTTTTTTATAGTATTTCTTCCAAAGACACAAATAAACTCAACAAAATAACTAAATAAGAGTAGTTTACAAAACAATTCTTAGGTATTTCCCAGCGCAGCGTGGAAAAGTAAACCATGCAAAGATAATTATTTTAGAATGTCTTTTCCTAAAGCTCAAACAAATTCAAAAAACTCACTAAATAAGATCGTTTTACAAAACAATTCTTTTATTAATTCCAGTATGTTTTATTTTCCTTATAAACAAATAAATAGTAGTATATACTAGTCGGTTTCCGCGGGGCACGGCTGCCCACGCGTCAACACGAACTACAATGACAAATACAGCTTCAACTACGATTGCACTTAGGAATCAAGTTCCTGTTATCGATATATCTGGAATCCAGTATACCTTAGAAGATATTGCGGATATGACAAGAGCAGAACGAAATGCATTAGTTGCTAGTCATCCTGAAGTATTACGTATCCAATATCATGGAAGAGAGTGGTTTAATGTGTATGATTTGTTTTATAATGACCAACTCATTATCCATAATAATGTATTTCAACGAAGGACTCTAATAAGACCAGCTGATATTGAGATGACAGATAGAATACATAGAGCTACTGATAATAATTGGTCAATAGAATGGGAAGGAACAACATACACAGCGAGAGATATTGAACAATTATCTATGCAAGACAGATTAAATTTACCATTTGTACAAAATGGAGATATTGGATTAGAACCTTACTTGAATGAGCAAACAATGGAAGCATGGATAAATATTATTGATCATAGAGGAGAGACTATTGACCCAATTGTTGCTACTATTGATTATTCAGCACCAACTACAGCAAATATTAGTGGAGGTCAAGTACGATTTGTTGGAATAAATTCACAGATAGAAGTCAATGCAAATGGAGTAAGATATCAACATTATGACCTTGTTGCCACAACAGATACTTGGACTGTACCAGGAACAACACCAGCAATAACAGCAAGAATGATAGAACAAATGAGTGATGAACAAAGAGGAGAACTAATGGATAATATTTATTCTCATGGTAATCTTTTAGCTTTTAATGACACATTAGATGAAACAACTGGTGAAGAAATAACACAAGTACTATATAATGGAAATGTAGTTGCTACAATAGATAGAAGAAGACTACATGTAATTAATATTGTAAATGGAGTGATAGAAATGTACAGACAAGATGGTGTTATAAGTGCAACTACTCAGGTTATTATGGGAGCAGTAGGTTATGTTGCTAGAAGGTTCTTACATGGTCAATGGCAGTTTGTTAGACATCATCCTGGTGATGCAGCAGCAATAGCTGGAGTAGCAGCAGAAGCATACGTAGCAAATAGAATAGGATTATTTAATATTCCAAGTTGGTTCCGTCAAAATGATAACCCAGAAACATTAGCAGAGGAAGATGTATTAGAAAAGATTCTTGCATGGGCATATCATGAAGAAACAGATGATGAACCTGAACTTGAAATAACAATGAAGGATGCTGATAAGATGATGGTTTCATTTGATACATGTATTAATATTGCAAAGACATATCGCGATACTTTAAAGGGTACAATAGCATTCATGTGCGAGAAAATCAAAGAGCTTGAAAATAAGTCAAGTACAAAACATCCATTAGAAGATATAGATATGACTGCTTATATTACTAAAGTAGAAGTGAAGGAAATGATAGACTAGAAGGATGCATATATTGATACTCTTGAGGCAAGACTTGCAGCACTTGAAGCTAAATGTGCTAACATCGAATGAGAAGTTTTATTTAACTAAAATGAGTGATACTACTACAAGATTTAAAGGAGATATACAGTTTAAGATAGGGGATGCTACTCGAAAAGGTAGCCAGTTATTAACATTGGGTGACTTGGATAACTATGTGCAGACAGGTCATTTATTTAATGAGGTCGAAGGTTTACCAGAAGTTGATATTAAAAATAAAAATATACAGTATGTATCATTTGAGTCTTCAACAACAACTTACAATATCCTTAAGTTTGTTAATTTGCCTGAAGACTTCATGAATAAGCTCAACGAAATAAAAACCCAGACTAATATATTTAAAGTTGTCTTGAGGAAGAATATAGTATATGATACAAGTGGTAATTTAGTCAAGGAGTTCTGCATATATGTTAAGGATGGTCAAGTATACTCTCCTTTAATAACCAAAAGTAGTAATGGATGTAGTATAAATAATAGTACTATTATGGGATATATGAATATAGCTTTTGATAGTAAACTAGACTTCAACCCATATACCTTGTGGCTGATTGGGGAGTTGAGCATAATGAATGAATATATAACTGATTCTTTACAGACAGAGAAGGCAATAAAGTGTTCTATAATAAAAGCTGATAATGCATTAAGTTTACGTAAAAGTGATGTACTATACTTATATAAGCCTACATCAACTAGTCAGGTTGTGATAGATAACAAGAAGTATTGGTTACTTCAATGGAACATAGATACTGGATATACTATACCTAATGACTTAGAGTTTAGGTTTAATGAGTATTGTTTTGGTAATAAGTGGTTTTTATCATGGGATGGTACAAAATGGGTAGGTGATAACATACAAGGTCATATCAATGGTAGATTAGTTAATGGATTAAATAAGGAGAATGAGTATGGTGAAGATGGAAACTACATACAAGTCAAGAGGAGTGAGAGGAACATGAAACTGATTAATAAGCCTAATCACTACTCTCCTGATAACCTATTACATTACATGATTCATGGAGGTAAGTGCAAAATAGACTGTTTTGTAAAATTAAAGACAGGGGAGATAGAACCTTTTTCGAAATATGGTCTAGGCTTTCAAACAAGTCAAGGAGGTACAAAAGATGGATATGATATTGAAGCAATAAGGTGCTATAAGATGAATAATGCTACTAAAAAATTAGAAACTAGTGCTATTGATGAGCTCTACCTAGATATAACTCTTGAAGGTTCTAAAAATGCAAATAGGTTCTCAGTTCGACCTACTGGAAAAGAAGGCAATGGAGGAGACAAGGTATGGTTGTTCTTACATGGTGTACTTGATTCATGTGAACAGCTTGAATATACATATGCAGCTTCGACTACTAATGACTCAAGGGATATTAAGATATATTTAGCTGATGAATATGTTGACCCAATAGATGAAGTTCATTGGGATTCAACTACTAACCCATTCGAGTATATCATTAAGCAGCAATTTTATGAAGTATCCCCAAATCCTAATGGGGCAACAACCTTATATACTGATTATAATATTACCTCCTCTAAGATAATTACTGCTGATAATATTACTACTATGAGGAGTGATTTAAACTTAGTTACCAACAATGTAGATGTTATAGCTATGATGTTAACGAAATGAACACTGTTATGGAAAGCTTAAAAGGTAGAGTATCAAGGACTGAACAAGTTACTCAACATTTGGAGGATGATGTAGATAATTTACGTATAGTCTCATGAACAGCATTAGCTTTTGGAGTTGCAGGTACTGCAGGGTCAATAGGTTCTATTGGTATGCAGCTATTTCCAGATGGTATAAGCTTTCCTACCATAAAAGGTGGAGGATTCCTTAAAAGGTTATTCTCGCGTAAGTCAACCAAAGGTATGAGTGATTTGGTTAGAAATAGCATTAACTTCATGTCAGGTACTACAGCAAGAAGCATAACCAAAGATATAACACCTATAATTACCTGGTGTGAAGAGGAGTATAAGCAACCTGATGAACTACCTTTTACTGATGAGAATGATAACCCTGATACTGGAACCTTGACATTAAGTGGTGCTATGGATATCAGCAATATGTTTAGGGACTCACTCAAGCCTTGTTTCAAGTTGTTAGCTGAGAAGGTCAATGAGCTAGAGGCAGAGTTTGATAACTACCCTACTGTGGATGAAGCTAATGAAGGTCTAGAAGTACTTATACGTAGGATAGAGACATTAGAAGGTGAAAATACAACCTTGAAGGCTACAATCGAAGCAATGGAAACTAGATTAGCTGCTCTTGAAAATCCGCCACTTGATTGGAAAACCTATTATTCTTCTTTTACTGAGAACATTACTGAGTCTCATTCGATATATTTTAGTTTTTATTATGGTGATAACTTGTTCCAAGTAGAAGCCACTACATCTGATGGCGCACCTGTAGAAGATGGTGAATATTTGTTAATTTGGACAGATAGGAGTCAAAAACAACATTATGTTAGATTAATAACTTATAACCATTGTGCTGGCGATAATGAATTGTATATGGATGAAATTTATGGCAAAGAAAATACAATTACCTATATCGGTTATGACATACTTGTTGAAGACATAACACTTGATTTAGATGATAGATATGAATCAACATTTGATGCAATATATAGAAAGAAATAAGTACGAGATTCTCGGGGTGGTACCTGTGCCGTTTCATAGATGGTAAGCGTTGAGGTGGGTGGGTGGGATAACATAAAAAGAAGAAGAAGAATTTTTTTTTTGAATTTTTTTTTTTTTTATTTTATTTTATTTTTTATTTTTTATTTTTTATTTTTTTTTTTTTAACTAGTTCGTGTTGACGCGTGGGCAGTCGTGCCCCGCGGAAACCGACTAGTATATACTACTTAAATTATCGATAGTTTTTTCATCTGCCAACTATGTGCTGGAATTTGTACGATAGTTATTTTGTAAATCGCTTTTATTTAGTAAATTTGGCGAATTTGCTTGAGTTTTAGGAAAAAATATTAAAAATGAATAATCTTTGCTTGGTTTGCTTATCCATGATGTATAATCAACAATTAAAATGGAAAAAGTGATTTGAACGAATTGGGAATAGAATTTTTAATATCAATATGAAGAAAATTAGAAAACAATTTCCTGTATAAACTCATAATTTTTAAAATTTTGAAATTCGCCTTTTAGGTAAAAAAAAATTCGCCTTTTAGGTTAAAATAATTCATATCACTTGTGATCTGAATATAAAAATTGGTAATTTTCGAGTTCTTCCTCATGAAATATAAATTACTTATATAATTATATTTAAAAATAATATATTTCTATTATATAATTAAAAATAAATAGAGCGGTTGTCCATTTGTAAAGTATTGAAAAATATTAAAAAACGCTGATTAGCTTATAATATTTTATATTTGGGGCTGAAATATATGGATTGCTCAGATATATTCCGTTGATTATGAGAAAAAAAATTCAATATAAAAATAAATGTGTTTTAAAAATTTTATATTTCTCACAAAATTATAGATACGATTTTCTCTTCATTATTTCATTCCTTTTTATAAATTACTTTATTTTTCATATTTTTTCTTTTATGAGTTTATTTGAAGATTGAATTTTTGTATTATTATTTTTGGTCAATTCAAATTTCCAAATAAATTTCAATTAAATTTTTCAATTTATTCATTTTTAAAAATATTTTTATAATGATATGAAAAGGAGATATTGATTTCATAATTATATAAAAAGAAATAATTTATACTACTATTATTGTAATTTTGGATGATGGATAAATTGATTGAATCATAAAAGAAAATATTTTTTTTTTAGATAAAAGACTAATTTCCCAGATGCCAGCTATAAATATTTATTTTCTAATCTTTCGTTAAACTATTCTGATTCACATGCAATTTCTGAATCAAGTTTTCCTATCAATATTATCAAATGATCAAAATCGATTATTTTATTTAAATAATTATTTCGATCTTTTAATCACAATTACAACCTTTCCATGTCGTTCAAGGTGCAAGTCTTCTCAATTTTTCTGATATATCCATTCAAATATTTCATTCGATTGTTCTTCCAATTGGAATACCTGTTGGCGAAAAAATAATTTGTAAATTGACTTTATTTATAAATTTGAGAAAGACACTTTTTGAGCGTAGCTCAAAAAGTGGCTATCTTGTATAAAAATAAAAAAAAATTGTTTTTTGAATTAATATAACCAGATTAGGATTCAATTTTTTCCAAAAAAAATAATTTATTTTTATCTTAAATTCTTCTCGAAAAATATATCTTTTTTATATTATATTTATCATTAATACTGTCATTTAAAAATTATATATTGAAAGAAAAATGATCTGTCGAGTGGATAGAAGTTTCCATACCATTAATCAATCTCACATTTTTTCTAAATAATATTTGAAAAATAGGATTTTTTAGCAAAATAATAAGCATTAGGTTTTATTTTAAAACTTACAAGATGAAAATTTTTTAAAATCAAAAAGACCTTCACAAATTTTGCATGCGATATCTCGACTTCTGACAGTTTATATCAATTAAGAAGATAGCGTTTATATTTATGATATATTTTATATGATAAACAGCATATTTAAAATTGTTTTTATTTGAAAAAACAAATATTATAAATCAAACAGACCTTCACAAATTTCGTAAGTGATATCTCGACTTCTGATAGACATTTTCTTATCAAAGAGGTATCATTCGATTTATTAAAGTTCTCTTAATTTATATTTCCTGTTTTTAATAATTTTTATTAGGGCGTAAATATAGTGACACTTTTTTATCGTTGCATCCCATATATAAAAAGTTTTTTATCAAAAGTAAAAATTTTGTTTTCAAAAATAATAAAAAATAAAACAAAAATATATTATAAAATAAATAATTTGATAATATACTATCAATGAAAATAGATTATAATATATTTAATAATTATTTATTATATTATAAATTCAAATAAATTAATTATTAAATGATATACACAAATATTGGGTTTTAATAAAAATTGTGAAAATAAATTTTGAATAATTATTTTTATAATATATTTATATATATATATATATATATTGATAAAATAATATTATTTTCATAAGATATTGTTGAAATTAAATTATATATTTGTTAAGGGACAACAGACAAAATTTTGAAAATTGAAAGAGTAAAATTCAATGAGTTCCCACAAAATGAAATTTTTAATATTCTTGTTTTTTAAAAATGGGAAATAGTAATTATTAATATTGTATATATTCATGAACATCATATTGAGTATTTTCTTATCCAAAGAAATAAAAAATTAAATAGAAATAAAAATATTTATTAAATAAAGGATGAAAATTTGATTCAGATAATATTATTTTAAAAGTATTATATACCCATTTAAGCAATTTACTGTTATTATGATGTAAAAAATGCTAATACTGATTTATGATTTGAATATTTATAAAATGCAAATAAAACGAATATTGTCATCATATTGCAACCTTACAATCTAATTGATTCTTTATATGAAGTTGTGAAACATTTTAATAAGCAGGTTTATTGATTATGGTAATTTGTATTGATTTTTCTCACTTAAAAGCTTTTGTTAACTTATATTCTTTTAATATTTGAATTGTTGAATAATATTTGTAAGGATTTTCTAATGTAATAGTTCGTGATAGTTCTAATAAGACGGGAAAATAAAACCAAATAAAAAAAATTGATAAGGCCAATTATCTCAAAAATTCGCCTTATATACATATAATCTTTATTTTCAATATATTTTTATTAAATTCTTATTGCAATAAATTATTTTATTTAAATACTGTTTAAATTTATTCTTAATTTTATCATATTCCAATTTTTTTGATAGAATGAATAAATTGAGAGGAAGAAAAATTGATCGTTCTAGCGATATATTATAATTTTTGACCTAAACTTTTTCCTAAAAAGCTACTATTCAATTTTATATTCTATGAGTTTATTGATTATTCAAAGGTTTACAAAATATATGTCTGTTGTCCCTTAAATATACATACCAAATTGGCTTTATTGTAATAAATGAAAAAATATTAATAAACTTTTATATTTGAAATTTAATATTATCTATATATAAAGAAGTCATATCATAATTACAGAATAGTTGATAATATCTTGAAATTAAATAAATGTAAATTTAATTTACTCATTTCACATAACATATCATTAAAATGAATAAAATTAAAAAATAAGTATCAGAAACAGACCCCTCAAATATCAACTTTTTCTGGGAGGGTGATCTTCTCAAATAATAAACGTTCACAGGTCAAATTAATAACGTATTACATTTGTACCTTAATGATCTTTTAGTTTTTTTTAGGCAAATATTTTTTCCTAAATTCATATGAAAAGAGGACTTCATTTAATATAGTATTTAGCTGGTTTAATGAAAGGCAAAATATATATATATCGCAAAAAAATTCAAAAAGTTTAGTTTTGAATGCTCTCAGAACAACAACCTTTAAAAAAGTGAACTTTTCGATAGATTTTTTGATAACTTTTGTTTGCCTTTTTAGTGATCTCATTCACTATTGTTCACACAATTTTAAAGTTTAATTTATATTTTATAAAATATTATGAATTTTAAAAAAATTTTTTAATTTAGTCAAAATAATTAAAATAAAAAAAGGCATTTTTTTTCAAATTACTCAAAAAATATTTTTGAAAAGATTTGTTTGCCTTTCAAATGTTTTTGAATCTTTTTTCTCAATGAATATTTACATTTTAATAAACAATAAACAAATTAATTATATAAATTAAGTAAGAAATTTCCCATAATAATAAAAATAATAAATAAATACTATATGTAATTTTTTTAAAAATGCTTTAATTCAACAAATCAAAGAGAACATCCATTTGATAATTTAACTTCAACATTTTTTTTAATGAATGGCCATAATTCATTCAAATTATCATTATACCATTGAATTAGTTTTCCTTTTTGTCTTCTATTTTCACGTGACAATGGTATTTTACAATGAAAGGAAAGGATTTCTGCTAAACTGAGGAGTTCGTCATGATTTACGTTTGGGCCAAATTTGGATGTTAGCACAACCCAAGCTTTGCTATTTCTATAATCATTTTCTATATTCTTTTTATGATCAAAATCATTATCATTTATATTATGAAGTGATCTTGTCCTTCTTTCTTGATTGAGTTCCATTATGATATATATGAAAAAATTGAACTTTTTCAGTTTGTATGCTCTCAAAAATTGAATTCAAGGTTAGCTTTTTGAATGTTCTCAAAAAGTTGAATCCTAATGTCAACATAAAACCTAAACAAACACTTTAATAACAGCACTGACAACAAGCAAACATTCCAATGACAATATCGCGGACCCAAAAAAATCTGAAAAAATGATTCAAATTTATCTTCAAGCTAAACTTAAAAATATTTTATATTTTATAAAATTTTTATATGGAAAATGTTGAACTAGCCCGATTTTTTATATCACATGTCTTTTGGGCATTTAGCCTTGATTTGAAGATAGTGAATAATACTGAACATCTCTGTTAATACTTTATGGAAAAGTATTATTAATAATTTATGATACAAAAAACCAATTTGTATTTTTGAGGTGAATATCAAATATCATAAATTAATTCATTGATGTGAGCAGATTTTAATATTTTTTTGCTTTTATTAATAAGTGCAAAGAAATAAACATATAAAATCCAGGGAAACAAAATAATTCTTACCTATGAAAAACAATAAATAATCCATTGAATATTTTTAACTGGATTCGATAAATCAGACAACTATTTCAATATTACAAATAACTTTTTGCATTCAATTTTAAAATTTTATTTTTCCTTCTTCAGAAATTACACCCGATTTTATCTCAAAACTGGTCTGATTAAAAAAAATATTCAATTTTATATTTTATATTATGAAAAAGTTGATTTTTTAAAAAAAATTTATTTAAAAAATAAATTTATGTTTCCCTATTTTCAAGCATCCATATATTTTCTGCCGTAAGTACCTCATTTTATTGACGTATTTTTGGCGTAATTTTGAAAGATATGCCTCTTTTTTTGGAATAAGAAATTCTTCATGTAATTCGAAACGCTTAATTACATCTCAGCTCTTCCTTTTTCTACGTTTAAACATTACGGATTTGTGTTGTATAATTTTTTTCGAAAAAAAGTATGATAATTGCTTTGTTTAGCTTTCAAGATTCATCCATTGTTTTTTATAAAAATTTGAGAGGTTATTTGTCTGGTCCGAATTATCGAATCCAGTTTAAATTACTCGTTATTAAACGATATTTGACCTATAGGTCATGTGTTTTTCACTCAAAATTTGAACTTAATCTCCTCCAAAATGAGCTTTTATAGTCACATCTTTCTTATATATGTTCAATATACAATGATGTTTCTTAGAAAACAATTTAAAAGAGCTTTTTTAAAAAAATTCAATATTCATTGAACTATATCATGATATAAAAATTGATATTCTGGCTAATAAACATAAATATGACTAGTGCTACTAATATCAATCATTGAAATCAACAAAACATGTTTTGATGAGTTTTGTCAGTCTTTGATGGGAACTACTACTATAGCAGATGGAAACTCGAAAGAATAATTTCAGTCTTTTTTTAAGATTGAATACAATTTTACTGATAGGCCAAAATCAGTATTTTTTTTATATTATGCAAAAACTATAAAGAAATTCTATATTTTCCCCTAGATATAATTATATGATTATCGGTAATTTCCCCTATCAATTTTTCATGAAAAGATCTTTTACTTTTTCTCTTTACAAATGAGCAGATCAATATTGATCAAATAATCGTTATTATGATACTCAATAAGAAATATTAATCATATTCACCCTTTTTAAAAAAGAATTCGAATCTTGTTGATTAATAAACTCGTAATTAGATTCAAAACAAAATAATGAACGAAAACTTGGGCAAATCAAACATGAATGAAGAACAGTTAACAAAATTAAATACAACAAAAAGAGTTCAAAATAAAAGATGGGAAAAAAAGTGGCAATTGGCACTTTTGGCCCTTGAGCAATTTATGGGCCAAACATGTGGCTCGTGTGAATTTTGCTTCCTCTCAATTTTAATGCCCGCGGGCAAAAAAAAGTTTATGCTCTTGTAATTTTCTTTTTCGTATTTATTTCAGCATTTTTATTTTTTATATAAGAGAATTCGTTCAAATAAATAATGATATAAAATAAATGATTTTAATTGCAAGTCATTCAGTTCCTGATTTTTATATAAAAAATGATGAATTTATTGTAATATAATGATTTTCAATTCTTAGATCAAATTGGCAAAAGTCTTTTTCGATAAAAATGAAATTTCACACCAAAAAGTTATAATTTTGATTAAATATTTTTCAAAATTATTAATTATTAATGAAGATATTATAACATTTTTATTAATTATATTCACTTTTTCTATGAGATCTCAGAAATATTAACTGCTATATAAGTATTGCGTCAAAACTCTGAAATGAACAACGAATATACAACATTAATTAATCACTTATTATTATTTAGTCATATGATTACGCCTTCATTAATCGCCTTTACTTGTTAAATATCAATGGGCAGCGGTTATTCTCAGAAAATTAATCATGAAAATATATTTAAACTTTTAAAAATAAATGCTTTTAACATTTAATAAAAAATACTAATTCAATGAATTTATTCAAAAAAATTGCAATTGAGAATACTCATAGAATAATGAAATTTGAACATACTCATAGAATTTGAAAATTTATGAAATTTGGTTGTAAAGTTTTCAAATTCTTGGGGCGAAAAAAAGTGGCATTTTGGGCGGAAAAGTGACCAAAATAGGAAATTCAAAGGTTTATATGATCATTTGAAAGGAACCGCCGGGCGATGTAAAATGAATTGAAAGGTTTTCTCCGGGCAATATAAAATTCCTCAATTTTTGAATGTGACAAAAAATATTAAATCTGCCAAAAAAGCATTATTAATAACATAGCTTTACAATTACCTAATTTAATATATATATATATTAAAAAAAAATAAAAAAAAAAAAATAAACGTACTCAATTCATAAAAATAAATCGCCCTTGTTTTTAATTTTTTGGGCGAAAAATGAAGGCGTACATATGATGTATTATATAAAGAATATTGATTAAAATTAGAAAGATTCTAAAAAATGTATTATTTTTTTTATAAACTTTTTCATAAGTTTTTTGCCCTGAGCATTTGCCCGGGCAATGGCATAAAGGGCGCGAGCCGGGGCGGGCAAAACGGTTTGGACGGGCCAGCCCGTGCCCGGGTCACCCTGTGCCCCGCTTGGCCCCGGCCCGAAGGTCACCTCGGGCCACTCGCTCCTGCCCGTGCCCTTTTAGCAACCCTGAGTTTTTCTTTCTTATTAAAATTTTTTAAGGTAATTATATAATAGACCTCTTAATACTTGAATAGAAAAGTGCTTTATGCATACATGCTAGAGAGGTCGAACTGCTGGCTTCTTTGATGATTTGAACAAAAGTAATTGTATTAGTTATTATGATTTTGTTTAAGAAAAAGCGAAAATCAGGAAGAACAAATATTATTCTGCTAAAGATACATCCAAGAGATTAACGATTTAAAAATTATTCTGCTAACGATAAAAAAAAAAAACACAATAGATCTAATTTTGCATCTTATAGATAGAATTTTTTTTTTTAAAAAAAAAAACTCTTTAAGGAGAATTTTTATTTTTTATAAATAATAAGATTTTAATGATTTCGTTGATCAAATTCAAGCACCGGCTTCAGAATAAATTTGAAATTTGTCATTTTTTTGATAGACTTCTATTTCAGCACTTTTATCTAGATTTTTTATTCAATTTTTTTGAATGATAATTAGCGGTTTTGGATGGCCTTCTTATACTAAAAGCAAAAAAAAAATCAACAAATGAATACTGATGCAGATTTTGCTTTCATACATTATATTATAGAAAAGACTATGTAAGTTCTCCGAAATTTCCCGCTAAAATCGAAATTTTTCCTACTACCTTTTTGATACCAATACAATGATTTGCAAATTGAATATGTTATTGACCAAAATGTAGAAGAACTTCATCATTAAGACTTTTTCTATGACGAAAAAGAATATATATTTAATACTATTAAGTATTTCTCCAGATCAAAAAAAGATGATTACATCAGAAATTATATTAATGCGAGTCACAAAACATTTGAAGAAAGAGATGGATTCTTTATCAAGAACAAAGAGATATCTGTCATACAGTTAATTGAAGATGGAATTACCAAATTCCAAAAGTAACTGTATGACAGATATGGTTTATTCATCAACCAAAGATGACTATAGTTGAAGTTTACTAATTAATAAAAATTAAGTTTTCTGATATAAAGATAAATCTATTTTTAATTTTTAAATTTTTTTTCACTTTTTGAGAGCAAAATCTAGGAAGATTTGCTGAGAATTGAGAGGGTTCACTTTTTCTGAGTAAATCTAGTGAAAAGTGCGGGTTATTGAGTCTATCATTTTTTTTGTGAGAAGCACTTCAGAAAAAGTTTCAAAAAACAAAAATTTATTCTGAGCGATACAAGAAATTTCTGCTTATTTTATTCGCTCCATTCGCATTAATTCTGTAAATAAATAAGCTCCAAAGAGAAATTTATTAAAAAAAAATTAAAAGAATTTTAATTTAATATTATTTGGCTTACCTTTTTTGAATTTATTATTAATTATAATTTATTTATTTATTTCAATCTATTTTAATTCTTATATTATAATTTATTTATGATTTTATTTTAAAGAAAGCAAGATACTTTTGCATAAAAATTTGCAAAATAAATTATACTTTTTTTTATTTTTGAATATATTAGGTTAATAAATACTTTTAAAAAGTTCTTCAAGGTCATATTTATATTTATTTTTATCTTTAAATTATCAAAATATTATAATGTACATAATTAAATATATCAATAAAAAAATTCATTTATTATTTTTATGATTTCATAAATTAAAATATAAATTATATATTGAGATAAATGCAAAAACAGTACCCCCTTAAAAACATTCAAATATAATATACTCATATTAGTTACTATTTTTCTATTTAAATAAACAAAAAATTAAAATAAACAAATAAACTATAAAATATATGCATAAAAAGAGTTCTTTTTTGAGATATTAATAAAAATTAATTGACAAGGTTTGTTAGGTCCACGCCAAGTCCCGAGTCCACGAAAAGTCCATGAAAAGTGCATTTGTCCCGGACTTTTAACAAGTCTACCTTCAATTCACTGATGAATAATAAATATTATTTAAGTCTACTTTTGTTGTTATATAAATTTTTATAATATAATAAAATAAAAATAAAAAGGAAATTTGATCTTCTATTTTTCTAAAATTGTATTAAATTTTTTTCATCAATTCACTGATGAATAATAAATATTGGGGAATACTTATCGCCCCCGATACTTATTGACCCGGAGGTTAAGGTCAATATTGACCTTGTATCGTACTTCAGAAAAAAAAGTTCGAAACTTTTTTGCACTTTTGCAAAAAATACCATGAGTAGCTACTCATGCTTTTTTCATATTATTTCAAGATAAAAAAAATATAAACGTATTATTTTAGTTTAAGTTGATAATGATTTTTATTATAAGCATTCACTAATAAACAAGCATTCACAAGTATTTTATATATTATCAATCATTCTTTTTGTTACTTTTTAGCAAGAAAAACTAAAATCATCATCATAATTTAATTTTAATATTAGCTAAATTGAAATCAAATTCGCAATCCGGGTGAATATCAATAAGTATAGACTGTATCTCTTATAATAAAATGAATCCTTTGTGATTTTGAAAGAATTTAATATCAAATATTAATAATATTAGCGAAATTTTGAAATTTGCGTAATTAAATGCTTTAAAATAATAAAATGATGGCGTAAAAAATACTTTTGGTTGATTGTTTATTTAGTAGATGCTTAAAATAAAGACCAATATCAACTTAAACTAAAATAATACGTTTATATTTTTTTTATCTTGAAAAAATATGAAAAAAGCATGAGTAGCTACTCATGGTATTTTTTGCAAAAGTGCAAAAAAGTTTCGAACTTTTTTTTCTGAAGTACGATACAAGGTCAATATTGACCTTAACCTCCGGGGTCAATAAGTATCGGGGGCGATAAGTATTCCCCATAAATATTTCTTAATTTTTATTACTTTATATATATATTATATATAGTTATAAACTAAAGAAAGTAATAAAATAACCTGTAAATTTAATATATAACAGGATATAATTCTTTTAAATTCAAATTTAAAAAAAATGATGATAAAAAAAAAATCCAACTCAAGAATTCCCACCAAATTTAGATATTTTCTTAATCATATGATCATAAAACAAATATATAAGTTTGGGAAGTTTCTAACTTTTTTTTAAATTTGGCTAAAGGAGAGTCAACAAATTGAATGGCCAATTTTTTCTCATTGTTTGCATTTTTTTGCGTTATGTAATTAATAAATTCAAAATTTTATTTTATTTATAAATAATATAATAATAATTATATATAAATATTACTTTTATGATTGGATTAAGGACAATCGATGAAAATTGGAGATCCTCAATTTCAAATAATTCAAGATAGGTCAAATGGTGATCTAAAAGTATTTGCTAATATGATAAGAATAAACCAGTCGAGATTCAATATTTTTACAAAATGGCGAGATGTAATCAGTTTTTTGAAACTATTACTGATGCTATTAAATCAAATATTGTCCCAAATTCAACACACCAAATCATTCGAAAACAATATATTAGATATATATTCGTATAATAAATCTATTTATTCGACTAAATTTCATATTTCAACTACCAATTTTTTATTAGAGTCATGATAAATTACACTCGATCATTAGTTTTATACTTTCTCGCAAGCAAATATATGAATTGATTTAAAATATCGTATGAGTAATTATTTTTTAATTTTATATCCATAATTAAATATGTAAGAATATTTAAAAAATATTAATAACTCATCAAGAAAAATTTGTAAAACTATAAAACTTAAATTTGAAAAGAAAAAATTGAGAGAAAAAAATATTTGAATATGCATTCAAATTAGATTTATTTTGAATAAAACATTTTTATCTCAATAATATAAATAATTTATTAGGATATTTTAGATAGAAAAACTATTATATATTATATTAAATATTATATGTACTTATGAAAAATCCAAACCAATTATACTATGAGTTTTTGTGTTAAAAATAAGTTGACCCTCCTCTATTTGGCTTTATGTTTTTGACAAATACGTTATTTTGGCCGACCTATGATATTTTTAACAGAAAAAAACTTTTAAGAAAATTCAATGAAAATTGAATATTTGAGAGATAAAAAAATATTTTTGCCTAAAAAAAATTGTTTTATTGGGTTAAGATTAATGTTGTTAAAAGTTGTAGACAAAAATACAACATAAATACCCAAAAATACTAAAAGAAAAGTCAGAAAAATCAAAATACAAAACTTTTTAAAAGTTATTTAATCGATTAAATTTTTAATTGACTAGCGATTTATCTTTGATTTTAGTATTTCGGTTGTATTTTTGTCTATAACTTTTAACAACATTAATCTTAACCCAATAAAACAATTTTTTTTAGGCAAAAATATTTTTTTATCTCTCAAATATTCAATATTCATTGAATTTTCTTAAAAGTTTTTTTTCCTGTTAAAAATATCTCTGCTTTTTTAAGAAGGTTCACATATCAAAAAACAGAGCAAATTCAGTTTTTTTTTTTAAAAAAAATATATACGTTTTTTCCGTTTATTATTCTATTAACAAGCAAATATAACCGTTCGCATTTCGATTTTATTTTCACTTCATTTATATAAATGTTGTTATTGTTAATTTGCTCACAAGTTTTTGCTGATGAAAAGACTTATGGAAAAGGTGTTGAAGGATATGCTAGTTATACTAAAGAAGGTGGTCCTCATGTTCTGAGAATTTCCGGAGGACATGCTCTTGCTTTTGTTGAATTTGAAGATACTACAATAAAAGTTGAAATAAATGGAGTTTTAACCAAGCCAAAAGTTTTCACAAAAAGTAATGGTGTATCCTTATTTACATTTAAAGATGATGCTGTAGTTACTATAGATTGCCAGACAAAAGGAAGCTTTTATATTGTTTCTATACCAAATCAAGTTAAAACAAATACAGGTATCTATTTAGTTATGCAAACCTATAACAGTCACAAATTTAACTTTGAAGTTAACCAAGATGTCTATCTTGCATACCCTTTTACTTATCATATTAAGGGAACTGTCACTGCTAGTACAGGTAAGATAAGAATACGAAGAACGCTTGTTGAAGAAAGTGGAAATAAAGTCTATACAACTGATGTGGCAGGTGCTAATTTTGAATATAGTCCAGTAGCTTTTACAACTTATTTTATAAGAACAATTGATACTTCCACTATTAAATTAACTGGAGAAACATTGTGCAATACTGAATTTACCCCAACTATACCTACATCTTACGTTAAAAAGTGGAATTCTATCGATGAAAATTCAAATTTTGAAAAGAATGCAGCCTATGGTGGATCTGATAAAAATCTTAAAGAAATTGAATTAGTTGATTCAGCTGAAGAAGATGATCATACTACTGTTTATGGAAAAGGTGTTGAAGGATATGCTAGTTATACTAAAGCAGATTGTCCTCATGTTCTGAAAATTTCCGGAGGACATGCTCTTGCTTTTGTTGAATTTGAAGATACTACAATAAAAGTTGAAATAAATGGAGTTTTAACCAAGCCAAAAGTTTTCACAAAAAGTAATGGTGTATCCTTATTTACATTTAAAGATGATGCTGTAGTTACTATAGATTGCCAGACAAAAGGAAGCTTTTATATTGTTTCTATGCCAAATCAAGTTAAAACAAATACAGGTATCTATTTAGTTATGCAAACCTATAACAGTCACAAATTTAACTTTGAAGTTAACCAAGATGTCTATCTTGCATACCCTTTTACTTATCATATTAAGGGAACTGTCACTGCTAGTACAGGTAAGATAAGAATACGAAGAACGCTTGTTGAAGAAAGTGGAAATAAAGTCTATACAACTGATGTGGCAGGTGCTAATTTTGAATATAGTCCAGTAGCTTTTACAACTTATTTTATAAGAACAATTGATACTTCCACTATTAAATTAACTGGAGAAACATTGTGCAATACTGAATTTACCCCAACTATACCTACATCTTACGTTAAAAAGTGGAATTCTATCGATGAAAATTCAAATTTTGAAAAGAATGCAGCCTATGGTGGATCTGATAAAAATCTTAAAGAAATTGAATTAGTTGATTCAGCTGAAGGTGATGATGGTGATAATAATGGTGATAATGATGATCTAACGCCTTTAGAATTTCATTTGAATGGATTAGTTAATGGAAAGCCAAGACCAATAAACATATATATTGAAAACAAAGAATACTCATCTCAATCTAAACTTTTAGAAGCACAACAAATTAAAATCTTCAATAATCTTGATAGTAATGCAGATTTAAGTAACTTTAAGATTACTCTCAAATATGATGAATTTAATTTTAACTTTGATCAAGAATCATTGCCAGACGCATTTAAGGGCAAGGTTGATGTAACATCAACCGCAAGTAGTAGAAGTCCTGAAAAAAAGAAAGGTTTGTCAACTGGTGCAATCGCTGGAATTGTTGTAGGATGCGTTGTTGTCGTAGGTGTCGTTGTTGGCCTTCTAGTATACTTTTTGGTAGTCAAAAAGAAAAAAGTTGGTAATTCAGCATCTGAATCTCCTTAAAGAAATCAACCACATTTCAAAAAATTAATTAAATATTTCCCTAATGGGAAACTCTAATTATTTACACAATTATTTTTTTAATGATTTTTTTTTTTTTTTTACAAAACATTTTTTGATTTAATACATTGCAAATCTTTTTGAGAATAAAATATTCTTGAGTTGCATTAAGCTGGTTAATAAAAATTGAAAAACGCGATGGATTTATTCAATATCACTAACTTTTTTAAAGACGACGATCTTTTTTATATAAATATAAATCCTTTATTTTTTATATATAAAGATATATTTATAAATGTTTCTTTGAAGTTTTAGTAAACTAACAAGACCAAATACTTTCCGTTATCATTGATTAATTCGACATTAAAAATATTATTATTAAATATGTATTTATCTTCTGTCATCACTGCTTTCATTTTAGAAAATGATATTCTAATATTTGTAAATATATTCAATTTTTTCAATTGTCATAACTTTAATTGCTGACGAGAACAGATAAAAATATGAATTTCCATCTATTTTAGATAAATCATCATCATTGCCTTCCTGTGCAATTATCTTCAGAGATGGCTTTGAGTCAATCTGAACGTTTTTATCCAAGTAACACAAAAGGCTGTTGAGACTGCTAAACAAATTATTTTTACTCGAAGAGGCAGAAATGATATCAGCGATGATCTTCTGCTGTTCCTTAACAGCAATAGTATTGAAATATCCAATAGAATTGCTGTCTTCTTTTATTTTTAAAGGTGTCACTTTTTTTTGATTAGAACTGATTACTTTGTTTGAGCTATTTCAATTTATACTTTTCTTTAATTTTTTGTTTGATGCATTCTCATTTTTACCAGATTTGTTGTCATCATTAGAAAAAATGAGACCTCTTTTATATGTTTATCTTTTTTTAATTTATAAAATATAATTTTATCTTCATCATTACAGCTATAATGGCTCGAACTCTATATAAATAATATGATCCATGGAAAATTGCTGCTTCTGGTTGATTTTGATTTGGAAAAAAATGTATAGATTTCATTGGTAAATGGAAAATAACAAAAGCCAAATCAATTCCTAAAATTTTTTCTCTTTTTTGGAATAATATCATTATGATGCTTGTGACCTTATTCAGATTTATTCTTTTGGGAACTTAATGATTTAATAAAATTTATACCTTGTATGTAGCAATATGGAAGATAAATTTGAATAATAGTAGATTTTTTTAATTATTTAAAAAAGTGATGAAAATTTTATTTGCCTCAAAAAGTTCAAGTAAAATTTTTGCCTTGCATTGAAAAAACTACCGTAATTTATTTTTTTTAAACTATTATTCCAGCGATAATTATTCAAGACTACTTGTCAAAAAAGAGGAATATGCAATCATCCATCGCCTTCATCGATGACAATAATTCTTCTGCAACAAGCTTTATGAAATTAATTCAATTATTTAAAAATCAGAAAATTATGAATGATAAACATGAACTAAAATCATTGCTTCATATTCTTTCAAGTATTATAGACTATCACCACTACGGACCAAATTTCTTCGACAAGATCAAAAAAATCATCGTATTTTTCGATATTCAACATTTTCAAAGGTAACAAAAGAATCATTTTATTCCTTCTTAATGAGAATATACTGACAATGAACAAAACCATTATATATCTATCTTAACAAATAGTGACAAATATAAATATGCTTTTTATCGAAAGTCCAATTGGAAAATCTACTTTTGAAACAAAACCTTTCTTAATTAACAAAAAAAAAATATCTTTAATAGAGTACGCTGCTTTCTCTGGATCTGTCAGCATGTTCAAATATTTGCAAAGCAGTGGAATTAAAGCAAGTCTGTAACTCTGGATTTACGATGTCCATGAAATTACTACTAGATTTTAATAAAACGCCGTTATATAATGCTATTGAAAATCTAAATGTTGAAATTGTTCAACTTTTATTAATGAATGAGAAACTTGATGTTAACATTCCAACTATTTTAAAATCACAACAATCGCTGGAATAGTATTTTAAATTAAAAATATTTTATTTAACTCACAATTTAATTATTTTTTCTTTGAATATAATATATACAATTTATTCAACGTGATAATATAAAAGTGGATATAGAAAAAAAAAAAAAAAAAATCATTTTTATTTTCTTGTTAATATAACAGTTTATTAACAAAATCTAACATCAAATATTTCAATATCAAGTTTCAAAAATATTTAAAATCAAATAAATCAATAAAATTCAAAATTGAATATTTAATTATTCAAAATCAATTTTTTCAAAAAAATTTAAAATCAAAATTTTCAAAAAGGGCAATCGGATTTCTTTCACCTCAACTTTTTAAATGGTTTATGTACTTCAAAAAGTGGTGTGTTGTAATAATTATTAACTCAAAAAGTTAAAAGTTTAAAAATATTTCAATTAAAATTTTCAAAAAAAAATTAGAATAAAAAAAGGAGAACGGAGACGGTTTTTTTTGTACGTTAAAAAATATATTAAAATAATTTTATACACACTATCAATAGTCATTTATTCGATATTTGTTATTATTAATAATTTTTAATCATATTTAAATAAATTTGAATTATTAAAAATACATTTATTGTTCAAATAATAGAAATTTTATGTTATCTGTATCTGATTTTCATAAATAGGTATGTGAAATTAAGAAAACGTTTATATAAAAGATTAGTGATGGTATGATAACCCAATTGACCCTGCCAGAAAAGAAATTCAGCGTATGCATTTTTATTTATTTCCAATGAAAGAAAAAATAATCATTAAATTTTTTTTGAAAGATTTTGAATAAATTATTTATAACTATTTATTTCTATTCAAATTCTCTCAATTAAAATATTTATTTGAGATAATTTCTTTTTTTTTATGATTTTCATGAATTTTATTTATGGATAAATTATTCAATATAAACCAATTACACTGCTATTTATACAAATATATTATTTATTTATGTTTATATAAAAAATATAAGATATAAATATTTCATTTATATAAAGATAAAAATGGTTCAATTATACATTCTCAATCATCAAATAAGAAATTTTAAATTAAATATTATCGTCTAAGAGTCAATTTTGAGAACAATTTCAGATAAAATAAATCTTTCATATTCAATTATTAATTTTCATGAAATTCCATCATACAATGTATTAAAGTAGGATTTTTCTTACAAAACATTTGTATTTCTGTATGATAAAATCTGCATTTATATTAATTTATCAAAATGAAGCCTTTTATTAAATAATTTTATTATAATTTTAATATTTATTAAAATTTGCAAGTTTTATTAATTATTACATTAGTAATAAATAACATTTCCCACCTTTTCTTTACTGTTTTAGCCTTTTTCCTCAATCATATATATCATATGTTTTGGCTTCAAATTTGAAATATATCATACAAAAAGCCAATATTTAATCAATTTAACAGGCTGTGTAAGCTCTTTTAATTTTTTTTTAGATTTGAAAAAAATATTTATAAAATATATACTAAATATTCAAGCATAACATTATAGTATGTCATTATATAAAAATATAATAGTAAAAAAAGTGATTTTTGTCATTTTTGTTAAGATAAAATAAAAATGATAAAGATTATTTTTTTATAGTTTTAATTCAATTTTTTAAAAAAATAAAATGTTATTATCTTATTATATTTTTAAAAACTATATATATTATCACATGATATAGTTGGTATACAACATAAAATAAATAGATAAAATCATAAATTATGAAAAATCATTATACAACTTGCTACAGATTCTTTGTAACAATTTTGATATCTAAATGTTACAAGAAATTGAATTAAAAATATAGCATTACAATTCAATTAATTAAGGAGGTTTTTAAAGAAATTCAAATAAAAATATCTTTATATGTGTTTGATTTAAAATGCTTTGTTATAATAATTATTAATAATAATGCTAAATATAAAATAAAAAAATAATATAATATTATTTTTTTTATCAAAATATTAGAATTTTACTTGTAACAAGTTATGATATTATTTGAATACTTTTTTAATTGAAAAATAATCGATAAACTATTTTAACAATTATTATTTATTATTTAAATATATTTTTAGATTTCTATTAAAAATCTGTCAATTATCAATAATAACTTAAAAATTTTAAAAAGATTCTAATATCATTACAATTGAAAAAAAATGAAATAAACAAAAAACTAGATTTTAAATATATAACATTATATAAGTATAATTATGTTGTATTTTCCTTTTGAATAATAAAAAAAGAAAAGAAAATGATTTTAATTTTTAAATAAAAGCATTTATGAGAGGTATTCACTTTGAGGATTTTGACTGTATTTTTTTAAAAAAATACAGTTATGTATAAAATATTGAAGCAGTATAAAAAGTGGAAGCACTTTTTTAAAAAATTTTCAAAATTTTTTTTTCAAAAATCAATTTTTTTCTCATCAGATATTAAAGTTATCCAAAAGTGAAATATACCAAAATGCTAAGCGTTTAATACTTTTTATAAATAACTATGACATTTTTATATTAGACTAAAGTCAGAGAATTTTTCGAATGAAGAAGAAGAGAAAATATAATGCATTTTATTAGTAGCACTGGGCATTATTTCAAAATTAAATTGGATATATCGATTCTATATATGCTACCACATAATAAATAAAAATAAAACTATAGCCATTATTATTAACATTTATGATAAAAATAGAAATTTATTTTTTTTTTAAGGCCGTTTAAATTTTATGGAAATTTAAAATTGTTGAAATTCTTGTTTTGAAGAGTAATTTAGTTAAATTAGTTTTTCACTGAAATAAAACATTCTAATAACTAAGTTAAGATTATATCAAACCTTAATCATATTCATTATTTATTAATTTATATTTATAAAATAATCAATAAATGAATATGATGAAAAATTTAATTATTTACAACAAATATATCATTTTTGTGTTACGATAAACGTGAGAATATAATTAGCATATGTCACAAATATATTACCCTAATTATTACATTTTGAATCTAATTATATCTTTAGATGAGTCGGATTTGATGACAAATAAGGGAAATTGACAAAATGAAATAAAAATTCATTTTCAAGTAAAAAAAAACTAATTTAATAGGATTATATCATTATTTATTGATTTAAAAGTATTGTAATTTATATAATATTCATTTATTAGTTAAAATGAATGATCAATTCTGATCATTTACATATTGTGAATTTACATAAAAAAAAAACCTAAATGTACAATAAAAATAATCATACAAAGCCTAAATTAATATCAGATAGCAACTATTAAATCCTTTGATACTATAAAATAAAAAAAAAAAAAAAATAGAAATACTTTTTTTAATACACCATATTCGTTTAAAAATCACAGACGTTTATTTTATCAATTTCAAGAATACGATTGTATCTTGGTACATAATTCATATACAACATGTTTTATTCATTTATAACGTGTAATTTATAGATTTAATTATTTTTTTTATTCAAACATAAAAGTGTAATGATTGAAAAATAAGATATTTACATTTCTAATTTTGAAATTAGCATTCTACTTAAAAAAAGTAAAATAGAATAGGGGATTCTTGTAGTAATGATCTTCATGAATATATATAGAAACATTTATTAAAGTTAAATCCAACTAGAAATCATTTTTATCAGACTTTCAACAATTTTAAATTTCCATAAAATTTAAACGGCCTTAAAAAAAAAATAAATTTCTATTTTTATCATAAATGTTAATAATAATGGCTATAGTTTTATTTTTATTTATTATGTGGTAGCATATATAGAATCGATATATCCAATTTAATTTTGAAATAATGCCCAGTGCTACTAATAAAATGCATTATATTTTCTCTTCTTCTTCATTCGAAAAATTCTCTGACTTTAGTCTAATATAAAAATGTCATAGTTATTTATAAAAAGTATTAAACGCTTAGCATTTTGGTATATTTCACTTTTGGATAACTTTAATATCTGATGAGAAAAAAATTGATTTTTGAAAAAAAATTTTGAAAATTTTTTAAAAAAGTGCTTCCACTTTTTATACTGCTTCAATATTTTATACATAACTGTATAAAAATTAAAGCGCATTTATTTAATAAATGATACATTAAAAATTGCAAAATTATTTATGCGCTAGTTTTTGAGAAAATTCGATTTTATAAAAAAAATTATTTTTTTCAATGTTTATGAGCCATTCAAAACCGTAAAATATCGTAGAAAAAAATTGAAAGAAAAATGTTCCAAAATGCCACTTTAATTTTATTAAAAATTTTGAATATTTTTGTAATTATATGTACGTTAAAAAACGTTTATTTTTTATTTTGAGTCTAATAAATGAAACATATTTTCCAAAAAATTGGCCGCATAAAATCATCTATATATTTTTACATTTAATAATATTATACTATAGAACATATAATTTTCACCTTAAATATCAATATTCCAGAAATTTTTGCTTCCAAGAAGCAATCAATTAAAAACACAAAATTTCATTTTTATTATCACAGGGATTTAAAAAAGTGATATTATGCTATTATCTTGTTTCTATATCATGCATATTATATTTTTTGCTATGCAGTTTTTATATTTTCTGTTATAAATTTGAACAATTCATTTTTGATAACTTTTTTAAAAAATCCAACAATTTTCATATATACTGAGAATTATGAAATGTTGATAATAGAAATATATAAAATGAATGATAACCTTATATTTACATTGCTTTTTCGAAAAAAATAATTGATATTTAAGTAAATATTATCAAAATAAAAATGATTATAAAAAAAAAAAATATTTATTCAAATTATCTCATCGCCAACAATTTAGGATAGGCTAAAAATACCGAATATTGTTAAATTAATCCGTTTTAAACACGAAAATCATAAAATTAATTGTTTTAATTGACTTTTATTTTTGATCATCCAATCTGATATCTTTTTGTATGAATTTATAAACGTTCATTTCATCGGTTATTTTAATTCATGTTAGTTTGTTGATAATTTGCTATTACTTAAAAAATCAAATTATTCATTAGTTGCTGGAAAAAAAGCAAATAAAATAGATTTTTTCCTTAACGTCTTTTTGTCAGATTTTCCTTTAAAATGAACGTTTTACCTAATATGACATTTAAAATTTTTTTAGGCTTAAGATAATTAAGGTACAAATCCAGTACGTTATTTTTTGAATAGGAGAACGTATATTATTTGAATAGTTGCATGTCTCTGAAAAAGTTTAAATTGACTAGGTTTGTTTTTGACACTTATTTTACAATTTAAATAAACATTATGACATGTTATATGAAATGGATGAAAATAATCATTTTTTATTTAACATGTCATCTTATTCTTTGAGAATGTCAAAAAAAATTACGGTTACTAAACGTACTGGATTTGTACCTTAAATATAAAATAGAATTTATATAATAAAATAAAATAAAATTATATAATGAAACTGGTATTCTAATTTGACATTATAACAAGCATCAAACAGATTTAATTTAGAATGATTTTTTGAAAAGTATATTATAATATCATCAAAAAATAAATACCGATGTTTTACTGAAAGTTTCACTTCATTTCCGGTAACATTTCTCCCGGTAAATCGGTAAGTGTACTGGTATTACCATATACAGGCAGTTTTAAAGGTAATACCTGTACGGTAGAGAACGTTTAAATGCTTACCGATTAGTAACGGTAACCATCCCTGGTTTTTTCAAAGATATTATAGCTTGTTTTCATAATATTCTCTAAAAATCAGCAAAATTTTGAAAAAATTTATATCACATTACATGGGATCCGACGATCAAGTTTTGATAATGTTTAATATACTCTGGAAATGATTAAAAAAAATTTTTTTGAGTTTAATCAAAAAAAAAAAAAAAAAAAAAAAAACATTAATAATGCAATTGTTTGATATAAGTTGTTAATAAAAATATTTTTAAAAAAGTTTAAGTTTTCATTGATTTTGACATAAGTCTGTTCGGATTTTTTTTTATATACGAAAATTTTTTTTTTTTTTTGTTTTTTGACTATATCTTACATTTAGACAACAATAAAAAAAATAATAAATTATTAGCATTGAAACTATTTTCATATGTATAACTACACATTTAGTGATTTCAATTTAGGCAAATATATATTTGTATCAAGAGATCAATATGAAAAAAAATTGAGAAGATCTTGTCAATTTTGAAATATTTAAATATTTTTTAATCTATGTCATTCCTTAAACTAATTGATTTATGCACATATTTGATAAAAAAAAGTTTTTTGTAAGCAAATATAAAAATTATCGATTAAAGCGCTTTTCAATGATGCTTTACTCTCAAATTTTTATTGAAATATTGTTTTTTGTCAGAAAAAAAATTAGATACGTTTTTAATTCGGTTATTTTTTTTTAAAAAAAATTCATTTAACAATATTTGATAATGGGGTGTGACAAAGATAGCATACCAAAAATAGTTGTAGGAGTTTTAAGTGGCTGTCTTCTTGTGGCTTCAATTGTTGGATGTGCAGTTGTTTTCAAACAATATGTTGACAGTCCATGGAAAGTATTAGACAGTGATTCCCCAGCATTTATCTTTCTTATTGTTGTTATGGTTATGGCAATTGTTTCTGCAATTTTTGGTCTTACAATAAGTTGCTGCTGTCGTTGCGCATATTGCTTATACATTTTCATCCTTGTTGTCTGTATTATTGTTGAAATTGTATGCCTTGCCCTTTCATTTTCATTGAAGAAGAAAACACTGGAAAATGCTGGCAAGAATTGGTACGGTGATGCTTTTCAAGAGGAAGCAAGACATATATTTGAAAAAGAAAACAAGTGCTGTGGATACAATCACACAATTTTTGACCAGGCAGCTTGTGCTGCAAGTGATGCAGCTGACTTGATAGGAGATCTCATAGGAGATGGAGATAAAGCTGAAGCGACGGTTGGTAAAGATTCTTGTGAACCAATAATGAAAGATAAAATTAACAAGAGTTATTCAAATTTACAGGTTGTTTCAGTTGTTGTCTTGATTGTTGAAGCTGCAGTAATGATTGCTTCAATCATTTATATTTGTTCATATAGCAGTAAGGCAAAAGTTGAAGGATCTGAACTTGAAGATTAAAAAAAGTGCAGCTCGGAATTATTACTGTTGAGCTATTCTACCGTAATAAGCAAATAAAAGAAAAAATTGAAATTTTCAAAAAATTTTTAAAAAATTATATTTTAATATTTTTTTCAATTGTGTTCTTTAGTTGAAAATCGTATCATTCTTTTAATTATGATAAAAAAAAACTTGGATTTATTAATTTATAAATTTATTATTCTTAAAAAGTTCCATTTAATTATCATAGAATAGATGACGCACTCTCAAATTTTGATCGTTTGAGAAAATTTTTACTTATCAATATAAATTATTTATATTTAAAATTGTTATAATTATTTTTAAAAAATGATTTTATTAAAAAACTTTTTTATTTCCAAAAAATCCAAATATTTTGTGAAATCACATTGATTTTTTTGAATGAATGTTTATGATTTATTTGATATAAAAATAATTTTATCCTTCTTTGTTGAAAAGTAAGAATCGAAAAAATATAAATTTAAAATTTATGATAAATAAAAAAATAAAAGTATAAATGCATTTATTTTTTGAGATATATTTGGTTTAATCTTTTTTCGAAAAACATACTTTTTGCTGTAAAACGAGTTATTTGTTAAATTTTTGATTTTAATGAATATATATTTTATTTGTAAACATTTCCTAAAAAAAAAAAAAAAAACTAGTTTCTTATTGAAAAAAGTCAGTTATATTAATAAGTCAAAAGAGTTTTCGCGGTTCTCTATTAACACTAGTTATTTAAAATTAATTCTTAATTTTTATTTAAAAATAGTGTTTAAAGATTTAGATAAATAGTTTTTTTTAAGGTTCTCCTTCCCAAAAAAAAATGTAAATTATTCAATATTGAATTAGCTCATAGAATAAATAATTCAATAGAGCATTTTTCTGAAAAAGTTTTGGCTAAAAAAAAAAAAAATTGGCCTCAACGATTAAATCTTATTTAATTCAAAATTTTAATTTTTTTTTAATGTTATGATTTCTATCTGTAAAAAAAAAAAAAAAAAATCGATAAGATTTCATGATAATGTTTTTATTCAATAATTTAAAATATATATCTGCGTAAATTTTATATTTTAATTCGTTTTTAAAGACGATATTTATGCATATTTTATTTGTGAAATCTAATTGAATTTAATCTTTTGAATTTGAAAGGAGAACCTTAAAAAAAAAATATTATTAAAAAATTACTAATTTGCCTAAATAGAAAAGAATATAACTCTTTTATCAGCTATAAAACAATTTTATTAAAACTGTTTTTCGAGAACCTATGAAACTTGTACGTTTATTTCCGTTAATTAAAAAACAAGTTTTTTTAACAAATATCTGGTAAATTTTGTTGAATTCCCTCTGGTAAATTGAATTTTATACTTTTTCCGTGAAGGTTTTTTTTTTTTTTTTTTTAATTTTTAACGTACTCTTTCTCAATTTTTAACGTATGGAATTTTTAAAAATTGCCTAAAATACAAATATTACATTTACTAAAATAGGCAAATCTAATGCTTCAAAAAGTTCTTTTTCTATTTCAATATATATAGAAAATAAAATTGATTAATAGAGAACATAATATTATTTTTCTCCATTTTTTGAATTTCAAAGAAAATGACATAAAAATAAATTTTAATTTCTAGATTATTTTAAATTATGTTGTCTTTTTTTGAATTTTTGAATATCTACATTCAATTTTCAAACGAAATCTTTTTCATTTTTAAGAATTTAGCCTCAATATTTATTTATAAATCAATGTAATTGATGACTTTTTATCTAAAAATAATAGTCTTTCAATTATCTCCTCAATTTATTCTTATATCCAAAACATTAATTCAGAGATTTGATAACGATAAAATAGCTATATAAACCTATTTAAATTATATTTTAATGCTATATTTTTTTATTTTATTTTATTATGCTATTTGTAGATTTTTGTATATAAACAATCTTTTTCAAAACTGTTCAAATCATCTCTAACTATATATTATAGCGTTTATATGATTTTTAAGCCTATTATCATCAATCAATTCATTTTCCTAATCATGTTACTACTTGTGCCAATTAGCAAATTTAATTCTTTAGTTCAAAATATATTTTTTAATAAAATATATCAAATATCTTACCCTATAATTTCAAATACATCAAGCAAAACGGAAAACTATGGATATTTAGCATATAGAAAAACAATATCAAATAATAATAACTTAACCCAACTTCCTATTTTATATAATGGAATCCTCAGCAATTATTCTTTAGATACATATTCTAATTCAATTATTTACAATATCTCATTGATTCATTGCCATTTTTGTATATTAGATTCAATTAATGGTTTTTACTATACCAGTATCCGACCACCAAATCATCAATGGTTTGATTTTTCTAATTTTAAGCATATTTATTCAAAAAACTTTTGTCGCTATAAAAATGCTTTTTTTTTGCCCTATTCACAAAAAATTTCTTCTTTTTTTTACATTATGAACATATATTCCTTATCTTTTTGTTTAAATGACACTTTTTTCAATCAATATCCTATTCTTTTCTCAAATGAGTTTCAATATTTCGAAGATATATTGAATTTTACAAGTCTGAATTTTATGCAATTAAATGAATCATATATAGTTTTTGTTGAAAATGTATATATGTTTGATTTTCCAAACCCATATAACGTTGCTTATTTTCCTATGTTTAAATTTGTGAAAAAAATAAAATCCATGCTTAAATCATCTGAGAGCAGTTCAATGATTTATTCTTCAAGTGGTGATAAAAGAATTCATGGGAAAAATTTATTGATAAATGAAATTAATAATTCTTTTGAAAATCAACTTCAAGAAATATCTTTAATTGATAATTCAAGTTTTTCATCTTATATTACCATGTTTGTTAATGCCAAAATTGCACTTAGTTTTACAAGTGAATTAATGATTTTAGCCCCTTTTATGAAAGAAAAAGCCGTTTTTATTGAAATACAATTTTCAAGAATAATATCTCGAAATGTATTATTAGCCAGTGCTTTTGGTCTCAATGTTTATTTGTTTTCAATAACAAAATTTAATATATCACGACAAATCATAAATGATATTACAAAAATAATTAAAAAATCGCTTAATAAATAAGTAGATTGCTTGTTATTTGGATATAGATTATCAGGTTTGGCACTTTTTTTAACATGGCTTGTTAAGTCTCGATTTTCGATATCGATAATTGATTCATTTTTCTGATATCAATATCAAATCAAAAATTTTATCTCTGATATCAATAATGAATAAAAGATCGATTATCAATATTTAAACCTTACGACCGTAGGCCTTTGCTGGAGAGTGCCGTTGTCAAATCCACACATTTAAATTTTTTTTTATTAAAATATCTTAATCAAAAAGAAATAAATTTTAAATTAGTCTTTTTTTATTTAATAAATTGTATTATGAATATTAAGTGTAAATAATGATTTATTGGCAAATATTTTAAGTAGTGATTTTTATTACCCTTCGGACGTAATTTTTATTTTTTAAAATTCAATAGAAATACGTAAAAAATTGTAAAAAATGCCGAACTTGAACGTAATTAAAATATTATTTATCTATATATAATTAAAAAAAAACATACTCTTTATTATTCGAACCTATTACTTTTTATGAAAATGGATTATTCCAATAAGCCATGACTCTCAAAATTAAAATTTAGAGATCTTACTTAATAAATTAATATCAAATTAGTATATTTAATCAAAATGATAAATTTATATAGAGCTTTTGTCCACTAAATAAAATTAAAAATAAAATATGATATGTAATATATTTAAATGAACTTTTATTTAATCAAACTTTACATATTTTCTTTGATATCTCAATGCAAGTTTTATTGTAGCTAAAGCATGATATAAATCTGGTTTCATTGATGTATTTAAATCTGAAATTATAGATTTTAATGCCGAAAAGGCTCTTTCGCACATTGCTTCGCTCGCTGGTAGTGATATAATGCATAAAATCGTTGTTGCAAAAGCGTTAAGTGGTATCGGTTTACTTTCGTTAACATGAGGAATTATAACTTCTTCTTCTATTTGTGATTTCCAGAATGCAGTTGGATTTTCGCCTTCATTATATTTAAATGAATCAAGATAATAGTCAAATAGAGCTGGAAGATATGTAAAATCAGGTGTTGGGTTTTTTTCAGTAGCTTCTTTCGTTATATCAAGAAATGTCTTCTTCAGAATCTTCCTTTTCTGATGCTTATCTTTATTATCATTCAACATTCGAAACTGATTAAGGCCATTTGGTGTAAAAATATATGCTAGTTCTGACACAGTTATATCTGCAGTCTGCTTGAATCTTCGCCTGAACACTTCAAGTAATTGATCTGCAATTGCATTCTTACCTTCTGTCGCCATTTGTTCGAGCTGTGACTCCATTATTATTTTGTGAATTAGAACCTCTTGCTGAAGGACAATATCTCCCTCGATGTGTTCGGTAAATTCTGCTAAAACTTCCAATGGAACTGTGTATGTTTCCCATTCAATTGGGATCTCAAATATTGAGGGGATATTTGGTCTTTCTGGTTCTTTGTTTATCTTCTTTTGTTGAAATAATTCCAAGTTTTTTTCGAACTTTTTAAATTCTGGTAATGCAATTGTTTGTAGTAAATTGTCAATTATTGAACGATTGTCAAGTATAAAACGTGCACATGTCGATAAGGTATTCCATCTATTTGACATAAAGTTTGGAATTTTTAAAGGACAATATTTTTTGAATTCCTTACTTATTTTCATTAAGTAATGTATAATGTCTACAACATTATTTAGAAAATCTTGTAGAAACGGTAGATCTTGAATTAAATCATGAATACAAAGTTGTGAAGTGTGTGCAGCACATGCAATACGTAGAAAAGCCTCTCCGATCATTGATTTGATGGAATTAGGATCATGTGGATCATTATTTGTTAACGCAGATTTCAAATTTGCTGCATTATCACTAACTATACCACTGATTGTAATGTTATGTTTTTTGCACTCTTTGATGATTGAGGATGTTGCTTTTGCAAGAGTGCTGCTTGATTGAACTTCTACGTTTTGTAGTCCAGCAAGTCTTAAACCTGTTGGTTCAATAAGTATATATGCATATGTATGTTGGTTTAAGAGAGTTGCTCCATCAACTGCAAGTCCACATATTCTTCCACGCAGGTCTTCTAAACCATTAAACAACAAAACACTTGCATGTTCTATAATCAATTCGCGAAGCTTATCTTTGTGAGGAATTTCAAATTTAGGATTTAATGAATGTATGAATCTTTCCCAAGCTGGAGCTTCAAACTGTGTATAAGGAATATTTAAATCTGCAATCAGTTCTATTAAACTCTGGTGTTCTTGAGAAATCCTTTCGTTTGGCTTGGACTTGGGAAATATAAACTGGAAATTAAAATCTTCTTTCTGTACATCAACTTGACCAAAAGCTTCTAGTATATTACAGCAATGAACCTTCTTAAGATTACTAAATCTTTCTTGACAAGACTTAACGTGTGCTGCTGCATTTGTGCAATTATGGTAATCACGATTACAAATGTTACAGTGAAAATCAAAGACTTTTTTACCTTTCCTTTTTCCTTTGGTAGGAATGCTGTAAGAGTTGAGGCGTGTCCATAACTCTGTCATTATATAAAAATGAAATTTTAATGCGTTTAAGTTTAAAAAAATAAACGCAAATTTTTGGGAAATTAAAAAAAAAAGCAAAACCTCTTTTTTTCGAACCGCGGACTTTTAGGGCCAAATTAGGAGCCACCCCACCCTTTAACGCTCCTCCCTCAATGAGCTTAAGCCACTAAGCTATCGCTCTTTACAAAAGGTGGTTATATTTATTATATATAAAGATAAACTTTTTATTAAGAAAATAAGACGTAATTGTGAAAACTTTTTCTATAAAAACGTAGACGTAATCGTTAAACGTAAATGATTTTTTATTTGGTCAAATAAATTGAAAAAGTTTGGTCATGACGTAATTATAAAAATTGTCGAAGGGCAAGATTTTTACATCAAATGAAGTTTTTTGAAGCAATGAATAAAATTAAATATTAGCAAATCAAAAATATATACAAGCATTTATTACCGAATATAAATTAGAATTAATAATTCGTCAATTCTTTCATAAAATTGTGAAATCGGAGATTTTTGTCACATTTTGGAATAAATTTAGCAATTCAGTTCAGCGTTGTTTATCGATACGACTAAATACCGGTTACCGAAGAAGTATCGGTATTCGGTAAATATCGATACTTTTTTGCTCGGTATTTTTTAGTATCGATACAAAAGTGCTTCGGTATTTTTAGAGTATCAGCGGTTATTAAAAAAGTACTTTATAATACTTTTTATCAGTATCGATACGGTATTTTAATATATAAATTTTATTAATAAATAATAAAGGTACCTAAACTCTATTTTTTCGGACAATACCTTTTATATATTATTTAATTATTTTATAAATACTTATATTTATTTATATTTAAATATATTAAAATTTTATCTAATAATTTCCAGTATAAATAGAAATTTATTTTTGTCTAATTTTGATTAGTTTACAAATTTACAAAATTGAAAAAGTTTTAAAATGATTGTTTTATAAATTTGAATAAAAAATCTCTTTGATTAACATTTTTTAAATAAATATATACATATAAATGTTTACATATATATATTTATTGTTATTAATAGTCTTTTTGATTATTTTTTGAGAATCTAAGAAAATTATCATTTTAATTATTGCATTTTATAATTTAATTGTTATTATATATATTAATATACATTTTAAAATTATAAAATATCTTATATTGTGAAATGAAATTTATAAAAATAAGATAAATATATTTTATTATTTGAATGCATTCTGAATATATAAAATTAATATTGTGTAGATATCTTAAGCAATTAATTAATATTATGTTCAACAATATAATATACATGATTTAATAGTATGGAATATTTTGTAAAACTCAATGAATATCTAAAATCCCTATTTAGATTAAATGTATCGAGAATTTTTCAGCAAATTAAAAAAAAACTTTCGTAACTGAATTTTAATGATTTTTCATTATTTCATATCCTAACAAATATCAAATATATCATTTGATATCTCATATTATATATTATATATCAATATATAAAATGAATTATATATTTAATTTAATATAAATAAAATGTAATTTAAAAATATTATTATTTAAATTTTTTTATAAATTGAAAGAAAAACTATAATAAAATTTTCACTTCTCAATTATAATTTTTGGTTAATTTTCCATATTTTTCTCAAAAAAATTGGATTATAAATAAATATATTATTATTTTAAATCTTTAGGTAATTTTGATCGTGATTTCAATGCATTCAAAATTGAATTCTCTTAGATTGACGACTTCACCTTTTTTTAAAAAATTGAATTCGCTTAGATTGACGACTTCACCTCTTCAGAAAAAAAATTAGCCTTTTTTTCTCCTTAAACCGTCAAAAAAATTAGTATTTTAGCTTTATCTCAATAAATCCTAGATAGTTCTACCAATTAACGAGATATATCATGTAAAATAAAATATATAAAACGATAAAATCATTACAGGAAAATGTATCGAAGGGATTAGAAATTATTTGGAAATTATTGAAATATCGATTTTTGATTTTTCGTGTCTCCACATATTCTTAATTAATTAAATATATTTTTATTTTAAAAACAAACAAATATAATAATATAGAAGAATATAAGTTCAAAAATAAAAAAATAATATTTTAATCACCACTTTTCTAGGGTTTTTAAATTTTTCAAAAAGTAAAGATTAAAAATTCTAATTTCCTCTGTAATGAACCAAACAGGTTGTAAATAGTATCAAACAATTATACATATGATAAGGATTTAAAATATGCTATTATAATTTTAGTAAGTCTTAAAATCACCAACTTTTTGCTTTCAACAAATTGAAAGAAAAGAGTTTGTATACCTTTTAAATAATGAATAAAAATATTACAACATTTGATTATTTAATTTTAAATAAATATTTTAATTATAAATATAATTACTAGCCTATAAAAAGTATATTATTGACTTTCTTCTTCAGAAATCTCGTCATATTCATTTTCAATAAACAATCCAAATTTTCGATATCATTATTATCATTAAAAACATTAAAATTTATATATATTATGTACTTTCCCATATTAATAGTTAATTCGATAGTTCTGGAATGTTATATTTATCTACAAATAGAAATTGACATAAAGATGATAAAATTTACGATATTTCAGAAACCATTGATTATTCAATTATTATGATGATTATTTGTTGTAAAATATGTAATTAAAGAGAATTAACAATATTCATTAGAACCTTATAAATTTCTTTAATCATCTTTAAATGAATCCGATACATTTTTTGTTAAAAAAAAAACCGACAAAAAACCTGACATTCGATACAAATTTTCCACTTTTGTATCGATACTTCGGTTTTTTATCGATAAATACCGTTACCGGCGGTTAGAGCCGGTAATATCGATATTTTACCGGGAAAATAACCGCTACTGGAGAGGATCGATACACATCCCTGATTCAGTTATATTTTATTTATTATATTATTATTAATATCTTTATAAACTAAAGTTAAAAAGTCGGGAGCATTCAAAAAGTTCATCTTTTTTTACTAATTTATAAACAAACAAAACGTAGACAAAATAACCTTTTATTGCCTTTCCTTTGACACAAAAGTTCTTTGGATTCAAATAATTAAGTTTTTATTGTCATTAATTTCAAATTTATGGATTTTTTCAGAGGTCGTTCAACTTATAAAAAGTAATTCAAAAACAGATTATTTTTTAGTATGTTATTATATGATATATAAATATAAAGAGAGAATAATATTTTAAAAAAAATTCCGACTGATCTTTAGATATTTTAATTTTTAATAATTCAATGAAAAGCAATATTAATCTTGACCATATTTTTGACCTAGAAGATAAAAATTAATTTTATTACACTTTTTCTCATTTTTCATAATTCATTATTATATTTATTTAATAATTTTTTTAAGAATTCCATACTTTTACTAGTTTATTTCATAAAAAAATAATTTGAGAAGCATTTATTTTTCTCTCAATTTTTTAAAAATAATTTATTCTATAATAAAAGTGTAATAAAATTATATAATTTATTTATATCTTTAACAAAACATAAATATTAGTTAATTAATTGAATAATTATATAATATTAATATTGCTTATTATTAATTACAATCATTTTAAGAGTATTATTGGAATTATATATATATATATTTATAAGATTGAATAATAAATATAATTGTCATTCAATTTTTTCATTTAAATAAATAAAAATATTGAATAAATTATTTTAACAGAAAAATACTCTCAAATTATAACAATTGATCTATATCAATAAATATCTAATATTATGATAAATTAATTGAATAATCAAATTAATAATATATATATAAATATATTAAAATATATTAAAATCTTTAATTTGGAGATGATTGTATAGGAATTTAAAATGCAATTTTATAATGCAAAATTGACTGGAAGAAATTTCCTAAAAAGTTGAAGATAAAATCATATTACAATAACTAACCAAAAGAATAAATACCAAAAACCGGTGAATAATGTTTGATGTCAAAAAACTGAAATTATCTAATAATGCAATTCAGAGACCAATAATCATTTAAATAGAATGATTCAAGGTATTTATAACGAGTATATGAATAATAATATAATTTATCGTATTAAATCTAACAAATCTTAAAAATTCAAAGATAAAATCAGTAATGATTAATATTATTTCAAAAATTAAAAAAATCATATTTGACTACAATTTTACATTTAACAAAACAGAATAATCCTATAAATTATGATTATATAATTTTTTTGAAACTTTGTTAAATATTTTTTGGTAAAAAGTTGATTGCAAGTAAAAAGTTACGTTAAAATCACTTCACTGAACGACCTCTATTTTTTCCCAATAAAATGCAAGCAAAATATTATTATTCATAATCATAATAGCTTGAAAGCAAAATTAATTCGCCATCAGAAGTTATTATTAAATTACAAACACCTACTTGAGAAATTTCAAAGTATTCCAGCTCTTTTATTATATCTATCTGATAATTAGAATCCCCGGTTTTTCTGCCTAAAATTATCACTAAATATCATGTCGCAATACCAAAATTAATTATTAAATCTATAAAAAAATCAATATATATTACTTTAAATATTCAATAGGAATTCTCAACAATTAATAAGAAATAATTACTTTTAAAATGCAAAAACAATTAATTTTGCTTATTTACTTGTTATAGAATTCAAAATTAGCAGGATTTCTTTCTGATATTTAATAAAATAAATGTTTTTATGCTAACTAATTTTTGTTTTAATCTCTCAAAAAGCTCTTTCAAATAAGTCGGGAGTGAACTGAGTTATGAAAAAGTTAAAAATTTAATTTTTTCAATTAATATATTTAATAAAAAGTTCCTATCGTACTACCGACTTTTTTACTATAGTTTATTTATTTTTAATCAATTTAAAAAAATAAAATTCACATTTTACTCGAGCCTCGCCATTATTTTTATATTTTATTATTTTTTAGAAATTGAAACAAATATTTGGATTAAGGGGGACCTTTCCCCGTTTACTATTATAAATTGAACGATTAATATTTGACTTGAATATTATCGTTTTAATTCAAATTTTAATTGAAAATTTAAAAATGAAATAACTCAATGTAAAGATTTAAGGTGATTTTGATTTTTGGCAATCATATTATGTAATAGATAGTTTAGAATATCTAGGCCTCAAATATCAAAAATTTATATCAAATAATGAAAAATGATGATTGTTTGCAAAATTCTTTGATGCTTTAATGCATGTAATATATTATTTACTAGTTTGAGACCTAGATTATTTAATTTGGCTTACATAGTTTCTATGTATATAAAAATAATATGATAAATAATTTTATGGATTGAGTTATTTCATTTTTAAATTCTCCATTATAAAAATACATTGAAAATTGATCAGAGCAAAAATGGTCCTACAGCTGAAATAAACTGTTTTTGGATTTAGATATATATTTATTTATTTATTTCTATTATAAATAAAGTAAACATGCATATTTTTATTATATTGTTTTGCAAATGAATATTCAATTTTTAAAAAAGAAACACATTGTTTTTATTTAAAATATGTATATTATATATGATGTAATTTGTTATATTAAATAAACATATTGCATTCAATTTTTTATAATTGCTTAGTCCATATTTAATTAGATCAATGGCATCTTTTAAATATTTAAATTTTTATTGAACAAATTGAAATAAAAGATATTTGAATAAATTGAATTGAATGATTGTTTTGAACGAATTGAATGATATTAATTTCACAAAACAATAATAGTGATATTTATTCTGTGAGATTTCACTTATTTGATTTGGTATGTATTTAACTTTTATATTCAAATCGAAACAACCTAAAATATCAAATCATTAAATGTTTTACACATCGCGATTATGAGTTTCTTATTGATATATATAGATAATTTAATCAAACAAGATTAATAGCAGCAACAGCTTCTGATATCAATATTTTTTCAGCGTCAGAAGAATATGAAAAGAAAAGTCCTTTTGCTGTAATCGAATGCTGCAAAACATTATATTTATATAAAATGTTATTTGATATAAATATGCAAAAAATCATCATAACAAACAAAAAAAGAATTCGAAGAGATAAAAAGATTTGCTAATATATTGACTCAGATGGAAGATAATGCAGAATGCGAAAAGTTAAAAGAATGAATAGATAATGACTTACATAAAGATTTGTACAATTCTGAGGAAAAAGAAGGTGAAATCTCATATTAATGAAAATTTATTAATCTAGAAGATATAGATATAATAATAACTATCTCATGTATTCAATTATACTAATCATTAAGTAAAAAGCTGATATCAGTATTCATTCAGACTCCATTTGATTCGGTTTTATCAGTCGTATAATTTATAGGAAGAAATTGATATTTCATCTTGACAACCTATATATACAGGAAACAATTAAAGGTACCGAAGGTCAAGTGTACATCTAAGATTACCAAGAATAGAAAAAAGACAAAACCAAATTAATTAAGAGCAAATGCATGGCTTTCAATGGATAAAGTTTCTTAGATTAGGTATTTATTTTATATATGAGATGCCATAATATATGAAATAAATGAATAAGAAACAAAGAAAGACGTAATAATTATAAAAGAAAAAGATTTTAATGGAGAGAAATAATTATATCTACTCTTTAACTTTAAAATTGTGGAAGAAATCTTTGAAGAATATAAGATGAGAAGCAAATACATAAGAGTGAATGGCAAAATACAAAAAATATATAGTTTAGTAAAAGTAGAGAAATACATTTAATTATCTCTTTATTTTTGTTTATTTCGACTTGATATGATTATTATGGTCAAATAGGTCCCAATTTGAATTTGGTTGGAAGGAAAGAGTCGATTTTGGTATATAAGTCTGATTTAATTGTTAACCATTTAAAATTAATTTTTCTCATGACTCATTTGAAATAATTTAGTTTTTTTAATTATTTATTATATTAAACATCATGAATTATTCTATTTTATAGGTTATTTGAAATAAAATTGTGTTATTTATGCTTTTTTCATTTTTTTTTTTTTAAGGGACCACTAATATATTTTTTTGTAAACATTTCAATATTGAAAAAACTCATAGAAAATAAAATTCAATGGTTATTATTTCGGAAAAAGTTTAAAACTTTAAAATTTCACCATTCCGATCATTTTTGTAAAATTTTTATATCCTTTCAACTTTTAAATTTTTATTGAAAAAAGGGAATAGGCTTAAAAGAAGAATAGAAATAAATGATATATAATTTATATAATTTATATATACCAAAATATTGCAAAAATACTCAACAAATAATTTTTTTTAGGGGAACTTTTTTTAGCCCCCAAAAATTGAAAGGAAAAATGGGGGAAAAAATGTAAAAATGTGTTTTTTAGCCCCCACTTTTTTGAAAACTTTTTCAATTGAAAATAATCGTAAATATATTTAAAAAAAAGAGCAAAAAAAGCATATTAAAATAAAATAAATGCAAAAAAAAGGAAGTTATATGTTAAAAAACATATAAAGATAAAAATAAAACGAAAAATTCTAAAAAACATCAATAATTCTTGATGATTACTTTATTTCGATAAACAATTTAATGATAGATGGAATAAAAAGGTAAAGAATCATTAACTCATACTGGAAATTATATATTATCTCAAAAAAAGCCATAAAGCTGGTGCTTATATTAACATGAATAAATTATTATATTTCATATTCATTATAAAAATATGAAAGTATAATGTCTGGTTTAAGTTTAAGATCTTTTTGGGTAAAAAGAAAAAGCTGCTGCGTTAAATAATTTAATTAAATTGATCCCAAATAAGAATTAGTGTGTTTCACTTATTACCCAAATTTTTGTGAGAATATATGGCTATAATAGAAACTTTTTGAAAATATTTCGACCATATAAACTATCAAAAATATATAAAAAAAATCGTTTAGTAAAAGCAAAATAAAGTCGTTTAGTTTTTTTTCATGAACAACAAAAAAGATTAAAAATAGAGAAATTCTTTGGTGAATAAAATAATAAACGATATTCAAAAATAATTACACATAAATAACCAAAAACGCAAAAAAAAAAAAAATTGAATATATAATCTTTGATTAAACAAATCATTATATATACAGAAAATATTATGAATAAAATCTTTAATCATTGTATTTCTATCAAATTCAAGAGATAAGATGTCCTTTTTACCTATAAGTAGAGATAAATAATAATATTTTTTTTAATTTCAACCAATTCTATTTATTTATTTAGTAATATACATATACGAGCAACAAAGAAAAAATATTTTGGGAAATACTTGTGAAATGTAAAGTCTATGGGATGAAAAACACTTATGAATAAAAAAAAATGGGGGCTAAAATACAACTTTCAATAAAAAAATAAACAAAAAATCATTTAGCCCCCAAAAAGAAATGTGATATGAAAAATGGGGGCTAGAATGCATTTTCCCTTTTTTTTAAGTCAATTAATTTTGTGATAACTCATAGAATTTTTAACACAGAATTTGATAGTGGTCCCTTAAATAAAATGAATTTGTTTGATGTCTAAAAGGTATTATTAACTTCATAATAATAGTTATTGCAATGCATTACTCATTTCCATGGTTCAAAGTTTTATTTATCTACTATACACATCGATTTTTTAAAAAAAAAAAATTTGTCATATTTCAAAAGATATAAGAATGAAATTAAATTAATTAAATTAATTAATTTAATATTTGCACCAATCATCTATAATATATAATAGAATAAATGTCATTATTATTGTTCAGTGACTAAGATATTATCATAATTCAAAATCAAATAAACTATTGAAAATTTTAAAGTAAGTTATAGAATTTATTTTAAAATTTTAAATGCTCATATATCAATTCTTGATTTTATCATAATAACAAAAACGATCATTATAATGCAAATGTATGTTTTTATGAATATAAAATTAAAAATTGATAAAAATTACTGATGAAATATCGAGATTACATTTGAATTACGTTTATAATAAGTTTAAATTTATTAAAAATCTTGATTTTTATCCTTTAAAAAACAAAACTAGAAAAAAGTAGTAGTGTATTTTTAAATCTTATTAAATATATCATGTATTTGATGCATTTTTATTTACCATATTCATATCAATTTAAAAATATCATTAATAAATGACAGATTTTTAAAAAGCTTTCTATCAATTTTTTTGTTAAAATCATATGTGAAAAACTATGAAGAATGTTATTTAACGATATATTACTTTCTGTCTAAACTGAAAAACTAAAAAATGCGATTATTAGATATCAATCGTTGATTTGAAAATCGATGAGTTGAACTTTTATATCGCAATATGTAATGTATATTTTGATCATGCACAACACTCACGCACTTATATGCTTATTTTTGAGGAATTAGCCGCAATCTAATTATATATATTGAGTAGATAAGGAATTTTCGGATGAAACTCACGCCACTTTAATCTTCATCAGTCAGTGACCAAAATATATTTTTTTGGGATTTTTTCGCTGCATTCTTTGCATTGATTGGTAAAAAAAACTCACTATTTTTTGAATTTTCTCAAAAAAAATCACTATTTTTTAAAAAATTTTCAAAAAATTCACAATTTTTTTTTATTTTTTTTAAAAAAACGAAATGTGAAGTGAAAAAAGTGGAAAATTTTATTATCTCCCTTATAAATAATACATTTTTTTAAAATCGAAAAATCATATTTTTCTATTCAAAATTTCCCAAATAGTAAGGCAATTAATTCAATTTTTGGTGGGAAAAAACAAAAACGCCGATAACCAGTTTGAATGGGTATTCAAAAAAAGTTTTTAAAAAGTGGATTGAGAAGATTGAGAGGCTTTCCCATTTTGCATGTCCAACCCTGTATCAAATAAAAGAATTTTTATTCCAAACAAAACTCCACCCACCTTTAAAAATTTTCAGTTATTTTTTCATAAAGCTCATAGAATTTAATTTTTTTATTTTTATTTTTATTTTATTTTATTTTATTTTATTTTATTTTTTTTTATTTTATTTTATTTTATTTTTTTTTTTTTTTTTTAATCTCATAGCCTGATAAATTCCACAGCCAGATAAATCCCACAACCAGATAATCCTACCCCCAGATAATATTATCTTAAATATTGACAAGCATCGATGCTAACAACAGATAAACATCGATGCTAACAACAGATAAACATCGATGCTGACAACATATAAACATCTATGCTGACAACAGAAAAACATCGATGCTAACAACAGATAAACATCTATGCTAATAACAACATACAAACATCGATGCTAACAACAGATAAACATCGATGCTGACAACAGATGAACATATATGCTAATAACAACATACAAACATCGATGCTATCGACAGACAAACATTGATGCTTACAACAGATAAACATCTATGTTAACAACAGAAAAACATCGATGCTAACAACAGATAAACATCTATGCTAACAACAGATAAACATCGATGCTAACAACAGATAAACATCGATGCTGACAACAGATAAACATCGATGCTATCGACAGACAAACATTGATGCTTACAACAGATAAACATCTATGCTAACAACAGATAAACATCTATGCTAACAACTGATAAACATCGATGCTAACGACACACAAACATTGATGTTAATAACAGACAAACATTGATGTTAATAACTGATTCGCGTTTTTGCTAATTACAAACTTTGGTTAGTTTTTTACAGAAAGCATTAATAAAGTTTTTTATGCTCTAGTGACTTCATTATACATAGTACCAGGGCCTGCTATAATAACAGAGTTACTTGATCTATAAGCATTGGTTCTATCTCTATCGCTCATTTATAATTTATAAGTTGTTAAACCTTAGTATAAGGAACCCATTTTATGGATCTCTTGTTTGATGAAGCTTTACGGGAATCTGTAGCAGCTTGAGCTGTAGTCGACCCCACTAGGCTTTAACTCACCTCGAGCAAATTGTTCACTAATTTTAACCAACTTATCAGTGACAGATCCCTTAGGCATATGGCTAAATATATTTGCACCTGTCGATGTTATAGCTCCTAATGCTGGATTAAATGCCGTAGCAAATGGAGTGATAGCATGCAATACTGTACCGATAGCTTTAGGATTATTCATTGCATAGTTTTTAGCTCCAATAAGCCCTTTCTTAGTAGCATTCCATACTCTATGAGCAACATTCTTAGCTCCAATAAGTCCTTGATGGACATCATTCTTAAGTCGATTCCAACCGCTAGTGATGAAATTCTTGAATCCCATGTTTTCTTTAAAAATAAATAAGTTTATTCCTCAAAATGCGATTCATTTGCTGTGATATTGATTATAAATCGATCATGTTGACCTTTATGATTTAGATATTGAGCTGTCGTTGTTTTTGCATCGAGATTGTTAGGTGTCTGTTGTAACATTGAGGTGAAATCCTCTTTAGAGAAACCACTATAACATATAATGTCTGTAGCTAATCGCTTAACATTGAGGTGAACAAATCGTAATGTCTGTACGGCTATAATACATGTTAGATTAAAATGCCTGGTCTTAGTAAGTAATCGACATAGTTCTGAATTACCATTCTTAAGTAATGGGGAGCCTGCAGTGTCATCTAGTACGAGCAATGTATTGTATGGATATGAGGCTGTCTGATATTGAACTAGCTTGGATGCTATATAAGCTATCCTATCTTCGATTTCCATCAAGGAATGCTTTGATATGATTCTAGCCATTTCTTCATTAGTTTCAACCATCTTAGAGAGCACATGTTTGACCATAGCATAGTATTTAAGTTTTCGTCTAAGATGTCGCTTAAGGTATAGTAATAGATTATCCTCTGCAATGTTTTCAATTGGGGTCTTAAATTTTTTGGATAACACCTCAGCTGTCTTATCGAGCTTGCCTGATGTTGAACAGAAAATGATCTTACTGTAATACGGCTTGGCGAATAATCGCTCCGTTATCATAATATGTCTCCATATCCAGAATGACTTGCCGGTACCCATTTTGCCGATCAGAAAATATATACCATTGGATGAGAATGGATATTCTGGACTAAGTGGTTTTATTAAAGCCATCTCAATATCTCGCTGATTCTTACGTAACGAATCCTCAATTAATTCCTCAACTCGCTTGATTTCAGCCATTTGTATCATATTGAATGAATTTCTTAATTCGATCTGGAATGCTATTTTGATTAAGCCAATATTGACGCTCCATTGTCGATAACTTGGTTGGATGACCCTCACGCATATATTTAGATTTGATAGTGTCTTTGACTAATGAATTGTCTGGCAATAAATATGTAATCGAATAAGTGTCATTCTTAGTGTTGTAGGATCGGATATCTTTAACGATACCTCGCTTGCCATCTTTAATAGAGACAACCAGTGGAACATTTTTAGCTGACTTAACTAGTTTATAACCTGGTACTGTATCAACAGATCCATCACTAGATCTTATTAAGAATTGGTTCCCATAAGGAGAATCAACAATATACGACTCCTTAGATAAATTGGTTCGGTGTTTTCTTAAGGGGCTCTTATCAAGAACAACTCTAACTGTATCACCTGGTTTGAACTTATATGGGTTGTCTTGTTCCATCTTAGCGATGTACTCTAATTCGTCATCTCTAGTAGTAGTTAACGGTAGGCTATGCTTTGCCCAGCCTACCGCGCTTCTCTCCGCTACGCTGCGTTCGCGCTACTCCAAGGGCTCGCGCCCCTGGACCCCAGATTCTTAGTCTGGGTGCGCACAGACCTACCACCCCCGCATTTTGTCCACGCTATGGAACAAAACACAGGGGCTCCTATACTAGGCGGCAGATTTTGTTCCAGCAACGCTATCAAATAGTTCTAACCATCAATGAATTCAAAAAGTTTAAGCCACGCGGTTAATTCAATGCTCTCAAATCACCAATTCAAATCACCCCTGAAAATTATCAATACTGTTCACAAATGAAGAGCTCTCGTAGCAATACAAAAAGTTTAAGCTCACAAATGAAGAGCTCTAGTAGCAATACAAAAAGTTTAAGCACACAAATGAATTCAATAGCATATCACACAAATAAATTCAATAACATACCATACAAATATAATTCAAACAATATCTTCACAAATGAATTCAATAGCATATCACACAAATAAATTCATTCAGTCAATGCAATACAATCAATGCAATACCATCAATGGAATACATCAATAGAATACATCAATGCAATACAATCAATGCAATATCATCAATATAATACATCAATGCAATACTATCAATGCAATACCATCAATGCAATACCATCAATGCAAAACCATCAATGCAATATCATCAATAGAATACATCAATGCAATATCATCAATAGAATACATCAATGCAATACCATCAATAGAATCTTTCTACATTTTGTTTTTATTCTTGTTTTTATTTTTGTTCAAATGAGCTGCGAGCAATATGTAGACTGGAATGTTTTTGAAAACCTCCCTGAAAAATCATTTGAGATTACATACAGTGAAAGAAATTTGCCCTACGGCAAACTTGGCTCTGCCAATGAAGAGGGAACCACAAATGAGACAACCATAGAGAAGACCATAAAGAAATTCATCTGTCAAGCCCCAATTGGCTCAGGCAAGTCAACAGCACTAAGAAAATGGATTTACAATACTGTCCCCAATAATAAATTCATACTTGTAGTCCCTACAAATAATATTGCAATGGAGTTCTACTCAAAGTTGAATGTAGCATTAAATAACAATCACCAAAGAACATAGATGAGATAATAAAAGTATGTGTCAAGGAGGGTGCATTCAAAGAATTTAAAGCAGCTATCACACATTTTGTCCCTGTTGTTATCACTACATTCTCTACTGCATCTAAGTGTCTAGGAGGCATAATTGAACACTTCTACCACCATCAGATAGACTTCAATAAACAGTACACACTATTGATTGATGAAGCCCATTTACTACTGGAGCACATATCTTTGATAGAGATTTGTAGGGAATTCAATAGAGTTGGATTGATTACTGCAACATCATCAGATATTTCTTGTTTGTCTGTATTTGAAGAATACGAGAAGATAAGCCCCTTAGCTGACATCAAGTACCATCGCACAATATATCTATACAAGCTGAAGAGCAATACATCTTTTTACCAGACTTGGATAAGAATGAATAAAAATTGCGATTTATTACACATAGATGGAAGAGTAGCAATTAATTCAGATAATCTGGCAAATACATTAATAATAGAGAAAACTGTGAATAGAAGTAAGGGTGGTCGTCTATTGGAACTCAAAAACTTGACAACAGAAAAAATACTACAATATGAAACAGATACAGACTACATGAAAATAGCATACTGAGCTGATAATACTTTTAATGATACATCAAGGATATTATTTACCGATGATGGAAATATTAGCATATCAAAGTGTGTTAATGAAAACAACATAGCTTATTCAACCGTGAATGATTTAAATAAATATCAAGAGAAAAATGATTTGATATACAAAGAATCTATCGAAGTGCCATTTGAAAATGTACAAGATAGTTCAGGAACGTGGGACGTCAAAATCGATATGGGAAATACAACAACAAGAATTGTTGGGACGTTTACTGATGATGCTGGTGTGGTTCATAATTTCGATTTTTTGTTTGATTTGGTAGATGTTAATCAAAATGATACCGCAATTTGTAGATTAATGGAGATAGATGGAATAACATATGAATGTGGATATGAAAAAATGGATGATGGTTATTGGCACTTTTCTGTCGAATATTTTGATACCAGATTAAGGCTGCGGTTCTGAGGACATTCAAAATTGAGACCTATTCAAAAATTTAATATTTTTTTTAATTCACATGCCATAATAAATTTTAAAAATCATAATATTTTAAGGCAATATGAAAATGAAAATGAACCAAAAATCATTCTTTTAAATAGTGTTCTTAATATTCAACATTTTACAAAGCATCAAAATTTATAACTGAAATATTATTATTTAAAATATGAGCTTTTCATTAATATTTCCAAATATTTATGCAATAAACCAAAAATAAAATCATTTATATTTGAGTAATTCTTAATTTAATTAAAATAAATATACTCTTTTTTATTTTTAGCAAGAAATTTTAAATTTTATTTCTTTTTTTTTTTTACAAATTGAGAGGATGTTGGAAATATTTGTGAATAAATATTGAAATAAATCACAATTTCTCTTAAATCTTACCTTCTTTAATTGAGATGAATCTATCAAAAAGATAAAATAAAAAAAAAATCTTAATACATGATATATTAGAAACTAGACACAAAAAGCATTCATAAATTTCCATATTAAATAATTTAAATATATATATTTTAAATTCAAATTTTTATGTAAATTGTCTTACTATTTTTAGAAAATGAAATTGTATTTATCTTAAAATAAGATACTCACTTATCATCTGCGATATTTAACATAATATTTAGTAATATAATAAGAAAAATATGACAAAATTTCTTGTGAATAGGAAAATAGCCAAAAATCTAGAATAATATTTTCAATCTCTGGAACCAGACACAAAAAGCTTTCATAAATCACCCAATTAAGTAATATGGATTTGTATACAATAATTACAAAATTATAAGAAAATTGTCTTACTATTTTTCGAAATTGGAATTGTATTTAACTAAATATAAAATATTTACTTCTCATCTGCGATATTTAACATAATTCTTAGTCATATAATAAGAGTAATATGTCAATATTTCTTGTCAATAAGAAAATAATGAATAATCTAGAATAATATTTTCAATCTCTGGAACCATACACAAAAAAACTTTTATAAATCATCCAATTAAGTAATATGGATTTGTACATAATAATTACAAAATTATAAGAAAATTGTCTTACTATTTTTCGATTTTGAAATTGTATTTAACTAAAACTAAAATATCATATGATAATTTTCATTATTAAATATGTGAATTATATAAAAAATATTAATATTCAGCTTAATATTTTCTTTTTACTCCTGTTTTAAAAAGATATAATCATTTTGATGATTTCTATTAAAAAAACAATAACGGATGATTTTCAATATGTCTCAAAAAAATAACGAATAGCATTCAAAAAGCTCAATTTTGAATGTCCTCAGAACCGCAGCCTTAACCAAAGCAGAAAAAATACTCAGACAAGATGAAATAGCATTAAAGTCAGATTATTATTCAAAAAGTGAATTGGATGAAAGATTTGCAAAAGATGATATCCCTACAGTTACCAACGAAGATGTTTTTCGTCTAGATTTCGATAATTATGAGGATCAATACGACTTACATTCAAATAGTCAAAGCTTTGTATTTTTATTGTTAAAAGGATTTACAATAAAAGGAACCAAAGTATCAGACAATACACCAATTGATTGTAAATATGTTCCAAAATATAATTATGAAAATAGGATATATACTGATCCGTACTTCATAGAAAGCGGTTCTTCGATAACTCAGATACTATATATATAATGAGTGCAGGATATAATGAAAGTGATGATATTGTTACATTTGGTCTTTCATATTATAATGGAAAAAATTATGAAAAAATAAATATTACGGAATTATATAATGAAGAAAGGACTGTATTTAATTCTAAAGATGTATATTGCAAGGAGATCATTGAATCTAAATACATACCAAAAACAGATTTATTCAAAATAATTCACATTTGTGATAACAAATATTTACCTAAATCGGGGGGATGTCAATTGAATGGAAATTTAAGGGTAAATGGAAACATTTTTAGCGACAACATTACTGAATTAAATAATAAAATAGCTGAATGTGATAACAAATATGCTTTGAAAAGTAAAATTTCTGATATGTCAGCAACGAACGAGTATCGAAAAATGGGTGATTTGAAATATTATACAGAATCAACATTTACGACAACAGATAATGGTCTAGGCGAAAATTTTGCTATTTTAGGAAGTTCAAGTATTGAAGGGTATCGTTTTGTTGGTCATTATATCGACAGAAATACTGGTGAAGCTGCCTATTTTGATAAAATATGGACTACGGACCAAAACTTAGGAACGACAAAATATTGTAATATCGTAGAGGGAGATACAATAATGATGCGGCTTGGGGGAAAGTTGGGGGAAGATTTTCCCCCACATGCAAAAAGATTTCCCCCAAAGTTATATTTTAAACGTCCATAACAAATTTGTAAACTTTTTAAAATATTTTAGAATAAATGATAATTCTTTGTTTTAATTTTTATTTCAAATATTTTTTATTATATTATCCTAGTAAATAAGATTTAACATTTTTAGATCGATATTTTTTAAGTTTCAGTATAAATAATTTATTTTGTTAATTATGAAGTAATTGACTCAAAGGTTTTGAAACATTTCCACAGAATTAGAATTCAAAGGTTCAAAGGTTCTAAATTATATTTATGTCTTTTTTTTTTTTCTCAGTTATAGATATTATCATGATATGGGAGTTAATTCTGTGGAAATGTTTTTATGTATTATATATTTATATTAAATGCATAAAATAGAAATAAAAGTAATTTGATAAAATAAATGTTTAAAATATTTTTTTATTCATTATATGCTTGTTGTTTATAATATAAACATTATTAATGTTTATATTATCATTATAATAATATAAAAATAAAATTGATTTGTGAAGTTGCCACTTGGTATGCTAGGTGTATAAGTTTAAAAAAAAATTGTTTTTTAAAACATATATTGAAAACAATTTAAATGCAAATTTTTATTAATTATTTTTTTTAATTAAGCATAAGATAAAATCATTCGCGCATCAAGAAGTTGCTCAGAACTTCTTAATCTTCGATTTGAATGAATAAGGCGTTGCCTTGATATTGCCCTTTCGCAGCTTGCTTCTGATGTAGCTGCAGAAAGGAGTCTCATTGCAATATCAGCTATATCAGCAAAACTTTCTATTGACATTCTTATTTGTATCCAAGAATAATTATTAGATGTGTTTATATAATCAATAAACGGTTCATCATCATCATCCATATAACTATTAAATGCATGAATTGCATTATCAACTTCATTTTTGGGTAATTTTCTCAAAGCAAGGAAATTTTTCAGCATATTTTTTGCACCAATTAAATAATTTTTATAAGGTCTTGAATATTGAGGTTCCTCAGATTTATCTTCCTCTTCTTCCTCTTCTTCTTCAGAAATGGAAGAGCTATCATCATCGGAATCTGAATAAGCTGTTGAGACAGGTTTTCCATTTTCAGTCATGAACACTGCTTCATCAGAAGCCAAGTTTGTGACTGATTTTTCGATGTTGTCATTTGGTAATTCATCCAAATGGAAAAATTTGCGGTAATTATTTTCTTTGGGATTCATTTGTAAAATATTTCTTCTTCTCATGTCTTCTCTGCCTTCAGGTGTTAAACAATAAGCTAATGTCCAAAGGCCTCCTTCATTGGAATCCAAAGTATATTGTTTAAGAGATTGCGATAGACATAATCCATAAGGATTAGCTTCTTTAGTGTGTAATTCTTCTAAAAAATTGATTGCTCTTTCTAACAATTTAAAAGCAGTCTGCATTAATGTTTTTGGATTCTCAAATGTGGCGACAAGTACTTTAAATACAATTAAAACATCTCTTAGATTTTCTAGATCTTTGATAGGCAAATCATAAAACTCTCTTATCGTTTTTTTATGTTTAAGAATGTAATCAACAATATCAAAGTCGTAAGCCCACCTTGTATCAACATGACTAGGACAAATAGAACCTAATTTGTTAGAATTGTCTTGACATTTCTCTGCAATTTTGTGCAGTTTATCACAAATTTCTTTCAGTTTCTTATTTTTCTTAACTTGACTTTTATACGAATTATGGATGCGATGACACAAACATGGAATCACTAGAACTTTATGAATATCTGGAATGTTATTGAAATGATAAACTGATTTCTTATAATTTGGATTCCATGCTTTTTTTTGCGCAGTGTTACCATCTATCACCACTGATCCAACTGAAATATTTGTGGCCTGTAATGGATACAATCCTCGAGGAATTGCTTCAATATAATCTCTTGTTTTCCCTCCTTTCATCCTTACAATATGATATGGGTAGGATTTGAGTTTTGAAAAAGGAGCTTCGATAACGAAATGAAGATTCTGATTCTTGGACGTTTTTCCCTCATCCATAGCAATAGATACATATGGTATTTGGGAAAAAAGAGCTAATGTTCTCCCATGTTTTTTGAAAGCTGTGGTAGTCATTATGTACTTTAATTTGTCCCGCTTTATTGGGGCGAATGATTTGAGAGCCACTTCTGTTGGTTTTGGACAGCTGTTTAAAGATGCTCCATAAGAGATAAACATTATAGCAAGGTTATAAAACTCTTCTGATGTTAATACATTTAAAGACAAATTCTTTTTCCCAGTAAAAATTGCCATTTGGGTATATAATATATCCTCTGTAATTACTTTTGGTTCTATATCATCTACACTAGCAGTAAAACTATCTAAAGTTAATTGATCAACCGGTTTTCCTGGGGAGCAAATATGTTGACCACCATTTGCAATTGATCTTTTAAAATGGTCCTCACGAGTAGGCTCCATGTTACACTCACAAAGAGTTCCGTCATTACTGAAACATGTTTCACAACATTTGATATAATAATGTTTATCTTCGGCACGGTACTTTTTGAATCTGTGAATAGTTCCAATTTCTAGTTCAGGATAACTAATGTCGCATATGTAAGTCAATTGCTTCAAAGTAACTTGCTTCTTTTTTCTGGGTGGCATAAAAAAAATGATGTTTTGACCACGACCATACCTAAACATTTAATTTTTATTGACCATTGTTGTTGTAATCAGCCTTGACCATGGTCATACTTTTTCAGCCTTTTCTTTTTATATGTTTATGACCATGGCCTAAGATGACTGTTTCATTATATGATATCATAAGTAGTGAAGCAATGAGCCACCCGTTCAGCTCTTTATTACATCTGCTGTCGTAATAAAAACAAGTCGTTGCTTAATATAAAAGACAAAGGCAAATGTTGTTATATGATATTGCAATCACCAGTGTTGTAGTTAAGCAATGAGCCACCCGTTCAGCTCTTTATTACATCTGCTGTCGTAATAAAAACAAGTCGTTGCTTAATATAAAAGACAAAGGCAAATGTTGTTATATGATATTGCAATCACCAGTGTTGTAGTTAAGCAATGAGCCACCCGTTCAGCTCTTTATTACATCTGCTGTCGTAATAAAAACAAGTCGTTGCTTAATATAAAAGACAAAGGCAAATGTTGTTATATGATATTGCAATCACCAGTGTTGTAGTTAAGCAATGAGCCACCCGTTCAGCTCTTTATTACATCTGCTGTCGTAATAAAAACAAGTCGTTGCTTAATATAAAAGACAAAGGCAAATGTTGTTATATGATATTGCAATCACCAGTGTTGTAGTTAAGCAATGAGCCACCCGTTCAGCTCTTTATTACATCTGCTGTCATAATGAAAACAAGTCGTTGCTTCTAGCTGTAAATGTCCTTTCGTCAAATAAAAAATGAACTCAAAACCGAGTGTGAGATGGTTATGAAATAAAATGAAAACAAAAATTATACAAAAATACATAAATATTCAATCAAATATTTAATTTTTTAAATTAAAATATATTATTTCTTTTAAAATAATATTATTTTATAATAAATAATTAGAATATAAGGTATATTTCTGATTTATATTTTAAGATATCTTTAAAATAATATTTTTATTCGGTGTAACTTTTCATAAAACACATAGAATCTACGAAGATAAATAATGTTCGGGTTTTCTATGAAACATTTCACCAAAATTTTCATTTTGCATTTCTACTACTTTCCACTCATTAAGCAATAACAAAATATTTGAATGATTATCCATATATATTAAAGATTTCCCCAAAAAAATTTTAAAAAACGATATTAGAGCCATTTTGGCTTAACACACATTAAACAATTTATTTATATATATTTTCACAAGATTAAAAAGTTTGTTTATTTATAAAAATCAGATTTTAATAACAGGATAAATCTATTTTTATTAAAATTTTGTTAGAACTTTTTATATGAGGTTTCAGAATAATTGAGAAGAAGCATTGAAAATTTACGATCAAAAATGAGAATAAATAACACATCACCTTTTTTTTGCTGTTTTCATTTTGATTAGTGGAACCTGCTCGAACGCGTAAGTCCTTATCGCAATATAAGCCAAAATCTCGCACGAATGATATTTAACAAAAAAATTTACTCAAGATTCTAAGATTTCCGAAATTACGATTTTTATTTTTTTAATTACTTACAATTATCTACTCTTTCATCAAAAATTTGATTTTTTATTACAATATGAATATGTATAGACCTTCAGCATATTTCAAACTTCCTCTCCTAATAATTATTTTTTATAACATTGATATGCATGTAGGTTTTTAACATACTAAAAAGTGTTTATGAGGCTAAAATTGCAGAATTAGAAGCTCGAATTGCGGCTCTTGAAGCGAAGTAAAAAAATCGGTGTTGGCTCTTCAGCTGGATTTAGCGTCGGGTACATTTCAATCGTGGTAAATATTTTTTTGTAGTCATTAATGACAAATGTAGGGATTTTTTACACGGGACGTTAAAGAAGCATAACCAAAGATATAACACCTATAATTACCTGGTGTGAGGAAGAGTATAAGCAATTAGATGAACTACCTTTTACTGATGAGAATGATAACCCTGATATAGGAACCTTGACATTAAATGGTGCTATAGATATCAGCAAAATGTTTAGGGACTCACTCAAGCCTTGTTTCAAGTTGTTAGCTGAGAAGGTCAATGAGCTAGAGGCAGAGTTTGATAACTACCCTACAGTGGATGAAGCTAATGAAGGTTTAGATGTACTTATACGTAGGATAGAGACATTAGAGGGTGAAAATATCGCATTAAAAGATATGATTGCCGCGCTAGACTCAAGAAATTATGCACTTGAACCACATGGACCACCAACACCAACTTTGCCAGATATCTATCAAGGGCTTACATATCATGAAGTTGATGAAAGAGATTATTACATTACTGAAGAAAGACAGCCAGGAGTATTGTATTTTGATTTTAGTTTTGCTACGTATAATGATGATACAGAATATACTGGAGTATTTGATGATTTAGATGATGTCATACACTATGTTAGGCTCAAATGGGATAAAGAGAATGATGAATATATATATTATCTTGATGAATTAAATGGAAATACAGAACCTTTAACTCAAAATTCAAGCGGTTATTGTAAAGTTCCAGATGAATTAAAGGATTCATTTGGTTCATATTATAAACGTACTGCATATCTTAAAGCTTATTCAAAACCATAAAATATCCATGAGTAGGGATATGTACGAGATTCTCGGGGCAGGTACCTGTGCCTTTTCATAGATGGTGGGCATTGAGGTGGGTGGGTGGGGTACCTGTGTCATTTCATAAATGGTGGGCAGTAGTGAGAACCATCGTGGAGAAAAAAATTTTTATTTTTAAATTTTTTATTTTTTTAATTTTTTTTTTTAACTAGTTCGTGTTGACGTGTGGGGAGACATGCTGCTGAAACCGACTAGTATATACTACTTAAATATTTATTTTCACAAATACAAGAAAAGAGTAAAATAATAAAAGAAAATGTTAAAATCTTTTTTAATTAATACAAAAACAAAAAGACGACATAACAAAGAGGAGAATTGCTAAACTCTTTGAAATATTCAAAGTGAGCTCACTTTGTATTAAAAAAATTGTCAAACAATATCGATTTTATCATTTTCAAAACAGAAGAAAACGATGAACTATTTTCAAAAGTTGATGCTTCGAAGGAATTATAAGATTGTTAATTAGCAATATTCAGAAGTAGTAATGTTAAGGATGGCTCCGAGCTAAAGCTCTCCGCCACACGCTTCGCTCCTTAACAGATATACCATATAGCTATGGCACATTCTACTATATAAGGTCGTCCATTTGTGCCGTCCATAGCGTTATGTCCATATTATGATTTACATGAAAATAAGCTCAAATAAGCAATTATAGCTCTAAAATAACATGATGGAGTACATCCAATGAACTATCCGGGCATCCAATAGATCAATAATTATGTTAATAATAATATTAATTGAAACAGTTCGCTTATAAATATAGATGATTTAATATGTTATAGCTACCAAAACATATAACATTAGATGTAAATGATTTCTAGATTGAATTAAATGGAAACAATCCGGCTAATAAAACATATAATAATACCAACTATCTCATTAAATGGGAACAATCCGGCTATCGATTAAATGGAAATGATCTCTAGATTGAATTAAATGGAAACAATCCAGCTATCGATTAAATATAAATGATCTCTAGATTGAATTAAATGGAAACAAGTCCAGTTGTCCCAAAATATATATTTTTTAATTTTGTCCCAAATGTCCCAATATCTCGAATCCACTTTGTTTGACACCATTCCTGTATCTACTTATAAGATATCGATTACTAAGCAAGATATTACTCATGAAATAGTATTCGATACATGCAAATTTATATTAGATGCGCCAATTGGATCTGGTAAGTCGACAGCATTGATGAATCATATTAAAGACAGCAAAGATAATAATTATATAATTATTGTTCCCACTACCAATATTGCTGTTGATTTCTATAATGCAGTTGATTATAGTGAAGACTCTGTTAAGTTATGCACTAATGATGGCGCATTTAAAGACATTAAGTTAGCATTTGATAATAATGTTCGAGTGATCATCACTACATATCACACAACATCTAGATGTTTAGGTAGTATAATTGAGTTTACACATGGAAATCTACTTAATAAATATCATTTGTTTATCGATGAAGCTCACTTATTGTTATTACATCCAGCATCAATAGAGATGACGCGAGAATTTAATTATGTTGGACTTATTACAGCCACCCCCAGAGAATTAAAGCACCTGTCTGTGTTTAAAGATTATGTTACTATAAGTCCAGTAATAAGTACTCACTATCATAGAAAGTTATATATTAATAAGTTGACTAATTTATCATTACAGTATCATGAAATAATTGAATTAGTTAAGACTAATATAAATGACTTTAATGCGATTATTATTAAGATTGAGGATAAGCATGAAGGCCGATCATTGAAAGAATTGCTTGTTAAAGAGAATATTGGTGCATTATTGTATAATGGAGATAATAAAGAGACTGAGTTGATTAATGGCAGATTTGTTGATAAATCGAATGGTGATCCAATAATGAATAAGGTTGTTGTATGCACTAGTACGATACAAGCTGGACAATCTATTAATGATAATGTATTATAAATCTTCATACAGACACCCTTAGACAATTATTCCTCAGTTGAGCAGTTTATTGGTCGAAATAGATCTAGTAATAGTATCACCTACTTATTCCTTAATATTGATGGTGTAGTTAATAAATCGATAAGTAATAATCTAGCAGACAGATACTATAATAGATTGCATGATACCAGAGTTAAAGCATGGCGTAATACAAATATAGATAAATGGATGAGAATATTAAATAAGCATGGGGAAATTATATTAAGCGATACACTATTAAATAAGATTAGTAATCCAGATGACAATGAAAATAAGCCAATTGAATTTAATAATGAATTGTATAATGAAAATATGTATAATGGTAAAGATCTTAATATTCGATTTAAGGGTAAAAAAGAGTTATACAGTTACTATGGTACCAAGATATTCCCACATCCTTATAAGATTATAATGAGCAAGAATACATGTGATGATGGTAAGCGAGCTCGAATGTATAGATTGATTTATAATGAGAATGTTTCAATGATACCTGATTCCACAGACCTTAATACTAAAGCAATGGAATCGAATGATAAGTCATCTACAGACAAAGCAGATAATGCTATAAGTGAATTTAATGGTAGATCCTTAAATGTTGAGTTTAGAGGTAAAAAAGAGTTATACAGCTACTATGGCACCAAGATATTTCCGAATACACTTAAGATTAAAGAGATGCGACCTACAATTGATGGTAAGAGGGTCAGAAAATACATGCTTGTTTCCATTTAATTACATAAATATTTAATTTATTTTTTATAAAAATGGTAGAATTTTATGATGCAGATATTGGTATTAACAAATTAATTCATCTTAACTCTAAATATGAACAAGATACAGGGTGTTCATTAATTACCTGGAATAACGATAAATAAGCACTGAATTTTAATTTTAAATGTGCCAATACAATATATACATTAAAAATGGATTTCTTATTGAATATTTAATATTAAAAAAAATCGACGGTTAGAAAATGTGACATAATTTTTTTTTATTTTTTTTGCTTAAAATTTAATGATCAATATAAAATTTTGATATATCTATTTATACTCTAAGTATAATAAATCAAATGAGTATACTATAAAAATAATAAATCGTAATAATAACATTCATATATATTTTATCTAATGCATTTGCTTTGATATAGAATTGTAAGTAAAAACTTTATTGTATTATTTCTTACCTTTGAAAAAAATTATTTAAAATTTTGGTCAAGAAATTATTCAATTATTTTCTTGATATATCAAAGATAATTATATAAAACATACTTATTCATTTACTTAAAGTACATATATTTCTATTTATATAATTTAAAAAAATACTTTGAAGTTATTTTGATTTTATTGCTTTTTTTTCACTAAACAATTTTTTCCAAACAAAGTCTATTATTTCAAATATTTAATATATTTTTCATTTTCCACAAGAAATTGGAAAATAAAATTATAAAAAACAACAGCAATGAACATCATAATAATGATTCCAATAAATATTAATTATCGTTATATATACACTCTGGTGTAAATCTTTTAATGAATAAATCTTTTTTTTTTTAATGATAAAGTTTCATAGAACTGCGGGGAAGGTATTTAAAAAGAATTTTTTTAAATCAATATTTAACTAAAAATGATTTAATTACTAAAAATATAAAATACACAATTCATATTATTATTTTGTCATTAAAACATTTTTTTATACTTTGCTTGATAAAACAAAATCATTTATATAAATTTAAACGTCCATATTGTATATAGAAAAATTAAACGTCCATTTGCTTGACTATAATTAGCTAAAAATAGTTAATTTAATCTAAATCAAAACCAACATATATCAAAATATATTAATCATATAATAATAATATAAATTATTAAAAAGGCTTTGATAGTGAATCAAAAATATAAATAAAAAATTTTTTTAAAGAAATAAAAAAAATGAAAATTATAAACGTACACGAAAAAAAGAATCATTTCTCAATCACAGTAGTGTATTATGCAGCATAAATAATTACACAAATACTATATAATCTGCTTGTTTATTATATCATATGAAATCAATTTTTTTTATTTCAAATGGATTGATTCCAGGTCATAATCGAACACCCTGTAGATATAATGAACTCATTAATGAGATAAAGAGATATAAAGCTGATAATGATAATAATGAGGCAGCTATAAATAGATTATATGCACGCTATTATGGAAATGTATGTGATAAAGCTTATGGCAAGAGATATATTAACATGTGGAACATGAAAATGAGATTATTAAAGCAAATGTATGGCGAATTAATTAGGTTGGATTAACAGAGCACTTAATGAAGATTGAGATGCTATTTATGGATCTCATGACAGCTATGTATCGACTCGCTTACGCGAACTTGATGGATACAATGAAATGAATACAGATGACGATTCACAAAGCGAACTTGGTGGAGCCAATAATCCACATAGCGGAGTTTGCGAAACAAATGATTCGAACAATGACCCCGTAAATATTAAGATTGATATAAATATGAATGTTAACATTGATATAAACATGAATGAGACCAACACAGATAAGGTAGATAAGGCATCTGAGACATCCAAGGCATCTGAGACTAAACTTAATACGAATAATGAATTCTCTACTAAGAGAGAGCTATATGATTATTATGGAATAGATATGAAATCGATTCCAGATGGATATGAAATTAAGATGAGATATGTTAAGACCAATGGTAAGATGGGTAGAGTGTATAAATTGGTGAAGAAATGAAATAATTATGTGTTTTAGATGTATTTTTAGTTTACATTAAATGACTGAATTGACTGAGCTCTTTGAGATGAATGATATGAATAAGCTGAAATATGAGATATCTCGACTAGTTAAGGGTGTAATGAAATTCGAGACCAGACCTCGCCGCAGGGCCTAAGACCTCGATGTAAAGACTAATACATGATGAGACCAAAAATAATATCCGCGGAGCAAAAACCAACACCGGGATCGTACATCCAATCCCTTATAAAGAGAAACAATTGCATCCACTAGGCTGGGGAAATGACTCGAAGCCATTTCATTACGAGGATTGCATCTGCCGGCAAATGCCTCGTATTATCCGTAACCCACAAGCAATAGCTTACCCTGCGGAAATATTTCACCAACAGGCACTAAAGCAAATATGGGTCGAAATAATACGAAAAATAGGTATGGCAGCGAATCGAACTCATGCCTGCAGTTTGCATGCAAATGTCCCAAAGGGACCCGAAGCCCGGAGACATGCTTCATGATCCAACAACTATACCAGTTAGCGCTAACATTTATTAGGTTCGGATTACATATTTAATACATGCATTGTGAATATAGTATTGTTTTTGTGCGAGAAATGTGTAAGTTTAATTTCGGAGAAATGAGTAAGAACAAGAACACAGCATTTGCAAAGCAAACTCCATACAATGGACAAATTGGCTTAGATGAATTGTACACTACAGCCGACTTAGCAGTACTTAAGAGAGCTATTACCGAGTTAACCAACAAACAAGACTATAAGACACTTAACACTCTGTTCCGCCGCAATCCGAATGCTAGCAAGTTCGACACCAGAACACTTAACGAAGATGTTCCTCAGCAATATAAACGATTTACTAAACGAAATGGTAAGCTATGCAATGTAGCTAGAACAGTTCCACGCAAATCCGAACAAAGCAGAGGTAATCCAAATAACGTATCAAGAATTCGATCTAAAAATTAATTAGTGAATGGTAGAATTCTACCAGTCGCATTTGAGCTCCGAAATGCTTAAGTGCAATTTGGCACTCTAGTGATTTCATGATGAAAACCTTATATTTTTGACTGTTTTGAGCTCCAAAATGCTAACCTCGGAATTCCGCGGTTAGAGAAATCTATATGGAAACATATATATTTTCAACTGTTTAGAGCATGTTATGATACAGCTATGTATTGACAACTCGAATGAGAACTCTATTGAATACATCCATCGATTACATACATCGATTCGCTTACGCGAACTTGGCAAAGCCAAAGACTAACATCGACGACTCGAATGAGAACATGATCGATTACATACATCGACGACTAGATCGAATACATCTATCGATTCGCTTACGCGAACTTGGCAAAGCCAAAGACTAACATCGATTACATACATCGACGACTCGAATGAGAACTTAGTTATTAACTCGAATGATAACTTAGTTGTAGAACACATCGACGACTTAGTTGTATAACTCGAATGATAACATGATCGATATCTCGAATGAGAACTTAGTTGTATAACTCGAATGAGAACTTAGTTGTATAACTCGAATGAGAACTTGGTTGTAGAACATGTATTTTTGGGAAAAATTAGTCCAAAAACAGATCTCAGGTTAAGAGGTTAGATCTAACTCGATTCGTACCCGGGTAACTAACCTTATCGATTTCTATGTGAAAACATATATATTTCGACTGTTTAGAGCATGATATTGTATAACTATGTATCGATGGGTCTCATGAATGATAACTTGGTTGTATGACATATCGTTAACTTGTTTGTTAACTCGAATGAGAACATGATCGACGACTCGGAGACTAACTCGACTGTATAACTCGAATATGAACTCCATCGATTACATACATCGGAGACTAACATCGATTCGCTTACGCGAACTTGGCAAAGCCAAAGACTAACATCGATTACATACATCGACGAATTGGTTATTAACTCGAATGAGAACTTAGTTGTAGAACACATCGACGACTTAGTTATTAACTCGAATGAGAACTTAGTTGTATAACACATCGACGAATTGGTTATTAACTCGAATGTAAACTTGGTTGTAGAACACATCGACGAATTGGTTATTAACTCGAATGTGAACTTGGTTGTAGAACTCGAATGATAACTCGGTTGTATGACATATCGTTAACTCGAATGATAGCTTAATCGACGACTCGAATGATAACTCGACTGTATAACTCGAATGAGAACTTAGTTGTTAACTCGACTGTATAACTATTACTCGATTACATATCGTTAACTTGGTTATTAACTCGAATGATATCTTAATCGACGACTCGAATGATAACTCGACTGTATAACTATTACTCGATTACATATTGTTAACTTGGTTGTCGAGAACATCATAAATATATTTTTGGTCACGATCACTTAGATCACATCCACACAGATTATGCACTACATTTTTGAAATAATTTCAGAATTATTAATATCTATCGTGGAATTATCTCTTGGAGTTAAGTTTCTTTGAGGTCGCTGTATATTTCGAACTTTCTGGTTTGAAATTTTGGGCTTGGTGAGAACTGGTTTTACAGACATTATTGAAAGCTTTTGAATATATCAAAAAGTTCGTGAAATTTGTATATCCTTTTGAAAAAGTTTAAAATCCAAATTTGGATATCCAAATTTGCCCTATTTCAAAAACAAAAACATACTATCATTTATGAATAAAAAGCTCAATATTCATATTTTAAATCAAAAATTTGTATAAAATATTGAAAAAAAAATTTATCAGGTATAGGCAATTCTCTGGGTTTCCCTGTCCAGTGAGGTGAATAGCCAAGTTTGACTTTTTGAGGCATTTCTCGTTATTTCATATGGACAGCAGACCGTTTTATTGTATTCAAAAAAAAATGTAAAGTTATGAATTATTTGAGAAAAAATGTCCATTTAACGGTTTATTTTTATTCTGAAAATGTCCAAATTATCCAAAATTGAATGTACTCATTCAATCAAGGCTAGTCTCACAATAAATAAAAAGAATTTTAATTAAATAATTTTTCATAATAATATATAAAATGTATAAATCGCCAAAAAAATAAAAAATAATTTTGTTATTAAGAAAAGTTGAATGAATCTTTCAATTTATTTGGCTTGACCAATTATATTCAATATTTATTTGTTTCATAAATTCATTTTTAAAATAATTTTTTGAAATAATATTTTTAATCAATTTTGTTCTATTATTTGTATTATTCTAGATCAATGTGATGAATCGATTGGTCATATTTACTGATAGAGAATATTGACAGAAAATATCACATGTAATTAAGTTTTACCTTGAAAAGATTGCAATGAAAATTGTTTTTCAATTCTGCTTATTTTAGAGTATAATTCATATTTATAATTGAATTATAATGTTTTAAAAAATAAAATATTGTTTTTTTTATATTATTAAATTTAGAAATGTTAAAGATATTCTTAATTTTTTGAATTTAATATAGATTGTAGCATAAACTTTTTGAGATATTTATATTTTATTACTTTGAAAAATGATAACAATTAGTAGTATGATAAAAAGGGTGATTTCGGACCGAAGTCCTCACTCCCCCTTTTTAACATCGTCCGCCTAGCGCAAGTACAACTGTTAAACCTTCGATACAATTCTTATATCTTTCTCCAATATTATCTTCAATAGGCGTGATTTCTCAAAAACAATGCTCAGGACCGTTTTCAAAATCAAAATCAACGTCATTGAAAACTTTTTTGATGATCGCCATTTTATCGAATTACATATGTGGGATAAATTGATGGACTTGTGCGGGGTTTTCATTAGTGTTTTCATATGTAATTAAAGGTAGGTGATTTCGGACCCTGTATTGCGCATAAAAATAATTCTCATTTTAAAATTTTCATTTATTATTTTCATTAATTTTCAAAATTTTTGTTTCACTTTTTGAATTTAAATTTTGATTATTTTATTATGGATTTTCATTAATTTTTCAAAATTTTTGCTCCACTTTTTGAATTTAAATTTTGGAGAAGTTCTTTAAAGTTCCTCAAAGTTCCTTAAAGTTCTTTAAAGTACTTCACAAATAGAGTCCCAAAATTTTCATCAAAATTGAACTGAATTAATGAAAATAATTTATGTAGTAATTGAGAGATAAAATTTTATTGATTTTCCATTGTTAATTCACAAGTTTATGGTTATAATTTATGAAAAGCATTAATAATAAAAAATGTCGGACTTTCTATTTTTCGAACCTCATAACTTTTCCTCTCATGAATTACCATTAAGTTATGGTCCAAATCGAGAATATTTTTAGATGGTTTTTGTTTGTGACTAAATTCTGAATTCCATTTATTAAACATAATTTTTGTTTCTTTATTTTTTATCAAACATAAAACAACGCAAATGACAAAACTAGAAGATACACCAACACCAAAATTATATGAACTCCTGAGCCTGATTGTAAATGAAGAGATCACAGAAGAAGATGACTTTTTTGTTAACAAGAACGATCTCATAGAAACTATTGCATATGAAATTTGTGATCATGGTTACGATGGTGACAACATTTATGAAGCTATGTTCTGGTTCATGAAAGGTATAGAGCAAAATGAAAAAGCAAAAGTAACAAACCAAAATGAAGAAGTGCCCGCGAAAGATGAAATTCCCCAAGTGCCACCTCCAAAAGATATACCACGATACATCGACAATAATGATAACTACTTTTTGAAGAACTTGAAGAACAACATATGGAGGAATACCACGAAAGATGATTCATTTGTTAAGATCACTTATAACGATTTCATCAAGCTCAAAGACGAACAAGAAAAAATAGTGGATGCAATTATGAAGAAACTTTATGATTAACCAGAGGAGTGGCACATCAATTTCGAACAACTTACGAACCGCGGTAGAGATTTACTATTTCCTGCTCTTCATAATTTCTTCAACACTATTGTCAAGAACTTCTCTGTCACAAATCAATACAAACTCAGATTCAAAGTTAATAATGAATGGCGGACTTTACCTTTGACACCAGAAGCTTTTAACAAACTTATGGAAAACTTTACTAAGAAGCACTTTATATTTGACATGGATGATGTAAAACCTGAGTACTTTTATGAGAAAGGTAGCATGGAACTCCCAGAATGGTCTCTCTTTTCTCAACTCATCTTCAGTAAAACCAAAAATGTAAAAAGTAATGCTGATCGTGGTGGTTCTTTCTTTCAATTCTTAGTCAAAGATAGCTGCCCACAAGAGATAGTAAAATACCTGACTCGCCTACAAATTTTCGACACTCTTGCCAACAGTAAAGGTAAACAACGAAAAGAACTCGATGACTGCTGCTTCATATATGCTCTTCAACAAACAGGCTGCTATGATGATGAAACACTTAATCAAATGCGACTAAGAATCAACAACAGATATCTCTCCAATTCTGCTATCAACAATCTATGTCAAGAATTTAAGATCCACATCAGTTTTTCATTCATTAATGAAGATGCGAATTCCAAAAACAAGAAGAAATCAATAGGGAAGAATTCATACATAGGAGTCGAGAAAGCAGAACCAAATCGTACTCACAAATTCAACATTTACGAGAAACACTACTTTATTGAAGAGCTGACACCATTTTCTACATACTACATTTCTCATCTCGCAGAGCTTTCACCGGACAAGGCTAACATGGAGTACAACAGCAATCATTGGAGGAAGGCAAGACATTTCATTAGTTCTTCCAATTTAGTGAGGGCATTGATGAAGAACAATTATTTTCGTCCATTAAATTTCGGAGACGGTTGTATTCTCAAAACTATATTCAATAATGATATCAAGAAGGATGTCACAGGAATTAATCTTGATTATGATGAACAATCCTGCACTCAACTTATTAAACCAAAAACAATGAAGAAGAAGACAATTGAAATCAATGATAAAAAGAGTTATTGGTACTGCGATTCTGAGGCTGACACTTCTGGAGACATTCATCGCCCATACATGTTCGTTCTTCAGTCCAAAGATGGCACAATAACAAAAACATTTAAAGGAGAAAATTGTAGTGCTTCATTTCTGGATTTCCTTCCTGATTTCTCAGTAGTGTACTTTCACAATCTTGCTTACGACATTAGATTTCTTTGTTCATATGGCATAAGGAAGTCTGTCATTAAGGGTAACAAATTTATGAAAGGCACAATTGTCTAAAAATCTAAAACACTCTATTTCCGTGACACACTTCCTATTCTCTCATGTAAGTTATCACAATTACCATCAATGTTTAATCTCGATAGTGGACAGAAAGAAGTTTTCCCCTACAAATATTACACCATGGAGAGACTCAAGAAAAATGTTGGCGTGATTAATGAAGCAGGAGAAAATGAAGATAAGAGATGGACCGAAGAAACAAAACAACAATTCCGCCACAACTTAGACATTATTGGCTGTCGTCTCTCTGATACCACATTTGACATGTACAAGTATGCAGAATTCTATTGCACCCAAGACGTGAACATTTTACGACAATGCTTTAATAAATTCAGAGATGGTTTCATTAAAGATTTCAATATAGATCCTTTCAACTTTGTCTCCATTTCTTCTCTCGCTAATGAAGTTTTCAATCAGAGAGTCTATTATGATCACGACTTATATAAATTAGGTGGTGTCCCTCGTTACTTTTGTTCACATGCTATTTACGGTGGGAGATGTATGACTGCTTACAACAAGAAATGGCACACACAAAAGAAGTTATGCGATTTCGATGCAGTATCTTTGTATCCGTCTGCTATGGCACGCTTATATACCGTAAGTGGCACTCCTAAAGTTATTGAAAAAGAGAATCTCAATATGGAATTCCTCTCTAAGCAAAGTGCTTATGTTGTCGAAATTGAGGTCACAAAAGTAAACAACCATTACCCTTTCCAATTGTTAGTTCGCAAAGTTGATGGACTGAACTTAAATGATGACAGAATAGGGAATGGAGAGCCCGTGAAGATGATCGTTGATAATATTTACCTTGAAGATCTCATTAATTTCCAGAAGATAGAGTTTACATTACTGAGAGGATACTACTGGGACGGTAAGAAAGATTACACAATTCAAAAAATCATTAGGGAAATCTTCAATAAGAGACTCGAATACAAGAAGCAAAAAAATCCATTACAGAACTTATACAAACTTATCATGAACAGCTGCTACGGTAAAACTATTGAGAGGCCCACAGATAAAGAGTTCAAATATTTGTATGAGGGAGATGAATTAGAGAAGTATTGGAAGAAGAATTACATGAAGATCAAAGAAGATGTCCAACTTCATAGCTCAAAACTACATGCATTAAAAGTACTCAAGCCTATAGACGATCATTTTAATTTCTCATTACTAGGCATACAAGTTCTATCCATGAGTAAGAGAATCATGAATGAAGTTATGTGTCTGGCCCACGATATAGGATGTCACATAAGTAGATATATTAGTATGTTCTCCAGATACTACGTATCTTCCGAACATACTAATGAGATGTCATAGTTCCAGAGACCCCAAAACCACGAAAAAAACCCTATCTGGGACCCCTAGAACATATATGATGACCTCTATAAATATATAGCTACAGAGCTTTGTAAACACTCTTCCAGAGACCCCAAAACCACGAAAAAACCCTATCTGGGACCCTCTAGAAACACTACTTCTGACCCCTTCCACAAGCCCTAAAAATACTGTTTTTGAGATCTCAATAAATAACCCCAAACGTAATTTAAATGATTTTTTTATCCCCTACTTATAATTATAATATGACTACAGAAATTCAATTCCACCTCGAATCAATCGTTGATGAATTCTATGACTACATAGATGAACTCGATAAGATTCACTGTGTTGATGATATTATGGAATCACTTCATGAAACCTTGATCCCAATGAATCTCGATAGAGATTTCAACGTATATAACATCCTCACATATTACGACATCGATGATCTAGACGATCTCGATGATATCTTCAACGCTCCATACTATGATGATGGAGCTGTAGACTTAAAGATAGAGACTATCGATAGATGTATTCATTTATTGATGATGAAAGAAGACATTCATCGTGAAGATGATGATACTACGTACTCGGATGAACCCCTTATCGATACGGACACAGATGAGTTCGCTGATGATGAAGAGTAAGGAAATGGAATGATACTATGTACTCCACTAAAGTGGATTATTTTTGTTTACTTAAATGAGTTACAGAAGGGATAACCCAGAAGATGAACACATTCCGTTACCAATCGAAACGGTTTATAACTCTGTAGTTGATTCGTTAAGAGTTGAAGGTGATCACGGAATCACTAAATATTATACCGATAGCGATGAACACTTCAACAGAATTTATTTTAAATATCCAGCTGAATGGAGAACATCCAATCTCGGTGAAAAAATAATCGGTGTTCGACATATGTCTGTTAAATGGAGAGAGGGTTGGTTAAATTTTATCATTTATGTTCGAAAATTCGATTCTGACGCATATGATAAATTATTTGATCGTTTCGAACGAGCTAACAAAGAAGTATGTAAAACGTTATCAGAAGATGAAAAAGATGAAATAGTTATGGATAATCTACCGAATGAATATGTACGAGTATATCAAATTCCAGTAAGTATCAAAGTAACGTCAAATGATAATTGGATCGATATTATTAATCATATACGAAAAGCTATTGATGATCATAATCTATATAATCATCTGAAAGAGAAGATCATGGATAGAAAGATAACTCCAGATGATCGAACTACTTTGTTAAAACAATTAGAAGATATCAAAGATGATTATAAATCAATGTTAGCTAAGAGTGATGAATTAATCGGTAAACATATACCGTTCTATTTACAAAGCGAAGACGTCATAGTCGAAGATGTGTTTGAGAATAATCAGCATATCTTGAAAATACGATCAAAAGATGCAGACTTGTTGGGTATATTTAGAGAAGTCGATTTATTGATCACGAGAGCAGATTATGAATTTCGTAGATCTGCATATGGTAACTTTTATAATAGACATCGTAGTCATAACTATTATAAACATAGATTAAACCATGAATACAAATTAATCCCATACGAAGAACCTGAAGAACCTGATATTGGTGAAGAAGAAGAAGAAGAAGAAGATTGGAATGAACCTATAGATGAAGATGCTATTAAACAACGTGAATATGATGAAATCAAATTCGATCCATATACAGCTAACTTCTTCAATATCGGATCGTCTAACCCATTCAAAAACAATATATATGATCTATATCATTATCGGACAGAATTGAAAATAAAGAACATTTTGACTGATTTGGAGTGTGAAGTTGTAGCTTCATTTGCAACTCAATCGAATCATTATCTTGTTGGTCGAACTAACGAACCATTCTGTCCGATCAAATATTATAAGTTGAACCATAGCGATGAAACATTTTGGATTGAATTCTACGACAAAAATGAAATCAAGATTCCATTACCAATCAATGATAATGTTGTGTTCACAATGGACATGGTGTTCTTACAAAACCGTAAACTGTTATACTCTTAATCCACTATAAATGTCCCGAATTAAGTTCAAGACCATTGATGAAGTTTATTCTAAGTATCCAACCAATACGTTATCGAAATTCAAGAGAATCGCTAATAGATATGGTTTCACGGATGATGAAGCTAAAGACTATCTTCAAAACAAAGTCGTTCACGATCAACATATTCCACCACCAAAGTTCATGCATATCTATTCGAAGATTCAACATGCGTTTCAAATGGATACATTTATTGGCGGCGCGAAGTCGACAACGGGTATTGGAGATCCAGACTATTTGATGTTCATTAACGTTAACACACGTAAAGCATATGCGTATGAGATGATCAATAAAGGTGCTAAACAAGTGTTGAAATCATTAACCGAGTTCATCAAATCAGAACCTGAGTGTAAGTCCATCATATCAGATGAAGATGCATCATACTTATCGAAATCCGTACTCGATTTCATGAGAGAACATGATATTGTATATACAACAACGACCGATAACGATCATAACAAACTCGGTATCATTAATAGATTCATGAGAACCATTCGTGATATGAAAGCTAATGAACCAAACACTGATATACTATCATTAGTAGAATCCTATAACGATATGCCACATCGATCTCTTAATTATAAATCTCCGAATGAGATAACAGATGAAGATGAGTTAGAGTATATCGATAAGATGGAACGTCAAGTAAATCCATATCATTTCAAACCTGGTGATCTAGTTAGAGTAGTTCTTGATAAGAATCCATTAACGAAACGTCGTTCAAATCTAACTAAAGAGTCTTACATTGTCGATTCCAAAGATGGTAATCAGTTTCTAATTCGATCTATCGATGGATCTGTAGATACTGTACCGGGATATAAACTCGTGAAATCATCCAATAACGTTCCACTAGCGACAACAATCAAAGATGGTAAACGCGGTATCGTTAAAGAGATTCGATCCTATAACAAAAAGAGAGATACGTATATGATTACATATGAAGATTCAACCGTTAAAGATACTATCAAATCGAAATATCTACGTGAAGGTCATCCAACTAAATTATCGACAATGGAACGTCAATACTGGTTGAATCAAAATACCATCCCCGATCAAATAAGAAAGTTCATTTAACTTACTATAAATGACTCAAATCAAGAAAGTTGAAGATCTAATCGAAGATACATTACGTAAGAATCAACGTGATATCGAAATGGCGTTGATTAAACCACTCGCTCCTGAATATCCATTCTCGTCAAACGGTATCTACTTTCTAATCGGTAAGATGGGAGCTGGTAAATCGTTTTGGATATGGCGACACATCATGATAACTGAACGACTATTCACGAAACCGTATTACAGTAAGATCATATTCTGTTCCACGTCTGGTAAACTCGATAAAACAGCTGAAGTTCTATCCAAGAATGTGAAGACCCCTATCGATTACATCAAAGAAGAGAATCTACTTCCATATCTTAAACGACATCTACGACGTAAACTCAAATACTATGCGATGGTGAAGCACGTCCTATCCAAAATGGTTGAAACTAATGAAGAAATGGCTAGAATCATCCAGAAACACTCGTTAATGGAAATCGAAGATCGAATAGCATATATAGCATCCAAGTTAGTTCAGTATCAGACCGCATCGTATCCGTTCAACACGTTACTCGTATTAGACGACGCTGCTGGATCCCCATTACTGAAGAACGGTAACAGTGAGCTATGTCGGTTACTAACGAAAACGAGACACTTCAATCTGACTTGTATCATAGCTGTTCAAACATTACGATTCGTTCATCTGAATGTTAAACGATTGGCCACTGATATCATATGTTATAGCGGTTTCAGTAAAGAAGATTTCACATCGATGTTACAACAGACTCCAAACAATCTCGATATCAAGTCAACGACAATCGAATCACATTTCGAGCAATAAATGAGTATGTTTTTGTGACTTAGAAACATGGGATTCAAGAGTTTCATTACAAGTGGTTGGAATAGACTTAAAAGTGATGTCCATCAGGGACTCATCGGTGCTAAAAACGTCGCTCATAGAGTATGGAATGCGACCAAAAAGGGGTTGATCGGTGCAAAAAATTTCGCTATGAATAATCCGAAAGCTATTGGTACTATGTTACATGCGATAACACCATTCGCTGCTGCATTCAATCCAACGTTAGGTGCTATTACATCAGCAGGTGCAAACATATTCAGTCACATGCCAAAGGGGTCGGTCAAAGACAAGCTCGTGAAGATCAGCGAACAGTTCGCACGAGGTGAATTAAAACAAGGTGTATCATCAATAGCAGAAGCTGCAGCTGATTCGCGAAAGAAACCTCATAAATTCGTTCCATTTCGGGGGATTTAACGGATCATAAATGAGTGGCAGAGATCGAACAAATGCATATAGATCGAGTAATTCTGTTATCGTATCTGGACCTGGTACCATGTATAACGAAGTCACCAGATCGAGATCATTACCAACACGATATCACGATAACACTAATACTCATGACGTAGCCGTACCATATATCAAAACCAGTAAACGCAATTCCAAAACTCGTAAAAACAAACGTAAGTGAGTATTGTCTGTGATGATATTTTTGTTGAAATCAAATGAGTTCTAAGTACGTACGTGGAGTGAAACGAAATCAAATCATTCAACGATGGTTGCAAGGGATTGAAGACCCTGAATATGAAGTGTTTCCGACTAAAAAAGAAGGTAAATATATAGTCAAGTTGAGGGAGACTAAATTAGAAGATCAAACCAATAACGATGTTGATAAACAGTCTGTCGATGTCGATGTTGTTAAACAGTCTGTCGATGTTGATAACGATGTCGAGTCTGAAACTGAATCAACACCACCACCTGTAATCAAACAACGTAGACCGCGAACATCTAGTAGTACGATTCCATCAACTAGACCAGATTCAACAATTAATCTCGAAATACTCGAACAGTTACGTAATCTCGGTGAAGAGATCCGCAAAGATAGATTCAAGAAAGAGCAGAAACAGTATATCAAACATGTCGTCAACAAAGAGTTATCGAAATCGCGTATTCGTAGTCGATATGTACCGGATATGTTCCCTGAGTCAGTCGAATCCGAACCAGTTGAATCGAAACCAGTTGAACCCGAACCACAACCAGTTGAACCTGAACCAATCATTGAACAACCCATATTTCGATCACGTATACGACGTTAAACATGAATCCGCCATCAACGACCCTTATATTTTTCTGTCAAGTAAATGACACTCAACAACGAAGTCTTTCACAAGACATCAGCTGAAGTAAATACTCAGGTAGCTAGCTATTTCGATATAGTCGATAATGCTATAGCCATGTCAGACACTAACAAGAAGTACGTTATCGATGCGCAAGCTTCGTACAGTCCATCAGCACCTATTCATGCTGGTTCATTCACTACATTCATTATCAGTCCGACATGTGATAACACTGCTGATATATATAACGGATTCATCAAAGCTGTTATGAGTATTACAATAAACATGAGTGATCCGCTTAACAATTCATTGAAAGAAATAAATGGTTATGCATTTAATACATTATGGGTTGGATTCAAAGACGCTATGGATTCAGTCGAAAAATATGAGATCCTCTCTAACGGTATCTCCATATACACTCAAAACTTTGGTCCAGAAGAGTCATTCTTGACAGCATGTGGTGCTAATGAAGCATCAAAACGATCTGATATCTACTCTAAAGTTCGTCATAAAGATATATATAATCGTAAATTTGACATAGCTCATTGTGGTGAGTTCGTAAAACTTGATACCGAAAATGATACATATGAAGTTACCATACCATTGAAGATCGATTTACGCCGATTCTTACCACTTAGCAACATCAAGTATCTACCCGCATTCGCTGGCAAATTCGAACTCAAAGTTATGTTCGGTACACAGGGTTTGGTTTGGTGTCCAGTTGGTCCATCTAAAGAGTTGATTGCGGATATCAGTAACTACAGAGAGTTCAAAATGGAGGGTATCACATCTGAATTTGTTCCAATCGGTGATGCTGCATATATGTTTAATGATATAGAAAATCCATTATTAAAATCAGAGCTTCGTAGAATAACAGTTGAACGTAATTATGAGATTAATAAAGCGTATAGTGTCATCCCCAACTTTGGTATCGATAATGATATATATCAATCACTCGTTCAACGATACACTCAACAAGAACTCATCTTTCCAACTCAGATATTGACATTCACGACTATGAGTAAGAGTCTCAGTAACGGTCATTGTTCATCCACTCAAACCATTACTCCAAGATTTGTCGATTCAATCTTCTTCTTATTCCCATTAGAATCAACTCATCACACTGTATTCAAGAACCCTAAGTTTACGAACTTCCAGTTACGATGCGGTGGTCATGGTGTCATTCCAACTATTCCATTTGCGACTGATGGTACTGATCCAATGTTCATCGAACTATGTCAGAACGCTATGAACGTTAACGGTGAACAAACAGGGTTCAACAAAGAGGTGGTTCAATCATTGTTGTACGTCAGAACTGAAGATGAAGAACCGAATGTACCACGTAGACACTTTAGTTACGATACTACATCATTCTTTATCGGACTTCCAACTGAAACCGATAACACATTCCAACAAGGTCAAACCAGTAACACACCAATCACTTACGAAATCGTTTGTGATCTTCCAGAAGATAGTTTCTATGCTGCTGCCAGTCCAAAACCACCTCCAATTATGGGATTGTTACAAGATACTGTCATATCCATTCATGTTCAACCAAATGGTATGCCGCCCGTTATTGAAATCGGACAGTATGACGTAACGAGTCGTTAAATGATTTCATAGAACTAGTTATGATTGATTCATTTATGAACTCTGTTGTATCAGTTTATTTTTCATTAAATGTCCGGTAAATAAGTTCAAGTAATGTCTCATCGCCAACACATAACACCGACTCCACCAATAACGAAACCCGAATATCATCACCCTCCAACTCATCATAAAGAGAATTTAGTTGCGGTTGATCAGTCATCGAGATGCGTCAACGCTAAGCAATTGATACTCTATAAAGATGATGTTAACTCGTATTGATTTGCTATGCAAATCTCTGACGAAGTCAAATCCGCTAGACGGACTATCCCTTTGGGTATTGATCAATGGTTTACACGTATTTTTCTGTAATATAAATGATTAAGAAGCGAAATCTCAACACTGGAGTGAATGCAAATGTTTCACTCGAACCGACATCAGCATCACAATCCAATAACAATATCAATAACAACATCTTCATCAATAAACGTGATGATGGTAAAGAAGATATAGTCATCACTCGCGAATTAACTGTTCAACCAGATGAACCAGTCGTCAATCACGATGTTCGATCACTCATTCTAGAAACATACGCGAAGATACTACTCGATCAAGACAAAGCTCTGATCAGTAATCTCATCAGTAAATATACTATCATCGTTCCACAACAAGATCTATCATCAATCATCAAATCAGTTACAGGTGGTGATGTTGAGATATACACTGATGACAATCCTGGATGTTGTGTCGCGAAAGTAAGACCAATGCAGAAGATCGATGCTATTAAGATCGTTACTGAGTCTGGTGAGATAGTCACTGACTTCAAACAAGTCTATAACAAAGAATTCAACGATCTCGTCAATGTATATCACTTATGTTTGAAGTACGTCGTCGTATGAGCTATAGCGAATCGGTGGCGTATGAGCGGTTCAAGTAAGATACCATTTGATGTAAAGAATGAAGAATTAATCAATATGAAATTAGCTGTTGCATTGATCGTGAAATTGCTGTTAATATTTAATGGAAATTCAATATTGTTTATCCATATCTTATTTGGTTCGCATTGATATTCATACTTAGGAGTATTATTAACATTGAATGATATATTGATTTTGATTTCGTTTACACTGGTAACATTATCTCTGGTTTCATTATAAGTCAAATAGAGTGTTCCATCATATTCGTCAAGTTGTTTCTCGAATTGATAATGAATGGTATTACTATTCGTTACATTGAATGTGTACTTGATTCGTGTTAATTTATTCACTAACGCGTCTAACCTAGCTCTTAATGATTCATTCTCTTGCTGTAGATTTGATATCTGACTGTTCATTGTTACGATTTTAGCGACATGATCACCTACTAACTTGGCTAGATCTTGATGATGTACAATCAATAACGACTAGATCGGTAATGATCTCATACTCATAACGAGTGTAACTACTGGTGAAGTGGTTTATATCAGAAGACGTGATCATGTACAATCAATAACGACTCCAGAACGTATCAGATTCAATAGTAGACGTCGTGTAGATACCACCTCAACATGGTCTTATGATGGACGAACCGCGTTAGAAATAGAACAGATGTTATTGGCTGATCGAATCCTATTCGAGAACACACATCCTGAACTCCAATTCGTTAGAAACAGTGATGTAGATACCGGTGTTGATTGGACTGAAGTGAGAGATTCGAATGGTAGAACTGTTGCGATCATCGATGTAACCATGCAGACTCGTACATCAGTTGACGGTGATGGAATATCTGTTAACAGTCATGGATCATCCGTTAACGTTAACTCAGATGGTATTCACGTAAATGATGAAACTCGTGAACTCATCGCTAATGAATACAATGTAGTGGTTGTCAATCACGAACTCACTCCAACGGATGATGCTGATGTCGTCATCCCTGGAACCACTATCACACTTGGTGATATCGAACAGATGGATTGGTTTCAACGTCATAGACTCGCTAATGAGATCCATGGATTAAGATTCAGAGATAATGATGATCACACAGAAGTGGTTTACAAAAACAATGTTATTGGAGTTATCGATCGACGACATATCAATCAAGTAACCATCAATGATAATCAAATCACTCTCACTAATCCCGATAATCAACTAACACTCACTGATCATGATATTCAATGGATGAGAGATCACGATGAACAACATCGATCAACATTACGTGGATTCATATCGAACATCAACAACCGATTAGAAGAGATCAACATGGATATGGAGTGGTTACTAGATCATCCGTCATTGACTGATCGTTATGTAGTCTGTAGAGGTTCACGTATATTGGTTCCGATAGTAGATGCTGTGTTGTATATACCACGATCGATTCGCAAAGCTAGTACTTACTCATTAGAGGGTGAATCAAATATCAGTCTACAACCCCTTATCGATTGGTGTAAGAGTACTGAATCTGATATATCGATTCCAGATGATAGTAACGAAGCTGTATCATTGAACTCATGCGTCAACATATGTAAGACATTTCGTGATACTATTAAGGGTCCATTAGAGTTGTTATCGTATAAGATTCAAGAGGTTGAATCCAATCAACCATCTACTAGCGGAGATAGTGAATTCGATACCGTCGATGGTTATCCCACATACTACGTCAAACATAGTGATATCACCACATACGAACCAACATCAACTGATTCAGTTCAAGATCCAGTCATCATCATGAAGATATCATTACCAAGTGAACTCAAGAGTAAGTTTACTACAACGGTTGATGTGTTCAAGATTCATATGCGAAATCTATTGATATTGGATTGGCAATAGTACATGATACTGAAGCAAGATCATATCCATCCAACTTAACTGATGAATCAGCTGATGTGAAACCAATACTCAATGAATAATCAGATCCGTTAACGACAGAACCATCTTTGAACTTGATATACGGTTCGTATACACCACCATCATCACGCATACATGTACAAAGTAACGAATATGCTAGACCTTTCGAGTTTGTTTCACGAATCGCTCTACTATTGAATGTATCTCGTTTAACAGCTATGATACAACCAGTTGAACCATAGTTATCTGGTTTCGGATCACGTTTCTGACACTTACTGATGATCTTACTCTGGAATCGACCTTGAATATCATCACCGATCCATTTATTACCATCCCACGTTAACGACCATTTATTACCGAAACCGTATTCACTGAACTTGAATGTCAGATTAGTTGGTATCTCATATGTAGATGGTATCTTATAAACCATCTTATAACACTCACACTCATTCTCCAATGTTTCTGATCCGAATGTATCCATGTACTTAACATGTTCATCATAAGTGATCATTGATGGACGATAGAAATAGTAGACATCAGATTCTTGTAATCTCAGCGCGTTCTTCGCATCGATGATATCGCATTTGATAACTGGTTAACGTGATGCTAATGAGTCTTCATTCAGTAAGTTATGAATGGTCATGTCACCGTTGAGATACCATGAGTATGGTTCTATGTTGATGTCTTTGTCGAACATGATCTCTGGATCATCACGTTCACGAGTCGAGTATGTGTAGCAATCACGAGCTTTGTTATGAGTCAACTCCGGACATATGAATTTGCCGTTATCGAATGATATGATGAAATCGTTCAATACATTCCCTTGCCAATCCAATATCAATAGATTTCGCATATGAATCTTGAACACATCAACCGTTGTAGTAAACTTACTCTTGAGTTCACTTGGTAATGATATCTTCATGATGATGACTGGATCTTGAACTGAATCAGTTGATGTTGGTTCGTATGTGGTGATATCACTATGTTTGACGTAGTATGTGGGATAACCATCGACGGTATCGAATTCACTATCTCCGCTAGTAGATGGTTGATTGGATTCAACCTCTTGAATCTTATACGATAACAACTCTAATGGACCCTTAATAGTATCACGAAATGTCTTACATATGTTGACGCATGAGTTCAATGATACAGCTTCGTTACTATCATCTGGAATCGATATATCAGATTCAGTACTCTTACACCAATCGATAAGGGGTTGTAGACTGATATTTGATTCACCCTCTAATGAGTAAGTACTAGCTTTGCGAATCGATCGTGGTATATACAACACAGCATCTACTATCGGAACCAATATACGTGAACCTCTACAGACTACATAACGATCAGTCAATGACGGATGATCTAGTAACCACTCCATATCCATGTTGATCTCTTCTAATCGGTTGTTGATGTTCGATATGAATCCACGTAATGTTGATCGATGTTGTTCATCGTGATCTCTCATCCATTGAATATCATGATCAGTGAGTGTTAGTTGATTATCGGGATTAGTGAGAGTGATTTGATTATCATTGATGGTTACTTGATTGATATGTCGTCGATCGATAACTCCAATAACATTGTTTTTGTAAACCACTTCTGTGTGATCATCATTATCTCTGAATCTTAATCCATGGATCTCATTAGCGAGTCTATGACGTTGAAACCAATCCATCTGTTCGATATCACCAAGTGTGATAGTGGTTCCAGGGATGACGACATCAGCATCATCCGTTGGAGTGAGTTCGTGATTGACAACCACTACATTGTATTCATTAGCGATGAGTTCACGAGTTTCATCATTTACGTGAATACCATCTGAGTTAACGTTAACGGATGATCCATGACTGTTAACAGATATTCCATCACCGTCAACTGATGTACGAGTCTGCATGGTTACATCGATGATCGCAACAGTTCTACCATTCGAATCTCTCACTTCAGTCCAATCAACACCGGTATCTACATCACTGTTTCTAACGAATTGGAGTTCAGGATGTGTGTTCTCGAATAGGATTCGATCAGCCAATAACATCTGTTCTATTTCTAACGCGGTTCGTCCATCATAAGACCATGTTGAGGTGGTATCTACACGACGTCTACTATTGAATCTGATACGTTCTGGAGTCGTTATTGATTGTACATGATCACGTCTTCTGATATAAACCACTTCACCAGTAGTTACACTCGTTATGAGTATGAGATCATTACCGATCTGATCAACATGGACATCAGATGAGTTCAACGCTAACAACTCTTCATTAGTGAGATCCGATAATGATTCCAGATTATGATCACCAAATCCAGATCCGGCGTTAGTGGTTGTATCATGAGTTAATCTAGTCGTTGGCGTCTCATCATCTAAATCATCTAGTTCCATCTCATCAGTGTTTTCAACTGTGTGATCAACAATGGTGTTATCGCGATGTTCTCTCCATCTACGACGCAATTCACGAACTGAATCAGTAATAGTTTGTATCGATTGTTGAATAACTCTTACACCATCAATCATTTCCGGTACTCGATCTAATGTTAATCCACCAGCAATTAATGTCGTGGTTGTAGTACCGATCTGAGTTAACGAGTTCATCGCGTTTAGTACCAAATCAGTAGCAGTTAACGATGATGTAGCTGCTGGAATCTCTGTCTGTGTTGGAATGAATCGTTTCAGTACTTGACCTGCAGCGCTAGTATCCATATCGAGGAGGAATTTACCACTAATCAGTAAGAGTAGTTCCAGAAATTGAATTAAAAGTATTGACCAGAAACGGTGCAGTCAAATTGAGCAAGCCCATAGTGAACATTTTTTCTCTAATCTGGTAGTTAATTTTACCGCAAGAATTCGCATCTTTACCTATAAGGAAACTCATTGTTGTTTCTTCATTAGCATCTACCGGAAACAAGGAAAGACCATATTCTTCGGGACTTCTTAGCAATACTTGACCAGTAGTCTTTACATATTCTTTCAACATTGATTCATAAACAACAGGATCTTGAGGGTTATAATCTACCTTTTTTGTCAATTCATGATCTATAATTTTTGTGGAGTACACAGTTTTTGACTCGGATGCTGGTTCATTACCAATGTAGAATTCCTTTACTTTTAATGAGTTTGATCCATACAATTCATCAGTTATGTAATAAGTATTGACTGTATAATAAGTCAACCAGAATGGATCAAATGAATCACTTATGACTTTGTAACAAACTCTTTGTTTTATACATTCTGAACTAGTACTGAGGCCTTTATATTTCTTAGTTCCATCAGCATTGGTAGCATCGATATAGAAATTGGTAGTATCGACTATCATGTTATCATCAATGCCTCTCAAATAGTATTCATCATTTTTGACTTGTATCTCAATTGGCGTCATCTTGTCAAAATCAATATTGATAACATTTGTTTTTATAAGATCTAAAGCAGACTTGCATAAGGTTCGAGATCAACAGTAGGAATATCACTTTTCAGAGCACAATCACTATTACGTACTTCTTCAAGATAATTTTCTGGAATATAACACTCTCTGCCTTTATAAGTTGATTTCACTAATTTTACGTTAATACGGTATTCAAAAGCGTAAGAAATAAGATCATACATACTATCATGTATATACAATATTTTTAGATTACGACAAGCTTCAAACATACCGGTACAAGACTGAGACATGGCTGTTATGATTAAGTTTGAAATATCTAGAACTTCTAAAACTGTACAAGCCATAAATATACTTCCAATCTTTTCCACATTCCTCGAATAGAACATAGATAAATCAGCTTCCTTTAGTTTATTACATTCTATAAACATCCAATCGAAATACTTACATAAATTATTACTATATCTCTTATCAAATTTTATAGTCTCTAGGTTTCTACATTTATTTGCAAAATCTGAGCAAATTGTAACATTAGAAATATCAAAGTTAGTGAAATCAATATGAATTACAGTATTAGAACAATTTCCGAATCTATACAAAGAAGTTATATCTTTACCATTGAAATCAGTAGCAACAGAGATACTTGCAGGACAATTATCGTTAAGCTGAATTTTACTAAACTTAACAACCTTATCATTGTAAACTATACTTGGAATAAACTTTGTTAACTTCGCTACTGTTTCTAGAGTTGTGATTCTACCATTACTAACATCATAAGTATAATTGCAATAAGTAAAAACAATTTTTGTGATAGTCTTTACAAACAATATTGTAGTTTCACTCTCTACATTACACTTGATATACCCAACTTTGTCACTCTCATAAGCAACATAATCTGCTGTATCTTCTATTTTTACATATACTTCTTTGTCATTTATGCTTACATTATGTGAAACAGTGAAAGAGGTAGAAGTTCCATCTTCAAACACAGCCTTTATAGCTAGAGTGCAATCTTTCCTGTTATATCTTTCATCTGCTGTGACTTCTGTAAGCAAAGGTTCTTGATTCACAATATTACAGGGATTTGCTAATAAAGTTTTTTTGTCATATCTATCGTAGCTAATAATATTGAAAAACCACTGTGAGTAGCTCCAAAACTAACTTCATTATAAGAAAAAGCATAATTTACGATTTTCAAAGCTGGATCTCCATAATTTGATTCTAGAGACACATACTTACTATTATCTGTGTTCGCCATTACTATAGAATTCTTTTCTTGGTCATACGCAAATAATTTATCTTTTGTTAGTTCTTCAACCAGTTTTACAGTAGGCACAGCAACATCATTAGTGGTAGAACTTTCATCATATTGTTGTGAGTTTATTATTGTTGGTAATTCAGTTTTGAGTGCATAAGGTTCTAGATCAACAGTAGGGATATCAGTTTTGAGTGCATACTTCTCTTCGGCAACTTCTTTGGTCTCATACTTATTAAACTCATATGCTAGTTCATCTTCGTCAACAAATTTCTCTTCTACTTGTGCAGCGGTATAATGATCTTCGGCTAATTCAGTTTTTAGAACATATGGACTCAAATCTACTGTAACAATTTCATCTTTCTTCACATATGGAGTAAGGTCTGGTATTTCATCTTTCTTGGTATATATGATCATGTCTTTATTTTCAACAGCTGCGATTCTCTCTTCATGATTTACAAGCTGTGATTTTATAGGAATTCCTCCAAGAATCATATCTCCATCAACAATAACATCATCTTTAACATATATAGATTCATAGTCAGTGTTGTTGTTTCCAGAATTGCTACATACAAAGGCACCATCCTCAACATTTTTCTTTGTTAGTATTCCTGTCATTTGATATAAAAAGAAAAGTCCAACAACAATGATACTTACAATAGCAACTTTCATGAATGGTATTTTCATTTCTGATTTTCATCAATGCTACCTACAATAGCAACTTTCATGAATGATATTTACACTACTGAGAAAGAGAAATGGTAGTGGTAAAAATGAAATCTCAAAAAACTATTCCCTATACTGATTTTCATAATTACTACCAACAATATTGAAACCTACATGTGATATTCTATTCCAGACTTCCGAGAAACTACTCTCACTATCAAATGACCTCATTTAATACTCCTACCGCATACTGATTTTTGATATTTACACTACTAACTCGTAAGGTTTGTCAAGAATAGTAAAACAGAAATTTGATAAGTAGAATAACAATTATGAAAGTCAGTATTGTAGGTATCATTGATGAAGATCAGTACTGAGAATAGCATTGATGAAAGTCAGTATTGTAGGTATCATTGATGAAAGTCAGTACTGAGAATAGCAATTATGAAAATCAGAAATGAGAGTATCAGAGATGAAGATCAGAAATGAGAATAACAAAAATAGATGTCAGTATTGCAGGTATCATGTGCGAAAGTCAGTATTGCAGGTATCATTTATGATTATCGATAGTGCTTCAATATTCTAATTTCAGAAATAGTGTAAAGTTGTCAGGCTCAATAATGTTACCATTAGTGTCTGTAAACCATACTTTAAACTGTCTTTTCGTACCTACAAATTCATATTTTCTATTATCATTAGGAGGTACAACATTATCATACCACGCTAGAGAATCACAATATTCATCTCTCTGTATAAAGCTACAGTGAATTTCAGTTTCACCATCAAGATATCCTTTACAAGTTGCACGACCGTATTGAAAGGAAATATATCTTTTGTTTAAGCTGCTTGTAAATTCTGATGGTAAATTATTGATGTAGCCTTTGGTGATGTAGTAAGTTTTGACCATTTTTATGAAAAAGAAAAGAAATTATCTCTGTTTTGTGAGAACCATCTTTGTTTTGCAATTTGTGAGAACCATTTATGTTTTGCAATTTGTGAGAACCATTTATGTTTTGCAATTTGTGAGAACCATTTATGTTATTTTTCTGAAAATTTAAAAATGGAACAGCCGCAACAACAACAACAACAACAAGAAATAGATATTGAGGATGAACGGTTAAATAATTTCGATATAGATACAATTCCACAGCAATTATGGCGCCCACAAGCACAAGTACAAAGAGCACAGTTACCATCACAGTTTGTACCAGGAGCACAGTGGAACAAGACGCCTAGAGATAGAGATTTCAAGAGTTATGGACTTCCTAATTACATGGATCCTAGAAATGGCAATGTTCAAGAAATCATGGGCCATACAAATACTGATGCTGACTTACTTACAATGGTTAATAAGCTCAATGGTACTGCCATTAAACCAGAAGACATGGATGAACTCTTTGGAACTACAGAACAACAAAGAGCATATGCAAGACAGTGGTTAAATGACAAACTCCTCTCTGCATACAGGCAAGATGAACTACAAAGGGAATCATTTGCGTATAACAGTATCAAGCCTAGAGATGCCAAAGCTTCTAGTAAATTCAGTCATAGTATCTGGGAAAACGTTGCACAATACTCACCATCTGTCTGTGGAACCTACATTGATTTAGTAGACATTGCTGATGGACAGCCACATACATTCACTATTGAACTCACAATTCCATTTACAGATCAACTTGTACTTCAGGCTTGGCAACTCTACCCTAATTCTATCTGTGGTGAAATAGAAGAGGAAGTCAAAACAAGTCTTCGCGCAATGGTTTGGTGTCAAGTAAATCCAAATATTGTAAAAGAAACATTGCAGTTTTTGGAGGATAAAGAAATTACAGAACAAATTCCAGCAGTAGTTCCAATCTCGCGCAAGTTCACACAAGTAGGTAGACCATCAAATATAGTCGTTCATTACTCAGAAAAGCCAGCATCAAATCAAGTCTTACACATTAAGTACCAAAGACTACACGCAGGAAAAGCTTACACAGATACAGATCCAGCAAGTAGGGCAGACACACATAATGATGAAGCAGAACCTTTGACGATAGACTTCCATTATACAGAAGCCGACTACACTAAATATGGAGTAACAAAGGACGACATCAATAAAGCTTCATTTGCGATTATGATAACTGCTGCCAATCCTGATTATGTTCTCAATGCTGGAGATGATGTGAAAATCATAAGTGAAGAAGTAGAAGGTGCTTTAATTACTGATGTTAAGAAGAGCGACGACAATATCAACCTCAGTGTTGGAAAAATCACCCTTGATGTCCTCGGTGGTACAATACAATTGGGACGTAGCAACTTGGCAGGATTTGGACTAAAAGAAGAAACATATCAAGGTTTAGTTCGAGAATTACAAACACCATTGCTAGTACCTGCGCAAGAACTAACTCGAGAAATCTTTGAGGGAAGCGCAAAGGTAAATGGACTTGAAATCTCTAAGTCTGTACCTCTTCGTAACGCCACTAACATTACCATGATGTTTCCAAAATCGCCGGCAGACATCACCTGCTTTGATAATATTATGTACAGAAATGTTCAGCTCATCGTAAATAAAAGAACATACCCAGATACTGAATTCAGTGATACGTGTGCAGCAAGGATCTACCAACATCAACTTATTGCAAATGAGCTCGACGGAACTTTAGAAGCAACCCAAGAATTTGAGGACTCCTTCACGCAACCTCTTAATGATCCCGTTACTGGAAAGCGTTATACCAATTGCAGGAGTGATGGTACTTCTTTTGGTATCAATTTCCAAATGGAGAGAAGTAATGCTGGCTATGTCTTTGATGGTATCGATACGGGCTCAACATCTATTACAGTCACATTTAGAGGACAACCAATGTACCAAGGAGAGAACGACACATACTTTATACCAGACCCTGACTATCCAGATCAACACCCACCTGCACCAGAAGCTTGGATTTGCAGCGATACATACTGGACATGGAGCACAAATGGTGTAGAGTATTATGCTGTAGGTGTCCCTGCTGGATATGAGTAAGTGGTGGAATCTCATTAATGTTGACTTTTGATGATTTTTATTTTTGTTTAATTAATATTGAATTTTATCTCATGTACAAAAATAGATGACAACAGAAATGACAAACTCAAGAATAACAATAACACCGAAGAACATTGAGAAGTATACCATTTATTGGAATTATAGATGCTTATCACCAACTGCAATCATGAATGTATTAAAGCAGAACTTCCCCTCTCGTTATTTCAACACTGAATCCTCCACTCATGTTTTCATAAATAAACATTCAACGATGCCAGATCATTTTGCTAAACCTGATTGTGATAGTTGTAATGTAGAAGTAAGTTGTATCTCATTGTCTAATCATGAAATTATTTCCAATCATGAGGTATCAATGCTGTTTAATTGTGGAATGTTATTCATTAGAGTTACGAAGAAAGATGAAAAGTGGATGCGAAAATATGGTATGTCATATGTTATAATCAACAATCAAATCACTGAAACTGAATCATTTTCGTATTATCCATCAAGCTATTCCAATTTGTTGAAACCACCAACAGAAAAAGAAATACGAGAACAAAAAGAAAAGAGAAGTTTTAATATAGTCTTTAATCATATTCAACCGTGAAACCTATAAATGAGAATTATTTTTATGCGCAATACAGGGTCCGAAATCACCTACCTTTAATTACATATGAAAACACTAATGAAAACCCCGCACAAGTCCATCAATTTATCCCACATATGTAATTCGATAAAATGGCGATCATCAAAAAAGTTTTCAATGACGTTGATTTTGATTTTGAAAACGGTCCTGAGCATTGTTTTTGAGAAATCACGCCTATTGAAGATAATATTGGAGAAAGATATAAGAATTGTATCGAAGGTTTAACAGTTGTACTTGCGCTAGGCGGACGATGTTAAAAAGGGGGAGTGAGGACTTCGGTCTGAAATCATCCTTTTTATCATACTACTCAATTGTTTGAAATATTTCAATGTAGATATTTTTTTGAATGTTTTTTTATTTTGTTAAAGAAAGACAAAATTTTTATTAAATTTTGCATCTATTTTATTATTCAAAAATATTGGAGGAGGAAAAAAGCTAAATGTCCATAAGATTTTAATGGACATTTTTTCTCAAATAATTCATAACTTTACATTTTTTTTTGAATACAATAAAACGGTCTGCTTTCCATATGAAATAACGAGAAATGCCTCAAAAAGTCAAACTTGGCTATTCACCTCACTGGACAGGGAAACCCAGGCAATTCTCCATCTTCTATCATTCAATATAAAAATTCTTTATTTGTTTCTTTAAAAAGAAAATAAAAGTTCACTATCCAAACTTACATATTCGGATTCAAACACTTTTACTTACTAATTTGATTATTCACATAAAAAATAACCAAACATGATATTGTATATAAATTTCATTCTACGTTCAATTAGAAAACATTAGAATTCCAAAGTATGTCACAAATATCAGCGATTTCTGCTTCAAAATATATTAAAAACCAATGAATGTAGATATTTTAGATTTTTCTGAAAACGATTGGAGTTGTTTCATTCAAAGTTTACGAATTAATCAAAAACATTCAATTGATGCGTTTATCTAGCAAATGAATAAAGAAAAATATTTTACGTTTTTTTTTTTGAATAATATTTGCTTTCAAATGCTTGTCATCATATAAGTCAAATTCAATAATTATATTCATTGAATTCTGTGAAATGCAAACGGAGCACTTTTTTCAGAAACCTCAGTTTGTGATGCAGTTCTTATTCTATCAAAATTAAAATCATTGCCTTTTAGATCAATCTTTCCACATATTTATGAAGTCATAGTTTCAATAAAGTTAAAAATTCCAAATGGAACTGAATTAAAATACTTCGGCATTAAATATTTTATTATTGGGATATAAATAACTAACTATTTGATAAATTGAAGTTGCTCTTTGATTTTTTTGCACTTCTTGCTTGCTTATTGGTGACTGCTTCTGGTATAAAAGATTTTTAAAAATTGACAAGGTATATACAGTAAGGTTTCAAAATTGGAAAACGTTTCAAAATAGGAAAATCGACTTTTTGAGAAAAAAATTTTCATTAATAAAAATGAAAGAAATAAAGAAATAGAGAGAAAATCTTGTTTAAACCTACCATTTTAAGAAATAATATTTCCATGATTAAGTTTATCACACAGCTGTTTGCCACATTATATTCATCAAATAGTGCTTTCCTATCTTTATTTGAAAAAATGAGCATCATTCAAAAAGTGGATTTTCCATTTTTGCAACGCTATAAAGGAAAATCCAAATTTGAATTAAATTCGTTATTTTGACTTTTATTTTAAATTCATTTTAATCGTTTTCTATGAAAAAGTAGATTTTCCTCTTTTGAGACGTTTTTGAATTTTATAGCCTTACTGTAAAATGATTTATAGAAATTGAATTGTTATCTTAAAATAAAATAAATTGAAATTGATGTGGTCAATCAATTGAAATCATATTTTTTAATAATTAACATTATATTTACAAATATATAATAAGCATTATAAAACATCAAAAATAAATAAATATGAAAAATTTATCCAAGTATTGAATATTTTTATTTATTTCAATTTCATTTAACCGAAAATCAGATATACATCTCATTAATTTGAAATTAAAAATTATTTATTATATATTATTTATTTATTATATAATATCTAAATATTATTTTAACTAAAATATTAATTATAAATTCATTTGATAGTATAATATAAATATTTCAAAAAAATTAATGATAAATAATTTATTCAATTTCCTGAAGGTAAAAATGGGTGTATGCGGCATTGAGTTAGTATACGCTCTTGTCTTGATGATTGGACCGATAGACTTTGGTTTTATTGGAATATATACTTCCTCAATTGGCCACCAAATTCGAGGAAAATATAATTTATCAGATACTCATATCAAATGGGTTTTATATAGTTCTATTCCATTCCTTACAGCAATTATTGGTGCTTACATTGCAAAAATTACGCTTTCCAAAACAAAAGGAAGCCGTAAAAAAACAGTATTTGTTGTTGATTGCATTGCGGGTGTCTCATGGCTTTTAAATTGTCTCACAAAAGTTAATATAATAGCAGGAATTATAACGAGAGCATTATGTGGCCTTGCCCTTGGGGCCTTTGTAACAATATCTCCCATGTATCTTGTTGAAATTGCACCAAGCGGTTATTCAGGCGTTTTTGGATCGATGAATCAATTTGCAATTGTATTAGGAAACATTTTATACTCAGTTCTCGGACCATATCTCGATTACATGGAATTAAATTATCTTGCTGCAGGTGTCAGTGTCTTACAAGCCATCTTAATATGGTTCATAATTGAGTCACCAGATGCTGATCAAGAATCAGCTGAAGAAAAACCAACGACAGCTGTTTTCCAGCGCAAATATGCAAAAGGACTCATTGTTGGCATAATTCTGATGTTTATTACACAATTTTCTGGGATTAACGGAATCCTCACAAATATTTCAATTATTATGAGTGAAGGAGGACTTGATATCAATCCCAATTTTCAGTCAGCAATAGCGATTGCTGCTCAGTTCATTTCAATTTCAATCAACTTTTTGACAGTTGAACGTTTAGGCAGAAGAATTGTATGGATCATTTCATCGGCCGTTTGCGCTGTCGGTTTGCTTCTGCTGGCATTGAATGAAAAATTTAATTGGTCAACCGTTCTCCCTGTTGTTTGTATTTTCATCTATTTCTTAGGATTCGGTTATGGCATCGGCTCCATTTGCTGGTTCATCGTCTCTGAGATTTTCGAGGCCGACGTCCGTTCTGCTGCAAACTCTGTGTGCGTCATTACAAACTGGGCCTTCTCATTCGTGATGGTCATGGTCTTCCCGTCTATGAAAAAGTCAATGAAAATGTTCGGCGTGTCCATCTTTTGCTTCGTCAAAAGGTTGTCAAGCGAAACATTTTTCTATAAAATAGAAAAATATTTTTACATAAATTTTTGTACTAAGATAAAAATATAATTTAGCAATAAAATTGATTTTTTAAGCATACATTCTTGAGATATTCATAGAATAAAATAGTTCTGAAAATTTGAATAGTTTCTCAATTTTAAAAAAATATAAATCGTTTTTTCTCAAAACTATACTTATATTTTATGAAAAAAATATATTAATAGATATAAATATTAATAATGTTTTTAATAAAATAAAAAGTTATATCAAAAATATAATTAACTTCAGAAATTTTATAAATTTGATTAAATATCATTTGTTATCACCATATTCTTCTTCCTCTTCTTCCTCTTCTTCCTCTTCTTCCTCTTCTTCCTCTTCTTCTTCAGCATTTTTTTTATTTGAAGAATTTATGAGCCTAGCAATAATTTTTACACCTGAAACTGGATTGACACATTTTTCGGGATCAGGATAGTGAATATCAATGTTTTCTAACCATTTTCCTAAATCATTAAATTCTAAATTAGATTCTTCTTCTGATTCAATTATTTTTAATTCGGCAAATAAATTCAACGCCTTAGTATAAGCTTCATTTGCAATCAATGAAAATTCTTCATCATCTTCAATGAATTCATTAATTACGACACCTGCTAAATTTGCTCGATTATTAATTACAGGCGAAATATCTAAATCATCTAGAAATTCTTGAGCAATAACAGTTTTGCAAACAGTTTTATAAAATTTTTCCCATCCATCGATACCGTTTGAAAAACCTCGAATTAAACCGAAAAAAAATTCGAGGCAATGCGTGCCAAGTCTGTCGAGGCAAAGTGGATCAAATTTTAGATAAATTGCTATTAAAATGGATAAAATTGAGTTCATTAATCTTATTAATGAAATTTGTGAAAAAAATGAACAAAATTTTTTGTCACTTTTTCTCTCACTTATAATCTTTTTGTTTCTTGTTTTGACAATTGAAAAGTGAAAATAAATTAACCAAAAACTTAAACACAAAGAATAAACCCTCTCTCGAATTGGTAAAGTTGGTGATCTCATTGAAAGGTGAATAAGAGATAAAGGAAGAAGAGCCATTACTAACTTAAAATCATTTTTTTCTAAGAGCTTTTTAATATTTGAAATATTAAACATTTGAAGAGCATAAATATCTCTCATTGAACCCAATAATGATTTATCTTTTAAATAAATATTGTTTTTTCCTAAAGCATTTTCTAAATCATTTAAAGAAAATGTAATTTTACCAGTTTTATCTAATGAGATTTTATTTCTGAGAAAATGTGATCGTTGATTTTTGAAAATATGTAAATAATCTCCGTTTGGTATGTTAAAATGGTCTTTTAATAGCATTATTATACCAAATAAATCATGATTTTTCAATAAATTTTCATAAATTTTAAAGAATGATTTATGTATTTGATTATAACAACGATCACCATCGAAAGACAAAAATTTGACTAAAAAATTATTATTTTGCAATTCATCGCTTGTTTTCAATAAAATTTTTACAATTTCTTTATTCCCAATTCCTTTTGGATGCTCTACAAGTCGTGCAGGAATGCAGCGGTCTCCAGAAATGATTGGTTGTATGTATATAGTGAAAGAATATAAATTACCAGTTTTCTTTGGTAAATATTTGCTTGTAGTTGTTACGCATACTGCATCAATAGATAAAACTATTGGAAATTTGTATGGTGAATTTAATGACCTTCTTATCGTTGGATGGTTAATTTGATCTATTTTACCATTTTTTAATGCATTTAAATATTGATTTAATTGAGGATTTACATGCTTGTATATTGTTTGTCGAGATGGAAATGGTAAGTAAACTCTTAAAAGCTGATAAGCACTAGAAGAAAAACGTAATAATAAAAAAGAATATTTAATTAAGTCACTACTAAACGTTCTCTCATTTTCTTCAATATTATAAAGGTCAATTAATTCTTGAAATATTATATTATATTGAAATTTTAATTTTGAATAATCTTTATTTGCCATTTCATTAGAATCTATTTTTTTATTCATTTTACAAATTTTAGCATTTATTTCCCAGAAACTTTGTTTTTCTTTTGAAATTTCTTTTTTTTCAGCTGATTGTTTTTGAAGCATATGTCCAAATTCACTATTACCTGTTCTAGCATAAAAACTTTTTTGCATTTCTGCTATTTCTGAAAAAGTTTGCTTTTGAACTTTTGTAATATCATTTAATAATTGATGACACTCACTAAAACTACTACTTAGCTCATTTATTATTTCTTCTTGCTCTTTTATAGTTTGAATTAGGCTGCTATTTTCCGATTCTAATTCTTTGATTCTGTAATTTAAATCATTAATTTCTTCATCTTTCAAATTCAATGAATGTTTTAATCTTATATATCGATCTTTTATTTTATTGATATCACTTGATTTAGGCTCGCTATTTTCTTCTGTCGAATTAGAGTTTGCTTCTTTGTTACTCATCATAAATTTACAAAATTTATTTCTTATCAATTTTCATAATAAGCATTGAAAAAGTGGCATCCAACAAATAGAATTGTTTTATCTTAAAATTGTATGCTTCGATTTTTTAAAAAATATTAAAAATAATTTTTACCTTAAATAAAATTTAAATTTCAATATATGAAAAAAAAAATTATAGACGATTTATAGAAAAATAATTGTGAGGAAAACGATCATTTATATTTTTTTTTATATCTCAATAATTTAATATATATTTCTAAAAATTATATATTTTTTATTTTATAAATACTTCATAATATATAAATTCCTAATATATATTATAAAATAATATTTATTTTTCAAAAAATATTTATTTATATCAAAATCCGTTTTTTTTGAAACTTTCGCGCTTTACAACATTTCTTCGTCATTTGCATATTTAGCATCGTCTTTGGTTACTTCATGATTCCGGAACCGAGAAGAGACAATGAAAGCTCACAGCAAGATGATGAAGATAAAGAAGATTCAAGTAAAAATGTTGAAAGCATAGATTAAAAAAAAAAAAAAAAAATAAGTAAACTTCTGTCTTATACGATATGCTTTTTTATTCTATGGTTTATTATTTAATTTTTATAGTGTGCAATAATAGAGATCCATTTTTTATAAGGAATTAAATCGAAATTAAAAAAAAAATAGTAAAATGGGTAAAATTATTAAATTTAAAATAAAACTTCTTTTAAGGGACCACTATCATATTTTTTTATAAACATTTCAATATTGAAAAAACTCATAGAAAATAAAATTCAATGGTTATTATTTGGGAAAAAGTTTAAAACTTTAAAATTTCACCATTCCGATCATTTTTGAAAAATTTTTACATCCTTTCAACTTTTAAATTTTTATTGAAAAAAGGGAATAGGCTTAAAAGAAGAATAGAAATAAATGATATATAATTTATATAATTTATATATACCAAAATATAGCAAAAATACTCAAGAAATAATTTTTTTTAAGTCAATTAATTTTGTGATAACTCATAGAATTTTCAACACAGAATTTGATAGTGGTCCCTAAAATAATTATTATATCAGAGAATTGAATTATTAAATACAGCCAATAGAAATTATCGTGATTATATTCAAAATATTTTATTATTTATTTATTTATCATAAAATAAAAGTTAATTGCAAAATATTAATAGATATTTGATAAAAAATATTTGAATAAAATAAAATACCTTTGATTTTATTTCAGTTAAATTTATTTTAAATATTTAAATGCTTCATAAAAAGTTCATTCAAAAAAAATTTCTATCATAAAGCATTTTAGATATAACTTTATATTTTAATTATCAAACCTATTATTTTATTTAAAATATATGCTTGTCTATAATGAGTTATTAGAATAAAGAATTTTTTAATATTAAATGTATATTTATAAAAAAATATTTAAATTTTATTTTTTATTTTTTAAACTCAGATTTAAAATTGAGATAAAAACGAAAAGAATTGAGAGGAAAGAAAAAAATTCAATTTATGATTGGGCGTATCAAGAACAAGGAACTTGAGAGCCTATTTTTCAATACGGCCGACTACAAACTGCAAAATCCAAGCATTGGGGAAGGCACTTTTGGCAAAGTTTACATTGCGAACGAAATTAAAGACAACAAAAAGGTTGCAGTGAAGATTCTTAAAACGGACAACGGATTCAATGGTCACGATCAAATGCTTCTTATGCGTGAATCACTGATACTTCACAAACTCAAACATCCATGCATTGTTGAATTCAAAGGTCTTAACTTCCAATCTTTTCTAGATCCTTCCAAATTATCACCATCGATCATTACAGAGTTCTTATCACACGGCTCCCTAAAATCTCTTCTAGATTCAGAGAAGCGATCACTTGCAGACATTGACTGGACCCCAACGAAAAAATATATTACACTTCTTGGCATTGCACGAGGGATGAAATACCTTCACTCGCGTGGTGTTGTGCACCGAGATCTGAAGCCAGAAAACATCCTGACAGATGAAAACTACTATCCACGCGTCTGTGACTTTGGCTTGTCGAAATTTTTTTCAGAATCTCTTTCAAACAGCAACAAATTGACCATGACAGGTCAAATTGGGACACCACTTTACATGGCGCCCGAACTTTTTGAAGATGAATGCCACTACGGTCCAGGTGTTGATGTTTACGCTTTTTCGATGATTGCATTCGAAGTTGTGAGCGGCGAAGTCCCATTCAAAGAGTTTCCATGCATTTCGCCAGTTTCGCTTGGAATGAAAGTTTCGAGTGGGAAACGACCGAAAATTCCAGGAAGTGTTCCACCGAAGATGAGTGCCCTGATTGAGCGCTGCTGGAGTCAAGAAGCATCCAGGCGTCCTTCATTTGCAGAAATATTCAACGAACTTTCGAGCGACCTTTCAATGCTTGGTGACGACGTCGATGAAGACGAGATCCGCGACTACATTGACATGCTTGATGAAAAAGAAGAAGAACAAAAAGAAGAAGAAGGAAGTGAAGAAAAGAATTCAGATAAGATACTTAAAGAAGAATTGAAAAAGCTGAAGAAAAAGTGCCATAAACTTGAGTTGGAGCAAGAATCGAAAGAAGCAGTCCACCTAGAAGAAACAGAAAGCCTGAAGGCGGCGAACGATGAACTTAAGAAGAAACTTGAATCATCACAGTCAATGAGTGACGAGCTTCTTAGAGGAATTGGGAAACTGTGGGGGAATGCGAAAGAGCTGAATCCAGCCGAAGGAGTCTCACTGATAAAGCGGTCATCAGAATTAGGAAGCAGCCATGCTTCGTAAATTCTCGGACTTTTTTACGAGAATGGACAATTCGTTGAACAAGACTTCAAACAAGCAACTTCATATTATGAACGATCAGTATCACAAGGGAACACGTATGGCATGGTGCGACTTGGCCTTTGTTATGATCTTTGCTATGGCGTTGAACAGGATTACAGGAAAGCGATCAAATATTTTGAAGAAGCAGCAAAACTCGGAAATTCATATGCAATCAACAATCTTGGCGTTTGCTACTCCAATGGTGAAGGTGTTACACAGAATTACACGAAAGCTTTTGAATACTTTAAGAAGGGAGCAGAACTTGGAAATCCAGAAGCAATCAACGCACTTGGCATTTGCTATGGATATGGTGAAGGTATTGCGCGAAACATCTCCAAAGCAATTGAATGCTATATGAAGTCAGCCGAAATGGGAAGCCATAGTGCATTATACAATCTTGGCCTTTGCTATGAAAAAGGAACTGGAGTTACAAAAAGCATATCCAAAGCGATTGAATATTATGAAAAGTCAGCGAAACTCGGAAATGAAAATGCCAAAAATATATTAAAAGAACTTAAAGGATCACATTAAAAACAAACACAGAAACAATCCAACAAACCTCTGAATATACTAATGTAAACCTCTGAATATACAAATATACATACGAAGATGCATTACATTAGGAGATTATCTGCAGTGCCATCTTGACAATTTAATATTTAATAAAAAGTTTATCTTTTTCTCTTATCTTTTAATATTCAAAACTATTTTATAAAATGAAGATGGTACCTATTTTTAAAAGTTTCGACTAAATTATCCATGTAACAACGTAATATCGAATTGAAAACCTCAAAAAAGGGGAAAAAGGCCAGAATTTTATATTGATTTACCATTTTTCAAAGAGCTCATTGGGCTTTTCTGGGCCAAAAATCCATCATACCGTCCTACATTTGACCAAATAATCACAGAATTGCGTGAAAATATCGACATTCTTATAGACGAATATGATATCGATATAGATGAATTCGAATATTATGCTGATTTTCTAGACAATTATCAAAAAACAACGAAAACTCAAAAAGAAAAAAGCAAAAGTTCAAAGAAAAGTGACTCTTTTTCAAAAAAAGATTCTTCATCTTCAGAAAAAGTCAAGACAGGTGATTTTGACAAAAGTAAACGGTCAAAAAAGATTAAACCGAAAATGACACCCATTGAAGATGAGCCCAAAAAAACTTCAGAAAAATTGAAAGAAACCGCCAAATCTTCGCATAAAGAGAAACCTGCCAAAAAAGACAGCTCGGCTCTTCAGAAGGAGAATAAGAAACTCAAAAGCAAAATCAAAGACTATGAAAAAGTTTTATCGGTTACTTATCTGCCAAGTAAAGAAGAAGACAACTACTTCATTGATGCCGAAGAGGAAGAAAGCAACTTCACAAATAAAGGCAAGATTGGCGAAGGTTCAACATCGATCACATACAAAGTCATTGACGAGCGAACGAAAGTTCCTTTTTGCAAGAAAGTTCTGAAGTTACGAAAAGGACAAACAACGATCAAAGACGCTCAAAATGCATTGAAAGAATTCCATGCATTTGCAAAGCGCACTACATCAATCCTGTGCAAAAGATACCGAATGAACACCATTCAAGTAATGAAGAAGAAGAAGAAGAAATCACGACAATTGCGATGTTTACGGTTTAGGTGAAATATTTAGGTCAAAAATCAAGAACACATTAAAAGTCAGGATTGTTGTTGAGATTGTTCACGCTATGAACTTCATTCATAAACATGGAATGATACATCGTGATCTGAAGATAGAAAACATCATGTTGAACGCAGTTTTTCAGACGAAATTGGTCGATTTTAGTCTCATTCGTATCAATGAATGCGTGCTTGACGAATACTCGCTCGTTGATGATTCAATGACAAAAGGCGTTGGAACCTTGTCTTACATGTCGCCTGAAATGCTGAACGAAGAAGATTACGATAATAAAACAGACGTTTATTCATTCGGCGTTGTCTTGTAATTCATGTTCTTCGGATCTCTGCCAAAACAAGGACTCAAAGACAAAACAGCAGGCAAACAGATTCGTATTCAATCGATGCCTTCTTCCTCTGTCTCACAATTTTGCATCGACCTCATTACAAAGTGTTTGGTCCCTTCTCCTTCTGATCGTCCTTCTTTCGAGATGATCTTGGATGAAATCCGAAAAGCAAATTTCGAGCTTGCAACAGAAGTTGATCCTTCAATTAATTCGAGTTGAAAATCTTAAATAATTTAATGATCCTTCAATTAATCAGATAAAGCTGTTTGAGATCTCGAGATCTCGGTAATTGATATCAAGTTTACAATTATTTTTATATCACATTTCATATCTGATATCTTGATAATCGATAATCTCGATATCAGATTTTTAAACTGATAATCGAGTATCAGATGCAAAAAAGTGACGTTTTTGATATCGATTCTCAAAATAACAAGTCTAAATAAAAGAATAATTTAAATTAAGAATACATTCATTATGTTTATTAAATATTATTATTTATATTTTGTTTCATTTTGATCAATGTACCAATTACCCCCAAATAGCTATTTTAGATAAAATTTAACGAATAAATTTGAATGAAAGTGTGAGAGATAATTGAATCAAAGAAACGTATATAATTAGACTTATTACCAATTTCAAATATCCTTCAATATTTCTATGAACACTAATAATATATTATATGAAGGGGGTTTGAAAAAAGCTTTCAATCAGTGCGAGCCATTTTGTGAGTTCTCAATTTGCATCAAAATATTATATGCGTTACTTGAAAAAATAATCGTTGATTCAACTTTTTCAATAGAAGTAATTGAATTGACATCAAACTTTTCGAATTTATTCAAAGATCGATAAATGTTTGATCATGAAGGAAGAAAAACTTTTCCTCTTAAATAATTAAAGGCTGTGTATGATGAAAATAAAATAAATGCCCTAATACTAAGAATTAATATACTCTATCTTCGGTGATTCATATGGTGACTGATATTGAATGATAGTTGGTCTAAAAAATGGCCAGTATATCGAGGTATATGATGTGGTGTTTCTGTAAAATATGGATTTTCTGTAGGTGACTGATTATTCGGGGGAGATGGGGATCGATCATCAGAATCTGATGAACTTAGGATCCTTTTTGGCAGTTCTCTTTTCTTCAAAAGGTTTTTTGCACGAGACTTATCTTGAAATTTTTAAGCGTGCCTTTTCCGCTCTATTTATCAATAAATACCTTAACGGTATTATAAATTTATCATTCAATACCGTAATAATAAAGATTTTTCAAAAAATTGATATTTTCATCATTATTTTAAAGAAACAAATGTTAGATCTTTTGAATAAAGATTATTCAGTAAAATATTAGAGCGACGATCAAAGGATGCAGATCTGGTAATGCCGATAAAGTTTTCAACCAAATGGGTTCCAATGGAATCCGTTCTCAAATCGTTTGGGCCGAAAAGCAATACTATTCCTAAAGAAATTAAAGTGTTGATTGTCCTTTTAGCATAGTGAGTTTCCAGAAAGGTTAAAACTTTTGATCTTTTTCCACCTCTTTCCGAGACTCCTTCAGATTTCAACCTGTCAAAAAAGCAGAATAATTTGTTACTAAAATAGTATGATATTTCAATTAAGTCCAAAAGAAATGCGAAACTTACATTCGGACTGAAAATAGAAGTTATCATGCATGCATATGGGAAGAATAAAATAGCTGCATTGACATGATTGTTCTCGATTAATTTTATAATATTTGAAAATGTTAGCAACTTCAATAGAAAGGAATCTCTCATCCTTGACAGATGACTTTTGTCTATTAAAGATGTCCCCCAAGTTTGAAGATGTGTTCGATTTCATTTGATTTGATTAAATTACTTCCTGGAATAGTTTTATATTATATATTCCATTAATCTATCCCTAAACGTTATGAAGAGGTGTAATGAATCTGAAACAATTATTGTTTGACTCTGTGATATAATATCTGTATAAATATGAGTTAATAAAGGTTTAAAGCATTTAAAACGTATTTCACCTTTATGAACAAAGTACTTTTCAAAAAATAAGATGTGAAAGTGGCTTGCTCCTCTGTCGCCATTAGTTGCTTGAAATAAAAGATAGATGCCGACACCTTTTAGTTATTCTTTTATAATATTTGATAATCTATCTATTCTATCATTATATGATCCATTTTCTTCAATTGATATGTGAATGATTTTAAATGGAACTGAAGATGTTAATGGGATAACTTGGAATATGAATCCATTAGAATAATCTTTTGTTTCTTCTTGGTTTAATGTTTCATTTTCTATTTCTATATGCTCATCATCGTCAATAAGATTTGGAACTACTTCTCTCTCAAAATTGCCATCAAAACACGCTTTCAGAACCATCCATATAATACATTTCATTTCCAGGCAAAGGTTGACTAAAAAGGTTCTGAAAACGAATGCATTGATTGCTATCTTACATTCTCCTCTGTATTTTAGCGAAAGCATTTGTTCAATTGCCAATGCAATGTTTATCAACGATTTTATAATGTTGTTAATGCCATTTGAGATTCTCAAATATTTCATAAAAAAAATATACTTTTTTGTTTTAATCTTAAAATAAACATCAATATACTATGTTATTTATTTTTAAATATTTTAAATTTATAATCATGTTTACAATTATTTTTATATCACATTTCATATCTAATCAATTACACTTTTTTATAGATCAGATTAATCTCGATATCAGATTTTTAAACTGATAATCGAGTATCAGATGTAAAAATAGACTTTTTTATATCGATTCTCTAAGTAAATAATTATTTATGGTTTTGGCTTTTCAGTTAAATAATGATATCAATTAAAAATATTATTCTAACTTTAATTTTTATTCAGAATAAAGTAAAACAAAACTATATTATATATTTGATTAAATCAAACCAAAATATCTTCAACCAATTCCATCTTTTCATGTTTTTTTAACTTTATACAAATATCCTTTTTCATTTTTATTATTTTTTGAGCTATTGATCTTTTTAATTATATATGGATTTACAAGCTTGATTAGAAATTCCATCTCTCCATCTACTTTTTGTATCAAAGGAGCAAAACTTTCTGTAAATTTATATTTACGAATATCTTCGTTTTCTGTTTTTTTTTTTTTTATCGGTTCATATACATTTAATATTTTAAACCTTGAACTTAAGTTATCTTTAGGATCATTTATATTCTGGGGAATATTTGGAATTTGGTTTGAATGGATTGTAATACATGCAATAATTGGTTCGTCTGGTGAATTCCTTTTTTTCTTAAAAACCATCAATATTGTTTTGGTTTGGTTAGTGATATTAATAGGGAAAGAATGATCAAAGCACTTCAATTTTTTGTATTTTATATTATAATGATATCTATATTTTTCTGGGAAAGTAGTAATGCTAATCTGAATTTTTTCTTTGCCATCAACAATAATATTAGGCAATGAAAAGGAGACCAATTGTATATTTAAACCGGCATTAAGGACCTTGTTGTTTTCTTTCATTGTGTTAGCAATATAAAAAATCTTAAAAATTAAATAAAATAAATATAATATATTCTATTCAATTTTTAATTTTTTTTGAAATGAGTTTTCAAAATGGGATCTGTTTTCATTCAATTTTTCTATTCATTTCAAATTTTACTTATCGGTAGATTTTCTATTGAAGTTAAATTTAACAAAACTTCCTTATTCATGAAAATGCTTTAAAATTAGTTATTAAATGAATTAAAAAGATATGTTTTATAATTATAATTGAATGATGATGTTTAACTTATTTTAAATAAATAAACGATTTAAACGTATTTTAAATAAGAGTATTTATCAAAATTTCAAAATTAAATTAAAATAATGTAAATTACAAATACTTTAAATAATTTATAAACATTATAAATATTTTATATGACCCATATAATTAATCATTTTATGGATAATAATATAAGATAATTACATTTTATTATCTCTTTCAATGGATTTAACTTTTTCTGAAAAATTAAAAAATACGACTTTCTGCCGTAAAATATAACATATATAATATTTTTTTATTGTTAATATGATAAAATATTAATTATATTGTTTTAGAAATATTAGTACTAATTACAAAATGCTTATTAAATTTAATAAAATAATTGAATGAGAAAATAGTTAATACTAATGAAATAATTCATTTAATATTTTGAACAGTTTTTAATAAATATGTAATTAGTCTTATATTAACATTATTGAATGTAAATATTAATCGATTGCAAAAAAAAAATCTATAATACCCAAAATAATAAAGAAAAAAACATTAATTCTAACTTTTACAAATGATTTATGATAGTAATTTCATTCAACACTAATAATGATTAGTTATCTTTGTATTGAAATTAGATAAAAATGATGTTTTTATGGAAGACATGAAAAATATCTCATAGTTAAGTTTAATTATGCTTAAATTTACCTTCTATTATTATTATTAAGTAATATTTAAAAATGTTGAAAATTTTTCCTTTGATAAACCATAAAAATTTTTTTATTTGAAATAACATATATTCTTATTTTATTAAAGTTGAATTCCAGAATCAATCAATAATTTGATCATTGAAACTCTAGTTCAAATTTGAGAAAAAATTCTTATAAAAGTTTAAAAAATTGAATAACATCAACGTAAATATTCACTTTTTAAAAAAATTTAAATAATATGGTTGAAAATTGAATGAAATATATAATTCAACTTTTAAAAACCGATTTATTTTATTGAATCTTCAACCATATTAATAAAAACTTTGTTTACAAAAAAGTTGAATTTCAAATAAAACATTATTTTTATTAAGTAAAAAAAAGTTTTACTTTATCCGAAATGTCCATTCAATTTCTTATATTGAATTTTTGATAATTTTAATCATTCAAAATATAAACAGAATGGTCAATTATTTCCTATTATTTGAGTAAAAGAACTCTTTTATTCACCTGCTAAACAATTCATTTTAATTATCAAAATGACAGCTATTGATGCATTGATTTATCATGTTGATTTCCAAGTTTTATCTCACAAAAGCAGAAGAAAATTCACACCACAAGAAGATGAAACATTGAAGAACCTTATATTTCAACTAGGAGAACATAACTGGGTTAAGATATCTGAGTATATGCCTGGAAGAACAGCCAAACAATGCAGAGATAGATTTTGCAATTATTTATCTGAACCACACAGTCAAGAACCATGGAAACCAGAAGAAGATGAAATATTATTAAAATATCTCTCAATTATCGGTTCAAAATGGGTGAAAATATCAAAGCATATCCCTGGAAGATCAGGCAATGATGTTAAAAACAGATGGTACAAACATTTATACAAAAAAATTTCATTCATAAAAGAAAATAATTTTTATACACTACAAAAAACTGATATTGGAAGCAGTTCTTCGCCAATAGAAAAGACTCAAATTGATAACGAGTCTAATCTCGATAAACTTTACCAACAATACACAATATCAGCATTATTGATATAAAACAAATAATTGTTATTGTATAAAAATTGTTTTTTAACCTAATGTTTATATTTTGTAATAAAGATAAAAGAGTTCTAGATATAAAATAAAATAAACGGCTTGATATTTAAATTAAAAACATTTTTTATCTCGTTTAATTAAGATTATTATAAATATTAAACTCTTATTTTATGTAAATAATTTATATATTAATTTAATAAAATAATAAAATTAATTATTAGTAAATGGTTTTTATAGATATAAAAATATTCATGTTTCCTTAATATAAACTATTGAAAAATTGATAGGAAATCAGATGTTTAAATGCTTTTATGATTTCGTGCCAAAACAAAACCAAAAAAAACATGTTAAAATTTTACTTTCATTTAGCTATATTTTTTCTTTAGTTTTATATTTGCAATATATAAATCATATTAGATTTATTTCAAGTTTTTTCAAATTTTCTTTTTTTAATAATTCAATTCCTATTTATAATGCAAAAATATTTGATATACTCAAGTATAAGGCTGACTTTTCTACATGTTTCAGAAAACCTCTACAATTGACAACTAATATTAACAATATTTCAAACTTTGATCATTTTTCACAAATGAAATATGCACGTTGCATCTTGGATCATGACATAGAAGCATCCAAAAATGAATCAAAGAGCGGACTTTTACTAATCGTTGATTCATTATGTCCACTTGGTATTGAAGTCACTCACCAGCTCCGCGAAAATGGCATAGATCATCTTGACATTCGTGGAGAAAATCATTTAAACCTAAATTCAAACTCTGGACGAATAATTTTGAGTCAATTTAACATTTCGAAAGCTTTAATTTTGTGTGACACTTTTCAAAGTCAAAATTTCAAAGAAAATTACAAAGAAACATTTGTAATTTCAGTCATAAAAACAATCAAGTCAGATTTGGTAATAGATATTCCGCCTGTTTTTGGCCATTTTCGAGGACGAAAATCGGAAAAAGAAGAAGAAAATTTGTTTTTTCAATGTTTGACAAAGCAAAAAGTGACAAAAAAAGAGAATCATAAAGAATTTGTACTTGCCAAAGAAGCAGCAAAGTCCATTATTGAAATTGTCATTTTCAACAAGCAAAGAAAATTTTCATTTAAAAATTATTCTTATGATGAACTTTTTGAGAGATTTGAAAAGCATTGTTTTCATAATAAAAAAGATTTTTTGGTTGAATCATTACTTGAGTCATGCAAGCCTTTTCCACCACAAGATGGCAAAACGATCACATTATCAATGATGATGACAATTTCGTTAGATAAAAAATACACAATTCGAGGGAATCAAACTTTTTATTACATTGAAAAATATCTTTCAAATTTCCCTCAATTTTTGCCATTTGAAATTGTTATCGTTGCAATTGACAAAGATGATCTTCATATTGAAAATTTTCTGACAATTGGACCAAATATGAAGAAATACATAAAAATCATTCGAATAAATCAAGATGTTTATAATAAAATTTTGATGAATTTGAATACAAATTTGTTTCCTGAGTTTGTTTTGAGAAATGTTGGTGTTCGACGATGCAAAGGTGAATTTATTTTGAGCATTTCAATTGATTCATTACCTAATAGAGCTTTGTTTGATTTTATCTTACATAGACAATTTAATTTGAATAGTTATTTTAGAATGGTTAGATTGGATGCAAACAGCAATTTGTTTTCAATTGAAAATGATATGAGTTGGCAGAGTTTCTCTCAATATTTTGTGAATGAAACTACGACACGTGCTTTGAATATTCAAGTCGTGTCCGTCGCTTGCGGAAGCTTCCAGTTATTTCATTGGAGAATTTGGAAAATTATTCACGGATTCATTGAACGCAAAGAGCTGTTGCACATTGATACTTACTTGGCTCTTGATGTTATCGCTGCCATACCTTCACCAACTCTGGTCAAAATTATCGGCTACAATTATCACTGGAAACACCACAAAATGGAATACAACAAGTCTGTTAAGTTCAATATTGGAAAACACAGAATTTATGCAATAAAAGGTTTCATTTCTGCGGAAACTTTTAATCGTAGAGATAACTGGGGATTGAATCAAATAAAATCTCTACCAAATACAGAGTTTTGATAATTGTATTATTTTACTACATACTGTTTCTAATTTATATTATATTATATATTTAATAAATCATTTAAAAATATTTTAAGGCTGTTTTTGAACATATAAATGATTTTTTTCTTTGTTAATGTTGCATGAATAATCTACTTCTTTTAATATATCAATAGAATTATATTTTGAAAAGATACATAGAAAAAAATTGTTAATAATTTCCACTTTTTGATTTAAATTATAAACGATTTTTTGTATTTATTTAAATGGAAGAAATCAGCAAATTACATCTCAGTTCCAATTGCATTATTAAATTTCCTCTTCAGGCTTACTGCAATGATTTTTCTTTTATCGTAAACGGCGAAGAATACAAAACCAGTCGAATAATATCCGATCTTTTATCACCAAAAATCTGCCAAATTCATTCAATTGATCCAACATTCAACCAAATTTTTATTAATACAGAGAAAAAAGGCGATTTTTCTTTAATACTTAAACTTATTAATTTTAAAGATATATCAATACCAAATAATCAAATTGATTTTTTTTATGAAATTATAGAATGGCTAGGCAATGAGTTTTATGATTTCAAAACACCTGATGAATCAGCTAAAATTACCGATGACAACATTTTTTCACTGATTAAAAAACATGGGAAATTTTCAAAATTTTTTTCAAAGAATTTATCAGCTGAAATTGAATACATTGCCTCACATTTCTTCGAAATATGCATAAATCACAAAGAAGATCTTGCTTCACTTGATGAACAAATCCTTTCAAAAATTTTTTGTCATTCAAATCTAAAATTGAAAGATGAAGATCAATTTTTGACCTTTGCCAATGACCTTTATCAAACAAACACAAAATTCAGCTTTTTGTATAAGTTTGTCATTTTTTCAAATGTATCATCAGAGTCAATAACTGAATTTATTAACATTTTTGATTACAATGACATCGATTCAAATATTTGGCATTCAATTTCATCGCGACTCATAGAAAAAGTTCAATTTCAAGGAGAAGAATCAACACGTTACATTGAACAAAGCAAACAGAACATATTTGAATATAAAGAAGGAAAAGAATTCAATGGAATCATTCGATTTTTAACAAATAAATTTGGAAAAAATATTTCTGATTGTGATGTTGTAAAAGTGACATCTAATTATCCAAGCAAATCAAGTCCACCAAAAAATTTGCTTGACTTTGACCAGGATAATCTATTCCTATCAGACACTGGTAAAAAACCTTACACTTGGATTTGTTATGATTTCAAAAATTACGAAATTCAGATATCAGGCTATTCAATTAAATCTGGCCCAGCCGGCGGTTATGTAAAGAGCTGGGTAATTGAAATTTCAAACGACGGAGAAAATTGGTTCAAAATTGATGAACAAAGTAACTATTCTGGATTGAATGAACCAAATTCTATAAAAACATTTGATGTTCACTCAAGCAGTTTTGCACGTTTTTGCCGTTTTCGTCACACCGGCGAGTATTATGTTATTGGCAATTGCATTCGAATACATTCTATTGAATTTTATGGCTCTATCAAAGAAATTATCTAATTAAAAAATAAATTTTGCTTTATTATTATTTTATAGCAACTATAACTACAATTTTTGTTGCTATAAAACAACTTTTATGATGCTTTTAAAATATTTCTTTGCTTTTTTATTAATAAAACATTTTTTTTTAAATCATTTTTCTGCTCAGTATCCCTTATTACAAAAACTTGATCACTTATTTTTAGTCAATTAATTCTTCAATTTTCATTCTCAAATATTATTTTCTTTATAATATTTTACTTAACCAATTTCTTCTTTTCAATCACACTATTTTCTAAATTGACCTCTTCTCAATCATAATTGTCTTCCCAACCATTTTCATTTTTTCAATCTCAATATAAACCATCTTTTCTATCTTTATCAAGTTTAATTAAATTGATCCATTTGATTTAAATACAGATGAATAAAATTGCTTTTAAAAGGATCTAAATGAATATCAGATGCGATGCACAATTTACACAAATATTTTCAAAAACAGCCTTAAAATTATTTTAAACACAGATGAATAAAATTAATACAATCTCAATTTAAATAAAAATATCGAAATTGAAAGTATTTTTATCTAGAAAAAAAAAAAAAAAAAAAAAAAAAAAAAAAAAAAAAAAAAAAAAAAACTTATGAAAAAAGGATCAGTCAAAATAATATTTCATGGGACATTTTCAAGGTATTTTACTAAAAATTATGTGAAAAAATCTGTAAAATAGATAGATATTAATGTAATACTCCATTAAAGAGTATTTGCGAATTACACATTTTGAAAGCTTCACTTCCAATTTTGGCGTTAAGAGGAATTGATACTCTTTTAAGTGATTTGCATCCATAAAATGCACGCTTACCAATTTCTTTTACAGAGAAAGGAATTTTTTTTGTTCTAATGATACACATCCTTTGAATGCATTATCTCCAATTGAAATGACAGAAGAAGAAATTGTTATTTGTGCCAATGATATACATTCCTCAAAAGCATTATCTCCAATTGAAAGAACTGAAAAAGGAATGTTTATTTGTGTCAATGAGGAGCATCCATAAAAAGAACTATCACCAATTGCTATTACTGAAGAAGGAATTATTACTTCTATTAGCGATGAGCAATCATTAAAAGTACAGTCCATAATTTCAGTTACTAATGATGGAATTGATACTTGGATCAATGACGAACACCCACAAAAAGCATTCCATCCAATACAATTCACCGAAGATGGAATTGCAATTTGAGTTAATGATGAACAATTATAAAATGCGTAATCTCCAATACTTCTTAATGAAGAAGGAATCGTGATTTGTGTTAATAAGAAACATTCTTTGAAACAATTGTCACATATTTTTGTTACAAAGGAAGGAATTAATATTTGTTTCAAAGAAGAACATTTTTCAAAACAACTTTTATGCAACGAAGTAACAAAAGGGGGAATTTTTATTTGTGTCAATGAAGTGCATTCACAAAATGCACTTTCACCAATCGATGTGACTGAAGAAGGAATAGTTATTTGTTTCAATGATGAACATTGATTAAAAGCATTATTTCCAATTATTGTGACAGAAGAAGGAATTATTATTTGATTTAATGATGAACATCCTTCAAATGAATTATCCTCAATTTCAGTTACAGAAGAAGGAATTATTATTTGATTTAATGATGTACAGTAATAAAAAGATGAATCTCTAATTTTAGAAATAAAAGATGGAATTGTTATTTGTGCTAATGATGTACATCCAGAAAAAACATTTTCACCAATTGATGTAACAGAAGAAGGAATTGATATTTCTGTTAAAGATTTGCATCCAACAAATGCATTCTTACCAATAAAAGTGACAGAAGAAGGAATGATTATTTGTGTTAATGATGTGCATCTGAAAAAAGCATTATTTCCTATCTTGGTGATAGAAGCAGAGATTATTATTTGCTTTAATAATGAACATCTTTCAAATAAACTATTTCTAATTTCAATTAGAGAAGAAGGAATTGTTATTTGTGTCAATGAAGTGCATTCACAAAATGCACTTTCACCAATTGATGTAACAGAAGACGGAATTGTTATTTGTTTCAATGATATACATCCGCGAAAAGCATTCTTTCCAATTATCGTGATAGAAGAAGGGATTATTACTTGATTTAACAAATAACATCCTCTGAAAGCACTGTTTCCAATATTCGTAACAAATGAAGGAATTGTTATTTGTGTTAATGATGCGCATTTACAAAAAACATTATTTCCGATTTTTGTGACAGAAGAAGGGATTGTTATTTGATTTAATGATGAACATTCTTCAAATGAATTATCTTCAATTTCAATCACAGAAGAGGGAATTGTTATTTGAACCAATGATGAGCATCCGCTAAAAACATTTTGCTCAATTGTAGTTATAGAAGAAGGAATAATTATACTCGCTAATGATGAACAGTTATGAAAAGCATTACTCATAATCTTTGAAATTGATGGAGGAATTAATACCTTTTTCAATGATGAACAGCCTTCGAAAGTGCTTTTACAAATAGAAGTTACCGAAGATGGAATTGCAATTTGAGTTAATGATGAACAATTATAAAATGCGTAATCTCCAATACTTCTTAATGAAGAAGGAATCGTGATTTGTGTTAATAAGAAACATTCTTTGAAACAATTGTCACATATTTTTGTTACAAAGGAAGGAATTAATACTTGTTTCAAAGAAGAACATTTTTCAAAACAACTTTTATGCAACAAAGTAACAAAAGGGGGGATTTTTATTTGTGTCAATGAAGTGCATTCACAAAATGCACTTTCACCAATCGATGTGACTGAAGAAGGAATAGTTATTTGTTTCAATGATGAACATTGATTAAAAGCATTATTTCCAATTATTGTGACAGAAGAAGGAATTATTATTTGATTTAATGATGAACATCCTTCAAATGAATTATCCTCAATTTCAGTTACAGAAGAAGGAATTATTATTTGAACCAATGATGAACAGTTGCGAAACAATTTTCGTGGAATTATATTAAATATAGAATCAATTCGGATTTCTGAAATATTTGACTTTTTGAAAAAGATGGAAGAATCTTCTGAAAGTGACGTTAATAGTATTCTGATACTAACCTGCGGAATTTTATTACTTCTAATTTTAGAAATAAGCTCATAAACTTTGTTAAATGACTTAGATGGATAACTTATCTCGATCAAAATCGAATGAAATTTATTTAAAAAAGAATAGAAAAAGGTTGCTTTGAATGAATTATTGAAAAAAAGCATTTGTGTTTTGTTTGGCTTAATTACAACTTGACTGAAAATATCTTGATTTTGTTGTTTGTTTTCAATCAATCTCTTTATGAGAAAGTATTGAATTTCAGGCTTCAGTCTTTTGAAATCTTTGTTAATATTCATCGAGTTAAAATACTTTAGAAAGTCTTTACTTTTCTGATTATCTTTGTTTGCTGATATTTTAAAATATTTCATTGCATCAGTATTATTCTTTCTAGCTCCTTGTCCTAAGAACAAAAGTTTTGCATATTTGTAAATGCTGTTTGAATCAGACATTTTCACTCCTTCATAGAAATATGAAATCGCTTCTGAATACTTCTTTTCTTTTAAAGAAATAAGACCTTTCAAATATACAAGTTTTTCAGTATCAGTGATTTGAAAGTTTTGAAGAATTTGTTTGGCCTTTCCAATATCTCTTTTAATAATATCACCTTTAATAAGCATTTTAACATAATATATAATGGAATCAATACATCCGCTGCTTATTGCTTTTTTTATGTACTCTTCTCCAAGAAGAATGTTGTAAAAAAATCCATTTTTCTCTTCAAATAATGATTTTGCTATTTCAAATTGCTTTTTTGGATCATGTTCTGCCTCTTCAACGAGCGTTTGACATTCTTTAGGAAGATTTTTGAATTCAGTATTCACATACCATAAAAACTGTTTTCCTTCATCATCATCATTTTTTTCTTGAATCTTGCCTAAGCTTTCTGATTTGATTAATGATCTTTTTTCAATTTCATTGGTTTTATTTTGCTCGATTAACGGTGGTTTTCTATTTTTAAAATTATTTAATGATTTAAAACGCCTTCTTATTTTGTTCAATTGAAAATTGTCTTCAATTTCAACTTTTTCTTCATGATCTTTTTGTTCAAAATCTTTTTGCGAATCGTTAGAATTGTCTTCTTCTTCATTTTCATAATTAATACTGATCCTTTTTACATTTTTGTTTCGTCCATGACTTTTTATAAAATCTTCAAAATGTAATACACAATTTTTTGAATCGAATGAGCTATTACAACTATCAATGAAATCAACATAATCATAAAATTCTGCCACATCGATTGTTTGGTCCAATATTACTTCATTTTTCTTCAAATTTTCAACAATTTCATCAAATGAAGGACGATTCTTTGGTTCTTGTGACCAGCAAAGTTCAATAAGTTCTCTGAAAAAAATAGGCACATCATCACTTATTTGAGGCCGATCACCCATTGAAATTTTATGAACAATTTCATAAAAAGTGAACTTTTTGAAAGGATTCTCCAACATGAAAATTTCATAAACAATATATGCAAATGCATATATATCAGAAGCTTCAGAGTATTCATTAGCTGTAAAAATTTCCGGGGCCATATAAATAGGTGTCCCTTTCACATCTTTTTCAGAATCAATGTTCATGCTTTTTGATATGAAGTCGTTAATCTTTGAAAGACCAAAATCTGAGATTTTAGGGTGAAGAAATTCGTCAAACAATATATTTTCTGCTTTTAAGTCACGATGGATGACTTTGTGCTTGTGAATGTAGGACATTCCACTAGATATTCCATATATAGTAATTAGCTTCTTTGTTGAATTCCAATCTTTTGGAGAAAGTCCCAAATTTTCCATATTAATGATATCACGAAGTGATCCATTACTTGCATACTCCGTGATAATGGTGGGATTTCTGTAACCTTCGAAATCTGTTTGCGAATAACCTACAAATTTTAGAATATTTGGATGGTTTCAATATTCTATTCGCAGTGAAAAGTGAAATCAATTTCACTATCATTCTGAGGAGTGTCATTAAATTTACTTCTCGAAAAAGTAGAAGGGTTTCAATATTCTTCTGCGTTTTCTGGTCAACAGTGAAAAGTGAGACTTTTGCTGCATATGTTTTCTGAGTCTTCTTATTTTGAACCAGATAAACATTACTGAAAGACCCACTTCCTATGGAGTATAATATAGTATAATTCTGTATATCCAAAAAATTATATTTAGAAGACATTTCTACTATATTTAAAAATGATCCTTTCAATTTTAAACGTATTTTTATTTATAAAAATAAAAATTTCTCCAAAAAATAATAGACATATGAAGAATATTTTTTGTTAGTTAATATACATGCATATAAAATATTAAAACAGCAAAATGAAATTAAAATCAAATTATATTATATTTTTTTAAAAATGAAGCATGAAATAAAACAAGTATGACTATTTTACGTTAAAATTTTGATTTAACAGTTGGTTATATTTAATCATACTTAGTTATATAAATCAAAATTTCATAATTTTTTTTCATGATTATTTTTATTTCACTATATGACAATCAATTTATCAACTGCTTAAGAATTAATTTAAAAAAATATCTAACAAGAACATAAATATCGCTTCATAAAAACCCATTTGCACAATATTTTTCACAATTTTCACTTTTTGAAATATAAAATATAGCGACCATTTTTTCACAGAATTTTACAAATCTTTTAAATAAATGTCACAAAACAAAGAAGACCAATCAGACCCAAATCAAAAAATCCAAACCGAATCTTTAACTGAGGAAAAAGAAAAATTAAATCTTCGTGCTATTAAAATTTCTGATTTGGAATTAGAATCAGAAATTAGTCAGCGAATGACAACTTGCGTTTATAGAGCCAAACATATACAAACTAATAAAATTTTTGCGCTTAAAAAAATTGGATATATGGACACAATCCAACAAATTAGTAATGTTGTTAACGAGTATCATCAATTACGTGATCTTAGACACCCAAATATTATTCCAATATACGCATCTTTTTATTCCAAGGGATTTCTTTACATTTTATCGGAATTAATTGCAGGATGTACATTAAGTGATATTCTTCAAGTTTCGCCACAAATTCCAGAAAATATTCTCGGAATATTTGCCTACCAATTTTTGCAAGGTCTTAAATTTTTAAAAAGTAATCATAAATTCCATAAAAATTTAAAGCCATCAAATATTTTTGTTACTGACAAAAGTGAAGTGAAAATTGACCATCCATGCTTATTCAGCAAATCACTTAACCTTTTCCAATCAATTCCAGGACCGCTTTGCTACTTGGCACCTGAAGTTTTAAGAGAAGAATCCTATTGTTTTGAAAGCGATATTTGGAGTTTCGGTTTAATTGTTTTTCAATGCGTATTTGGTCAGTTCCCACTCATTGATTTGAATAATCCAAAGGTTTCTAACATCTGGAAAATCATTGCAAATCGTTCAACTGATGTGGATGTAAAGCTGCCGCCATTTTACAGCAGCGAGCTGGTTGACTTCATCTCTGGATGCTTGAAAATGGATCCAAAAGAAAGAGCCAATGTTGATGACCTCCTTAATCACGAATGGATTAAAAGAGTGAACAACGAAGAAAATCAAAAAGAATTTATTAAATGGAATGAGAGCTTACAAGCACAAATTTCACAAGCAAAATAACTAAATCATACAGAGAATAGTATAGCTTTCATTTCATTGTTAAATTTATTAACATTTCACATTCGAATTTTTATTAAAAATGCATTTTATCTTTTTTTTTTTTTTTTTTTTTTTTTTTAAAAAAAATTCTCTAGAAGACGATCTTTATTTTAATATACTTGTGCAGAAGTTGGATTGCATCTAAAATAACTAACATAATCTTTTATTATCCCAACTTGAGTAATATTAAAATTCTTCATTATTTAAGATATCAACAATAATAAATGAATATAAATGCATTTTGAGTTTATTACTTTATTAGATAAGATTCACTTTTTTAATCTTTTGAGATTTTCAATTGATTCTACATATCCAAGATCGGCTGCTTTTTGGTAGTATTCAATTGCTTTATCATAATTCTGTTCGACTCATCTTCCAAATTCATAAAGTTTGCCGAGACAAGCTATTGCAGAAGCATCTCTGAGATCGGCTGCTTTTTGGTAGTATTCAATTGCTTTATCATATCTCTGTTCGACTCATCTTCCTTCCTGATATTTTTTCCCAATGTTGCAGTGTGCTCTTAGATTTCCACGCTGGCCTGACTTTTCAATTGTAGATGAGTGACTTGTGAGGATCGCCTGGAACGAGTGTCGATTTTCTCATAAAGAAGAGCGAGGAGGTTTAATGCATAACTGCTGCCTCTTTCTGATGACTGTTCCAAGGACGAAATTGCAAGTTGAATGTTGGCATCATTACTGTGGATGCAATTCAGTCCATCGATGGACTCGTAGCTTCAAAATAGCATTTTCTTACTATTTTTTGCTGTTTTGGTTACATTAAGGGTTAAGAATCCATTCTTTCTTCCAACAAGACAGCAACACTATAATAAGAAAATATTATATTATTTTCATAAGAATTGACTTATGTAAAAATAATTCAATAAAAATTCATTTTATTGGATAGCATATCACTCTATAATATTATATTAGACATTTTTATAAAAAGAAATTTTTTTTGCGATAAAGTATACTTTTTAGCGATAATGATCACTTTTTCATAAAAATGAACTTTTTCACAAAATCGCAAAGCAAATAGAATTATTATTTAAAACCAATGTTATATGATTCTAGACAAGCATATAATATATTTTAGTTGTTATAAATTGTGTTTTATCAGTTTATTTTTAAGATATATAGATTCATTTGTTTAAGTGAAAAAGTTTTCTTTTAATGAAAAAGTAGACATTATCGCTAAAAAGTATACTTTATCGCAAAAAAAAATTTTTTTTTATAAAAAGGTCTATTATTAAAAGTTCATTTATAATTAAGTGAAATATATTTTTATTAATAAAACTGTTACAGTTTCAATATGATGAAAAGTGAATAATTGATGAGATTCATTATTCCTTGGATTCATAGACAACAGTGACTTGCACCACATCTTCATCGTCACTCTTGACAACGGGAGCTTCGGGTTTTGGAAGAATATTATCATAAAAATTAATCAAATCAAAATCTTCAGAGTTACCGCCAGGGAAAGTTACTCTTTCCTCTTTGAATAGAGATAAAATTGAATCGAAGCTCTTAAATCTATCACTAGGCGAATTGCTTGTTCCCTTTGTGATTATATTTTTCAAGGAATGGTTATCACCTAGTTCGTCCTTATCTAGTTCGGCCATATCGAGTTCCACTCCAATTTCAATTTTGTAATGAATTGTATCTTCATCTAGGCCAGAAAGAGGAACCTTTCCAGTTGCCATTTCCCAGAGCAGCATTGAATAAGAATAAATGTCAGAATGCTTTCCACAGTTTTCACCGCTTTGCACTTCAGGTGACATATAATATATTTGACCTGACTTAGTTCTGGTTATTTCAAGGGCGTCATTGTAAGGGCGAGCTGATCCGAAATCGATGATTTTGGGAGTGATGCCATCCAACAAAATATTGCTTGATTTCAAATTCAAATAAATTATATTTTGTGAATGAATGTATTGCATCGCTTCTGCTATTTGATATGCTATCTTAGCTCTGTCGTTTGCATTTAATTCATTATACATTACATCATCCTCTGAAGTTTTGTCATCTGAAGTATTATCTTTGGACTTTCCAAAAGCTATATCAAGCATTTCTCTTAGGGTACCGTGAGGAACCCATTCTGAAATGAGCCAAACATCGTTATTATATTTTTCATTTTCTAATTTTTCAGTGAATGAGAAACCGTAAAATTTAGGTATATTTTTGTGTCGTAATTTGACCAAGTAACCCATTTCTCTTCTTAAAAAGGTCAATTCATTCTCATGTTTGAAGTGTTCTTCTTTAATGATTTTAATGGCAACTGGTTTAACTTCCTCATATCTTGTAAACGTGCCTTTGTAAACTTCTGAAAATTCAGATTCAACTTTTTTAGAACCTATTTTAATTTCTTCACGCTCAATCTTGAAACTATGAAAAGGAGCAAATAAATCAGTAAGTCTTCTATTCAATACTTTGGATGTCATTTTTTTATCCCAATTGCTTCTGAAATACTCCTCTATTTCAGAGACTTTCTTTTCAGAACCAGGATCGTTGCTATAAAAATTCATCAGTTCACGATAATCAAACACCAAATCATCAACTTCAACCTTGTATTGTTTAAGTTCTTCAAAACCAAGACTTTCCATATTTTTATAAATTGATATCATTTGATCTTGAATGTCTATCGTCATTTGGTCAAATTTCTGCTTTTTGAATTCTTGCCAATTTTCATAATCCGACTTTTTCAATGTATTTGACAATTTATCAATTGAATCTTTTAAATCTTTCATGATATTGTCTTCTTCTTCTGAAAGCTGGTCTTTGTTTTCATACTTGGACCTAAAGACAGACTGGTAACTGTGAATGATTGGTCTAATTTTAAGGATTTCAAATCGATATTGATAAGCGAAAGCGATATCTTTTTTAATGTTCTCGAATGAATCAATTATCGTGATAGATGCTGGATTTGATATTGATCTTGTTTTGTAGAACTCTTTAATTGATTTTAGATTCTTTATGTCACAAGGAAAGATGATTGGTCTATTTTGACTATCTTTAATCATTGTCGTAATTATTTGGTGAAATGAAAACCGTTTTTTAGGATTTTGTTCCCAACATGAATTGACAAGATTTTGGATATTTTTAGGAAGACCCTTCAGCCATTGTGTCCGCCAATCTTGATCATTAAAATAAGCAGAATCCTTCGTTATTTTGTCTTTTGGACTCTCGTTTGTAATGAGCTTGTAAAGGATACCACTGAATGCAAAGACGTCAATCTTTTCATTATAAAAAGGATCAGACAGTTCAGGTGCAGAGAAATCTATAATTTTGGCCAAGTCTTTAGTTGATTGACAATATGAAGTAGGATTAACTGGCAAAAATCGTGAATCCCTAAAACCGCAGATCATTGGATTCACTTCTTTGTAACCATTTTCATCTATTTCTTGGATGAAAATGTTCTCTTCTGTAAGATTCCTGTGAATGACGTTACGTGAATGAAGATATAACATGGCTTCAGCAATTTTGAATGCTAAAATGGTCCGATCCGTTTTTTGGTAATTTATGTCTTTTTCGGCTTTCTTTTGCTCGTCTTGAAGGAATTTTTTAAGGTTTTTACCAGATCGGTTGGTGACAATAAATACAGTTCCATCATCTTCTATAAAAGAGCCGATGAATTTTTCAACATATGGATGATCAATCTTGACTAAAACATCTAATAGACGTTTATACTTGTTTTTGTATAAGGGTTCCAATTGCAATACTGTAACTTTTTGTCTTTCTGAATCTTCTGGGTTTGTGAAAAATCCATTGAAATATTGAAAAACATCATTATAGTAAATTACCTTCGGTGTAAAACTGAGATTTTTTTTATCGATTTTATACTCAGGGATTTTATCTAGGGCTTCACGATTATCCGTGTCAATGTCTTTGGCAGAATCATATTGAACTAGTTTTTCATGGTTTTGTTTAATGCTTATATCAACTTCTTTTCTTCTCCTTTGAATAGTTTGTTGAAGCTCAATTAAAAGATCTGAAATATTTGTATAGTCATCATAATTATGAGGTTGACGAAATCCCGTAGATTCTAAACCAATCTCTTTTAATAATTTAATAATTTCGCTCATGCATTTATCAATTTTATTTAAAAATTGTTCAATTGGTCGTTCGCTAAAACAAAACGCTAAAAATTTTTTTTGATCTTTTATCTTGTTGATCATTTTTGAATATTTATCTAGTTTTTTTGATAGCTTATTTAATATATCTTGATCTATTTTTTCTTTTTTGTCTTCTGGCATTGATTGAAGCTCGAATAAATTTTTATTAAGATAATAGGAAACACTTTGAAACTTTTGATTAAAAGCATATGTTTTCTTTGATTTCTTAACTATTTCACTTATTTTGTTTTGAATTATTGTCATGCTGATCTTAGAATCTGCTTTGGGCTTCATTTTATCAATTTTTTCTGTGAAAATCAATCATTCAAATATCTTTTAATTTTGAATTATCATATGAAAAGTTACTTTACACGCCATTTATAGGTTCAATTTTTTTTTGGTTTTTTAAATTTTTCTGTAAAAGTCAATTGCCATTTCAAAGAAAAAAAAAAAAAAAAAAACCACAGAAATAATAATAAAAACTTTTATTTTTCTTTCAACAATTCAATCTTTTATTTCTGGATTTCTCCCATTCAATATTATTATATCGAATATTTTTGTAAATTAAATATTATTCCAAAATGAAAACAGCAAAATAAATAGGAAATGAATGCTCTTTTGAATTTATATTAAGGATAATTTCAAAGATAATTAGAGTAGATAATTGAATAGCAAAAAATAATAAACTCACAAAATATCAGTTTTATTAAAATGATTTATAATTCGATAATTATGAATACGATTATTATGAAATTATAATAAAATAATTATATCATGTTGATGAATAAGTGTGCAAAATATTATAAGAAAATTGGCGCTACGTTTTTAGAAAAATAACATTATAAATTGATAGAGTTCTATTGGTTGAGGATAAATTATTCTGATTAACGATTAATAATTGAATATAATTGTTTTTTTTTATAATTCTTTAGCTAATTTATAAAAAAAACGCAATGATAATATGGTCATATTAGTTATTATCATATTTATTTTATATTTCAACGTAATTTAAATGTCTCTAAAAAAATATCATTTTTGATATGAATATATAAAACAATTTTGTGTTAATTGTTTCAATTCTCATGCATATATATACATTTAAGTGCCACCATTTTGTGTCTAATTAAAATAATCATTTATATTGGTTTGAACGAATATTATACAATCATTTTAAATTAAGATGACTTTTTCTAAAAACGTAGCGCCAATTTTCTTATAATATTTTGCACACTTATTCATCAACATGATATAATTATTTTATTATAATTTCATAATAATCGTATTCATAATTATCGATTTATAAATCATTTTAATAAAACAGATATTTTTTGAATAAAAATATCAACTTTTTCAGAAAAAAAATTTGCATAAATTTTAAAATATATATATCTCAATATTAAACAGAAAGATCAAACAGATATTAAAACTGTAGATTTATGCTTCAATTTAAAAATTATTTTTATTATTAATAAAATATGATAAAGTATTTTTCGCACTTCTCACAATTTTGAATGGTTTATATTTTTTCTTACAGTGCTCTTTTTTTTTTTTTTTTTTTTTTTTTTATTTTTTTTTGTTTTCTTAACAGCATTTTATAATCATCTTTTAAGTTTTTTTTAGGGTGGTCAAATTTGCCCAAATGTGCATTTTTTAAAAAATGTGGGCCAAAATGTGGGTTTAATGTGTCACAACGTGGGCCAATTCAAATTGTTTTGATTCTATATATAAAGTTATAAATTATCAATTTACAAATCGCTATCAGATTATTTATTTAAATATATATGAAAAAATTAATGATTTACATAGAATGGAAGAGATAAATTTATCTTTTAAAATAAAAATTTTCATTCAAATTGTCTTTTACTTTTCATAGAGAATAATTTTTATTTTCACAAAAATTAATAATTAAAAAAATAAATATATCTTATATAAAAAGCTTTAAAGTTATGATATTAAACAATATAGTAATGTATATTATAAATATAGGTATACATTATTAATAATTTATATATATGCTTAAAAAAAAAAATTTGGCCCATTTTGGCCCAACTTGGCCCATTTTAGCCCAAAATTTTTGGGATAATTTTCTGAAGATTTCAGACGATATTTGGTTGACCCATCCATTTATAATTGGGCCAAAATGGGCCAAATTTTATTTATTTGTTTACATAGTATATAATAATAACTGATATATATAATTATGATAAACATCATTTCCTTGTTGAATATTATGAATTCATGCTTTTTTATACAAGATAAAATTAAATTTTATTTAATAAATGATTAAGTAGCTTTTTGAGGCGAAGCCTCAAAAAGCTACTTAATAATTTATTTTTGATTCTCTTTTGCAACTTTTTGAGTATAGCATTTCCACTATTAAAAATATATGATATTAATCTTTTTGAATTAATTTTTTTTTAAAAAAATAATAAACTTTTTATGTATAATTTTTTAAAAATTGAAAAAAAACTAAATTTTTATGCTTTTGAAATTCAGATTTTATTGAAAGAGAGCAGATAAAAAATTATTTCAAAATTTTCAGTTTTTTTTTATATTCAACAAATAACTTTTTTTTATGGTAGAATAATTAACCATGCCGATCAATATTTTTAATTTTTTTTCTCCGCATGCTCGCACGTAAGGATTTTCGCAAACTAAAAAAAAAAAAAAAAAAAAAAAAAGCAATTATTTGACCTTATTTAATCGTATTCAATTCAAATAATTGAGAGGATAAATGGTGACCCAAATGTTTACTTCTTTTTGACCCATTTTCTTAATTTTGGCCCACCCAGTGCCACCCTAGTTTTTTTTGTTTTCTCACTACAATTTGCAGAATTATGAAGATTATAGTTATTTTGATATTTTCTTATTTTGATATTTTCTTGAAATCTTGATGCAATGATTTGGTTTTCTGTAAAGAATCGTGTCTTCATTCTGAAAGCCATGACAATCTTTTTTGTTTGATTCGTGATGTTTAATGGAAAAAAAATTATTAGTATAATCCATTAACTTTCCTTTGATTGTAAAATATTGTTTTGTTATATCTCTGGTTAAGTTGAATTAATGCAGCAATTAATTATACAGGAAAATTTAATGCATTTTGATATATAAGACAAATCATATATTTTATAATTTAAATTAATTTTTAATTAAACTTAAATAATATTAGGATAATTTTATTTTATACAATATAAATTTTTTATAAATTCAGAAATATTTTCTGATATAATTGATATAATTCTCAGAAATTAAAATCTTCTTTTATTTTGAAAAACATCAAATTTTACTTCCTTAAATCAATTTGGTGTTTTGAACCATCAAAAAATATTTTAGACTTTCAAAGGAAAATAGAAAATTTGAGTTTTCATTCAAAAATTGAATATGATCGTGAAATTAACAAAAAGTTTGGTTATAAATGTTACATTTAAATGATTGCTCCAATTTTTATATTATTACAAATTTTACAATTAAAATGGACATATTTTTATAATCATTCAAAATTTTAAATGTTCAATTGTTGTATTTAAATATTTGAAAAAATAAAATTAAAATTTGAAAGAATTTATTAATTTTTTTATTCAAGTAAGATGATTGATCAATTTTCTAATTTAATTCAACTCTCAAAAGAATGCAGCGATCTTGAAGAACTTACAAAATCAATAACTGAAGTTGATGCACTTAAAGAAGGAGTTACTAAATTTGATTTTACAAGAATTAATTTATCAAACAATCAAATGAAAGTATTATTCAATGATAACACAAATTCTTTGATTAGACAAATTATCGATCAATCATCAGGAACTTTTTCTACATTTGGACGTGATTTGATTGAGAAGGAGTTTTCAAGGAATCCAGATTTTCTATTTCTCTTAGAATATTTTTCAAAATTTAATGATTTAAGCCAGCCTATAAATTTCAATCAGATATCATCTGAAAATCTTGATCCGCTGTCCTATTTCTTGTTTGTTCAACAGATTTTTGATTCCATTTCTACCATACCGAATGACATGAATGATGACCAAAAAGCTTTATCGGATATTATCAAATATATTACTCTTCACACAAAAAGTTTATCTTTATTGGGAAACATGGCAGGATTAAATAACGAGATATTAAGAATTTCCAAAAATGTTCAAGGAGCCAACTTACAAATACTCAAACCAATTTTTCAAGATTGTTTTATCAAATCCATTGTTCACAAAAATCGAATTAGCAAAGATTCTATTAATAATTCAGCAAAAACACTTCTTAAGCAATCAGGTGCCGAAGAATCAATGACTACAAAACTTGACAATGAAAGAGAAAACTATTACACGCTCTTACCGATACTCACGAGTCTTATCTACTATAAAAACTACTTAAAAAATGACAATCAAAACAAATTTAATCCTTATGGTCAAATTAAAGGTGAAATCATAAATAGCACGAAAACAAAGACAAACTTTATGATTGAAAAAGTTGGACAATTATTAACACGTGGAAAAACCCCAAGCGGTATATATGCTTTACGGTTAACGGTTATTTGGGAAAAGGCATTCAAAGGGACCCGACTTTCAAATGCCTCATTTATTGAAATAACGTATCAAAACAGCAAAAAAACATATGAAATCAACAAGGACGAAGAAGGGTCATTTTTTGAGATCGTTCTTCCTTCCTTTTCAAAAAGTGACGATAAAGTTGATATTTCTTTACTTTACGTCAAAGAAAAATTCAATGATACAATACGAAAAAACGTACCTGCTGATGGTATCGGAACTCTTGTCACTTTTTCTTTCCCTTTGAAAACTGACAATAACAGCAAACTGAAAACCGCCAAACCGAAAGCAAGGTCATCCAGCATGATTATTGAGAGTGACGATGGCTTCATTGTTGAATTCAAGAGGGGTGACACAGCCTTATCTACAAAGTGTGGAACGGTTAAGGTCAATTCAAAATTCTATGAATTCAAAGACGACGGAGTTCCTGAAATTTTGGAAAATAACGTATATCTCTCAAAAAGTGGAAACGGCGGTTTTTCAGATGATTTTCAAATGAAGCAATTTCTCGACTTTTTGACTACTAATTTGGTCAATCAATGGTTATCACAGACCTCGATGTCCATTTATCCACCTCAAGAAGCGTATATCGGTTTGATTGAATTTTCAATGAGATATTCAATTCCAGCATCAACCATTTATCTTCTGATTTCTAAGAAATTATTGAATGCTTGGTGCCATGCTGAATCATACCTGAATGCATTCACAGCAATGTTCATTACTGCCCATGTTTGCATGACCAACAACCAAAAGCGAACAAAAAGTATGTTTTTGAATAAAATAGAAGAAGATCTGTATGGCAGCCTATATGAGTACCTTGCAGAAAATGTTCCTATTTATTTGATTCAGCATCTTTCAAGGTCAGGTCTTTATCAGAATCACGGACTTGCACCTCTTTTGATGCTCTTATCATTCATTGTTCCAGAAGAAGGGATTGATTCATATGTTGACCAACTCATCAAATCATCGCACAAAAGCATCATTCGCATCATTGCCAGCTATTTGAGGCCGATATATCTTGAAAGTGGCGAAAAGAATTCAGAAAAAATGACAAATGAATTAGGAAGTTTTCTCAACTTTGTCAATAGCAAAAGTAGTTCTAGTAAGCACAATGCTTTTGATTCATTAATAAAGAATGATAGTGAAATTGATTTCACTGAATTTGATCCTTCAACGATCACATTTTCAATCAAGTCACTTGCTGACACGATTGACATTTTGAATAAAAGAACACAGCAATTGAAAAAGTTCAATGAAGATAATTCATTGCCATCGTTCTTGTCAATTCAATGGGACAAAATTGAAGGTGATCTCTGTCAATTAACTTTGTTATTAGTGAATTTGTTTGTTTGCATATTGAAAGAAAAATTCGGAGACGATCAATCCATATTCAAATTCATTTTCTCTTATCGTGATCTTCATGATTTCTTCATGAAATCTTCTAATAAAGACATAATTGAAAGTGAGATCAGAACGGATGAATTTTCACCTTTCAAATTGTTCTTGAATGTCGTCCTCGATTGGATTAGCCGAATCGGTGAACAAATGAGTATTTGGACCACAAAAGCAGTTAATATTGACACTTTTGAAATTGATGATAAAAAATTGAAAACATCGTCATCACCTAAAGATATGTTTGAAGTTTTTCGACAATCATTCACATTTATTTATTCCCTTCATTGGGAAGATCCAAGCATTGAAGTATTTGTTTATACGTTTTTAAGTTTGTGTGGTTCATGTCTACGAAACTTCATTGAAACATTGACATTTCGAATGCTTTCATATTTTCCACTTGAAGTTATTCAAGAATCGCAAATTGAAGATTTACAACATTATCTCGAAGACCTTGAAAGCACGAATACTAATATTAAACCCAAAAAGGAGAAACATAAAGATAAAGAAAGAAGAGAAAGTGAATCAAGCAGTAATGTTACTACTGAACCAAAAATAACGACAAGAAATATTTTTGTTATAATTAATAATTTCATTAATTTGAAATTAATGTGGAATGGATTTTTAGTTCATGTTAAAAAGATGTTTCCTTCTTTGTTTCCAGAAGAAAACAAAAATAGAAGAATTTCATTGTCATCAGCAGATAATTCTAGTTCATTATTAGCTTCATCTAATGTAATTGAATTGCCACCAAATGTTATGGATCCTGTTCCAAAAATCACAGGCATAACCAATTCAATTCCAACATTATTTTCTTTAATGACTAGTCATCTCGTTACAGATACAGTTTCGCCACATCTTTGGATTAAGAATTCAGCTGTTAAACAAGTTTTTGTCAAAAATGCTTCAAAATACATTTTAAATCCAGATTTCTTTCAAACTTGTTCACCCATTTATGCATCAATTTATGACACTATTCTTAATTACATCAAGGAAAGAATTGATGATATAAATGCAACTACCTGCATGAAGTATTACAAAACCATGATAATATCTTTCTTGTTCGGACTTGATTCAGGAATGATGAATTTGTTAATCTTGAAAAAAAAGAAAAGTGATCCAATCAAAAATAAAAGACTGATTCCAATCTTGAATTTCATTCATGATCTCTACAAAGAGATTTACCAATACGTGCTTGATACCGCTATTGATAACGTGTTCGCTAGTGACGAGAAATTGGAAAGTTACACACCTCATTCTGACTTCATGTTTAACCACGTTCAAGACGATCCTGAACAACTGATCGATTTGGTTTCGAAAAATTGTTCTCAAGATGTAATAAATGCATCAAATGAAAAAGATCCACAGTTCTTGAATGCACTGTGCATATTCATTATAGTGGCTTCCCAAAATAACGATAAAAGACATAGTGTCACTAGTTGGGTGCAAGAAAATAAAGAACACTTCAAGAAAAAACGCTTTTATCCACCAAAGTACAAATAAATAAATAAAAATAATTTTTTATTAAATGAATTATGATTTTTTTAATTAATAATGAAGTTATTAAAACTGTTATTAATCAGCATTTTTACTTGCCATATCTATTGTACAAAAGATTACTATTTAAAAATTGAGATAACTCTATCAATTTTTTCTTTGATTTATTTAAATTTATTTTTAATGAAAATACAGATATTAGAAATAAAAAAATCTTGGATTCTATTCTTGATGATGATGATGAGCAATTCTCCCAACTTATATCCCAACTTCTAATAATTGATTCAGATCTCAATTATTAACTTCCTCAAATTCTTTCTTCATCTCCTTCATACGCATGCTTATATGCCTTTTTCTCTGCTAAAAAGTGCTTTGAGTCACTTATAAATCTCATTCCAGACAGTCTCAATTCATTATATTTCCAAAAACATGATAATTTTAATCATTCATTGGTTCAATTTGCTTGTGTGGGAGGAAATTTGGATATAATACGAAAGCTTGAACAAGCCAATTTTCAATTAAATGAAAAAGATTTATTAAACAAAACGCCAAGTCATTACTCAGCGATGTTTGGTCGAACAGATGTCATAAAATATTTGTGGGCGAAAGGAGTTGAAATCCCAATAACTACAATACATGAAGCATTCATCTTGCATGTATGGGCGGTCATGTGAATATTGTCAAATATATTCTTTCGAATAAAACATTGGCAGAGAAATTAGTCAATGAAAATGATTGTGAATCAAGAACACCTCTTATTTGTGCTTGCCAATATTGAAATTTAGAATGTGTGAAAATTTTGATTCAATTTGGTCGTGCTAAAAACGTACATAGAAGAAGAATACCGCTTATTGAAGCTTCTGCAAACGGACATCCTGACATTGTTCAATATCTTCTTATGCAAAAAAATTGCAATATAAATGCAACTAATTCGAATAAATTAAACTCTATTGAAGTAGCCGTTATAAATGGCCATTTTGAAGTTGTTGAAATTCTGATTAAAAATGGAGCGATTCAACAACTTCTAGATTATTCAAGTTTAGTATCACATGATTATTTAGAAGTTTTTTCACACTTAGAAAAACACGGTTGTTTATTTTAAAAAGCAAAATATTGCAATATAAATCATTCTATGTTGCCATATTCCTATACAGATAAAAAAAAAAGTTAACTTAAATGGTGATGATGAAGTTCTCTTACCAAACTCATTTGATGTTGAAAAATTCAAAGAACTGATATCAAAGAATGTTAATATGAATGAACCAACTGATAAAACAAAATTTCTCATTAATTCATTAATAAATTAATCATTTCATTAATTATTGACATTAAATGAATAGAATTTTATTATTATTTTTTGGTTTATTTATTAAAATGCTGTATAATTATCTTTCAATGTGATATTTGAAATTTCTACTAGTTGCGCAATTAGAAAGAATTTGATAATTCCAAATTATTCTTAAATTCATGCATTAATGGAATCCAATCAGATCTTTTTAATAATTCAATTGGTGTTTTTCACAAATTCATATGATTTATAATCATGAATAAAGATTAATTAAAATTTGATAAAAATACTAAAAAAACCCAATCTTTTATTTTTGTATCAATTCCTTTATGCTTTAATAGCATTTTACAAATATCAAAATATCCATATTCAGCTGCATAATGTAATGGTGTTTTATTATTAAAAAAGGTGTAATTTCATAAATAAAACAAATTAAACGAGATGAAAACCAATTAATATCAATTAAATTAATAGATTTGGATTTATTCCATTTTTAATTTTTGATTTAAATATTCAGGATATTTATATTTATATTCGGCATAGATAATAAAAGTTTTACGATTTCAATATTATTTTCCTTAACACTAATATGCAATGGAGTTTCACCAAAAACAAATAATTGGACAATATCACAAAAAACAATAATTATAAAATATAATTATAATCAATGATTGTAACTCTTTGAGCATTTACGTCAATGTTTTTAACAGACAATAAGAGATTAATAATATCAATATTTCCTTTTTCGACAGCAATCGTTAATGCGTAATCATGAAAATAGGTTTTAAATTTGATTTAAACATTTTACATCAAATTGTATATAAAATAATAATTATTAACGTAATTATAAATATAAATATTAATCCAATTAAAAAAAAAAAAAAAAAAAAAATGAAATTTCATATGAAAATTAGATTATTAATTTCATTAAATATTAAAATGAAATAACAAAATGAAACAAATGAATAAAATGATTTTAAAACATATTTTTACAAATTCCATTTTGATATTTGCTTATAATTAATTTATAAAATTAGATAATGAATATAATTTGCTAAATTGAAATTAACCATGTTCAAGTATAATTTGGAATGTTTTGTAGATTAACATTTATTTTTCGATGAGATATCAAAAGTTTTACAATTTCATAATATCCATTTTCAACTGCCAAATTTAAAGCAGTTTTTTTAATACAACGATTAATCATACGATTATAAATGTAATTAAAAAGAAATGTAAGAATTTTACATCTTATATTGATATCAATTCTTTCATTTTCTAATAGCATTTTAATAATTTCAGTATTTCTCTTTTCAATTGCAAGTATTAAGGCAGTTTTATTTAAATTATTAGTAATTTCATTTCCATAAATATATTAATTGAAAAATTTGATAAAAAAATATTTGATAAATGCTACAAATTATCAAAAAAATATCATTAAAACATAAATCAAATTGCATGAAATAAATATAAAATTATCAAAGAATTAATATCAACAACATTTAAAAAAAGAACAAAATCAACAAGTTCTGGTATATCTTTTTCGCATAACCAATAGAGTAAAGTTTTAAAAGTAATATCTAATAAAATACCTGATTCTTTTTTAATTATTTCATTTATTTGACTCAAAGAATCTTTAGCAACATTAATATAATCACTATTCGCATTTTGCGCATTAAATTTAAGTTGTTGAATATGATTTATTGTAGGATTAATATTATTTGAAATATTGGTTTTAATAAAATTGTGATTGTGTGCATTGATTTGTTGATTAATACCAGTTTGAATTACATTTTTATTTTTTGTCATTTCATCAATTTTACTTTGTAATTGTTTTTTGTCATTTGTTATTTGATTGATTGTTTTTTGTAATTCATCATTTTTGCTTGTAATTTGATTGAATGCATTATGTAATTCATCATTTTCACTTGTAATTTGAGTGATTGTATTTTGTAATTCATCATTTTCACTTGTAATTTGAGTGATTGTATTTTGTAATTCATTGTTTTTATATGTTGTCTGTTTTAAAGTATTCTGTAACTCATTATTTTCACTTTTAATCTGAGTGATTGTTTTTTGTAATTCATAATTTTGGTTTGTTATTTGAGTGGTATTGCTTTGAAATTGTTCTTTGATCTGTATAATTTCATTCTGTAACTCTTCTTTTGATTTTGATATCAATTCAATTTTATTTTGAAATTCTTTTTTCTCATTTTTTAATAAAAATATTTGATTTTCGAATTCATTTCTTTCTTTTGTTATTTCTTCAATTTGTTTTTGATATTTTTTAATTTCTTCGTTTAATTCATTGCATTTATTCACGTAACTTCTTTTTTCTTTCTTTAACTCATCAATGTAATCTAGATTATATGGCAAAAAAGGATCAATCATTTTTTTTTGATCACTATCAAAATCAGAATACTTTTTATATAATTCTTTATATTTATCTTCTGACAAATCCTGAAAAGTAATGAAGTTGAATAATGCAATTCTACTAATGAATGATTGAGAAATGAAATCATATAATTTATCACTTGATAAGACTTTTTTGTCTCCTTTTTCAATGATTCTGTAAATAGTTGAAATTGGAAATTGACCAAATAATTGGTTGTTAAAGCATTTGACAATATTTTTGGATAAATACTCTTCATTTTCAATTGACATTTTTACATCAATACTATTAGAATTAATACTAGTATATATTTGTTGAATGATAAAATCAACGCTGTCATTATCAATTTCATCAAGTTTTTTCCGAAGAGATTGAACTTCAAAAATATCTGCTAATTTATTCAACTGATAAAAATTAATGTCTTTTATTGGAATATTCTCTCCATTAATCAATTTAAAAAAATCAATAAATACTTCATCTTTGATATTATATTGTTCTTTTGCATGCTGAATGTCCAATGTTAGTTTGTTTGGTATAATTCTTTTCAATAATTCATCTCGAAATAATTTGGAAGATTTTGATAATTTAACTAAATTGAGATCCAGTTTTGTAGATGAAATATTTATAGAAATTACATTATTTTCATTTTTATCATAAGTTTTCTCAATTGAACAATCGACAGATAACATTATAAACAGTGATTGTAAAATTATGAAATGAAATGCTTTTTGGGGGCAGAAATAAAGTGTCGCAAAAAAAGGGGTTGTAAAAGAATAAAACCATTAAAAATAGTATTTTAGAAAGAAAAAACTATTAAAAATAGTATTTTAATTGCATAAAATAAATCTATTATGTAAAAGAATCTGCTTTTATTAAATTTTTTAGCGGATATGTGAAGTAATCAGTTAAAAAGTTTACAAAATTTTAATACGTTAAAAAATTTTCAATATTGATAATCGATCTTTTATTTTTATTCATTATTGATATCAGAGATAAAATTTTTGATTTGATATTGATATCAGAAAAATGGATCAATTATCGATATCGAAAATCGAGACCTAACAAGCCTAAATAAAGGTCGTAGTAAATTGAATAAAAAACAGATAAAAAAAAAGAGGTCCTCTTAATTTCATGTATCTTAATAATAAAATGATCATTGGTAAAAAAAATAATGATGAAAATGAAATATGGGATGCAGTCTATTTTGTACGGAGAGATATAAAAAAAGTTGAAATTCCATCATTCATTGAACGAATTGAATCTTTTTCATTTTCAACTCCTTCAAAAGTGACATATATTGGTAAATGTGCTTTTTCTTCATGCAAAAAACTTCAACAAGTAGAAATTGAACCTGCTTCAAACTTTCAATATATTGAACAAGACGCATTTGAAAACACTTCAATTCAAAACATCCCTGTTCCTCAATGTTTAAATCAAAATCAGTGACATAAAAAAGAAATAATTTTTTCTTTTTGAATTATATTAATTTTGACATTATGAATGTTCTAATGTTGATTCCATTAAAAATCAAAAAAATCTTATCATGCACATTTACTTATTCATTGATTATTAATCTTTAATTACATCTTGCTTATTTTATTCATTCAAATTATTCATTAAATTGCTTTTGATTTTAAAATCTTTGTTTTTACAAATTTACATCCTTTTTCAAATGATCATAATCCAGAAGAAATCAGCTGATGAGATTTTTGATTTCATTTAAAAGCATTCGAAACATTTCGTACCAAACAGTAGCGCTTGAAATATGGCTACATTTTATCGTCAAATTTGTTGATCAGAAGAATTATGATAAAATAATAATAATAAAGAATTTCTTCTTCGTTTTAAATTTGCTTATGAAGAAATTCGAAAATTAAATTTTATTCTAGAATTTATTGTATGATTATACTGGTATTGGAAAACTGAAAATTATATAAAGTTTATCAGAAAAGAATAATATCGCTCACCTTTTTGAATGATTTACATAAATACTATAAAAATTTTCAATTGAAAATTTCAATTACAGTAAGGTTGTAAAATTCAAAAACGTCTCAAAAGAGGAAAATCTACTTTTTCATAGAAAACGATTAAAATGAATTTAAAATAAAAGTCATAAATAACCAATTTAATTCAAATTTGGATTTTCCTTTATAGCGTTGCAAAAATGGAAAATCCACTTTTTGAATGATGCTCATTTTTTCATATAGAGATAGGAAAGCACTATTTGATGAATATAATGTCGCAAACAGCTGCGTGATAAACTTAATCATGGAAATATTATTTCTTAAAATGGTAGGTTTAAACAAGATTTTCTCTCTATTTCTTTATTTCTTTCATTTTTATTAATGAAAATTTTTTTCTCAAAAAGTCGATTTTCCTATTTTGAAACGTTTTCCAATTTTGAAACCTTACTGTATAAATTTGCCCTGATAACATTAATTACAAATATCTAATGGAAAATTTACTTTCTCAATTTGAAAATTAAACCTCAAAACATTATTTTTCCAAATCAATACCTGGAAGTCCTCTTTTATCAATTCAGTTATTGTTTTATTAAAAATAAAACACAATTATATGATGAGATTTTGCGCCTTCCAAACAAATTAAAAATCATTGTAATCGATGAATATAAAGAAGGGAGTAAAAGTTATTTGTTTATTTGCTTTGATTTCAATATGATAATTTTAAATGTCGATCAAAATTCTATTATTTCGTTTTTAAATGAATTTGTTCTCAAATTTGATAACAATGAAATCTATTTTTTGCAAGATAATCCCATTGCCAAAAAAAATTCAAATAAAATTGAAGATCAATATTTTTCATATGAATTATATAATTTTTCTAATGAATTTATGGTTTTAAAAAACAAAGTTAGAATGTCATCAATCAGAATTCAAGCCCTTGTAAAAATTATGTTTAGATGTATGTCTGGATTTTTAATTAAAAAAGGATATAAACAATTAAAAATGCAAAAACATGATAGATATTTTCAATCAAAAGAAATACACGAAAAGATAACTCCAAAAAAGAAATGCTATATCACATTAAGGCAGCTTGGAAGAGGATATTTAGCATCAGTTGATCTCATTTATTATATTCCCAAAAATGGTTTATTTGCATTAAAAATACCGGATTATAGAATAGGAACGAATTCTTTATTATCAGAGAGAGAACATCGAAATTATTTGATTTTTCAGTATCTTAATATTGTTCATTATTATGGTTATTTTGAAAGTAATAACGATAAATATTTTCTAATTGAATTTATAAATGGAGAAACGCTTAAGAAATATGATATAAAAAAACTCAAAATAAATGAAAAAATCAAGATTATAAATAAATTATTGTATGCGATTGAATCCATTCACTCAAAAAATGGTATATATAGAGATTTTAATCTAAACAATATTATGATAAATGACAATAAAAAACCTTTTTTGATAGATTTTGACCGTGTGGTGAATGTTAGTGAACAATCTACATTTGATTTTGCAAGCGAAAGTGTTGCACCTGATTCATATTTTACAGAAAAATCAGATGTTTTTTCATTAGGATATATAATTTATTATATTTTATTCAATGAAAAGCCTTATCAAGAAACTAAAAATCAGGAAATTTACTTTGATTTGTCCAAATTTGAAAAAGGATCAAAAGAAGAATTATTTTTTAAAAAATGCTTTTTTATTAATCCAAAAGATAGACCCAATATTTATGAATTGATTAAAGTCTTCAATGAAACTTTTAATTCATCAATTAGCAAAGATTTCGATTATTATGACAAAATAATTACATTAAGAACAAAAAATAAAGCTAATCATAATGACCTAGAAGCTCAATATACACTTGGATGCAATTATTATGATGGATCTGATGTATCACAGAATATCAATAAAGCAATCCACTATTTTTCACTAGCCGCAGAACAAAATCATTGTGAATCACTATATTTTCTTGGTTTAATTTATATTGAAGGAAAATATGTTATGCAAAATATAGACAAAGCAATTCACTATTTCTCATTAGCTACTGATTTAAATCATATAAATTCGCAATTTTTACTTGGAAGCATTTATTATAAAGGTGAATATTTTCAAAAAGATATTAAAAAAGCAATTCATTATTTTATACTTGCAGCGAATCAAAATCACGCAGATTCACAATATAAACTAGGATACATTTATTATAATGGGGAATATGTTACAAAAGATATAAGCAAATCAATTCATTATTTTTCACTCGCAGCGAATCAAAATCATATAAAATCTCAGTTTTTCCTTGGAGCTATTTATTTTGAGAACAAGTATATCGAGCGTGATATTAATAAATCCATCCATTATTTTTCATTAGCTGCTAATTCAAATCATATAGATTCGCAATATTTACTTGGCACCTTTTTTTATAATGGTGAATATTTTCAAAAAGATATTAAAAAAGCAATTCATTATTTTATACTTGCAGCGAATCAAAATCACACAGATTCACAATATATACTAGGATACATTTATTATAGTGGTGAATATGTAACAAAAGATTTAAGCAAATCAATTCATTATTTTTCACTCGCAGCGAATCAAAATCATATAGAATCTCAGTTTTACCTTGGAGCTATGTATTATAATGGTGAATATGTTACAAGAGATATAAACAAATCAATTCATTATTTTTCACTTGCAGCAAATCAAAATTTTGTAGAAGCTCAATATCATCTTGGACATATTTATTTTGAAGATAAATATATTACTCGTGATATGAATAAATCCATCCATTATCTTTCACTTGCTGCCAATCAAAATCATACAAAAGCTCAATTTCATCTTGGACATATTTATTATAAAGATAAATATGTTGCTCGTGACATGAATAAATCAATTCATTATTATTCACTTGCTGCTAATCAAAATCATTCCGAATCACTACTTCTTCTTGGATATATTTATTATACAGGAAAGCATATTACGAGAGATCCCAACAAAGCAATTCATTTCCTTTCACGTGCTGCAAATCAAAATTATATAGGTGCACAGGGATATCTTGGAATTATTTATTATGAAGGAGAATACGTTCCAATAGATATCAATAGATCAATTCATTATCTTTCCCTTGCTGCAAATCAAAATAAACCGCATTCACAATATTTACTTGGTATTATTTATTATGAAGGTAAATATGTTGCACAAAATACTAATAAAGGAATCCATTTTCTTTCGCTTGCCGAAAATCAAAATTATACACTTGCACAATATATATTAGGGCTTATTTATTATGAAGGAAAATATATTCAAAAAGATATTAATAAAGCAATCCATTATTTTCTAAAAGCAGCAAATAAATATGATTCCGATGCACAATTTTATCTTGGTCTAATTTATTTTAAGGGAATAAATATTCCACGTGATATAAATAAATCAATTCATTACTATTCACTTGCGTCCAAACAAAACAACTCAGAAGCGCAATATAATCTTGGTCTCATTTATTTTGAAGGAGAATATGTTACAAAAGATATGAACAAATCGCTTTATTATTTTACCCTCTCGGCTAATCAAAATAATAGACTTGCTCAATTAATGCTTGGATTCTTATATTTTGAAGGATTATATGTTGATTATAACATAAAAAAAGCAATTTTTTACTTTAAAGAAGTATCATGTTTTAATAATCCATTTGCAAAGAACAATCTCGGAGTCATTTACAAAACAGGGAATGGTGTAAAACAAAATATTCAATTAGCTATTGAATATTTTGAAGAAGCAATTAATATAAATGACAATTATGTTGCAATGAGAAATTTAGCCAGCATTTATTTCTATGGAGATGCAGGGAAACCAAATCTTGATAAAGCAATTGAATTATTAGTGAGATCATACAAGAAAAGTAAATGGATTAATTTTTTATGTCTTGTTGTTTTCAAGAAATATGAATCACTTGATTCATCAAAAATAAGAAAGAAAATTGAAGAGATTGATATGAATTTAGGAAAATCATTATCGGAAGAAATAATTCGCCTAATAAAAAATTTTAAACTCAATAATCCATCTGTTTATGAAACGAGCTACAAGAAATTTAAGGATATAAACTATGTTTATTATGCTGATACAATTGAAAAACAACAAGTGAAGAAAAAGATTGAAAAAATAGACAAAAGACCTACTATAAATTCTCTTTTTTATGAAGGATTTGGGATACAAATTTAACTAGCAAAAGAATCTCACCTTAAAAATCGAACTTCAGGTGTCATACTATTGAAAATTTTGAATTATATATAAAAATTTTGGCAATCTGAAGGGTGTACTCTACTGATTTGAGAGGTTAAATAGTGATATCACAGCACTATAAAAATGCTTGATTTTGGTAAATAGGTACCCGGACCAGAAATGCATCCCCACATAAATTATAAATTGTAAATTATAAATTTAATACTTTATTAATTTTTATATATGATGTATAATAACATATATAACGTATAGGCTTGTTAGGTCTCGATTTTCGATATCGATAATTGTTCCATTTTTCTGATATCAATATCAAATCAAAAGTTTTATCTCTGATATCAATAATGAATAAAAATAAAAGATCGATTATCAATATTGAAAATTTTTTTACGTATTTATATTTTGTAAACTTTTTTAACTGTTTACTTCACATATCTGTTATAAAATTTAATAAAAGCTGATTCTTTAACATAGTAAGTTAGAATATATTTATTTTATGCCATTAAAATACTATTTTAAAGGTTTTTTTCAGGTATTAATTTCGATTAATCAAGATTCGATATCAAAAGAATATTTTTTTTGTATCACATTTCATACTTGATAATCGAATTCATCAATTAAAATTTCCAATCGATAGCATTTTATGATCGATTATCTGAGATAAAAAAAGTGCCAAACCTGATAATTGATATCAGAATAACAAGCCTAATAACGTATTAACATTTTAGAAGAAAATAGTTTCGTTTTATCACGTATTAAAAGCATTTGAAACCTTCTGTTCATGCAATTACGAAACAGGGAAGCTTGAAATATGCCTACATTTCATTGTCAACAAAATTTTTTTTAGTCAAGAACAAAACGTTTATAGCACTTTTCAAATGAAAATAATTAATTAATAGGCGTTGGCTGTAAGCATTTTCTAGAGTGATGACTTAGAATATTTTTTTAAATCTTTGTAACTTTGCAATGCATCATGATATCCATTATCGGCAGAAAGTTTAAAATAACGAGCTGCCTCTTTCTTGTTCATTGGAATCCCATCACCTTCAGATAGCATAACTGCATACGCATACATTGATACAGGAGTGCCAGCATCTGCTGCCATTTTGAAATAGTTTGCAGCTTCTTTTTTATTTATATCAACTCCTTCTCCTCCTTCACGCATAATTGCATAATTGTGCATCGCATTAGTATCTCCTCTGTCAGCTGCCATTTTGTAATAACGAGATGCTTCTTCTTTATTTATATCAATCCCATCACCGTCATCAAGCATGATTGCATAAGTTGTCATTGAATCAACATCTCCTCTGTCAGCTGCCATTTTGTAATAACGAGATGCTTCTTCTTTATTTATATCAATCCCATCACCGTCATCAAGCATGATTGCATAAGTTGTCATTGAATCAACATCTCCTCTGTCAGCTGCCATTTTGTAATATAGAGCTGCTTCTTCTTTATTTATATCAATTCCATCACCATTATAGCACATTAAAGCATACGAATACATTGATTCAACAATGCCTCCATCTGCAGCTTGCTTCATATAACGAGCAGCTTCTTTACCGTCAGCTGAAACACCAATTCCATTTGAAAGCATGTATGAATAATTATGCATTGATTCAAAAATGCCATTATCAGCTGATAACTTGTAATAATAAGCAGCTTCTTCTTTGTTCATTTCAATATTTTCTCCATTTTCGAGCATTAATGCATAATTATACATTGAATCATAGTTTCCTTTATCAACAGCCATCTTAAAATAATGAAGAGCCTCTTTTTTGTCCATTTTTATTCCATCACCTTCATAAAGCATGACTGAATAATGGTGCATTGAATTATCATCTCCTCTGTCAGCTCCCATTTTAAAGTAGCGTGCAGCTTCTTCTTTGTTCATTTCAAGTCCTTCTCCGTTGTCACACATAATTGCATAATGATTCATTGAATGGACGTCTCCTTTGTCAGCTGCCATTTTGTAATAGCGAGATGCTTCTTCTTCATTAACTGCAATTCCATCTCCGTTGGCACAAGAAATTGCATAATAACGCATCGACATTACATGTCCTCTATCAGCTGCCATTTTGTAATAACGAACTGCTTCTTCTTTGTTCACTTCAACTCCCTCTCCATAATGAAAAATGATTGCACAGCTGTACATCGCATTAGTGTTGCCTTTATCAACTGCAAACTTAAAGTAACGTAATGCTCCTCTCTTGTCCTCTTTCACATGATATCCAAGTAGAAGCATGTCACCATAAATATAAGAGTAAAATGCATCTTTCTCTGCCTTTTCTTTCACTTGTCTTGAATACTTTGAAAAATAATCATCCAAGATGTTTTTATATTTAGTTATTTCTTTTTCATCAATGTTTCCAAATTCTTTTCTGTTTAAATAAAGTTCTTTTTCGAGCAATGAAAAATTTGGCCTTTCGGTTGGATCTTTTGACCAGCACTTTTGTAAAAAGTTTTGAAGCCATTTTAACTCAATTTTGGTTAAATCTGGAATTATTTCACCTGGTTTATTGCTTGGCTTCATCCCTGTAATTATTTCATAAACAATGTTGGCAAATGAAAATACTTCAAATTGCCATTTATCTGATATTTCAAAATTTAAATTTGTGTTAAGAGAGAATTCATCAATAGGTATTTTAGGATATTGATTTTCATCAAGAAAAATTTGGCTCGTGCTCATTTGACTGTAGTAAAGATTGTGAAAACTAATATATCTGATAATAATTGAAATTCCATATGATATAATAAATTTTTGAGTATCTGAAATTGTATCATATGAATATGCAATATAATCTTGTAATGAAGATTTTATTTTATATTCAGATATAATTATTGAAGGTGATTGATTTGAAAAAAAAACAATGGAGAATATACCTGGACATTTTGATAATTCTATCAAGTAATTTATATTTGATTGAAAAATAATTTTAGATTCTTTGTTCAGAAAAGTAGTATTGAAATTGTGCTGAACATACTTATTTTTTGTATTTGGATCTTCAATTATGAACGAAGAGAAATCCTTATTTAATTGAATCTCCTTGATTTTTTTAAAATCAGCAAAGTTTAATTTATTTTCTTGCATTTCAAAATATTAAATTTTTACCCTAGAAAGGGCAATTTTGTAAAATTTTTATTCAAAAAGCGGATTTTCAATACCTATTGTCTTGAAGTGGAAAAAAAAAAAAAAAAAAAATTATAAATAGAGCGAATATTGCCCATTTAGAGTTATTCCATTCTAAATTGACCATTTAATTAGTAAATGAAAAAACTCCCTTTTTATCATTGAAAAAATGCTGATGACAAAAAGCATATGAAATGGATATTCCATAAAAAACTCAATGAATGTTTGTAAAAATGAGAGATTTGCATTTTACACCCAAATTTTATAATTTCAGACCAATTTTAAACCAATCATAAAAAATTGATACGCAAAATTTTTGAAAACTATAGTTTCATTATTATATTATATAATATAATATTCTTTATGTTCCTGGTTTCGTTGACAGTTGGTTCACACATTTCTTTACTTATGATGAAAAAGGAGAATATACAAATGGGCAAACATTTACAAAAACACAACAGCAAAGTGAGAGATAACTCATGTAAACTTGCAGCAGTTGTTGAGCAATCAATTTTGACCAAGCATGATAATGAGCTTGAGTTTATTGAGATCTATTAGTAATCTATTTATAGAAAAACTTCATTCAAGACATAAGTAATTTATGTTGTTTTTGATTATTTCAGATGTTTCTGATATGAAAAAAATTAGACTAAACTTAAAAAGCAAAACAGATAAAGTAAAAAGAAATGGTTTGTTAATCTTACAAGAAAAACAATGACCGTTCCAACCGAAACTAATGAAGATGAAGTTAAAGCATTCATTGAAAAATATAAACAAATCGGGAAACAATCTGATGAAGAAGAAGATGAAGAAGAAATTATTGGTGATATGAATTATAGTGAAGAAGATGCCCTTTTATCAACCAAACTTATTAATGTTGATAAGAAAACTGTTCGAACTAGAAAACATATTTTCCTAATTCATCAAGTTTTCGCTTGATTTCATACCAATCTTCATTTGAACCTTCAATTGTAACATATGGCAATCTGCAACTTCTCATTATTATTGAATATTTTCAATTGAGTTATTTATTTTTATAAACAAAATTTTTAATTTTTCAATGATATTTTTTTTTTTTTTTTTTTTTTTTTTGATCTATTCCCTGGATAATTTTTACATTCGGGCGGGAATCTCCCCTCTCAATTTTTCGGGAATTGATCTTTAATATAGACTATGATTGATTATGCTGATGGAATTGAAAATCAAAAAAAGACCAGAGATTGAAAAAATTGACAAAAGACCTACTATGAATTCTCTTTTTTATGAAGGATTTGGGATACAATATTAACTCGCAAAAGAATTTCACTGATAATTTTAAAATATTAATTAAAATGTTGGCAGTCTTAAAAATAAATATTTTTTTTATTATTAAACAAAATTAAAAATAAAACAATTTATAATAAAAATAGAAAAACTTCATCATTCATTATTTTTGTTTTCTTGTTGGTTTTCTTCTTGATATTTGTTCACTGATGCCTGCTTGTCCATATCTTCAATATCTTCAATGATATCTGGATGTGTCAGTCCAAAGAGCCACTCACCCGAAACTCCCATATTATTCAAGATTTCTGCTGCTGCGTTGTATCCAACCAGTGCTCCAAGAACAGCTTTCCATGATTCAATTGGATTCCGATCAACTCCCTCAATTACACTTGCACTTTCCTCTCCTAAAATGGTGACAACAAAAAGTGGGAAGAAAACAACTGACTGAATTTCACATCGATACAATTTTTCTGTTGATATTTGGTCATTGGATATCTTAAACTGTCTCGTCGACAAGAATCCAACTGGATAAGCAATATTCTTGCTGTTGAATGATGGCAAATCAACGATCTTTCCAAAGTTGAAAATGTTCAAGTTCGTCGTTGATTTAATAACTTTCAGCGAGCAGATTTCATCGATGATTTTGGACGAGTAAAGGAGGCGAGACTCGACTGTTTCTGGGAATCCTGTAAAATTCCCTTCAGATGACCAACTATCGGTATCATTGACACCAAATTGAATCAAGCAGAAGAAAAATTGTGTCACTTCTTTTCTATTCACTTTTTCTGAAAGTGGAACTTTTTCAAAAAGTTCTCTCAATTTGTCGAACATTTGTTCATTCGATTCTTCTTTGCTGGTATTAATTTCATGATCTTTCAGGAACGAGTAAACTTTGCTCATCATCCTGCACACAGAAATGACATTCAAAAATTCTTCATGTTTGATTTCACCTCTATTCAAAAGTTGATCGTATTTTGAACTTTTTCTATCATCCTTTGAATTCAGATGTGACAAGCTTACTTCAATGATGTCTCTAATGCATTCTTCAATTGCATCCTCTTTGACTTGTGAAATATCGCACTTCGACATTATCTTCTTGATGTCTGCTTCGTATTGTTCTTTCAAAGTTGGAATTCCAAAGTCCTTCAAATATTTGAATAGAGCATTGAATTCATCCTCGTTGAGAGTGTCGCGAACAATCAATGATGGATGCCTATCACACCATTCTTCTGGTGTCATTGGAACAAAAAATGTTTTTGCTCTCATTTTGCTATCTTCATATTCTTGCTCGCTCTGGGTGTCGTACTCGTTGTTGTTATCGTTGCTCGCTTCTTCATTTTTAGGAAGTTGAGGGAAACCGCCGGTAACCGAAAATTGGTTCTCAATAAATTCAATGATATTCAAAATCCTCTTCTCAACTTGCTTGAATTTTATATCTTTCGCTTTCTCAAACGACGACGAAAACTGCTTCGTTCCATGCTGGTCGATTGCATACATCAGCGCGTACTCGTCTGCGATGCTGAAGTCCTTCAGGATGAGCTGCGACTCTTTCGAATTCGAAGAAGAAGAAGATGATGATGAAGAAGGCCATTTCAAGTCTTCTCTAGTTGCATAGAAAAGAGCACGCTTAAGACGAGCAAAGAAGACGACATTGTCAAACATTCTTGATGCCAACTTGTCAATGAGAAAAGCCGAACTACCGAAACGATGCACTGGTGTATCGCTCGAGTTGTCACCAACAATTTCTTTCAGATACTGAAGAGACTGAGGATTTTCAGGTGGTGCCAATGTGAGTGCGCATTTGAGGAGGTCTAGCTGGTCGATGCCTCCTTGGTAGCCGTGGTCAATGAGAGAGAAAATCAATTGCTTCGCGCGCGTCACTGGATCTGGTGCAACCGATGAGCTGTCTTTTTTCTGTTGTTGTGGCGGTTTTAACAGTTCATTCCAGAACTTTTTCTGTTTCTGAAGATCGACGATAGCAGTGTTATCCTCTTTGTACATATCAGGCGTTTTCACGCAATCTCTCAATATTTCAGTGTAACTTTTTGTGAAGAATGATGTGATCTTATCTTCACTCTTATCGAACATCGGTTTGATTGAATCACGTAGCATCAATTCAATGTCTTCAGCATCCATCTGCCGGTAGTCACTGTGAATTAGATACGGAAGTGTTTGCTCGTCAAAACTCGTGACACTTTCAATTTTCCCTGAACGATTCATTTCAAATGAACCGTTGGTAACAAGACGATACAAGGTGCCTCTCATTTCTCGGTGGAAGCAATAATTGTCCTTGTCATAAATGACAACGTAATCGAAAAGATTGACGTCAATTTCATAACTGCCTGGTTTCGAACTGAACAAGAAAATAGACGTGTCTTCACTCGACATGTAACGGTTAATGATCATGATCCTATCGTCTGCACTCGTCATCGTATCGATCTTCTCGTATCGATATTTCATATCGTTCAAGTAAAGCTCAAGAAAATCAAAGACTCGAATGAATTGTGAGAAAATCATCACTCTCTTCTTCTGTGGAACGACTTCTTTAAGCATCACATCAAGGAAGTGCATCTTGCCGCACGTGCTGATTAAGTTACTCTTCATATTTGACACTTCGTTATCGTTATCGGGATCAAGTGTCAGAATTGGATGGTCAACTAACTGCCTCAATAAAGTGATCAGTTGTGTGAGTGGGATGTCGGCCTGATCTGTGATTGGCTTCATTAATATTTCCGTCTTATTTTTAACTGCTTCGATGTATAAACGTCTTTGAATAATTGACGGTTGGACGATAATAACCGTCTCTTCTTTCGGTCTCATTTTTTCTTTGATCATATCAACATCACGTGATAAAAGGAACGGTTGAATGATCTTGTTCAATTTGACCATCTTTTCACCTTCATAAGGAACAAAGTTCTCTGCAAAGTGGTTGATGTCGTTGAAGTTCTGCGGATTGATGAAATTCATGAGGAAATAGATCTGATAATCATTCTTTGGTTTCAGCATTTCCCATTCCATCGACAATGTAATGTGCTCATATTTCAACAACTTCAACGAATTTCGAATCCTTCCTCGCGAATTTTTCATCTTGTAACCGTCGTCGGTGATGACATATCGCCAGTCAATTTCCATCAAGTTTTGACTGTTGCTCAGAAACGTTTCATACGACGTCAATAAAACATCAAAACGTACATAATCAGGAATCAATCGGCCGTGGTCATCTCTCACTTCAACCTCATGATCAATCGTAATCTGACGCGATGAACTGTTGCCTCCAAGAACAACAACATTCAAGTTGCTCCAGTTCTCAAAATTCTCTTTCCAGCTCAGAACTTGATTCTCTGACGCTAAAACAAGGAACGGTCCGTTGATCTGAAATTGTGACGATAAAAAGTTCAACATACAAATAAGCTCTGGTAACTTCCCTTCTCGAGTCATGTCACCAAAGATAGAAAACCGTTTTTCATACCAACATTCAATTAGCCAATTCAATCCTTCTAGTTGAAAATCATGGAAAATTTCGCCTTTCTTTGAGATCGGTTTTTGCGTCACTTTTACTAGTTGCGATATAATGGGATGGACCCAGCGTGTCGGGATCTTTTTGGGGTTCATTCGTAGAAGACGACGCTTGTATTCTCCAATTGAAGCCGTGTTTTTGAAGCCGTCCAAACTTTCAACGGAAAACGAGTCATAATCAAGCTCTTTCCATTTGACGAGGTATTCGTAAATGCTCTTGGTCTCTTCAGGTTGGTTAGATGATTGCGTTTGTGAGTTATTTTGGTTGGCGGGAACAGTTGAAACGGTTACTGATTCACCAAATATTCGGTCGACTTCAAACCATTGCGTAAGTATCTCTGTGTCGGGGAAAATGAGAAGATGGGGAATGGAAATGGAATTGACTAGTTTATTGGAGTCACATTTTTGTATGAACTTTTTGAGTGAGGTCTCGCCTCCTTCATATTTGGAGATTTGTGATGGAGTTAGCCAACGGCAGTAATTATAAGGCATATCTTGGAATTTGACAAAGTATTGGTTGGGGGTACTTTTTGGTTCGAGTAATATGTCGCGCTGACCAATGATTTCTTGTATAATATAATCATTTTCGGTTTTTTGTAAAGTTGAGTCATTAATCGCTTTGGATTTGGCTTTCGATATTTTTTTGTTTGTTCGTAAGGGAAATAGGGAGCTTTTGGGTTGAATTGCTGGCTTTGGTGGTTTTATTTGATTTATATCGATTGGATTGATAGGATTTGGGGTGGAAATTGCTGGCGGGGGATTTGGTGGTTTTTCTTCTTTAGTCGTATTTTCGCTATCGTACTCGTATTCGTATTCGTAAGCGTAATCTACACTGTAATATTCTTTATCATCAATATCTGAACTAGAAGATTTAGATTGCGAAGATGAACTGGTTTCATATTTTTTTGACAACTTGTATTTTGTCGTTTTGGATTCATCGTTAGCTTTTTGAGAATTATTATTATTTGGCGTTTGAGGTCTTGGAAATTTGGGTGGTCTGCCACGTCTTTTTGGTGGAGGAGCTCCATCTCCTACGGTATCTTGTCCATTTGTACGAGGAGGACGTCCACGCTTTTTTTTCGAGATATTATCGTCGTCATTTGATGCCTCTTTATAACGTGATGTATCACTATATGAAGTCGGCTTGCGTGATCTTGGAGCACGATCCAGAGATAATGACCAGCTCATTTAATAATAGATAAAATTTTTGTTAGTCCAAATATACGTTGTTGAAAATTTGGTTAATAATTTTATGTTAACATAATTCATTAAGGTCAATTTATAAATTCAATTGTTTTAATTGAAAAAATATGAATATATTATCATAATCTATGTTAAAAGCAATTATAAACTAAAAATAATTTGAAAATAAAAATTAAATTGTAATTACAGCAAAATATTAATTTTGTATCTTTTATATTGCAATATATTTAATCAATAAAAATTCCTATCAAAGATTAAATTTGAATTTTTTTATTTTTCATTTAATGATTATACATAGTTAAATATGAAAATAATTATATAATTAATAGGTAAAAATGAAGGAAGTTATTCATTTTTTTGAGTAATTGTAAATATATAACTATTTTAATATTTTAAATAAAAACATTCAAAAAATGAATTGATTTGATTTAAAAAAAAAAAAATGGATATCAAAGAATATATAGAAAATAAAAAAGAGATACTAAATAATCTTATCAATTATATAGATCAAGAAGATAATACTGAGGAAGAACATCAGATTTTTTTCTCACATTTAAATGATAACAAAATCAGCAAACAAAAAGATGAGTTAAGGGCATTATTTCATTTATTAATCATAATATCAAACAACCACAATAGGCATCACAACTTTTTCAGCAAGATTGAACAAATTTTGTTACATTTTGAGAATGAAATGAAAAACGAATTTTCAAATGAAGAACTTTTCAACATTTTCAAAAGCAATAAAAGAGTTCTACTTTTTCTTATTGAAAGAAAAATCATCAACATAGATCAATCTGTTACAAATGTATTTACCAAAAAGGAATATATGCCTTACTTTTTCAATGATGTTAAAGATTCTTCAGATTTGGAGCAAAAGAAAGAAACTGAAGAGTTTAATGAAAAGCGAAAACTCGGAGAGAATGACAATTATATTTGCCAATTGATAAGAAATGATTCAATTGATGAGTTCATCTCATATTTTAATCAGAAAAATATGTCATTTTCGTCTCAAATTCAACCTTCAATTTTTGAAACGAATTCTCTTCTAAATAAGAACAAATCATCATTAATTGAATATGCAGCATTTTTTGGATCAATTCAAATATTCAAATTTTTGTTTTTCAATAAAGCCGAGTTGTCAGGCTCTTTGTGGATCCATGCTGTTCATGGCCGAAATCCAGAAATGATTCATTTTTTCGAAGAAAATAAAATCGTGCCACCAGACCACAATTATGTTGATTCCTTTAATGAAGCTGTTAAAAGTCATCACAATGAAATAGCAAATTATATTTTGAACAATTATTTGAAAAATTATCAGGAAAATATTGAAGAAGACCCCGATTTTTTGACTTCAATTATAAAAGCTTTTAATTACGCTTTCTTTCCAAAAGATTTAAATAATGCTCTGATCTTTTATGATCTATGCCATTATGATCATGTTAGTCTTGTTAAAATGCTCTATAAAAGCAAGAAATTGAATTTTAAAAACTCAAAGATAATTCATCAAAATAATTATTTTTTAAATGGAGTTTTTATCAAAATTGAATTCAATTTCTTTAATTGAATATTTTTAAATGACATTCATAAATCGTATTTCATTATGTTTTAAATCAATATTTTATTCAAATGAAGTTTTAATTGAAAATGTTTTAATGAAATTCTTTTATATTTTTTTTGAATAAAACGCCATTACAAATTGCATCTCAAAAAGGTAATTCTGACGTTGTTAAACTTTTGTTAGAAATACCTAAAATTAATGTTAATGAAAAATCAATTTCTTATAATATTTATTTAATATCATTTCAACTTTATTCTTTCTTTTTATTTTGTTCTTTTTGAAAGCTTTTTAAACTCTGTCCAAAAATGTTCGACAATTGAATTTTGAGAGAGTATTCAAATTATCATTTTTTCTCATGCACCTATATGGAAATTCGAAGGCTTTTTCAAAGCTCTTCTTTTTAGAGAGTAGCCCATGTCCCAAAAAAAGTTATAATTCCTCTTAAGGGAGTGGATATTTCTTTCAAAAACCAAGGTTCCTTATATAAAAATAGCTTACTGAAAGGATAATAATAAAAATAAACTTCTGAAAAATTGAATACATTACTTTGAGAGAAAAAAGAAATTTTCGACACTTTATCGTTTTTTTAGTCAATTTTCAGTGGAAAATGCGGTTTATGTATACGTTAAGTCGAACATTTTTGGACAGAGTTTAAATGAAATTTCAAACAAATTTTATTTTGATAAAATTTAAATGATATCATTGAATTCAATTATCGTTTAAACTATTGAATATCATTCAAAAATCATCATTAACAAAGTTTCAAATCATCTTTTATAACATAATTTGAATCTAAAATTTATCAACACAGTTTTAGAATTTGTTGTTTTAATAGCGTTTTTATTTTGACATTCACAAAACAGCATTACATTATGCAGCTGAAAATGGGCATTATGAAGTTGTTCGACTTTTATTAAGTTGTCCTAAGATTGATGTCAACCATTATGCTATTTAAATCTATATTTTTTTCTTATATAATTTTTAAATAACAAAAATTTATTATGAATCCACAAATGAAAGAATTACAACACAATATAATTAATAGTAAAATTCATAAATCAATTTTATATTAATCCAATTCCAAATCTCTATTTTTGCTAATTCAGTTTTATGCTAGTATATTTTGAAATAAGGTTTCGTTTTTCTTATTTATGAAATTTCAAACTCACTATTTTCATAAATAAAATTCATTAAAAAATGATTTCATAGATCAGTTTTGTATTTTGCATATGAAAACGGAAATCAAAAAGTCATTGATATTTTACTTAAAGATCAACGAATTCGATTAGGAAATGGTGTTTTAGAAGGTAACCAACATATAACCTCAATAACAATTCCTTCTTTCATTGACACGATTGGCAACAATGCTTTTTCAGGTTGCCTTTCATTAAAAAGTGTGACAATTCCTTCCTCAGTCACAACGATTGGCGAAAAGTCTTTTGAAAACTGCTCAAATCTCAATGACATCGTAATTCCACCCTCAGTTGAAACAATTGGCAAGAATGCATTTACAGGATGTTATTCATTGACCAATGTCACGATTCCTTCATCAATCACATCACTTGAAGATGCAATTTTTGACGGATGTTCATCACTGAAAGAAATAACTCTTCCTTCTTCAATAATATCAATTTGTGCCTGGTCTTTTTCTGGCTGTTCGTCATTGGAGAGAATCATTCTTCCTTCGTCAGTGCGATCGATTGGAAAATACGCATTTAAAGGCTGTTCATCGTTGACACAATTAACGATTCCATCATCTGTGACATCAATTAGTAACCATGCTTTCATGAGATGCACGTCACTAAAGGAAGTTTCATTGCCTTCGAAATTGCTAACAATTGGAAATTTTGCATTCAAAGAATGCCAATCACTATCATGCATAACAATCCCTTCTTCTGTCAATAAAATTGGCGAAGGTTGCTTTGCTAGTTGTTCATCACTGTGCGAATTCATCATTCCTTCATCATTGACTGAAATACAATCACATACATTCGAATGCTGCACATTGTTAAAGAGAATTGAAATTCCTCCTTCAGTAACTTCAATTGGCGACAATTCTTTTGATAAATGTTCTTCCCTTTTGACGATTTCAATTCCTTCTTCAGTCGCCTCAATCGGAAGACATGCCTTCAGCAGATGTTCTATGCTAAGTAAAGTTGTAATTCATTCAGAAATTGCTTCTTTTGAAGATTATCTTTTTCAGGATTGTTCGGCTTTGAAAGAAGTTGAAATGTTATATGAAAAATCATTGAAATCAATTGGTAACTTCACTTTTAGTGGATGCTCGTCGTTGTTGAACTTCAAAATTCCTGAATCAGTTGAAAAAATTGGTTGGAAAGCTTTTGATGGCTGCTCATCACTCACAAAAATTAATGTTCCTAATAAAGTGACTAAAATTGGAGATTACACATTTGCTGGATGCTCATCATTAAAAGAGATTTCTTTTGGTGTTTCATTAACATCGATTGGAAAACGTGCTTTCTTAGGATGCTCATCTTTAACTACAGTGTCAATCCCAGCTTCTATTTCAATTATTGATGAAAATGCTTTCAGTGGATGTTCTTCTCTTGTTGAAATATGTATTCCATCTTCGTTTGATTTAAGCTCAAATGTTGGACTAGATAAGAAAACAAAAATTACAAGGTTTAAATAAATTGAAAGAAAAGTAAATATGTTTATTGCCATAACATTTGTAAATTTTTCTTTATTAGATGTCCGACATCGTTCAGCGGTTAGGATACGTGGTTTTCATCCACGGGATCGGGGTTCGACTCCCCGTGTCGGAATGATTTTTTTATTATTATAGATTTTTTTTTTTTAGTTGAGTATAAAACTAGTGAATGCTAACATATATCTCTAATAACTTATCAGTTAAATATTAACTTTACTTTTTATCAATCATTAAATTTTCAAATTTTAATGATGAATATCATATCTTTATTTTATAAAATAAATCATTTATTTAAAAAATAGTATTATTAAAAACTGTCTTATATGCAAGTTGAATTATATCATGTTTGTAAAGCATCATTAAGTGTGATCCAAATGGACCATTATCTTCGAAATCATAGCAATGAGTGTTTGATGAGTATTTATCGCAATATTTCTTGATTCCCTCTGCGTTAACGGTACCATCACCTTTAGCGTAAACGTTTTCATATTCATCTGTATCCCAATCTTTGATTTTGAAAGCTTCTGCAGTATTGTGGGCTGAGTTATATATGACATAAAGAGGTGCTTTTGTTTGATTAGGGAATTTAGAGTAGAATTTTTCATTTAATTTGAGTAAGTTAACAGCATCGCCATTAATTTTCTTATGGTCAATGAGAAATTGGGGGAAATCTTTTGTTTTAATTTCTTGTCCGTCTGGCGTATAAACAACAGTTTTATCTGGATACATATCCCAATTAAAGAAGTGAATATGAACGGCGCCCATAGTTTCAAGAGCTTCTGTTAAATAATCATTTTTGATTGTAATTATTTTCTTGATTTCACGAGTCCAAGCAATAGACATTGATTCAATAGCTCCTCCAAATGATGGTGCAAGAGCAATACCTTTATCAATATACTTATCCATCCATTCTTGAGATGCACCATTAGCAAGGAAATTTTGAACTGTATATCCACCGAAACTGTGTCCAATTAGAACAACTTTTTGCTGTGTTTTTTCATAGATTTCTTCAATAAGTTTGACAAGTCGAGGATTAAAAACTTTTTCTGATTGGGCAAGTCCCATTCTCCAGTCTATTGGAGCTCCAAAAAGATCAACATCTTCTTGATATCCAAGCTTCTTGAAATAATCAACCATAAATGTATAGTAAGGAAGAACAGAATAGTTTGCGATAAACTTATCTAAATTGGTAACACCAGTAAGTTTGCCGAAATCAATAATATCGATTGTCGAATTAGGGTGTGATGCTTGAGCATTATTTTTTGCATCATAGTAAACTTTTAGCCACTGAAGATTGCAGTTGAGAATTGGCGGAATAAAATACAATTCGTTAATCCAAATGACTTGATTTTCAAGAGACTTGGGGCAATACCATTCATGACCTAAATTGTTTCCTGTCATTTGTAAAACTGAAGCGTATGTGCCCGGAACTAAAATAACGGGCTTTAACGATGATGAAAAAGCAAGAAAAGCGAAAAGCATCTTTGATAAAATTTGCTTCAATATTTTTCAAAACAAACAACTTTTTCAAAATATTATTAACTGCCATTCTGAATTTTTTAAAACGATTTTTTTTTATGAAACTTTTTATGTTATAATCAATATCAATTGAAATATTAATTTAACTTTTTATATCCATATCAATCCGATTAATTCAATTATAAAAACTTTTTCATAAGAAAATAAAATATAACGATAAAAACAAAATTTAATTGTGCAATTATACATTATAATTTACAAACGGTCTTTATTTTATTATTTTATACTAACCAAAAATAATTTTAAGTTATTAAAACAAAATTTTTTGAAAACTTTCATATTGAATATTGCAAATTGAGAAACCCTATCATAGTAAGCATTTTTATGCTGCATCAATATATATCTTAAAAAAAGATATAATTATGGATTTTATTATATTTTCTTATTTATTAGATCAATTTGAGATAATCAATTTTTTAAAGGAGAAGAAGGATATAAAGATATTATTGATGCCATTAATTTTATTCAATTATCGAAAGGAAAAGGATACCCAAAAAGCAAATTATTTTTACAGATTTTTGATAAAATGAAAAAAGATAAATCATTTTCTGGGCTTCCGCCAGAAGCTCAATACTTCTTTATCAAACAAAATGTCAGATATAATAAACACAATTCAACAAACGATGGAGAAATTAAAATGAACAATAAAATCAAAATGAAATTCAAAGACACAGAGAAACTGTTTCTAAATAAATCATTTGAATCATCAAATTTTATAGAATTTTTACAAAGATTTGAATATATTGAAATAGAAATATTGTATCCAACAAAACTATTCGATAATATTTTCAACCAAATAATTTCAATTAAACAAAATATCATTTCCAAATTAAACATTTGCATTTTTATATCAGGTGCAAAATCAGTTTCTAAAAGGTTTCAGAATAATCAATTCATCACTGACAAAAATCACAATTCCTTCTTCTGTAACTTCAATTGGAAATTATGCTTTTGAAAAATGTTCATTACTAACAGAAATCACAATTTCTTCTTCTTTAAAAAAAATTGGAGATTTTGTTTTCTATGAATGTTCATCGATGGCACGATTCACAATTCCTTCTTCTGTAACTTCAATTGGAAACTCCGCCTTCGAAGGATGTTCATCATTGGCAGAAATAACGTATTAAAATTGAAAATTGTTGATATGGTTTGTAATAAATTTGACTTAACGGAATGAAAAAAAAAAAACATAAACTGCAAATTTTCGAACCCAATACCATTAGGTATAATTAACTTTTTCCTTTGAGCTATTGCTCTCAAAATTGAAAGGATAAAATAAAATTATTTAATGAAGTTAAAAACGATCAAAATTCTCACAATTTTTAATTTTTTATTCAAAATGAAAAAGTGTCATATCAAAAAAACAAAAAAACAAAGAAGATTTTTTTTTTTTATTTTTTTATTTAAATTGATTAGCTTTTAATGTTTTTATTTGTTTCGTCGTTTTTCAGATTGATAAAAAAGCTTTGATTTCTGAAATGTGTTTCTCAACACCATCAATCAATTTGAATTCTTTCTTCCTGATCATTTCAACAATCCATTCAAATGACGGACGTTCTTCTGGTTTCAATTCCCAGCACTTGTTGATCATTTCGCGTGACACGCTGTTCACGCATGATGGAATTGCTGCCTTCTTCCCCATCGCTGCCTCGACAATGTTGATTCGCGGCAGTTCCCCGCCCGTCAGGATGAAGAACGCAACAACGCCGAATGAGTAAACGTCAACCTTCTCGTCGTAGTGCGTGCTTTCCTGCAGAAGTTCGGGCGCCATGAATTTCAGAGTCCCGAGGCCAGCGGTTTTTGACTGCGTCTGGCCTGTCACGTCGGCAATGCACGAGACGCCAAAGTCTGTCAGCTTGACGTGCTTGCTGCCGTCAAGAAGGACGTTTTCAGGCTTCAAGTCGCGGTGAATCATTCCATGCGAGTGAACTTCCTTCATCGCTTCACTTAGCTCGTATATAACCGTCACTTTTTCGTTGTTCGAAAGATCGTTAACGACGTCTTTCAGGTTGAACGGGCAGTACTCAAGAAGAATGCACGGCGCATGGCTGGCGTCACCAAAACTCAGCCCATACGCTTTGATGATGTTGCGGTGATGAAGACTGTTCATGATCTCGTACTCCTGGAGAAACCGCTTCATCGATTCGTAACTTTTTCTTTGGAGTTCCGCATCGTCAATTTTCACCTTCTTTTTCAATTCATTCAATTCCGTTTCAAGAACCTTCAGAGCATAGATTTCTTGCCGGCAAACTTTCACGACTTCTGACTGACCGCCACGGCCAATCGTTCCAAGCCGTGTCAGATTGTCTATCGTGCCAACATCGTAGATTTGAAGTTCGCAATTTTCGCCTTTCTTTTCACTCCTGATTTTCGTTTGCTTTTCGTAGCCTTCAAGTCGCTTCTTCAGTGACGCAACTTCCTTCTTCAGCGACTCGTTTTCTTCTTTCAATTTCGCATTTTCAGTTGCAAGGTCAATTTCGCTCTTCTTCCCTGGTTCTGAGTTCGCAGTGAAGCTCGTGACCCGCCTGTTTGGACTCCTCGCTGCAAAATTGCCAATGAAAATGAACGATGAACACCATCCTGCAATGCAGAATGAACAACCACTGGCGATCGTCGTTTCAACTGGCCCTGAAATTTTTGGACCTGATTCATTGAGTGCCAGCTCACCAAAATCATTACTGCCACGAGCGAGGACTCTTCCTTCTTCTGTAATGAAAAATGAGTGCCTGACTCCGCTGTAAGCAGAAGTGATTTTGTACTTCTTCAATGACGGAAATTTGCTGAAGTCAGTGTAACTGTTGTATCCAAGACCAAAGATGCGGTGATCATCACTCACTGCAAGTCCACAATTACATGTTCCCGATATCTGGCTGATTTTGATTCCTTCGAGTTCTTTGTGAGCTGCGAATGACAGTTTGCCTGATGCTATTTCTGAACAGAAAACTTTGCCGCTTTCACCAAGTGCAAAGACACAATCATTCAATACGGCGATGCTGACGGCCTTCTCGCTCCCTGGGAGACGACTAACTTCAATTAATTTTGATGCTGATTCGTTAATTTCAGATGGAATGTAAATGATTGAGCCTTCTGTGTCGATTGCTGCGGCATTATAAAAATAACCGCCATAAAGTGCAATTGGATTCTTGTTTCCGATGTCGAGCATGACTGGGTGCTCGCTCTCGATTTTCTTTGATGAATAGGCAAGATAATTTTTGTTCGTTCCTTTGATCGTAACAAGATAAAGTGTGTAATATTCCCCGCAAACAGCCGAAATTGGGATGCAGTGACGGTTCTTGCTGTCTTTCAATTCATATTTCGTAAATTCAGCCAGTTCTTTTTTCGGAAGCGATCCACTGATTCGGCCATCACTATTGTTACCAATTGCCAGTATTTCGCCTGATAAAGTAATCATTACTGAATGATATGCGCAACTTGAAAAAGAAGAAACTGACGAAGCATCTACATCCAATATGGAAGGTGGACTGTTACATGGTCTACCATATGCACTTTTTTTGTTTGGCTTGATACAAAGTTGAAGATGATCATTGCGACCACAACTTTTAATCATTTTTATAATATAAAAATTTTCATAGAAAAAGTTATTTCATAAAATTCAAGTTGTTATCAATTTATTATTTTTAAATAGTTTACTTTTCTCAAAAAATAAAAAAAAAAAATTTAACATAAATAATTTTATCCATACACAAGAATAAAATTGAATGTTAAACTCACAATATTCAAAAATTTTGACAGGATATTATTTTGTTTAAATAATATATATACATATCATTGAAATACTTTTTAAATAATTAACAAAATTAGAATTTATATCATTATAAATTTGATTCATGTCTTCTTTTTATGTTGTACTTTTTGAACATGTTTTTTTCATGGATTCTTCTGATGGAAACTTGCTTTTAATTTTATTATTCGATTTATTTAGAGAGTCATAAATGTTTTGTCTCTCATTGATTCATCATTTCTTCTCTGGTGTCGAATCTGATAATAATGGAATGTCAACAGGAGTGGGGAATCGATATAAAATGCTCAATCAATCAATCCTGATTCATTTTCTCAAAATTCTTCTTCTTAATTTTCTTTGAACTCATCTTTCATGCCTTCTTCAAAATATTGACCTTTATAATTCACCTTCAACACTATAAACATCATCTCCAAATGTTCCTTCGTTTCGTACAAACTCTTCTTTATCATAATTATCATCTTAATCATAATGAAAATTATTTTCTTGATGATTGTGAACAGTTTGATCGTTATGGCCAATTTGATGATCAAAAATTGAAGACGAAACCTTATTGAATCTGCGTTACGGTAATAAGAGTAATCATATTCTGCTTCTATTAAATCATGAAAATCATTAAATTTATTCAAATTATTCAATTTATTTGAGTTGTTTATGTGGTTTCTCTTCTCCTTCTTGTTTTTTGTTTGGAGGTTTTTCAGGTCCAGCAGAATTAGAGTGCTTGATGAGTAACTGGTCTGGTGGAGGTGTTGGTGAACAGATGCCTGATGTGTTGTACATGTCAAGCTGTTTTGAATAGATGTCGCTTCCTAAATTCATGACAAGCTCATCTTCATCTTCATTGTCTTCATTTTGACAGTTATAATCATCATATTTATCATTGCGTCTGTGGCGTGAAGCAGTATAGTAAAATGAGTTAATTTACGTCATAAATGCAAATGCATAAATGGGATCTTTTTTGCATGTCAGAACAATTTTCGTTGATGTTTATCGATCATAAATTTTGCAGTTTATGTCAATGTAAAATTAACAATAGCGTTAATGAACTTCATCAATGGTCTCAGTAAACAAACATTATTCTTCATTTAATTCAATATTTAAGGGTACTCTCAAATTTCATTCAATTTTTGAGCATAAACAATTTTTTAAAAAAAGAGGATTTTCCTTGATTTTTTGGTAAATATAAAAAGAACACCAAAAATTATCAGAAGAATTTTTTTTATTTGGCTCTATCTTTTAAAATGAGCAAAAAGATATCTTCAATTTTTCCAATAACAATCCAAAAATAAAATCCTCAGGCCAATCATAATATTTTAAAGCATTAAATATATTTCTTAATAAAAAGTAGATAAATTCCAATTTTATAAAAAAAATCCATTTTTGTTTTTTTGTAATTCAAAATTTGAAATGTACACAAATTTGAGATAATTATTATTTTTATATTTTTATATTCACAAATTTGAAAAAGAAGAAAAATCATATATTTTTTCAATTTCTCGAAAAATTAACTATGTATTTCATCAAACGAACAGTTGTAAAGGTTATATATGAAATTATATTTTTGTTTGTTTGTTTATTTCAGTGTATTATTGACAGTTTTTATCATATTAGTATTAAAACGTATGATTGATGTATTCAAAATTCCTCAGGCCAAAACTAATATTTTTATGTATATAATCTATAAAAATAGAAATATATTTGTATCTTCAAAATTCGTAGAGTTCTTTAATGTTGATCACTTATTTCTATTAAAATACCTTTTTAAAAGTTTAAAACATATAAATACATACTTCATAGAATATATATTCATAATTAAAAAATCATAAAAATGATTTGATCAATAGAAAAAAGAAAAACAAAACAAAAAAATCAAGTAAAGTATACAATTTATAAATCTGACACAAATTAGTAAAAAATAAGTATTTATTTAATATTTTGATAAATATAAACTCAGGATAAAAATTCATCATACAGAAAATTTTTATTTTTACGAAAAACCCAAATGTATTTATTTAATTTAGACATCTAGGTGTATGATTGATGGAATCAAAATTCCTCAGGCCAAAACTAATATTTTTATGTTGATATTACATTATTACCTAGACATCTTTATATTAATTAAATTCGTAGAGATCCTGATATATGATCAGCTATCAAATTCAATTTTCCATTTTTAACCTATTTTATATATAATTAGAGATTCCATAAAATATATATTTTTAAATAAAACATCATAAAAATTCTTTATAAAATAAATAAAAGCAAAACAAACGAAAAAAATCAAGTAAACTATTCAATTTTCAAATCTGACACGGAATACTAAATAATAGGTATTTTTTTAATATTTTGATAAATATAAACTCAGCGTAAAAATTCGTCATACAGAAAATTTTTATTTGTACGAAATGTGAAAGTATTTTTTTCTCATTATATATTCTAAGGGTATAACTGATGGATTCGAAATTCCTCAGGCCAAAACTAATAAAATATAGTCAATATTTGATAGGGTAAGCAATAAAGTTGTATTCACAAAATTCACCTAGATCATGTGATATGATCAGTTATTGAATTTAATTTCCTCTTTTTCTCATATCATATCTATAAATACAAACTTTATCAAATATATTTTTATAAGTTAAAAATCAAAAAAATGATTCAGTCAATGAAAAAATGCACAAACAAGCTACAAATGCAAGTAAAGTACACAATTTTCAAATCAGACAAAAATTAGTAAAAAATAAGTATTTATTAAATATTTTGATAATTATAAACTCGGAATAAAAATTTGTCATACAAAAAACTTTTATTTTTATGAAATACAAAAATGCTTTTCTAAATATTTGATATCTCAGTGAATAATTGTAGATTTAAAAAATCCTCAGGCAAATATTCTTATATTCGCATAAAAAAAATAAATGCCTCAAAAAAATCTAAATACAGATGATATTCATGGAAATTCAAAAAAATCTTCTTTTTTTCGATCGCATTCAAATTTGAAAAATCTCACAAAATTCAAAGAAAAATGTTTTTATATTCTCAAAATTGAAAAGCAAATAATCTATATAAAAACCTCAGAATGTATACCCTTAATGCAATTTTTTTTATCGTCATTTGAAAAAGTGGTTTTTCCAACTTTTTGAATTATATGAAAATTTTCTTGAATTTTCCATATTTATGAATCATTGCGATTATAAACAGCTTCTTGAAGATTATTTCCGGAAATTGGGAAATATTGAAGAAAATCTTATCATGTTTCTGGACAACCAAGAAGAAAATACAAATTTATTTATTCAATATTTAAATAAACAAAAGATATCAGAAAGTAAATATGAATTAAGATCATTTTTTTATCTAATTGTATCAACATCAAACTATTATCATCGTTCAGCTGACTTTTTCAACAAAATAGAGTTAATAATTACAATTTTCCAAGAACAAATACAAAATTATTTCACAAGTTTAGAAATTTTTGACATTTTTCAGAGTAGTAAAAGACTTCTTCTATTTCTTTTTAAATCAGGAATTTTAACGCCTACAGAACAAATTTACAAAAGAATTATTAATCATACGAAATATCTTGAAAAGAAATATCTTGAATATTTCTATCCAGAATTTGAAGCATATTTCGATGCTAATATTAGAAAAGTAGTTAAAGAAATACGAGAAAGCAATAATGATGAGTTTAAACAGAAACGAGAAAATGGAGAAAATGATAATTATCTTTTTAAACTCATTAGAAATGATCAAATTGTTGATTTTGTTAGATATTTAGAACAAACAAATATTTCGCCATCAAGTATAATCCAATCATCGATTTATGAAACCAATTTACTTATTATTAATAAATATCTTTCACTAATCGAATATTCCGCATTTTGTGGCTCAATTCAAATATTTAAGTATTTATATTATCGAAAAGCTGAATTAACAACTTCAATTTGGCCTTATGCAATTCATGGAAAAAATGCAGAAATAATTCATTTCCTTGAAGAAAAGAAAATTGAAACGCTTTGTAATTCTTATCAATATCTTATCATCGAATCAATTAAATGTCATAATAATGAAATCATTTATTATTTTTTAAATAATTTCTGTGAAAATGAGCGCATTTATAATGATTATTTATATATAAAGAGTTGCAAATATTATAATTTTGGCTTTTTAAAAGATGGAATCATCAATTTGTTGAATAAATCAAATATTCCTTACTATCTATGCAAATATGATTACAATTTAGTTATCGAATTACTTTGTAATGCAAATAATTTTGATATTAATCGTGAATATACAATATTCAAACCATTTCATAATCAGTCAAAAGACATTGTGTCATATATTGCTTTGAAAAATGGTGATCTAAGTCATCTGTTTTCTGAAAAAGAAAAAGAAATAGAAAGACAATTTCCAATCCATTTTCAGTCAATACAAGAAAGAAAAAAGTTCACCCAATACGAATATGATGTTGAAACTTCCACAATTTTGCATATTGCCATTCGAAGAGGAAATATTGGCATAATACAGTTTCTGTTATCAATGAAATCAATCGAATTAAACAAAAAATCAACCAAAGTTTATAAAAAATTAAATGAAATGATTCGATCTTCAAATCATTATTTCATCATAACAACAAAAAAATCAATATTACATGAAAGTATTGAAAATGGAAATGAAGAAGTTGTTCAATCCTTACTAAATAATAAAAACATTGATATTAATGAGCCTGTTCTCAAAGAAAAAGTTTGTGATGATACAGTTTTTTATTATGAAAAAAAAAATTCAAATTCCATTATTGCATCATGCCATAAAAAGCAAGAACATGAATATTATTAAGTTGCTGCTCCATAATTCAAAAGATAATATTAATTTGAGAACAACTTCTAAAATTAAAGAATTAGGAGATTGTTTTGTTTTTGAATCCAAGTCAGAATCATTAGAAAAGTCATCTTTATATTATGCTGTAAAATATAATAATATCGAACTAATCCAACTCTTAATAATCCAACCAAATATTGATATTAATTTTGGAATAAAAGGAGTTTTGCTTAATCACGAAGATTATGAATTATTACAAGAAAAAACTCCGTTATATTTATCTGTTGAAAATTATATTAATAATTTTATTAAAACAAGCATTTTTGAAAAAAAAGATATATTTTTTAATAATATAGTTATTATACATATTATATAAAACATGTTCCTATATATATCAAATATTTTATAATTAAAATATTAAATAATAAACAAGATATCTTATTTGTCAAATATTGAATTGAATATATTTCGTTATTATAGATAACTTTTTAAAACGATATAATTGGCTTTTTTATTGGTTTATATTTTACTTTGAAGATATAAATTAGTAAAAAGTGAATGCTTTTTCATATATTTATTTTATTTTCTGAAAAACCGTATTTTGGCTTAATATAAACTATAGAATTTGACTATTCAAATTTTGCATTGAAAAATTCTATTAAACCTTTTTTTTATTTTATTATTCTATCAATTTTACACTAAATTAATGTATGATTATCTATATTCAAATGTAAAATATATTTATAATATAGCATTATATATAGTATGTTAAATGGAAATAAAAATTTTGTCATATTATACTAAAATAATATATTAAATTTATATATATATATTGATTTTAATAATTGAATGATTATATGGAGTATAATTCAATAATCTTATCCTCTTTAAAAATCTATATTTATGCAAATAAACTAATTATACCATATATATAATATATTTCAAAGATAAAAAATGAAAAATAATACAAAATAAAAATTTATATTATAAAAATTTCATATTTATATAAATTTTCAAAATTGTTAAAAAAAAAATTTATCGTAAAATTTATTCTATTCAAAAAATTCAATTATTATTTAAAAAATAAAATAAATATATACCATCCATTATCGAATAATATCTAATAAACATATAATAAATAATATTTAGAATAATATTAAAAATATTGTTATTCATATAAAATAGATTTCTAAAAAAAATCCTACTCCTCCCACCTCTGATTTTGGTTAATATTAAAAAAAAAAAAAAAAAAAAAAAAAAAAAAAAAAAAAAAAAACTAACGCGCGATATAATCATAAATCATTTAATAAACTATAATCATTGAACATACATAAATGTTTTTTGTATTTTGAAATTCAATTAATAATTAATATCATTTAATGACAACTTTTTGAGCTTTGCTCAAAAAGTTGTCATTCTTGAGATCTATTAGGTATAATATTTCATTTGTTTTCTTCATGGAAGTTGATTTATGTAAGTTTTGAAAAGAAATCAAATTTGAAAATAATAAAGGGCCACTTTTTGAGCTTCGCTCAAAAAGTGTTCAAGCATAAGATTTATTTCGGTTATGTAATAACTTGGTTATAGCTGGTTTTGATGTTTGAATATCTGATTTGAGGAAATTGCAAGAAACGCCACTTTTTGAGCTTCGCTCAAAAAGTGTCTATGCTTTAGATAATAATGGCGTAATAATATATTTTTCTTTCAAGAACATTGTTCTATTTTAAGCAAGTATTCTACCGTCAATTGAAGAACCTTAGGGCATACTCAATTAACCTTAGGGAATATTGTATACTTCTCAGAAACACATTCAAAATTTGTTAAAATGAAAAAACTTCTTATATAAAAAGTTCCAAAAATAAAAATACGTTAAGAACAGACAGTTTATTGTTTTCACTTTTTAAAATGTTTTTATATAATTTTTTGAAGCAATTTCTGAGAAGTATACAATATTCCCTAAGGTTAATTGAGTATGCCCTAAGGTTTTTCAATAGACGGTATAAAAACAAACGATTAAAATAAATAGAAAAATAATTGAGGGTCAATTTGGTTTCTCTTGTCATAAACATTTTGCATCAAAAAGTTATTTTATTTTTTATCTTTAAGAAAAAGTTTTGTTTTATTTTTTGCTCCAAGAAAAAGTTCATGATTATTTTTCACTCTATCAAATTGTTTTGCGTTTTTTCTCAATAATTCTGAAAACTCATATAAAAAGTTCCATCATACTTTTAATAAAAATAGATTTATCCTGTTATTAAAATTTAATTTTTATAAATAAACAAACTTTATAATCTTTTGGTAATATATCTAAATCAATTTTATAATGTATATCAAACCAAAATGGCTCTAATATCGTTTTTTAACATTTTTTGGAGTAAATCTTTAATATATAGAAAAAATAACAGGCCAAATTTCTTTTCATTTTTTTATTTAGTAAAAAAGTAATGAAAAATTCATTTATTCATTTTCAAGACCTCTTTAAAAAGAGCCAACTATATTTTACAAACCCGCATTTGCAAAATATTCTTTATAAATTCAACTTTTTCTTTTTTGAAAATATTCAAATCGAAATATTAAATAAACAGGATACAAACAATCATAAAATATTTATCATTGACCAATACCAAGAAGAAAAGAACAAATACTTTATTATTTGCTTTAATTACCAATTGATTATTATTGAATACCAAGATTATCAAACAACTTTTTTAATTTTAAATTCTTTTTTTTCTAGGTTCCAAAACTCTGAAACATATTTTTTAAAAACCAATTATAATTCACATTTTAAATCAGTAGACGATACTTTTTATCATGAAATTCAAAAATTTTCATCACAATTCATAATAAGCAATCAAGAATTACAAGACTTTTGGATTAATATCGTCAATTGTTTAAGCGGCTTTTTAATAAAGCAAAGCTACAAAAATTTGAAAAGAAATTTTTTTATTATAAATGAAAAAAACTTAGAACATAAGGAAACAATTACTTCATCAAATAAAAGCTATATAGAATTAAGATCGTTAGGTATTGGCAGTACAGCAAGAGTTTACTTAATTTATTATATTGAAAAAGAACAACTTTTTGCATTAAAAATGCCCCATCAAGAATCATATAAACAAATTGAAAAAGAAAGAAATAATTATTTAAATTTTCAACATGAATACGTATCACAATATTACGGTTATATAGAAATTAATGGCGAAAAAAGCTTATTACTTGAATATATTGATGGGAAGACTCTAGATAAATATGACATAACCAAATTGTCATTCAACGAAAAATATCATATAATTCAAAGAATTTTTATTGTTTTTCATTTTTTTCATTCAAAAAATCTTATTTATCGAGATTTAAAACTAAATAACATTATGATTGATCAAGATATGAATTCTTTTATAATTGATTTAGATCGTTTAGTTCACCTTGATGAACAGCAAACCTTAGATTTAAATAATAATATAATCATACCAGAATATTCATCAGGAAGATTGACATATAAATCGGATGTATATCTAATAGGAATTGTTATTTATTATTTATTTTACCAAAAAATTCCTAAACAAAAAAAGGAAAACTTATCTATCAATTTAGATGATCTTTCACCAGGTTCGAAAGAAAAAAAATTTTTCGAATTATGTTTTGAATCTGATTTAAATAAGAGATTTTTGTTATCTGAATTAATCTCTGCATTCGAAGAGGTTTTTCCATTACAAGACTTATTAGCAATTACTGAAAAGCAAAACATTGATATAACTGATTCAAATGAACAGTATTTTCTTGGATTATTGTATTTTGAAGGCAAACATGTTTCACGTGATATTGATAAAGCAATTTTCTATTTAACGCTTGCTGCAAATCAAAACCATATAAAAGCACAATTTAATCTTGGATTTATTTACTTTAATGGTATATATGTTTCACGTGACATTAACAAAGCAATTTCATATATATCACAAGCTGCAAGTCAAAATTATGCAGAAGCGCAATTTTATATGGGAAGATTTTATCATGCTTATAAACAAGATATTAACAAAGCAATTTACTTTTTATCACTCTCTGCAAATCAAAATAACAGATTTGCACAAGTCTATCTTGGACATATTTATAGTGAAATCAGTGAAAAAACAATTAATAAAGCAATCTTTTATTATTCACTTGCAGCAAATCAAAATGATGCTGAAGCACAATTTCATCTTGGTTCGATTTATTATGAAGGCAAATATGTTTCACAAGATATCGATAAAGCACTTAAATATTTTTACTTAGCAGCAAGTCAAAATTACTCAGATGCGCTACTTATTCTTGGTGAAATTTATTATTCAGAAGAATTCTTTTCTCGTGATATTAATAAAGCAATTAATTATTATTCACTAGCAGCAAATCAAAATAATCCAGAAGCACAATATTTGCTCGGTTGTATTTATTATGAAGGAAATGATGTTCCAAAAGATATTAATAAAGCAATTAATTATTTAACACTTGCTGCAAATCAAAATCATTCAGATGCAAATATTTATTTAGGAAAAATTATTATTTCACAAGTAAATAATAATATTGATTATTTTCATTCACTTGCAACAATTGAGAACAATATAATAGTTCAGCATTATCTCGGACTTGCCTATCTTATAGGTGAAAAAGTTTCTGTAGATATCAATAAAGCAATTTTTTATTTCACACTTGCTGCAGATCAAGATCATTTAGATTCACAGATTTACCTAACTCTAATATATCATGACAATGAATACGGTTCAAAAAATATCCAAAAAGAAATTCATTATCTTACATTAGCAGCCAATCAAAATGATTCATATTGTCAAGTGAGTATTGGACTTATTTATTTAACTGGGCGGAATGTAACAAGAAATATTGATAAAGCAATCTATTATTTAAGTCTTGCTGCCAATCAGAATAATCCAATCGCATCATTTCATTTAGGGACTCTTTATTATGAAGGATTGTATGTTTCGAAAGATATTGATAAGGCAATTCATTACTTTTCACAAGCAGCAGATAAGAATGACTCAGATGCTCAATGCTTTCTTGGCATCATTTATTATTCAGGTAAAGATGTTCCACGAAATATGACAAAAGCAATTCATTATTTCCAGCTTGCAGCAAATCAAAACAATTTAACAGCAATATATAATCTAGGCATTATTTATATAAATGAAATCGGTGGAATACAAAATATAGATAAAGGAATTCTATATTTACAAATTGCGGCTAAAAAAAATATAATAGAAGCACAATTTAAACTTGGTGAAATTTATTATTCGGAAGAATTCTTTTCTCGTGATATTAATAAAGCAATTTATTATTATTCACTAGCAGCAAAGCAAAATCACGCAGAATCACAATACATTCTAGGAATTATTTATTTGACTGGGAATTATGTTGCGAAAGATATTTGTCTAGCAATTAATTATTTGACATCAGCAGCGAATCAAAATCACTCCGACTCGCAATTGATTCTTGGAGATATTTATACAACTGGGAAATATGTTCAACGAGATATCAACAAAGGAATTTATTATTATTCATTAGCAGCAGATCAAAAAGAATCAGATGCATTAAATAATCTTGGATCCATTTATTATAATGGATGTTATGTTCAACAAGATATTGCCAAAGCAATTCATTATTTTACAATTGCTGCGAATCAGAGCAATAAAAATGCTCTGTTTAATCTTGGTCTTATTTATTTTGAAGGGCTATATGTAAAACGAGACATTGAGAATGCGATTCATTATTTCCAACTTGCTGCAGTTGAAGAACCACGAGCTTCATATTATCTTGGACGTATTTTTTCTGATGGAGAGCATTGTAGTAGAAATATTAATAAAGGAATTTATTATTTTACACTGTCTGCTGAAAATGGTAATTCAGATGCACAGTTCCATTTGGGATGCATTTATTATGAAGGTTTACATGTTCCTCAAGATATCAATAAAGCAATTCATTATTTTAAAGAAGCATCAAACTTTTATAACCAATATGCAAAAAACAATCTTGGAATCATTTACAAAAAAGGTCAAGGTGTAAAACCAAATATTCATAATGCTATTGAATATCTTAAAGAAGCAATTCATCAGAAAAAAGATAGAGTTGCAATGTTCAATCTTGCACATATTTATTTTTATGAAGAAGCAGGATTTTCTGATCTTGATGGTGCTATTAATTTATTAATCCAATCATCCAACAAAAATATTATTTATTCAATTAAACTTTTAAGTTTAGTTGTTATAAAAAAATTTAAAAATCATCAGATTTCTGAAATTGAAAATGAATTAAAAAAAATATATAAATCAATAAGATCAAATAAAAGAAAAAACAAAGAATTTCTTATAAAACAAATTAAAATAAATCCATTTATTAAGCCAACTAATTATGAAGGAATTGAGATTATACGTAAAGAATTCTTTGTAAGCAAGGTAATAAAAATAATCAAAAAATATAGATTAGAAAATCCAACGTTTTATGAGAAATTGTTTTGTCATATAAGAAATGTTAATCTTGTCTATTATGGAGATAAAATTGAAAATCAAAAAATAAAAGAAACAATAGAAATAAAAGATAGAAGGCAAACCATCAATTCTTTATTTTATGAAGGTTTAGGTGATATTTTTTCTCTATAATTCAATAAAATAAAAATCTTTTCAACTATTTCTTTTCAAATTTGTGACCAGAATGATTTTATATATTATTATATTATTCTTTGTGATTGATGTAGAAGTCCATAATTTATTATTAAAGAAAACAATTGTATTTAAAAAAAGCTTAAGGGTGTAGTTCATTTTTCAATATCTCAGCAAATACACAATATTTTTAAATAATTATAGTTTTTATGAACCGGCATTAATTTTAAATCATGTTTTTATTATTATGATCAACGATCATTTTCTCTTTGAACTTTTTGAATGGATTGGTTTTTTTAAGACAATTATGCAACAAAAGTAAGTTTAAATTTTATTATTTTCCATCATATTTCATTCAACATGTAGATCTATGTTATACATTTATATCAAAAATCTCGGGGCTCAAATCCTTTTCTATTATGAGAAAAAGTTTGCGTATACAGTTTTTTCCGTCGTAAATTAATTTTTCCGAACCCTTTATTATTATTCTTTGTGATTGATGTAGAAGTCCAAAATTTATTGTTTCGAAAATTTGGATTGTTTAATGAAAATGAATATGACGAGATTGGTAGAAAGTTGTCAGAAACTCGTTGTTGAAGCAGAAAACGATGCTGACAAACAATTTTATATTGGCACTTTTTTGATTGAAGAGAAATATAATTTTCCACTAAACATCGACCTTGGAATTAAATATCTAGAACGATCTATTTCAGGAGGCAGCATTGAATCAGCTTTAAATCTGAGTAACATTTTTATTCAAGGCCGACTTGTTACACGAGATCTCAAAAGAGCCAAGAAATACCTTTCCAAATATAAGAGTGATGCTAGAACATCATTTTGTTATGGTTTAATTTTAAAGAAAGAAAACGAATTCAAAGAAGCACGTCAGATATTTCAACGAGGAACAGAACTTGGAGATTCATCATGCATGTACGAATATAGGAAAATGGTTTTTAAAGGAGAAGAAGGATATAAAGATATTATTGATGCCATCAATTTTATTCAATTATCGAAAGGAAAAGGATACCCAAAAAGCAAATTATTTTTACAGATTTTTGATAAAATGAAAAAAGATAAATCATTTTCTGGGCTTCCGCCAGAAGTTCAATACTTCTTTATCAAACAAAATGTCAGATATAATAAACCCAATTCAGCAAATGATGGAGAAATTAAAATGAACAAAGAAATCAAAATGAAATTCAAAGACACAGAGAAACTGTTTCTAAATAAATCATTTGAATCAACAAATTTTATAGAATTTTTACAAAGATTTGAATATATTGAAATAGAAATATTGTATCCAACAAAACTATTCGATAATATTTTCAACCAAATAATTTCAATTAAACAAAATATCATTTCCAAATTAATCCTTCGCATTTTTATATCAGGTGCAAAATCAGTTTCTAAAAAGTTTCGGAACAATCAATTTATTGACATTGTTAATATTGATTCAGGTATCAAGACAATAAAAACAAGTGCTTTCGAATATTGTGCCTCACTTAAATACATTTCAATTCCTACTTCAGTTACTTCAATTGGTGATTGTGCTTTCAATGGATGCTCATCATTGACAGAAATCACAATTCCTTCTTCTGTAACAGAAATTGGATGGAAAGCTTTCTCTGGATGTTCATCATTGAGAGAAATCACAATTCCTTCTTCTATAACAGAAATTGGCTTTTATGCATTCAGAGGATTTTCATCATTGAGAGAAATCACAATTTCTTCTTCTGTAACAGAAATTGTATTAAATGTTTTCGATGGAATTAAATCATTAACAATATCAGGAAATATAGAAAAGATAACAAATGGTATGTTCAGTGGATGTTTATCATTGAGAGAAATCACAATTCCTTCTTCTGTAACTTCAATTGGAGATTCTGCTTTTGAATTATGTCGTTCATTGAGAGAAATCACAATTCCTTCTTCTTTAATTTCAATTGGAAATTCTGCTTTCAATAGATGTTCATCAATGACAGAAATCACAATTCTTTCTTCTGTAACTTCAATTGGAGATTATGCTTTTGAAGAATGTTCATCATTGACAGAAATCTATTAATATACCATTATATTTTCGATTATATGAATTTATAAGTTGATGCAAGAAATTAAATTAGAAAATATTCATAAGGGCAGACTTCAAAAAGGACGAAACCGCATACCATTTACAACATTCAAATTTGAATGAATCAATCAAAAATTTCTATGCCTTTCCTTTATCATATTGAACTTTTCTGTCATCATAATGAACATTTCTGTTATCATCTAAAATTATTCCTTTATTAAAGTGGATATTTCCGTTATAATCCCGAAAAGAATGTGTTAATTTAAAGATCAAGTTGGTTCTTGAACTTTTTCAACGAATAAACTATTCAAAATTTAGATAAACCAACGATGCCATTAATTCATCTATTTTTTTGATTTAAAATAATAAATTATTTAATCTAAAATGTATCTTGTATAAATTTTATTTTGAAATGCTTTTTATTCATTCTTCCTTGAGATAAAAAGAAACCAAAAAGATTATACTTAGCGACCGTTTAATAGTTTCTTTCTTGTTTTTTTTTTTTTTTTTTATCTCAAAGAAAAATGAATTTTTGTTTTCTGATGTTATTGTTTTTTGTCAGTAATACTTTATGTTCAAATAACATTTCACCACAAAATGAAGGAAATAATAAAATATTATCAGAGGATGAACTCAACCTGAAAAAAAAAGTCGTTTTTATAACAGGATCAACAGGAGTAATGGGAACAGAAACATTAAATAATTTTTTTCAACATCTTTCAGAATTTCGATTGAAATTATTAGTTCGTCCATCCAAAAAAAACAAAAAAACGATGGAAAGAATTATTAAAAAATACAATAATCAAGAAAATAATATTGAAGTAATTTGGGGAGATTTATTAAATTATGAGGATGTTCTAAAAGGTGTTGAAGGATCTGATTATGTTCTTCACATAGGCGGTTCTGTTTCTCCCAAATGTGATTTACAACCTTATTTAACCTATCGAACAAATGTTCATGGTGCCCAACATATCGCCAAAGCAATTTTACAACAAAAGAACAAAGATGACATTAAAGTCTGCTTTATTGGATCTGTTGCGGAGACTGGGAACCGAAATTACCCTATTCATTGGGGAAGAACAGGAGATCCAATAAAGATCTCAATATATGACCATTACGCAATATCCAAAGTTATTGCTGAAAGAGTTTTTGTTGAAAGTGGGATTAAAAACTGGGTTATTTTTAGGCAATCAGCCATTTTAAATCCTAACATTTTTCATAATATTGATCCGATCATATTCCATGTTCCTCTGAATGATGTTCTAGAATGGTGTACAGTTGAAGACGCTGGTAGATTGATGTTAAATCTAGTTTGTAAAGACAAAAATCAAGAATTGCCTTCTGATTTTTGGAATCGTTTTTATAATGTTGGCTCAGGCGAATCCTATCGTTACACGAACTATGAATTCTATTCAATTATGTTCAAATACGTTGGATTAGGGAAGATAGAGTCATCATTTGAGCCGAGATGGTTTACAACCAAAAATTTCCATGGTCATTATTTTTTAGATAGCGACATATTGGACGAGTATCTTCATTTCAGAGGAAATGTTCCGACTGATGAATATTATGAAAGAACTATGAAGAAAATTGATTTCTTCTTCAAGATCCCTAATTATATACCATTCAAATCATTTCTGGCATTCTTTGTTAAGCCTGTAATGAAACTTATCGCCAGTACTAAAAATTTCGGTACTTTGAATTGGATTATGACGAATAATTCTGATCGAATTTCTTCTTTTTATGGTTCTTTTGAAGATTATGAAAAGATCCCAGCGAGTTGGTCTGATTTTAAAATTGAGAAATTTAATACATCTGTTGTAGATGGAATGAAATATTCATTGAATCATGGTTATGATGAGAAAAAGCCAATGAATGAACTTGACATTGATGATATGAAAGAGGCAGCAATTTTTCGTGGTGGTGAAATTGTGAGTAAAGAAATGATTAAAGGAGATTTGAGAAGTAAATTGGTCTGGCGTTGTGGTCATTGTGGAAAAACTTTCGAGGCAAGTCCAACATTGATTCTTCTTGGTGGTCATTGGTGTCCTCACTGCTTCGTTCCTCTTGAGTCTTGGGATTATGATTCAATTGCTAAACAAAATCCATTCTTTGCACAAGTGTGGTATCCTGATCATAACAAGAATGAGAATAATGTTTATCGATTTAAAGAATTGTTTAATGATTCATGCTTTGAAAAGCCAGGCAAACAAGACAGTGAATTATAAATTATAATTTAATAGTTACGGTGCGATTTCCTAATAAACTACTATTTCATATAATTATATTCTTGTTCTATTAAAATTTGTCCACTAATTTGAAAGTGATGTGAGATGAATAAAATTTGACGCCAGAATTTTCTAATCTTATTTCAAATGATTTTTTATTGTCATTCATTTTTAATAAAATAGACCCATTAAATAGTGAAAATTTCAATAAACATTATTTTTTGAAATATGATTAAACTAATGACTAACGCTGATAAAGCCGAACTAGTATTGAACGAAAATATCGCCTGCAATTCATGCTGTACTTCTGATAAATTAATCTACATTTCAAAGATTCTCATAATGAAAAACAATAAAACAGAGGACATAAAGTATGCCTACAATTATATATCCCCAATTTATCAAATATGGCGTGAGTATGAAAACATGTATTTAACTCTTAAACATTACCAATATATGTTCGTATATTTTTGCACTCTCTTTTCCCACAATACAATTGTGGCAGAATTGTTTGAAAAAACAGTTTCATTGACAACTACATTTTTGTTTAAATAAATAGTATTGGCATTAAAAGAAATAATATGGTCATCTCCATACATTCCTAATGATACTCTTGTTTCTTCAAATAAAAAGATACTGCTGCTGATAAAGGTCTAGTATCTTTTTATCGATATCATCGGACTATCGATAAATGTCCGATGACCAATAAAACGGTTTATCGATATACATCCCTGATATTAACATCAAATATAACAAAAATCAATAAAAATATTATTTGGTTGTTACCTGATTTACGAGAAAAATAATATATCAAATTTGTTATATTAATAGACCATTTATATTCAGAAATTCTTGAGTTCAAATTCATAATTAAAATTATGCTCCAAGCCTTCAAAGATTTCCCGAGTAATTTAAAAAACTCAAAAATCGCTTTTGCAAACCGGGCATTTAAAGATATTGTAGAAAAATTCCATTTTTTCATAATAAATGATAATTTCGAAAAAGTAAATGAAGCGATTCAAATTATTTATCATAATATCAGAGACTCTAGATTAATTGTAATTGGTCAAAGCTCAAAATTGAATAAAGAAACCAACATTCAAAATTATATCGTTTGCTTTGAACAATCACTAATTATACTTCAGCAGTCGACAGCATCAATTAAATTTTTTCAATCAATTTTATTTAATAATCCGAATTTGCCTGTTTGCTTTTTATGTGATACAAAAATTCTTATTAGACAAATGATTGAAATCAGGAATCCGGAAATCGAACTCAATGAAATTTTTATTGAGGAAATTTCAAGGTTGAAAAGTAGCATGCGTATTCTTAAAGCAACAACAAAGATAATAATGAATATGTGGTCATCTGTTTCTTCAAGTATGTCTTGTTTTCTAATCAAAAAAAGTTATTTAATGCGAAGCAAATATCGCATCAACCAATTTATCATTGATATTGAGAGTAAATATAAAAATCATTCATATTCATCTTTAGATGTCATAAATGAAGATGACTTTGTCGAATTACGTGAAGTTGGAAAAGGGAGTTCATCCTCTTGTGTATTGCATTATAATATAACGAGTAGTAAATTATTTGTGATTAAGAAATCATGTAACAATTATATCGAAGCAGATAAATTGCTTCAGCGAGAAACAGATAATTATTTAAATGTTCGCCATCCTTTTTTACCAAATTTTTATGGAATTGTTAAAAATAAAAAATATAATATTATCGAATTCATCAATGGAAAGACTTTAAAAGATATTGAAGAGAATGAACTCAATTACAATGATAGAATTATTATAATTTTTGAATTGATGATTATTTTTAAATATTTTCATGATAATGGATACATTTATCGTGATTTAAAACCAAATAATGTCATGATTGATGATAATAAAAATATTGTTTTAATTGATTTTGATCGCTTAATTAAAAATGATGACGATAGTGAGCACACATTGGATATATATTCTAATTTTAATGCACCTGAAGTTTATCAAACTGGCCATTTTTCTTATTCGAGTGATATTTATTCACTTGGAAAAATGATGGAATATTTAATGAGTCAAACAACAAAATCAGATGAAATATCTAAAATAGAAGAAATTTACAAGAAATGTCTTAATGATTCTCCTTCAAATCGTCCATCATTTTCAGAAATAATTATTGAATACAATGCTATTTTTCAAACAAAAATCCAAATTGAGTGTTTATTTGCCAATTTTAAAGAACATTTTAATAATTTTGAACTAATCAATGAAACAATTTCTTTAATGCATTTAAATCAAAATGATCCAAAAGCACAATTCAATCTTGGTGTCATTTATCATTTAGGTAAATATGTCGCACGTGATATCAATAAAGCAATTCATTATTATTCACTTGCTTCAAATCAAAATCATACAGATGCACAATTCAATCTTGGTGTCATTTATCATTTAGGACAATATGTCACACGTGATATCAACAAAGCAATTCATTTTTATTCACTTGCTTCAAATCAAAATCATGCAGAAGCACAATTCAATCTTGGTCTCATTTATCATTTAGGTAAGTATGTCACACGTGATATCAATAAAGCAATTTATTATTTTTTACTTGCTTCAAATCAAAATCATGCAGATGCACAATTCAATCTTGGTGTAATTTATTATTTAGGACAATATGTCACACGTGATATCAACAAAGCAATTCATTATTTTTCACTTGCTTCAAATCAAAATATTTCAGAAGCACAATTCATTCTTGGTCTCTTTTATTATTTAGGACAATATGTCACACGTGATATCAATAAAGCAATTCATTATTTTTCACTTGCTTCAAATCAAAATATTTCAGAAGCACAATTCAATCTTGGTGTCATTTATCATTTAGGACAATATGTCACACGTGATGTCAACAAAGCAATTCATTTTTATTCACTTGCTTCAAATCAAAATCATACAGAAGCACAATTCAGTCTTGGTGACATTTATTATAAAGGTGAATATGTCACACGTGATATAATTAAAGCAATTCATTATTTTTCACTTGCCTCAAATAAAAATCACGCAGATGCACAATTCAGTCTTGGTGGCATTTATTATAAAGGTGAATATGTTACACGTGATATCAATAAAGCAATTCATTATTTTTCACTTGCCTCAAATCAAAATCATGCAGATGCACAATTTAGTCTTGGAATCATCTATCATTTAGGTAAATATGTCGCACGTGATATCAATAAAGCAATTCATTATTATTCACTTGCTTCAAATCAAAATCATGCAAGAGCACAATTCAATCTTGGTGTCATTTATCATTTAGGACAATATGTCAAACGTGATATCAACAAAGCAATTCATTATTTTTCACTTGCTTCAAATCAAAATCATGCAATTGCACAATTCTGTTTTGGTTTAATTTATTATTTAGGTGAATTTGTCACACGTGATATAAATAAAGCAATTCATTATTTTTTACTTGCTTCAAATCAAATTGTTGCAATTGCACAATTCAATCTTGGTGTAATTTATTATTTAGGCGAATACGTCACACGTGATATCAATAAAGCAATTTATTATTTTTCGCTTGCTTCAAATCAAAATATTCCACAAGCACAATTCAATCTTGGGGGCATCTATTATTTAGGTGAATATGTCACACGTGATATCAACAAAGCAATTCATTATTTTTCACTTGCTTCAAATCAAAATCAAGCAATTGCACAATTATGTCTTGGTTTAATTTATTACTTTGAACAATATTATCAAGATATTAAAAAAGGGATCTATTATATAATGCTGGCATCAATAAATGGTTGTAGAGAAGCAAATTTTGCGCATGGATTTTTGCTTCACAAAGGGAAGGAAGTCAAGAGAGATATGAGTGCGGCGATCCACTATTACAAGGAAGCTTCATCATTCAATAATCAATATGCAAAAAACAATCTTGGAATCATCTACAGATATGGCTATGATAATGTTGAAGGGAAAACAGGTAATGCAATTGAATATTTTAAAGAAGCAATTCGTCAAAAAGAAGATTATTTATCGATGTACAACCTTGCGCATATTCACATATATGATGAAAAAATCCAAGGAGATATCAACAAAGCGATTGACTTATTGATTAGATCATCCAGTAAATTTATTCATTCAACAGTTTTATTAAGTTTAGTTCTAGTAAAAATATTTAGTTTTAATATCGACGTCATCAAACGTGAAATCAGAAAGATACATGGGTTTACAGATATTCTCATATATCAAATATGCAGAAATATAAATGAATATGAAATGTTAGACAGAAATAAATTTGAAATATTATATGAAATTTACAAGACAGAATATTTTCTATATGATATTGAATTAAAAGCAATCTCTGCATCATATTTCGAGAAGATGAGAGAAGAAAAAACCAACCCAAAATATCCAAATGCTAAAGACATCACAAACATGTTTTATGAAGGTTTTGAACTAAACATATAATATGAGATAATTCATAAAGCACCAAATGCTATCGTTAATAATTCATCAATCAAAATTATGAGGAGCACTAAACTAATGAATTAAGTCTTTGATATTTTTTCTTAGCTTCAGAATCATTTAATAAAAAAGATTTTTGATGGTAATTCATTGTTTCTTGGAAATTAAAAGGTATACCACCACATATTTCAACTATTTCTGCATACTTAATCTTTGAATCTTTGTTACAATCATCAACTGCTATTTTTAGAAATACTTTGAGGCTTCTTTTTAATTTTTATCTACTCATGTGCCATCATAAAAATATAAAAAATTAGCTGAAAGTAGATAACACTCAAAAATTGGTAGATTTTTTTATTTTTTAAAAATTTTCTAAAGCCCGTATTGAACTGGATGCATGTCGAACTTTTTGCGAGTGCAGAAGCTTATAAACTATAATTTAAAATATATATTTTGTGCTTTCTTTCCTATGCCATTCTTTTGGAGTAACATGAAAGTAATTTTATTGTTGCAATGATTTGAACCTTTATTTTTTTAATCAAAAAGTGAAAAAGTATATTTATTAAAAATATTTTTAAAATGAAATAATAATAAAAAAAATAAAATTTTTATTGATTGCATTAAAAATTAAATTGTTGTCACCTCAACATTATCCTCAATTCCAATTTCTTTGGGATTTATGGAATGTGGGATTGTAATTTGAGCTAATGAATCGCATTTTTTGAAGGCATTCCTGCCAATCTTGACAACTGAAGCTGGTAATAAAATTTTTTTAATTGATGAGCATGATAAGAAAGCACCATATCCGATTTTTTCTAATTCCAGAGGAAATATGACTTTCTCCAATGAACTACAATCTGAGAAAGCGTATGATTGAATTTTTGTCACTGATGAAGGAATTTCTATTTCCTTCAATGATGAACAACCACAAAACATAAATTGATTAATTTGCTTTAACAATGATGGAAGCTCAATTTGTTCAAGTGAAGAACATCCTTTGAATGCATATTCTCCAATTCTTTTAACAGAATCTGGAATCACAATTTTCCGAATTGCCTTACAATTATTGAAAGCAGAATTTGAAATGTACCTTATGCATGAAGGAATTGTAATTTCTTTCAAATTAACGCAATTATTAAATGCAGATAATCCAAAACTGTGAAATGAACAATTGTCATCAAACGTAATTTTTTCCAGATTTAAACAATTGTTGAAAGCAAAACTTTTAATTTTTAGTACTGATGGAATCTCTAAAAGTAAAACTTTTTATTTTGTATAAATTTGGAGGAAGCAGTAATTGTTCTAACGATATGCATCCATTGAATGCATATTTAGCTATCGAACTCACAGAAGATGGAATTTGTATTTCATTTAATTCCGAACATTCATTGAAACAATGACTTCCTATTGATTTAACTGAAGAAGGACATTCAAAAAATATTTTAGAAAGATGACTGCATTTATTGAATACATATTCACTTAATGATTGGAGAGAAGATGGAATTGATATTTCATTTAATGCTGGACATTCATTGAAACAATAACTTCTTATTGATTTAACTGAAGATGGACATTCAAAAAATATTTCAGAAAGATGATTGCATTTGTTGAACATAAATTCACTTAATGATTGGAAAGACGACGGAATTGTTATTTGTGTCAATGATGAACATTCATTGAATAAAAAACTTCCTATTATTTTAATTGAAGAAGGGCTTTCAAATACGACTTCTGCTAACGATGAGCATCCATCAAATGCTCTTTCGCAAATTGATTCCACTGAAGAAGGAATTGTTATTTGTTTTAATGAAGTACATTTGCTGAAACAGAATTTCTCAATCAATTTGATTGAAGAAGGAGTTGCAAATGATATCTGTGAAATCGAAGAGCAATCACAAAATGAATAGCTACCAATTGATAGAACAGAAGATGGTATAACAATTTGAACTAGTTGATTACAACCATAAAAACACGAGTTACCAATATGCTTGACTGATGAAGGACTATCAAATATGCATTCTCTTAATAAATGACATTTTGCAAATGCTTCTTCACCAATCACATTTGAAGTAGAAGGTATTATTACTTGATTCATACTTTTATTTTGTTCATCAATTGTTAATTTAGTACATTTGCCAAATGCGTTTTTCCCAATTGATTCCACAGAAGATGGAATATCAATTTGCTTTAATTTTGGACAGCAATAGAATGAATAATCACCTATCGTTTTTAACGAAGATGGAACTTCAAAATTAACTTCTGTTAATTTTCTGCAACTGCCAAATGAAAACTTTCCAATTGATATAACAGACATTGGAATTGTCAATTGAGTCAAAGACATGCATCCTTCAAAAGTTTTTGGTTCAATTGATTTCAAAGAACAAGGCTTCTCAAATATTATTTCTTTCAAAAAATTGCATGAAGTAAATGCTTCTTCACAAATTGATGTTACTGTTGAATGTATTAAAATTTTAGTAAATGCGCATCGTTTAAAAGCACCTTTACAAATTATTGTTACTGATGATGGAATTGATATTTCTACCAATGAAAGGCATCCGTTAAAAGCATATTGATCAATTTTTGTAATTGAAGAAGGAATGACAATTTTGGCAAGTCTAAAACAGTGAGAAAATGCTCTGCATTCTATCGACTTCTGTCCTTGTGATAAAAGCAAATCAACAATTTCGTCATTATTTTTTTGAGCAGCAAGTTCCAAAGCAGTAATATCATGATCTAAAAGATAACCATCATAAAATATTTAATGAATTAAAACTCTATAAAAAACTGTTTAAAATTTTATAAAAATATTCTTTTTTTTTTTTGGAATTATATTTCAAATTTTTTAAAAGATGAAACTGTATAAAAAAAAATATTGTTTTTGTTTTGAATCATTTTCATATCAAATTTCTTGTCTTTACTTTGCATATAAAGTTTTACAATTTTTAAGTAGTTATACTTGATGAAATAGAAGAGAATGGCTTGACTATTCAAGCCAGTTGGAAAAATTCATAATTGCGATAATGAATGCCATAAACATCCATGTTTTCTTTGAATTTTTGTTCAATATTATTCTGCCAATCACTTTCCTCCATTAAATTGTTATAAATATAATTAGCGATGTCATTCTGATGACATTTTATTGATTCTTTCAAGCATAAAAGAAACGATGATTTTGGAGGCACAATTTTATTTTCTTCCAAAATGTGAATTATTCGAGGATCACCGCCATGGATTGCATAAAGCCAAAGAGATGAAGTCAATTCAACTTTATTCATTCTTAAATATTAGTGATGTATTATATTTATATACCATATAATATAACTATTGTCATATGTCATTTGATATACTCCATTTTTAATCGAAAAATAGAATAATTGATTGCTATTAAAATTAAATTATTTCTAGTTTTTTTGGTTAAATTCTAAAACTCACAAAGCAAAAGATAATCAAATTTAAGGATATTTTTTGAATATATCAAAGAAATTAGCAGAAAGTCTTTGCATCAAAAAAAAGCTCTCAATATTTTTAAGCATTTTCTTCTGAAATGAGCAGGAATTTTCTTTAGTTATTTAGGTTTTTAATTGCTCTTGAACCAAAGAACCTGTAGATATGATATGAAGAAAAAATTCAGGCAATTTAAAAATTTTGTCTCCTCTGCCTGGGTATGGTGATTTGCTCTGGTCTTTTGGTGATTTATAGAAAAAAATATAAATTATTTTGTATATATGGTTTGCTTTTCATTTTACTTGATTATTTTCTGATTTGTCATTTTCATTATTATTTGATTTTGAAATTTTACAAAAATTATTCATGATATGATATATCATATGAATATCAAAAAATATAGATTAAAAAAGATTAGTAAAAAATGAAGAAGAAAAAAATCATATTCAGATATTATTAGATTTTAAATAAAGTTGATTTTAATTAAAATAAAATTTATATAAGATTTGAGTTTTAATCTTTATATGAAGAGTTGTTCGTTCATTTATTTCAATATTTAGTTTATTTCGTTTTTTCTTTAAGTTTACCAAAGAATTCAATAAATTGAATGTAATATTGATGACGATTATTATTAGGATATTGATACCAGCTGTAATTAGTTTGACGAATTCGAATATAACGATAGAATCCGTTGATTCCTTTTGAAATGTTGAATGTGCCAACACTGTTCGAATTGTTCAATGTCGGGTCGTCTGAATGACTGTCAATCTCTTTGAATTCTTCACCATCATTCGAAACTTCAACTACCCAGCTCCGAAGATGCTCAAGATTTTGACTTTTATAAGAGGACTTGATTGAATAATTTGATAGTTGGATGCGATTATCTTTGAAGTCAAAACAAATATGGGCCAGTGTGGAGTTATTAAGTGATGAATAAAAAGTAGAATTGTCATAATCTACAGAATTTTTAGGATGATAACCATTACAAAATGAATTTGATGTGATTTCAATTGTTCCATTGTCGTGAATGTTGCCTCCTGTTTTATTCGTCAAATAACGCATAATTCCATCGAACTCTTTTCCTTTTTCAATTTTGAATAATTTCCCAGTACAGATGTATCGTGATTGGCACTGTTGGTCGTATGATTCTGGATATCGTCTTTTGAGGTTCAAAATGAAATCGCTGATTGCTCCCCAGATTGTTTTACTCATGTCGTCAATTGAAAATGTTTTGATGAATTTTTCAATTGATTCGTATTTCAAATTGGAAAATAAAATCGTTGAAAATAATTTCGAATACGTTTCGTCTTTCTTATACAGTTCAATAACAATGTCAAGAAGTGAGTCTTCGTCGGAAATCAAAAGAGACGAGTTGGTGATGATTTCATAAACTGTTTCTTGACTTAATTTAAAAAGATCTTCAATTGAAAGTTCTGAAAAGTGTTTCGAAATGAATGAAATAATTTCTTGTGTATTATCCGTTAGACGATCAACGTCTTCTGAATGTTCGGTCAATATTTGTTCTTGATTTGCGATGTATTCAATCGCTTCTTTCGTACTCAGGCTTTCAATGTTAGGTTTTTGAAGTTCAATGTATTCGCTGATGTTACCAATTTGGAGGAAATATGTTGAATATCGTTCTCGTCGTTCTTCATCAAGATCAATGTCGTTAAAATTGCAAAGTTCGATGAATTCTGAAAAATATTTGTCGTCATTGTGGCTCGTATGAATGTGAAATTCATCAATCGTCTCATCGGTAAGGTGTAAGCGGCGGATCTTCGGTGATAAAATATCTGCAACTATTCTTGGAACTGAATATATTCGTTCGCTAACAATAAACTTGAAATTTTTTTCATATTTCGTATAATCAATGTCTTTTATATTGTTAAGATTCAGTACAAATTTTTTTTGGTCGCTTTCCATTGCTTTGGAGTAGTTTTAAAATAATGAAAAATTTATTAACGTATTTTATTTGAAATATTTCAATAGTTTATAAACGATAGAAATTTTTCATTTTTTATTTCCATTAAAAAAAGTTGATTAATCATAAATATTTTGAAATATTAAAATTAATATTATTATATTAGCATTATATTATAATTTTTCTAAAGAATTGTTTTTAAATTATTGAGAAATTTGTAAAATTTTTATTTTATTGAATTTTGATTCCATTTTCATTCAATTTTCATCTTTTTAGTTTCTCTAAAATATGATTATTTTTGAAAATCTTATCATTCGCATCATGTAATGAAAATGAATAGTGATTTATAAATATCATTATCATTCATTTTTAAAAAGCACTCAATATAGATTGTCAAAAACACTTTTTTTATCAATTTGAAATAAAATTAATTTGCATGAGTTATATCAATTGGATAGAAGTTGTGATTTTAATTTAAATTTCGATAGCAAAGTTATTTCTATAGAAAACATTAATCAGGCAGATAGAAGAGGGAAATTTATTTTATCTAATTGCAAAGATAACTCAATTATGAATACACCTAACAAGGATATTTTATTGAATTCTAAAGATCTTCAGAAGTTTAATTTGAAAGAAAAACAAATGTTTTACAAGCTCTTTTTTTACATTTTTGACTACTTATTTTCTCTATTCTTCCGCCTATTCTCTAGTTGTTAAACCACTCTTCTAACTCTTCGGCACTCTTTGCTCGTTCTTTTTCACTAACTCTTTTCTCTTCATAAGAAAATTTTTGATCTGTTCTAAAATATGGACCTTGGAAATCTTTTGTTCCTGATTCTGGGATAGACAAAGTGTATTAAAAAAAATCTCTATTAAAATTCAATTGTGAAATGATGATAATTTCTATGAGTTTTATCAAATTTTATAATTAATAAAGGAGGGATATATATTGAGGAAAAAGATTATTATGTGTTTATTTAAAGAAGAAATGCATTAAGATATATATATATTAGGTTAAATCAAAAGATTTTTGACATTCATATATGGCATAAAGAAGTTTGCGCTTCAATATTTCTTTAGACGAATATTCTGGAAGTTTCAAACAGTTCGTGCAAGTTGAAGCTGAAGGAAGTAAGAAATCATTTTTTTCTTTCTTCGAAATGTTCAGTCTCGGGTTCAACGATTTCAGACCAAAAATACCGAAATTGTCGCTTCCTGTGATGAATCTGGTCAACAATTTCTTTTCTTCTCGACTCATTTCTTTCGATACAAGTTCAAAAAGCCAAACAATCGTCGGTGAATTGTAATCGAATCCTGATCCAATATCAACGAAATTTCGAAGTGTTTCAGGTGAAAAATCATCTTCGCCTTCCAAGATGATGCACATCTCTTCCGCTGTAAAAATATTCATACCACTCCAAGGAATCACGCGTCCAAAGCCTTCCCTGAACATCGCTCCACAACACTCGAAGTTGTACCTCTTGATGTACATTTCAATTTCCGATGGAATGATGAATTCTTTTTCTTCTTCGGTATCATTCACTTCATTTTCATTATTTTCGGTGTCTCTTTCATCTTCATTTGAATTGGTCGATGTTTGTTCATTCAATTGATTCTCAGAATTCGTTGATGAATTGTCTTGACTTGGAATTCCTGTCGTCGAAAGTGTCCGTTGAAGTGATTTCCATGCACCTGACGACTTTGGTGTCAGAACCGAAACTTTTTCACTGCTCTCGTTGATATTACTGTAATCAATGTGAACGTCAAACGTCAGAACTCGACGAAGAAGTTCAACATAAATTTCAACATTCTCTTCATCAGTATTCAGAAATGAGCCTCCATCTCGAAGTTCGATGTCTTCGCGTCCTGGAACGGTGAAAGGAAGACCGACCAGTCCTTCGTGATCTTGTTTGAGAACACGTGAATATTGATTACTTACTTCTTCTAATTCAATGTGCTCCTTGCGGATGAGTTTGAAGAAAGCAGGTGAAAAGTGGAGAGGAAGAACGATGCCCATCTCAATCGCTTTCGCACAAAGAGATCCAAGTGTGAAGAACAGGTCAGGACGACGAACAGCAAGAGGAGATGGAAACAGACCACTTTCACCTTTCCTATATGCAAATTCACTAAAATTCGTTTCATTTTCTGTGTTTGTTTCATTGGTGTCGTTCTTGCCGTTTGTTTTATTAGGGTTGTCTGTCAGCCAGATGTCCAGAGTGTTCCTCTGAAGTTCCTCTGCAAAAAGACTGAAGAATTCATGTGTTGGACCACTCCCAACTCCATTCTCATTTCGGAAACTGATGTTGAATGAGATGTTTCCTGCGGCAAGAAGATTGAAAATGTTGAGTCCATCTTCAAAGATTCTGTTTCTGTCAACAATGAGTTTCATCCTTTGTAATGGCTCAAAGACTTTGTGTGATTTCGTGTAGATTTCATCAACCATCGTGAATATGCAATGACACCGTGACATTGATGTGAGTTTCAGGAATAAGAGACGAGTCTCAAGAGGGAACATGAATGGGTAGTTGATGAATGCAGACGTTGTGATTGGATTTGAAAGCGACTTAAAATCGAATATCTCGAGCATCCTCCATGCAAAAATATCGTTTTCAAATGCATTCTTGAAATCAAATTCATCAACGAAATCAGAATTATTTAAATAATCATTTTCATTATTATCATTGTTTTCGTTACCTGCTTTTTCATTTCCTTTATTATTCACTGATTGATCATTTTCATTGTTGTTGATTGATTTATCATTTTCTTTGATGCCTTGTTTATTATGGTTTGTATCTCTGCTGCTCCTTTTGAGGTCAGGGAAGATTCGGTGGATTTCTTTCAATATTCTAAGGCTTGTGTCGATGACTGGAATCGACGCCTTCTCGAAGTAATCGAAAGACCTCCTCTGCAAGCAGAGTGTTGGATAGGCAGCAATGAAACTCTGATGGAAAGCGTCGAAATTAACCTCAGACAATTCGCTGTCACAGTCACTTTGATTGATGTCAGGTCTATTCAAAAAGTCGACTTTAGTCAGCATTCCAATATTCATAGGAATTTCGACCATTTCGAACTGATCAACTTTTGTCTGATCATGAATATGCTGCAATTGATCGAATACAGAATAAATCTTTCCTTGTGCCTTAATGTAATAGAATTTAAACGGTCGCAACTTGTTTTTTATGATGCTTGACACATTTCCAAACGGCAAATTAATATCGCCAAAATTGTATGCCATAAAGAGGAGTCTGTTTCCTCGTAAGCAAAGCATGTGATTAATTAAAGACGTCTTTTCATCATTGTCTAATGATGTGACGTCAATCAAGTTATCAAGCTGACACAGGAGAACGTTTATTCGTAACTGTTCAATTGCTGAGTCAGAGAGAGTTGAGAAAGATTGTTGAAAGTGTTGAAACGAGTCAGTAAAATTGAATGCAGTCTCACAAAACGACAAATTCATGATTTCTGGTAATTGTAAATTAACCGTTTTACCAGTTTGGTCATAGATCAAAAAATTGAGTATAACTGGTTGGAATTCATTCAATAATTCGTGTCCATATTTCTGCTTCTCTTTAGGGACGTTATAAATGATCATTTTATGGCAAACATCAACTATATTCAAAATAACGTCTTTGTATTGAATTATGCTTGAACTATTTCTGATGCTCTCAAAAAGTTTCAAAATTGAATGCTGAAGAGATTCATTCAATAAAAATGATGACGAATGAAGATTGCCGATTGACATTAATGAATTGATGTCAGTCAAATGTTGAATTTGGCTTGTTTTAGGAAGATTTAAGCTCTCGTATTGAATGATTGCTTCTTTAATTCTATCGTTTCCTATCAATTTTTTATAGAAAATTTCAATGCTGTCTTTCTTCTTATTGCCTGACGACAAGTAATGAATTGCCGCGTCCAAAATGTCGTTCATTTGCTGGAGTGGAACATGAACATCCAAAGTTGTTGACAGACATTCTAGTGCAAGATTCAAATTACCGATATTCTGACAAACAAACCTTATCAAAAGTGGCTGAACATAGAAAGCAAACATTGAAATTTTGTCACTTTTTCTCCTTAACGTACGGAAAGAAAAAATCTGTTTAATAATCAGCAAGATGTGATACACAACATCCTCACGAGGATCAACAGAAAAGTGACCAATTATCAACTCAAAATCAATTGGAAGGTCGACGAGATTCTCAGCAAACTCATACGAAACGTGACACAATTTCTCAAGAATATTCAAAACAATATAAATAAGTTGATCATCCGTAATCACCTCCAATGTAAGTGCTAGGCAACGAGCAACTAATGGATCAACTATCTTCAACTGTTCCGTGTTTCCCTTGTGAACTACGTTGTAAATGATTTCAATTGATTTTGATACAATTTGGTTGTCAAAATGTGTCAGAAGTGGGCATATTTGTATGAGTGAAACTGAAAAATAGTCGTTCGCAAACATATTTGATACTTTATAAACAAAATCTACGGTTAGCCGTTGCTCTGAAAGTGGAAATTCATAGATGTCTATGAAAAAGTCTTTGAATTTGTAAAAAGTCGGTCCTACTTCAACAACAAATTGATCGTATTGTGCGGTTTGGTAAAAAATATGACGCGCTTCAATTGCTAATTTTAATGTTCGCCTGGTATCTGATTTTTGAGGGTTGATATAATAATAAATATTTTGAAAAATGCCGCTGCTCAACGTTTGATAGCAATTGCTGGGATGAATCCTGATAATTGTCGAAACACATTTGAGCGTTTTTAGTATAACTGCTTCAGATAAAGATATATTAAGCATTGATTTAATATAAGTGAGGGGATGTGGGTTCAGATAATTTATTGAAACAGGGGACGATTCTATCGCGGTATTTAATCGTTCTAATGCGGTAACAAGTTTGCTTTCTGTGCTAGTATCTGATGGGTTTAACATCTTAAATATTTTATAAAAAATGTGGTTATTTTCTTTAACGTTCCTTTTTAACGTAAATTATTATTATTTGATCAATTTCATAATAAAAAATAAAGATATATATGTAATTTTAAATCCAAATAATAGTCAAATGCATGTAAATTTTATTTTTGATTTTTTTACTCCCTTTACTTTGAGAAAAATATATTTAATTTTCAATCCTGATAATTGTCGAAACACATTTAATTTCAGATGTAGTTTACAACACATAATATATTTCAGATGTCTTGTAAACTACATCCATTCTGCTTACATTTTCGGACTAAAAGGTAAGGATCGTCAAATAAGGCCTAATAAAAAGTGATTTTTTTTCTGAATATATTTAGTCACATGATGAACTTTTTGATTTGAATTTTAAAAAAAATATATCTTAGCGAAACAACCATATTTTTAACTTTTAATATCATATTTGTTTATCAAATTCTTGTAAAAATATTTATTAATATGATAAAAATATTTTTGTTCACAAAAAATTATAATTATTATAATATCTTTGACCAAATAAATAAAGCAATCGTTAAAAGCGGTTTTTTGTGAACTATAGTCCTGATAACAGTGATTTCATATTACGGTTACAGCAAAAATGGATAGATAAAAAAAATCAATTGAAAAAATAACTACTTGCCTTAAAATCACTTTTTGAGAGGTATGAAGGGAAAAAATCTCTCATATATGCACAATGGATATAGTCAGCTCCTCAGCAGCAGCAGCGTAATGCACAAACATATTTACTCACCATAATTCATCTTTTTCTTGGAGAACATTGCTCGAAGCTGATCATTAAGAGACATTTCTGATGGAGGCTTTGGTGGAGGGGGCTTGTCAGATGGTTTATTGACTGTAACTTTTCTAAGTTGTGGCCTGTATCCATTCGATAAGTCAGAAAGTGAGAGCCCTTGGCTAGCTGCTGGGGTTGCTGGGGCTGCCGGGGCTGGGGCTGGAGGAGGAGGAGGGGGTGGAGGAGGAGGGGGTGGAGGAGGAGGGGGTGGAGGAGGAGGGGGTGGAGGAGGAGGGGGCGGCGGAATAGATGAATTATAAGTCGATTGTCTCTTTGCATCATATGTAGATTTAGGTCGATCAGTTGAGCTCATTTTTGCTTTTGGCCCTGATTTCTTGTCTTCTGGTGGTGATTTTACAGCCGAGCTGGTTGCACTTTTCTTTGATAATTCATCAGTTAACTTTTTGATTTTTTCATTTGCTTGTTGGTTCTCTTTCTTTAATAGATCATTGTCATTCTTAAGTTTCTTAATTGCAGCTTCATTTTCTCTCTTCACTCGTTCTTTTTCATCATTTAATTTCTTAATTGCATCATTGTTTTCTTTTTTCATTTTTTCTTTTACGTCATTTAATTTCTTAATTGCTGCTTCATGTTCTTTTTTCATTCGTTCTTTCTCGTCATTTAATTTCTTAATTGCAGCTTCATATTCTTTCTTCATTTTTTCTTTTTCGTCATTCAAATTTTTGATTTCTGCTTCATTTTCCTTCTTTATCTTTGAATACTTTTTCTTGAGTTTCTTATGCCTGCTATCCAAGTCCTGGAACTCTTTCTCTGAATGACTTGATGGTATAGATTCTACTTTCTCCTTCAAATTCTCAATATATTCATTGATTTCGTCTTCATCAACGTCTTCGGTGAAGTACGTGAAATCTTCTGACAGCTTCGTGAAGATTTCCTCAAATGAAGGACGTTCTTCAACATTCCGACTCCAGCACGATGTTATTAATTCCTTCATTTGCTCACTTACTCCACAATCTTCAGAAAATTCTGGCCTTTCTCCATTCAAAACTTTTTTTACTAATTTTGAGAGCGTAATTGGTCGACCTTTCTCTGAAAAAGGTTCGTTGCCTGTAACAATTTCATATGCAAGCATAGAAAATGCGTAAACATCAATGCCGGGACCAAAATGTTCTTCATCTTCTAACAATTCTGGGGCCATGTAAACTGGGGTACCAATTTTTCCTGTCATTGATAATTGCAGCGATTTGGTAAGTGCCTGTGAAAAACATCGCGAAAGACCAAAATCGGTAACACGTGGATAATAATCGTCATCAATGAGGATATTTTCAGGTTTCAAGTCACGATGAAGAACACCTTGTTCATGTAAATACCTCAGAGCATCTGATATCCCTAGTAAGCATATGTATTTTTTGGTTGGATTCCAGTCGCCGTCTGACAGTCCTTGCCGTTCTTTGATGAGAATCTCTTTAAATGAGCCATGAGATAAATATTCCATTAAAATTGTAGGTTCAAGTTTCGTTGGATCCTCAAATGAATGGAAATTGATGCCATAAAATTTAACTATTGCTGGATGTTTTAGTTTGCATAGTATTGAAGATTCACGCATGAACAAATGTTGCTCTTTGCCTGAAAGAATATTTTGAACGTTGATTATTTTAGCAGCAAATTGTTTTCCTTCTTGATTTTCTACTAAATAAACTTTTCCAAATGCTCCTTCACCAATTTTTTTATTGGGTTCCTCGTAATCAGAAGTGTTGAAAAAAAAGTCGTTTTGCTCCATATTGAACAACGATAGAACGATCAAATATTCATTTAAAAAGTTTATTTAAATAATTTGATATGAATTTAATATTATGTATCTTAAATAAATTGAGAAAAAAAAATCTCTAATAGTGTAGCGGTTATCATATGGGACTTTGAATCCCGGGATGGAGGTTCGACTCCTCCCAAGAGAAATATTTTTTTAAAAAAAAAAATTTTAATTTGATAAGTTAGGTTAATAATATTTTTGATGACGATTATTATCTAAGTGTGACAGATTTTGGTTTTACGAGATGTTTTTCACAAGCACTTGCCAAATCAACTAAACTCTTTTCGTATTAATCGCATATAGCTTGACAGATGAACACCGTATATCAAACGAACGATAAAAACTATATCATTTTATTCATCTCCATCTTAAAGAATACAGCTAGTGTGTTTATATCATAATAACAATTTTTATCATTTTTAAATGAGTTTCATTGAATTCTTTTGTAAACAAAAAGAAAAATAAATGAAAACACGTTTTTTAATAATAATAAAAATTAATTTGTATTCATCCATATTTAAATAAAAAAAAAAAAAGATTTTGAAATGATTTTTTGAAAAAAACAGAAAAAAATATTAAATATGAAGGTTTATATGTTTTTTATAGAAGTGTAATTTTAGCAAAACCGTTTCCTGTGTGTCCATGCTCTGTCCCGTTTCCATCATGTTTTGGAATTTCTTCATTGCCACCCAAAGAAACGGCATCGGTCAGGTAATATGCACTCTTCAGAGAACATTTGGATGAATTACTAGAATCTCCTTCTTTCCATTTATTGAAGTTAGAATCAGTGAATGTCCAACCTGAACCTCCTCCTCCACTACCTGGATGGCAACATCCGTAACCGCCGCTACCTCCGCCGTACCAGCCTCCGCCGCCGCCTCCACCAGAATCATATCCTGATGATCCCTTGCCTTCTGCTCCTTTGCCAAAACTGCCTGAGTCTCCTTTGCAGGCTCCTCCTAAGCCGCATGTGCTTCCTGTTTGAGTGCCATATCCACAGTTACTTTGTTTACCACCATAGTAAGAGCTGTTGCCGCCATTGGATCCGCCGCCAAAGCCTCCTTGATCGATATATTGGCAACTTCCACTAGCTCCGCCGCCTCCGCCTGCAACAATAACTCGAGCGTAGTCCGTGTCGCTTCCAATTCGAATTGATGTCGAGCCTCCCCCTGTTCCTGGAACCGTGGGATAACTACTATTGTAATGGCACGTTTTTGTGCCTCCGCCATCAGGGAAGCCTCCTTTTGTGGTTGAGCCTTCTGATGAATTTGATGGATGGCCCTCCTCGCCAACATAAACATAAACTGTCTCGTTTTGTTTCAAACTCAGAATGCCTCTTGAATAACCGCCTAAACCTCCTTTTACTATCGATTGATTTGCTCGATTACCACAATCACCTTGGCCCGTTGAATCACCGCCTTTGGCACCCCAAACTTCAAGTTTATATTGACCTTGAGGAAGTTGAATTTTCGCTGGTTTTCCCTCATAATCGAATGTAAGACAGCTTCCATTTGTTGTCACCGAGTTGCTCACAATTTCGTTTGATTCGCCTTCGCTGTTAAAAACGATGCATCTCACATAGTACGTTCCTGGCTTGCGAGCAAATGATGTTTTCATACATAGCGATGTAATTGGTTCTCCTTTTTCGTATGCTTCCATTCCAAGACTTTTGGCACCGCTGGTGCTAACAATGACTTTACTTTTCGATGTGTCAAGTGGTGGCCCTTTCGTTTTCAAATTAATTTCAGCATTAATGAAATTTCCTTTTTCAACACTTGCAACTACTTGTCCTTTAATCTTAAATAATTTGCCAAGCTGCTTATGGATATCTGTGATTTCTTTCTCTGAACTTGATAATTTGCTTTTCAGCTGACTGATTTGGTTTTCTAAATCTTTTGAATAGTTTATTTGACTTTGTAACTGTTCATTAAACTGTTTTTGAAGTAATGTTTCTATATCTTTCATTTTACTTTGCTGTTCATTGATCAAGCTTTTTGAATCATTCAACTCATTTTGAAGTTGAGTGTTAACTTTTTCAGAGGCATTGAATTGATTTTCAAGTGATGTGACTTTTTCTTCTAATTCTTTCATTTTATTTCGTTGTTCATCATTCATTTCTTCAAGATTTTTCTTACGTGCATTTATTTCATTTATGAGATTTAAATTACATTTCAGATAATCGAAGTAATGCTGTGTGTTTTCATTGGTTTTTGAATACATTTCACACAAATTTTCAAGTCTATCGTCTGACAGTTTTGAAAGATCAACAAATGGAAACAAAACACAAAATTTATTCAATGATTTCATTATAACATCAAAAAGTTTGTTGCTGTTGATTACATTTGGTGAACTTTGTTTGACAACTCGATAAATAATTTGAATTGGTAATTGGTCGAACTTTTCATTTGATAAACATTCGTTGATTTTGGTTGTCAGTATGTCTTCAATTTCACTGCTGATTTCAATTTGGATGTTATCTGTTTCTTTTTGAGTTTTATTGTTATACTCAAGCATTTGAATAATAAAATCTACATCAATATTGTGTACTTTAATATATTGTTTGATTTTGGAAGAGAGCTTTCGGACTTCTAAAAAGTTGCAAATTTTTAGAAGATCTATACATTGGATGTATGTAAGCTTTGAATCTTCTTTAATATCGTAATTATGTTGTGATAATTGAAAAAAGTAATCAACATTCTCTGGTAAAAGTTGAAATTTTTCTTGAAATTGTTGAATTTCTTGAGGAAGGCGATTGACAACATCTGAAAATAAATATGTTTCTCGGACTAGTTTGGAATATTTTGTTAATTGTGAATAATATAAATTAATTTTCGTTGAATTAGGTTGAAATGGCACCAAATCATCATCTTCAAAATTATCTTCATCTATAATATTGGGTTGTTGATCTTGATCAAGAGTTTGCGAGCTCATTAAACAAATTTTTACTTTTTTTACTTTTTCAATTATGGTTTTTAATTAGTTGGACAATTTTCACTTTTTTTCCTTTTTTACCAAAATTGATATTTCAAGTGAAAGAATTTATATCTGTTTTTGATTATTCATATTTTATTTTTATATGTTACACTATGGCATTCTGTTAAGCTGAAAAAAATCGATCTTAAATGACAATTATCGTAAAAAAAAAAAAAATGTCATAAAACATTGGTAAGGAGATCATTAATTACAGTTACACTGCTGATTACCTCATTCTTGTCAGAAACTTTCTCCTATTAGAGTCCAAGAGCAAATTCAGCCATAAACAAATGCAAAAACAAGATACAGAATAGTTTGAAAATCAATTAACCAATCAGCAACAGCATTTATATTCAAATTGCTACCTCCAAAATTTGTCTATGCCTATTTGTTATCACTTTAGATGATTGAAACTTCGCTTATGATATGATTGCAATAATTATGTATAATTCCAGTGATATTTGATACAATACAAGAATAATGCCATTGAGTCGAATGCCAGTAAAATCAATAATGGTTTGGAATTTCTAATGCTACAATTACAATAGATCATGCACAATTTAGTAATAAACCAGAAGAAACTATGAATCGATATCGAATGCATTGTGAAGAACAAAGTTCAATAATCTAAAATGCACAAAATATATCATGCATAGACATATTTATCTTATATCTTCAATAATGCTTCATATGTTTAAAGTTGCACTTGTTTGCATTTTTTCAGATGTGCAGATGAGCCTTTATTTGATGTAATATCCATAGTATCGCTGGAAAAATCTTCTACATAGATTTTCTTAAAAAATTGAAAATAAAAAAATCTTTATTAAATGCATAAAGAAATAATAAAAGACATAATAAGCATAAATATTCATTTCAAATAAGTAGTTTTTTGTATGAATATAACATGTATAAGTTGAGAGGATAAATACTGTTGAAATAATTTATACGAATTGAAAAATTATTTATTATTCTGCAAGAAAAAAAATAATAAATTATATTTACGTATTTAATAAAAAAATGATAACATAAAGAATTTGATGATCAACTAATTAGTTCTTCTTCAGTATGCCCATTATTCAAATCTAAAACAAACTTCATTTCAGGTTCTGAATGCCATACTACAAATATTGATTTGGAATCAATTTCTATTTCACTAATTTTGATTATTTCTATAAAAGAATTATTGCTAAATGTGTAAACACTAGGATAAAAAATTTTTGTTATTATTAATTTCTTCCTTATTTTCACAGCCATAAAATAAAAATTTCATTATCTCCTCTTTGATATATCTCATATCTTGACCTCTTTCATATTTAATAGCAAACGGACAACAATCTTTATTTGGGTCAAAAGTGCGAATGCCTATATTTTTTATATCAGCAGCAACACAAATAAGATATGGATAAGATAAATGAGGCCTTATTTGAAGGTTAATGTATGCAGGTAAATTTTGAATCTGAGCTTCTAACTCGATATAATGTATTTTGAAATTATTTTTTGGATCAATATTGTGAATTATAAATTTCGGATTTTTTGCTTTTACAACACGCTTCAATTAATCACTGAGTGTATGATTTGACCTTTTCATATCTTGCGATTTATTTGCAAAGACAAATCTTTTTACACCACCATCACTACTGAATAGATATGGTCGATAGCAGCGTGAAATTGTCAATTTATTATCTGTCTCTTTTGCTGCGCTCGAAGTTTCTGGTGCTTTAGAAACCTTGCATTTAGTTGGAACGAGAACACTTGGCGTGTAATAAATAACAGTGGGTGATTTCTCTTCAACTATTGAATCAATTTTCCTAGTTTTAGAATTAACGATTTCGATAAAATAAAATTTATTAAGATTCTTGGATTTATGAATTTCACACAATTTTTTCGGTTTGCCAGGAGTATTTTGATAACAATATTCAAAAATATAGTAAATTGGCTGATCCTGGCTGAATGTAGCCTTATATGTAGGCAGCTCTTCATCATCAATAATGTCATAATCATCATCATCTTTCTCTCGAAAACCAAAATGTTCTTCGTCTTCTAACAATTCGGGGGCCATGTAAACTGGGGTACCGATTTTTCCTGTCATTGATAATTGCAGCGATTTGGTAAGTGCCTGTGAAAAACATCGCGAAAGACCAAAATCGGTAACACGTGGATAATAATCGTCATCAATGAGGATATTTTCAGGTTTCAAGTCACGATGAAGAACTCCTTGTTCATGTAAATACCTCAGTGCATCTGATATCCCTAGTAAGCATATGTATTTTTTGGTTGGATTCCAGTCGCCATCTGACAGTCCTTGCCGTTCTTTGATGAGAATCTCTTTAAATGAGCCATGAGATAAATATTCCATTAAAATTGTAGGTTCAAGTTTCGTTGGATCCTCAAATGAATGGAAATTGATGCCATAAAATTTAACTATTGCTGGATGTTTTAATTTGCATAGTATTGAAGATTCACGCATGAACAAATGTTGTTCTTTGCCTGAAAGAATATTTTGAACGTTGATTATTTTAGCAGCAAATTGTTTTCCTTCTTGATTTTCTACTAAATAAACTTTTCCAAATGCTCCTTCACCAATTTTTTTATTGGGTTCCTCGTAATCAGAAGTGTTGAAAAAAAAGTCGTTTTTCTCCATATTGAACAACGATAGAACGATCAAATATACATTTAAAAAGTTTATTTAAATAATTTGATATGAATTTAATATTATGTATCTTAAATAAATTGAGAAAAAGAAATCTCTTGTAGTGTAGCGGTTATCATATGGGACTTTGAATCCCGGGATGGAGGTTCGACTCCTCCCAAGAGAAATATTTTTTTCTTCTTCTTTAATTGTTAGGCAAATAATATATTGGTCGATCTGTAAAAACTAAACTCATATCGCATGAATTGTAAATCAAGTAAGATTGGTAAAATTCAAATAATTTCATCTATTTTTATGAATGAAATTATAATATTTTAAACATAAATTATTACATTTGATATATGTATAAATATTCATCAATACATTAAGTTTTAAATCAGTACTACTCTAAATACAGAAAAATTGCTAAGATTATTAAAAATTTATATTTTCATATTTTTTATTTTCTTTAATTTTTAAAAGAAAAGAAATCAGAATATGCGTTAGTAATTGATGTTTAATGATATTATATTTATAATTAATATTAAATATAAAAATATTTTTTTTCAAGTTGCTTTATAGAAAATTATTATTATTTATACTGTCACCATATATTTAATCATTTTCAAACAGTCAATTTTTATTTTCACAGTTATAATAAATAAATATTTCAATGAACTTTTTTTCTGTACATTACTTATAAAAGGCATTCAAAAATTTTAAACTTTTCAATAATGTAATCAATTATCTCTATTTATTAGTACTTTCATAAATATTTATGAAAAAAATAGATAAAATAAAAAAATCGATGATTTATTTCAATAATATTTTGTATTACTAATCGATAAAAAGAGACCAATCTTCTTTCAATAATTTTTTCATGATATAACAACATTTTTAGTTCATTTTTATGAACAATAACATGTTAAACGAATATAAAAATATAGTGTAAGATTAACGTTTTTACCATCCAATTCAAATTTTGATATGAAAGTTTTACAAATTTCAATTCAAAAAAAAATATTTTCAGAAGGACTTTTTGAAATGGTTGATGTAGTAAATAAATATTGTATTGAAGTATCAATTTAATGTCATAAAATTAGATTATTATTTTAAAATAATGTTGTAGAGACTTTTTTTACATTTGGCCATTTCCTATTGAAAAACTTAGCATTCAAAAAATAAATTCAAATAAAATATTCTTAATTATTTCATTAAACAAGATGGTTGACTTAAATTCTTTTTTAGAACTAGTTTATTTCCGTGTTAAAAAATAAATATTTTGGTTATATGAGCGATGCAACTTTTTCATTATTTTTTATTTAAAAATTTCTAAAATTGAATGTCAATTTTAAATAAACATCATTTTTTATTTTGGGATGCTTCAATATCAAAGTCAGATTAATCTATTAGCATATAATCCTGCAAACAATTTTGAATTCCAAAATAAATGTGAAAGCAGCTATGATGAAAATTCTTCATCTTTTGAGTCGCCATGTTCGTCTCCATCGACATCTGATACATCAAATAAAAGAGAAATAAGATCAATTAGTAAAATGTTAAATAAAAGGAAATACTTTTCTCAAAAAGAAGATCGTTTGTTAACTAATGCCGTACTAAAATATAAACAAGAAACTTGGAATGATATCGCCCTCCATGTACCTGGAAGAACACCAAAACAGTGTAGAGATCGCTGGGTAAATTATCTCCAGCCATCATTAAAATTTAATCCTTGGACTTTTAATGAAGATGATCTTCTTGTGTCATTAGTAAATGAGTATGGAACTCATTGGACAAAAATGAAGTTCGCTTTCCCAAATAGATCAACAAATATGATCAAAAATAGATGGTACTCATTGCTTAGAGATCATGTAAAAGAGATACCATGTGAAAATAGTTTCTTTTTGAATAATAATCAGTGTAATTATTCACTAAATATGATCCAAAAGAAGCGCTACATTCTGGTGAGATCTGTTCCTGATATGAAAAGCAAAACAAGAAGAAAAACAAAGCAGAACAAAAAGGAAGAAAAAATTGAAAAATGTGATAATTTCCTTTTTGACTTGAATATTGAACAATTTTATGACAATGATGACGAAATGCTCGCATTTGATCAAATAGAATTTGAATAAAACGAATAGAAATAGATTTTTTTTTAATAAAGATAGAAATAGACCGATTTTTGAATTATTTTTGGGTTTTAAGTGCATAAAATCATTTAATTTGTTGGTTTTGTAGTAAGTGCTTTATTTTAAAAAGCAAGCATAATGAAATTATATATTGTCATTTTGAATTCAGAAAAAATTTAAATCAATTACAAATTAAAACCCTTATTTTAATTTGCTTTCAATAATTTTAAAGTCATATTAATGATGGGAATAGTGGAATTGTTTGTATCAAATTGAATTTATTGCATTTCGTAATATATTTTGCATCCAATTGAAATTAAGAAGAAAAATTAAATAGAATAATATTAAAAAACGAGTATTGAAGAGTATATGAAGAGTAAAAGATTATTTTTCCTTAAATAACATTTTTCAAAACTGATTCCACCATGCATGTTATTTGTGATTTATCAAAAAAGTTTGTTAGTTATTATCATTATAATTGATATTAAATTCATTGGTTTTATAGAAAAAAAACTGATTAAATAAAGTGTTTTTTAGATACAAGAATGAATGAGAGAATACTGAAAATTCTATTAAAAACGATTATTATTTATACTACTAATATATTGATCAATTTAATGTATAAATATAAATATTTTAATAAATTCATAATATTAATGAATAAATATTATAAAAATGATATTTATAACTTTAAATTTATTGGAAAATTCATATATATTTTACATAAAAAATTTTCATTTTTTATTTTGTAAAGCATAAAAATATTTTTCAATAAGTTATTTTGAAAAGATTGAATGAAATCAGAATAATTTAAATAAAAAAATTTTACAAATGACTACTTTCCCTCTTGAAGATGAAAAGTTTAATTATGATACAACTGAAGTATCAGTTGTAAGATCCTCTTCAATAAAAATGGTTCCGTTCGTGATTGGTATATTTATAGTTTTATTAAGTCTTCTAGATATGATAATTCTATTTGCTGTCCCATATCATAGAATCACTGTAAATAAAAAGAAACTCCCTGACGCCCACTTTAAAAAACCAAATGCTGGTGTCATCACTGTTCATTTTCTTTTACATGTATTAATTATTTTAATTGGTGTTTTCGTAATTTTATTTAGTTTTGAAGATGTAGATGGTATTGATCACAGTCGAGTCAGATGTGGGTTAATGGCAGTATGTATTATTACCGCTTTTATGTGGGTTATCCAAATTGCTGTTGATTTTACATTAACAGCAACAGTCAAATCAAAAGTTACAATTGAGCAATTAACCACAATAATAAGTAGATCCCCGCCAATTGATTTCGCCTTCATTTATTCCGAAGATACTGTTACAAGATATCAATGTAATGATTTATCTTCCAATCAATGTCAAGATGAAACCGTAAAATGTTATTCAAAAACTGGTGTTACAATTCCAATTAAATCCTCAATAAATTCTCCAATCTACGACTTCAAAGACACTCCAAAAATGTTTTATTTTACTTACGAGCAAGATTTGAATATGTCAACCGTTTTTTCGGCTCAATTTAACGGAATTATGAATAACATAAAAAATTGTGATCCTAAATCTAAAAAAGTGACAGAGTATTACCCGTTAGTAGCTGGTACTTATATCGTTTCAATGGACAAAATTCCGACTTATTTGAAGAAGGCAACTCGAATCACTTCGATCATCTTTGGTGTTGGAATTTATTATGAATTGAGCTCAAAATCAGTACCATACATAACTTACAAGCAAAATATAATCGCTGAGTCTGCTGACAACGTTAATTATAATAGCATTTTCACATCAAGTAACTGTGAGAATTTCGGAAAGTGCAGCGAATTCAACAAACAGCCAAAACCTTACTAAAAAAATGCACTTCATCATGATATTTTATTAACTATGTTTTTTTAAGCATATACTTAAGCAAATTTATTTTTAAAAAAAAAAAAAAATGATGAGAAAGAAAAAAGTAATAATAGTAATTTTAATTTCATTATCTGTCATTTGAATTGCATGTGAAACGATTTGTTGATCATTACACTAAATTCTTCAAATTAAATCCAAATATCAGCTTTTCCCCTTTATAATTAAGTCCTACTTAGATTTCTTTAATGTTTCAAAAATTTATAATGATGTGACTTTTTGAATGTGAGCATAGAATTAATTGAATGATTTATTTCAATTTGAAAAATGTTCACCCAATAATGGCATTGACATGCATACCAGAGATCTTTTATTTTAAATTTTCATTCAAGTTATTGTGATTTTCTTTCAAATCAAAAATGTACAAAAATATTATCTTTTGATCATTTTATTCTATATCTTTATGAATGATTCAGTACGTTTGGTTCTGAACATTTAGTTCAAATTTCCAATTAAGAATTCAACAAGATTTTTTTTGCATGGATGAATTTGATTTTTATAAAGAAATTTAAAATTTTAAATGTTGAAAAAATCTTAAACAAAAGCATTAATCGAAATCTTGTATAGCAATAAGTATTGTTATCGTATAAATGGGGGAAATGATAAGTAGCAAAATATGGTATAATCAATATTGATATTGATTAATATAGGTAAAAGATAAAAATGTCGAACACTTAAACTAAAAGTTATAATTTTTAAATATGATGAAAAAACTAGTAGAATATGTTGAAAATTGTCAATTCAAATCTGAATTTCAAGAGATATCATTTATTTTTTCTCAAATCAAAAATTTTTCAATCAATAATAATCGATAAAATTTTTTATGAGATTCACATTGAAACAAGTATTGAAATATAAAAATAAACGTTTTTTATTTCATTCAAAAATTGAAATGAGAAAAAAACGTATTCATAATGAATGATAACCAGAAATCCGAATCCGAATCAGATATTTTTTGGACAGAATATTCCCCAACGCCACGAATCGGGGAAATAATTGATCAATATAAAATTGTAAAAAAAATGGTTGAAACAAATTGCTCCATTTTAATGTTGTCCATAGATCAGCGTGATGGCAGTGATAAAGTTCTTAAATTTGTCAAATACAAAAAATCTCATAAAGATAAATATGACAGCGAGGTAAAAATAATGAAAATTTTTAACCATCCTAATATACTTAAATATGAATTCTCTTTATTCAGGCCTCCATATTTAATTATAGCTCTTAAGTACGCTCCATACGGCAATCTGGCAGATTTTATGAACAAATATTATAAATACGGTATTCCTGAAGATATTGTTCGTCAATTAATGAAGCAAATACTAAGTTCAGTTAATTGTTTGCATAAGCATGGAATATGGCACAGAGATATTAAACCACAAAACTTTTTAGTTTTTGAAAAACAACCTAATATTAAAATTAAATTAGCCGACTTTGGATTTGCTAAACAATTTCGTACAAATGAAAAAGGAAAAGATTTCATAGGAACTCCTTCTTTTTCGGCTCCTGAGATTCATCTTAGGGAAGTATATACAAATGCTGTAGATATTTGGTCAATTGGTATAACTATGTATGTATTATTAGTTAATAGATCTCCTTTTAATGAACGCATTTTTAGATGTCCACTTTCAAAACAAATTATTGACGGAAAATTGAATTTGAATTCCCTGCGCCTCTCCAATATTTCTGAGGAAGCAATTGATATTATAAGAAAAATGTGCAGATCAAATCCGTATAGAAGGCCATCAGCAGAACAACTTTTGAAAGATGATTGGATAATGGCAAATGATGAAATTAAAAATAATGAAAATGATCAAAAAATTGAAGAAAAAAATAAGTCTGATGGCTTAAAAAACGAATAAAATAGAATTTGTTGATAAAAGTTGATGTTTTTTAAGAGTATTTTTTTATAAAGTACTGAAAAAGTTAAATAAAATCACCCACAATTACGTGCAGACATCTTTGATGACAATTATTGAATTTGCCTAATGATTGAATATATGAATTCTTATAAAATTGCTATGTATTATTGCAAATTTGTTTGTCAGTCAATTTTTCAATTATTCTGACAAATATTTTAAGATCAAAAGTAGTGTTGTATAGTATGTGCTGTCTACTTTGGTAATCTTACGCTTATCGAGTATATTCTCATCTGCTTAATGATAGTTTTACTTCTTAAGTTAATGAACAACTAGAATACAAAAGCGAAATTTCGGTATTAGATTCTTTGAATCATCCTTGGTTTAAATAAGCATTTTAAAGGTTTTCATTATTTTTAATATGAGACTAGAACAAAGAACAATATTTTAGTTGTTTGAACATATTCTTGTTAACAGTTGAACACCAAAAATGAAGTTGTTTGGCTCATAAAAAAAAGATTTTTATTTGATTTTTGAGGCTGGTTCAAATAACTTAATTTTAATCTTAAAGAAAATCAAAATTTTTCAACTGTTAACCAGCTTTACATATTGTAGATCAATACAAGAATAAAGGAAAGGCAATAAAGCATAATTAAGGTTGAGAGAGTATCTCTGGTCATTATCTTTATTAAATATAACCAAATTTCGTTTGACTTTAAAGTTAGCAATGAAAACATAATTGTTCAGCAAATAATCATGATTAGCCAACATCAGATTCCTTATATATTCAATCAATTTAATTACAATCTTCAAGATGATCAAAGTTGTTCAACTGTTAATAAACTGGACTTCTTGTAGATCAATGCAAGAGCAAAGCCAAAACAATAAAGTGCTAATATATTTGTTTATATTTTTAAAGTAAAACACTGGAGGCCTGAAATTCAATCCAAAAACAATTTTTGGTCTTATAAAAGCTTCAAAATCACATCATTAAATGAAAAATATCTTAAAAGTTGAATCCCCAAACCAAGCAATCACTTATCTACATTTAGTGAAAGAAATTGTATATCAATAGGAAAGATTTAGAGATGCTCAATCTCAGACTCGGTTTGTAAGTTTAATAGGAAAGGCCAAAATATTTTTTAAACTTTTATATATGGATGTATGTTTCACATCTGCATATAAAAAACATTGATAATTATAAAAAAAAATTTCAAATGAATCATACTACTACATTTCTTATTCTAGCTAATGCAATGATTTGTCCTGCAGTATGAGATAGAATGACTGGAAAAAATTGGACTTGAATTTAAAGAGAGAGAGGAAAAAAAAAAAAATGCAATTATCCAAATGGCTGAGATCAACAATGCTCTATGTTCTCAATGCCATCAACCACAAACTCACTAGAATCATTTCATGGTCATATCAACAAAAAAAATGCAGAGGAATAAAATTTTTTATGCATCAATTGTTCGATTAGCTTGCTCAATAAGCATTTAGCATTAAAAATATAAATCACAAAATCAAACATAATTTTGATTATATGAAAAGAAAGCTTACATTCTTTATGAAAGATACACTGAACTTATTGTAAAATATAATCCTGTTGAAACAGATGAAATAGACGTTAATTATGATGAAACCTACACGAATAAAAATTATGCTATTATATTTTACAGTACTTACATTTCATCCTCGAAAAAACAATTGCATTATTTCAATTATATACATGCAGATCAGACATATTTTTAGGCTCCAAAGCAACTCATTTTGTTCCAGTTATTCACAAGGGATGATATTTCCTATCAGTTGTCAAAGTTAAGAGTGTGTCAATCGTCGTAGACGGGAACACAGCGCAATTAAAAACATTTAACCTTAAGTGGAAACTTTCCATATAACACAGTACCACTATAGATAATCCAAAACAGATCATTATTTTTTCATGTTTTTGTCACCGATGTCATAACGCCAACATATATCAAGCAGAACATAACATTTCAAAACTAATCATAATAGCATTTCAAATAATCAGAAAAAAATCTCAAAGATCCAATTTGCTTCACTTATTGCAAAACACGATGGGCCTACGATTTTTATATAGAGTCTTTTATTATAAATAAAGTAGATATGTTAAGGCTGGAGACGTAAATAAAGGCCCTATGAACATTCTTAACGGTTGAAACTAGGTCTAAGATTTCTAAATTACCCCAAAAAAAAATCTATTTTTAAGTGTATTCAGTGGCTAGAAACATTTGAATGCGCATAAATTTTTTAGTTTAAAAATAGTAAAATGTTTTTCAAATTAAGGACGTTTTTCGAACTTTTGAAAGCTTTTTTTAAAAGTATAGACGAGTTTTTGTTTGTAATTGAATGAATTAATTAAGAATATAATATTTTTAGAAAATGAAAAATATATTAATTGTTTTCAATATATTAGAGATAATAAAGAATTTGTATTTTTTATTTTGACAAGATTATTCAAAAATAAGACCATTAGAATTGAAATTTGATTTATCTCAAAAGTTTGATCGTACTCTTCAAAAATTGAGGCGAATTGTATTGATTATTTGTTATATTTTTTTTCTCCCACCTTTTCAAAAAAAGTTCATTCTAACTACTCGAGTATTATATCAAGAAATATTTTATTCGAGAACCCTGGGTTAAATCTTTTGTTCTTTATTTAAATACCGACAAAAAACGAATTTTATCAAAAATCAAAAAATAATTAGACCTTTTCATAAAAAGAAATTTTTTTTGCGATAAAGTATACTTTTTAGCGATAATGATCACTTTTTCATAAAAATGAACTTTTTCACAAAAACGCAAAGCAATTAGAATTATTATTTAAAACCAATGGTATATGATTCTAGACAAGCATATAATATATTTTAGTTGTTATAAATTATGTTTTATCAGTTTATTTTTAAGATATATAGATTCATTTGTTTAAGTGAAAAAGTTCTTTTTTTATGAAAAAGTAGACATTATCGCTAAAAAGTATACTTTATCGCAAAAAAATTTTTTTTATAAAAAGGTCTATTATATCTATTTTTTTTATTACACTTAAATCAAAAATCGGGCTCCGAGGAAACCTTAATTTTCAATTGCTTATAACATAAAAATCTTTTTCATTTCTCAATACTTATCATTGATTCCAGCTAAGAAGTTCCAAAATTATATCTCAATTCACGAAGTCTCGTTTAGCAAATAAATAACTCCAATATTATTTGATATCGTCCTATTTTATATTTCTGTATTTTAAAGTTATATAAAATTTAAAATTTAAAAAATTTAAAAAATTATTTTTTAGAGCTCGGAGAAAAAGGGATTTCCTTTTTGAAAATAAAGAATTATATTTATAAAACATATTTATTTTGATGTGTATAAGTTATATCTGAAAGCATACACTTTTTCGAAAAAAAATTGTTTTTTAAAAAAAAAGTGACTTTTTTATAAAAAGGTTTATTTTTGAATATTTTTTTTTTATAAAAAAAAAGCTTCTTTGCGAAAAGTTTTTGTGTGTGCAAAAAGTAAAATCATATCAATAAGTTTCGATCATTTCAAATAAAAAATTTAATTAAAATCATAAATTCCTTTCGAAATATAAATTGATAGAAAAAATTTAGTTAACAAGAATTTCAAAGAATTATTTAATAAAAACATATATTTAGATATTATTCAAATCATAAAGAATGATATTTGATGTATAAATTATAAAGTACTCGTAATCATTGCTTATGATCAAACTATATTCAAAATTTGAAGCATTCTAATGATATAGAAAATATCATTTGCTTCATTAAGCTGTGAGGCACTTTCCAATCTTGTTAAATGATGCTTTTGATGCAGACAGTTTAAATCGGGAATGAAAATAATAGTTTTGTCCTCAAAATGTAGTTTTTTCCACCAATTATAACGTTTTTTTTTTTTTTTTTTAATATGAATAAATAACGTATTCAAAAATCAAAATCAAATAATATATTTATTAGATCTTGTTTTTTTTAAAAGAAAATCTATATTAAAAAAAATTGTTCATATAAAAAAGACTTGGTGTTTTGAAAAAAGAAAATTATTTCGCAAAAAAAAGATCATTTTAAGAAGTATTTTTCATTTTAAAAAGAAAACAAATTTTTTAAACGAAAAAATTATTTCACAAAAAAATTTTTTTACAGACAAACCTTTTTCTTTTCGAAAAAAAATGGATTTTTAAAACATATGGATCTTAATGATATGAAAAAGTTTTGTAAATATGGAAATTCCTTTTTCGCCGATCTCTTTTATTGTTTATTCTTAAGAACGAAATGGAATATTATTTCTTTTATCTTTCTGGAGTTGAAGATATTCCAAATATTTTTGCACATCTTCTTTAATCTTTTTTTTTTTTTTTTTTGCATGTAATCATCTTCCCTTTTTAATTCTTTCAAACGCTTTCTTGCATAAGGTCTGACCTTATGAAGCATATTTGATTACAGTAATCTATAACGTCATCAAGGCATTTGACAGCTGCATTATCTGAGGAATATTTCCAAGGTTTATATGTTCGAGACCGACCGAATTTTAAAAAAGGTTTAGTTAAGATATAGTTTCGCATATCTTGAATTTGCTTATATTTTTCTGTTTTTTCGGTTGAATCATAGAGGATGTATTTCAGTTGTTTGAGTATTTTTTCACCAATTCCTCTGAAATTTTTCATTTGAGGTTTGACAAAGTTTTCAAAATTATTCATAAAATTTTTCAAAAGGTGGTTTGGATCAGCAATTATTGGTATTTTCCAACCGCTCAACTCAATTATTTTGTCGATATGAAAGTCACAGTCTTTAATAAGTTCTGTAATTTTGGAATTATTTTGTAGTCCAGAACTTGAAGGCAGGAGCTCTTCAAAAGCCACTCCTTCAAGAGCTTTTGAAGAAACTGTTGTATTTTTTTTTTTTTTTTTTTGAGCTTTTCTTTATTTGAATGTTGAAATAAACAATTTTTTTGGTTTGTATAAAGATAACGTCATATATAAGCATTTTGGCATCGCGTCGATGGTCCCATGAACCATCGACGCAGACAGCTGAGTTTGCTGGCATATCTTCTCTATCTTTTGAAATACGTTCCTCTGCTAATCTTTTTAAAACTGGTCTGATAATGCTTTTTGTATTCGATAATAACTAGGAGGATGACCACCAATTAAAATTGAGAATTCCTGTCCAAGGATTTCAGGGAATCCGCAATATATCAATGCAATGACAAATTCAAAGACGCAGGTAATTTTTGCTTTCTTTTTAATTGTTTGTTCATTTTCTTTATGTGAATATTGTTTTAAATTTTGTAATCCCTTTCTTACTGGACACATTATCGTCAAGAAATAAACGTATTAAAATAATCGAAAAACGTCCTTAAAAAAATTTATGCGCATTCAAAAAGTAAAATAAAATTTGAAAATCATTTTACTATTTTTTCACTTTATTTTTAAATCATTTAAAACGTTTTTAATATAAAATAATAACAGTAGATCAAGATAAAAATAAAAATTTAATATCGAGAAAATAACTTATTACAATTGTAATTTTTAAACAGGCAAGTTGTTTTAAATTGTTAAACTTTTTGTATTAGTAACTTATTTTTAGATATCTTTTAGATTGTTTAGGTATTTATAAAAAGACCAAAAAAAATTGTAACCTATAATAACTCGAAAACTTCATCCAACATTCTTATTCACCTATTTTTGACCTTTTTAAAATCAAAAAGTAAACTCAATTAATTAAAGTTGGCTTATAAAATTTATTCAATTTGGTTAGAAGTGCGAGAACTAAAATAACGTATTTTTTGTTTTAAAAAAAGATTGATTTTTCAAAAAATAATTCGTTAGCCTTATGATTTTTTTAATAAATTTAAGTATATAATTGATTATGTATATTATATATCGGCGTCTGGAAAATATATTCAAAAAGTTCCCGAACTTTTTGATACGATTTTGATCGTTTATGAGTTTTTCATAGCTTTGAATAATTGGCCTTTTAGCTTGTTTAAACGGCGCCATTTTTATTCTTGGCATCATGAATCAGGTTGCGAGGTTCTTCTGCAGGGAGCTTCGTTTAATTTGATTCTTGAGTGCCTAGATTGTGAAGCTCTTCTGCAGGGAGCTTCACAGCCTAGGCTTCGAGATGATCTTTTAATTTCCAAACATTCTTCGATTTTTATGGCAATTTTGGATTCAAGAGCCATAATATGCTTGTTCCAGAACTATTGATCGCAAAACTACAACTTTATAATGCCTCGTTTCTGGAATTCTAATTTTTTTATCTCATAATTTACGGATTTTACAAGTTAAATGCCCATGATAACAAACTTCTGAGCTTAAAATGCTTGTTAAACTCAGTGGTTTCTATCATGAATGTTTGACTTTGAAAATAAGATTGAGATCAATCTAAATTGAAATAATAAAATACAAATCCCTTATCATATAGCTTTTAAAAATTATTCTTTTTCCCTAGACTTTAAATTGATGGTCGTTTTAAGTTGAAAATGTCCGGTTCTAGCACATTTTCAAGCTTGAAATAGCATCATATTTTCTTTCAAAAAGATCAAATGTCAAAAAATTGTCATTAGCAATTTAAAGTATATCTTTTCTCAAATAATTGATATATTATATGCTATTTTTGTTTAAAACTCATTTTTTAAAAACAACTTTTTTTTTTTTTTTTTTTTATTTTTTTCACAAAAATTAAATTGTATTCAAATTGTTTCTCTTAAATTTTCTATACAAATATAAATGATATTTATGTTTTATTGTTATTTAAAATAAATATAAATGGTATATATATTTATTATAACCTTTATAAGATATATATAATAAGTATAAAAATGAAAATATTAATATTTTAAAGGTATATAAATAGTTCATTAATTGTGAACTTTTGGACGTTAAAGAAAAAATTAAAATAAATATATCTTGTTTAAATTAATTTAGATATATAATTAAAATATAATATAATATAATAGTATATAGATAACAAATATAATATAATAGTATATAGATAACAAATATAAATATTATTATATATAAATAATATATACTATTATATTATACAATATATCATTTTATGCTATATTCTTTGTTTGTATAATTTTCGAATATTGAAATCCTTTAATTGTTCAACGATTACAAAAGTTAAAAATGTGAATATTTAAATAATTTTATTTAAACAAATATAAAAATTACCTTAAAAAACAAATTATTTGGTGCTCTTTTTTAATTTTTTTAGAAATAAAAATTTGAATTGTTTATTTTCTTATATTCAATTTTAAAATCAATATAATATTACTCGCAGCGAACCAAATTAAACAATTATACATTAATTATACATTATTTTACCTGTATAAATAAATATCTAAATTTGAAATAAATTGGTTAACCAAAGGTAGTTCTCGCACCTCTATTTGGTTGGAAAAAATTATTTTTTGAAACAAATTTGCACAATTTTTTCAATTTTATCTCAATTAATAAAATTTTACGTACATTTTATTTGGTGTGTGGAAAGAGAATTATCACAAATATTTCAGAGAAAACAATCATTTTACAAATAATCTACCACTGTCTTAGTAACGATTCTGAGGTACAAATCATAAGATTATTTGATCAAATCAGGCCAAGATGGACTTGTATGTCAAAGATGACAGGTCATCCAGAATCAACAATCAGGAATTTTATGTCAAGGTATAATAAAAACCCAACACTTGAGATCAAAAGAGGACGACCTGTCAAAATCACTGTCAATATCTAGCAAGGAATTGTTTCCAAATACACAATTACACCTGAAAGCACTTTGAAAGTTGGGAGCTGAGATTTTCCGACGATGTGAAGCATCTATCAAAAAAGCATTAAACTAGGAAAATATTTATTACTTTTCAGAAGATACCTGTTCCATTTCTGACAGATTTACACAGAATGCTCAGCAAATTCAATTTTTTCAAGACATTGACATTCATGAAAAGCGCTGTTACAAATTTGAGTGACATGTGAAGGAATCATGATTTTTTTAATATTTGTCTTTGCAAAAGCATTTCTTCCAATTACTTTTAATTGTGAGCCCTTTTCAAATTCAACGCTTTTAAGTTTTCCGCAAGAATCAAAAGCAAATGGAGCAATATATTTTATAAATGATGGAATCGTTGCCGTTTCTATATCACGTCTAGCAAAGACAAGAACTTCATAATTCTTATCTAATTTATTAATTTTACCCAAAATGAACTTACCATCATAATGACAATAAATTTTGTTATTAGGCAAAATTTCAACATTAGTCAAATTTTTAGCACCAAAACACCAGCCCTCATCTAGTTCAGTAACATTTGAAGGAATGCTAATATTAATTAATTTAGTTGCATTGAATGCTTCTATACCAATTGACTCAAGTTTTGACTCTACTGGTATTTTTATTACACGCAAATTATAACAGTTATAAAAAGTACGATTTCCTATTCTTTTGACGGTTGCTGGAATTTCTATAGTGCCCAAAGAACTATCAAAAAAAGCATTCTTATCGATCAATTGAATTTTTGAATCACTAGGAAATTGAATAGAATTGATCTCGTTGTTGGATCTGAATGAGTTTTCGGCTATGCTTGTAACCTCGTATTTTGAACCTTGATAATCAACTGTTTTTGGTATCGTTATACTTTTTCCTGCGTTTTTATCACAAGAAACAGTTGCTGTCTTTTCTTCTTCATTTAAATAAAACGTTAAAAAACCGTTTTTAACCGACTTTTTTGTAAATAATGAAATTTTTTTAATACTTACTCTTGGACATTGTAATATAAGATTTTTTGTCTTTAAAAAACTTTCTTTGTTATTGATGCTGCCATTCTTAAATAAAATATCAATGATATTGTGGTATTTTTTAATATGATAATTAAGAGAGTCGATCTTTTTTTGAATTACATGGTTGAATTTATAATTATAACACAATAAAGATGATATATTTGTATTTGGCGGACTTTTTTCATGCATTTTTTTAAATAAACGAATAATTTCTGTCATTATTCCAAATTCATTGCTTAAATCTTCATATTCTCTTATGTTATCTTGAGAAATATAAGGAATTTTCTTGTTTATCCAGTATTCTATGAATCTATTAAAAACCTTTTCCCGAGCATTTGATTTTATCTCATATTGCCCTTCTATCTTTAATTTGGCGTAGATGTCTTCGTTAATCATGCTCATGAATCGAAAATCAGAGGGAATTCTAAATATTTTTGATTTAAGAATTAACTTATAAGGTCTTTCGTCATTCATTTTGATATAGTTTTCCATTCAAAATAAACGATCTTTTTTAATACAATTTTTTTTTTTATGAAAAGGAAAACATTGAAATATTGAATCGAAAATAAATATTCAATAGATGTACCAGGACTAAGTTATTTCAGGTTACAAAAGAGTTCCATGAATTATATTTTTTATGTATTTATTATATAATATTTATTTAAAAATAAATGGATACATTTATAATAATTGCTTTTTTATAAATATATAATCATATTTTAATAATTGAGAAAATAATCAATATAATATTTGTATTGATTATTTTATTACATTGAAAATATAATTCCCATATATTCAAAAAGTTACTAATATAAAAAAAATAATACCTCTGAAATTTTTTTTTTTGTGATTACTTATAGAAAATTTGAATACATTTTCCTTTTCGAAAGATGCTAAGCCAAGCTCTTAAAATAAACTTGATATTCACATAATATACATCTTCTTATAGAATATGGCTAAATCAAATTTCCAAATGGTAGGGCCAATTTTGCTGTAGCAATTTTTATTCAATTTTTCACTTTTTAAATTGAATATTCATAAAAAATAAATTGAATTTTTCACTTTTTAAATTGAATATTCATAATATACATCTTATTCAATATATAAATTGCCAAAAAAAACTAATGAAGAAAATACATTCAATATGGCACATATTCTTTCTTTTGTAAAACAAAAAATGAAATAAAAAAATAACGTAATAATAAAAACGTATAGTTAACATTTTCACGAATTTTTTTTTAACCAAATAAAAATAATAATTATTCAAGCTTTATCATTTGTGTGCTTGATGGAATAGCATCTCTTCCAATTGAAGTAACACTTGAAGGAATTGATATTTGTGACAGTTGAACGCACTCTGCAAATGCATAATTACCAATTGATGTAACAGAATTTGGTATTTCAACTTCAGATAACTTAGAACATCTTTCAAATGCATGCTCGCCAATAGAAATAACCGAAGAAGGAATTGATATTTGCGTAAGTGAAGAACAGCCTGAAAAAGAAAACTTATTGATTACTTTTATTGAAGTTGGAATAGTAACTTGTCTTAAGGATGAACAACCCGAGAACACAAAACCGCCGAGTGAAGTTACAGATGAAGGAATCGTAATTTCTCTGATTGATGCGCATTTTTCGAAAACAAAATTACCAATTGACGTAACCGATGAAGGAATAGAAATACGTATAAGCGAGGAACAACCACAAAATGCATACTTATCGATTGAGGTTACGGAAGAAGGAATTGCAACCTGAGTTAATGATGAGCATCCATAAAAAGAATGGTCACCAATAGATACCACTGATGAAGAAATTGATACCCGTGAAAGCGAAGAGCAATAATAAAACGAATTTTTACCGATTGACTTTACTGATGAATCAATTTTAATTGAATAAATATTTCTATTGCTTTTGAAAGTATCATCTGTTTCTTTGATTCCAGTTATCAATATCTGTATCTTCATTTTTGATATTCTGGTACTTTTAATGGTCGTTATTATTTCATATGTTTTCTTAAAAGAATCGGATGGATACTTTAGTTCAATTAAAAGGTCGTCAAACTCTGTTAAAAGATTAATGAAATCGGGAGAATTTAATGATTCATTAAAGTACAATATTTCAACTGCATTAGATAGTACATGAATTCCTTTCAATTCTTGATCGCCTTCTTTAATGTTCTCAAATAGATCGTCGATATTTTTTGTTGGTATTTCGATATAACGAACTGCCTCCAATGATTTATTAAATCGTAGTAAATAAAGCAAAAGATTATTCAATTTTCTAAAGCTACGGTTTTCTTGATTTGGTGAATTTGAAATTATTTCTGAAATTACCGATTGCTGGGTTTTCAAAGGAAGCGAATTAAAGTTATTATATGAGCGCGTTTTTTCGGGTTGGGGAGATCTTTTTGTTGCTGTGGCGTTTTCATATTCTTGCGTATTAATCTGATCATCAACTGCTTGATTATTTGTTATTTGCTGCATTTGAGATAATTGCAATCTTATATTTTCGATTTCTTTCTTAATTTTCTCATTTTCTCTCTTTAAATGTATGTTTTCTTTTTTTAATTGTTCATTGTCTTTTTTTAATTGCAAATTGTCTTTTTTTAGAGGCCCTATATCTTTTTCGATAGCTTCTAGCCTTTTTGCAAGCTCTTCTATTGACAAGGGATCATTTGGTTGCTCCATTAATATCCTTTGTATGAAGAAATTTTAAATTAATAAACGTTCTCATCAAAAAAACATATATATCTTTATAAATATATTTACAAAATAAATTTTTTTCGTTAAAATAACAATATTAGATCATTTTAAATATATATTTTTATGAATAATATAGGTTTGAGATATTTTTTTTTTCTTAAAAAAAATTAAAATTTTGAAAGAAAAAATTTCCACTATTATTAACATGGACAATCTTCGCGATAGATTAAGTGTTAGACAAAAATTTACGATCTGAGCAAGTTCAAAGTTATTAGCAAAATTAATTCAGGTGGATTTGGCAATATATACTCAGTTGAAGATAAAACATCAAAAAAACAATATGCAGCTAAAGTTATTAATTGCGACAATAATGCAAGCGGGCAAAGAACAATGATCAATCGAGAAATTGGTATTATGATGCGGTTACAGCATCCAGCCATTATTCAATTTCAAGGATATTCATTACAAGATATTGAAGGTCAAATCAGAGTTACTATCATTATGAACCTCATGAAAAAAGGATCTTTATCCGCAGTTCTTGAAAGGTCTTTCCGATTCAAAATACGATAATACTACACGTCAAAAGATATTAATAGGCATTGCTCGTGGCATGATTTATCTACACAAAAACTATATCATACACCGCGATTTAAAACCAGGAAATATCTTACTCGACGACGATTTCAATCCTCATATTACTGATTTCGGACTTTCGAAGGTCCATGTTACTGGTCGTTCCCAAAATCAAACACAAGCACTAGGCACATCCATTTATATGGCACCAGAAGTAATTGAAGGTACTGGCTACAACTGGAAAGCAGATGTTTATTCATATGGCATTTTAATGTATGAAGTGATAACCGATACGATACCATATCCACTTTTTCAGAACCACAAGATGAGCATTTTTCAATTTAACAACAAAGTTGTTAAGGAAAACTATCGTCCAGAGTTCAAGGGTCCAATCAAAGAAGCCCTCCAAAAGCTGATTGAAGAGTGCTGGTCTCCTGATGTGAATAAACGGCCTACTTTTGAAGCTTAAAGAAGATAACAAAAGGATTGCAACTTTACAAGCAGACGTTGAACTTTTGAAGAAACAAATAGAAAAATTAAGTAAACAAAAAGTTCATGAAGATTCAATTAAACCAAGCAAACCTGTTTCACATCATCGTGCAAACAAGCCTCCTCCTCCTCCTCCTTCTCCTTCTTCTTCGTCTCAAGCATTTCTGTTTGATGGTAATGATAAGAACAGCTTCTGTGGAATCATTCATCATCTGACACTTGATTGCGGAGGAAATGTGCACGATAAAGGAGTCGTTGACGTTACTGCTTCCTCAACATCAGTTGAAAATGATTTTCAACCAAAATATGCTGTCGATCTTGACAAAACTAACATTTTTGCTTCATGCGATTTACCTGATTCATGGCTGATGTATGATTTCAAAAGTAAAAAAGTAAGACCAACTCACTATTCAATTAGATCAAGACACAATGTTAATTGTCATCAACCAAAAAATTGGGTGATTGAAGGTTCAAACACAAACCAAAAAGATGATTGGATAGAATTAGATTCACAAAGTGAAGTTCAATACCTTCATGGATTAAATAAGCAGCACACTTTTGAATTAAAAACTGACAAAAGTTTTCGATATCTAAGGATCAGGCAAAATGGATTAAATACCCGTAATCAACATTATTTTATTTTTTCAGCCCTCGAATTCTTTGGATATTTAATTTAATGTTTTTTTATTTAATATTTTACAGCTTTTAATATTAATATCTATCTATCTTAATAAAATACTTTGCTAATTAAAATTTTTATTTAATTACCTATTGAATCATATAATGCATTAAGTTCAGGCAGATATTTGTTTTTAATTTTTGTTAATTGAGCTTTTTGAGAAGGTGTCAATAAACCGTTTTCAACTGTCGGCTCTTCAAGCTTGATAATGATATGGTTGATTTTTTCAAATCCTCTTAGTTTTCTCTTTTTATATTGCTCAAGTAAAGAAGCAATAATTTCATCTTTGCACGCTTTAGAGTTAGGAATCTCATCCTCAGAAATTCCCTGGCTTTTCCACTTTTCAATCAACTCTTTCTTCGGCCAGCAAATAGCAATTGGCTCGCCATGCAATGAATCAGCATGAATATAAATGAAGTTTATCGCATCGGCCAATGAATAGCATTCAGTCAAAGTTGTCAAAGAAACATATTCGCCTTGACACAGCTTCACTAACTGCTTCACTCTATCGATGATCTTCATCTGCATTGCCTTTGTCACCTGCACAACGTCACCAGTGGCAAACCAACCATCAACCATTGCTTCTGCTGTCAATTCGGGCTGTTTGTAATAACCTTTGAACATGTTGGCTCCTCTTGCAAGAAGCTCTCCGGCTGGCTCTTCGCCTTGTGGATCGTAATTTGGCATGTCTTTCACTCTTCTCAATTTGGCTTCAATCGTGGGACACAAAAGACCAACAGTGTCGGGATAGGCAACCGGCAACTCTTGCACAAAACAAGAAGATGCAAGCTCAGTCAATCCACAACCTTGAAGAATATTCGGAGTAACCGTCGCCGATAGGAATTCAAAAACTTCGGGCATAATTGGTGCACCACCACTGATCATCACTCGAAGCTTGCCACCGAGCGCTTTTCGGAATTTCGAGAACAAAATCCCATCAAGTAACAATGATTGTCCTCTGTTTTCTTTCATGCAGCGAACTTTTTCAGCCATCGCAATTTTGAGAACTTTTTGAACAATACCCGGCAGCTTCTCAATTTGCTGCTTCATGGCATCGGCAACTCTGTTCAGAATTCGCGGAACAGCTGTCATAATTGTCGGTTGAAGGGCCTGGATGTCGTCCATCAGCATTGAAACAGGCCCTCTTGCATATCCAACTCGTCCCCCGTGCGCAAGGACTTCAAGCTCAACCGCTTGGGCATAGATATGAGCTAGCGGGAGGAACGAAAGGTACGTTTCAACAGTCGAACATGAACAGCCAACGCATGTGAGCCCTGTGGCGCCTGCAACGATGTTGGCGCCTGTTAAAACGCAACCTTTTGGTGGTCCCGTTGAGCCTGACGTGTACATAATGAGGGCAATATCATCTGGGTCGGGTTTTTCGATTTCTCCTTCGTATGTTTTGCCTTGATCGAAAACTTCTTTGAATGTAATAACGGGTATTTTAGAATGTTTTTCTTGAGGTTCATCGTTTGAGAAAAGAATCAGTTTTTCTACTTTTTCGCATTTGTCAAGGAGATTTAAAGCGTTTTTGTATTTGAATTCGGATGAAAATAAAAATTTGATATCCGCATGATTAACAATATACTCTGATGCTTCTGCACCAAGAGAGTCGTAAACAGGAACAATTGTTGCACCAATCGAATAAGCACCAAAAGCTGTCATTTGCCACATTATTGAATTATGCGCATAAATTCCGAGTTTATCTCCTTTTTTGACACCTAACGACGCGAGTCCTCGACCAAATTGAATACATCTTTCGTAGGTTTCACGATAACTCATGTATACATAGTCTCCAACTGAACCATCTGGTAATTTTTCTCGTTCTCCTAGGCAATCTGCATCTGGCCATTTTATTGATGATCCTTGCAATACTTCTAAAGGCGTTTTGGCATTTGGCTGCGCGAAAAAGTTTGTAAAAAGTTTTCCCCCATTTTCAACAATTACGTGATTGCTGACATAAGTTGAGGATTCGTTTTCGTTTTCTGGAGGTCGAATTGGAACTACAACTGATTCAACATCAATACTTTGAACATGACCCATTTTTTATCAATTTTGCTTTTAAATACTTTGTGATGTGAGACTACCATCGATGACTCCAATATTAATCAACATTCAATTTTTTATTTGGTTTAATATTCAATTTAGAACTTTTATCAAATAACAAAATTGTTTTGGTTTTACTTAAGATTTATCATATTTTTATTTATTTGAAAATAATAATCAATTATTTTTATTTTATAAAAATATAATAATATATTATTGAATGAAATAATAACATTTTAATTTGTATTAAATTTCAATGCAATTCAACTTATTGTTCTGAAATTTTTACAGTAAGTTAAATTAACTGATACTGCTCTCAATAACCTTATACCAGTTTTGAGAACACCATTCAATATTTCTGAATTTTATATTTTTTTTATTTTTTTGTCATTGAAATCAAATTTTAATTCTGAGGAAGAAAAAAAAAAAAAAAAAAAAAAAAAAAAAAGAAATTCAGAGAACAAAGTTTTTGGGAAACATAGATTTTTAGACGATATGAATATCGTTGTAAAAAAAACAAAAAATACTTTATATATATTGTAATAAAAAATAAAGCATAGGTATTAAACAGCCTAATTACATAATACAATAAATATAAATTATAGAATATTATTAAGTGACCTTCTTTTTGTTACTTTTCTTTCTTCTTTCCTGGGTTCATATGAATAATAGGCAAAAATTTTCAACAAAATAATCTATTGAAATGTTCAGAAAAAAAATATATAGATAGAATAGATAATATCAATGCTATACAATGATATTTATTATTACTATTTAAATAATTATATATTATATTCACTTGAGTTACTATAAATAAAATATTTTAACTAAATTTAATATATTTCATAAAAATAAAATAATTTATGATTTTTCATTCAAAAAAAAAAAAGCTCGAAAAAATGGACGATTGCATTCTTCTGAATGAAATACTTGTTTTAGACGAGTCTGTCTATGAAATTGGAAATCTGTCTATTTTGCTAAAGCTTGATTTAATCAACAGTAGATTCTCTCTTTTTTTTTTTTTTTTTTACAAAATTTTCTCTCAATTTTTTTGAGTATTATTTAATCGTTCATAAAATTTTTTGTGATTGACGCGGAATCTTCTATCATCATTATTTTTTTGGCTTCAATTAGTTGAAAACAAATTGATATAGAGGACTGAAGGATTGAAATCCCTCCAACATTTGTTATTTTACACTATTGACTATTATTCGTATAATGAACGTTTTTCAAATTGAAATTCACCATCAAAAAGAAATTTACTCAATGATTTTGCTCAATAATAATGAAATATATGAAACATTTAAACAATTATTTACATATATTTCGATATTGGAAATAATTTATTTGTTTTTTATTGCTCAGCTATTTGATTTTTATATTCCAAAAAACTAAAAAACTTTGAAAATACAATCCTATTAACATTACTAACGAAGAAAATATAATAAAGCATTCTAAACTTTACTCTATTCGGCATGACGAAGCTCAAAACCAATACATATACATATATATTAAATCAAACATTTCGATTAGTTTTTTATTCTAGTTTCAGATCTTTTTTTTTTTTTTTTTTTTATGAAATAATGACTATTAAAAGAAGCAATAGGTTTTAATTGCAAATCTAATTAAAAAACAATTACAATTAAATGCTTTTTATCTACATTGGAAAAAGATTATGATTTCATATTACCGTAATTACCAATATTCCCCAGATTTCTAGTAATTTTTATTAATCCTTCATTATATTTTACATTCATTACTTTATTAAACAAATATTTTTATTAATCGTTTGAGATATTGTAAAAACTTTTTTTCAATATGTAGACGATTAAAATGCAAATAAAATTTTGAATAATTGAGATATAAACTGTTTATAATATTTTTCTTCTGAATATTTTTGATTTTGATTATCTTTTAATAATAAAGAGTTACTATAGAAATAAATAATATACCAAATAATAGAATACAATTGACTAATATATATAATATTTGCTTTCATAGTTATTTTATGTATTTTCATTATATTTAAAAAAGGTTTAAAAATTCAAATTTACAAATTTTTTAGTTGATTCAATGAAAACACTCAAAATTTCAAAAAAGAAATAGAATCTAATTCAGGATTATATATATGAGTTCGAATTATAAAGATAGCGGAGGGGCGAAACCTAACGCAATCAACAAAAACAACTCAAAAAACACGAAAACAAACAATTTTGAAACTCAAAAAACAAATAATTCAGTAATTGATCAAATTGGTAATGGAGATGACAGTACCTCAAGCGAAGTCGAACCATTTAACCGCTCAAATGACTCAAGTTACGATAATTTAGCGATAGATACTACACCGTTAACTCGAGACGCTCAAAAATCGTTAAAAAATATTAACGAGATCAACAAATCGAACTTTGACAAAGAAAATTCAAACTCATCTGATATTTCAGCCCAAGGCAATGGCAATTCCGATTTTAGCGATGACCCAAATAATAAATCAAATATATATTCTCAAGTTGAAGTTTTACAAAACACGCTAAAGCAAACAGAAGAAGTTAACAAATCACTTTCTGATTGCCTTTCTTCACTAAAAGATCATATGAATAGATCTCGATTAATGATTAATAATAGTCCCATTAATAATTATGAAGATAGTAGTGACTCTAGCAACAAAAAACAGTTTAAAATTCGTGGAAGTGATAATAAATTTATAACGGCATCAGATTCAGAAGAAATGGAACTTTTACGATACAAAATTCCATCATCATTAAGTAATGACGATGAAACATTATCAAACGAGCTACAAAGACAAAAAAGCGAAATAGAAATGAAAGATAAAGAGATAGAAATCTTAAAAGAAAAGATAGATATCATCAGCAAATCGTTTGAAGAAGTAAAACAATCAAAATCCGAAATTTCAAGCGACGATCAAAATGAATTCAATTCATTAATACAAGAAAAAAATCAATTAATAGACGAAAAGAACCAATTATCAAACCAACTAAAAGACACAGAGATCCAACTATTGGAAGCAAATAACAAAAATAACGAACTTCAACTGAAAATCACTTCACTTGAAAATCAACTTTTTGAGAGTAATTCAAAATTCAAAGAGGAGGAAGAAGTTCTCAAAAAGAAGATAAAAGGACTTTTAACCGTCAAAGAAACAAATGAAAAACAGGCAGACCAATTGGCAACACAAATGTCAGCCATTCAAAAAGAGAAAGATGAAATCAACACAAACATGAATGAAAAGCTGAAAGAACTCGAAAAAGAAAACCAACTTTTAGCTGAAAATAACGACCAATTAAACGAACAAATGAGGATCATGTCAAAATACCAAAGAGAAGGAAGCGGAAATTCAGATGAATTGAAAAAGTTGGAAGCTTTGTATCGTCAATCACAAGGTCAAATTGAAGAATTGAAAAATCAACTCAAAACGAAGAAAATCAACAATGACAAACTGATTTCCTCACTGAAAATTCTCAAAGAAAAATTTGACATTTTAAAGAAAGAAAAAGTGGAGCTAACAAAGCAAGTCAGTTCATTCAAAGACATTCAAACACAGCTCTCTCAAAAAGATAAAATTGAATCACAATTGAAAATTGAATTGGCTCAATTAAAGACGTTAAATATTAACCTTGAAAAAGAGAAGGCCAGCACGACCAAATCTATCGTCGAGTTGCAGGCGAAGAACACTGAATTAAAGAGCAAAAACAGCCAGATTCAGCAAAGATTGGCCTTGATTGACGAAGAGAACAAAGAACACATGTCAACAATTGAAGATTTACGGTTAAACGTACAAAAATTAAGGAATGCAAACACAGCTTTGTCAACTACAATTTCTGACGTTAACCGTTCACCTGACAAATTACAAGCAGTCTTTCAAAAAGTGAACGAATTGCAACAGAAAAATGAAGAGCTTTCAATAAGCATTGAAAGTTTTCAGAACGATTCTGAAGGTACTCTCAAAAAGTCGGATGTTGTAATTGAAGAGAAGCAGATCAAAATAGCCGAGCTTGCTGCCCTTTTGGAGAAGTCACAGAAAGAGAAAAAAGACCTCGAAGAACAAAACTTGAATTTAAGTTCGAAATTGTCAAAGATGTGCGACACGATCGCTTCTTTGCAGGACCAAATCTCAGATCATCAGAACCTTCAGCAGCAGAAGGAAGAGCTTCTTCAAAAGAACAAGAAAGTGACAACTGAATTGATGCAAATGAAAGAAGTGAAAGACAACCTCGCTCTATTTCAGTTGGATAAATCAAAGCTGTTTGACTCTCTGTCTGACGTTGGCTCAATCATCAATTCCAACGATAAAGTTGAGTCAATTAGCGATGCTGTTTCGATGATAAACTTGCTGAAAGAAGACGACAAGAGAAAGACAAACGAACTGAATCAAATGAAGAAATTGATGACAAATAAAAATGAAGATTTGAAAGCTGAAATGACTTCTTTGAATTCATTGAATCAAAGCCTTGAAAATGACTTGCATAAAGAAAGACAAAAAAGTGACATTTTAAACGACCAACTTGAAGAGACAAAGCATAAACTAGAAGACACGAAGCACAAATATGAAGAAATTAAGTCAAAATCGGAAGAAATGCAGACAAAGTATAGGTTTGAACTGCAAAAAGAAAAGGAAAAAAGTGACAAGTTATCAAATGAACTTGATGAAGTGAACCACAAATTTAATGACGTTAAAACAAAGGCAGATGAAATGCAGACAAGAACTAAAAACGAATTACTGAAAGAAAAAGAAAAAAGTGACAAGTTAAATAACGAACTTGAAGAGATTAAGAGCAAATTCAATGAGATTAAATCTCAGTCAGATGAATCACAATCAAAATACAGAATTGAATTACAAATTGAAAAGGAAAAAAGTGGCAAATTAAGTAACGAACTTGAAGAAGTTAAGAATAAATTTGAGAGCATTAAAACAAAATCAGACGAGTTGGAATTGAAACATAAAAATGAGCTTCAAACAGAAAAAGAAAAAAGTGACAAATTAAATAACGAACTTGAAGAAACAAAGAAAAAGTTTGACGAAATGAAGTCAAAATTCATCGAAACAGAAAAAAGTTATAAAAATGAAAAAGAAGAATTGATGAGTAAGTTTAATGCACTCTCTGAATTGTCATTGAAATTAAAGATAACAAACGAGCAGTTGAGGAAGAATAATAGTGAAAATATCGACGAAATCAGTTCTGCTCAAATCAAAGAAAAAGCAGCGCAACTTGAATTGGACCAACTTAAAGCAGAGACCGAAAACCGACACAAGAAAGAAATTGAAGATTTGAAGTCACAAATCAAAGAACTTGAAGATCAAAACAACAAAGAAAAGAATGATTTCAAGCAACAAATAGGTAAGCTAAAAGGTGACAATGAAGAAATGAAAGAAAAAGTTAACTTTCTTTCAAATAAAGAAAAAGAATTGTTAAGTCAAATTAAAGAGAAAGAAACGGTTTTGACACAGTTAGAAAATTCAATTAAAGATAAAGAAAATATAATCAATGAAGATTCAAAGAAGAATGAAAAAATTTCTTCAGAACTGAATGAGAAACAGAAAAAGAACAAAGAATTGAATGACAAATTGAATGAAAAAGATGATTTCATTAAAGAACTTCAAGAACAAATTAAAAACGGAAATGATAAGATTGATGAATTAAATGACCAAATAAGTAAACAACAAACTGAAAGTTTAGAATCACTTAGAAAGAAATCAAAAGAACATTTGGAAGACAAAAACAAATTGCAAGAAGAAATCATCAAAAAGAATGAAAAAATTCATCAGCTTCAGAAACAAATAAACGAGTTACAAACACAGAATGAAGCCAATAATAACGATATAATTCAACAACAAACACAAAGCATTGATGAGCTTTCTGAAACAATTCGAAAATTGCAAATTAAGATTGAATCAATGAAGAAGCAAAACTCTGAATTGAACTCAAAAATATTGGAAATCGAAAGCACTAATCGGAGGCAAAAAGATGTCGATAAAAAAGAATTCGACAGGAAAGAAAACGATTTACTTCAAAAGAACAAACAACTTAAGTCACAGATTGATAATATTGATATTGAAAATAACTCCTTGAAAGAACAACTTCAATCAGCACAACAAAAAGTTTCTTCACTTTCTGCTGAAAACACAATTCTTGAACAAAAGAATTCAAAGTTAATCATGGAAAACAAGAACGAGATCGGAAAGAATTCTGATTTGTTATCATCAATGAATGCCATGAAATCTTCTTTCGAAGTCTTGAAGACACAAAATGATGAAAACGAACAAGAAATTTTAAGGAATAAAAACTTAATTGACTCGTTAAAAGCAGAAATTTCAGAGAAGACGAAACAATTTGAAAAAACGATTGAAAATTATGACGATGAAAATTCAAAAATCAAAGAAGAAAATCGTCAGTTGAAATCACAAATAACTCGTCTTACAATGACATCTAAGAAGTACGAAAAAGACAAGAAAAAACTGACAAATTATGAAATCAAAAATGAAACTCTTGAAACAGACAATCAAAGATTAATTGAAGAAAACGGTTATTATCAAGAATTGAACAAATCATTAAATTCACAACTTAAAAAGATGAAAGAATTAATCAGTGAGTCAAAAAGAATTCAAGACTTCTCAATTTTGAAGGATGAAAATTCTGAACTTAAGAAAAAATTGAATGATATAACGTCCAATAACTTGTTAATTGAAAAAGAACATGATCGTGCAAATAATGACTTACTTGAACTTCAAACAAAGTTCGAATTATTAAAGCATGAAAATGAAACATTGAAGCACACATCGGCCAAATATCGAAATGAATACATCGCTCAAATTGACGAATTGAATAACAAAAACGCATTTCTCACTTTTTCAAAGGAAGAAATGCGACAAAAATTCGAGCAAAAAGAAAGAAGCATTCAAAGTCTTGCTAAAGAAAACGAAGTATTGAGTAGTGAGAATTACTTCGTTAAAAATCAAATCAAGAAATTTGAAAAAGACTTCTTGGAATACAAGCAAGAAAAAGACAACGAAGATCACGTGACACATGCGAAAATCGAACAACTTAAGAACGAAAACAAGAAACTCGAAGATACCATTCTTAAATTGAGATTGGAGTTGGATACACAGCAAAATAAATCAAATAGCTTAGAGAAAGAAAATCAAAGATTTGAACACACATTGAAACATTTGAATAAAGAAAATAAACAATTGAAAAATTCATTGAGTAGTAGTCAATCTGGAAGCTCAAGTCCAAAGAAAAAATCTCGTTCAAGAAGTGTTTCTAATAGTAAAAATAATTCTTCTTCTTCTTCAGTTCAGTTGAATCAAAATAAAATCGATGACCTTGAAAATGAAATTGAAAGGCTCAAAGACCAAATACAAACAGAAAAAGCGAAAAATGCAGAATTGGAGAAACAAAATTCAAACAATGAAATGAAGAAAGTTATCGAAAACCAACAAAATGAAATCAAAAAATTGAAAGAAATTCAAAATGAATTTGAACTTTTTAAATCAACATTCAATATCGATTCATTACAGTCCACTTCATCGTCTTCTCCGTCATTGAACAACTTGTTAGGAACACTTCAGATAGAAAATTCTAAAATGAAGAGCGAAATGGAACTGATGAGAAACAATGCAAACTTGCTGAATGATAAAATAAAGTCACTCAAAGAAAAGAAGAAAAGCATTGAAAAAGAGAACGAAAAATTGAATGAAAAAGTGAAATTAATTGAATCAGAAAAAACTAAAAGAGACAAAAAAATCGCATCCCTTCAACAAAAGAATCAAAGCTTCAATAAAGACCTTGAAGAGAAATTGAAACAGGCCGAGAAAGAAAAAGAAAAATTGAAAGAAGACGTTAAAAATCTTCATACAAAAATTGAAAGCAAAATTTTGAATTCAAATGAAGTTCAGAATAAATCAAATGGACCAGAAATTGACCATCTTAAACAGCAAATAAATCAACTTGAAATGAAAGTTAAAGAACTCAACAAAGCTAAATTAGAGAATGCCAAATTGCAGAAAGAAAACGAAGAATTCAAAGAAATTCTCTCAAATTCAAAGAAGGATTCAAATTTGAATAACAATTCAAATTTGAGTCAAACCGAAATTGAATATTTAATTATACAGAACAAGACAATGAAATCTGCTTTTCTTACTCATTTTAGATTGATCATCCAGAACATAAACATGTATGTTTCTAAGCAATTTTCTCGCTTTTCTTCTCAAATATTGGGATTGACCACTCAATTGACCTATCTTCAGAATAAATTGAAATATAAACCGTTACTGAATAGTTCACATTCGGCTGCTTCTTATTCTGCATCGAATTTGATGATCCAGAAAGAAATTTATCGAGGACTCAGAATTTTGAATATCGTTGCACCGCCGCCAAATTTGTCGTTGAGCAATTTGACGAAGTTCTTGGTAGACTCGCTGAAGCCACAACCAATTTTACGTCTACAGAGAAGAATTGGCGATATTATTATTAATCCTGCCTCAGCTCAAGAGAACTACCTCCAGTCATACCAAATTTTTGTTGATTCAGATGAAGATGAAGAAATAAGTTCGTCACTGATTGACAAACAATCAACAGATTCAGCAATTTCTTTGTTGAAGAAAGCTTAAAGCTTAACCATTGAAAAAAATTGTTTAAGTTAATAATGTTAATAAAATTTATTTATAAAATATTTTAATTTTTTTTTTTTTTATTTGAAAGGATAAGAAATCATATTTTTTTTAGAGTACAATCACTGAAAATATCAATTCTTTCTGGCTTTGCAGATGAATGAATCTGTTAATATAGGTTTGACCTCCAATTGTCTCTACGGATGAGGAACTGGTTATTTGCGGGAATGAGGTGCAAAAACTGAAAGCATTTCTCCTCATGCAAAAAAACTGCAAGTTCAGATGATTCAATCATGACTGAATCATTACTTGAATGAGAGAAGGTCAAAAAGTGAAAGTTGAATCTTACATTAAGGAAACAAATGAATAAATCATTATTTCAACAGGTGAAATAAATTTCTTAAATGCACCACCCTTAATTGAGATCACGAAATTTTTCGTGCTCACTTTATCTTTTTGATTCTTATTTTTCATGAATTTTTCTCTGGACCTTCATACCACCTAATCAGCATCAAGCAAAGTCGAGGATAGGAATTTTTATAAATGCCTCTTAATTTTCATTAACGGTGGTGCATTTAAGGAATTTTTTAGGAATTGATATTTGGACTAGTCTAGAACAATTATTAAAATGAATGAATTTTGGAAGTCCTGACAGATGGACGAGTATATTTCAGAGAAATTATAAATAATTTTTATTTAGTCAATAAATAAAAAATGCTAAAAAAATTTGAATGAATTTTTTAAGTCCTCAGGTCAATGTACTTTAACAAGTCTACTTTTTGGCTTTGATTCATCAATAAAATAGAAAGTTTAAGAACTTTTCAAAAGAAATTAAATTATATAAAAAAATAGGTACTACTTAACCAAAAGAGACTTTTTGTAAGGGTATTCAAAAATTGAAAGAAAATATTTTTTTCTCTCAGTTATTTTTATTTTTATTTTTGAGAAAATTAAAAAATAAAATTATTTTTAATCTTTTTATATTTTTACATAATTTTTACCGAGGCTACATACCGCCTAGCGGGCGTCGAGCGAAGCCGAGACCCCGTGGCTGGCGGTAAGAATCGGTAAAAATTATGTACCATAAAAAGATTTAAAAATATTTTTATTTTTTTATATTTTCTCAGATAAATCATTTAGAAAATTAGATAAGTCCAATTATAAATGATTTATATAAAAAAGAAGAATGTATTAATGATTTTTGGAATCCAAAATTGAATGAAAATTTAGGGAAAAGAGCGAGTAAAAAATGCTACCAAGATTTTAAAAGATAAGAAATTGTATTGAATTTCAAATTTTCTTGAAAAATCATGTTGTTGTTCTGCTTAATAATATATTTCAAATAATCAGAGATATATTTAAATTTATTTTAATGATAATATAAATTATTATTTGCTTAAAGCAAGTTGCTTTGCTTTGAATTGTTTAATAAATCTTGAATACTATGTACTTAAAATTATAGAAAGATCAAATACATGATTTTATTTGAAAGAATAAGGAAGTATATCTTGTATTAAAGGACATCCTTCAAAAATACCATATCCTTCAGGCTTCACTGAATAAGGAATCGTTATTTTGGCGAGCATGGTGCAATTTTGAAAAGCACATCCTTTAATTGATTTTACAGATGAAGGGATTTCTATTTGAGTGAGTGAAGCACAATGACTGAAAGCGTTTTCTCTAATTAATGTTACTGAAGATGGAATTGTCACTTGCATGAGAGAAGTGCAATTCTTGAAAGTGGAATCGTAAACTGTGGTTACAGATGAAGGAATCGTTATTTGAAGCAGTGAGTAGCAATCCTCGAATGCACTACTCCAAATTGAGGTTACAGATGATGGAATATTTATTTGCGCGAGTGATGTGCAAAGACGAAAAGCATTAGATCCAATTGATGTCACAGAAGGCGGAATTGTTACTTCAGCGAGTGAGCTGCATTCATAGAAAGTACCACTTTCAATAGAAGTGACTGAAGATGGAATTATTATTTGTGTAAGTGAAGTACATCTAGAGAAAGTACCACTTTCAATAGAAGTTACAGAAGGTGGAATCATTATTTGTATTAGCGAGGTGCATTCAGAGAAAGTAGAACATCCAATTGACGTAACAGAAGATTGAATCGTTACTTGGCTAAGTGAAGAACAAAAATAGAAAGCACTTCCCCCAATTGATGTCACAGATTTTGGAATTATTATTTGCTTGAGTGAAGAACACCGATAGAAAGCATATTTTCCAATTGATGTTACAGAAGATGGGATTGTTATTTGAACTAGCGAAGAACATTCATAAAAAGCACTCTCACCAATTGATGTCACAGATGATGGAATATTTATTTGTGTGAGAAAACAGCAATGATCAAAAGCATGATCTTCAATCGAAGTAACAGAAGATGGAATTGATATTTGAGAAAGTCTAGAACAATTATAAAATCGATATTTGTTAATGCTTGTAATATTGCTATTTAGTTTAGAAATAAGTGTATTCAAAATATTGTTGAAAACATTTTCGTCAAGTTCATGATATTGAATATTTATTGAAAAATAATTATTTTCTTGAGTATCATTTTGATAAAAGATTTTGAACATAATATTAACTTTGTTTGTTAAATTTGGTGATGATTTTTTAGTATCAAAAATTGTTTGTGCTATTGAATTAAAAGATTTTGATTGATAATCGAGTTCAATTGAGAAATATTCATAATTTTTAACTAAATTCACAAACATTGTATGCAAATCATTATGATTACATAAATATTCAACATCATCGACAGATAAAGATGGATGATCAATATTATCTAAAACAAATTTGATTTCTGAATCAAAATCACCATTTTCAGTGGAATTTGTTTGTTTTTGATTAAATAAACAAGAATAAATATCATGAATACATAATATTCTTTGAATCATTTTATTGTTTTTATATTGAATTGAAATATCTTTGCATTTATCTTTTTCTTTTTCTTTTTCTTTTCCTTTTGAAATGATAGATTTGAAGAATTCTTTTCTTGTTGTTTCGTCGAGTTCTTTGATTTCACAATTGTTCATCAAAAAGCAAAGAATTCGTTCAATATTAATAATATTATGATGATTAATAATTTTTTTATTTTCTTCTTTCATTCGTTCATTCTCTTTTTGAAGAATTTCGAGTTGTTTCTTGTTTTCTTCTTTGATCTGTTCAAATTCATTATTCATTCGATTCATTCGTTCTTCATATCTTCTTTCAATTTCTTCAATTCGTTTTTTTTCTTCTTCCTTAATTTCTATCAATTCTTTCTTTTGCTTTTCAAATTCTTTCTTCATATCTTCAAATAAATATTTGATTTCTTCTTTCTGTTTATTCATTTCACTCGTTACTTCAGTCGTCGTTTTAAGAAGTGTCGAATTTATCATGTTGAAATCAAATTGATCTGAATAATCTTTGAGGAGACGATTCATAACTGAAATGTTTTCTTTATGGAAATCAATGTTGTTGAATAAAATTGATGCATCTTTCCCATATTTATCAATCGCTTTGAATAAAAAATTGATGATTTTTTGGCTTTGATTTGTTTGATTATTTTCATAATAATTATGAATGATTCGATATAAAACAGGAATTGGAAGTGACAACATCTCTTCTTCTTTTCCTCCTTCCTCTTCTTCAATATATTTACAAATGTTTTTTGAAATGATTTTTTCTTCATTATTTGTATCAATCTCATTCATTCCATTCACTTTGTTTTCTGTAATTTTTTTCATTCGAATTTTGAATAAAAGTGTTTGAAAAACAAGTTCTTCTGAATGTTCTTCAATATATTCATTGGTGATATTCGTCAGTGATGGATAGTCATATTTGATTGATAAATAATTCAGATGAATGACTGACGAATTGTTGACTTGAAATGGTTTATTTGAACAACTTAATATAAATGTTTCAATCGTTTCTTCGTGAATATCTAATACTGATTCATCATCATTCAAGAGTTGAATTAATTCAATATTTTCATATTTATTTTTATTTTTATAAAAATAATTTGAATTCATCACGAGAACATCGAAATTGATGATATATTTCTTCCCTTTATAAACGAAATACTTATTATTTTGTATTGTTGTATTTTTAATACAAAATATTTTTCCTTTTTGGCTTTGACTCATCAATAATAAAAAAATAGAAAGTTTAAGAACTTTTCAAAAGAAATTGAATTATATAAAATAATTAATTCTTATTTATCTCATAAATTTATTCTAGATAACCAAATAATTAATATTTTTTAATTAATATAATAACATTTTATTGTAAATTATATATAATAATATAAATATACAAATGAAAATATATAGTTATTGCATCAATAATTATATATAAAATTTGAAAATAAAATTTTCATTTTGAGAAGAAATTGTTAATCCAATAAATTTGAGGGAAAAAATAAAAAGATTTTAAAAGATAAGAAAATATACATAATTTCAAATTTTCTTGAAAAATCATGATGTTGTTCTGCTCAAAAATATATTTCAAATAATCAGAGATATATTTAAATTACTTGTTTTGCTTTTATACTTGTATAAATAAATGTCTATCAATTTTAATCTGAAATCTAATGAAAAATAAATCAAATTAATCGATCAAAAATCATTTAATGAAAAAATAAACATTATTTAAATCAAAATTGAAAAAAATTTTATTTGAATTAAAATTAATAAGTAATTACTTTTGTCTGAAAGATGAAGGAAGCATATCTTGTATTAAAGGACAATCATAGAAAATATAACGGCCTTTTGGTCTCACCGATGAGGGAATCGTTATTTTTGAGAGCATACAGCAATGTTCAAATGCTTCTTCTTCGATTGACTCTACAGATGATGGAATTGTCACTTGTTTGAGAGAGATGCAATTTGAGAAAGTAGATTCTTTAATTATGGACAAGGATGAAGGGATTGTTATTTCAACGAGGGAATAACATTCTTTAAAAGCTCTCCGTCCAATTGAAGTCACAGATGAAGGAATTGTTATTTGCTTGAGAGAAGTGCATTGATGAAAAGCTTCATCTCCGATTGAGGTCACAGAAGATGGAATTGTTACTTGTATGAGGGAGGTGCAATACCTGAAAGAACATTTGCTAATTGAAGTCACAGATGAAGGAATCCTTATTTCAACAAGTGAGTAGCATTTTTCAAATACACTCTGATCAATTAAAGACACAGATGATGGAATTGTTATTTGTGCCAGTGAGATGCATTCATTAAATGTGCTACTCCCAATTGAAGTCACAGATGATGGAATTATTACTTGTGCGATGGATTTGCAATGATAAAAAGCACTGTATCCAATTCTGGTCACTGAAGATGGAATCATTACTTGTGTGAGTGAGGTGCATTCGTCTAAGGAACCACTTTCAATTGATGTTACAGAAGATGGAAATTCTATTTGAGTAATCGATGTACAATGAGAGAAAACATATTCTCCAATTGATGTTACAGAAGTCGGAATTATTATTTGTTTGAGTGAGGTACATTGATAGAAAGCATATTTTCCAATTGATTTCACAGAAGATGGAATCGTTATTTGCACTAGCGAAGAACAATACTGGAAAGCCCTCTCTCCAATAAAAAAGGTTAATAAAAGAAGAAGAATTATTAGAATTCTAAACAACTTTTTAGCCAGTATCTTTTTATTTATTTTAAGAAAATAAATAAAATAAAAAAAAAAAAAAAAAAAGATTTAAAATTAACATTGTAAAAGTTTAAATATGATTCAATTGAAATATTGAATTCATTGTTTGGTGATTTGTTCCTATTTTAAGAACTTGTTCACAAAATGGAATGTATTTTTTTTTTTTTTTTTTTTTTTTTTTTTTTTTTTTTTTTTTTTTTTTTTGTCTTAGAACACGTGATCTATGTCATGCATGCAGTTTCTTAAACATTTGTGAAAAAATATCGTCCTGGAAGGATTTCATTAAAATTGCTCATATCGCTCCTCCCAATGAAAATATTGTTGGAAGAATATATGTTAATGTTTTGAGTGTCTGATTTACTTTCTTTTTATATTTTTGACATGTAATTCATATTTTTATTATTGTCAAGATCTGGTGATTCAAATGCGATACTTTGAATTCCTGATAATGATGAAAATCCTTTAAATATACTGCCACTGATTGAATGGCCAACCATGAATATTGATTCACTTGTGAAGTTCAGTTGCTTTAAAATATTTTCAAGTATTTTAATTTCATGTTTTGATGTGACATCAAAATAAAACAGATGCTGATTAAACTATTCAATTTTGTGAAAAACATGTTTCTTGGTGCGTCAAAAAATGAATACAAAGGCAAGAAATTTTCTAAAATGCTTGGAGCGAATTTTTGACAGATTGTTTGAATATAAAGCCCAAATCCCCATTTATCTTCATATGAGCCACCTACAATGTAATTCGTGCCTGACCAAAATTCTCCTTCTTCTGTTATAAATGATGGTTCAATTATCATATTTTCATCAACATTAATTTGATATCTTTCAAATCCTTTAATGTCAGAATAATCATCTTTGTTTTTATATTCAATTGACCAATAAGATTGAGTGAATTCATTCCATTCTGTTTCACATTCCTTTTCTCCTTCTTCTTCCTTTATTTATATAATTATCTCTGTCAATTATTTCATTCTCTTGTTTATTTTCTTCTAAACCTTGATTCTTTCGTTTTTGTATAATTTCTATCTTTTTTTCATTGAAATTGATAATAAAAACTTGCATTCATGATAAATCGAAATATAAGGAAGCTCAAAAATAATTGACAATGTCATAAAAATTTAAGGCGCCATTATATAAAATATTAGAATTATAAAAACAAGAAAAACGCCTTCAAAAAACGAAATATCAATTATTAACTTTGAATATTTGTTAACTCGATTTATATAATTGAAATTTTTCTCTAGAGATTTTTTATAAAAAAGAAGATTAAAAATATTTTTTTGTAAAATCGGCAAGATCTAAATAAACCTTTTATACTAGAAATGTAATCGCTGACACTGTAATAGAAAAGTAGAAATAACACAAAAAATAATCCAAAATCAGAAATATTTGCCAAAATAGATATAATTGCATTGATTGTTGTCTTATTGAATAAAGAAATCCATTCATAGAAAATTAAATTGAGTGTTAAATGTGAAATTCCTGAAAATGCAAAATAATAAATAATATTTTTCTTCGATCGATCTAATTGATTATCTCCAAATTTTAAGCAGCAAGACAAAGATGGAGGGTTTGAAAACATGGAAAAATTTTGTCTAGTCATCAAAACTATCAGTGATGAACACCACCGTGATACATATTTCTTCTTCATTAAAAATTGAAAGAAATATAGGAATTAAATTGAATCACCAATTCAAAAAATTAATTTTGACAGAATTGAAATAATAAAATTGCTATAAAATGCTAAAAGAAGATGTTCATCAGGATGTCAATGACACTAAACAAATAAGTCGATCTATTATCGCTGACAAACAAATTCAAAAATATATTTCCGACAAAAAGGAACTTTATAATAATTTTATAATATTTTTAGATTCTTATGACAATGAGAACAATTTCGCAAAACTCGTTGAAATTATAAATAAACAAACATATGATCATCAAAAGTTCATACAATTCCTCCAATTAATTAATAATATTTCAATATATCATTATCATCCTGATTTTTTCCAAAAAATTTTCCAAATCATAGAATATTACAAAGATAAAATCAAGCAGACATTTTCAAATGTAGAAATTTTTGATATATTTCAAAACAGCAAAAAAAATCTCCTTTTTCTTTTTGAAAATCAAATAATCAGTTTTGATGAAGCCATTTATCATAAAATTATTTCAAAAAGTGACAGAGGCATATACGGTTATGGTCACTTTTTCTATCTAGAAATTAAAAAATTCGCTAATAAAGAAATCACCGAACTTTTTGAAAATGACCTTTTAAAATTGAATCCAAAAATTTTTGAGGAATTTGACCAAAACCGTCATAAAGGCGAAAATGATTCTTACATTTGTTCTTTGATTCGCAATGACTCAGTTAAAGAATTTGTATCATATGTTAACAGAACAAATCTTTCATTAAAGAGTGAAGTCAAGTTTTCAATTTTTGAGACTCATCAATTCTTGATTGAAAACAACCCAACTCTAATTGAATATTCTGTTTTTTTTGCTTCATTTAAAATTTTTAATTACTTAAGTACGAAAGTTGAAATGAATCCATCTTTGTGGCTTTATGCAATACATTCAAAAAATATAAGAATGATTCATCTACTTGAATCACATTGTGTTATGCCTCCTAACAATGATTTTGAAATCTGTTTGATTGAATCAATAAAATGTCATCATAATGAAATCTTTGATTATATAGAAAACAACTTGATACAGCATACAGAAGAAGAAAAAAGAAGTGATGAATTATTCACTAGTGTTTTTCAGTATCAGAACTACGAAAAATTTGTTTCAAACATTGAAAATGATGATGATTTTTTCTTCTCATCTTTTTATATTGATGATACGTTGGTAAAACTTTTCATTGAAAAGAAAGAAGAAGATATTAAAGAGTCTATAATAGCAAATGATTATACAATACAAAAAGCAGCTGAAGAAAATGAAATTAAAGTCATGTATTATTTATTGATGAATGAAAATAGTATTCAATCTAATTTTTTCGAAAAAAACGATAAAATAAAGAGAATAGTCATACCTCATTCAGTAACAGTAATTGAAGATTCTGCATTCAAAGAATGTTCATCATTGGCACAAATATCGATTCCTTCTTCTGTTACCTCAATTGGAAGGCATGCTTTTAAAAAGTGTTCGTCATTGACACACATCATAATTCCTTCATCAGTAACAGTGATTGAAGATTTTACATTTAATGAATGTATATCATTGAAGCAAATCATAATTCCTTCTTCAATAACTTCAATTAATAATTGTGCTTTTAGTAAATGCGTATTATTGAGACATATCATGATTCCTTTTTCTGTAACTTCAATTGGAATGGCTTCTTTCGAAGGATGTCGATCATTGGTAGAAATAAATCTCCCACCTTTTTTAACTTCAATTGAGAATTTAACTTTTAGTGTTTGCATATCGTTGAATCATATTGTGATTCCTTTTTCAGTGACTTCAATTAAAAAAAGTTCTTTCCTTGGATGCCATTCTTTGAAACAAATAATAATTCCTTCGTCTGTAACATCTATTGATGAAAGCGCATTTACTTATTGCATGGCATTGAAGCAAGTTACAATTCCTTCTTCTGTAACTTTAATTGGAGATGATGCTTTTCATTCTTGTCAATCATTAGCACAGGTATTTATTCCTTCTTCTGTAATTGATTTCGGCAACTGTGTTTTCATTGATTGTATAAGTCTGGTACAAATCGAATTTGAAAATCCTTCATCAATACGATCGATTAATTATAATACTTTTTCATATTGTATTTCATTAAAACAAATTATAATTCCTTCTTCTGTGCACATCATTGGATGTGGAGCGTTCAGTGAATGTTTTTCGTTGACTCAAGTAACATTTGAAGATCCATCTTCTGTAAATTCAATTGAAGCAAATGCATTTGATCAATGTAAAGCATTGACAGCAATATCTATTCCTTCTTCTGTAACGACGATCAAAGGAGAGGCTTTTAAAGGATGTCTGGCATTGCAACAAATATCGATTCCTTCATCAGTTACATCTTTTGGTAATTTTATATTTAATGGTGTTAGTTCGCTTGTTATTTCTGGTAGTATTAACAAAATACCAAGAAGATTATTTAGGCGGAATCAATCGTTGACACAAATTACAATTCCATCATCAATAACAATAATTGAAGATCATGTTTTTGAACTATGTACATCATTAAAAAAAATAATATTTGAATCACCTTCTTCTTTAACTATTATTGGACACAATGCATTTGATGGATGTAATTTGTTGAAAGACATAATAATTCCTTCTTCTGTAAAAAATATTGAATCTTGTTCTTTTTCTAATTGTTCATCATTAACACAAATGGAAATACCTCCTTGTGTTACTGATATTGAAAATAATACTTTCATTGGATGCACATCATTGACACAAATAACGATTCCTCCTTCTGTAACTTCAATTAAAAATAGCGCATTCTCTAATTGTTCATCCTTGAAACAAGTTGTGATTCCATCTTCTGTAACTTTGATTGGTAATAATGCATTCAGTTGCTGTTCTTCATTGGAACAAATAGCAATTCCTTCGTCAGTTACTTCAATTGGAAGTTGTGTGTTCAATTTTTGTTCATCATTGACACAAATAACTTTTGAAAGTCCTTCATCCATTCAATTGATTGAAAAAGGCTCTTTTAATGCTTGCACATCGTTGGCACATATAGACATTCCTCCTTCTGTAACATCTATTGGAGATTATGCATTTGATGGATGTTCTTTATTAGCACAAGTAACAATCTCTTCTTCTGTTATTTCAATTGGAAATTATGCTTTCTCTGCATGCACATCATTGACGAATATCGACATTCCTTCTTCTGTGACTTCTATTGGAGATTATGCATTTGATGGATGTTCTTTGTTGGATAATATAACTATCCCTCCTTCTGTAATTTCAATTGGTCATTACTCATTCAATAATTGTTCATCATTGGCGAAAATAACAATGCCTTCTTCAGTAAAGCATTTTTATAAAGATGCTTTTCCACCAAACACAGAAATCATTGTAGAAGGATTGTTAAATAAAATTAAGTTTTTATTCTAATAATTTATCATTTTATTCGATTAATCACAGTATTTTATAATAAAGAAATAACCAACTCACTTTATTCAATAAAAATATCCTTCTACAATGATTTTTAAGTAAAAATTCATATTTCTATCTTTATCTTTACTCATATAGAATTATTTCAGATCATCACAAATATTTTCAAAATAAAATTTTAATCATGATTTTAAAATACAATAATCAATTTTAAAGCATTAAAGTGATTTAAATAACAATATTTTTTTTTTAATAATTATTAAATCATAAAATATCATTAATATCATTAAAAATTTAATTACTGTCTCTATATGTGCCAACGATGTGCAAGTTTTTTATGAGTCAATCAAATGCCACCACAACGACATTGCAAATTACTTCATAAACAACTTCTTACAAAATGATGAAGAAAATTCACAGGATGCAATCAACCAATGATGAACATATCTATCAATGAAATTTAAAACTATGTCTTTCAATAAAATTCAAAATCATATCTTTCAATTACATTCAAAATCATATCTTTCAATACTATTTAAAATCATATCTTTGAATGAAATTTTAAAGTAATATATATTTATAAAACAGCATTATATTTGGCCGTTGAAAAAGAAAACATTGAAATTGTGAAACTTTTATTAACGAATGAGAAACTTGACATCAATATTCTTAATATTTTTATTAATTTTTTATAAAATTCAAAATCATATCTTTGAATGAAATTTTAAATCATATCTTTCAATAAAATTCAAAATCATATCTTTTAATGATATTCATAATCATATCTTTCAATTTGATTTAAAATCATATCTTTCAATGAAATTCAAAATCATATCTTTTAATGATATTCATAATCATATCTTTCAATTTGATTTAAAATCATATCTTTCAATGAAATTCAAAATCATATCTTTTAATGATATTCATAATCATATCTTTCAATATAATTCAAATCATATCTTTCAATGAAATTCAAAATCATATCTTTTAATGATATTCAAAATCATATCTTTCAATATAATTCAAATCATATCTTTCAATGAAATTCAAAATCATATCTTTCAATTTGATTTAAAATCATATCTTTCAATGAAATTCAAAATCATATCTTTTAATACAAATAAACGAAAAACAGCATTGCAGTTGAAATAGGAAATCTTGAATTAATAAAACTTCTGCTTTAAAAGAAAGAGATTGACATTAATATTGAAGATACTCATGGGAAAAAACTAATCGACTATTCTGAAAATAATGAAATTAAGCAATTACTTTCATAATGATTTTCTATTCATTTTAAAATAGCAATTAATAAATTAATTAATTAATTTTTCTTCATATTATTTATGAATAATAGTAATAAACAAACAAATGACCTAAAATCTTCATTTTATGGATATTTACCGATCAAAAATACCGAATACCAAAAAAAAAAAAAAAAAAAAAAAAAAAAAAAAAAAAAAAACTGATTACAAGATAATCATATCAGAATCAGTTGGATTCTAAAAATTTACTTCATCATTCTCTTTTTTTTTTTTTGATAAACTTTCATTTGTTTTATTCATACTTATTAATTAATAAAATAAAAACTCAAATATAAATATAATGTTTTATTCATCAAATATATTCTACAAATAAACATAAACTTAAAGTTCATTTTCCAGACTGAAAGTTTATGATTTAAGTTTATGCCCATCAATATCATCATCAATTTCATCAGAATCTTTGATAAATATACATTTTTCATTTATAGTTGGTTTGTAATCTATAGATACTGCAATAGAAAAAATATCTTTTATAGCTTTTCTGAAAATAAATGGAGCAGAAGCCTGATTAACGTAACCAATTGCATACGAAGGAAAAGTAACATTCATAAATGCATTCAAAAACAGAGAACTAGGAATAATTTGTGCATTGGAATTAATTCCCAAATATTTCTTATCTATGTTGGAAGGAATTGATATCATTAAAAGTGATGTGCATCCTTCGAAAGTATGATATCCAATTGAAGTTACGGATGATGGAATTTCAAATGTGATTTGTGTTAATGATGAACATTCATAGAAAGCACATTTTCCAATTTTTATTACAGAAGAAGGAATTGTGATTTGTGTTAATGATGAACATCCTCTGAAAGCATGACTTCCAATTGAAGTTACAGAAGAAGGAATTGTGATTTGTGTTAATGATAAACATCCTCTGAAAGCATCTTCTCCAATTGAAGTTATAGAAGATTGAATTTCAAATGTGATTTGTGTTAATGATGAACATTCATAAAAAACATATTTTTCAATTGAAGTTACAGAAGAAGGAATTGTGATTTGTGTTAATGATGAACATTCATAAAAAGCAAAATTTCCAATTGAAGTTACTGAAAAAGGAATTGTGATTTGTGTCAATGATGAACATCCTTCAAAAGCATCTTCTCCAATTGAAGTTACAGAAGAAGGAATTGTGATTTGTGTTAATGATGTACATCTTCTGAAAGTATAATTTCCAATTGAAGTTACAGAAGAAGGAATTGTGATTTGTGTTAATGATGTACATCTTCTGAAAGTATAATTTCCAATTGAAGTTACAGAAGAAGGAATTGTGATTTGTGTTAATGATGAACATCCTTCAAAAGGATTACTTCCAATTTTTATTACAGAAGATGGAATTGTGATTTGTGTTAATGATGAACATCCTCTGAAAGCATCTTCTCCAATTGAAGTTACAGATGAAGGAATTACAAATGTGATTTGTGTTAATGATGAACATTCATAAAAAGCAAAATTTCCAATTGAAGTTACAAAAGAAGGAATTGTGATTTGTGTCAATGATGAACATCCTTCAAAAGCATCTTCTCCAATTGAAGTTACAGAAGAAGGAATTGTGATTTGTGTTAATGATGAACATCCTCTGAAAGCATTATCTCCAATTGAAGTTACAGAAGATGGAATTGTGATTTGTGCTAATGATGAACATCCTCTGAAAGCATTATCTCCAATTGAAGTTACAGAAGAAGGAATTGTGATTTGTGTTAATAATAAGCATCTAAAGAAAGCATATTTTCCAATTGAAGTTACTGAGGAAGGAATTATGATAATTTTATTTAAATAAAATAGCTATTTATCAAATAAAAAAAATTAGATTGTATGTATAAAAAAAGTTTGCATAAAATATGGTAAACCACTATTTCCAGCAAAATGGTTCATTTTGAAAATGAATAATGCTTAAAATAAATATTTTTCATTACTAATATATTATTCTTTTTTATTAGAATAAATAATAAAATAATATTTTTAATTTCTTGTGTAAAATTGTCACAATATCAATTTGTAACAACGCCGAAGCAATGATTCAAAAAAAAACTTTACTCATTGATTAGGTGCTTTTAATTTATAACATACAATAAACGATTTATACAGTTTTAATAATCACAAAGAAAATCCAAATTTCGAATTTATTAGCAATAATTAATAATCATTTTGAATAAAAAACTGTTTGAATAACAATAAATAGTATGCAATTTTATTAGTTATATGCAAATAAAAATGTTTATATTATAATATTGATAAAAATTAAGAGAATACAGATTACACCAAAGTATAATTAATATTAATTTATATAGCTGATCCAACTCTTATTTTGTATTAATATTTCAAACATATTCTATTATCGTTTTTTTCGTTTCTCGTTTGCATTTCTTATTATGATCATATTGTATTTTGTTTTCTAACTTTTCTTTGACATATGAATTAGCATAGTTATTGCATTAAAAAACAGTTTCTTAAAATAAAAAAGTTTAAAAAAATGGAAATTCCAGCCGTGAAAACAATAAAACTCTGAGATTCTACCAAAACATTTTATGGAGGCCAAAGTCCTCTGCAATTATATAAAAAAAATTTATTTTGTGATTAATATTGCCAATAATAATTGTAAATACAAAATAATATTAAAGTATATTTAAAAATTATTTCATATAATTTATTTTATTAAGAGATATTTTAAAAATATGTTTTGATAGAAATCTTTCAAATTATAGTTTTTTATGAGATATAAAAATATACATATATTTAAGGATGATATTATATTTCCATAAAATTTCAGAAACAATGATTATTAATATATAAAAAAATTTCATTTCAAAAAATTATTCCTCTTAATTTCTCTCAAAATTTAAAACGATTTTAATAAAAATAATTTTAAATGGGTTTGAGTACTTCTAAACCAATATGCAATATCAAAATATCATATGCTGATTGTCCAATTACACCACAGCAGAAGAAGTGCCTCCAAATTTCTTTTTCATCATTTGTTACAAATCACTTGACCAATCCTAAGGAGCAAAGTGAACAAATACTAAAAATATGTAATCACCCCTTTTTATTTAAAGATCTCCAGAACCAAAAAGCAATCATTCTTGATTATACCACTGATTTTAAATCATCAGGCAAAATGATAATTTTGGATAAATTACTATCAAAACTGAAACAAAAAGAGCAAAAGGTCATAATATTAACAAATATCAACGAAATATTTAAAATAATCAAAAATTATCTCATAAATAAGCATTATCCATTCAATGAATTTGACAGTAGTGTTAGAGGCGAAAAAAGGCAAAAAGCAATTGACAAATTTTCTTCTACAAACGGATTTTTTGTTTTTCTCTGTAGTTTTATATCAGGCTTAAATGGGATCAATCTGACAAGCGCAGATCATGTGATAATATATGATTGCAATGAGTCAACAGATTGCATTGTTAATAAGTTAAAAAGTAACGGAATAGGACAAACAAAAAAAGTTGAAATCATTCGTTTAGTCGCATCACAAAGCTATGAACAAGTAATGATTAATCATATGGATAACAATAAAAATCATGAGAAATTTTCTACACAAAATATTGATAAATTTCTTCGTTTGGGAGCCTATTTTGCATTTAAAAAAAGCGACGATATCATTCACAAGGATGATGATGGAGATTCGTTTATTTTTAGAAATAAAGAAAGATATGATGCCAATGTTTTAATCGATTTTGATATTGAGTCACCTTTTTTTTGGCAAAAAATCACTCAAATCAATGATAATTCATTTTTTAATCCAATTAATAATTCATTTAAAAAGTGTCTGAATTCGCAAATTTATGTTGATAAATCTGAATTGATTTATCATATCAATAAAATTCTAAATACTGAACAGAAATGTTTGTGTGTAACAAGACCACGAAGATTTGGTAAAACAATTATAGCCAAAATGCTGAGTGCTTATTACAGCAGAGGATGTGATTCGACTGAGTTGTTTGCAGGCTCAAAAGGGAGCAAAACAGATGGATTTTACGATCATTTAAATAAGCATAATGTTATTTACATTGATATACAAATGTTTGCTCTCTCACACAATGGAAATCCAGAAGATCTGTTTTCATTTATTCAAACAAAAATTTTGGAAGAAATGAAATTGACTTTTCCTGATATAAAGAATGATTCACTCATATATGCAATAGAAGAAACCAAACAAAATTTTATAATAATTATTGATGAATGGGATGTCATATACAAAAGATATAATAATAATGAAGATATACAAAACAAATACATCGACTTTTTAGTGCCTTTTACAAAAGGTTCAATTGCTGAAAACCGAATCGAACTCGTTTATATGACAGGAATATTGCCAATCAAAAAACATAATAATAATTCATCATTGAATGCTTTTGTTGAATGCACAATGTTAAATCCAGTTTTCATGGCGCCTTATACTGGTTTTACAGATGAAGAGGTGAGAGATATTTGCGAAAAAAATAATTTCGATTTCAACGAAATGGAAGAAATGTATAATGGATATATTTTAGGCCAACTTCGTATATATAATCCAAAATCAGTAGTAGATACAATTATTTCCAGAAGAATCGGAAATTACTGGGCAAGAACGGGCTCATTTGAATCACTAAAATATTACATCGACATGAATTTTGATCAATTAAGAGATTCAATAATAGAAATGCTCGCTGAAAAAAGAATTATGATTGATGCTAGTTCTTTTCAAAATGACTTAAATGAAATTAAAAACAAAAGTGATGTTTTCACTATTCTTACTCATATTGGATATCTTGCTTATGATGAAAACAAAAGTGAAGTATTCATCCCAAATAAGGAAATAATGGCTGTATTTTACAGCACTATTAAAGAATGTAATTGGAATGTTATTTCAGATGCAATTAAACAATCAGATGAACTTTTGAACGCTACACTTAGTATGAATGAAAACAAAGTAGGTGAAATAATTGGAAAAGTTCACTATGAATCCACATCTTTGTTAAAATACAATAATGAAAACGCATTAAGCTGTGTCATGACGATTGCATACTACAGTGCAAGAAGGTTCTATTACATTATTCGTAAATTACCTTCAGGAATTGGCTTTTCAGATTTGGCTTTTATTCCTAGACCTGGAATTAATAAGCCTGCCATTCTTGTTGAGCTTAAATGGAATAAAGATGCAGAGAGTGCCATCAAACAAATTGAACAAAATAAATACTCAGAGAATTTATCCAATTTCACAAGTAATCTTATTATTGCTGAAATTAATTATGATAAGAAGGAAAAAAAACATCAATGCACAATTAAAAAATATAAAGAATGATTTATTATGATAGGCTATTATAGCTAGTAATCTTACAAGGCAACACTTTTTATATAAAAATCAAAAAATTGTAATCATACGTTTTTATATCATTGTAAGATTACTTGTGAAATTGGATAAATTCTAATTATGATCACAAGTAATCTTAGTAATCTTATTATTACAAGGCAAAATCATACGTTTTTATATCATTTTTATTTCCAAAATTGTAATCATAATTAGATTTTTTGGCTTTTGCTAATTGGAGTTGTTCATTTAAACAATTTGAATAGAAAAATGTTGTAATATGGTTTAAATCTTTATTTTTGAAAAAAATTATTTTTCTCGAAATTTTTTTTTTATTTTTTTCAATGATTATTCCTGATAACAAATAATATTTCATGATTTTCTCAATTAATTTAAATTATTTATAGAATATTCTCTTAAATATCATAATAAAAAATAAATTTTTATCAGAATATTTCTTTTTTTAATTCAATAATTATATATCTAACTCAAGGAAATTAACATTATATTTTTGAACTTTTAATAGTTTTTTTCAAATTTCAATGTTCATACAAATTTTTTAAATCATCTCACAAAATTGAATTTAATATTCTCTCAACTATCTCCATGTTGTAATTTTTTTTTATTATATGACTGGTTTTCTTGAATCATTCTCATTAATTTCACAATTACTATAGATGCTTAAACTATATAATAATATTTTTACATTTCAAAGCTAAAATTTTTAATTACAACAGTTAACCTGAATTTTTCTCAGACATCATTCTTCATTAGAAAATTGAGAGGATTATTTGGGCATTTTTTATTTTTTTTTACATTTTGCCCAGTATTTATCTAGTTACAATTTTGTTATTTAAGTTATTTGAAATCGTTTAAAACAGAGAAAGTCTTTTTTTAGTTTTTAAATTACATAAAACTTTCATTTAGAATCAAAATCTTTTTTATAGAAAAAGTTTATTTAAAATTATTAAAATTTTAATCACAATCACTTCATTTTTTATTAATATAATGGGAAATTATTGCAGTGTACCAGGATGTACTAATGAGGCCAATACTCAGTGTATTGATTGCGGTGAATATATATGCACTAAGCATTGTTTTGCAGGATATTGTAAAAAATGTTATGAAAAACATGGAGGAGATCAAAGAAATACGAGCGAAGTATGTCACATATGCTGACAATTATGTTAAATTTGATATATTTTCTTCATAAATAAAATATTTATAATTTAATTTATTAGTTTTTTCATTTCTTTATATGGCTATTAATAAATGTTTCAAATTTAAAATTATAATTTTGAAAATAAAATGACTTTTATTTACAGATTGTAAAAGTTGAATATTAAACTTTTAGTGGCCAATATAATATAAACCAATTTCAAAAATAAAATTAGCAATGAACAAAATTTTTCACATAATAAAAAACAAGATTTTGAAGATAAAAGAAAAGAAGGCGAAAATGACCAAAGAAATTTGTAAATTAATTCGAAACAATTCATTTGAAGAGTTCAATTAGATTTATCCAGACATAAATATTTTGTTAGAAAATAAAATGACCTATATAGAGGTATTCATGTGAAGTGAAAACTCGTTATTTGATTTTTTTATTTTTACTTTAATTGAATGAATATTTTATCTTATGAAAAAAATATTAAGATTATTTACTTCTATATATCCAATACTGACATTTGCCATAATTGGTTTTAATGGATGTTGAGAATTTAAAAACAATTTAAAAAATAATGTTTCGTCTATATCTCGAGTCAAATAAAATATTTATGAATTACAAATCAATAATAATATTTTTTATTTTATTTATAAAATATATTATCTGTTGCATTTCCAAATTATTAGCCATATATAAATTTAAATGCAAATTTACATTAAAAAATTAAGAAAATAACTTATTTCTCAATTGATTTACGAAATAATTATATAATAATTGTACAATATAATAATAATAAATATTTAAATAAATTTTATTATGTAAATAAGTTACTTTATACTCTCATTTTAAAGAAAAATGTAATTTTATATTTTGCATTATTTTGAATTATTTTTCATCGTATTTTGGTACGTTATTATTTTTTAGTGACGTGAGATGATTATTTTCGGTGAAGTGAAGTTAATAGTGAAGTGATTCTTGAAAAATATAAATTTCCTCATCTTCTTAAAAATATCATTAAAAATATTTTTTATAAAGTAAAATTATTATGTAATATATTATAAAAATATCTATAATATTTAATATATTGAAATCCAAAAAATAATCACAATACAAAGCAACATATTTTTTTAGAATTTCAATTAAAAATCATCGTTTTATTGAATTTTTCATTTTTTTTTTTGTTAATTTATCTATTTAATATATAATGTAAAACTTAAATATAAAGTATAAATAGTATATAAAATATAATATATATTATATATATAAAATAAAATAATGTTATAATAAAAATACCACTAGGATAAAAAATGTTTATTATTTCAATATATAAAATATAATAACTGAAAAAGTTAAAAATTTATAAAAAATAAAAAAAAATATAAACAAGTGTATCTCTAGAAAATAAATATTTTATAAACATAAAAGTATTAATAAGTTATCAATATATATATACTATAATAATTAATAAAATAGAATTATATATATATTTATATTTAATCAATTTTTATATAAAAAAAATTATATAGCCTCTCAATTATAAAACGATTCTTATTCAGAAAAATAAAAATAGAAATATCTCAAAAATAGGAGTATAAAATTCTTATCCATTAAAGCACATTCTTAGTTTCAAAATAAAAATAAAGAAAATATGATCAAAATTACAATATTTCGTCAATTTCTCTACATGAATACCTCTACCTATATTTACAAATTTTTAATATTGAATATGACAGGAATCATTACAATTATTGGTGAATTCTCATCAAACATCTCCTTGCTAATCTTTTTTAATTTAGAATTTTCAGGTATTTCCACAATTTGAAGATAGTAGAACCTAGAAAACACACAATCTTTTATAAAAACACTTGGAGGAATGATTATTTGATTCAAAGACGAATTTTCAAATGCACCAAATCCAATTATTTTCAAATTAGAATCTTCTTTAAAATCAACAGAAACTAAATTATAACAATTACAAAAAGCAAATTTATGAATTCTTGTAACTTATGAAGGAATCAATATTCTATTTATTGGAGTTTCATAAAAATCATTACAGCCAATTGATTATAATTGAGAATCATCTGGAAAGTCAACTCTAATAAGAAAATTACAAAAATTAAAAGCATTATTTCCAATAATTAAAACTGAAGAAGGAAAAGTGAAATCATATAAATGAGTACAACTGAATGCATCTGAATTAATTATTGATAGTTGAGAATTTTCTTCAAAATTCACTTTTGTAAGTTGTTTACAAAATTCAAATGAACATTCTTCAATATATTTTATAAATGAAGGAATAGTTATTGAATTTATATTTTGAGGAGCAAAATAAAGAACACTTTTATTATTGTTTTTTTTTACCAATAATCATTTTATTATCACATTTTTAGACATATTCATTTTCAGGTGAGATGTTCACATCATTAAGATTAAAGGTTCTAGACAGCAAACATTTCTTGGAATTGTTAAAGTTTCAATACCTGAACAGGCAAAAGTACTTTCACATATTTTTTGTAGATTTGAATTTTTAAATGAAATAGTTTTGAGGTCTCTACATAATTCAAAAGCACTTATATCAATGAAAACAACATTGTCAGGAATTTCAATACTTTTAAATGCAGTACTTCGAAAAGCACTTGCACCAATTATTTGCAATTGAGGATTATCTTCAAATTCAATTTTTGTAAGTCTAGTACATTCACAAAAAGCACCTTCAAAAATCTGAATGACACTTGATGGAATTACAATACTAGTGATAATTGTTTGATGAAATGCATAAGAGCCGATTATCATTAATTTCGAATGTGGCTCAAAATCAACTTTCTCAAGAGAATAACAGGAATCGAATACTTTCGAACTAATTGTTTCAACACTTGATGGAATTACAATGGTATTAAAATGGCAATGATCAAAAGCATGCTCGTTAATTATTTTCAAATTTGATTTCTTTTGAAAAATAACTTTTTGAAAACAATGATAATGATATTGAAAACTATTGATTGTTGTAATATTTGAAGGAATAATAATTGCTTTTCCTACAAACACTTCAATATAATCATTGAAAAGTGATTGAATTCTATTCAAATTGATTTTCTTTTGAAATTGATATGATAGATATAACAAGAAGCAAAAATCTATCATATTCAGAATTGCTTGAATATTGAATTGATTTAATTGCTTTTTCCTAATAAATGAAGTTGATAAAGAATGAATTAAGAAGATACCCCGATCTCGCTTAAAATGGATAAAGTTCGTTATTAATTATTCGTTATTTTTATTCGTTATTTTTTTTTCAATGAAATTGAATGTAAAAATAACGAGTTAAAAATAACGAACAAAATAAAAATTGATCAAAACAGAAAAAGTAAGTGATAAAAATAAAAAAGACCATATTATTTAAATTTAATATCAAGTAGTGCTTTAACTATAAAAGTATCGGAGAAAGATTTAAAAATAAAAATCTAATGAATGCAATATCGTTTTATTAATAGCAAGTTTGGAAAGGGAAAATTCAATATAAAAACCATTTGAATAGTATATTCATCATTAATGTATGTATTATTGGGTTTTATTTTTGATCAATTTTTCTCTTTTAATATAATGCGAGATATCTTCTGATAAATAGGATATTCGAAAAATTGTGAAGACAAAGTAATCATATATGTCGTATCGGAATTAAAATATCTTAACGATTTGATCTAATTGAAAATTTTATTCAAAAATAATATCTTATTTGTAAAATTTTCCTGAGTATAAAAAAAATTAGATTTATTGGATAGTGTCAAGATTTATGATGCCATTGTATGATTTTATTTTTGCTTTTTCTTTTTCAAGTAGTTTTTTGATTATTATTGTTGACAATATATTCGCGATTAAAATTCTGAATTGTAAAATTATGAACGATTTGTTGATTTGTAAATAATTTATTTATGCAAAATGATTTTAGTTTTGAAATTTAAATTTTGTAATCTTGATTAATATTAACGATCATTAAAATAAAATTTTATTTTTCATAATAATTCTAAAATGAATAAATATTTCATAATATTTTGAGGTAGTAAAAGTTATCGTCGAATTTTTGAGATTTTTGAAAATTTCATAAACTCTTTGAGAATAAATTTGAGATATTTTATGTGTGAAATGAAAAAGATTCTTATGTTTGGTGGTTAATCCTGATGCCAACTTGTTTATCTTGTTAATAATATTTTTTTTTCAATTGATTAAACGATATCATTTGAAAAATTAAATTTATTCAACGATATCAATTGAAAAATTAAACGATATGTTTTGATCTATACAAATTTCAGAGTAATAAGAATTGTAAGAAATATTTCTATAAAAATTTAACTTCACTTTCATAAATGTTGCCCAAGCTCTTCAAAAGATGCCCTTACAGAGATTACTCTAAAGTTGAGGATAAAATTCCAATTGTTTTAGAACATATAAGAAAAGAAAATCTTGAAAGAGGTGAATTATCCAATGTAAGTAGAACTACAGGTATTCCATTAGCAACAATCATTAGATGGAGGAAAAATATTCTTGAAGATCCATCCTTTAATCCCACAAACAAAAAACATGGCCAGCATCTCAGGATATTTACGGATTATGAGGAAAATTCAATTGCTGATTATATCGTTGACAATTATATTATTTGTGGTATGTACTTTACTGACGAAGATTTCAAAGAAATTGCATTACTTGCATGGCAAGAAAAATACCTTCCGATGCTAGATATGAACAATCAAGATGATTTCAAAGAGTTTCATTGTTCAGCTGGGTTTATTGATGATTTTAAAAAAAACCACAGATTTAGTTCAAAAATGTTCCATTTAAAAAGACGCCCAGAATCTAGTGCTGAGTTTGAAAAGCCATTTTTAGATGAAATAACAAAACTTTTGCAAATTGTACCGAATGATCGTATATTGAACTGTGATGAAACAGGTTGGAAACTTTTTCCGAAAGGAATACTAACTTGGTCTGAAAAAGGAAGAGATCACAATTCTAGGTTATCATTGATGAACGATAAAGACCAAGTTACTGTTCTAGCGACTATCACAGCTGCTCGAACAAAGCTTCCACTCTTATTTATTGCAGAAGGGAAAACTGAAAGAGTGGAAGCTTCACAAATCGGAGATGTGGCTTATCATTGGATCACACATACCCAGAATGGGTGGATGACTGATGAATCTTTTACTTTTTACTTGATGAAACTTAGGGAATTTTTCAACGATGATGATCCGATTCATCTTATTTTAGATTTATATAAGGCTCATTTGACAGATAATGTTAAAGAATATGCTGCAGGACTGAACATTATTTTACATTTTATTCCTGCCGGGATGACTGATACCTATCAGCCTCTCGACAGAAGCATATTTGGGCCTTTTAAAGCACTTGCCAGGCGATACTTCAGAAAGAGAAAAGAATTTGGTAAACCTATTAAAATCACAAAAATTGAAGCTTGCGAAGATATTGTTGCTGCTTGGGAGAGCGTCAATGAATTCCATATTGCAGAAGCATGGGAAATCTATAATGGTGAACCTGATGATCCAAGAGATATCAATGATATAAGAATAGAACATCACAGGAAAAGTCATTAAATAAAAATAAATTTTTATTTTTTTTCTGATGTTTTTCATCACGAACAATTTGTTTTTCTTCCTGTCTAGAGTTCATCAAATCAAGTTCATAACCAAATGCTCAAAAGAAATCATCATTAGCACATGAGATTATTGGTGTAGTTCATTTAAGTTGGTGATTCGGACAAGCAGAAACATGAAAAATCATTGAGCATAATGGATAACAATATGTAGTTCCATAGTCGATCATGTAACAACAACAAGCATCAGCGTATATCAATGATCCAACATTATGCTGCATAGTAAAGAATTTCTGCATCAAATTTATCACCACCTGATGAGCATGATTCAAAAAGAACATGTGTGAATTTGGATGTTAAACGATCGAAAAGATCATAAACGTTAAGAATGTTTCTAAAGAATAATTTCCATTGCCTATCTGCATGATAAGTTTATATCCTATTTAATACAAGAATCTTTGTTCCAATTTCCTCGATTTTTTCAGAAAGTCCTTCAATTCCACGCGAAAGGTCTGCCCGATCATATGAAAGTGCGCCCAAAACATCCATTATTGAAAACGATAATCCAACACCATCATTTTTGTCTGTTTGCCCAATTGAAGCAAGATTGCTTTTATCGAAATCATAATAAGTGGATTCCCAGTTGTTAATTCAATTGAATTTGTTCCTAATTTTATTAATTTTGTATTTTCATCGATATAATTATCTATAAATTTTAACATGAATAAAAAGCATTTTCATTGATTGTTGTTATACTCTATTCAATAAACTTTTTAATTTCATCATCATTACATATCAGTTTTAAAAACTTAATCGACGACAAACCATCTGCAATCTTTGATGCAACATTTGCTGCTACATTTGAATCACCAGATATTTTCAACAAAAGAGAGAAAAATTATTATGAACCTTTGATCGTTGAAATGACTTCCATAATTTTTTTTGACAGCTTTAACAAGCAAAACTTCCGTTTTGCACATGCCGTTCTTTTACCCAACGGATGTTTTGCTTGTTCACTTTACTTTGTGCAAGTTTGGTAGCTCTTTCAAAATGGCCAGTTAGAATCAGATACTCAATGCATTCGTCAGTAAAGGCAGTGTTTTGAGAATTACACAAACTAACGCACTTTTCGTTGCTTGAAACTTTACTGTGTGTTAAGCAGTTGATGTATGGTAAAATTGTATCATTATCGTGTTTGGAAACCTGTAGAAACTGGAGAAACTTTAAGTCGCCAGTTTTGCGTGCAAATCTTTCAAACTCATCAACTGTCCGCCACATCAAGAAAGCTTTCTTTATAGGATTAAAGCTTTTTGCAGCATTATTATTATTTTCACTTTCATTATTAGCATCATCATTATTATTTTTAGTGCCAGGATCATTACTTAAACGTTGTTGTTGACAGTTGTGCGAACAGCTTCAAGACTGGCCTTGCTGGTGGCCTATTCTGCACTATACAATAATTGTCATTGAGAATTTGGATCTCTCTTCCAAAGCACTGAAAAGTGAACACGAAAAACAAGTCTTTTGCTGAGGGCACTGCAATTTTCCCGCCATGTCTCAGGTCATCACAAACTTTTTATAGAAAGTGTTTGACCTTATTGAGACCGACGAGAAGAAGAGGCTTCTTTTCTCGCTTGATGACAAATTGAACATATGAATGATGCTTTTTGACGTTTCCAAATAAACGTTCTCTCCAAAAAAGCAACTGACGCAATCGAGCCAAAATAAAGTGAACAAGCAATTTCGTATATAACAGGATGGTTATGGCGGAAACATTTTCATTTTTGTAATATATGGCTGAAAGTCCTAGTAACTTTGGTTTACTTGATTTGAAATCATGCGATTTATAAACAACATTTTTGATCAATCTACCATTTGGTTAATTAACCTGAAATGCTGGCCGACGCATATCGATGCTTCCATATGATTGGTATTTTTGTATAAGATGTTCAAGTGAATAATAATTAATTTCGAAAATTAAAAAATTACTTTCTGTTAATTAAAGAGCAAATCATTCGATGCCTTATGATCGCTCCAATAACCTTCAAAAAGTGACACAAAGAAGAAACTATTCAAACTTGGATTATTAACTGCAAATCCAACAACGCCTGGGTTGTCATTTGCAGATCTAGTATCTCGATGAATTATGAGGCTGCGATTCACTTTGTTGTCTTCTTTAATAAGCAAGGAAAGAGCAATTATGTTGCCTGGACTCTGAAGCCCAAGCCAGCCCGGCCTTTTGGCAAACTTAATCTTAACAAAGACGTCCTCACTGGTAGACTTGTCTGTGAACTTGAAGATGTCGTTTGCTCTGTAGATGAGAGTCGGCTCGCTGCCAGGACCAGCGCCAAGGACGAGAACAAAGGTCCCTTTTCGCTTATTAATGAATTGTTCTTGAGGAAGAAGAAGGACGAATTGATCCACACATTGAAAAGTGCCGCCTGGCGTTGATGACGCTTTCGCGGCCATTGCAGTTGTCGAATGTCGTCGACATTGTGTTGTAGATCGAATATATCATGCCAACTGACAGTCCATGATCGTCCTGCTCAACTTTTGCGTCCTCCAACAATTCGCAAAGGCTCTCGAGCAGAGTAGCAACGTCTGAATCACGGTAGAAATGCTTGCAAAGCAACTTTGACTGTGAATTGATGACGAGTGACCTAGAATTCTCAATCAGCAGCGAGCAAAGGAACGCAAACTGGTGATTCTGGTTATATTTGGCCGTCACCAGTGCATAAAAAGGTGAGACTGTTGAAAACTTGCTCGCGAGTTTCCCGATTTCAGTCAGCTTCTTCTCGCGTGTGTTCTCAATGATTCCTATGCTGATGAGCGTCGAGAAGCATTCATCGAGCAGCTCGCGATTTGGCTCGCTCGGGAGGTTCCTTTTCTCCTCAAAATTGATACCAAACTTCCTCAGTATGAGAATCTCTCTACCAAGGTTGCCTCTCTTCACTGAAGGAATGAGCTCTTTACTTCTGACGCGGAACTCAAAATAAATGCCATCGCCTAAGTTGCCCAGAAGCTTGTGGTGAGACTCCATGAACGGTATTGGGAGCAGCTGCTCACGGACATGAATGACAGACTGTTTTGGGTCATAGAACTCGACCTCCTCGATCCCCGTGTCAAAAATTACAATCAAGTCGTCAATCTGCAACAGTGAATCATTCTTGTTGGTCGTAATGAACACGCGCGAAAGCTTGTCGATGAAAGGAATCAGAAGCTGGGAGCGGATGAGTGCTTTTTCTTCCTGTGAAATGTGACCTGAAATGTTCATTGGCATCAAGAAAAGGATTGGGTCTTTCTCTCTCGGATTTCCTTGCTCATCGGTGGCTTTCCTATCGTTCTCTGCTAAGATTAGGTCAGCTAAGAGTCTATTGTAAAATTCATCTGTAGTTTCACCTTTCTTGATCGTTGTTGGTAAGGGACAAATTGTCGTTGAATTGTCTTTGTTGTAGTTCTTGTAGATTTCTTTGAATAAACACTGTCCAACTTTTTCACTGGGGACAAAGACAACTACTTATCCTATGCTGATGTCTGATTTCTCAATCCAGGTATCAAAGAAATCATGCGTCTTTCTAAATAATATATGGTTTCGTATATCTGAGATACTGCTGCATGGAATATCTTTTTTGGGTACTTCACTGTTGATATCACTGTCTTTTAACTCTTTATGACGACCTAGACATCTTATAATTTGCAAATCTGGAACCGTAGACATTAATATAAGCTTGTTATCTTTTCTTGAAATTTTTGCTCGCTCTATAGCTCGAGCTAAATCTTGAACAAGTACATCTGTAGCAACAGTCCGCATATTAACATCATCAATAACAAATGTCGACTTGGTAACAAAATCTGTGAGATTATTTATGGTATGAATAAGTCAAAGAGTATCAATTGGAGAAAAATTTCCAATCACTGGGTAAAATGGTATAGGATTTGAATAAAAATAGATAAAATCGCTAAGGGTTGAAGTAACTTGAGCTGTTGGATCATCTATATCATATTCATAAGTAAAAAGCTTTGTGGATACACAGATTTATTCATTTGCATACTTCTAATTCATATTATCAAAAAAGAGGTTTTCATAAAACTTATCAAAATTCAATTAATCATTATATAAAATATATTCAATTTTTTAAGTTTTTTTATTGAATTTTCAGAGATAATTTAATTATCCAAATTTTTATAAAATCAAAGTTTTATTATAATTTATAACTTATATTCCAATTTTTTCATTTATTTACATTTTCACCTGTATTATATTTAAATTTTTAATATATTATTTTCGAATATGGGTTTTATGAATTAAAAATATAAGAAGATAGTATTGAATATATTTTCATAAGTAATCTATAAAAATTTTGGTTAATCAAAACCAAAAAATAATAGTTAACCAATTCAAATATTTGTTAACAACTTTTATTATAGAATAGTTAACTACATTTATTAAAAAAAATAACGTATTTTATCCATTTTAAGCGAGATCGGGGTAAAAGAATTAAAAAAATAATAAATAAATTGATTTGTACCTCTGATCTCAATTTTGTTTATTCAATTCTGGTTTTGATTTAGTGAAATTTCATTTTTTTTTTTTTTTATCAAATTTCAATATATACCTATTCAGAATTTATTGTCAATATTCTCATTACTTGGGTTTTTACCTTCACCAACAACACTAATGCTACAAAATATTTCAAAATGGCTGAAAATAACAAATTTAGACAAAATGAAAAAGGCGCCAATCAAATGGGATTTTACACAAAAGTTCATTGTTATGTACGGGATTGCAAAAGGAATGAATATTATTCATAAAAATAGATTTATTCTTCATTTTTTTATTTATTAGAAAATAAAATAAAAAAAAGGCAATGTTTTTCGAGTGGATTTGGAGATCTTATATGATGTTATCAATTTTTTGTATAGTTCATATCATTGATGATATGAAATTTATTATTGACCAATAAAGATGAAAATTTTTTGACCAAAAAGGTTAATTTATTTTTTTTATAGTATTTCTTCCAAAGACACAAATAAACTCAACAAAATAACTAAATAAGAGTAGTTTACAAAACAATTTTTAGGTATATTCCAGCGCAACGTGGAAAAGCAAACCATGCAAAGATAATTATTTTAGAATGTCTTTTCCTAAAGCTCAAACAAATTCAAAAAACTCACTAAATAAGATTGTTTTACAAAATAATTCTTTTATTAATTCCAGTATGTTTTATTTTTCTTATAAACAAATGAATTATCGATAGTTTTTTCATCTGCCAATTATTTGCTGGAATTTGTACGATAGTTATTTTGTAAATCGCTTTTATTTAGTAAATTTGGCGAATTTGCTTGAGTTTTAGGAAAAAATATTAAAAATGAATAATCTTTGCTTGGTTTGCTTATCTATGATGCTTTATAATCAACAATAAAAATGGAAAAAGTGATTTGAACGAAATGGGAATAGAATTTTTAATATAGAAATGTACCAACAAGATGGTGTTATAAGTGCAACTACCCAGGTTATAATGGGAGCAGTAGGTTATGTTGCTAGAAGGTTCTTACATGGTCAATGGCAGTTTGTTAGACATCATCCTGGTGATGCAGCAGCTATAGCAGGAGTAGCAGCAGAAGCATATGTAGCAAATAGAATAGGATTATTTAATATTCCAAGTTGGTTCCGTCGTAATGATAACCCAGAGACATTAGCAGAGGAAGATGTATTAGAAAAGATTCTTGCATGGGCATATCATGAAGAAACAGATGATGAACCTGAACTTGAAATAACAATGAAGGATGCTGATAAGATGATGGTTTCATTTGATACATGTATTAATATTGCAAAGACATATCGCGATACTTTAAAGGGTACAATAGCATTCATGTGCGAGAAAATCAAAGAGCTTGAAAATAAGTCAAGTACAAAACATCCATTAGAAGATATAGATATGACTGCTTATATTACTAAAGTAGAAGTGAAGGAAATGACAGACCAGAAGGATGCATATATTGATACTCTTGAGGCAAGACTTGCAGCACTTGAAGCTAAATGCGCTAACATCGAATGAGAAGTTTTATTTAACTAAAATGAGTGATACTACTACAAGATTTAAAGGAGATATACAGTTTAAGATAGGGGATGCTACTCGAAAAGGTAGCCAGTTATTAACATTGGGTGACTTAGATAACTATGTGCAGACAGGTCATTTATTTAATGAGGTCGAAGGTTTACCAGAAGTTGATATTAAAAATAAAAATATACAGTATGTATCATTTGAGTCTTCAACAACAACTTACAATATCCTTAAGTTTGTTAATTTGCCTGAAGACTTCATGAATAAGCTCAATGATATAAAAACCCAGACTAATATATTTAAGATAGTCTTGAGGAAAAATATAGTATATGATACAAGTGGTAATTTAGTCAAGGAGTTCTACATATATGTTAAGGATGGTCAAGTATATTCTCCTTTGATAACTAAAAGTAGTAATGGATGCAGTATAAATAATAGTACCATTATGGGATATATGAATATAGCTTTTGATAGTAAACTAGACTTCAACCCATATACCTTGTGGCTGAATGGGGAGTTGAGCATAATGAATGAATATATAACTGATTCTTTACAGACAGAGAAGGCAATAAAGTGTTCTATAATAAAAGCTGATAATGCATTAAGTTTACGTAAAAGCGATGTACTATACTTATATAAGCCTACATCAACTAGTCAGGTTGTGATCGATAACAAGAAGTATTGGTTACTTCAATGGAACATAGATACTGGATATACTATACCTAATGACTTAGAGTTTAGGTTTAATGAGTATTGTTTTGGTAATAAGTGGTTTTTATCATGGGATGGTACAAAATGGGTAGGTGATAACATACAAGGTCATATCAATGGTAGATTAGTTAATGGATTAAATAAGGAGAATGAGTATGGTGAAGATGGTACCTACATACAAGTCAAGAGGAGTGAGAGGAACATGAAACTGATTAATAAGCCTAATGACTACTCTCCTGATAACATACTACATTACATGATTCATGGAGGTAAGTGCAAAATAGACTGTTTTGTAAAATTAAAGACAGGGGAGATAGAACCTTTTTCGAAATATGGTCTAGGATATCAAACAAGTCAAGGAGGTACAAAAGATGGATATGATATTGAAGCAATAAGGTGCTATAAGATGAATAATGCGACCAATAAATTAGAAACTAGTGCTATTGATGAACTCTACCTAGATATTACCCTTGAAGGTTCTAAAAATGCAAATAGGTTCTCAGTTCGACCTACTGGAAAAGAAGGCAATGGAGGAGACAAGGTATGGTTGTTCTTACATGGTGTACTTGATTCATGTGAAAAGCTTGAATATACATATGCAGCTTCGACTACTAATGACTCAAGGGATATTAAGATATATTTAGCTGATGAATATGTTGACCCAATAGATGAGGTTCATTGGGATTCAACTACTAACCCATTCGAGTATATCATTAAGCAGCAATTTTATGAAGTATCCCCAAATCCTAATGGGGCAACAACCTTATATACTGATTATAATATTACCTCCTCTAAGATAATTACAGCTGATAATATTACAACTATGAGGAGTGATTTAAACTTAGTTACCAATAATGTAGATGTTATTAGCTATGATGTTAATGAAATGAACACTGTTATGGAAAGCTTAAAAGGTAGAGTATCAAGGACTGAACAAGTTACTCAACATCTGGAGGATGATGTAGATAATTTACGTATAGTCTCATGGACAGCATTAGCTTTTGGAGTTGCAGGTACTGCTGGATCAATAGGTTCTATTGGTATGCAGCTATTTCCAGATGGTATAAGCTTTCCTACCATAAAAGGTGGAGGATTCCTTAAAAGGTTATTCTCGCATAAGTCAACCAAAGGTATGAGTGATTTGGTTAGAAATAGCATTAACTTCATGTCAGGTACTACAGCAAGAAGCATAACCAAAGATATAACACCTATAATTACCTGGTGTGAGGAAGAGTATAAGCAACTAGATGAACTACCTTTTACTGATGAGAATGATAACCCTGATACTGGAACCTTGACATTAAGTGGTGCTATGGATATCAGCAATATGTTTAGGGATTCACTCAAGCCTTGTTTCAAGTTGTTAGCTGAGAAGGTCAATGAGCTAGAGGCTGAGTTTGATAATTACCCTACAGTGGATGAAGCTAATGAAGGTCTAGAAGTACTAATACGTAGGATAGAGACATTAGAGGGTGAAAATACAACCTTGAAGGCTACAATCGAAGCAATGGAAGCTAGGTTAGCTGCTCTTGAAAATCCGCCACTTGATTGGAAAACCTATTATTCTTCTTTTACTGAGAACATTACTGAGTCTCATTCGAAATATTTTAGTTTTTATTATGGTGATAACTTGTTCCAAGTAGAAGCCACTACATTTGATGGTGCACCTGTAGAAGATGGTGAATATTTGTTAATTTGGACAGATAGGAGTCAAAAACAACATTATGTTAGATTAATAACTTATAACCATTGTGCTGGCGATAATGAATTGTATATGGATGAAATTTATGGCAAAGAAAATACAATTACCTATATCGGTTATGACATGCTTGTTGAAGACATAACACTTGATTTAGATGATAGATATGAATCAACATTTGATGCAATATATAGAAAGAAATAGGTACGAGATTCTCGGGGCAGGTACCTGTGCCGTTTCATAGATGGGCGGTTGTGGGGTGGGGTACCTGTGCCGTTTCATTGATGGTAGGCGTTGAGGTGGGTGGGTGGGAATTAGGGGTGGGGACCCTGTGCCGTTTCATTGATGGGGAGCAGTAGTGAGAACAAGAATATTTTTTTCTTTTCTTTTCTTTTTTTCTTTTTTCTTTTCTTTTCTTTTTCTTTTTCTTTTATGACGAGTTCGTGTTGACGCGTGGGCAGCCTGTGCCCCGCGGAAACCGACTCGTATATACTACTAGATTGTATTAAGCATGCTTTTTTGAAAAAATAATGTTAAAATTTTTTTTTCTAATATCTTGATATTTTTACTCAATTTAAAATATATGCCAGATATTTAAAATAATAAAGGTAATTTATTAATACAATAATTTATTGTGAGATTTAAAATTTTGTTCTTTGTTTTATATGTAAAAATAATGAAGATTTTAGAATATGAAAATGAATTTTTTTGCAAAAAAGTAGAATATTTAAAAATTCGCTCGTTAAATTTTTATATATTTTATGTATATGTTTTGGCTTAATCTGAATTATTCAGTTGAAAATGGAATATATTGGTTATGCGCTCATTTTTGAGAAATGTTGATTTTACTTTATATTATTAATTTTATTGGTGCAAAATGCCAAAATAAAAAAAATGTGAAAAACTTTTTTTAAATATTTATGTTTTCTTGAATTAACTTTGGTAACAATAATTTAATTACATTGAATAATAATAAAAAATAAAAAAAATCATAGTTCATTAATTCTAAAACGCAAAATATTAATTATAAAATTAAAATTTTTTACGATTATTTGATTCAATTCTTATGAAATGTTTCTATTTTATTAATAAAATTGCAATAAAATATTGAGAGAATAAATTTTTTTTCAAAAAAAAGAAGATTTTAAATTCAATTGATTATTTATTAATTTGTATAAAATGATCGTTCATAAAATATTGAAAAATAACTAAATCTAATCTATATATTTCTTAATTATAAGATTTAAAAATGTATATTAATTTTATATATAAACTTATAATACATTTATAAACTAATTTGAATATTAATAAGCGCATATAATGCATATTTATTAATAAATAATTATATTTTTATATTTCTATTGAAATTATTAAAATTCAGAAGTAAAGTTATTTATACTCACAAAAATATATTAAATTCATATCTTGAAAATGGAGGTACAAAGAATTATACAAATCATTATATAATCCAATTATAAAATATCTAAAAATATATAATGTTTTATTTAAAATTTTATCGACGAATTCCCTACATGAATACCTCTTTAAAAAATAAAACATAGGCCTTATTTTTTTTACATCACAAATACTATAAACGTCTTTTTAACGTCTTTTTTCATAAAATAACGATTTTTTGATTTGTAGTATCATGGAAACTTTTTGAATACGAATAAATTTTTTTTTATTTTATGAAGAATCAAAAATAATATTATTTAATTTGAAAAACATTTTACTATTTTATCTTTTTATTTTTAAATTATTTAAAACATTTTTAATATAAAAAAATAATTGTAGATCAAGATAAAAATAAAAAACTAATATCGAGAAAATAACGTATTTACAATTGTAATTACAATTGTAATTTTTAAACGGACAAGTTGTATACAATTGTAAATACAAAAACAAAGGCTTAATAAAACATCAATAAAACTATAATAAAATCTTTTTTTAATTTTTAAATTATTCAAAATGCTATTTTTATTTATTTAAAAGATAATAAATATTATATTTAAAAATATACTCTAATTCTTATAAAGATATTCATAGATTATTTTTTTTTAAAATTGAATAGAATATTTTATGTTGACCTACCTTTATCTGTATATAATAAATTTTATGATAATTGGCCTTATAAGGTTAATTATTAAAATGGATAACAAAGGGAATAATAGTGATTCTTTAGAAGATATTGTTCCATCACAAAGCACTCCAGAAGTAATTCCCAAGAAGAGAAAAATTAATTTTGATGATATTTTTTTAATAATTGCAATCTTTATTTTTGTTATTCAGTTTTCAATATTTTCATATTTTGCATTTATCGGGATAATTTCTTTAGCAGTTTATTTGCTTCTTTACGAGTGGCTATCATTATTTTCAAAAAGGGGTATTAATTTAATTTTTTCCATTTTAGGTAATTTTTCAGAATTTGGAGTTTTTTATGTATTATTTCTATATATAACTCTAGTTATTAAAATATTTTTATCAAATTTGGTGATAGTTTTAAAAAATGCTAACAAAGCTCTTGCTGTTTTTCATGATATTCAGAATGAGACCAAATATTCGAAATTCTTTTCATATTTCAGATCAATTATGACAGATATTTTAATTTTTGGAATAATGATTGCATTAGGATATTTGATTTTCAATTCAAAAAGTCGTTTTATTATATCATGCATACTTGAATGTTTTTTGTTGTTTTCCTTAAGTGTCGACATTTATTTACGCTTGCACGTGGTCGATGAAGAGGAAATTATGGAATCACTCCAACCATTCAAGTCAGCTGAAGCTTCTGCAGCAGTCAGTGACAATACTGAAAAAGAAAAAAATGAAGAAAACATGAAATTAGAAGATATAAACATTAATGTTGAAAACGATAAAGATGGCGAAAATAATTCTGAGGATGGTGATGTGATAATTGAATCTCCTCCTGATTTTTTTGAAAGACATCCAAGAATTGAAATAATATATAAAATAACATCGTATTTGATAATAATAGGACTTCAAGGATATATGACTGTTTATCTGCCAATCACTGAGCAACTCTCTGCTGGATGGATTTGTTTGTTCGTTTTTGTAAAACTTTTGTTTTTATTTGGAATTTTGAAATTCAATTTTATCGACATTATTGTCAATTTCAAAAAAAGATATAAAACAATAAAACACTCGAAAGGGAGAATTGTTCACATAATTGTTATCGTCCTATATGCAGTAATATTCTTTTTCTTCATAGCGATTTATTTTTATTCAAAAAAAGCGGTTTTTCCAGCAATTAAAAGTGCCAAATATTTTGAAAACGAAAAAATTTGGTACAAAATCAATCAAAATCAAACAATTTCACCTGAAGGGATTTGTTTTAATCAAGCTCAAAAAGATGGAACACTTCATACCGAAGATTTTGCAATGCTAACAACACTTCCTCGATTGTACGGCGTAAGCGACGATGGCAAATGTTTTATAAAACCGTCAAAAAGAGGCTTATTTAATACAACGATGAAATACATTTTTGGCAAAGATTACGAAAAAGAAGGAATTGTAATCATGTGTAAGAAAATTACTCATTTTCCAGTGCTTGTCATTACATCAGATAAGATTAAGAATAGAACGTTAAGCTACTTTTCAAACGATAGCGAAATCACATTCCTTGAAAATCAATTTGATATAGAAAACAAAAATTTCTTTGAAAATCATGAAATTGGAGAATTGCCAATTGAAGGGGAAAACCTATTGAAATCATATCAACGTTGTGTTGAAAAGAATGGACCAAAAAATTGTGAGAACGAATGGGATTCATTCTCTCAATTTTATTGGCCAAATATGTATACAAATGAATATGCTGACATTCCAGGTTTTGAACGATATCAAATCAACATTGAGTCAAATATGACAATTCAACCTTCATTCATAACAGGCGAAGGACAATTGTGGTCAGGGACTCATTATTTCGTTGGAGGAGGATATGAAGATCGAAATGATGTTGGCTTTTTGATAGAAACGGTTGGAAGACAATATATTCCAAAACTATTTGATAATGTTCTGCCTTTTTATTCTTTAATATCTGGTCTGGACAAAGAAACATTCCTTCGAATGGTTTGGTTTAATAGTAAACTTTTTTATCTCGATATTTTTTCATCAAAAGAAACAAAGAAAATATTGGAATTGTATAAACAATTCAATTTCACACACCAAGCGTTGTTCACGGTTGGACATTCTATTACAGGGACAATCTTTAAAGCTGCTTCTTTTTACAGTGATATTCAAGGTATTACTTTCGAAGCAGCTGATGGTGAAAATAACATTAATTTCATAAGTAAATCTAAATTGAAAACTAGTTCATATAATCAAATAATCAACATTTATTCAAAAAATAGTATTTTTACAGGATTTGATAAAAATTTATATATCAATGGAATGTTACCCAAAAGATATATGTTTCCTAATGTTTATGATACTGCTTGCATGACAGCAATCACTTGTTCTGAAACTGAAAAGTATGTTTCATTTTGTAAGCAGGTTTTATCTCAAAACACAAACATTTCAGAAGAAGAATTTAATATTAGCTTTAATGCATATCTTAATAATTATGGTTACCATATTTAGGAGATTTTAAACTAAGTTTTTTAATTATTACCTTATTCACAAAAAAATTGAGAGTTTTTAATTCAAATTTTCTATGAGTCTTCAGAAAGTAGAACGATAAGTAGGGACAAATTATTTTTTAAAAAATACTATATCTTTCAATTTTGAGAAGATGAAAATAAAAAAAAAAAAGAATATAAAAAAGTTATTTATTCAGGAAAAATGCATTTTAAATAGCTTTGGGAGATAGGGGGGTCAACCGCCGAAAATGTGTCAAAAAATATATTTTTTAAAGATAATGATCGCATTCATTAATCCGATCTTACCTCTAACAGATGGACTCTCGATAGATTGTATAAACTTGTTGTAGAACTTATATCTAACTGTACCATATTCTGTATTATGGATGAAGGTAAGACAGTTCTTGCCAACTAGTTTGTCATTATCCATAATTACGTAGTCTCTGGTAGTGTTCGATCCCTCCATAACATAGTCGTTATTCTCTATTAGGTATTGGATAACCTCTTCTTTATTAATAACTCCAGCGAAGTCTTGGGTGAAGTCGATATCGTTAATGTATATAACTTCATCGTTAAAGGATTGTATAATGGATTTGTTAGTAATTAATGCGAATGCATCGTTTACAGGAATCGTTGGCAATGCAACCTTAATATACTGCTTATAGTATTCACCTTCTTTGCTACTATACGTCGGTTTTATATATCGTTTGTTAACATTAATATTGTGGGATTGTAATATTCGTTTAATCTTCGACGTGTGTTCTGCGAGGTACTTCGATAGATAATCGTTCTTGTTCTTGTTATGCGGATCTATCCGACATGTCGGACTTTGTTCGCAAATTGGAACCATATAATACAGTATAATGCTATCACAGAACCTCTCACTTAATGCTTTAAGTGTGCTTCCAGCATACTTCGTATGGACTCAGTCCCTAATGCTTTGCTTAGTGCTTCCAGTATAGTCTATATCGGATATATTATTATAGTTAATTGCTTTTGTAAGATTATACAACATAGTTTCTGGCTTAACGTTCTTGCGTTGTACATACTTTAAAGGAATTGTTGTGGAATATTGGCTAATATCTTTAAGAGCAATCTCTTTCTTATTATGGAAGTCCAATTTTAATATCTTGCTTTCTTCTTGTGTTGGGACCTTTGGAATCTTTTCATTTTCAGAAAAATCTTAAATGCGCAAATGCTCTTGTGTTAAATTAATGCTGTAGGAGAAATAAAAAAGTTAAATTAAAAATAGATTCGAGAGGACTTATGTTATATGATGTATAGTGATGTTTACATTATATGTTGTATAGTGATGCTTACATTATATGTATTTCTTTAACGAATTCGTTTATGTAATAGTTAGCGCAGATGCTCCTACGCAGTAGTCCATTCGATCCCTCCCTTGTTATAGAGAGTCGTTTACATTATATGTTATAGAGAGTCGTTTGCTTGTTCCGTATGCTTGTTCCATATGCTTAATAATACAAAAATAATAGACCTAGCGCGCAGATGCTCCTATGCAGTAGCCCATTCGATCCCTCCCTTGATCGCATTCATTAATCTCTCTGAAGTAACCACATTCAAACATAGTTTTAAGAACAGCGGTAATTCCAGTTCCATCGGATTTCTCTCCCTTATTATTTTTGATTAATTGACGTTTTTTAGGAGAAATATCTTAAAATTTCTTATCAAGCTCATCTTTATGTTCGATGTAATACTTGGTAATTGGTATCTTCTCATTCATATCAATCATGAAATGATCTTTATATGTTAATAACTGTATCATTCTATCAGCAACTACTTTAGAGTTCTTTCTAGTATCAATGCTCAACTGTCTTTGATGTCTTGAATCTTTCGTATCATCGAATTTATATAAAACGAAATGACAGCTCATTTGAATAGCTATTTCTAATATTTTCTTATTTGGAATGCTTCGGGTTAACATCATAGTACGTAACTTATGAAGTTCATCTTCTGTGAATACACCTGATTGAATACAAGCATATACGAAACAGTTATCTCTATAATTCTTTCTCTCAATACTGTTATATATTTGATAACGAGTTAAGTCTAATGAATCAATTAGATTGATATATGGGAAGAATGCACTATCTGGAGCATCATGGAAATAATCCATTGATTCTAATATGACATCTTCACCATCAACCTTTTCGATGAATTCTGTCTTCCCTGTCTCTTCATTTTTGATCATCTTGATGAACTTGACTTCGAACCTAACTGGAATATAATCGCAATCTGAATAATAATTTTCTACAGTAATCTCACCGAGGATACATCTTATCATAACTTCTAAGTCTGACTCTTTGTTGACATTGAATACTCTATTATTACCATTCATATCATATCCATATACAAGAGGTCTCCATTCATCTGACTTCTTTTTACGAATATGTCTCAACACTTTGGTAAAGGCATACTGTTTCTCACCATCATCACCGATGTCGACTGTGAATGTTTCATGATTCTTAACTGCAATCATCATACGTTTTAATTCTTCTTGATACTCTTCTTTATTGGTAACATTCTCTTCATAACGACGTCTCTCTTCTGTTTTCGAAGTGGTATATTCTGTTTGAATATTCATCAATGATTCAAAATATAACTTACTCTCACTTGGTTTTGGAAGAGTATATACATCACTCATATTCATTAATGAACGTAGGAATGAAGCATTCTCTTTCAAACTCTGTTTATATTGCTCATGACTTCGCTTCTGTTTCTTTAATGAATCTTTCTTAGAGGATATTTGCTTGAATAATTCTTCATCTGATTTCTTCTGATCTTCTTCGATTTCTTTGACTCTATTGATGTAATCACTAACACGTACACCCCTGAAATCAATATCTAAATCTCTAATACTTTTCTTTAATATAGGTTTCAACTCTCTTACAGTAAGTGAATTATATTTTTAAATCAAGATAAAGACAAGATCTCGGACTTCGATAACTTACTTATTAACTTGGACATTTGAATAAAAGAAAAAATAAATTATTGTCAAGCTAAAATAATTAGATAGTCATAGCTTAATAATTTTTTTATCTTGAGAAGGTTTACACTATCAGCTTTCTATTTTTGAGCATACCCCACGTTACCTATAATGTCACAGTAACTTTCGCCATTTGACTTCGTCAAAATTTGATACACAAATCAAATGTTTGAGGATATGCCAACGACTAATGCCAGCGACGTAGGAATAAAAATATGAAAATAACTTAGTATAACCCTTTAAGTTTATCCAAATAGACATGAGTCCATTTATTCATAACATCTCTCAGATTGAAGAATTTTTTGTTGAGCTTCTTGTCAGTGAGTATAGGAACTATCTCGAACTTACCATTTGGCAATTGTTGCATTTCATTGGTTTCCGGAAAGAAGAAGTATCTATCTGACTCAAAGGTTAGCTAGGTCGGAATCATAGTCGCTATCGATGTAGTCCATGTTTCGGCGGTAATAAAATATTAAAATAATTATAATAGAGGGTTTGTTTCCAATTTATTTTTGAAGCTATTTTAATGGAGTTTGAAATTTGCTTGAAGGGGTTGGAGGGGGTGTTAGAAACTTGCATAAGGACGCGTGGAGCGTTTCAGCGGAACCATCCTTATGCTATCAACTACGTCAGATCAACTCACAGCTCAGGCACTTATATTCAGAGTTTAGAAGGATGTTGAAGGTATTGATGCATCATTAACTAATATTGCACCTTTATTAAGGATCAAACAAACTGGCATTGATATAGCAAATTCATATGACATTGATGGTTATAAGTTAGCTACTGAAGTTGAGCTTGATGAAACAAAAATGTCAAATTTAGAAAAAGAAAAGAAAAATAATTGGTGGAAAAACTTTTATCCTGAATTTGATACAGATATATCATATGAAGAATCACTATGTTTTGGTTTTTCTTATAGCTATGACAATATTTTCAGAATCAATATTAATGATGACCTACCTTTTCATATGTGATTCTTTAAAATTATTTAGGAATAAATTCTTTCACATCAGAGGTATACACTCATTCATTACAACCAAATTACTTATTATATCAATATTTATCAAATTACTCACTTATTTCTTCAGGTGGATACAATGCTCTTTTGGAGTCCATTGTATGACTGTCAACTTGTTTCAGTTGTTTGATTCTTCTAATTAACTTATATAATCTAGATTACTTTAAAATTTAGATAATTTTTTTCAATAAAGCCTTTTGCATCATCATATCTAACTGACACTCCTGCGTAAAATTGCTCATAAATTTAATTAATTGCCCCATCGAATGACGTTATTGTTCAAACTACTTTTCCGGTTTCAATTTCTCTTAAATAAAAAGTTCTTACTTTATCTTTTGTTAGGTAAAAAAGCTTTCGGACTTCATCTTATGATGTCAATAGCTTATTTTCACAAATTTTTGGTAAATTATTAACAGCCATAACTATTTGTTCTCTTTTAATTTTACTTTTTTTATGGTAGGCTTATATCTCTTGATTATCCAAAAAACTTTAGGAAGTATTAAGCTGATTTTTAATTAAACCGTGTTTCATGAGCTATCAAGTTTTTCAATTGTTTGCCTATTTGGTGAAACGAAAGGCTTGAAAGACAAGCCATCAATGGCAACATCTTCATAAAAAAAAAAAAATAAAAAAACCCCAATAAACTTGTAGGCCATTATTATTATCAGATAATTCTTTAATTATTGTAAAAGGTGTTCTTCATCTAGTTAGTAGAATAGTATAGGCCGTGGTCACTACGAAAATGTTTTTTAGGCTGGGGGAAAGTAGTGACCAACACCTAATCTATACAACTTGTTTTTTCATCATTATCAATAGTCGCCTTTGCAGGTATTTCCCATAAATAGAGCTCGATTTAGTGTGTTTAATGGGAAAAAATAAAAATAAAGTGCTTATAAGCATTCAATTAATCGATTTTTTGGATTTTTCAGAAAAAAAATTTTAATTCAATTTTTTTACAATTTATATAAACTATTTGAAAATTTCAATAGATAATCAAAATATAAAATAATCAATTAAAATGCTTTCAAAAAAAAAAAGTTGAAAATAGACACTTTTATTATAGCTAATATTCGTAATTTGTCTTAAAACATGGAATATCTTAAAATGATGAAGATGATACATGAAAATATTTTACAATTTCTTGATGATGAAGAAAACGAATCCAATAATACTGTTAATGAAGAATTAATTAAGATTTTTCAACAAAATCAATTTGATAAACAAGAACTCAAATCAATTCTATATTTAATTTCAAGAATAGCTGAGAATCACCATAGGACCCCACGTTTTTTAGAAAAAATAAAAAAAATAATTAATTTTCTAAAAAATCAAATCACAAAAGCATTTTCAAATGCTGAAATATTTAATTATTTTAAACAATGCCCAATTATTATCTTATTTCTTATCAATGACAATATTCTAACATTTAATTATGATATCGGAATAATAATTTACCAAAATGATTATCAAATGCTTTTTTATACAGAACTCAATAAAATACATACAGTCAAGTATGAGATACCAGAATATTACGAAGAAAATCGACTCAAAGGTGAAAATGATTCGTATCTTTGCGAACTAATCCGAAATGACATCATTGAAGAATTCACTACGTATCACACAAAAAGTGGATTTTTACTTTCTAAGACAATTGAGCCATCAATGTATGAAACAAATTCATTTTTGGAAAAAAAGAAGCCAACGTTAATTGAATATTCAGCTTTTTTTGGATCGATTCAAATTTTCAGATTTTTAATTCAAAATCAAGTTGAATTAGTTCCATCGTTGTGGCTCTACGCAATTCATGGTCGAAATCCTGATATCATTCACATTCTAGAAGAAAATCATATTTATCCAAATGACAAAACATATCAAGAATGTTTGGAAGAATCAATCAAATGTCACCATAATGAATTTGCCCACTATTTTTTAAATAATTACATCAATGAAGGCAATGATAATCATTCAAATCACTTCAAAAATGAAATTTATTATGGTTTTCAATATTACAATTTTGAATTTATGCCAATCGAATTTGAAGATCCATTTTACTTTTACTGTGCTGTTAAATACGATTATTATAGACTTGTTGAATATTATATAAATATCGAAGGATTGGATATAAACAAATCAATAGTTTAATTACATTTTAATGCAATTTCCTAAAAAATTTAAGAATTTTAAATAAGATTTAATAAATACTCATTTTAAATGATATTCTTTATATCAATAAATTTCATCAAATTTCATAAAAAACCGAAATTTAAATGAAATTTCAAATTATAATTTTAAATATTACACCTTTGAAGTTTGCTTTTGAGAATAATCGTAATGATAATGATATTTTTAATTATTTATTAAGCCTGCCAGAAATTGAAATTGGTCGAGATTGCTTTAAAAATTGCGAAAAGCTCAAAAAATTTACAGTACCTGCATCAGTAACGTTTATTGGAGATTATGCTTTTTACGGAAGTAAAATTTTGAGTGATATCACAATTCCGTCATCTGTGACATCACTTCACAATCACTGTTTTGATGGATGCGTTCTTTTGAAAAACATTCAGCTTCCATCATCATTGGAAAGCATAGGAGATTTTGCTTTTAATAACTGTAACAATTTAACTAAAATCGATATTCCATCATCTGTGAAATCAATTGGTGATAACTTTATTGACGGATGTGTTAATTTGGAGTCAATCATGATTTCTTCTAATGTTAAAAGCATTGGAAAATTGAGTTTAAAGAATTTTACTTTATTGAAAGAATTTATAATTCCACCTTGTGTAACAAGAATATATGAAAAAGAATTTGATAATTGTTCATCATTAGAAAAAATTGAAATTCCTCCATCTGTTGCTCATATTGAAAAATATGCTTTTAATTATTGCATCAAATTAGAACAAATTACTATTCCACCATTAGTGACATCAATTGAAGATGGAACATTTACTCATTGCATTTCATTGAAAACATTAATTATTCCAGATTTAGTGACATCAATTGGATTTTATGCATTTGATGAATGTGAATCACTTGTTAAAATAACATTTCCTCCATCAGTAAATAAAATTGGTAACACTGCATTTCAATCATGCATGTCTTTGAACAAAATTGATTATGAAAATGATTTACAAAATATTGAAATAGTCGCAGAATTACCAGAAAATATAAAAACAGCATTTTTAGGTGATACAAATTCTGGGAAAACATGCTTCTTAAATAGGTTATTATATAATACATTTACTGAAGAAATGATTAAAACAGACACGGCTTCTTTTTCTTCAAAAGAATTTGAATTTCAAGGTAAGAAAATAAATGCTAATATTTGGGATACTTCTGGAGATGAAAAATTTAAAAATATGGTTAAATTATATACAAAGGACAAGAACAGCGCAGCAATTTTTTTTGACATAAACAAACCAGAATCATTCAATAAAGTAGAAGATTATATAAAAATAATTCATGATGGTTCTGGACAAATACCTTTAGTTCTTATAGGAAATAAATGTGATCTCGAACATCAAGTTAGTATCAAAGATATCAATGAATTAGAAAAAAAGTATAACGCAAAATACTTCGAAGTTTCATGTAAAAATGATTACAATATTCGAGAAGCATCTGAAAGCTTATTTTTTGAAGCTGTTAACCAAGATATTAGAAAAAAGCAAAATCGAATGAAAAACCGAATACGAGATCTTATTTACAATGATGAAAAGAAATGCAAAATTTATTAACCAATTGGCTATTAATAAATAATTTTTATTATCCTAATTATTTATTTGCATCTTTTGAAATATTTTGAAATATTGGATGAATATTGGATTAAAAAACAAAATTGGGATAGATTATAAACTGGTTTTTAATTTTGCAAAATAAAGACTTGAAGCCAGAAAGCATCTTTTTGGATGAAAATTTGAAAAATTTCATCTAAAAATTGAAGGATTCTCTTGCTCGATTTATTGTAACAATGATTCAGTGCTAAATGATAAACTTAGGAACTAATATTTTTTAAACACTGCTAATATTTACTCATATTCATTGATTATGTACCAATTTATTAGATAAATTTAAATTCAATGAATATGAGTATTATTCTTCATTATGATTATTTTCAATATTATTATTATCATCGAAAATATTCAATAATATTTATTATATAATAAATATTGAGAAGAAATATTTATGTCAGTAAAATTGAGAGAAAAAAAAAGACTACTTTTAATGATAAGCAAATTTGCAGAATTTCAAGCTTTCTTGAAAAATCATGAAGTTGTTTTGCTTAATAATGAATTTCAAATAATATTAGATAAATTTAACTTCCATTATTTCGGGGATAATCTTAATGAAGAAATTTTAACTCGTTTAAAAAATGCAAAAATCATAATTATAGATGAATACAATGAATCCGATCAGCAAAAATATTATTTTATTTGCTTTGATTATACGTTCATTATTATTAAACAAAATCATAATTTCAAAGCTAAAATAAATTTATCCAAACATGGAAAATGCCAAAAATATTTCCTAAAAAACGACCTTTTGTCACCTGATGGTTCAGAAAAAGAAAAAAGAAATTTAAATAATGAAATATCTTATTTTTCTAAACAATTTCAGATTGAAAATACAAATTTCCAATCAATTTGGTCTTTAATTTCGAGATCTATTTGCGCCTTTTTAATCAGAAAGAGTTATTTAAACAATCAAAAAAAGTATTCATCAAAAAAAATTTTAACTGAAGGAGACAAAATTAATTGGTCGAGCGAAAATTATTTTAAAATAAGAGAACTTGGCCGAGGTAGTTCATCTGTTGTTGATTTAATATATAACATTCAAAGGGAAGAAATTTTTGCCTTAAAAATTCCATACAATAATTGCATTGAATTAATTGAGAGGGAACGTGACAATTATTTAAAAATTCAGAATCCATTTATCGTTCATTATTACGGTTGTATTGAATCCAATCAAATGCCAAATCTTCTCATTGAATTTATTGATAGTGAAACGTTGGATAAGTATGATACATCAACTTTGACTTTTAATGAGAAATACAATATGATTTTTGAATTGATGATATCACTTCACTTTATTCAATCAAACAAATGTTTGTATCGTGATTTGAAACCGAATAATGTAATTATCAATTCAGAGAAAGATGCTATTCTAATTGATTTCGATCGTGTAATTAATATTGATGAACAATTTACAAAAGATTTCAATTCAGATTGCATTCCGCCTGAGCTTTTTTTTGGAGAACGTTTAACATACAAATCAGATGTTTATTCATTAGGATACATAATATATTATATTTTATTTGATAAAAAACCGACGAAAAAGAAGTCAACCATGAATGATTTCATGATGATTGATCTCTCTGAACTTTCTGAAAATTCTAAAGAAAAAATATTTTTGGAAAAATGTTTTGAAATGGATCAAAGCAAAAGACCAAGTATGACTGAATTGATTCGGTTATTTTACATTGATTTTCTTTCTTTAAATGATTCACAAGGAGAAAAAGAAATGAAACTAATTGAATATTTTGAAAATAATATAAAGAAAATTGTTGATGAAAAAGATGAATATTATCTTCTTGGACTCATTTATTATGAAGATATTTATGTTCCTCAAGACATTGACAAATCGATTTATTATTTCCAGCTTGCTGCTAATAAAAATGATTCAAGATCACAAAATCAACTTGGCCTGATTTATTCAGAAGAACTTTATGTGCCTCGAGATATGAATAAAGCAATTCATTATTTTACACTTGCAGCAAATCAAGATAATGCAGAAGCACAATATAATCTTGGTGTCATTCATTATGAAGGAATATCTGTTCCCCAAAACATTGACAAGGCAATTCATTATTATTTACTGGCAGCAAAACAAGAAAATACTGATGCTCTATTTAATTTGGGACTTGTTTATTCCGAGGGACTTTATATTGCACCTGATTATGAGAAATCAGTTCATTATTTTACTCTTGCAGCAAATAAAAATGATCCTGTTGCACAATATAATCTTGGTGTTTTTTATTCTGAAGGTCGATATGTTTCACGAGACATAAGTAAAGCAATTCATTATTATACACTTGCTGCTGATCAAGGACATTCTGATGCTCAATATAATCTTGCTCTTCTTTATTCAGAAGGTCTCTATATTTCTCGTGATGCAGACAAAGCAATTCATTACTTTGAACAATCTGCAGAACAAAATAATGCTGATGCTCAGTATAATCTTGGACAAATCTATTTTGAAGGGAAAGTTGTTTCACAAAACATTAATGAAGCAATTAAACTTTTTGTTCTTGCATCAGAACAAAATCATCCAAAAGCACTAAACAATCTTGGTCTTCTTTATTTGGAAGGTGTTCATATTCCTCGCAATGTTAATAAAGCAATTCATTATTTATTACTTGCATCTGAACAAAACGAACCAAGAGCACAATATCATCTTGGCCTTGTTTATTTAGAAGGTCTTTGTGGTTCACAAGATATAAACAAAGCAATTCATTATTTCACACTTGCTTCTGATCAAAACATTTCTGATGCTCAATACAATCTTGGTCTCATTTATTCAGATGGAAAATATATTTCACGTGACATTGAAAAAGCTGTTTATTATTTTACACTTGCTGCAAAACAAAATCATCCATCTGCACAATATAATCTTGGAGTCATTTTTTATGAAGGCTATTTTGTAACTAGAGATATAGCAAAATCAATCCATTATTTAAAATTGGCAGCAGAACAAGATTTTTCAGATGCTTTGTATAATCTAGGAAGCATTTATTATTATGGAAAATATGTTCCTCGTGACATTGATAAGTCAATTAATTATTTTTTACTTGCTTCAAATTTATTAAATGCAAAGGCACAGTTCATTCTTGGATGTATTTATTATGACGGAAAAGATGTTCCAAAAGATACATCTAAAGCAATTCATTATTTTCAACTTGCAGCAAATTCAAATGTTTTAGCTGCAAATCACAATCTTGGAATTTTTTACTATACTGGAAAATACATTCCTTCAGATATAAATAAAGCAATTTATTACTTTTCATATGCAGCAAAACAAAATTTCCAATATTCACAATATATTCTCGGATTGATTTATTATGAAGGTCTTGTGGTTAATAGAGATATTGATAAAGCAATTCATTATTTTTCATTTGCTGCTAAACAAAATAATGCACTTTCACAATTTTTCCTTGGAAGTATTTATTATGAAGGATTGTTTGTTTCTCGTGATATCGAAAAAGCAATTCATTTCTTCAAGGAAGCTTCATGCTTTGATAATTGTTTCTCAAAAAATAATTTAGGAATCATTTACAAAACGGGTGATGGTGTTAAGTCAAATATTTTTGGAGCAATTGAATATTTAAAAGAAGCAATTAATAAGAAAGGTGACCCTGTTGCAATGTTTAATCTTGCACACATTTATTTCTACAAAGAAGCTGGATTTGATGATTACAAAGAGACTTTAAAATTATTAATACAATCATCAAGCAGACAAATTTCTCATTCTCTACTTCTTTTATGCTTAGTCGTAATTAAAAAGCATAAGTCTTGCATTGAATCACAAATTAAAAAAGAATTTGAAGAGATTGATAAAAATTCTGCTGATTTGTTGGCATGCAAAGTTGTTGAAAAAATCAGAAAGCATAGGCTAATAGAAGAATTTTTTTACGAAGAACTTTTTGATATTTTAAAAGATATTAATTTGGTTTATTATGGTATAAAAATCGAAAATCAAACAATGAAGAAAAAAATAGAAAAAATAGATAAAAGAATCAATATAAATAAAATTTTTTATGATGGCTTGGGTGATGTGATGTTTGGGGAATGAATCTCACAATTTTGGGAGCAAATTGATCTTCATCACTCGCGGTGTGAAGCAGATCGGCTCAATTATCAACTTTTTCCAATGTGGGCCGCTTTTATTCTGGATTTCTGGAATTTGACCCGATGTTACAGCACATTTAAACTTCAATAAACAATAATGGTACAATTTAATTATAAATAAAAAGGAAATCATAATTTTTTTCAATTAATTTAAAAATATTTAGGAATTAAAAATTCTATCATTTTTATGATAAAATTTAGTTTAATAAAAGTTGATGAAAATTGGAAATAGAATGTATTAGATAATGATATTAGTTGTTCTATAATTGTTTTTTTTTTTTTAAATCCAGTTTGAATATATAGAATATATAGAGATGTTTTATATATTAATTTATCGACGAATTCCCTACATGAATACCTCATGTGATAATAGGGTTTCGGATTCTATGGATTCATTGAAAAACATAATTTTATCTTCAGAAAAAAATTCTATCCACAAACTATAATTATCTTAATATTTTTTGGTTAAATATCAAAAAAAAAACTTAAATTTAATAAAACATTTTTTAAAAATTATTTTTATATGCAATACTAAACAAATGCTTTTACAACACTCACTTTTCTCATACATTATTTTTTTTTTAATTGTCAAACTTTTTTATAGATGATAGAAATACAGCGATACTTTGGAAGAAAGAAAGAAGTATATGACGCTCTTTTCAAATTCATAGAAAATTATTATTTTTTTGAATATCTTGCATTTGAACGATTTCGATTAAATTTTCAAAATATCTATCAGCGGAATAATTAAAGACTCTGCATTTGAAGACCTCTCTTCTCTTGCTTATGTTTCAATTCCGTCTTCTGTGACTTCCATTGGCGAAAAGGCTTTTAGTAAATGCAAATCATTAAAGGAAATCACAATTCCTCCTTCTATAACTTTAATTGGAAAGAATGCTTTCAAAGGTTGTTCATCATTAGAACAATTAATAATTCAATCATCAATAACAAAAACAGAGCAAAAAGCATCACCTTCATCAGCTATTTTTGTTAAAGAAGGAGCATTTGAAAAATGCAAATTATTGAAAAAAGCTATTATCATGCAAAATATGCCAACTATTGAACCAAGTCTTTTTAACGGTTGCTCATTATTAAGTCATATAGCAATTCCATCATCATTCACATCAGTTAAAGCAGGAGCTTTCAGAGAATGTTATTCATTAAAACAAATAGTTATTCCTTCTTCAGTGGAATCGATTAGTACAAATGCATTTTATAATTGTTCACTTTTAACCAAAATTGTAATTTTGTCTCCCTTTGTTTCATTTGCAAAAGGTGCTTTTGATGGAATTTCTTCTTTGGCGATTTAGGGAAATATCCAAAAGATTCCTGATAATTTATTCAAAGGTTGCAATTCTTTGATACAAATCTCAATTCCTTCAACTACAACAGAAATTGGAGACTATGCATTTTATGATTGCAGTTCATTAACGCAAATTGAATTGCCACCTAAAGTTGCATCAATAGGTAATTTTGCCTTTTGTGGTTGTTCGTCATTAAAACAAATTATAATTCCATCTTCTGTGACGTCAATTGGTGACTGGGCATTTCTTGCATGTTCAGCATTATCAAAACTATCAATTCAATCGTCAATACAAAATGTTGGATTAAATGCATTCTTTGGTTGTCCAACAATGAACGATCATAACGAAAAATATTTAAAAATTGAAGATTTTAACATAGTTAGGCAAACAGTTTATAGAGCACATAAAAATGGTTATAAAGCAGTAAATAAAATTACTGGAAAAGAATACTTTTTATATGTTTATGAGAATGAATTTAAGACCATTGATTTTCTTAAACAAATCGATATTTCTAGAAAGAGCATATAAGGAATAGTAAATGTTGAAAGCTACTGCTTCCGTTTGCCAAATGAACAAATCGAAAAGATTAAAAAAAATACACCCTATTTACTAGATGGAAACATCACAGCAAGTGAATATGCCAAAAATGGAGACATTAAGAATATCATGGAGAAATATTTGGAATCAAAAGGAGAACAAAATAATAATTTAAATCCTACAATTCGAAGCAAAATTATCTTTGGTGTTGCTGCAATTATGAAAAAGCTTCATAAAAACAATATCATTCATCGAGATCTAAAAATGACCAAAATTTTGTTAGATGATAACTTTGAACCTATTCTCATTACTACATTTGCGGCAATAATGAAGTCAGATACAGCAGAATCGGAATATTATATGACCGCACTTTTTTATGCGGCACCTGAAACAATAGATGATTTCAAATATGATTTTCCTTCTGATGTTTTTTCCTATTCAATAATTTTATATTTTATGTTCGCAACACATGAAGATTTAAATAGCAATAAAATTCGAAATCACTATCTTTACTATAAAAATCTTTTAGAAGGAAAAAGATTGAATAAGCCAAGTAACATACCTGATCCATATTGGGAATTGATAGAGAAATGTTGGGATAATGACCCATATAAAAGACCAACATTTGATGAAATCACAGAATATCTGAAAGATGACAAATATGCAATAAATGAGTTTGGAATGACAACTGATCTAAACGAACTTCATGAATATCAAAAACGTATTGATAATGAATAAAAGAATAATTTAATTTCTATACATTTTTATATGTGTATTTCCATAAATAGGCGTCGAAAAAACTTCTTAAAAAATAATTGCAAACCAAAAAATTAAATTTTTTTTTCAAATTCATGGACATTCTTAGATTTTTTTAACTGATAAACTTTCAAATTCTTCTTCTTGATTCTCATAAATTTCGGTGAAGTGTGTTGAATAATTTACAATGCTTTTCATGATCTTTGATTTTTGAAAAAAAAAAAACTTTTTAAACAATCAGTTCTTCGGGGTTATCAAAATCATCGTTTGATTGCCTATAATTTCAATCACTTCTTGAATGAAGGAAAGTTCGTGATCTGGGATATTTTTTTTTTTTTTGAAGTTAAAATGATTTCACACATTTACTTGTCTTGAATTCTTCAAGACATGATTGGCAAATAACAGGAGAATTCTTCACCATTAACAATAAATGTAAGATCATTGTCATAAATATGAAATGGGACAGTCAAAATGCATGATGGATTGAGTTGTATTTTACTTGTTTGGCTCGTTTTTTTTAAAAAAAAGACATGTGATATGAAATCAAATTTTTTATAAATTTTTTAAATGAATAAAAAACTTTATCTTGTATTTCCAAGAATAATATGAAATAAAGATTTAATTAAAAAACAACAAGAAGCTTTCGTAGATCAGTTGGTTAGATGCATCGGACTTTTAATCCGAGGGTCGCGGGTTCGACTCCCGTCGGAAGCATTTTTTACATTTTTTTGTGAATATTCAAATGTTTATCTTATTCAATATTGTTAATTAATTTAATTTTTTTATTTTTTTATTTAATTAATTTAATATTCTCATAAATCATAGTAAACGAATTAGTGATTAAATATCCAAAAGTAAATGAATTGATAGTCTGATTTAGTGAATATCACCAAGACCATCGTAAAAACTTGAATTAATTGGAACTCGATCGTCTTTCATTTGAATTTTTTTCTTCAAAACTTGGTTTTCAATTTTATCACAATAATAAACAAGATTGACTTCTTTTAAATCATCATATAATTTATAATAAAATTGTCGATTATTTAATTTTTTATATTGAATTCTTTCAAATATTTTCTGTTTACTTGTTTGATCGAAGGTGATATCAATAATATCAAACAATTGTTTAATGTCTGAAACATCGAATAAATCATATTTTGAAATGACAATTAAGCATAAAAGGTCAAGAGAATAAATAATTGATTTATTAACTGCTTGAATTAATAATTCAATTGCTTTTTCATTATTCGTTATTCCTGATTCATTATAGAAATAAATATGTGCAAGATTAAACATTGCAACTTTGTCTTTTTTCTGACGAATTGCTTCTTCCAAATATTCAATTGCTAATGGAATGTTTTTCTTTACATCTCTTCCTGTTTTGTAAATAACTGCAAGATTGTTTTTTGCAAATTGATTATTAAAGCATGATGCTTCTTTAAAATAATGAATTGCTTTTTCAATATCATATGTAACATATAGTCCTTCATAATAAATGCTTCCTAGATAAAATTGTGCATCTGAATTATTTTGTTTTGATGCAAGTTCAAGATAACGAATAGCTTTATTAATATTTCGATGAATATAAATACCTTCATAATAAATTAAAGCAAGATTAATTTGTGCAATTGCATAATTTTGATTTGCAGAAAGTATAAAATAATGAATAGCTTTATTGATGTCGCTAGTAACAAAAGTTCCTTTGAAGTAAAGTAAACCAAGACAAAATTGTGCATTCGCATTGTTTAATTTGGCTGCCAATGAATAATAATAAAAAGCTTTTCTGAAATCACGAGAAACATAAACACCTTCATCATAAATAAGTCCTAAATTGTATAACGATCTTGGTTCATTTTGATCAGCTGCAAGTGAATAGTAATGAATCGATTTGTTAATATCAATTGGAACATTAATTCCTTCATAATAAATAGATCCCAAATTGAATTGTGCCATTAAATTATTTTGATCAGCAGCTAATGAAAAATAATGAAGAGCTCTTGGAATATCACGGGCAACATATATTCCTTCAAAATAAAATTGTCCAAGATTAAATTGTGCATTTGAATCATTTTGATTCGCAGCTTGAGTAAAATAATAAATTGATTTGCTTATATCTCGTTGAACATACAAATTTTCAAAATAAATGGCGCCTAAATTAAATTGTGCATCAGAATGATTTTGATTTGCTGCTAATGAATAATAATAAATAGATTTAGTAATATCACGTGGAACATATTGTGCTTGATAATAAATAAGTCCAAGAACGAATTGAGCATCTGAACTTTTTTGATAATTTTGATGATTTGAAGCAAGTTGAAAGTAATGAATTGCTTTGTTTATATCACGTGGTAAATGTTTACCTTCATAATAAATAATTCCAAGGTTAAACTGAGACTCAGAATGATTTTGATTTGCTGCAATCGTATAATAATAAATGGCTTTGTTAATGTCACATGAAACGTATTCACCATCTGTATAAATAACACCAAGATTAAATAAAGCATCTAAATTATTTTGATTTGCTGCTAATGTGTAGTAATAAATAGATTTTGTTATATCACGTGAAATATCAATGCCTTGAAAATAAATTACACCGAGTTTAAATTGGGCACTTGATTGATTTTGTTTAGATGCTTTTATATAATATGCAATTGCTTTATTAATATCACGAGGAACATATAAAGCTTCATCATATATTTTTCCAAGTAAAAATTGTGCATTTGGCTCATTTTGATCAGCAGCTAATGAAAAGTAATAAATAGCTTTATCTATATCAACTGGAATGTATTTCCCTTCACTGTATATAATTCCAAGATTAATTTGTGCTTTTATATGATTTTTATTAGAAGCAAGTTTGAAATAATAAATTGCTTTATTTATATCTCGAGGTACAAATTTACCTTCGGTATAAATAGTTCCAAGATTAAATAGTGCATCTGAATTATTTCCTTCAGCTGCAATTATATAATAGTTTAATCCTTTTGTTATATTTTGTGGAACATCTTTTCCAAATAAATATATTTCTGCTAAATTAAATAAGGAATCTATATCATTCTGTTTTGCTGCAAGTGAAAAATAATGAATAGATTTATTAATGTCTTTAGGAACATAAATTCCTTTTAAATAAATTAATCCTAGGTTGAATTGTGCATTTGGTATATTTTGATCTGCTGCTAAAGAAAAATAATGAATAGCTTTTTTAATATCTTGTGAAACATCAATTCCATCATAATAGATTACTCCTAGATTATATTGTGCTAATGAGTAATTTTGATCTGCAGAAAGAGTATAATAATGAATAACTTTACTAATATCTCGCTGGATATAAATTCCTTGATCATAAATAAGACCTAGATTGTATTGTGCCTTCCAATTATTTAGATCAGAAGCTTTAGAATAATAAGAGATTGCTTTGTCTGAATCACGAGAAACAAATCTTCCTTCATCATATATTAAACCAAGAGTGAAAAATGCTTGTTTTTGATTTTCTTCAATTAAAGCATTCTTTTCTAAAAGATTTATCAATTTCTGCTCTTTAATTCCTTTCGTTTGATTTTCTGAAAGAAAAATTATATAAAATTTATGAATCAATTCGGAAATAGTTGGTCTTTTATCTTGATCAATTTCAAAGCATGATTGAAATAATAACTTTTCATCTGAATTTTTAATATTTTCTAAATTGAATATGAAAGTTTTATTGTCTTGTTGATATGTTTTATCTGGATGTTCTCCATATAATATATAATACATTAAATATCCAAGCAAATAAATGTCTGATTTATAAGTTAAAAAATGATCTGAATTGATTTCTGGAGGAACTATATCGTGACAAAAATCCAAAGTACTTTGTTCATCAATTTTAATTAAACGATCAAGGTCAATTAAAACAGCATCTTTGTTCGAATCAATGATGATATTATTTGAATACAAATCGCGATATATGTATCCTTTTGAATGAATATATTGAATCGTAAGCATAAGCTCAAAAATTATGTTATACTTATCATTTGCATTCAGTTGTTTAATATCATATTTATCCAAAGGTTTTCCTTCAACAAAATCAAGCAAAAGATATTTATTATCATTCATTTCTAGGTATCCGTGATATTTAAGTAGAAATGGGTATTGAAAAATTATATAGTTTTTTCTTTCTTTTTCAATTTGTTCATTTGCATTATCATTGGCTATTTTCAATGCATAAATTTCTTCTCTTTTAATATAAAAAATAAGATCAACGGTGGCAGAACTTCCTTTTCCAAGTTCTCTTAATTTTATGTAGCATGGATTCTTAATGTCAATTCGTTCTTTGAATTTGTTATTTAATTTTAAATTGTGGTTGTTGTTAAAACTTCTCTTGATTAAAAAACAACTTAAACAATCAATAATTATGCTCCAGAATGATTGATATTTATTATTGCTCAATAAAAAAGCTTTTGAGAAATTTTTTACTTCATATAAAAAAGTATCGTCAACTAAAAATGATTTTTTCCCTGAAATTGGGAAGTTTTTTAAGAAATATTTATCAGAATCGTTAAATATACTAAGATAATTTTTGAGATAGGCATAAATAGAGTCGCGTTTTTGATCATTGACAATAATTATAAACATAGAATCAAAACAAACAAAAAAGTATAAATCATTATTTTCCTGATATTCGTCTATTGATATTATTTTTGACTTATTTTTGTTCTTATAGTCTTCGAGATCTATATCAATTTGATCAAAATTACTGTAAAAATAAAACTTGAACTTTGAAAGAATTTCTTGTAAAAATTTATTTTGTGTTATAATAGCGTTGCTGGCCAAAAAACTTTGGAATTCAGAAAATCTGCTTTGCATTTTTCAAAATTTTGAAAAATTTCTTAAAAAATTTATTAGACCAAATATATATTCAATTTTTATTGAAGCAAAAATACTTTTTCATAAAAGTTCTATATATCATATTTGTGCCTAAATAAATAACTTTTATATTTAAATAAAATACGGTGTTCAGAAATGATCAAATAAGTTTTCCATAAATTTCAAATGAATTAATAATGAGCTGATTGTTGCCAAGCCAATTTGGTCCTGTGAGACGCATTCTGATATACCTGTATTCTTTCGATGTTTCATTCTTAATTTTGAATGTGTGAACAAAGCTCTTCCCATTCAGGTATCCGCAGTTGACCTGCTCATCAATTTCCTCCCATGAAGAGCTGTCATTCGAGCCTTCAATGACCCAGCTCTTTGGGTGCTCGCTGTTGGCAAAAGAAGCATATGATCTGATGGTGTAACCGGTTGGTGCAACACGATGCTTTTTAAAGTCAAACATCAGCCAGATGTTTGGAATGTCTGAAGATACGAAGTAGTTTTCTTCGTCTTCATATAAAGCAACAACACGTGGATGACGATCCTCTCTAGAACCATAGAGGTTAGATGATGAAGTGATGTCAACTTCGTTGTAAATTTTTCCGTTTGATTGAGTGCGTAGGTAGTTGATGATTCCTTTGAACTGGTTTTCTTCAGATGCTGGAAAAACAGTCCCTCTATTATCTGCTTTTTTGTATCGATTTTTTATATCACATGTCATATCATTTGATGTTTTTGTATCTCTCACAAGACGATCTGCCAGACGCCTCCAAATAGAGACCGTCAGTTCATTGATGTCAAAGATTGAAACAAATTCTTTCATCGCTTCTGATGAAACATTTTCAAAAAAAACGGTTTCATATAAAATTGAATAGTTTACATCTTTCGTGTAGAGTTTGTTGACAATTCTCAGAAGCTGGTCTTCTGACTCCAGTTCCAGTTTATCATTACTAAAAATAGAATTCAGCGTAAAAACTGATAAATTTTCAAATTCTTCTTCTTGACTATCATAAATTTCGGTGAAGTGTGTTGAAATGAACTCAATTTCTTTTTCTAACCGGGCGCTGAATATTTTACAGTGCTTCTCATGATATTTGATTGTTGAAAAAACGTTGTTAACAGTCAGTTCTTCGGGGTTATCCCATTCGTCACATTCAATCGTTTGATTGCCCAGAATTTCAATCACTTCTTGAATGAAGGGAAGTTCGTGATCTGAGATATTATTTTTTTTGAAGTTAAAAAGGTCAAGAAGATGTGAAAAACTTCCTGATTCTTGCGTATTGATTATAAATATATCGAATGTTGGATCATTTAAGTGAATTTGACAAATAACAGGAGATAAGAGGTCTGAAATAAGTTTACTGGTCTTGAATTCTTCACCATTAACAATAAATGTAAAATCATTGTCATAAATATGAAATGGGACAGTCAAAATGCATGATGGATTGAGTTGTATTTTAATTGTTTTGCTCATATAAAAAAAAAAAAAAAAAAATTAAGAAGTAGACTTGTGATACGAAATCAAATTTTGAATAATTTATTTTATTGAATAAAAATCTTTTTCTCTTTTATTCTATTTTTTGAATGGTACGGGAAAATGAAAACCAGTTTAAAAAGTTGAAATCTTTCTTTTAGGATTATTTTTTTCATTTAAACCCTAATCTTAGTGAAAACTTAAGTTTAACATTCAAACTCATCATGTATTTATATATTTAAAAAATGTAATAATTAGTTTTTATTGACCTTTAGTAGAGTCAACTGTTGCAAATTTTTATCAATAAAAGCCAATAATGTCACAAAGCATTTTATTTAGGTTGATTTACTTGTTCATGTAATTTTATTATGTAATTCTTTAATTTTCCTTCTTTCTGATTGATTTTTTGTTGCAAATTGTATCAATAAAGCTTATTTCATATATTTTATTTTATATTTTTTCGTTATCTGTTGATATATAGGACTAAAATTTTGAATAGTGTCATGTTTTTTTGGTGAAATGTTCATTCAATTTTAAATAGTGTCTTGTTTTTTATTGATGAACATAAATACAGGGTTGATAATTGCATCTCGAGTATATTTTTCATGCCCTTCAAAGAAAAAAAAAGCAAGAAAAGCAAAATCAAGCTCCTCAAAGAATGACAATAGAAGTAATAATAGTAATAATAATGAGTTTGAAGAATATGTAAAAAAATGCGCAAGTTCATATATTAAAAATTTACATTTAGAAAACCCAAGTTCTAGTTGTATATTCAATTCAGATTATAATGATGAACAAAGCAATTCTGGTGGAGTTTATTATTCAGATTACAATGATGAACCATATGAGTGTGATAATTTTCCATCAAACGCTTCACATAATACAGCCAATGATCAATTAAGAAGTGATGGTTTACAAAATGGAAATAATCAAAAAAAATCTCAACAAAACGCAAACAGTAGCAAAAGATCGCAAGAAAGAAAAAACGAGAAGCTTTCCAACGATGACGCCAATAATTTAAAGTCGCAATCAACTAATAATCAATTCAAAGCAAATAATGTTAGCCCAAAAAGTGAAGAAAATAAACGTTCAAAAAAGACAGATTCAGACAAAACTCAAAACCAAAAGACTTTTGGGCGTTGTCATTCATCAAGTTTTGATAAGCAAAATAATATAAACTCATTTAAGCATTGCCATTCAGCAAATTTTGATAGTCAAGATAATCAATTTAAGGCAAGAAGTCTGAATAAAAAAAGATTAAAGCAAGATTGTTTAAATCATAGCAAAAAAGGAAAAAATTCAGAAGATAAACGGTCAGAAAGAAAAGATTATTCAGAAGATAATTGGTCAGAAAAAGAAAATTGTTCAGGAAAAAAATTGTCCAAAAAAAGCAAAAATTCAGATAGATGCTCCCAAAATAAACTGTATTCAGAAGATAAATGGTCAGAAAATGAGGAAGATCATTCAGATAATGAAAAATTTTCCAAATTTGAAAATAATGTTCATGATCAGAGGCAGATGAATTCACTAAAACAAAAATCAAAGCATTCTCATAAAGCAAGAAGTCATATAATGAATAAGAAGACGAAAACCAATGTTTCAAGAATAAACAAAAGTGATTGTGTTCAAATAAAACGTGATTCAAAGATGAAAAAGAAATCATCCATAGAAAAAAGTGACCTCCAATATTCTAAATCATTACCAAGCAGTTCATATTCAAGTTCAAGTCATCCCAGTGAAAAAATTGATTCATTTAAGAGCCAACCATCAATCATTAATAAGAAAGAATTCGTAGCTAGCTTTTTCCAATTAGAAGAGAATGAAAATGAATTTGAAGAGCCAACTGAAAAGGAAGACATGATGGATGAACTATATTGTACTAACGTATTTTTAGAAAAAAGAAAAAATAATTACATAGAATTAAGTGATGATGATGATGTTTATACAATAGCTTCATTTAATGAAAATGAAAGAAGCGAAGAAGAAGAAGCACCTAAAAAAGAAAAATCTTCCTTTAATTCATCTACAAAGTTTTATTCTCTTTTTATTGAAGAAGAAAATCATATTCAAAATGATGAAATAGATTCTGTAGAGAAAAATGAATATGAAGAAAAAAGTGATCCTGAAGAAACTAATAAAGAAGAAGATTTTAATCATGAAAATGAAGAAGAATCTGAAAATAAAAATGAAATAGACTCTGAAGAGAATAATAAAGAAGGAGATTCTGAAGAAGAAAATGTAGAAAAATCAGAAGAGAATAATAATAAGGAAGATGAATATTCTGAAGGTATTAATAGCATAGAAGATGAACCTGAAGAAGAAGAATATTTTGAATATAATAATAATAATAATAAAGAATATTCTGAATATAATGATAATAAAGAAGAAGAAGAAGAGTATTCTGAAGATAATAATAAAGAAGAAGAATATTCTGAAGAAATCAATAGCGAAGAAGAAGAGTATTCTGAAGATAAAAATAATAATAAAGAAGAAGAAGAAAATTCTGAAGATAATAATAATAATAAAGAAGAAGAAGAATATTCTGAAGATAAGAATAATAAAGAAGAATATTCTGAAGATAATAATGATAATAATAAAGAAGAGGAATATTCTGAGGATAATAATAATTATAATAATAATAATAATAATAATAATTATAATAATAATAATAAAGAAGAATATTATGAAGATAATAATAATAAAAAAGAAGCATATTTTGAAGATAATAATAATAATAAAAAAGAAGAATATTATGAAGATAATAATAATAATAATAATAAAGAATATTATGAAGATAATAATAATAATAATAATAAAGAATATTATGAAGATAATAATAATAAAAAAGAAGCATATTTTGAAGATAATAATAATAGTAATAATAAAGAAGAATCTGAAGAGGAAAATGAAGAAGAAGTTGAAATGAAGATATATAAAAGAAAGAAATGTATAAAAGTTTTACCAAAATCTATTCCCAAACCTAAAATCAGTTCCTCAGATGATGATGATTACTATGACATGGTTTTAATACGAAATGGCAACTCATTCATACTGTCTCCTTCAAAGAACCAATGTCAATTAAGCAATGAACAAATTAAAAATAAGTTATTTGAAAAGTTTGGGAATAGAGAATCTGAAAAGAACTCAGCAGATAAATTAAGAAACGATATTGGTGGTTTTATAAGCGACATTGAAAATGATCCATGTGCCAATCTTAGTGACATATTGTTTGAATATTCAAAAAATGATTTTTCTTTTGATAAAAAGCATGATCTATTTGAACCTGAAAGATTTATAGAACTTGATACACATTACAGAATGAGGTTTAAAGAATCCACGGACATAATTGAAAATGAAGTACAATTCCCAAAATTTGATGTTATTTATGAAGCATTTTACAGTTCTTTAATGGTGCATGCATTGGAATCGTACCACGAAGAAAGTTTTGAAATAAGGGGACGTTTATCAGATAGTTCTGTTGACAATAATTTCAGATTCAGATTATATATAAATAATGATGAATCAGAAATGGCAAATATTCGAGAAAAAATTGAAAATGAGTTACATGATTGAGGTATGCTTATTGCAAAACTGCTTCTGATTGGATTCTTATCGTATTTGCATTAAGTGAAATAAAAAAATCTAATATGACATGTGAAATAAAAAATCAATAAAAACGGACATACCCTTCTTATAAATTGGGTAAGTGGCCTTTATATTTTATATATATATATTTAATATTTTGTGTCAAATTATCTTTCAAGAAATTAGTTTTCATTTATTAGATTTTTTTTCTGAGATTATATTTTTATTTTTTAAAAGTATCTCAAAATCTTTAGATATCATAAGGCAGAAAAACAGATTTTATCTATTCTTCCAAAAACAGAAATGGTTTCATAAAGAACACCAATGAAGCTTTTTTATCTTCATCTGCATCATTGAGTAAAAGCAATAATAATTTACTTTCAAAAATTAATAAAAATCTTGATTAAAAAATGATAAAACTTAATTAAAATTGATTTTATTGCAGAGCAAATTTGCTCTTAACAATTGTCCAAAACAGACCGAATTAGAAATTCCATCTAAATTGGCATGCATTGGTGATTCTTATTTCCAACAATGCGAATCATTAAGTAAAACTTCAATTCCAGCTTCAATTGAATCAATTGGTGATTCAGCATTTGATGTATGTTCATCACTGAAACAAATAATAATTCCTTCTTCAGTGATTGCAATTAATGACTGGACATTTAATAACTGTTTGCCAATAACGCAATTAGCAATATCATCGTCGGTAACAAAACTTGGGAAAGAAGCTTTTCGAAGTTTTTCTTCATTCAAAAAAATTGTGTTTTTTCAAAATTAACAGAAATTTGTGAGTATTGCTTTTTTGGTTGTTCGAGTTTGACTATAATAGAACTTCATTCTTCGATTATAATAAAAATGTATTATACATTCATAGAATGCACTTCACTTAAAAAAATAATAATTCCATCAATAATGAAAAGTAATAAAATATACCCTTACAAAATAACTGTCATTTTTTTTTTTGCGGAATAAACGTACGTAAAATTTTCATTTAAAATTTTTAAAATTTTTTTTTGAATAAACTCAATTCAAAAAAGAATTGTCATTTACAAAACATATTATTTTTTAATTTATAATTAGTAATCCTTTAGATTTTATTAGAAAGAAATATGCTTTATAAGAAAATCTTATTTTTTATGAAAAAGTGAATATAATCTAATTTTGAAAGAGTGATCGTAAATCATAAAATTCACCCATTTTTTTATACAAGTTCCTTTGCTCAATTTCTACTTAAATCTTGCTTCTGAAACATCGAGACCAAAATATTATTACAGTTCCTAAGTGTATAGATGATCTCAATTCGTTGCTAATTCAAATTTGAAATATTATTCGATGACGATATTTATTTTTTTGGATTCTTTTTAATTTTATGGTTTTTACTAAACATATTCTTTACAATCATTCTCTTATTATGCTTTTTATTTGACCCTTTTTGCTTTTTTTTAATATTATTCAATAAAGATTGAAAATCGTTATAATTTGATTAATTTATGCTTCCAACATGCGTTTTAGATAATGCCTAAGTATAATACTTAAGTATGAATCTTAATTTTATATAATAATCACTCAAAAATTTCAATTTTTGCTTTTTTTAAATAAAAAAATATAGAAAAAGTCGATGAATAATGAGATTTAAATTAAAAAAATGGTATAAATAAATTTAATATTATTTATGCTTGTATTATAACTATAAATATTGGGATTTAATTTGAATTTTTTATTAATAAAAAAATTGTTAACGATTAAAAAAACAAAATTCGTTATAACTTGGGCATTAAATAACATAGGATGTAATGATTTAAATCCCCAAAGATTTTATCCAAATATTTGTTAAATATAAGGAAAAACCTCATTTACTTGTAAAATCAATAATAAACGGTCAAAATTCTGATAAAAAAAAAAATTATTTCAAAAAAATTCAATGGGAATAAAAAGAATTGTCAGATTTTGAGAGAGAAAAAAATATTCTTTGTGAGAAAATTTTCCAAAATTTTCTTCTTACGTTTACTCGTACGTTTATTCCGCAAAAAAAAATGACAGTTAATTTCTAAGGGTATAATAATCTATCAATATTTATTGATTTTCCCTTTGTAATTTTTTTCATTATGTTATTCATAGATAATACTCGAAACAGTTGTATAAAAAAAGGTAATCATTTATGATAATTCAATTATAAGGAGGTATTTGATTTTGTAAGATAAATTTGATCTTAGATGACAATTCAAATTATTCAAATATTAGAGGAGGTATAGAAAAAAATTATCTTAAATTCAAAAATTGAATGGAAATGCAATAAAATAATTAACTGACATAAAAAAATATTTTCATTTCTTATGGTTTTTATTTTGTTTTTCATCACATCTAGATCAATGATCGATTTTAGCTCTTACAGTCAAAATAATAATTATTCTTTAAAAAGTAAATATCAAGTAGAATCAAGAAATTCTGATTGTTTTAAAAATCAAATTATTTCATCAAGAATATCAGATCAAAATGTTCAAATTTGCTTTTACAATTGCTCGTTTACATCATTTAATAGATTAACTGATAATTCAACAAAAATCAATGGTTATATAATTAGTTTATCTTCTGCAATTTCAAAATTCGATTTATGTTGTTTCTTTGATAATTCAATCAACTCTGCCCAACAATCACTTGTTTATTTAAATTCAAGTTTTTCCAACTTTTCAGATTGTAATTTTTCAAATAATTCTATAAACATATCAGTAGATTATAGGGGATTTCTCATACATTCAATATCGTCTAATTTTTCTGTTAATAATTGCACATTCACTAATAATTATGCTTATTCAGATAAAGCCGAAATTGATTTTGATATTTATGGAGGCTTGATATACATAGAAAATTCAAATTCTCTTATAAATTTTAGCTCATTTATAGAAAACGCAATATATATATACACGGGAAATGATAAGCATTTTCATGTAGATATCAATGGTGGTTTAATAGCTTCATTTAAATCTCATTGTGATTTTATTGAATGCTATTTTATAAATAACACATTTGTAGTAAATATAATTCATGGTTTTCGCTTAGTTGGTGGATTAATTCATTTACTTTCGTCAAATGGTTCAATCAAAAGTTGTATTTCTGCTGGTAATATTTTGACAAGTAATATTGGAGGAGATTATTATATAATCGGTGGTTTAGTATATTCAGAAAAGTCTAATTACACTTTTTCTTTTTGTGTTTTTAAGACTAACAATATTACTATGAACCAAATTTCAGAACCATTTCATTATATTCAGGGAGGTTTAATACATTTATATGAATCTTATAATGATTTTATTGAATGTTCTTTCCAAAATAATATAATGTTCATAAACGTGTCATATCATATAACAGATATTCTAGGTGGTTCTATTTTATCAAGAAGTTCAAAATGTTCAATTTCTAAATGCCTTTTCTTGAAAAACAATATATATATTACTTCATATGACCATAAATACTTTCGAGGATCAGTTTATTTAGAAAATTCTTTCTTTATTTTCTCTTTTTGTACTTTTTCTAATAACAATTATACATTTATAGGATATAGAAGTTATAATCATGATGGAGGGTTGTTATATGTATCATATTCTCACTGTGATTTGATTGGATGTTCGTATTTAGATAATTATTTATATGGCAGTTCTATATCATTATATGGTTCAAATGGAACAATTAATGAGTGCTCATTTGCAAATAATGTTTTTACAATATGGAATGATATGCTTATTCATTATATTTATCCTTATCGAACTATACAATTTATAGAACAAATTTTGTAAATAACTCAATACTATTTATAAATAATATTGATTATCAAGGAGAAATATATTTATATTCATCAAATGTTACTTTTAAATTCTGTATTTTTGATGATATTATTGATTCATTTTTAAATCTGAGTTCAGTTCGTGGATTATATGTATATTTATCCTACTCAATTGGAACTTTCGATAACTGTGTTTTTAATAGTAACCAATTAAAATATATATTTGAGCCAAATTTGGTAATAAATGGAATAATTCATTTTAATTTCCTCAGCAGTTCATCAAAAACTACATTTATTCCTTGTTTAGAAATAAAGAACTGTTTATTTGAAATAAACTATGATCCAATAACCAAATTAAATTCGATCATTTATTCAAATGAAAATAAAAATGCGTCATCGATAAATCATTTTACAAATAATTTAATTAATATATTTCATCCAAACTTGGATTTTGATGTTTTTGGTGGAAATTATGAAAACGCCACAAGAAAATGGTATTTTTCAGATAATTGTCTTCATCCTTATGATGATTTGTTGTTCAAAAAAGATGATATATCTTTATATGATGAAACTGGTGAACGACAAGTTACTTTTAATGATGTGTTTAATCAAAAATGTTCAGTACCAACTTTTATATTTACATCATCTTATGTTTTTTCAAATTCAATTGAATTTTCAGAGACAGATTATTTTACTCAATCATTTCAGTTCTCTAATTCTTTTGACTTCTCCAATTCAGCAAAGTTCACAGGAACATTTTTATTTTCAAAGTCTGGAAAATTTACAGAATCATTAATATTTTCAAAAACAAATCATTTTTCTCATTCAAATGATTTTAATGAATCTAATGTTTTCTCTCAATCATTCGATTTTACTAAAACAAATGGATTTACCAAATCAAAATTCTTTAGTGAATCAAATTATTTTTCAAAAACAGATTTTTTAACTTGGTCAAATCATTTTTCTCATTCAAATGATTTTAGTGAATCTAATGTTTTCTCTCAATCATTCGATTTTACTAAAACAAATGGATTTACCAAATCAAAATTCTTTAGTGAATCAAATTATTTTTCAAAAACAGATTTTTTAACTTGCTCAAAACATTTTTCTCAAAGTGACTCATTCGAAAAATCATCATTTTTCTCAAAATCATTTGAATTTACAAATACAAATTTTTTTACAAAATCAGAAGAGTTCATACAAACTACACTTTTTTCTAAATCAAGCAAGTTTAGTGAATCAAATTCATTTTCACAATCAGAAAAGCCATTTGACATTCCAACACAAACTTCAATAAATCAAAAAGTATTAATTTCTTCTAGTTTTTCACTCACTTGCACTTTAATAAAATCAGTGATTTTTTCATATTCATATGATGCCAGGAAAAATACTTATTCTTATTTCCCTTACATAATTTACTCGTTGTCTCCTTCGTATGTGCCAACTTATTATGTTCTATATATAAGTTCAAATAAAAGAATAAGTCCAGAAAATCTTATCGGAATTGTTTGTGGCTCAGTTGCAGTGTTCTTTTCAATCTTGTCCATAATTATCATCATTGTTAGAAAGAAAAATGAATATCGAATTTATCTTGAAGAGAAAGATTGGTCATTCTCATCATCATCATCGATGAACACAAATGAGACAAATACTCAAGAAGACACACTAAATTATAACCAAAACAATTTGTTACTGATACGACTATTGAAGCCAAACTTACAAATCTTGATGAATTTGATGATTGGTTATAATAATACTTTTCTTTCAATATTCATTTCATTTTAAAATGAAGATTTGAAATCCATTTTCAACATCATTTTTTGTAATGGTGAATAATTGATGAAACCTGTAAACTTTGAATTCATAAAACATATAACTCATCTTAATAATTGGTTGTGTTAAATTACTTTCGCAATTTCAATTACAATCGTTACTTCTAATAAGTAAACAGTATATATATAATTAAATAATTTGTTGTATTAAATAGTTTATTGTTATTAAAATTGGTTTATAATTCTTTATAAGCTTGCTTCACTATTAATTACGAAGTCCTCTTCAGACAATAGGAAATTCACCGATCAAAGGGGATTCATTAATGTGAAAAAGAGATTCCTTGATTTGCAATTTAAAGGAGAAGTTACTGAAGAAACACTTGAAAATAATAAAATTTTCTCCTTTGGCTTGGTTGAGAATAATTACAAGGGAGAATTAAACATTGACATAATTATTGAAGAAATTGTAAAACTTCTTGAAAATCCTGAAGAGGACTTTGTGGTTAAAAGAGAAGCTTATGAGATGTTCAAAAGAGATAAAAGTGCTTTTCTTGACAAACCAAGAGCAAGTGAAACTGGGAATAATGTCTATAATGAATATTTATATGAAATGAAATTTATAGAATAAAATCTTAACTAAAAAATTTACTTACAAACCTTTTAAGATGAGTGGAGAATATTCGTATAAGGACCTGCTCGTTCTCCATTTTTAGGTAAAAAATGTTTGAAATGATCAAACATCATTTGAATTCACATTCAAATTATTTAAGAGTGTAAATTTTTTCCTTATTTTTCGTTTCAACTGCCTTGTGTAATGATGTCAATTGATCAAAAATTGAAAGAAGAACAGCAAATTTCGATGCAATTTGAACAGAATCAGTGTAGTTGTCAGTAATATCAGATAAATAACAAATTTTGATTTTATTTCAAACGAGAGCGATAGAATCTTTTTTTTTTTTTTTTTTTTTTTTTTTTTTCAAAAAGTTAATTTTTTATTGAGCAAATATCTTCAAATTACGGATTCAAATAATTAAACAGAACAACAAAAAATCTTTTATTCCTTAAATGAAAGAGTCCAAATTAAAAAAATAAATAGCAAAACAAACAAAAAATAATCAAAATTAAAAAAAGGTGCAACTCAGATTTTATAAATTTTCTGAATTTTTTGAATGTTCTTATTGAATTTAACAAACTTGATTTTGCAAATATAAAAAGACAATAAAATTTGCATCCGTAATTTGAATTAAAACATAGACAAATTCAATTTTCTCTCAATTTTTTTCCAAAATTATTATATATCTCTTAAATTAACTTAATGTTTTCAATTATAAAACACTTTTTATAAACCTTTACAAGCTTTGGAATTCATATATATTAATAAAATGCCAACTTTTTCATTGGACAAATTATCAAGTATAATTAAAATAAAGCTAAAATTGAGAATCCTGATAAAATTAGAATCAAAGCAAAGTTTACAGATTTATTCTTTCATAATAGTGCTTTTTATTCACCTAATTTCATTGAAGTTTCATCATTATTTGATATCATTCCATTGGAAAATCTATTGGAAAATCTGCTTTCAAGTTTTGTTCTTCAATTGAACAAGTTTTGTTCTTCAATTGAACAAGTATCACTTCCACCTTCAATCACTTCGATTGAAGATTACTCATTTAGTGAATGCTTTAAACTTTCTATTGCATTACTTCCTTCCTCTGTTACAAAAATTGGAAGCAATAGGTTTTATAAGTTTTCAATGGATGTTCCATATTGGAACAAATTTCGATTCCATCTTCAGTTACCACAATTCAAAGTTTTGCTATTTGCAGATGTTCCTCATTAAAGCAAATTTTTAATTCCATCTTCAGTGAAATCTTTTGATAAAAATATTTTTAATGAAATTAAATCACCAAAAATATCTTATTATTGATACTGTACATAATACAATCTTGCTATTTCATAAACTTTATATACCAAATATTTTTATTATTATTATTATTTGCTAAAGCATATAATTTATTCATCTGTGTATTTAGAAATAAATGATGGGGAAAAAAAAATTAAAAAAAAAATTATTTTATTAATTTAAACCAAAAAATGTTAAATTAATCATTGACTGATCAATTTCATTATTTCTGGGTCTGACTTGTAATCAATGTGGAAATTTTTATTTTTTATCATACACTTAATAATTTCTGCGTTTCTTTCATCAATTGCAGCTTGAAGGGATGTTCTATAAAAAAAAATGTACATGGAAATTTCAACGTAAATATAAATAATAAATTAAAACATAATAAAACATTTTAATATCAAAATGTGATTGAAATATTTGAGAAAAAATTCCATTGAAATATCTATGTAAAAATCTCATACAAATCTAAAAATCATGAAACTTCATTTGAAAATATTTATTAAAAATACTTATATTTTCAAAATCATATTTGTCATTTTCTAATATAATCTGAGCAATTTCATAAAATTTACTTTTAATTGCAATGTATAAAGGATCTGCATTTAAAATTGCAAACATTTGAAATATTGTATAATATTATAATTCAAATTATATTTAAAAATAATTCAATTTGAAATGTAATTTAAACAAATGATCCAAAATGCTATTGAATTATTTAAATTTATATTCTAAAAATTTATCATATTTGTAATATTATTTAATTATTTAAATTGAAATCCAATTCAAATATTAAAACGTTGAAATGTTATTAAAAAAATAAATTAAAATGGAATAAAAATATTATAAAAAATGCTATTTTCATTAACATCAATATTTGGATTCTCTAATAAAAGCTTAACTATTTGACTGTTTTTCTTAAGAACTGCGGTAAATAATATTGTTTGATTAAATATAAAAATTGAAAATTTTATTTAAATATAAATTAATACACTGTTTAAAAATATTTATTTTTTAAAATATTATTCAAATTTGAATTTTAAAATAAAATTTATTAAATATATTTAAAATTCCATTCAAATATTTGAATATTGAATTAAATTCAAAGAAATTATTATTTAAATTGATTTATAATTAACATCAATTTTATCTCTTGTTAATAAAAGTTTTACAATTTCAACATCTTCATTTTCAACTGCAATACTTAGAGCTGTGTCTTGAAAAAAATTAATCAAAAATTTCATTTATGAAAAATATTATTTTTAATTTCATTTAAATTTTTGCTTTTTGAATTTCATAAATAAAAATTCAATTAAAATCCAATTAAAATTTTAAAATAAAAACATCATAAAATGAAATAAAAGATAAATGCAATTTAAATGTTTGCTTAATAAAATTTGATAAATAAAACATTTTTGATTTAAAATTGAATTAAAAAGCTAAAGAAAAATTGAATTTAATTGATAATTGAAATGTAATTAAAATTTTTTGCTTTGAAATGCAATTTATTAAGTGAATATTTTAATTATATTAAAATATTTGATTTTTTAAACATATTTAAAATTTTGCACTTTAGAATTGAATTAAAAACTTGAACTTTAAAATTGAATTAAAATATAGTAGTATAAATGTAATAAAAAAAATTTTAGAAATTGATATAATATTTGCATCAGTATCTTTGTTTTGCAATAAAATATCAACAATATCTGGATTTCTATTTCGAACAGCTTGGATTAAGGCTGTTGTATTAACAATCAAATAATTTAACAGTATTTTAAATTTAAAAATTGATAATTATATTTAAAAATACAATTATAATTTGATTAATTAATTTTAAAAAAATTTCATTCAAAAATAAAACTATTACAAATTTGATTTAATTAATGATTTTTAAATTCCATTTATTGAAATATTATTTTTAATGTCATTAATAATATCTAATTTGTAATCTCATTTGAAATATTTAAGCTGTAATGTAATTTAATTTTTATGTTCGAATTTCATTAGAATATTTCATAATAACAAAATCTGAAAATTTGAATTTTTGAATATCATTCAAAATTTTAATCTTAAAATTATATTTAATTGCCTGATTTTAAAATAATATCAAATATAAATATATTAAAATACATTCAATATTTACATCAATATCTTTTATTCCCAATAAAATCTTAATAACTTTAAAGTTTTGCATTGAAACTGCTCTAAATAATAAAGTTGAGGTGGTATTAAAAATCAAAATTTAAAATATTATTAAATTATTTATTTTAAGAAGTGTTCGAAATTTTTTCTGTTCTAGTTTTCAGGATATAATTGATACCAGAAAATATTTATATGTTTAACAAGTTGTTGGTCAAATATTGAGCATATTCCTCTGTTCAATTTCGAGAAACAATAAAATCAAATCTGATCAATTATTGAAGTTTTTTAAAGATTGATTAAATTAATAAATGTTTTCATTTATAATATTGTTTATTAACTATGATTATATATTTTTATTAAAATAAAATTCAAGTATAAACTAGATATTTTTATTTTTTTAAAAAATTTCAAAAGGCAAACGTTTTTAAAAAGATTGAGATTGCCCAGGTTTGAAAGACCCTATTTTTAATCTTCATCATATTGTATTCTATTATATTTAATTAATTGTTTTTTTGTAATTTGCTTCTGATAAAGAAAAAAAAAGAATTATTAAAAATTTTTAAATAAAAAATTAACGTCTTGCCTCAATTATTTCAAAGTATCACTGAATTTTTTCAAGCATCTTTTAGAAAATTTAAAAACGAGTTTTATATGAACAAATTTATTAACATTTTTAGAAAAATTGGCCCAAGATTTTCATACACAGCCAAATTATTTATTAAAATAAATTCTAAAATGTTTTATTTACAAATTATTTAATAAAAATCTCTGTTTAATTCTGAGAAAAATATTAATTATTAATATTTGAAAAAATTTTTATATAAATTTGATAAACATAAATCTCTTATTCCCAAGGTGAAATAATGATTCTTACATTTCAAAACAAATCAACAAGGTTATCATACCTTTGAACAAGCTTCGTTAGGGGATCGATACCATTATTTGATTTTTTTTTACAATATTACTTTCTTTGAATTAGCTTCCAAATAAGAATTTTAATATTAACTAATATGATAATTCTAAAAGCACAATAAACCGAAATAATGGTTGGAAAAATGTCATTTTCATTGTCAATGGACATTCACAAGTATTGATCCTAATAAAAAAATAATAAGTTAATTCACATAAATATCATATTAATGAGATATAATTAGTGAGTCTTAATTTTTAAATGTTAAAAATAAATATTCACAATTAATGTTTTAAAGAATTATCTTCATAGTAATTTTGTGCTATTTGAAAGTAAATATCTTCTTGTATACTTATTATAAAAACATAAAAAAGAACATTTAACCTATTTATTTTAAAATCCTTGAGAGATTTCTCTTTGTTATTCATATTTTTTTTAATTTTCTTAAAGATGCTTGAAAAAATTCAGTGATACTTTGAAATAATTGAGGCAAGACGTTAATTTTTTATTTAAAAATTTTTAATAATTCTTTTTTTTTCTTTATCAGAAGCAAATTACAAAAAAACAATTAATTAAATATAATAGAATACAATATGATGAAGATTAAAAATAGGGTCTTTCAAACCTGGGCAATCTCAATCTTTTTAAAAACGTTTGCCTTTTGAAATTTTTTAAAAAAATAAAAATATCTAGTTTATACTTGAATTTTATTTTAATAAAAATATATAATCATAGTTAATAAACAATACTATAAATGAAAACATTTATTAATTTAATCAATCTTTAAAAAACTTCAATAATTGATCAGATTTGATTTTATTGTTTCTCGAAATTGAACAGAGGAATATGCTCAATATTTGACCAACAACTTGTTAAACATATAAATATTACATGGTATAAAGGAATTTCTAAAATCTTGGGCCATTTTTTTTTCAGACACTTCTTTATTTTAAAAATAGTATAAAAATTAATAATTTAGAATTGAATTGAAATATTTGAATTAAAATTCTACGATTGAAATATTTGAATAAAATATAATCAAATAATAAAATAAAATATAATTAAAAAAAATTTAAAATACCTTTAAAAGTATTTCTAAAAATATTATTAAAACTCAATTTTAAAATTATACTATAAAATGATTAAAAATAAAATTTCATAAAAAAAAAATATAAGAGAAATGTTATTGAAAAAATTGAAATGGAATTGAATTAAAAAGAAAAGTTAATTTAAAACAGTATTGAAAAATTATAAAATTTTAAAACAATCATATCATTTACATCGATATTGTTTGTTTTTAAAATAATATCAAGTACATATGAATAATCGTACAAGCAAAGAGCTTCCAAGTATTTTATATCAATTTTTTTTGGCTGTATAAAAGAAAAATTATAATTTTTGAGACAATTTTTGAAAGAATCATCATCTATTTCGCCATCATTTTCTAAATGGTTAGTTTTTATATAATTTGCAACTTCATTATGATGACATTGAATTGCCATATCAAAAATTTCTTTGTAATCTGTAGAATCTGTTTCAAGCATCTGAATTAATTCATAATTATTTGAATGAATTGCAAACAACAATAATCTGTTTGAGTTAACATTATTTGCTATCAAATATTTGACAATTTGAATTGCGCCAAAAAAGGCAGCGTATTCAATAAACGTAACTGATTCATCTTCCTCTTCTTGATGTAATAAAAAAGAATTTGTTTCAAAAATTGAATTTTTGATATAGCTTGATGGTGATATGTTTAATTTATTGATATAAATAATAAAATCATCAAGGGAATCATTTCGAATTAGTTCGCATATTTTATCATTATTTTCTCCAATTCTTCGATTTTTATAAAATTCACTTTTTTCTTCATCATTTTCAAATGAAACCATAAATTCTTTAAGATTGATTTTAGAATCACGATGATCATAAATGCTATGTTCTTGTGTCTTCAGAAAAGGTAAAAGCTCGGGTTGAAAAAAATTATGATAATCTGTGGAAAAAAAATATGATTTCCTAAACTCAGAAGCAATGCGGTCGTCCATTACAATGTACTTTTCTTCAAAAAGATATAAAAGAAGGAGCTTGTTATCAATAAAAATTCTGAAAATTTCCAAGTTTGTGAAATTATTTAAAATATGCGGTTTGAAAAATTGGAGAATTTGATGTATTTTGTCATAAAAATTAGGACAACGATGATGATTGCAAATTTTGCTAATTAAATGAAGCATGGCATTGAGCTTATGCTCGTTTTCTTGTATTTTTTGATCATTAAATAGTTTAATTAAATGCTGATAATTTTCTTTTGCTTTGTCTTCACTTTCAATAAAATTTAGAAGACTTTCTTCAATAGTTTTCATTTCAGTAAAGAACGATTGTTCACTCATTGGGAATGAATAAAAAATTTTAAATTTTTGAATATTGTCAAAATATTGTAAAGTATTCAATTTACTCTTTCAAAAATATAAAAAGCAAATTATACTTAGAAATAGGGTAGATATGATTTTATTTCATTCTATTGCAGGGATGGTTACCGTTACTAATCGATAAACATTTAAACGTTCTCTACCGTACAGGTATTACCTTAAAAACTGCCAGTATATGGTAATACCAGTACACTTACCGATTTACCGGGAGAAATGTTACCGGAAATGAAGTGAAACTTTCAGTAAAACATCGGTATTTATTTTTTGATGATATTATAGCATACTTTTCAAAAAATCATTCTAAATTAAAAATGTTTGATGCTTGTTATAATGTCAAATTAGAATACCAGTTTAATTATATAATTTTAATTTATTTCATTATATAAATTCTATTTTATATTTAATTATCTTAAGCCTAAAAATAAAAAAAAAAAGATTCGACCAAAATCGAACAAAGACAATAAAATAAATTTTGAATTTTTATTTCAAGTAGATATGCAAAATCCTTGTAAATACGTATTTTGAAAATGAAATTCTGTTTTATGATAAGTATGAAGATATATAAGATCACCTTCTCGGCATTCTACTTCACCACTACAGGAAAGTAAGTCAAGTTGTTTTATATCTTTCTTAAAACCATTTTGGCATATGCTAATTCCATTAATTAATATGCCAACATGAAGAGTACCATTATTTATTGCTTCATTATTCTGCACCTGGCCAAAAAACAACCATTTTCCAGCAACTGGAATTTTGTATACATGTTTGTTTACATCGAATGCATTATTTGAATCATAAATAACTTTATTAAGAGGAATTGAATTGCCCCATTGAAAATTCCCAAAATTAAATGATTTTGCATGATTAGTAAGACATGCTTTAAAGCATATAGAAAACGGAGGAATTTTCCAGATGTATCCATTCTTTTGTTGATTTAAAACAGCAATTTGACCCGGTTCACCTTGGTTTTGATTAGGTAATGAATTTTTTAATTCCAAAATTTGTTCTGAAATTTTTTTTATTTCTTTTTTATGTTGTTCCGAAACAGTTTTTAGTTCTTTTTTATGTTGTTCTATTTCTTTTTTAAGATCCAAAATAATTGAATACTCAATTTTAACAATGAATCCTAATCTAAATTCTTGAGAGGAGATAGAATCATTGAGATTTTCTTCACTTAATTTTTTCCCATCGAGACTTGGTAAAAGTGAAAAAATATTTAAATTATGATTTTTATCATATTTTTGTTTGATTAAATTATAGCATAAATTATGTTGGGTCAAATTTCTTCTTTGGTTGTTCAATATATTGTATAATATAGTAATTGGTAAATCAAGTAATTTGTCTCCAACATTTACTAGATATTCATCTAAATTTAATGAAATAAAATCTTCAATTTGAGATTTGTTATCTGTTGTTTCATCTTGGAGGAGCTTAATACTATGTAAATAGTCAATGCGCTTTTGATAAAAAATATTTTTCATTATTTGGAATTCTTCACTTAAAATAAAAAGGTCTGGCCGATTGGATTCTGTAATAATTGGTTGTTTTCCATCAGTTAAATACTTTAAAAATTGCAAAAAAGATTCTTTACAAACGTTAGATTCAACTTTGTATTGTTTCTCTAAATTCAATTTTCGAAATATGTCTGGGCGAATATCATTTAATCTAGATGATTGAGGAGAAATTGCAAATTCTTCTCCAGAACATAAAACAAACTTTAATATATCATCGCTTTCCATTATTTTTGGTAAATCTAAAAATGGAAACTTTTTTGGAATTTTTCATTCAATTTTTTCTTTTGAAAAGTTATCTCTCAATTCTGAAAAAGTGGTAATTGGCAGTTATATTATTTTTCTATGATTTTTTAGATATCTGCAGAGTTCAGTACGAAGAAAGCAACAAAACCAAAAGAATAAAAAGTTGTCCTATCAATTATCACTTTTTCAGAAAAGATTTGATGGCAACACATCACCATCATTTGGAAATTTAAAAAAAAAAAAAAAAAAATTGAAATTGAAATTTTAAAGGAAGAAATATGTTAAAAGTCGGATTCAATTAGCTTGGGGCAAACTTTTTAAATTGTCATAGAAATCCATTCAAAAGTTTCCCAGGCTTCATGCAAGAAATTCAGAGATACTCTGAAAAAGAAAAAGTGTCAAGCTCAAATAAAAAAAAAAAAAAAAAAAAAAAAAAAATTGGATATTGATAGTTTTATGGCTTTTTCTATGAAAACTCGTCTGGACCGTAAAACCTAGCACCAATCTTATTTACTAGACTTTAAATTGTCAATGACCAGTTTTTGGAATAAAAGAATTCTCATTTCAAAATATTTTTGAATTTCTTTCGAAAAAAATCTGTGTGTTTGTCCTTTATTAGAAAAGCCGGGTGAAATTGTGGCAAAAAAAAGCAATTTTTATATTATAAAAAGCGTTATCCATTGTTTATAAGAATAAACATGTAGAATTCGATGATTGAAGATTTAAAAAAAAAAAAAGTTTATAAAAAGATAATTAAATCTAAATTTTGTATTTCTTTTTACTTTAATGCAAAATTGTTTATTATTTCGCTTTTGATTGAACTTGCGAAATGGCCTGCTCAATATTGACATTAGGTAATGTCTTCTTTAGCCATGCGAGTGCTTTTTGTTCAATCATTCCCCACGAGTTCTTTTCATCGGGTGAATAAGCTCTCATTGCTGCAATTGCCACAATTGTTGCGATGCATCTTCGTTCATCATCTTTATCAGGAAGATTCACATCAATGTGTTCGACAGATATTCCAGTTATACTTTTTACAGCATCCAAATCATCCCAGAAGCCGCCAGCTTTTTGATAGCGTGTGAGTGAAATGAGTTCATATTTGGTCGGATACTTAACTTCATTACTTGTTGAGCATGAACCAGCTTCCATTTCATAATTAACCAAATGATGCGCAGCACAACATTTGCTATTTTTTTCAATACGTTCATGCGTCTTTGGTGGTGGATGACGACTACCTCTCCCTGATCCATGACCAGGACGACTAAATGCCATTGGTGCTGCACAACGACAACAACAACAATTCATCATCATTGGTGCTGCACAACATCCGCCACATGCCCTATAATTTTGATGAACAACTTGTTGCTCAGTCATTCCAACAAATCCAGTGTACTTACAGAGGACATTGCTTGAAATGCTCAATTCAATTGCTCTTGCCTTTTCCTCATCTGAAATGTTTCTCTTTCGCTCGAGCCTCTGAAGAATTGAGAAGGCAAAGAGAGGAACGATAGCTTTTCCAATATTTCTTCCGCTTGAACAACCAAACTTGTCTTCTTCAACATTGGCCAATCTTTGAGACTCTTCTATTGGAATCTCAACGCTTTCTTTTCCATAATTCCCAGTGATCAAGATTCCGCCTTCGAATGCATTCTCGCGCTTCTTTTGACGAAGGAAAACAACAGTTGATCCTTTTGCATTGACTGGAGGAAGTGGATATGGAGAGACTTCGAATGAATCGTTTTCTTCGCCTTCAATGTGGATCTCAAGAGAAGTAACAGAAGGATGAAGAGAAGACTGCAATTGAGGAATAACTTTTTCACTGATTGAATCGCCTTCTTGCACAAAATCACTGATGCCGCCAGAAGCGTTTGCAATGCCTTCAACAAGGCCCGCGTCACAGCCACGACCAATGCCGATTGTGAAGCATCTGTTCTCATTAGAATGGCTCGAAATAAGATCAAGAACTTGCTCAACATCGGAGACTTCTCCATCAGTCATTATGAAGATTTGGCGCTGGCCATGCTCGCACTTCTCAGAATAGATGCTTTCGAGAGGCGAATATATGTTCGTCCCTCCAAGATTGGCTTTCAAATTGGTCGCCAAAGCAACAGCTTTTTCTAACGTTTGATCGTTGTAAGAAACAGAACTGTCAAAAAGTTTCTCAAATCTAGAGCCAAAACAAACAACATTGAAGAAGGAACCTTCTGGAAGTGACTTGATGAAGAATTCGAGACATTCTGAAGCTTTCTTAATTGAATTGCCGCCCATCGAGCCGCTGCAATCAACAACAAAGACAAATTCTGAGTTCGTGTCTTCACTTTCTTGAAGATTCGGTGATATTGAAATGCAACAACCGTCAAAATTGACTGAGTCTGTTGGACTTATAAAACATGAACTTTTGAATGCTTCTTTGGTCTCAAATGTAAGAATAATTGACTTCTCGTTTTTGTCGTTTTCAATTTTGTCAATTATTGAGAAAAGTTTGGAATTTGAATCAAATTTCGAATTTTTGACATTTGAGGTCACTTTTGTCACTTTTTCGGGGTCACTTTGAAGTTTGAATGAAAATTCTGAGGAATTAATATCAAGACATCCTCGAGAGCCTGACGGCGTGTAAACATCAATTGGAAATTTAACAAAAAATGACTTTTCTTTGGTGATGTGTCCTGTAAATGCTAATTTTAATATTACTTTGCATTCTGTTTCAGGCTGAACGTTGCCAAGTTTGAATTGTGTCATCCCATAGCCAATATTTATGCCTAAAACAGCAGTATGGCCTGCATCAACAGCTTCATCATATGTTTTTTTAGCTTCATCTTTGGATTGAAGTTTTGGCTTGATAATTTCGTCTCCTACTACAAATGTTGTATCATATATGCATATTTTGAGATCGTTGGGGAAAACATAGCTTACTTCTTTAGCTTCTTTTTCAGTATGAATAAATGTTTGTGTAACTTCAAAGTTAACAAGTAAACCACGTTGAACACCTTCAATTTTAACTGATTTTGTGTTCATACTTTTAATATGATCATCAATTAAGATGCAGCAGGTTCCAAATACCATTTTTCTTTAAAAATGAGTAAAATTTTAAAAATTTTACAATAAACTTTTTGAATAAATCCTTTGAAAAATAAGGTTTCAAAGCATGTAAATGTCAAAAGATTGAGAGAAAAAATTTCAGATTGGAAATTTCTAAATTGAGTATAAAATGATCGTCTTTTTTTGAAAAATGGAAAAACAAAAATTAGCTTCATTAAAACAGCATATAAATAATTTGTTGATTGAAGAAATAAGATCCAAATTGGAATTGGAAGAAGAAAAAAGACGAGAAATTCAAAAAATTTTAACAGAATATAATGAAATTGATAGTATACGCCGATATGAAGAAATAAAAGAAGATATATTTGATTCAATTAAAAATAATGATTTTGAATTATTTGAAACTTTATTAGGTGCTGAAGTTTGTAATGAAGAAGAAGCTTATTTCAAAATCAATTATAAGAAAAAAGAAGCAGCATTATTCAATGATGAGCCATTTAATACACTTATAATCCCACGAACAATTCAACACAACGGCGAAAGCTATTTAGTCACAAGAGTTATCAAATGCAACTATATACAAGATACACTTCAATTTGAAGAAAATTCCGCAGTTCACACATTTTATAAAGATGCATTTAAATATTCAAACGTTGTAAGCATTTTTCTTCCAGAAAATTTGAGAGAAATAAAAGAAGGATGCTTTTGTGGTATGAATGAATTACGAAACATCATAATTTCGCCATCGAATGATAGATTTCAATATAAAGACGATAAATATTTGCTTTGTAAAACAGATGAAAAAAGTGACAATTTTGATGTTATTTTATTTGCAAGACGCGACATTGAAAAAGCTATAATTCCATCAAATATCAAAGTCATCTCCAAATACGCTTTTTATGAATGCCAAAATCTTCGAAAAGTTATTTTTGAAGATAATTCAGAACTCGAAATCATTGGAGAAAAAGCATTTGCACTTTCAGCAATTGAAAGTATTTGCATTCCATCAAGTGTTTCTGAAATATCTGACAATGCATTTTTCTATTGCAGCAACCTTCGAGAAGTCAAATTTGAAGAGAATTCAAAACTCGAAATCATTGGAGAAGAAGTATTTGGCGATTCGGTGATTGAAGAATTTTTTATTCCAGCAAATTTAAGAAAAATAAAAGAAGGATGCTTTTGTGGTATGGATGAATTAAAAAGCATCACAATTTCGCCATCGAATGATAGATTCCAATATAAAGACGATAAATATTTACTCTGCAAAAAAGATGAAAAAAGTGACAATTTTGATGTTATTTTATTTGCAAGACGTGACATTGATGAAATTACAATTCCTTCAAATATCAAAATCATCTCTAAATATGCATTTTCAGTTCCAACAATTGAAAGTATTTGTATTCCATCAAGTGTTTCTGAAATATCTGACAATGCATTTTTCTATTGCAGCAATCTTCGAGAAGTCAAATTTGAAGAGAATTCAAAACTCGAAATCATTGGAGAAGATGCATTTTACGAATCGCCAATCGAAGAATTTTTTATTCCAGCAAATTTAAGAAAAATAAAAGAAGGATGCTTTTGTGGTATGAATGAATTACGAAACATCATAATTTCGCCACTGAATGATAGATTCCAATATAAAGACAATAAATATTTACTTTGTAAAACAGATGAAAAAAGTGACAATTTTGATGTTATTTTATTTGCAAGACGTGACATTGAAGAAGCTATAATTTCATCAAATATCAAAATCATCTCCCAATACGCTTTTTATGAATGCGAAAATCTTCGAAAAGTTATTTTTGAAGATAATTCAAAACTCGAAATCATTGGAGAGTATGCATTTTTTTCTTGTAAAAATCTTCGAAAAGTAATTTTTGACGAAAATTCAAAACTAAAAAGTATTGGAGAAAATGCATTTACAGGAACAATGATTGAAAGTATTGTTATTCCGAAAAATGTTTCAAAAACATCTATATATGCATTTATTACCAAAGACAACACTAGAAGTACCATTAAAATTGTTGAAATTCCAGAAAAATCTAAATTGCAACCATTCATTGATTATTATTTTAATTTTGAAATTGAAATATTGATGATCCCACGAAATATTAATTTATAAATCTAAAGTAATTTTCATATATTTTTTAGATTCGTGAATTACTTTTTGTAGATTACTACGCTTGAAACTTGCCAAAAATAAGTTGGAAATTAATCAAATTTGATCACAACCAATAAAAAAATATGTTTTAATGAATTAATAATGAAAAATATGTGAATCAAAATAGTAAATCTAAGAACTAGAAAAGTGTTTTTATTGATCGCGTCTGTGATTGTGTGTGATATAACTATGTATTTGCAACTGTGAATCGTTTGTTTTCATTTGATTTGATTTAATATGATCATATCAAACAAAAAAGTTTCCATACTATAACTCAGGTCTATAACTTCAATTTGAAATAATTCTTTTTATGGATGTTCAAAATTAAGACAAATCTTAATTCCTTCTTTTGTAGCTTTAATTGGAGTTAATGCTTTCTTTAGATGTTCTTCGTTAACACAACTATTATTTTCAAATCCTTCTTCTTTAGTATCAATTGGAGAAAACGCTTTTTATTGATGTTCATCATTAACACAAATATCAATTCCTTCTTCTCTAACTTCAATTAGAAATAATACTTTTTCAAAATGCTCAAGATTATCACAAATATCAATTCCTTCTTCTGTAACTGAAATTGAACAACATGCTTTTTCTGCATGCTCATCATTAACAGAAAAAAAAATTCATTCTGTTATTTCATTTGTAGATTATGCTTTTTCTGGATGTTCATCATTAACCAAAATATCATTTCAATAATAGATTGGCTTTGAATTATTCTCTTTTAGCAGAAACTGTTCCATCTGGTACAAACAATTGATCTGTTTGTTTATTAAAAAAGGGAACAAGTGAATCAAGAACTGATGCAGATGCAAGATGAAATTCTTCCATAATAATCCACTGTTTTTAAAGAGGAGAAAATTCATCAGAATGTGATTTGCAGAGTAGCTGCAACGAAAATTTTTGGACAAAGCCTCTCAAAAAGTGGATTGTCAAATTGATTTTTCTCATTGATAAAAAGGTTTTATGAATTTATAATAATATAATATAAAACTCTATTTTAAGCATTTACACTTTTTAAATAAAAGATTAAAATTATTGGAAAAATTGTATAATTTCACGATGCTAAAAATGTGCACGCGATCATCCATTATTCGATATAAATATAATATTAATTACAAATAAAAAAATTTCAAATATATGAAAATAATTTCTTGGTAGCGTTAAGCATAATTTTAATTTTATTCATGAAAAAATGTGAAAAATTTTGTAACAAAACAAAACATAGGATTCTTTCATTTTAAATTATCTTTTTGAATTGGATTTGAATTATTAAATGAAAGATTTCCAACCTAGTGAATTTGCAAGTTCTTAACTATCCCAAGAATCCTGTTTTAAACCCAAAGAAATCCAAAAATAATCAATCCAAATTCATATTATAATTATCTATAAAATTTGAATTAATATCAGGATTAATCGTTTTTACATATATTAAAATATTTTTCAGTCTATTATAAAAAGGATCCTTTCATTGAAACCTTGCTTTTAATAAAAAAAAAAATACTAATAACCATCAAAAAAGTTTACAATTTATAATTATTTAGCATGCACTATATTAAATATCAATAAACAACTCATTGCAACATATATTTTATTATTTGCTTTCCGAAATAATAAATACAACTGATACAAAATTTTGAAAAAAATATAATTTTCATATCACATTTCAAAAAAAATACGACCATGTTTTGAATTTGTTACAGCTACTTGATTTGCCCAAACACGCCGTAAAATTTCCCCAAACACGAAATCATCGAAGTTCCAACCAGTTTTGACTACATTTTTAACTGTTTATTAAGGATAAGTTATTAATGTGGCTAGTGGTTTGGATGCTCTAATCCGATCTATATTCAAGGAAGCTCGTTCTAATCAAAGAGAAAATAAATAAAAAACCATTTAAATTTTTATTTTTATTTATGCATATTGATTAATATAAAAAAATTCTGCTTATGAATAAGATACTTTTTTCATTGATCATCGTTTGGCTGTTCGTATTCGATCTTTATTTGGTATTTTTGATTGAATTTTAGTAACACGTTCGAATTGATGAAACATATTTATTTGTTTATGAAGAAGGTATTATTAACGTGGCTTGTCGTTTGGATGATCGCATTCGATCTATATTTAAGGAAGCTCTTTCAAATTAAAATATGGCGCACTAGATTTTGACTATTTTTGATTGATGGCAAAAATGGACTGGCTTTGTCTGATGGTAAATACGATTAACCTTTTGTGAGTATTTTTAATTATTTTGAAAGTTAATTCAGAAAGTTATCAACAAGTTTTCTCAAATTTCCATAGTTATAACTTTTTTAGAATCTTTGGGAATCTAAATGTTGCTCAATCCATTTTTTTAATTTTGCCAAAAAATTCAATAGATGACAAAATCAGATAATAACCATTGTCAGAATTCACTCCTTTCAAACGAATTTGTACAAATTCATAGAATTCTTCATTTTGCGTTGAATAGGTTGAAACATTATAACTTCCACTCCATTCGCTGATATGGCGCTCATCTATTGGATCCCAATTTTGTTTGTTGTTTGAGCCAACTATTTCCCAGTTGATTAGCTTACTCGATATATTTTTATTACTTTTCAGAGAATATTTGTTAATTGAAACTCTGTATTTTTTGAAATCAAATTCAACAAATGAATTTGGACTTTCTCTTGGATAGAAATAATCATTAAATTGATTATCAATTAGATCATAGCAATGTTTATAATGATCACAATTTGATTTTATATTTATTATGCCTTTCAAATGAGAATTTCCTCCACATTCTTTGTTCAAATAATTAAAAATTCCTTCAAATTCATGTCCACTGTTATAATCAAATACTTTTATTTTTTTAAGTTCTTCTTCTTGCTTCTTTCTAAGTTCTTCTTCTTGCTTCTTTCTAAGTTCTTCTTCTTGCTTCTTTCTAAGTTCTTCTTCTTGCTTCTTTCTAAGTTCTTCTTCTTGCTTCTTTCTAAGTTCTTCTTCTTGCTTCTTTCTAAGTTCTTCTTCTTGCTTCTTTCTAAGTTCTTCTTCTTGCTTCTTTCTAAGTTCTTCTTCTTGCTTCTTTCTAAGTTCTTCTTCTTGCTTCTTTCTAAGTTCTTCTTCAATAGGGATAAATTTGTTTTTAATTTCTTCATTATCATTCACCACTTTTTGAATTAATAGATCTTGTTTTCTGATTTTTTCATCTTTCAATTCAATGCTCTTCAATATCTCTCCAAAAGTTTTTTTCATTTCATTTTTTAGAGAATTAATTTCATTTTCATGCATCTGATTAATTTCATCCAATTTTCTAGTTTGTTCTGATTTTAAATTTTTTATTTCTTCCAAAAGAAGATCGTACTTTTTTTGTAACATTTTATTTTCTTCTTTCACATGAATCAAATCGCTTTTTTGTTGATAAAAACTCTTCATCATTTCTTCATTAACAAAATGAAAATCAAAAACGTTTGCATAATCATTCAACAATTTGTTCAAAATTTCGCCTGATGCATTACCAAAATCAACAAAACTAAACAAAGGCGATGCTTCTTTTTTGTATTTTTCAAGGCATTCAAACAAAAAATCGATTTCTTCTTTAGAATCAACTTTTGAATTTGATTCTTTAAAAATACGATAGAGAACAGGTACTTTCAAAGATAACAGGCGCTTGTCTTTGATGTAAACCGACAAATTTTGCGATACAACTTTTTCATAGGCGCTTGTATCAAATTTTATATCGTTCTGGTGCGTTGTCAAAAGTGGTAAAACAAGTTTTTGATGATGCTGCTCTATGTAGAATTTTGTTGCTGATTGTAATGAAGTAACTTCGTATTTATTGGCCAAAAAATCGAGTTGAATAACGTTTTCGTTTGTAATTTGAATTTTTTTGTGCTGGACAAATCTGATAAATGTTTTGATGCTTTCTTCGGAAAAATCAAGATTATCGTCTTCAAATGGTTCTAAAAGAGGTATGATCTCTTTTTTGTCAAGTAATTCTTGATTATGCGAAAAGTATTTTGATGAAATTTTGAAAAAATCTGCTTTGAATGGATAGTTTTGTCCATGATAGGAAAATGAATTGGTATCTGGAAATTCATCATGATTTTTAAAGATATTTTGTTGTTGCATATTAGTTGCTATACTAAATAATTAGACCTTGGTCAATGTTTTATAAAATTTTAAGGTCAAAAATTGGTCAATTTAATATCCAAATTTTCATTTATAATTCAAAATTTATAGTGAGAATTTTGATATGTTCAGAAAATATTCATTATGATAATTCAACATATTGAATCATCAATAAATAGAAAATTCAATGCTTGAGAATTGAAAGTTTAATATCTTAAGTTTTTATAAATATTTTTCTAAATTAATATATTTCTTTATTATTTAATACAAAATTAAATATATAAAATAGAAATATTTTATTAGTTTTTTTATTGAATAACGGAATAAATGCTTTTTTAATAAAATCCGTTTTTTTAATATAAATATCACAAAAATATGAAAAGAAGGACTAAGATATTTCTGGTTACAAAGGATGCGGAAAAAAATTCCAACTTGGAATTTCCAAGTTTTTTTTATTTCACATGTCAAGAAAACTTGGAAATTCCAAGTTTTTTTTTCCCTGAGCTTTTCTTCAACAATAGCAAGAACAAAATGATAAAAAACGCGTTAATACTTTAATATAATAAGTTATCAATATCATTTGGCAATTTTTTTCGTGCATTTCATCCAAATCTTAAAATGCTGATACTGATATCATTACGCCATGCATCTCAAAATACAAAAACAAATGCAAATTTACCGCTATCAACACTTTAATAACAATATACGATTCATTTACCATGCAAATTTCGAAATTTTCATTTTGACTCTCATAATTAATATTTTCAGTAATTATACTAGCATAATCAATATACATAATTACATTAATATGGAAAATTATTTTATGCTAGTATAATTAATATGAAGTATGAACTAATTCTTTATCCTACCGAATGTTTTTTTAAAAAAATTTCAAAAAGTTCTAACAATTCATTCAAAAAGTTGTGATAAACCATTCAAATATTATACAAATTCGTTTAGTTTTTCCATTTCTAATCTTGATGGAAACATCGAAAATAGAACTCGTCAATTTTTTTGAAAATAAGGACGAAATGATTCAATATTGCATAAATTTAGCACGTACAAAATCAATAAAGTTTAATATTCTAAATTCTGGAAATTATTATAAAATTCAATGCAAAGATCAGGATTGTCCTTTTCAAATCACTTTTAATTTAAGAGATTCCAAAAAATGCAAAATGGCGTTATTGTTTCTGATGATGAAAATGAAATATTTTAAATTTAATAAATATTTTTTTTTTTTAACATGATCTATTTTAATAAATTTTTTTTTTACTTTTTTCTTTTTAACATGATCAATTATTATATCTGAATGGTTTATAAGAAGCTTTAATGAATCAAAAAACATTCGGTAGGAATAAAAAAAGCACCGAACTTTTTTTTTTTTTGAATGGTTTATTAAAACTTTTTGAATTAATTGTGATACATTCTTAGATTATCTAAATATTAAGCTAATATTATACCTTTTTCCTGAGTTTAAAAGCATATTATAAAAATAAATAAATAAAAAAAATATCGTGAGAGAAAGTTATATATGGATTTTTTTTTTTTTTAATTTAGGAAAGATATCTTTTTTTTTATTTCCTATTTGAATTTTTCGGATAGATACATTTATTTAATGCTAGTATAATTATTGAATATTAATTATGAGAGTCAAAATGAAAATTTCGAAATTTGCATGGTAAATGAATCGTATATTGTTATTAAAGTGTTGATAGCGGTAAATTTGCATTTGTTTTTGTATTTTGAGATGCATGGCGTAATGATATCAGTATCAGCATTTTAAGATTTGGATGAAATGCACGAAAAAAATTGCCAAATGATATTGATAACTTATTATATTAAAGTATTAACGCGTTTTTTATCATTTTGTTCTTGCTATTGTTGAAGAAAAGCTCAGGGAAAAAAAAACTTGGAATTTCCAAGTTTTCTTGACATGTGAAATAAAAAAAACTTGGAAATTCCAAGTTGGAATTTTTTTCCTAATCCGGTTACAAAAGAGTTTCATGAATTATATTTTTTATTTATTTATTATATAATATTTATTTTAAAATAAATTGATACATTTATAAAAATTGCTTTTTAATAAATATATAATCATATTTTAGTAATTGAGAATATAATCGATTTAATATTTGTATTGATTATTTTATTACATTGAAAATATAAATTTCCGTATATTCAAAAAGTTACTAATATAAAAAAAATAATATCTCTGAAATTTTTTTTTTTTTTGTGATTACTTATAGAAAATTTGAATTCATTTTCCATTTCGAAAGATGTTAAGCCAAGTTCTTAAAATAAACATCTTCTTATAGAATTTAGCTAAATCAAAATTCCAAATGGTAGGGCAAATTTTGCTGTAGCAATTTTCATTCAATTTTTCACTTTTTAAATTGAAATATTCATAAAAATTAAAAAAAAATTCAATGGTACATCTGAATCAGATCCAATAAAGAAGCAAGCAATGGATCCACAAATCCAAGACAAATGCATCTCAAGTTCAACTCAAGAATAATAAATGATTAATATGTCTTTAATACCAACGATTATACTATATTTACCAAACCAAAAGTGGGAGGATTTGGAATAATCAATTTTGTATGAAACAAAAGCACAGGCAAACGATATGCAGCCAAAACGAGTTATCGAGAAATGACATCGCAAGAACGCAAATTTGTTTTACGAGAGCTCAACATCTTAATGAAAGTTCATCGTCCAACCATTATACAATTTGAAGGGATATCATACAATGATTTCCAAGACAATGATAATCTTACCATATTCATGGATTAAATGGAAAACGGTTCAATTAATTTTTGGTATAATATTGAACAATTTAAATCCAATTAATTGATTTATCTGACGCTAAAACTTCAAAAATTAATTGGACATTTTTCTTATTATTTATTGAAAGATTGGCTTTTTTTTTACCAGCTTTTTTTCTGATCTTCAACATATTTACTGAATACACACCTTCCAATCATTAATGATATATGGTGTTTAATATCTTTATTGTATATGTTGGCAATTTAAGCATTGTTTGAATCTGTGACAATGAAATTGAGTTCTTCTTACAAAACAATTAGGAGGTTTTATTCATTTCTCATCTTGGTTTTTTTAAACTAAATGTAAAATAGAGAAGTTATTTTAATGTTACAGTATATGATGGAGTTGTATCTTAATCACGATTTTAGTTATAAAAAAATGATGATTCTTTTTTGCATCATTACTATATAATTCAAAATCATATGTAATTCGAGCTCAGAATTCAAGAATTTAGAAAAATGAAATTTGGATTAGATATGATTAATATTTTTTAATCATTTAGATTAAAGCGTAAAAATATTCGAAAAATTTATTTATGATATAAATTTAATGTTAAATGAAATATTTACATCAATTTAATGTAAAAAATTAGTCATATAAATTCAGCAATTTTAAGATAAAAATGAATAAAAGAAATTATCTTTAATTCAATTTCTGAACCCTTTAATTTGAAAAAAGTTCTAATAATTCAATTTTTTAAATGTATGATGATCGATAGTGTTTTGAATTTGAATTGAAACATTTTATATTTTATAAATGATCAAAATCCTTCTTTTTACCATTATTTCGAAATCAATACAAATACCAACTACACTTTACGAAATTACTACCCGTCCTTATTTATATTCATTAGGAAAAAAATTAAATAAGCAATGCACAATAAGAGATATTCCAGAACAAGAATTTGATGATTGGAAAAACAAAGGGTTTGAGTGGGTTTGGTTTATGGGAATCTGGGCACTTGGTCCAAATAGTTTGAAAATTGCGCAGGAAGATGCTGGATGTATCCAAGGATATAACGAAAATTGCCCAGGCTGGACAAATGAAGATATTATTGGATCGCCATACTCGATAGTTAGATATAGTGTTAATCCAGCAGTTGGCACTCTTGACGATATCAAATGGGTTCGAGACCAATTAAATAAAAGAGGAATTAAGCTGATGCTAGATTTTGTTCCAAACCACTCTGCCTGGGAAGCTTCAGAAATCAAAACAAATAAAAACTTTTATATTTATACAAATCATTTCCCATTACAAGACAAAACGAGATATTCAAATGCTGGAATTGCCTATGGTAAAGAATACGAATCAACTTCCTGGACTGATTGCGCACAATTTAATTATTTCGATAGAGGTTTAAGAGATCATCAAATTGGCGTTTTAAAGTTTATTGCATCTATTGCAGATGGTGTTAGATGTGATATGTCACATTGTGTTATAAATAAAATCTTCGAGAGATGTTGGGAAAAAGAGCTCAAAGAGTTAGGATATGCAACTCCATCAACAGAATTTTGGAAAGAAGCCACAACTGCAGTCAAGGCTGATTATCCAAACTTTATTTTCTTAGGAGAATGCTATCATGATACAGAGCAAACCCTTGTAGACCTTGGATTTAATTATGTATACGATAAGATTCCTTACGATAAACTCCGAGACAAAGAAGTTACTAATTTTGTTGATCAAGTATTACGACGTTCAGCGGAAGTTAAATCGCATAGTTGTTTCTTTACTGAAAATCATGATGAAAATCGCGCGGTTAAAACTTTTGGTGGCTATACACAAGCAAATGCAGCAGCTGCTTGTTTACTTACTCTTCCAGGAATGAGGTTCATTAATACATTTCAATGGGAAGGGCCTCGTAACAAGATCGATGTTCATTTACGTAGAGCTAATTCAGAAGAACCAAATTCTGAGTGTATCCATTTTTATAACAAACTTTTCGAGCTTCTCAAACGTAAATCTATGAAATATGGGGAATTTTCTCAATTGTATGTCGATGGATCATCAACAATTCCAGCTTGGTCTTATTCATATGGAGAAGAACATATTTTAATAACTGTAAACTATGGAGATAATCGTTCTAGTGGCTGGGTTCGATTACCTTATGCACCAAATGGCGAAATAATTTTATTGAAAGAAATATTAACTGAATCAACATTTTATCGTAATGGAGATGAAACTAGAAACAAAGGATTATTTGTTGTCCTTGAACCATATCAGGTTCAAATTTATAAGTATTAAATAAAATTTGATATTTTAAATAATATTTTATTATTAATTTGCAGGCCAAAATCTGCATTATATTGATTTTTATAGCAGCAGTACAGTTTTGTTTCCATGACTTTGAAATTGAATCGACAATTATAACATACATATTAAGCTTTAGAATAACATCTTATTTGCAAAGCTAGCAAAAATTATATTAATCATTTTCGCATATAGTCTTCATTTCAAAAATATGAGAAAAACCTTTAATTTCCATTCCTTCATCTATTTTTTTGGATATACTTCAAAAGATGTTGTTCTGAAAAAGTTAAAAACGATTATTTGAAATTTAAAAAATAAGTGTAAAAAATATAAATTCCTCATCATTATTATCAAAATTTAAATCCCTTTCTATGATTTTATCATTAGAAATGTCCATTTGCTTATAAAAACTTACCATTAAATTAGAGCGTAAACTTTCTGGTGGCATTCTTGTTTGTTTTCGGTTATATGTATCACCTATTCTGGCGAAAATTTTTTCTGCACCTGCCTCGGAAGCTGGTAAAACTATCAGTGCGTCAATGAGTTTAGATAATGATATATAGCAAACCTTATCATTTGCATATTCTTTTCAATTTGCGGATAGTTCTATTGGGCATGGATATGCTTTAATGATATCAATAATTTAAAAGCTTCAAATACTATATCCGAATCTTACTTTAATTTTTGGCATAATTTTTCAAAGGTTCCTTTGGAGCTTAGTATGAAATTTAACTCTTTATCATACTTTTCATTGCTATCATTGTCATCGGGGTCTAAACTGGCAAGTAGAATGTGAGGATAGAGTGACTGCTTTTCTCTAATTCCTTTATTTGTACAATAAAAGCAAAGAAGAGAAATCTCAATATCAGCCATGATATTAAAGCGATTGTTAATTAGTTCAAGAAGTTTTTCATTATGGGTCGTTTGAATAAGTTCCATTTTATTTTCTAAAGCTCGATACTCAATGTATTTGTCAGCTTGAGTCAATGAGTCAAATGGTTGATGTGAATACACATCTTAATGTAAAATGGTTGATAGGTTCTAATACCTCAGGTTCCAAGAAAACTTTCTTGATTATTTCGGTTGTTTTAGATGGTCTATAAATCTTTTAAACTATATTAAATTATATTTTTCTTTCTTTCAAAGCAGTCAAAGCAGTCAAAAAAAAAAAAAAAAAAAAAAAAAAAAAATATTACAGAATTGTTTAATATTCATTTGATTATTCTATATAATAATGACCGAAACATACTTCATTGAAGTGTCAATTCCATTTTAATGCCAAGGCAACTGTTGCTAATAATCTTTTACCATATGATACTACATTAGCTTGTATTTCTTTTTCATTTTCGCCAACAAATAGAATAAGCTCTATTTTTGAATATGAACAAAAAAGGAAACTTTTTAAAAATCTGGGAATGCAAATGTTTGGAGTAAATTATCAATTATTGTATGATGATCAAGGAGAAAACGCGCACATTTTGATTAAGTGTTCCACCTATTTTAACATAAAGTTTGAACTTTTTAAAAGCAAATTTTTTTAAACTCCTTACTAATTAGAATTACGTAATGTATAATTTTTACAAAATTATTAAAAAAAAATCTTGAATAAATGGTAGGCATTGAATTAAGTCACGAATGCAGACTTGTAATATATTCCAACCCTTGATTTGATGTAATTAGGATCATGATGATCATTATTTGATAATACAGATTCCAATTTGCTGCATTATCACCAACTTAACCACTAATTGTTTTATTATGCTTTTTGCATTCTTTAATGATTGAAGATGCCGTTTTATCTAGTATAACTGATTGTACTTCGACATTTTGTAATCAAGCATGCTTTAAATCTCTTGGTTCAATAAAAATATTGGCATATGTATGCTGGCTTAAGAAAATATCCACATCAATTCCAGGTCTACATATTTGTTCACGAAGATCTTTTTAATCATTATATAACAAAACACTTGCATGTTCTAAAATCAATTCCTGAGGTTTATCTTTGTGAAGAATTTCAAATTCAGGATTTATTGAATGGATGAATCTTTCTCAAGATGGAGCTTTAAGCTGTATAAGTAATACTAAAATCTTAGGGCATGTGAAATCAAATGGAAACATTGATCTCATGCATCAATGTTTCATTAAGGATTCAATTTTAAACATATCTTGATTAACCAATGAGACGACTTTAATTAGCATTTTTATTTTATATACATTTATGACAATTCAAAATAATTCATAAAAATATAAAAATTAAAGAGAAGAGTTGAAAGTACACTTGAATCAAAATTGAATTAAATTTCAACTTTGGGTATCTTTTAGTTTTTGATTTTAGTTTATTCTGTTGACCATTTCCGAGGGAAAAAAAAAAAAAAAAAACTAACGCGCGATATAATCATAAATTATTTAAGAAACAATAATTTTTGAACATACATAAACGTTTTTTGTATTTTGAAATTTAATAAATAATTAATATCATTTAAGAAACAATAATTTGATGTTTTAATATCTGATTTGAAGAAATTGCAAGAAACGCCACTTTTTGATCTTCGCTCAAAAAGTGACTATGCTTTAGATAATAATGGCGTAATAATATATTTTTCTTTCAAGAGTATTGTTCTATTTTAGGCAAGTCTGCTGGAAAAACAAACGATTAAAATAATTTGAAAAGTAATTGAGGGTCAAATTGGTTTCTCTTTTCATAAACATTTTACTAGATATTTTATATTAAATTAAAATGTTAAATTAAAATGACATGTTTAAAAATTAGAAAATTTCGTAATTAATCAAAATGAATGTGATAAAAATTGATGACGGTTAATATAAACAAAATTGGCCTAAACGATTAATAATTCAGATATAAAAACAATACAAAAAAAAAAAAGGCCATATCTTTTTTTCTACTGCCAAAAATCTATTAATACTAGCAAATATATAAGTTATCTCTTATAGAAAAAATATTTAATATTTTAATTAGAAATAACAATAACTTCCCGCTTTCAACTATTCAGATTAAAGTAAACATATGTGAAAGAAAAAAAGTAAAATAAAAATATTAAAGTATACTAAATTTCCTTTTATAGAAAAAAAATTAAATATAGAAATCAACTAAATAAAAACTATTAGAATAAGATTTCGAAAACTATTTTAATTATTATTTATTTTTTCTGGCATAAATAACAGCATTGAAGAACGTTTACTGCGCAAGCCTGAAGATTTTCAATTTTAACTTCACCATTTTCAACACCTTGGATAATATCATCTTCATTTTCTTTGCATCCTGGCATTTGAAGGTCATTTCCAGCGTTGATGCATTCTTTTGAGCTTGAAATATCATATCTTGGATTTGGTCTTGCGAACAGACGACTCATTTCCATTGTTGTGCACCAGTCAGTCATGATAACTCCTTTATAACCCCATTCGTTGTGTACTACGTTATGTAAGACAGGCGTGTGATTAGCCGCGTGTATTCCATTTACGAGGTTGTAAGAAGTCATGATTGAATAAGGACTGCAATTTTCAATTGCAATTTGGAAGTTCCTCAAATAAATTTCTCTTAAAGCACGTTCATTCACATGTTCGTTAATGAAACATCTGTTATCTTCACTGTTGTTGCAGAAGAAATGCTTGATTGTTACACCTAAACCTGGGATTGATTGTACACCTTTAGTTTCATAATATGCACAAAGACCAGAAAGAACAGGATCTTCAGAGAAGTATTCAAAGTTTCTTCCACATAAAGGATTTCTGTGGATGTTCATTCCTGGTGCCAACCAAAGATGAACGTGGAATTTCTTCATTTCACAGCCAACTATTTTACCCATTTCTTCTAACATGTTTGCATCCCATGAGTTAGCAAGCATTGTGGCAATTGGAATAGCAGTGCAATATTGATACCAATCAATGTCTCCTGGCTGGAATGGCTCAATTGGAGTAACTAAATCACCAAATGTTTCGCCTCCTTTTCTCAGTTTTCCATTTGAATCGGTACGAAAATGCGGCGTTAAACGAAGACCTGCTGGACCATCTGCAAGAATAAGATTTTCAACACCTCTTTCTTTGAGAATACTTGATGTTTCACCCGCTGCTCCAGGAACCAATGCGCATGCTTGTCCAATTGCGCTATCAAATTCAGCACTAACTTTACCAACGCACATGCTTGCCATTTCTTTAACTGTTAATTGTGCAACTAATTCTTGAACTGTGTATTTTCCTTCAATAACTTCTTGCATTGTAATTTTATGATCTTTGTGCTTGTCTTCTAATTTAACATTGTCATGATATTCAACAGTTTTAGTTGTGAATGAAGAAGCAGAAAGTTTAAGAACTTTTGCTGATTTAAGTTGTTCTTCTTCATTTGGTGGCCGATATGGAGAAACGTTTGCAATTGAAATTTCTTCGAACTTTTCAGTTGGAATAACTTTCTTTAATTGTTCAAGAATAACCGTTTTGTCTAGTTCGATTTTGGCAACAACTGATGTTGTTCTGCTGCTGTTACCAGCCCGAACGATGTAAGTTCCTTCTTCAAGAATCCAACGTGAATGTTCTTCGCAATATGATGAACAATAACGAAGTGGACATTTAATTGTAACTTCATCTGTTTCACCTGGTTTAAGTGTTTTGCTTTTTCCAAAACCAACGAGAACTTGGACTGGTTTTGGAAGATGTCCATTTGGTGCACTAACGTAAACCTGAACAACTTCTCTTCCTGAATATTTAGAACCAGTATTCTTTACAGTTGCTTTAACAGTAATGCTTTCATGATCAGCTTCAACATTGTAATTTTCAATTGAAAAAGTGGAATAACCAAGACCATAACCAAAACAATATTGTGGAGTAATGTTGAATCTATCGAAATAACGATATCCAACATAAATGCCTTCTTTGTAGTATTCATCGTGCCAGTCTTTATTTTGATGGCTGAATTGGGAGGAATATGGATAATCATTATAATTTAATGCCCAGGTTGTTGAAAGTTTTCCGGATGGTGAAACTTTACCTAATAATAAATCGGCTACAATGTTTCCTGTTTGGTTTCCTGCTTGGCAAACGTATAAAATGCATCCAATTCCGGGAATCATTTCGATTTGTTTTCCATCAATGACACCACCAATGTTCAGTAGAACAATAACTTTCTTGAAATGTTGACCAAGGAACGTTAAGTTTTTGATTTCATTTTCCATTAAATTATAATCGCCCGGCTCGGTAAATCTGTCTGAACCTTCTCCAGAAATTCTGGCGAGACCATAAATAGCAATATCTGTATCTACATTCTGTATGTGTTCATTTGTGATCAATGGAACAGATCTCTCAATGAATGGATATTCCATGGACATAATTGAATCACTTGTTCCCATTTCTTTGGCCTTTTTTTCTAATTCAACTTTGTACTCTTCTTTTGATTTCTTCAGGTGAGCATCGTATTCGTCAAGCCACTTTTTAGTCGTGATTGTAAAACCTTCGTTTTCGAGTCCGGCTTCGATATTGACTACAATACGACTGTTGACACAGCCTGAGCCTGTTCCACCCTTTATCGTGTTACGTGCTGCATTTCCAAAAAGGGCGACTTTTCCTGCATTTGGAAGTGGAAGAATATTATCGTCGTTCTTCAGTAATACTGCTGCTTCTCCAACAATCCTTCTTACTGTCTCACTGTTCTTCTTCTCAAGTTCAGTAACTTGGTCGTTTTTGTCGGCATATCGCAAATCAGCCATTATAATAAATGATGTCAAAAACAATATAAATATTACTTTGAAAAAAATTGAATTATTTATATGAAATAATTTTAGAATTATTTTATATTCAATTTTTTTATCTTCGTACATTCAATTTTATGTGAAGTGGTGGATTTAGCTTTTTAAATAAGAAGAAAAATGGATAATATAAAAAGAAAATTATCTTAATAAATAATTTATATTTTAAGATAAATGAAAATCCTATATCAAATATCCTATATAATAAGAGTTCATTTTGAACATAGACTTAAAAAAATCATAATAATATCATAATCTCAAATATATCATTAAGGGTCGAGTTTAATAGAAAATTTGAATTTTCACAAAAATTGAATTAAAATGCTCTAGTATTTTTATTCTTTCAAAATAAGATATTATCATTAAAAATAATTCAAATTTTTTTATGCTTTAAATTTTAATTTTCAATAAAATTTTATGATTATAGTGTATATTTTTTATATGTAAAAAGTATAATTACTTATTTAATTATACTTATTAATATAATTAATGCTAATTATTAGATTTTTAACAAGATAATTGATATTTATATATATTGAATCTTCAGAATCTAAAATGAAATAAAAATATTTTTATATCATTATATTTAATGTTTATATAATATATAAATATATTTCTACATTTTATATATTATATTATAATATTATTAAAATTAATAAACTTTAATTATTGATTATAATCGAGATATAATATATATACTATATTGAATAAATAAAATTTATAAAAAAATTGTGTGTAAATTTCAAACTTTATTAAAATAAAAAACAAGCACCTTTTTTGTCATCATTACAAAGTATATAATTATATTTTATGATCTAAATAAGCATAATTATTAATAAATATTCTATCTAAATAGTAAAAAGATAGAAATATAATTTTTTTCTTAATATTTTTTTAAAAATAAAAATAAAAATTAAAAATTAGATATCATATGAAATATTTAATGCTTCTTATTTAAAAAAGATAGATTTTTTTAATAAAAATATTTGTATAATCTGCCAAAATTTAATAAAATTTTAAAAAAAAATTTGAAAAAAATTTTTTAAAATTTAATTTTTACATTCATTTCTCACCTTATATAAATATTATAAATGTTTGATAAAATCTAATATGAATTCAAATATTAATATAAGAGTCATAAAATAAATAAATAACTTAAAATAATCTTAATAGATAAAGATATTAAAAAATTTAAAAATTCCTCTCAAATATTTTGTGAAAAAAAAACTTAAAAATTGAATTTAAAATTTTCATAAAATTATAACTAAAAAATAAAGTGAAAATTTTTTTTGATTAAAATTTTAAGAAAAAAGTATGTTTATCTTATTTAAAAACAATGTATTAAATTTAAAAATAATAAATAATAATATTATAATTAATAATAAAAATAAATATAGTTTTATATAGCATAATCCTGAAATTGGCTTGTTAAATTATTTGATCTTATTTATTATTCATTATATAAACATGAAAACAAAAAAATGAATCAAATCTAGATATATATTTGAAGTAAAATTTTTAAATTAAATAGTATTTATATAAAAAAGCATAAATAATAATTAAAATTTTCTCATTGAAATAGTTTGAATGAGTTTCTAATCATTATTTTTTCCTTCTCAATTACTGTATTAGAAAAAAATTCAATGAAATTCTGAGGAAGATTTTTTTCATTCAAATTTGATAAGATTAAGTTTTGAGAGAAATTCAATGCATATTCAATTTTGAGGGACAAAAATATAAAATAAAATGGCCTCCCGAGATCGTAGCGTTTAATATTCGGAAAAAGATATATTACTATGGATACATCAAAAAATAAAAGTACGATTGCAGAGAAAGCAAATCTTTAGAGCATAAAAATAATTTTTTAATATTTCCATAAATAACAAATATTTAACCCAAAAAAACTCCAATTATATTAAAATAAGGCAAGAATAGTACAAAAGTTAAAATAAAATTAAAAAATAAAAAATTCATTCTACCTAAAAAGTTTTAAAAAATTGAGAGGAAATTGAATACTCAAACTCGACCCTTAAAAAAAAAAAAACTTATATATAAAGTATTTTTATTCAAAAAAGAATAAAATATAGTATTTCTAACTTTTTGATAATATAAAGGTGGATGTCAAGTAGTTGATAATCAAGAATTTCAATTAATTCAACATAAAAAGGATTATTCTAAATAAGATTTAATTCACAATAAAATTCATGTTTTACGGCGGCACTTTTTCGATTGAGTGTTCCACAGAAAACGATAGAAAAAATACAAGGAGTAGGTGAAACATTATCAAAATATGATCGTTATTTATCTGAAATTGAAATTAAAACAATTAAAATTTTCCTCGACATTAATCTATGTAATTCATTAATTTTCTTGAAGTTTAAAGTAACTGTAAATACTTTCTATAATAATAGCATTTGCTAAGAAAAATATTTTGAAAAATTAATATATATAATTATTTATCTAAATAAAAATTAAAATGCTCTGTTTATTCATATTGTTTAGATATATAATCTATAACTATGGATAATTTTCATTTTTTGGCACATTAAATTGGATGAAAATAAATAGATATAAAATAATTTTGTTTTTTCTAAATGATATTATTTTAATGATGTAAAGAATTGAAATTTGATGACTTATATTTATAATTAGATGGATTTATCAAATTTTAAAGACAACATTGTTAAATCCAAAATAAAATGAACTATGTTTGCTATATTTCGATAATCGATTACAATTATCAGTACATTTTTTGATATTGATAACAAAATTATTAATTTGAGATTGATATCAATCTCAAATATCGACAAAACACAGAATTATCGGCTATACAAAACTTTTTGATTGATTAAATGGTATGTTGATAGATGCAATCTGATTAAGCTTTTTATTAACATTTATATGAAATAGTAGAAGCATCTCTTATTCTCATTCTATCATATAAGAGATATCTCTTATTCTCTTTTTACTCATTTAATCTCTCTTATATTCATCTTTTTCATCTAATCTTTCTTATTCTCATCTTCCTCATTCAATTCTATCTATTCTCTTCTATCTCATCTAATCTTAACTTTTCTCTTCTATCTCATCTAATCTCTCTTATTCTATCCTATCTCATATAATCTATCTTATTCTATCCTATCTCATATAATCTATCTTATTCTCATTAACAAATAAATACTTTTGCTAAATTATGATGCTAATTATAGTAAACATTATCTAAATTATTTAAAAAGTTATATTGTTATAAATGTTTTATCAATACTCCGTTTTTTTTACAATATTTTAGATTTTAAATAATTAATTTTAATTATATATTAATTTATTAAGTTAATTATATAGAATAATTAAATATTTTCAAGAAAATATTAATATAATTATATATTTGAAATTGAGAATCAACATTCAATTTTTAAAAATAGAACTCAATCGTTCTGGTTTTTAAGAGTTCGATCAAATATTTTTTCAAAACGATACGATTAAAAATTGAAATAATAAAAAACAAAAAATTGAATTTATCGTTATTCAATTAACATTGTATAACCATGAATTTATCCGCTCTCTATCTCCTTAGAATATTATTTTCAATTTGCTTAATATTTATTTTCTCTTGTTTTCTTCAGAATGAATGTAAAATTTCTCGATACTCTTTCGCCAAAAAGAATATTTTAAATAATATATTAACAATTAATCAATCAATTGATCCAAATTCCATCTCCAATCAATTTATATTTATATCTAATGCAAATATAACAACAAATAATAAATATTTATCAGATGATATTTTAAATGCTAGCTATATTTTTCAACTAAATAAAAAACCTGTCCTTATAAATAGAATGGTTTCCATCTGTACATTATCAAACAGCATTTTATCAGTATCAAATAAATGGCTTCCAGTCACAACGAAAACAAAATATTCACCAGATATATCAAAAGTAATTTTCAATGATATTAATATTGGTAATTTAACAATTTCTATTGATATTATTAATAAAGGATCAAGAAAGTCAATCCTTATTCCATCAAAAAAGCAAATTTATCAAGAATATTCAAAAGATAATGATTCATTCATATATACTTACATTGGTAATGGATGGTTTTATCATATGCACAATGGAAACATTACAAGAACAATGCTAAAAATAAAAAACTTTTTTTCATTTGATATATCACAGATTATATCTTTTATAATCAAAATTGTTTTTTCAGTATTATTTCACAGTTTTATTTATATTAATACAGGAACAAATAATGCACCCTCAAATCACGAAATGATTGAAAAGATAATGTCAAACTGCAATGTACATGATGTCAGAATGAGATACTTATATTTTGCGCCAAAAGGGAATATTTCTATCGTTGCATTCAAAAGAAATAATTCACTTGAAACAAGAAAGATAAATGGTTTTGAATTTGGTAATGTTATAAACGGAATTGCAAGAACACCAGAAGATGTCATACCAAAATATCCTCCCGGCTTTTCGATGGATTCGCTGGATGTTCAAAAGGCTGGCTCAGCTTTTCTCATTTTAATCCTTATTTATTTGTATGGATCGAGAAACAAGTATAAAAGAGATGCAACAATTGTAATTTTTGGATCAATTGTTATGTTAATCAGAGCTTTCATATGGAATAAAACTCATCTGATGTTTGCATCCAGTGTTATGTTAATTATTGCGTCATTTGTTTTTAAAATTTATCATTAAAGAAAACTATATTTTTCATGCGTTTTTGGCTGTTATTTTTCTGAAAGTAGAGTAAACTGAAATAGCGTTTTCTTTTTGAAAAAATCATCACAATTCAAAAAGCACCGTATTTTTCTTATATATATACTGTCCTTTTTGTATTTTCAATTTTTCAAGAGGTCTATTGACATTCTCTGCCAATTATCTCAATTACTTTTTTCTGAAAATAGATTTCTAATTCTATGAGTTTATATAATTTTTGAATTCTCTGAATTCATTAATGAATTCTTCAATCCGCTCGTTTTTTTTTTTTTTTTTTTTTTTTTTTTTTTTTGGAGAAATCAAGTATGAAAAATAATTTTCAAAACCACCATAAATTTTATGATGAAATCAGGGATGGTTATCATTAAGGTACAAATCTAGTACGTTTAGAAACCGCAAAATTTTTTGACACTTTATTAAACTAAACGACATGTTATATAAAAAAAAATATTTTTATCATAAAAATTTTATAAAAAAAAATAAAGTTCAGAATTTCAAATCTGACACTCATTCAAAATAAAACTTTTTCAATAAGGTAAGGGGTCTCAAATATATAACGTTCTTTCTCTCAATTTATAACGTACTAGATTTGTACCTTAAAAGAAATTTTTTTATTTGAAAATTTTAAGAAATTTTAACGATTTGATACAAAAAGTTGTTAGTTTACATCGACCATTTATCGGAGGTTTTATTGATAAAAATTTCTTTTATTGATAACCATTCCTGGATGAAATGTTAAAATATCATTGATTTCAATTGATAATAAAAATATTTTTTTTTTTAGTGAGATACTTTTAAAATTGTTGTTGACAGTATTTTTGTTATTTAAATGAGCTTGTCCTCATTTCCTTCTAGTGTGGAGCAGATTTCTGCAAATGATGGTCGATCTGATGCTTTGTATGACCAGCACTTGTTGATTATTTCACGTGAGAATTTGCTGATGCTGTTTGGAAGAGTTGCTTTCTTACCCAAAATAACATCTGCGAAGCCGATCTTTGGAAATTCACCTTTCATAAGGATCTGGTAGACAACGACGCCGAACGCGTACACGTCAACTTTTTCATCGTACTTTGTTTTTTCTTGCAAAAGTTCAGGTGCGATGTACTTCAGTATGCCTGTCGTTTGTGTCCGACTCATCGTTTCCGAATCGAGTGAGATCAATGTGCAAAGTCCGAAGTCGCTCACTTTGATTTTGTTGTTTTCGTTGACGAGAATGTTTTCAAGCTTCAAATCACGATGAATAATGCCAACTGAGTGAACTTCTTTCATCGCATTGCACAAGTCGACAATTGCACAAATTCGCTCTTAATTCGTCAGCTTCTTGATCTTCTTCTTCAAGTTCGATGGACAATACTCAAGAAGAATCGCTGGAGTGTTTTGATGATGTTTGCGTGATTGAGTTGATTTAAACTTTCGTATTCAAGAAGAAGTTGTTTCGCATTCTTGAAGTTGATGACAATTTTCTCTTCTTCTTCATCATCGTCGTCTTTGACAATTTCAGGAAAGTAGACTTTAAGTGCAAGACGTTCTTCGCGGACAACTTCGAATACTTCTGATGTGGCACCTCTTCCAAGTGACTTGATCCGCTTCAGGTTGTCAAGTGTCTCTCTGTCAAGGATGTCGAGCTGGTTCCCTGTTTTAGACGATTGCACCTCTTCCAAATAGGATATTTTCAATTGAAAATAACAATAACTACCATCGAGTGATTTTCGCTGGTGGAGGTGGTGGAACTAGTGGGTTGCATTAATGATTAAGGAGGATTTGGTGGAGGTCTAAATGACATGCACATTTCAAAACTAACAATTTGAATGGAATTCTTATTTTTGTTATATTTGAATGAAATTCAATTTATTCTTTTATGAAAATTGGTGTTTATTTATTTGATATCGCTTATACATTCCTTTTCTTTTGAAGTCTTACTATATACTTAAATGAAAACACTCCTTTACATTGCGCAGTCTCATCAGAAAACACCGAAATAATTCAACTTTTATTGCAGGATAAAGGAATTGATATCTTTGCACAAAACAAAGTTTAATTTATAAAAAAATCATCAAACTTTTAATTATTTATCTTATGATATCTATATACATTCATGGAAGACACCAATTTAATGCACACAAAATGAACAAATCAAAGAATTATTCAACCATTGATCAAATAGATCAATTAACATCTAACTTTTGAATAAACATTTACTAATTTTTTATCTACTCTTTTATTGATTAAAATTTTACAAGAAATAGTATAACAGAAATGAAAAAATACGGTTTACTATATTGATGACCAAATATGGACAGAAAAAAATAAAAAATTTAATTTATAAATATATCTTATTAAATAAACGATAAAATTAAAATATAACATATTCTATAATAAACAAATATAAATATATACATATATTCCGAGTTATGAATGTATTACATGTCTCTATTATTGAAAATTACTTTTTTTTTTTTTTAAAGTAATCAAAATGAGAAAATTTTCCAATATTTTTTGAAATGAATTACACACTCAGTACTGAAGGACTGATTAAAATACCATTCGATAAATTCGAAAACAATTTCACATTTATTGTCAATGGTAATGAAATTAAAACCAATCGGTTCATCGCTGATATTTTATCTCCAATAATCAGAAATTCGCATTATTCAGATAATTCTATCGAAACATTTTCGATTTATATTAACATATTAGAAACTAAAGATTCACAGGAAGGAGAATCAAACTTAATTATCAAATATTTCGAAGAATTTCTAAAATTAATTAATTTTCAAGCAATCAGTGTTAACTCCACCCAACAAAAATATTTTTCAGCATTTTTTTACGAGCTTGGAAACATAGATGAATATTTCCGTCTTCAGCCAAACTTTTTGAATGAAATCAATACAAGCAATTCAATTTCGCGCCTCATTGAAATCATTAAATTAATGAAGAAGCACTCAACATTTTTTTCAGGCAGAGGCCAGATCTACGACGAGCTTGTTAATTTTATATCAGCTAATTTTGAGTCAGTTGACAAAGAAGAACTTAAAAAACTTGACAATTCGGAGCTTGATCGAATCATCAACAACGAGAAACTTAAAATTCAAAGCGAAGATTCACTTTTTAAATTTGTTCTCTCATTATATGAAAAAGATCAAACGAAGTCGTTTCTTTTTGATTACGTAATTTTCCCCAATTTGAGTCAAGAATCGCTTCAGCATTTCACTGAGAGCTTCAGGTATGACGACATTGATGAAAGCATTTGGAGGTCAATTTGCAGCGTCATTTCGCCTATAAAAATAGAAAGCGATGAAAAAGAAAACCGTTATTTACAGCCCAAATTCATCATCAAAAATTTTGATTATCAAAATGGTGTAAAATTCAACGGAATTCTTAAGCACCTCACTGACGAAAGTAAAGGAAACATTCTCGAAAATGAGACAGTTGTAATTAAGACAACTTCTGTAGATAATAGTTATCCACTTCGTAATCTTGTTGATTTTCAAAAGAAGAATTATTTCAGATCTGGAAAAGAAAGCCAGACCATCTATTTTGATTTCAAGGACAAGCAAATCCAGGTGAAGAAGTATGCCATTCAAACTGGCACGGATAGTGAAGGTTACAGCCATTTGAAGAGCTGGGCTATAGAAGTTTCTAATGACAAAGAGGAGTGGACTCAAATTGACCTTAGAGAAAATGATTCATCATTGAATGGTAATAGCAATTCAGAAGTGTTCAGCGTTCAGAATCCAAACAGCCAATTTTATCGATTTGTTCGACTTCGTCAAATTGGATACCCGTGGACCGGAAAGCCCGATGATATAGAAATAGCATTCATCGAGCTTTATGGCTCTTTAAAAGTAAAAATTAATCATACATAAAATAAATATCAAATTCTGTTTTTTTATAACATGATAAATATAACTTATATTTATATATTATTCAAATTGTAAATCAAATGTTTTAATTACATTCCAAATCAATTAATTTAATCAAATTATAAATCATATGTTTTAGTGGAATTATTAATAATTTTGCGTGTAAAAATAGTAACTTTGAAATGGTAAAACTTTTATTAAGTATTAAAAGTTTAAATAAAAGCATTAAAAGCCATATTTTAATTGTTATTCTTATAATAAATATTAGTTTTCATTTTTTTTGGTTTTTAATTTATTTTAGAAAAACCCCATTTGATATTCAAACAGATAGTCATATCCAATCCATACTCTTACAAAGTGAATATTAAACACTTCAGTTCTCTTTTTATTTTAATCATTAAACTTTTTTTTTTTTTTTTTTTTTTGAGTAATAATAATTGCAATCCAAAACGCATTAAAGTCCCTAAACCTGCCCATTAGAAATGATATTTGTTTACAAACTTTACATAAGCCATAAGATAGATTTCCCTGCTTTCACAGAAACGCCTCAGTAAAAGAACGTTATACTGTTTTGTCCAAATTTTCATATTCTCTGAAACACTATAAAAACAATAATTGGTTTTATAAAATGTATAATTTATCATTTTGTAGAAATCGCAAAATTGAAATTATAAATCCACCAAAATATCAATTTTGATGGTTAAACTGCATAAATTTGGAATGTTTAACTTTAATTTGAACCACAAGAGTCGATATTAGAATTGAAATATCTACCAGCTGGTTTGTTTTTGGGAAGCATGGCTGTCATGTCACAGTAAGAACGTGCAAAAATATCATACTGTAATTATATGATCAAAATTGCTTTGTTATATAAAATATAATTAAAAGTTAAAAAAGGGAATTGTCAGGAATAGTTAAACTCTTTTTTCATATGAATATTAAATCATCCGTGGATTCAATGTTAATGGCATAGTTGGTTTTTCAAATTTTGAATAGATTATTCTTTCGAAAAGTTCAAGAAACCAAATATTAAATAATATGACAGTTTCAATGGTTTACAAAAAAACCTTTTCGCTGAAAAATCTTTTTGTCAAATGGAGAATAAAATGATTACATCTTCAGATCAAATATGCAAATGACTGTTCATGGAAAGCTGGCAAGTCATTAGCAGATTCCATGAAGAATGATCTTTTTACCGAATGGGAAAGGTAATAAAAGTCTTTCAATCGACGAATAAGAAAAAGATGAGTGAAAAACTGTCTGCAATTTTTGGTCATATTTAACTTCATGATATATTTCAGTTACAAAGTAGGAAATGATTTGCTTTCTATTGCAGACTACAAATCATTGTTAGTCATATGGAATGAAAAAGACGCAATATTCTTTACCAAATTTTTTTGAATTTAACCTATTAATTTGGCTTTGTTTTCTTCTTTTTTTATTTAAAAAATTTGTCAGAAGTGTTATTCAAGGTTGATGGTGATGCGCCCATAAGTGAATATATTAATTTTAAAGTATGATATTCAAAATATTTTAAATTTTCATATAATAAATGGATCAAAAAATGCATTATTTTATGCTAAAAATTTCAATGAAAAAATAAGGCAAAATCAGTTGAAAATAATTTTTTTTAGTACATAATAGAAATATGAGTAAAAAAGAAAAAATCATAAAAATAATATCGTGACAATATGCTATTTTTTATTTTCAGCAAAAACTTGGGAATATCTTACTTAGAAAAAATAATGATTACTTTATTTTGCAATTTCTTCTAAAACCTCCTTTTTAATCCGACTGGCTGCATAACCTTGATTTGGTAAAGCCATGTTATAAAAGGAAGGAGACATTTTTCCTTTTGGATCGGAGTGAATAAGAAATGTTAAGCGACAATTTTCTTGATTTGATGGATCTGGTTCAACAATATAGCATTGAAACATTATCTCACCTCTAACAGCACCTTTTCTTTCTGGACAAAGTTCGCTTACAATAGAGTTGTGTAGAAAGACATGTTGCGACTCAGATTGCTGATAATGTCTTCTGAATAATACGTAATCTCTTGGTGATACAAGAGGCGCTGGAATATCGAGTTCATACATAAATATAGTTGATTGATATTTATCTTCAAGAGGCCCATAAAGTATTTTTCTTTCAGTAATTAGATGCCTTTTTTCTTTTGGAGTATGAGAATCAATAGGTTCTAGTACTTTTAAATGGTCAACAATTTTATCAATAGGAGCTGGTATTATAGAAACTGCTTTAACTTGATTGTAATGCGAAGAGGGGTCAGAACGAGTGTAAATAATTACATCGTTGTCTTTCTTTGCTTCTTTCCAATCAGAATTATTTTGAAGTTCGAGTATTTTTGGTAGAAGTTCTTCGCTCTTACTTCCATATTCTTCTAATTGCTCTTGTGTTGGCGTACTCATCTATAAAAAAAAATGGTGAAAATCAAAATGCTCTAATCATTGAAAAAATTATCGTAAAATATTTAAAATTTGAAAGAGAACCGATAGAAACTATCAAATAAAAAAGCAATTATCTCCTTCAAAAGAGTATTTACAAAAGTTATTTATGTATTAAAATTTTTATAATATGATTTTTAATTTATTCTATGAAAAAATAAAAAAAAAACTGTTTTTAAATATTAGACCTTTTTATAAAAAAAATTTTTTTTTGCGATAAAGTATACTTTTTAGCGATAATGTCTACTTTTTCATAAAAAAAGAACTTTTTCACTTAAACAAATGAATCTATATATCTTAAAAATAAACTGATAAAACATAATTTATAACAACTAAAATATATTATATGCTTGTCTAGAATCATATAACATTGGTTTTAAATAATAATTCTAATTGCTTTGCGTTTTTGTTAAAAAGTTCATTTTTATGAAAAAGTGATCATTATCGCTAAAAAGTATTCTTTATCGCAAAAAAAATTTCTTTTTATAAAAAGGTCTATTACTATTGAAATTTGATAGAAAATATTTTTTATATCGAAAAATACAGAAATAGAAGCATCATATTTTAAAAACAAATGTTAATTTGAGTTTATTAAGAATTGATTACAAAATGCTGATCAGATATTTTTTGATTATATAAGACTTTAATGAAGACTTCAAATAAGAGCTTTAACAATTCAATATCATTAATTATAAAAAAAATTTATTTTGGATCTTCTAGTAACTGGTTCACAAAATTTTGGAGTTCTGGTGCAAGATCGAGCTGCATTTTTGCGAGTTTTGGTTTTGGATTGATCTTAACTTCGACCATTCCAGAATTTTTATCAACATAAGATTGAATTGAATGTTGATCGTGATTCTCCTTCAAGTTTTTTGCGCTCTTTTTAATTTCAGAATTATAATTTAATTTCTTATTAAACTGGAAATTAAAATGAAAATTGAGCATATGTGTTGCCAACAATAAAACAAGGAGGAAACCGATTTTAAAAATGAAAGTTAAGCCTTCTTTTGCTTTTCCTTCTAATTTACCCAATTTAGTGAATTGTTTTGAAAACTTTCTGGATATTTTCTCAGTTAAATTGCCACCAACATCATCAATTTTATCTGTCATTTTATTTACCATTATGTCACTTAACATTTTGATTATGTAATAAAACTTCAGGTTGTCTTTGTCTTTGATACGTAGAAGCATTTCATCAATATTAGATTTCAGCCTATCTATTACTTGATCTAATGCATCTTCTATTATGTCATTCATTTGAGTTTCCATTAAAAATTTTAATAGAAATTTAATCAGATGACTTCCAATAACTTCCAAACCTTTAATCAAGCTCTTAACTATGTTTATAATGTTATTAATAATGCTCACTAGATATATTATTAAAAACACAAGAACACCGGCCAGAAAAGGAACTGTACTGTTAATATTTATGCTAAATACCAAAATTAATTTTTTATCAAACATACAATTTTTATAATCATCGATATCTATTTCTTCTTCTTCTTCATTTTCATCTTCTTCAAATTCATAACAAATTCCAAATTCACATCCACTAAGTGTTCTGCGGAGGAAAAACTTAAAGTTTATTTTATCTTCAAGAAAATCATTGAAAATGTCAAATATCATATCAAAGAAAGAATCAATAGTGTTTGTTATACTGAATAACTTTCCTGTTTCTTTTCGTATGAAATTTAGTTCTGGATCTTGAAAATATGAAGTTTTATCTCCTTTTTTAAGTAATTGCTTTATTCTTGATCCTGATCTACAAAACATAAATGGTCTAAATTCAAGACATATTCTTGAGAGGAAAGATGATTTTTTAATTATTTCAGAATCTCCTTTTTCAGAATCAAAACTAGGCAATATTTTGTGCAAACATGGTTGGTATCTAGTATTAACCTTTTTGAAGATATGATAAAAAGATTCAAAAATATCTGTTTTATCATTTTCATCTGGAAGATATTCTTTTAAAGAAGCAACAAGTTTGTTCTTCCCTTCTTTGAGATTTCCAATTATATCTTGAATTTTATTAGGTTCAGAATTTAAATAAATATCTGTTTTATTAATAAATATTGACCAAGATTGAAGTATCATTTCTCTCACATATTGTTGAAAAATTTGCCATGTGTACTTGCAATTTGGACAATTATAAAGAGAAAATATTTTTTGTGCTTGGAAATCCAAAAAAGATTGATAATCCATACAAATAGGATATTTAAAATCAAAAGCAGTTTTTCTATTTACATTTAATTTGGTGCTTCTCATTACTTGCCTTTCTTCAAGACTAAATTTTTTTGTATAGTTTATATTTGCATTAAATATCCAATTTCTTTTTTGTCGAAATTCATCAATAAACTGCTTTTGAATCGTTCTTATGAAATTAAGTTTTTGAAGATATTCTTCTTCTTTATCATCGAAGTATTTAAAACTTAAATTAAATTCTTTTCTTTGGCAAATGATATGAACAGATCCAAAATTATTTTTTCTTGCTGTTCTACCAAAAGCTTGATGAATTGCACGTTTATTTGAGGAATAAAAAGAAATAATAACATGTAAATGTTTCTTGTCAACTTCAATATGAGTACCTCTTCCACAAACATTTGTTCCTAATGTTATTGCACCAATCTTTCCAGCATCTTCACTTGGCTTAATTTTCATATCTTTTCCATCATAAATTTTTATAAAACTTTCAGCTACAGGATCTTGTTCTTTAATAAGCTTCTTAATTGAATTAATTTCATCAGGACTAAAGAAAATCACAAGAACAGGAAATCCTCTTTTATGAAATGCAATAATTTCATTAACAATATTTGAGTTTCTTTCTTTGATATCATCGAAAAGAGTAACAGGAAAATGGTAACATCTATAAGGATGTTCTTTTGGCATTATTTTTGTTGCAAGTTTATAATGTTTCAATATTAATTCTCTGTCATATGAATCACCAATTGTTCCTGTCAAACCGAATACTTTTCCATATAGTTTAATATATATTGGATGAGAAATATACATGTAATTCAATGATATATCTTTGTAATCGATTTTTTCATCTTTTCTATTAAGCATTTCTTTTATTGATATGAACTGTTCAATAAAGCCACCGTATTGTTTATTCTCTTCCAAAATTCCTTTATTATCATAATCAAAAGGAATGATTTCTTTGTGAATTTCATTAATGTCTTTTTGTCCTGGTTTTTTAATTGTAACAATTTTTGGCTTGAATAAATATTTTTTGCCATAGACAAAAATGCTATTTTCATCATTCACCAATCGAATTTCCTTCAGCATTAAATCAACATCTTCTGGTTCTATATTGGCACATTCACTAAATTTATTTTTTAATAAAGAAAGCAATTCTTCTTTTTCTATTTGGTTATTTTTGAGGTATTCTTTATATGCAAAAGTTAGCACTTTTTGAGAGTTTGATTTCAACGGTTTTGATATTATTGTTCCATTTGTTATTTCATCAATTAAAATTGAATCAGCTTCATCAATAATAAGAACAGCATTTCTATAATAATCATCAAAACTTCCATTTCTTTTTTCGCTCATGTACAAATAATAACATTCAAAATTTGTAATTGTAGAGAAAATTATTTGTGCGTTTTTAGATTTGTCACAAACAGAAAAGTTTATGTTCATTGAATTATTGAAAAGTTCTTCTCCAAAAAACTCTCTTCCGTAATTATCTACTCTGATATATGGTGCTAATTTTTGCTTGGAGTATATTGGTACTTCATTGTAATGAAGAAGAGCTGTTGAGCGAATTCCAATGTTTTTAAAATACTGATAAGATTCATTATAATCTCTATTTGTTAAATAAACATTTGATGAAACAATATGAACAATTTTTTTCATTTTGGCTAGAACTGCAGCTATCAATAAAATAATTGCTGTTTTACCTTCTCCTGTTGGAATTTGATATACAACACCTGAATCACCAGGAAATTCAATCAAACTTGATTGTGCCATTTCATATGCAGAGTAAATCTGACTTAAATGGTATTCAAATTTTATACTATTTTGGCTATCATGATGCTGTTTATAAGCACACAAAGCATTTATAAATTCTTCATCAAATATTGGATCATTCTTTTTCTTATTTTTATGTGATAAATCATCTTCTTTAATTGGAGTGTAGCCTTTATTTAATTTTTTGATGATTCTTTTGCATGCGGCTTTAAGGTTTTCCTTTATTTTGAACATTGATAACTGGTCGTCGACGTATAATCCTGGATTAATGAAATGGATATCAGTAAAATTTAAAAATTTTGTAATCTTTTCTTTTCTTTTTCCAGTAAAATATTTTACAAATTTTGCCTTCACTCTTTGCTTCTCAAAAAATAAAAAATCTTCGGTTGAAATATAAGCAAAAGACTTGAAATTTTCATCATTTGAAAAATCGCATGAAAAAGATTGTTGTTTAGGATCTTCTTTTTCAAATACGGAGATATCTGATAAAATAATCTTTATTTGATCATTACCAAAACCGTCTTGACAAATTTCTGGAACAACTCCATGTTTTGATTCGTTAACTTTTTTAAAGTTACTTTTTTTAAATAATTCTTCAATTGATTCATTGAATCTAGTCAAATTAAAACGAGGCTTTTTCTTTAATTGTTGAAGAAGATTGTTTAATTCTATTTTTTGAGCACTTTTATCAAACTTTGTGAAAACTGGAGTCTTGAAATATTCAATGTCTGTTTCGAAATAACGAACATAAAAATAAAAATAACTGTTGAATTCTTCATATTTTTCATCTATTGTTTTGACAAACTTTGAAAAAAGTTCATTATATTCAGCTGAATCGTAAGTAACATGAATTTCTGCAAATGGATGAATATAAAAGATTTGAATCAATTCATCAAATTTTGTAATTTTGCTATCTGAATCATCAGTAATTTTGTTTTTTGAATCAGTAGTTGTTTTATTATCTAAAAAATTAGAAATGCAAAGGATCAAAGTAAGATTAATTGATGCAAATAAATTAACTTCAAAAAGTAATGAATTAATATCATCATTTTTCATTTTATTTAAATTTAAACTCAAAATTGCAATGGGTGTGTCAGATAAAATCCATGATCTAAAATGATTATCGAAATTGATTTTAAAAAAAATTGAACTATAATCTATATAGTTATATAAATAATATTCACCTTTCAAACATTCCTCTCCGACTATAAATCTATCTATTGATTCTAAAATCGCATAATAGATATTTGGGAATTTTTTTACGTCCTCTTCAAAAGTCCAATTAAAATATTTTAATATAATAGGGAAAAACTTTTCAAAATCCTTTTTAAACTGACGAGAAGCTATAAGAGTGTTCACATTGCGAGTATTATATTTTGAAGCAAGAGCGAGAATATATATATAAAAATCGTCTGGTGATATTTTTTCATCATGATCATTTTGGCTAATAGAGATGGTAGATAAATGAAATTGTAAAATTGGATCCAAAATTGGCATTTGAGATATTATATATATATATACGTTAAATTATCACTTTGAGAGGAAATAGAAAATAAATAAATCCTTTATACTAAAAAACTAAAACAAATATTTTTTTTAAATTTTGAATATTATATTATATTATTTTTTATTTTTTTAGTTAATGTTTCTTTAAAAACTTTTATTTTTCATTATATATGTATAAAAAATATTCACAACTTTTTCTACTTTTGAGACTGTACTGGAAATAAAAAAACAATCATTATCAAAAAGTTTTTGATTATTCAATTTTATACTTATTAACGCATATTTTTTAAAAAAATTAACGTATTAATGCAAGAACAAATCCTATTTATAATAAAATATTTATTGGAGAAAAAGCAAATTACAAACAATGATATATCTCTTGATTCATTTTTTGACAATGGAATATCTTTTCCAACTTTTATTGCCAGAGTTTTTAATTATCCAAAAATTCCTGGTATAATTGAGAAACCATCATCCAAATCTCAGTGTGAACAAAATAATGAAAAGGCATTTCATTTCCTATTAGAAAATAGTGAAAAAATTAAAATATTAAATCCTTCATTTCAAAAAGCAGAAGACAGGATTCAATTGTTAAAGTTGATTATTACCATTGAATGCTTTCCAGAGAATTCTATTATAATCATGAAAAAAATGAACATGTTTTTGGGCCAATTTAATTTTAATATTTCAAATGAAGGCGATCTATATAATTTCACTAACATATCATTACTTTTAAATTCGTTTACAAATGGCGTTTTTCCAAAGACCTCCTCATTTTTTGAAATATCACATATTTGCAAAAAGTGTCAAATTCCTTTTTTTGTCGATGAATATTCAATTGATAAAGGCAATTTCCCCATTTTTCTTGTCCAAATACAGATACTTTTTGATTTTTTTTCAGAATGTAGTCATGAAAAATTGGATTTGATCAAAGCACAAATTCAAAAAGATCAATTTGAGAATGAAATTGAAGAGGAGGAGGAAGAGAATGATTCTGATGAAGAAATATTCAAAAATGGATTAATGAAACTTGATTCTTTGATGAAATTTGATAAATTAAAAGATATTAGAGAAATGATTGAAGAACAAAAAGAAATGTATCAAACTTGGAATAATTATAAAAATAAATTTGGACATTTTTTTTTAAATGGAATTTTGGGCTTCCAGCTTAATTTTAAAATAAAACTTGAATTTAATTCTTGCTATGATTTACCTACACCCAAATTAAACATTAAAGATGATAGCGATATATGTCAACTTTTTAAATATGATGAGTCAAAGCGTAGATGGATTTTTAATATAACTGTTTATGAAAAGTTTTTTAGTGTTGAAAAAAAAAATCCAGAAATATCTTTGGTTTTATTTGTTGATTCCGATTATATAGATATTGGTAATTTGTTTTATTCTTTGGGAAAGGATATTTTTGGATATGATTTAGGAGAAGATATTTCCGTTTTTGCTTTTCGTAGATTACCCAAATATATTCAAGACCAAAAGATTTTTCTTTTTGTTCATGTTCCCAAAAGCAAAATTAATATTGAAAATATATTTCCTCTTTTATATCAAATTTATACATTTCTTTACACTATTTGTAATTCTAATATTGTTATCTTAAACCAAAAATATTTTATATTTCAACTAGAATTCTTTAGAAGGCTAATTAGATATAGTGATTATTATAAAAATTATGCAAAAGATCAAAATGGAAATAAAATTTTTGCTGGTCATTCTCAATTGTATTACTTTCAATTTATGGAAATTGTGAAATTAAGTGACGGTTTAATTAAAAATTTTATTAAAACTAAATATGAAAAATTTGACAATTATGATAAGATATTAGCATTTTGTAGGTCTGATAAATATGATAGTTGTTATCGTTTTAATGAATTAAAAGAATTATTTATGCATTGTCATAGAAGATTCTCAGAAATAAGTGAATTGTATGTTTGTGTAACTCTTGATTTTAAATTCGAAATTATTCCAGCATCAATAGAATTATTGGTTAATGTGTTATTTAAAAATTACCTTTCTAAAAATAAATATAATAAAAATAAAAAGTTGGTGTTTGGCGATATACAAGAAGCTTCAAAGTTATTTTATATTCCATATGATTTTGCTTTTTCAGAAATTTATGAAAGTGAATTACTTAAAAAAGCATTTGCTGAAGATCTATTTGATAAAACAATTTACATAAAAAAATTAAAGCAGGCATCAGAAAATCATTTGACATATTTTAAAAATATTATTACTAATCAAGGATTCTGTTCTCAAAAGCAAATAGATATGTTTTTTAGAGGTCATCAAAAATATCTGCAAAAACAGTTTTTTGAGATTATAAAGTCTACATACAAAGGGACAGCAAGTCTTCTTTATGATAAGCTGATCGATGTCTTTGATTCACAAATAACAGAAGATTTCGAACGGATTGACGTTTTTTACCAAGAATTTAAGAGAAAAGCAAATGAAAAGAAGCCTGAAAAATTCATTGATGCATGCCAAAGAGGAGCAAACTATGTGATTAACGAAGTGGAAACAACAAGAGAAATTGTTGTTAGTGTTGAATCTGACGAGGAATTTGAAAAAATAATTCCTCAAGATTTTTAAATTTTTCATAAACAATTCCTTTCTTAATTGTATGATTGTTTTTCACATAATCTTTTTCATTTAATGCCTGATGTGGATTTTAGTCAATTAGTTTTATTTTAAATGCATAAATAGAATATAGTACTCGTTTTAAAACCTCATAACTTTTGAAAATCTTAGATATATAAGGAAATGAGCAAATAAAAAATTCACTGAATTTCCATAAATATACAAGCCCAAAGCAATATATGTGATTAAAAAACTATTTTTATAAACCAGAATTTGAAATTCTTTATACAGACCGAAAAAAACGATATTTTAAAAATATATAAAGACGTTAAGTCACTAAACATGAATACCTCTTTATAATTGTAAATACAAAAGCCAAGGCTTAGTGGTCTTTATTATGAAGTTATTAAATTCACTAAAAAATAATAATGCCAAATGTTTTTTTTTTTTTTTTTTTTTTTTTTTTAAAAAAAAAGATAATTAAATATATTCAATTTAATTGTCATTTGTTGCTATATTGGTTAGGATATCAAATATATTCACTATATCGTTCCAAATCTAGTTCATGCAAAAAATAAACTTCTTGATTTATTTCAATATTTTAAAGATGCTCAAGAAATTCAACAAAATGTTCACTCAATTAAAAATCGTGTCGCAAAAACCATCATACAATTCTTTTTTTTGTTTCAATAACAAAAAAGAATAAATAAAAAAAACATTAAAATTAAAAAAAAAAAATTAGCTAAATAACAAAAAAGAGTAAAACCCCCATTTAAATTAAATAATTAATTAAAACTTAACTGGGAAAAAGAATTCTTCTGCGATTCCACATTCATTAGAACCACGAACAATTCTGAAGTAACCATTTTCGCCCCAAGAAGTGCCCCAGCAATTTCTGCAAATCCAAAACTGAACTTCATCGTTACCGTTGCCCTCAACTCCGTAACCAACGACATTTACAGCAAGATTTGAAGTTGTTCCACAATTTTTATCCTCGTATATTCCGCTTGTGTAAAGTTGGAAGGCCGCTGAAGAAGCGTCCAAGCTCGCCGATCCGACACCGTAATCGTTCAAGTAATAAACCATGTCAGACTCAGGTTTCTGTCTTCCGTAAAAAATTCCATTGAACAGAAACAAAGCCTTATCGTAGTCGAACTTACACTCGCCTTGTGAGCCGGTCCACGGATAATCGGACTCGCTGTTTATGTGGCATTGATAGTCCTTGTTGTTTGTCAAAAATGAAAATGCTGAGTGAAGTGACCCGCTATTACAACCGTCACAAAAAGAGACACAATCAATCAAGCACTGCTCAGAGAGTTTAAATAACTCTTTCCTTTTAATGGCATAGCTTGACTCAACTGCACATGTGATCGAAAATGACCAACTACCTCCACCGCATTGTCCAAAATCTTGGATGGGATGAAGAACAGCTGGATCATGCGTTCTGTAATCAAGATTATCTGGATAATCGTTCTTAGCTGGCCTTATCTCGGATTGAACATTTTGTATTTTGTTGATCGTCGATGGTGAATTTCTTATTATATTTTCACCTTTGTATTGGCGGTTATTTCTTAATCCTAATAAGGAACGATACTCGCTAGGTGAAAGTGCTGAAAGACTGTTCATGCCACACTTGAAATGAGTCTTGGTCGTTGATAAACTTTTTGATTGGACATAACGATAGTTAGAGAGCCAAACACCAAAACGGAAATGATATTCTTCACCTACATAAAAATTTTTGGTTTCACGCATCCAGTTTATGAAACTGCGTTCTTCTGATGGCTTGATGGTGATACAAAGTGAATATGAAAAGAGAAAGAAAAGCATTTTGGGGAATTTGAATTTGTATTGGAACAATTGAAATTTTGAATACTTTTATAAAAAAAAAAACGATAGAAGGTAATAGACACTTCTTGAGTTTCCTCCTTTCTATCTGTTTTATTTTAAATTATAATTCCATTTATTGAATCAATAAATGTAATTTTCATTTATTTTTATATCTCAAATTTTTAGAATTCCTTGTTTAATTATCTCCTTCCAAAATGAAAAAATTCACTGAGATCTCTTAAAATAAAATATATAAATATCATGATTAAAAAATAATTTAATCAGATGGGTTTTAGTAATATATATATTATAAAATAATCTGATCTGATATTTTTTGGTAATAACCTCGAATAATAAAGAAAAATTTTTAATATATTGAATAATATATAAGATGGCTCTTTTATTTAAGAATACATTTCAATATCAATTCTTTTGATTGTAAATAAGAGAAAAAATTCAATAACATATAATTTTTTATTTAAATGATGATGCCTCTTGATAATAATTAATTGCTTTTTCAATATCTTGTTTAAAATATTCTCCTTTTGAATAATTAACTCCCAGGGTAAACTGTGCATAATAATTTCCTTGTTTTGCAGCTAGATATAAATAGAAGGTGGCTTTGTTTAAAAAAAAAAAAAAAATTGCATCTGTATTATTTTGATTTGCAGCGAGTGTAAAATAATGAATTGATTTGTTAATATCTCGTGTGATGTATTTGCCGAAATAATAAATAGCACATAGATATTATTGAAAAAAATTTGATGGTTTGGGTTGAAAAAAATTGATTTCATGCCTTTTTCTGATGTGTAATAAAGATATGTTTTGGTTCATTCCAATTTCTTCTTCCCCAAAAATTTATAAAAATACTTTTTCTTTGCAATTATTAATTCGAATTATATTTTCATTTTTTAATTGATTAACGGCACAGTCAAATTGGGTTGTCAGTGAAATCTTATGAACATGAATGCAAACTGAATTGAATGTAAAATTGAAATAAATTTTTTTTTTGTCAATTAAATTGAGAGAAAAAATAAAGGGCAGTTTTTTATTTTTAATTTAATTCAATATGGGAAAAAATTGAATGAATGCATTCAATTATTTTACAAATGACTTCTAAGATTGTTAAAATGCGACTAAACGGGATTGAAAATCCAATTGGCTATGACACAAGTTCATTATCTTTTTCATGGATTGTTGAAGGGACTGAATCCAAATTCCAAAAAAGTGCCAGGGTAATAATATCAAAGTCACCAACGTGCAATCCAGACGACAAATCGCAACTCATACATGATTCAGGTGATCAATCCGACATCAAATCGATTGATTACAACCCCAATTTTGACGTCAATTTAGTTCTTCATCCACGAACGCGATATTACTGGCAAGTTCACATCACAACCGATTTGAATGAAACGATAGACTCACCCGTCAGTTATTTCGAAACCTCCAAGCTGAGTGAACCATGGGAAGGCAAGTGGATATCGACAGAAAAAGTTGGAAATGACATATCACCATACTTGAGGAAAACAATTGAAATTCCTTCAATGAAGAAGGTCAAAGAGGCGCGTGCTTACTGCTGTGGTCTTGGCTTGTACGAGCTTTATGTCAATGGGATGAAAGTTAACGATGAGTTCTTCTTGCCTTCCAACAACAACTACGACTTGTGGCTTCAATATCAGACTTTTGATGTGACACGTTTTCTGCAGCCAAATAGAAACACAATTGGTGCCCTCCTGGGCGATGGCTGGGCGAGAGGTCGGAACATCTTCTTTGGCAACTCGGCTGACTTCAACGAGAGAAAACGGGGAAAGGGCCTCGATTTGGTCACAAACAGATATGAATTCCTCTTCGAGATGCATCTTTTGTACGACGATGGATCGTCCGAGGTTGTCAAGAGTGACAATTCTTGGAGATGTCACAAGAGTCTCATTGTCGTGAACAGTATCTACGACGGAGAGATGCAGAATGGAAATTTTTTAATAAAGGACTGGAACTTGAATGAATGCGACGATAAAAATTGGGTCGAATGCAATGAAATTGAACAAAGACTTCATCAAAAACTCGTCCCACGATTTTCACCGCCTGTTCGAATCAAGTCCTTCATAAAGCCGAAGGAGATAATTCATTCTCCATGTGGCGAAACAATCATCGACATGGGGCAGAACTTCGCAGGATGGATCAGGATGAAAATCAAAGCTCCAAAGGATTTCAACACGATTGTTGAATACGGCGAAGTTTTGAATGACGGAAACTTTTACAGGATGAATTTGGGAAACGCCTTGCAACGGTTTCAGTACGTGTCTTCTGGAGATGAAGAAGTCGAAGTGCAGCCACACTTCACCTATTTTGGATTCCGTTATGCAAGGCTTTCGAATTGGAGTGGCTCTGTTAATATCGACGATTTTATCGGTTGCGTTGTTTACTCAGATTTGGAGAAGGCTGGCGAAATTGTGACTGGAAATCAGATGGTCAATCAGCTCATCTCAAATTGCATCTGGAGTCAACGAAGCAACTTCATCGACGTGCCAACTGATTGTCCACAACGGCCTGAACGTCTTGGATGGACTGGTGATGCACAAATTTTCTGCAAGACTGCGATGTTCAACATGAACTGTTATTCGTTCTATCGGAAGTTTTTGAAAGACTTGTATTTGCACCAGTTGAAAGACAACGGAATTCCGCCAATTTGGTGTCCTCAATTGTACGACTTGTCCGTTATCAAAGAGAACTTCTCCACCGATGGAACAATCGCCTGGAGCGACGCTGCAACAATCATGCCGTGGAATGTTTACGTGATGAACGGAAAGAAGCAAATTCTAGAGGACCAATACGACGGAATGAAGAGATGGGTCGATGTGATGTCGACGCATGTTTCGGACGGAATTTGGGTTTATAACTACCAGCAGTTCGGTGATTGGCTCGCTTTGGATGGCCCGAAAGCATCCAATGATAAGCCTGGAATAATTGGCGGAACAGAGATGACTTTCATATGCACAACTTATTACTTGTACTCATTGAGATTGACGTCTAAAGCTGCGAAAGTTCTTGGTAAAAATGACGATTTTGTCAAGTACAACGATGCTGCTGAAAAGACATTGAAAGCTATTCGAGATGAGTATTTCACACCGAATGGAAGATGTGCAATTCAGACTCAAACTGCTCTTTCATTAGCCATCATTCATGACTTGTATCCTGAAGGTAAAATAAACACTTCTGTTGCGAGTCTATACAAGTTGCTTAAAAACAACGATTTTCACATTTGCACAGGATATATTGGAACACAAATTTTGTGCAAAGCCTTGACAAAAGGCGGCTGTTTTTGCGATGCAATGACAACATTCATGAATAAGGAATATCCGGGATGGCTCTATCCGATCACAAAAGGCGCAACAACAATCTGGGAAAGATGGAACGGAATCAAACCAAATGGCGAAATTCTCGTCGGAATGAATTCATTCAATCACTACGCATACGGCTCGATTTGTGAGTGGATTTACGAAGATATTTGCGGAATCGTTCCAGTCGAAGATTCACCTGGATTCAGTAAGGTGACAATCAGGCCACATCCGACCAAAAAATTGGTATCGGCACAATGCAAATACTATTCGCCAATGGGAAGATTCGAGGTCGATTGGTGTATTGAGTATTACAAAATTACATTGAAGATATCAATTCCTTTCAATGTTGAAGCCAAATTGGTCCTTTTGAATATTAAAAAAGATTCTGTGTATTCGGCATCGTTTGATTTCGGTGAAGATGGAGAAGATGTAGTTGCTGATTTGAATCATGGTGAATATGAAATTGTGTACAGATATGATGAAAAGTACTACATTTTGCCTGAAAGATTCCAGTGAAAAAAATATGATTAATTAGGATTATTATATTATATCAACCATATTCAAATTGGATTTTTTTGATTTTTGAGGATGAATATTTTTCCTGAATTTAGGATAATTACTAATAAAAAATTCACCTAATTTTAGATTTTTGTTTTATATTCAAAAAAGATTTTTTATAATCTTATAATCATAATATGATTTTTATATATGTAGTAAAATTATATTCACAATTATTATTGTGAAATTTTAATTCATAATCAAGATATTGAAATTTTGGTTTTTCAAGCAGAACTTTAAACTTTTTGAATTACTTTTTATTTCTTATTTATGAACTTTATCAACTTCATTTTAAAGGATGCAATAATCCAATTTCCAATGAATAGGAAAGTTTTCCAAAAAATCCCTGAAAGTAAAGATGACATTTATAACAGTTTGTTTAATCATCATAAATATTATGTAAAATCTAAGGTCCATCTAGAAAATTTCCAATCATTTCTAAAATATTGGGAAGACGGAACCTTTCCGAAAATTGAAAACGAAAACATCATGGAATTTTATCAACTTTACATCGAATTTGGCTTTTTGGATGAATATTTCGCTTCTCCCAAATTCAAAAAGCCACTTTTCAATCTATCGTACGTCATTGATTCAGAAAAAAATGGAAGTTCGCTTAGAGCAGAGATTGAAAAGGAAATTGCTCAGAATTTGGATGATTATATAAACAATTTTTCAAATGATCTTCAAAAAGTTCCAATCACCTCACTTTACAACATTTTTGGCCATCCTAACAGAAATCTTAAAAATCAAGACAAAGCTTATCAATTTGTCACGAAAGCATCAGAAAATCAAAATAAAAATTTTTTCATTCTACTTGACACTTTTGATTTACACAAGTTTAATGATGCTGAGATTAAACGAGATTTTTTATTTAATAGAAAAGATCATTTTGGATTCATTCCTCAAAATACAGAAAGTTTCGTAATTTCAATTTTTGAAGAAAATAATACTCTTAAGAACAAAATAAATGAATGCCTTAGTCAAAATTATAATTTACAACAACAAAACAATGATCTTTCTATTCAAATTAAAAAATTGCAACAGCAAAATGATGATTATGCTAGTAAAATGCAAAATATAAGATCACAAATGAATAACATTAAAGGTATTTCATCAAGTTTTATATACTTATGAGATTTCTTTTGATTTTATATCTAGTTTTAATTGACGATTTTATTCAATTGAATCAATAATTTATATAATATTTGATCTGAAAGTTTTTTAATTGGATTTCAACAAATGTTTTATTCAATTTCAGTAAATATTTTATGCGATTTCAACAAATATTTTATTCAATTTCAACAAATATTTTATGCGATTTCAACAAATATTATATGATATTTCAGCAAATATTTTATAAAATTTCAACAAATATTTTATGAAATTTCAACAAATATTTTATAAAATTTCTACAAATATTTTATGAAATTTCAACAAATATTTTATTACATTTCAACAAATATTTTATTACATTTCAGCAAATATTTTATTACATTTCAGCAAATATTTTATTACATTTCAGCAAATATTTTATTACATTTCAGCAAATATTTTATGGAATTTCAGCAAATATTTTATTACATTTCAGCAAATATTTTATTTCATTTCGTCATGTATTTCATTCGATTCGAGTAATTATTTTATATAATTCTAGATAATATTTTATATAATTCTAATAATATTTTATAAGATTTCAACAAATATTTTATGGAATTTCAACAAATATTTTATAATATTTCAACAAATATTTTATAATATTTCATTAAATATTTTATTACATTTCAACAAATATTTTATAGAATTTCAACAAATATTTTATACAATTTCAACAAATATTTTATGCAATCTCAACAAATATTTTATAGAATTTCAACAAATATTTTATACAATTTTAACAAATATTTTATGCAATCTCAACAAATATTATATGAAATTTCAATAAATATTTCATGAAATCTCAACAATTAATTTAATAAGATTTCAAAATTAGTAATTTATGCTATTTGATAATTCAATTTATAATATATGAATCCATTCATTTATGACATTTTGATAAACATTCGCATTTTGTTTAAAAGGATATTTTATCTCATTATAGCCAATAATTCATGGAATTTTAATCACAATTTCTTTTCTTGTCTCATCAAAAATTTATATAATTTCATCAATTTTTAATAGAATTTATTTAAATTATTTTCATAGCATTTCATTTGAATGATTTTCATTTGATTTCATCTTTTGTTTTTTTATGTAGATTCACCTCTTTTTTAAATTAAATTCGTTTCATGTTAATCAAATGAGCCAGTTGACAAATAATTATTCTTTATTTAAATAAAATAAATAATCTTGCTACAAAAGCATTTTTTTAATTACCTATTAAATAATAAACATAAACTTAAAAAACAAAATTGAAAATTTTTCTCTCAAAAATTATATCATGGATATCATTGTGAGGTATTTTATACATGGTGCGACATTCAAGTCAGGCCCAAATTTTAAATTGAATATAAACTGCAAAAAAAGATTCAAAAATGAATGAATTCAATTTTTTTTCTAGCAGTATAAATTTGAATGGATGCGACATTCAAGTCGGGCCCATTTTTTTTTTTTTTTTTTTTTTTTTTTTTTTGAAAAAGTTTGTTTTTTGATGGCTTTTTTATTTTTGTTTTTAATAATCTAATAAAGCAGTAAAGCACAATTTATTAAAAAATATATATTTAGAAGATATTTGCATTTTATTTTCAAAAAAAATTTTTTTTTGAATAAAATGGGCCCGACTTGAATGTCCATTCTTCTGAAAAAGATTGCGTTTGTACGTTAAAAACATTGAAAAAAATTGAGAAAATTGAATACATTGGGCCCGACTTGAATGTCGCACCCTGTACTTTATTTTCAAGCAGAGTCATTTGAATGAGGCGCCCTTTCAATTCAGATTTGATTTGAAAGGTTGTAATTATGTATATCATTGTGTACTATTATTATTTTGGTTTCAATTTAAAAAGTTAAAATTAGGCCTTTTATTTTTCGATTCTCAAGTATCATAATTGATTAGCTTTCTGAATTATACACTGATACTGGAGAAAGAGAATTTTTTTCTCCGCTTTTAATATCAGATGTATAAATTAAACTTTGGTATCTTGGAAATTTTGATTACAGTAATTGAAAAATTTTCTGATGATGATAAAAAACTAGGCTTTTGTGTCCGAAATTTTTTATATTCAAAAAGTTAAAAAAAGTATCCAAAAATATCCAATTTGGATACTTTTCGGACATTTTTCGAAACTTTTTGAGAAAAAAAATTTCGGACACAAAAGCTTAGATAAAAAAAATGCTATCGTTATTGTTTTTTGAGTTGAACTTTATATTTGATACATTTTGATGATGAAGAATAAGATGATGAAGAAAGCAGCTGAAAAGCAACATGTGATTCCAATCAATTGGGAACCTCTCAAGCCTTTTTCTTTTGAAATAATGATTATTACATTTGTTGTTAAATATATTGGTTTATAGTAATAAATTATATATGGAATATATAAGAAACAATTACTTTGAGTTGTGGTCATTGTGATGGTTTCTCTCATTTCATCGAACGTTTGATAATATGAATTCAATACTGAATTTGATAATAAAAATGAAACAGATTTCATTATTATGAATGACAATGTGAATGGTTGTGATCTTTTCATCATATTTATATCAAAAAAAAAAAAAAAATTCGATGCTTTTGACTTTTGGTGGAATAATAAAATACAGGAAACTTGTGCATTCACAAAATGCATAAAATTTTGGGTTTTCTTTAACAAGTTAATATATATTATAAATTGGGTTATCATAGTTGCAGAGCTATGAATATAACTTTTATTATAAAATGATAATAATCCATAGTAATGCTTATTTTATTATAAATTTATGTAAACAATAATTAATATGATTGTAAATCTGAAAATTATTTATTTTTCTTTTTTCTATGTTTTATATTTATTTTATTCAAATTTTCTTAAGATAATTCTTTAAAAATTGAATAGAAAGATAATAAAAATAAACATTTCCTCAGGCATTTATGCTTAAATCACTCAATGCTCTTCTAACAGAAGTGAATGCACAGCCGCATCATAAACGATGGATCAAGTATTATAAAAAAAGTTTTTCTGTTAATAAAGAATTTTCGAATTCTTTTCCTGATTTAGTAAAATTCGCACCAATTTTTAATTTCAAAGAGATAGATTCAGGATTACTTAAAAAATGTCTTTTAAATATTAAATCGAATCCCAATCTTTCGTTAGATATCGAACTAGCCAAACTTTTAAAGATAGATAAAACCCCAATTCCCGACAACATCGATGAGCTATGTATCGAAGCCTCCAACCTACAATATACCAAATCGAATGAAAAAAACATAAGTTTAATATTTGATTGCATTACACGTAATTTTATCTGCTATTCGTATCAGTTCAACGCCATTTTTACAAGTGGCAAATTAAACATGTTAAATTTACCCAATTTTTCCAACTATTTTTTACAGTACAGGCAGCATCCAAGGTTTCTCGAAGACGTTTTAATTTTATACGAATCATTGACAAAATATTTGAATGTTTTATGCAACCAAATATTCAGTCAAAATAATCAAAACAGCCAACAAAAAATCGAGTTAATTGAAGTCCTTCGTCTTTTAATTCCAATAACAAAAGCATTCGTCGAAGAAGGCAAAAATCATTCAATTTTAACGTTCATAATAAACTCGTTTTTTTCACTTTTTGAAAACAATGAGCCTAAAAAGTTTCCACAGATCCTCTTTAAGACGGTTATTGGCATTTTTTCTTCCATAATTGAATTGATGCCGATCACGGACGTTAATGAGTCTTTGCTACTTTGCTCTCTATCGTCGCACATTTTGCCAACAATTCCGAACTTTTCATTGCTTGACAACGGCGAAATGTACCAACTTGGGTCACTTTGTTTGAAGGTGTACAGCTACCCCGAACTCACTCTGCCAGATGAAAGTGCCAAGCCGCAATTTGATGTGATAATAAGTTACGTTTTGTGGATCGTTTTCACTTTCGGTGAGAAAAGGGCAATTTCTGACGATTATGAAGAACCGATGAATCAGACAGAGCTGCAGCCAATAGGAGTTTCTGAGTACTTTCAAAAAGCTCAATTTATTCCGATAAGGGAGCCGTTAATAACAAATCAGTATCTGACGGAATCAGCCGAAATGTTGAACAAAATGATTCAGCATTCAAAACACAAAACAATGCTTATTCAAATGTTGATTGAAGCAATGGATCAAAATCAGCCAAGAATGAAAATTGAGCAATATCAATCATTGGCTGCATTTGTTCTCTTTGTTGTTCATAATTGTAGCGATGTTTCTTTGGCTGCTGGATTCTCTAATTATTGGAATGTCTTGATTTCTGAAGCCTTGTTTCCGGAGAAAAATGAAAATGACGATCGTAATTTGAGAGACGCTGTATTGAAAATTTTCATGCGTTGTTTCATTTCTGTGCCTTCTTCGCGTTTAGTGATTCTAACCGCCATTTCTGATTATTTCACAAAGCATCGAATTGACGAGCTTCGTTATTTTCTTCCACTTTTTAATAACTTGCTGTCGCTCGATCAAGATATTCGATTCGCTAGAGAGTTGATTAAATCGCCTTTGATGAATTTGCTGCTTAATGAATCAAGGCAATATTTGGAGATATTCGATCTGATTCGTCACATTATGTTCCTTCATTCTCGAAGTTGTTTTGAATCGAGAACAATTTATAAATTTTGTTTCGATTGTGTGAAAATTCCTCTTTATAGAGAATCAATGATTCGTTGTCTTGAGAATGCTTTGATAACTTGCACGAAGGCTGATGATGCTCAACATGTTGTTTCTTCACTTATATGTGAAATAACATCTTCAATTCAATCTGCTTTAAAAAGTGACATTGAACTTTCTAAGGAGTTTGTTTTGATTCTTTCAAATTCAATGAAATCATTCAAACCTGAAACAATAACAACACTTTTTATTGCATATTCATTTGAAATTTTATCACAAGCAGTGTTAGTCATTAATAACGTTGATATTTTTGAGTTAGTCCTATCGGCCTTCATTGAATTGTGTCAGAAAAACAATCAAGTTTATCAATACTTTCTAAAGAAAGAAAATCAAGTTTACACTTATTTAAGTAAGTTTATTAAAAATATGAGTTTCGATAAGAATGAAACTGAGATTTTGTTCAAGTTTGCTTTCTTGAATGATGAAAATCAATTGATTCGTAATTATCATGCAATTTCACTCATTCTTGATTGGTCAAAAAACAAAGAAATTGAAGCTTCAATATATCAACGAATTTATGATATTTGTAAGAATAGCTCGGCCAATATTTATGAACTTGTTAAAGCTGACATTTTCTCATTTATTCTAGAAAGAATTAATGAAGTTGGTTTTAATGATATCACTTTGATTTTGTTTGATATTTATTCAAGAATTGCTTCTGTTTATTTGCCAAATTCAGCATATTTTGACACTTTGAAATTGATTTGTTTGCCGCAAACAGATCAGCCTGGCAAATTTATTTCTTTGTTTAATTCATTCCTTGAACAGTTGAAGAATGGTCCTCATTATTATTGTAATTCATTCTTCCATTTTGAAAAGCCTTCTGATGGCATTTTTGGTCCTTCAAACATGCATTTTGGCAACAAATTCTCATTTGTTACAATGATTCGTTGTGAATGTCTCGACTCGAAAGAGCCAATTCCTCTTCTTTCGATGATTTCAGACAAGAAAGATCTTCTTGAGTTCACAATTGTTGATTCACAAGTTGTAATGAAAAGGAAATCAACTTACACTGGTTCGAATTCGGACAACAATTTAAATAATTCTGCCAATTCTGTTACAACGACCACTTTTTCAATGAAATTGAATAGAAACAAATTCAAAGGAAATGAAAAAGAAGTCATTATTGAGTTCTGGATAAGAATCATCATTATTGTTGACACTTTTCAGGTTACTCTTTGTATTGATGATTCAAAAGAAACGACCAAAAATCAATTGATTCCTTTCCAAAGCAGTATTTTCACTGTGACGATAGGAAACGGTTTTATTGGTGATTTGAGTGATACTTACTTTTTGAATGAAATCAACATTGAAAAGATAAATGATAACATTAGTAATAAAAACATCATTTGTCAATACATTCCTCGTAATGTTGTCGATAATGTCATTCAAAATGTCAGTAATAATCAAGTAAAATTCAATGGACAAACCGTTCTTTATGTGAGCACAATTTCTGATATCATAAAAAATGAGTCTGCAATTATGAATTTGCTTCCTTTGTTTTCTCGGTTTTCTAATTGTAATGAATGTAATCGAATTGGCACGTCAATCAGATGTAAAGTTTGTGGTTCGTTAGAAATAAATGAAGGTTTTGAATTCATTGATAAATTGTTCTGTTATATAATGAATGCTTCGAATGAGAATGCTATCTTCATGATAAATAAACACTTCTTTTCAATATTGTCTAGTTACATTGAACAAATGAATCCGTGCTATTTTACAGCACGATTTTTCAATCTTTTATTGTCTTGTTTCCAATTGATCAAAAACAATGAACTTGCGCAAGAAATGATTGATTCAATCTTCCAAAATTACGACCTAATTGTGAAGTATTCTAAAGAGCAACAATTGAACTATTTCTCTGAAATATTACCTAAGGCTTACTTGATTCAAAAAGATGTTTTTCATAGTTATAAGCATTTTAATTTCCTCGTTTTTCTGGCAATTGCACATTTTCCTGAAGAGTCAGAAATTTCCAAAAAATTGTGGAAAAACATATTGACTATTTTGCCAAATCGAAGTGATTATTCATCATACACAACATTGTTAGCTATTCCAATGTTTCATCATTATAATTTTTCAAGTGAAATGATTTTCAATTGTTTTGAAGAAATGATTGACAATCAAAATTTCTTCTTTTTGAAAGCACTTGAAAGCATGGAATTTTTTATTCCTTTTACTTATATTTTCAAGTTTCCACAGATTAAACTTCAAATGCAATCTTTTCGAATCATTTCAAAATTGAGAAAGAAATGTGAAACGTCAGATTTAATTCGTGCGATTTATCAAATCATTGAATTTTATTCACCTTCAGAAAATTCAATAGAACTATTGAAATTTATCAATTCTATCTTCTTGGATGAGAAAGGAGATGCAATTGAAAACCCTGAATATTTTCCATTAATTGTTACTGTTTCTAGTTTTATTGAAAACGAAAAATCATTCATTATTTTTGAGTCAATTATGCATTCAATTTATGACTTCCCTGTTGAAGCTATGAAAATTACAACTGATGTTTTTAATTGGACTTTTTGGCTTATTAAATATATAACACAGTTTTATTCTGAAGTGAATGAAGAAACACTTTCTAAGTTTTCTTTACCTTTTGCTAAGTTAATTGAAGGACAAATTCTTTCTTTGAAAATTGAATATCAAGAAATATTTGTTCAAATTTTGACTATTTCTAATCACTTTAAAATAAATTATAGAGAAATATTAAAAGGTATTCTTTATTATCTTTTTACACAAGCTTCAGTAACATTGACTCTTTCTGGTCCAGATCTACTAAAAGATGTTTTTATCTTTACCTTTTTTAATATCAAAAATGAAGAAGAAAGAAAAATTATTGAAATTTCTTCACATCCAAAAGAATCTAGTTTAAATCGATTTTGTTGGTTTTATGAACAACTTGTTTTTCAATATTATTTTAATGTAAATATAGATAATAATGTTTGGATTGATCAACAATTCGCTGAAGCTTTGGTAATGAAAATTGATTTGTTTAGCGATTATAATATTGACTTTTATAATGTTCATTTTAATGGACTTCTTTTAGTCACTTATTTTTTGATTATTTTAATGAGATTTAAATCTGAAATAGCAATTGATATAATTAATGATAAATTAATTGATGAGTTGATTCGTAATGAGCAAGAAATTGCTCATAAATGTTCTTCAATCATTTTGAGAACTCGTGATTGTTTATTGTTTGAAAGTAAAGAAAATGAAGATTATTTAAATAAGATTAAATTTGATGAATTAGAAGAGTTGACAAAAGTCTTCATTGATAAAGAAGATTCTTTTGCACTTCAACTTTTCATCTTTGAAAATTCAATTTTCATGAAGACTAAAGAAATAAATGAATCAATGTTAAAACAACAAACAAATTACATTTCTGAATCAAATAATTTCACTTCTTTTGTTTTGAACTTTGATGCTAAATCAATTAATAATAATTCTGATTATTTTTCAGTATCAACTATTTCATACACCAACTTAATGGTTATTTACGCTGATCTTTTAAATCGACAAGATTTCTACGTCACTAATTCAAAATATTATCGTAAACAAATAGCCGATAGTTTTCTAAAAGAACTTTACATTCTTACTTTTGATAACAGTAAAATTGACATTCATTATAAAGCTCTGAATAACATCACAAGGAAAGGAAGAAGAGTTCTAATGTCAATTGATTACAACAAGTTAAATTGTGATGTATTTAATAAAAGTAAAACTAAAAAACGTTCAAGATTGTCGGCTGCAGCAATTTACAACTCACTTAAAATTGATAAATCAATTGTTAGACATAATAAAATTGATTTATCGTCAACATTCCAAAACATAACAAATTCAAATACAAATAATTCTGAATCTGAAACTTCAAAGCCAACTGCCAATAATAATAATAATAAACATGGTAATAATAATAAATCTGAGTCTGCTTTTTATAGAGATTTCGTGTCTCTATTGACGCCTCGAAGATTATACAATGGCGAACTCGTTGTTATTGGAAAGACTCTAACTTTTGATGGAACTGATTCAGCACGATCAAAGCATGTTGAATTTAACCTTGATAAAATAATCTTCATAATGAAAAGAACTTATGGAAGGTTCAAGAAAGCCGTTGAAGTTTTCACTGACTTCAATCGAAGTTATTATTTCATCTTTTCTTGTTCTTACAACATGAACAACAACAATTCTAATAATTCGAAGAACAAGAGTAAATCGCATGTTAAAGTTGACAGTCAAAGGCATTGTTTTAACACGTTTATTTCTTCGAAGAGAGTTGTAAATAACAATTCTTTGAATATTGGCTCGAAATTCGACTTTTTCAAAGAGTTGGCGGTTACTTATGGTTCAATTTACCAGAAGAAAAAGAAAGGAAATCCAAAGATTTCTGAAATTATATCAAAGCTTGGAATCACTGAAAGATGGATAAAAAGAAAGATGTCAAATTACGAGTATTTGTATTATTTGAACATTCTTTCTGGAAGAAGTTTTAACGACATTTCTAAGTATCCTGTCTTTCCAGTCATTCTCCTTTCAAAGCCAGACTTGAATGCAAAAAGTGGCCAAAATGTCGATGAAGCTTTCAGAAAGCTCGGACATCCAGTTGGCGCTTTACAGCCTGAGAAATTGAAGAAGCTTTTAAATAGCTTCAATTCAATCGAAGACATGAAGAATCATTATTTGTACTCTTCAATGTTCTCGAATCCAAAAATTGTGGCAAATCTTCTCTCTAACGTTGAGCCTTTCGCTTCAATTCATCGTGAAATGGAGAACAGAAAGTCAATCAACATCATCTTGCCGAAACTGCCAAATAAAAACGAATGCTTAAATGACGGATCAGTTCCTGAAAATGATGATTTTGAACTGACGCCTGAATTCTTCACATTTCCGGCTGTTTTTAGAGAGAGAGAAAGTGGCATCTCAATTCAACTTCAACAAAACGAAAGCAAAAACAACCTTCAAGGAAATAAGAATGAAATTGAATCACAAAACAAACAAGATGAAAATGAACCACAAATTCAATCAACTCAAAATGAAGCACTTGAAGAGAAAGAGACTGTGTCTTTACCTAAATTGGAGGCAGTTCCTTCTTTAGACGAGAAAGAGAAAGAAATTGCTTCAATACCAAAATTGGAGGCAGTTCCTTCTTTAGATGAGAAAGAGAAAGTGACTGTTTCTGTTCCTAAATTGGAGCCAGTTCCTTCTTTTGATGATAAAGAGTCGCCTGTTGTTGAGCTTCCAAAGTGGGCTTCGTCTCCTGAAGAGTTCATTAACGTCAACTGTCGAGCACTTGAAAGTGACACAGTCACGAGCAGCCTGAACAGGTGGATCGATCTGATTTTCGGCTGCAACAGATGCTCGCCGAGCAATGTGAACGTTTATCACCCGCTTCTGTATCCAGAGAATTTCAATGAGAATCTGACACAGGCAGAAAACGACCAGCAAGCAAACGAGTTCGGTCTTTATCCTTACCAACTGTTCACCGAAAACCACCCAGGTCGTCAGCCATCCAATCTTTCATCATTCGAGCAAATCATTGCATCGCAACAAGGCCTCATTATTAAGCATCAAAGTAAGAAGCCAGCCCTGCGAATTCGAAAGAATTTCCTCATCACAGAAGACATGCAAGTCACGAAGTTCACCTTCACTGTCCAAGCCAAAAGCAAACAGCAACAAGGAGGTTTTGAACAGCAGAAAAACAAAGGACAAAATAAAGTAAAATCTAGAATTGAATTGAAAAAGACTTCATCGCAAGCTTCTATTAATTTGTCTTCTTCTTCTTTTAATGCTAAAAGCGATGATGACCAGCCTTCTTCGCCTTCAAGCAACGTCATTGAGAAGAAGAGAAATCAACTGCAAGAGCCTGACGCAAGTGAAGAATTGTATCGAACTACATCGTACACAATTCCCGAAGTTCCTGAGAATTTCAAAGGAGACATTGTTGAAGTTTCTCGTTCATTGCTTCTTGTCGTCTTTGGAAGCGTTGGGGACTCGTTCATCAGCATCTGCGACCTCCGCAAATGCAAGACCTCATCCGACCAAAATCACGGCAACAACAACAACGATAGCAACGATAGCAACAATAGCGGTATCGGTCCATCAACAGGCAACAACAAGCATCGTTCATTCAGCGATCTTGAGGACCGAAAGATAGGGTCAACATTGAGTGCCTTAACTGCCGACGATATCGTTTTTAACTCATTGAATTACGCCGATAACAAAAGCAAAAAAATCATCAAAAACGACGACATCAATGAAGCGTCTCCACTTCTCGCTCCTCCAGACTACAACGCTGCTGGTATTACCAGTAATAACAGCAGTAGTGGGAACTTCGAACTGGGCATAAAAGTAAGGATTGGTTCTGCCGGTGTCAGCTGTAACAAGGGAAGAATAATTGTGACGAAAATTGGTCAGAACAACTCAATTAAAATTGTGAGATTTGAAAACGCTGCAATTCAATGTGCGGCGGTTGTTGGCGGTTGCATTTTGACTATAGGTTTGTCTGATGGCACTATTCGAGTTTTCCAACTGCCAAACGCTAATCTCATCCATTCCTCGTCCTATCATAACCGCCCAATCGTCTCAATTTCGGCAAATCGTGAAATCGGACTTCTCGTTTCAATTGACAGCCAAATGTGCCTCATATTCGAGCTTCTTTATGAGCCTGGTTTCATTCGTGTCTTGAACCTTGAAAAAGTGATTTCAAAAAAATTGTCAGTTGAAACGGTTTTGACAACTCCTCCATTTTTATTGATTTTTAAATCTGGAACGGTTTGCGCACTCGTAAATCAAAACGAATGTAATTCTTCATTCGTTTGCTTCTTCAACCAGTTGGGTGATATGCGAAGTATCTTGGAAATCGATGGCCTGGTGAAAGAATATGATAAATATTACGATTTCGATTCAAGAGAAATACTAATTCTTGCTGTCGAGCCAAGGAATATAATAATAATTGATGTGGCTAATGCAGAAATTCTATCTATGTCAAGTGGATCTTTTGGACAACTAAAGTTTTGCTCTGTTAAATATTTGAGGGCAATTATGTACAGCAATGGAAGAATAACTCAAACTTTCCCATTTTCTTTAACTCAAAAACAAAATTTGTAATAAAAATTGTCTTATTTTTTAAATAATTGACGATTAATAAATTATTTTATATAATGTAAATGCTTATTCTTATCTAAGTATTTATAATAATTAATAAGTACATATTTTATTTTTTATGAATTATTAATAAATAAATAATATCGTATTAAAATATTTATGTTTGCAATATAGACAATTAGTTTTCAAAAAGTTGATAAATTAAGGTGGTCGATCTTCACAAAAAGAGAGAATATATTCAAAACTAAAATTTTAATTACAAAAGAAATGCAATTCCAAGCATTGATCGATGAGCTCTCCGATATTTGCTCTAAAATAAATGAAAATGAAAACTCATCTGTTCAACAACTTGATCATGATAAAATATGGGAAACTCTTTTCAATGTCGCTTCAGAAGATATGAGAAACACAGCTCTACTTTATCCAATGATTAATGTTTACTCTGTCAGATTTCCATCATTTCGTAATGAAAACAAAACAATTGAAAAATATGTTGAAGATCTTATAAATGAATCTAAAACTGATAACGAAAGAAAACTTCACTCAGTTGCAATATTCCGCTGGTTACCATATCTTCCTTCAAAATTAGTACCAAAGATCATCAATGCAGCCATAGATTTAACAGAGAAATACATCAACGAAAATAATGATGTTCCTTTCGATTTTCTTCTTCCATTAAACGATGGAGAACTTTCAGATATGGAAGAAGCAACTCTTGATGACTTATTTGCTCAATTTCAAACTGCAATTTCTGAAGGAGAATCAAAACAAGCTGCTTCATTATGTGTTTACTCAACAATGTGTCATGGAATAGTTGATCTTAAGCCAGAAGCTTCTGCATTTAATGTTGATATGTTATTTAAATTCATGAATTCTGAAAATGAGAAAGATCAATTATGTGGATGCTACTTCATGCTCTTTTTAGCTGAGTGTTTTGCTGATCCCGAAATTCAAGAAACAGCTCCTTCTGCCACACAGCTTTATGATTTACTTAAACCTTTAATTGTTCATAAGACAAACGAGCATATTCGCAAGAGAGCAAACAAAGCCTTTATCAAATTCATACAAACAGAACTTTTCCTAGAAGTCGATATTGTTACCAACTTTTTATCACTCTTTAACGAATACGCAGCTGATCCTTCCAATTTACCACGGTTCTTCAAAGTCATCTCCAACTTTATTTTCCCAGAAGGAGATGAAAACGATGAAAAAGATGATGAGGAAGAAGCAATTAACGAAAACATTAATCTTGAAATTATTCAGCCAATTGTTGACTTTGTTGGAGAAAAGCTTGCAGACAAATCGAATCATATGGTTCAAGGACTTTCACTTGATTCTCTTTGTGATCTTGGTTTCAAAGACAAGTTATTTATCGAAGATCTCGTTCCAATCGGAATTGATGTTTCTAAGTCACTTATTAACGAAAATGAGGTAGCAACATATCCATTCATTGCTAACTTTTTAACTATACTCAAAGAAAAATTCCATGACGAAACAGTTGAAGAAATCAAGCCATTAGTTCCAGTCATTGTCGCTCAATTGAATTCAGAAAGTCTTGGAACAATCAAACAACGTATTTATTGCGCTGGTGCCATTTCTCAACTCATTAATGGAGGTATTGCAACTGAAGAAGCCCAAAATGTCATTCAATTTGTATTAAACAACTTGAATTGTGGCGAAGAAAAATCTATTTTCAATCTTTGTTCCGTCGTTCTTCCTCTTCTTGAATATATTGGCGAAGAAAAAGCAAATGTAATATTTGAATCATTTATCGAAGACGCCAAAAAGACTGAAAACGAAGAATATTTAACTGCTTGGGTTACTGTTCTTGGTAAATTCATCAAACATTATAATATCAAAGAAGATTCTGTAAATTCAATTGTTGCCTTAATCATGAGTGGTGAATTGAAAATCTTCCATGGAGCCCAACCACATGTAACAATGCCACCTATTGTTGCTCCATTCATGCTTCTCCGTGCATTTGTTAAAAAATATCCAGCAAAAGCTGCTCCAATTTGCACTCAGCTTGTTGAATGGCTCAAATTCACACCATTTACATCAATGCCAACTCTTCTTCTTCCAATTACAGCAGGCCTCGAATCAGGTTGTATTGATGAGAAGTTGGCAGCCAGTTTAGCAGATATCTTGAAGAAATTCTTATTGAAACTCGATCTCGGAGATGCTGATCCACTTGCAGGTGTTTGTACAGCACTTAATTCTTTGTATCAATACTTCAAGCAAGCAATGAATCCTATCATTGATTATTTAGCACCACTAGAGAAATTCGCTAAAGAATGTTATATTGAAAATATGGAAGAAGATCAAGTTGATTTGATCCAAGAAGAACTTGTTGAATCAATGCCAGCAGTTGCTACATTCACATTCAATGTTTATGCTAATGATGATGAAGTTAACGTCATTCCAGGACTCATTAACCCTCTCTTGTCTTTGTTACCTTTCCATCCTCAAGTTGAAGAAGTTCCAGAAATTTTAGGGAACATATGTTCAATGCTTGAAAATAAAGACAGATTTGATGAAATTGCTGTTAATGCTTTGAAAATGTTTGCTGATGTTTTACTGATGAAAAAGGCTGATCTTAATGAATTTGATTTTAATGATGATTTGTTGAAGAATATGAAACTAACTTTGAAATCATATTGTAAAGGAAATAAAAGAATGACGAACTTGGTAACCAGTGATTTTCATAGTTCTCGTGCTAAAATTAACAGATTTAATGTCCTTATTCGTTAAATAAATAAAAAAAAATATTTCATAATTTCAATTAATTGTTTTTTTCTTCGTTTTTTTTTCTAAAAAAGCAAAATAAATATGTATGAGTATATTAAAACTAAAATATTTAATTAAAGAATAAATATATAAATATATATTCATCATCACTATTAATATATTACAAAATCAATTCTTCATCACTATAAGCTTTGGTGGTGTTTCTTTTTCTTACTAATATTATTGTTAAAAGAAGGCAAAGTAATGTAACAGTAGATACTATTACAATTAAATTTCCATTATAAATTGTTTCCTTTGTAAATTCTTGATCATTTAAGTCAACTAGTAAAAACCTGTTATTAGAATTAATGTTGAAAGCTCTAATTGAGTTAGATGAAAATTTGCAAGAAATTACTTTCATCTTAGGTGCATCTTTAGATATTATTTTCCCTTCAATGTAATGAGAGTCTTTATTGAGATGTCCTGTAAAGATACAGTCTTTTACTTCAAATGAAGTTCCTTTTAGGTCAGTCAAATAATAAATGGCGGATTTTGAATTAAGCCCATTCTTAAATCTGCAATTAGAAATTGATAGTAGTGAGTTTTCTGTTATTTGAGTTTTTATTCTATCATCAGATGGTTTCAAATCGAAGTTATTATAGAATTTTACAGCTGTTGATTGGCATTCATCGAAATCGAGATTTGTATAGGATCCAGACATAACTGTAGAAAAGATTGCACTCCCATCGATGAATATTCCTTCATTTGAATTAGTTTCAGAAAATGGAATGAGCGTGCTATATTTAAAAGTGCAATTTTGGATATAAGCTGGTGTATATCTAGAGTAGATATAAATAGAGCCACCATAAACAGCAGAGCATTTATTAAATTGGATTGAAGTTAAATTAATTATGTTGTCTATTTCAAGATCATTCAAAATGAATATACCTCCACCTCCTCCAGCTGTTGAGCTACAAGTGTTAAAGGAAGCTTCAGAGCAATTGATACCGGTATTAATCAGGTGAATAGCGCCACCATTGCTGGGATTCCAATAATTTGAGAAATCAGTTACTTTTATTTGAACAAGAACATAATTTTCTCCTGTTACAATAGCTTCACAACGGTGTTCGAGGCTGCAATTGCTACCTGTTAAAGTTATTTCTCCTGTAAGATCTGATGGTAAATCTGGTATTGGTGCAGCTGGTGTATGAGAAGGATGGGGCGTGGGTGATTGTGGAGGTATTGGCGTGAGTGATTGTGGAGGTGTTGCTGTTATAGTTTGTTTTGGTGTTTCTGGCGGAGGAGGGATAGGAGTTGGAAGTAGACATGGTGATGGATTCTTCCAAGTTTTCACTTTTTCAATGAATTCAAATGTTTTTTCAATTGTTACTTTATTCTTAGGAATATTATCATGAGTTACATCTGATTGATTGAAATTATAGCATGTTGCTCTTTTCCAGTTTTTGCATGCATAAACAGGACCTATATTACTTATTGTTCCATCGCCTTTTCCATAAATTTTAGATACGTTATTTGTTGCACTATCAAAAATGTAACCATCTTCTGTTTCTATAAAATCGTTATAAATAACAAGAGAAGGAACTGGTGGTTCTTTAAGCGGACTCTTTCGATACTTATCTGTTAATTGGAAAATTTTGTAAGCTGTTTCGTCCATCTTGCCAAGTTGCTTAAGTAATGATGCTGAAAATGTTGAATTTGACTGATCTCCTTCATTTGGATAATTTTTGATTACTACTTTTTCGCCGTATACCTCTTCATTTGGCATCATTACGTGAAGGCCAGGCATTCTCTGCGTCGATTTCTTCATCTCGTCATTTGAATCAGGGAATCCGGAGCCGTAATTTCCGGTCACAAGGCGATCATATGCTCCTGATCCTGCAAAAGAAGGAGCATAAAAGATTATGCCATCTACAAACTTTTTTGCCCATAAACTGCTAACATGATTTGTAATGAAATTTTCAACAAAGCTTGCTCCTTCTCCATGTCCTATGATAAAAGACTTCATTCCTGTCTCTATGAAATAATTTTCAATGTGTTTTTTAAGGTCATCGTAAACCTGATCTGCCATAAATGGATAATGAATGTAATTATAGCTAACGTCAAAGATATCTTTGTAAATATTGTGGCCTTTTTCTATAGCTTCCTTAATAATTTCTTCAAAATCATGCATTTTATAATAGTATCCTATTTTGGGGATACTTAGCTTGACACCTGGTGCGAATGCAATAGATTGTTCACTTTCATCAAGATTAGTACGAATAAGCATTGCGATGCATTCGTCACTCAACCAATATTCTTTATTGTTATCGTCGATTATTTTCCAACTGTCTGGATTTGTAATTGATAAAAGTGTGAATTTTTTCAAATTAGATGGGCACATTGATGCTTTGGATGGATCAGTTATTGTTGCATAAAGAGATGATTTTTCAAAATCTGAGGTAAAGAAGAGTGCATTTCTCGGTTCTTCATTATCTTTAGTTTTGTTAGAACTGATAAAGTCTATAATTGACATTATACTTTTCAAATTCGACGGAATTTCAGAGTTGGTTGTGGAATCATGTAGATTTAAACACTTGGATGTCTTCCAATTAGTGCATGCATATTCTGATCCTTTAGATATTACTACTCCATCGCCATTTTTTGCTATATTCTGAACTACGTGATACTGATGCTGATAAATAATAAAGCCATCTTCGGTATCAATGTTATCGTTGTATATGATTAATGATGGAACTGGTGGTTCTGGAATTGGAACTTTGAGATATTTTTCAACATCTGCTTTGAAAATTAATTCTGCTTCATCATCAGCTCTATCATAAAATTTCAAAAATGGAAAAACGAATTCTCCATTATGCTGATCAAAGTCTTTGTTCAAGTTGTATAGTACGGGATAATCATTAAATACTGCATAGTTAGGTAATTTAATATGTAAGCCGGGCATTCTCATAATGGTTGTCTTCAACTCATCGCATTCTTGAAATGGGGGATAAAATTGATAAAAAAGGTTTGAAAAAGAGGTTGTACCTGCAAAAGTTGGTGATATGAATATTACACTATCAATGTACTTTTTGACCCATTCTGGATCTGAATAATTAGAAATGAAAATAGAAACAAAACTTGATCCTTGGTTACGACTCAGAAAGACAATTTTTTGATTATTTTTCTGATATATTTCTTCAATTTTAGACTTAAGTTGATCATAAACAGGGAAACTGGTAACTGGATGTAAGAAATAATTGTATCCAATACTAAATAAAGTGTCACTATTTTTATATCCGCTATGTAAAGCAGAGAATGCGATATTCCTTAAAGATGGTATTTCAGAAAAATCCATAAACGTAGTACTGTCTGTTAATATTTCTGGAAGCTGTTCTACTTTACCAGTATTGGTATTTAACTGAACCTGAAGAAGTTTGGCAAGGCATTTTGGATTATTCGTAAAGAAATTTGAATTGGATGTTTTTGCTGAAGTAAGTAATAAACGATTTACATCAGATGGGCATTCTGGATATAAATCATTTTTTGTTATTGTAGCATATATCGGACTTTCATTGATTCCTGATACAAGAAGTAATGGTTTAATAGTTTCAATTTGTTTTTCATATTTAATGAAAAGCAAGCCACCAGAGCATGGATTATTGGCACCATCTGCAAAAAACACATTAGGAGTAACTTCATAAAATTCAAGTTGCATTTGATCACATGTAATCGGTTCTGAAAATTTAAATAAAATTTGAGACATAGGATATGCTGGATTACCTGTGAATGTAGTATGAAGACGAAATCGTTTATTATTTGTTGATGTATAAATATTAAGTATAGTTGGAAATCCATCAAAACGTCGTGTTTGACCACTTGTCGAATATGCGGTGTCATATAAAATAGAATCTATCGTTACAGTATTAGTAAAGTTAATAATTAACGAATTGCGGAATGTATCGGTATTTGGGTCTTTGGAGCTCCAATAAGTATCTTTATTATCATCAAATAGGTTAGAAAGAGGCTTGTCATCTTTTTGGCCACCTGTTGCAAATGCTGTAAATGATGATGCGGGTACTTTATAAAAATTAACAGCATTCACATTATTAAAAAAATTACCAGTGGGTGAAGCTATACCAACACGATTAGTTAAGATATCACCAAGAAAATATATACCACCTGAGTTCGCATTTAGAGCAAAATTGGAAAATGATCCATCTGGTGTAACTTCAGCAAATTCTAGTTGCAGTTGGTCACATGTAATAGGTGTTTGAAATACAAATTCAATTCGTTGCATTGGATATACTGGATTACCTGTAAATGTAGCTTTGAGTTCATAAGGTCCATCATCAGTCGCTGCATATATATTAAAAGTGGTTGGGAATCCATCAAATCGTCGCGTTTCACCTTTTGTTGAATAAGCTGTGTCATATAAAATTGCTTCAAGAGTAACTTTTGCTGTAAAGTTAATATAAAGTGTATTATGAAACGTATCAGTATTTGGTAATTGAGAATTCCAATAAGTATTTGCCTTACTATCGAATAAGTTTGAAAGTGGATAATTATTCTTTGATCCTCCTGTTGAAAAGGCAGTAAAATAAGTAGACTTGATGATTTTGGATTGTACATATTCATTATTGGCATAATTATTGGTGGTTCCTTGAATGGGTAGAGAGGAATTATACTTAAAAAAAGTCAGCCCACCTGAAGTTGGATTATTGGCACCATATGAAAAAGACATATCTGGAGTAACTTCATAAAATTCAAGTTGCATTTGATCACATGTAATCGGTTCTGAAAATTTAAATAAAATTTGAGACATAGGATATACTGGATTACCTGTGAATGTAGTATGAAGACGAAATCGTTTATTATTTGTTGATGTATAAATATTAAGTATAGTTGGAAATCCATTAAAACGTCGTGTTTGACCACTTGTCGAAAATGCGGTGTCATATAAAATAGAATCTATCGTTACAGTATTAGTAAAGTTAATAATTAACGAATTGCGGAATGTATCGGTATTTGGGTCTTTGGAGCTCCAATAAGTATCTTTATTATCATCAAATAGGTTAGAAAGAGGCTTGTCATCTTTTTGGCCACCTGTTGCAAATGCTGTAAATGATGATGCGGGTACTTTATTTAAATTGATATATTGTCGATTATTAGCGTATATGTGAGAAGATTTGAAAAAACCAGCACGATTAGTTAAGATATCACCAAGAAAATATATACCACCTGAGTTCGCATTTAGAGCAAAATTGGAAAATGATCCATCTGGTGTAACTTCAGCAAATTCTAGTTGCAGTTGGTCACATGTAATAGGTGTTTGAAATACAAATTCAATTCGTTGCATTGGATATACTGGATTACCTGTAAATGTAGCTTTGAGTTCATAAGGTCCATCATCAGTCGCTGCATATATATTAAAAGTGGTTGGGAATCCATCAAATCGTCGCGTTTCGCCATCTGTTGAATAAGATGTATCGTATAAAATTGCTTCAAGAGTAACTTTTGCTGTAAAATTAATATAAAGTGTATTATGAAACGTATCAGTATTTGGTAATTGAGAACTCCAAAAAGTATTTGCATTGTCATCGAATAAGTTTGAAAGTGGATAATTATCTTTTGCTCCTCCAACTGAAAAAGCAGTAAAATATGTAGCAGGGATGGTTCGAGATTGAACATACTGATCAAATTCGTAATTACCAGTAATTCCCTCAGATTCCAGATATTCAGTGCCGTATTTTTCATTCCTGGAAAGAAGTTTTTGACTTGTAAATACAAATTTCAAAAATAAAAAATATGTAAGCATCATTAAGTATCCCTAATAAAAACTGAAATTCAAAAGAAATTTTATTCTTATCAAAAAGTTAAAAACAAAATAATTGTTAAAGCTCATATTAATTTAAAATCTTTTTTAAAAGTATTTTTAAATCATTATATTTATGTTCTATATATATTTTGTTCTCGTATAAACAATGTTTTAAATTAAAATATAATATTTTATAAAAGATATTAGTATTTTATTTTTTGAGAATATTAACAAAAATATAAATACTATTGAAAAATAATTGCAAATACAATTGTTAGCTTTCAATACTTTTAAATCTTTATAAGGACGTATTTTGCTATAAACAGCAACAATAAGACTAGATTGATATGATGATGAAATTATTTCATCTGTAATCCCTAAATAGCCACAAATATCTGTTTAAAAACATAATTATACGTCGTTTGCGTGCAAATTCTTCGAAGATATGGGAAAAAAATTACCAAAAAAAATCCTTATGCTATTTCAATTTTACCATCATTTATACTATTTGCATATAATAAACCATTTAAATCTTTTTATTTTTTTGTTTTTATGGATTTTTATTATTTTCCATCTTTAAGCTGTATTCCGTAAAACTTTAATCACGATGATGAAATTGAAATTGTCAATCTGAAGCTTAAATGGTGAAACCTCTGCAGAAGATCTCACAATTTACGTTCCAGAAGCTTAAAACATGAGCTTCCTCGCAAAAAAAGGTTCAACATTTCTAAATCTCAGAAATTTAGCTGGTAAATCCCCCTGCAGTAGGAATTCACAAGCTAAACCTCCAAAGATATAGACTGAGAACATCCCTGCAGAAGAAGTTCAAAATTTAAGTCCCAGAGTTCTTGTTAAAAAAGCCGCCACAATAATACAAATTCTTATCGTTTTTGCTTTTTGAATCATTGTATCGTTTTTAATTCAATTTTAGTTTTGTGTATTTATTTGGTCGTTTTTGATCGTCCTTATTCAATTTTTTTTCTGATGATATTTGCACACACTCTTTCAAAAAGCAGGCACGAAAATTCAATACTTCTACATAGAGCCACAAATGTAATTTGTCTCAGCTTTTAATCATTCTAATGTTTCATACTTAGACAAAGAAATATTAAATTTAAATCAACTCATATGTAAATTTTAATTACTATCAGCAACATTTTAAAAAAAAAAATTAATTATTAAATCAATCTACCATAAAATTCGATTGAGCAAATATCCAAGTGATCAAAATTGTACCAATTAGGTCCGGTCAATCTCATTCTCAAATATTTAAATTCTTTTTCATTTTGATCAACATCGTCAACATCAATTTCGTTATTTTCCTGATTTTGGATAGTGAATGTATGAACATGATTAGCCCCATTTAAGAAAGGGCTATTATTTTGCTCATCGAGCTTTATCCAATTTTTCTCGTCATTAGATCCTTCAATGACCCAAGTTTTAGGGTGATGGTCACCTGTCCAAGAATTGACTGATCTTATAGAATAATTTGTGGGACTAATTCTATGTTTTTTAAATTCAAAGCAAATCCAAGAATTTGGCTGACTTTCTGTATAAAAGTCGTTATTTGCATTCTCAATCTGTAATAGAAGACTCGTATTCCCAGCGACACGTGATGAATAAGTCACATTAACCTCTTCATCGATATCAGAATGTTTTCTAAAATAGTTAAAAATACCTTCCAATTTGTTCATTGTGTAAGGAATATCTTTATTAATTTTCTTAACTTTATTTTCATTCAATTTTGAATACCTCTTTGAATTTTGGCGGTTTTTGGTTGTGACACTCTCAATTAGTCGACTCGATAATGCTTGCCAGACACCTCCAGTCATGTATTCTGGATTGAATCGTGACAAGAATTCTTTCATCGTCTTCTCCTCAACATTTGAAAAATAAACGTATTCATACAATTTTGAATACTCTGAATTTTGTGAGCATAGGTCGTTGATGAATGTCAAAAGTTCGTCCTCCGAATCAAGCTGAAGCTTGTCGTTTTGAATAACTCGTTCTATCGTCTCCTCTGAAAGTGAAAAAAGTGACTCGTAGCGACTCTTTTTGAATTCGTGAAAATGCGCTGAAATGAAGTCAATTTCATCATCAAAATTCTGCGAATATGGCGATGATAGCGATTCGTGAAAATGAATAAGTTCAATGACATTGTCAACTGTAACTTGGGGACTTTGAATTTTGAGATCAATCTTGTCTGTTCCAAGAATTTGAATGACTTCCGTTAGAAACGAAAATTCACTCGATTGTATCTCTTTCTCTTCAAAGGAAACAAGATTCAGAATGGTTTGAAAATTACCTTCGGATTGAGTTTTGATAGTGAATTCAGAAAATGTGGGATCATCACGATGTTGATTTGAAATAATTGGAGATAATAAATCTGCTACTATTTTATTGGTTCGATACTCTTCGCCATTTACAATAAATGTAAAATTTTCTTCATAAATTTGTATAGGAACTTGTGAAATAGAGTCAGATTGAAGCTTGACTGTATTTTTCATAAAAATTTTTGCTTTTTTGAAATTATATTTGGCCTTATAACTTCATTGAATTTTTAATGAAATGATATCTTAATAATATTTATCATATGCTCAATAAATAATACATAAATAATATTTAGTAGTGAATTTATTAAAATAAAATACAATTATACATCATTATATTTCAAAAAATCAATCAAAAGTAAATCTGCATTAAAGTATATCAGAAATGACTCAAACTATTATTGATAAAATCTCACATTAATATATTTTTTTAAAAATGATATTCTTGAAATCGTTTTTTGTAAAGAATTGGCAGCAGTTTAATCAAAAAACTGAAAGTAAATGAATATAATTTGATTTTTAAGATTTAAATGATAAATATATAGTAATTATATATATAAAAGAAGAAGAATAATGACATTAAATTTTTTGTTAATGAAGATAAAATGATTTGAAAAGAAAAAGTTTATTGAAATAAATATCCTTTTGAATAAATTCCGATCGTTATTTTTTATTCAAATTAAAATAATTTTTACAAATATTGAATTGATTATTTTATTTTTTTTTTTTTGAAAATGTAAGATAATATATATTTTATATACTTACTACTATTATTGATTTAGAAAGAAAATGTCAGAAGAGATTAAAGCTATCGTTATTGATAATGGTTCAGGAACAATAAAAGCGGGCTTATCAGGAGAAAAAAAGCCTAGAAAAATATTTCCATCAATAGTTGGTCGTCCTAAGAAAAATACATATATTGGCGAAGAAGTATTTGAAAAAGAGATCTCACTTGATTTAGAACACCCAATACAACACGGAATTGTTACTAATTGGGATGATATGGAAAAAATATATAACTACACATTTTATAATATCCTTCGCTCGGATCCATCAGAACACCCAATTTTAGTTACGGAAGCTTCAAATAATTCAAGAGAAAGTCGAGAAAAGTTGATTCAATTAATGTTTGAGACATTCAATGTTCCATCATTTTATACATGTAACCAAGGCGTACTTTCTATTTACTCATCAAACAAAACTACTGGTGTTGTCGTTGATATTGGATATGGCATATGTCAAATAATTCCAATTTTTGAAGGAAAAACAATTTCAAAAGGAATTTTAAGTCATAATATAGCTGGATACGACCTAACAGATAGGCTCCGACAACTTTTTAATAAACGTAATGTTAATATTAACGATTCATCAGAAAATCAAATATATAATGATATCAAAGAGAAACATTGCTATGTTGCACTTGATTATGAATCTGAATTACAGAAAGCGAAATCATCTACTGATCTTACCGAAAATTACAAACTTTCAGAAAATAAAGTTATTAGTATTAACGAGGAACGCTTTAGCTGCCCTGAACTTTTATTTAAACCATATTTCAACGGATTTGAATTTGCTGGTATTGATAAATCACTTTTTATTGCAATTAACAATAGCGATACAGATGTTATTAAGAATTTATACGAAAATATCGTTCTAACAGGCGGTACATCATTGCTTAAAGGCATCCAAGAAAGAATTGAAAAGGAGATTAAAAAGCTTGCACAGCCTACAATGAAAATTAATGTTGTTGCACCAATAGAGAGAAATTTTGCTGCTTGGATAGGTGGATCTCTCTTAGCATCGCTTCCTCAGTTTTCACAACTTGCTATTTCATCCTCTGAATATAAAGAAAGTGGATCTTCGATTATTCATGAAAAATGTATTTAATTATTTTACCAAATTGTGAAGAAAACCGCCTTAAATGAGGAAAAAAAGACAGATTCATTTCTACATCTTCTACACTGTTATATTTTATTGATATTTAAATGAAATATAGTTGGTCGTTTAATACCTTATTCAGTATGCCGAATTGAAATACTAATATGAAAATACCATTGCAAATTTTAATCTAAAACCTAGTATTTTATATTGATAACTATTGATATTTTTTTAATTTTTATTTTTTTTTTTTTTTTTTTTTTTTTTTTGGTTATCAAACCTTTTCCGTCCAATATCGACCAAATATCGGCAGTTTTATTTAACGTATTTATTATTGTCTATTTTCCATGTTTCTATCGATGTTATCTGACTAACGATGTTAATTTATAAGAAAGAATCAATTTAAACAACGAGACAAATACAATTTGAAATACACAATTTTAATTTAGTAATTGTGTATATAACTCAGTGGCAGTAGATATATACGAAAGAACGAACAGATACAAAAGACAAACAAAAACAATGCGCATTTTAAAAGAATTATAAACCCAAATTAGTTTTTGCAATGATGCTTGGGGAAAGTCAAAAGATATGAGTCTAAGGAAGGAGAAAAAGATGGGAACGGCTGATCAATCACCCTCCTTTCCCTTACCAATCATCGAAAGGAATGGGGAGCACCAAAATTGTCACGCCAAATGTTGAGGGAATTTCTAATCTCATAGATCCACGCAATCTTGTTCGGTCAAAAAAAAAATTATGAAGTTCAGAATGGCTTACAAATATCAAATAATACATTTACAATTATAAAGAGATACTATTATTAGATGATTTGCAGCAAAATATAGAATTTGATGAAATCGTTTTTGAAAACACTGATACAAATAAAGTTTGTGGTGAAGAAGGCTTGCTTATTAATCCAACAACAAAAAAAAATGCAAATTCAGTTATGTCAAAACAAACGCTAAAACTAGAGGTGGAATGGGACTTTGGCTTTCTTCAGAGAACGGCGAACATACCATTAAATTTGAAGATTCAATGTTTATGGTATCTTGTTCATGAAGTTTCATATGGAGGTAGTGCATTGGCAATTAACTCAAATTTAGCAACAGAGCGAAATGGATACATTATTGTCAACAGATGCAAATTTTACAATACAACTTCTGCCAAAGAAGGAGGTGCCATTAATTTCTATTCTTCCAAGAAGATTTCTATCACAGACTGCACTTTTGAAAAGACAGAATCAAAAAAAGATGCTCATTCAATCCAAGTAAAAGGAGAAGATATTGAAATTATATCCAGCAAGTTTATTAACTGTAGTAAAATCCTTATTCTTATGCTGCAATTATAGATTCACCAAAGCTTCAGTTCCAGTACAATACAATCTCCTTTTCTGAACAAGAGAAAAGTGGTGGTTGCGTCCAATTAATTACTGTAGCAGATCACTTATTTTACGGTAATATCTTTGAAAACGCGCGTATTGATGACAATAATTTGGAACGAGCAGCTGCTTGCATCAGCTTTGTTTCCGAAACATGCCAAGACTACTCATTAACAATTAAAAATAACACTTTTGATAATGTATCTAGCAACAGTTAAGGAAGGTGCTTTTACATTTCAACTTATGGCACCAACACAATTACTTTATCAAACAATACAACTCAGAATTGTCCTAATGGAGTGGGCCCACTTTTTGGCATCTGTTTTTGCGATTCTCGTTCAGATTTTACCATCAATTAGTTTATATTCAAAGAAAACGCCGTTAACCAGATTCATGATAGCAAATTCGGTTCTACCCCTCAGGTATGGGTTCATAATAACGCACCAACAAGCAATGTGGCAAACTTCCTTTCCCTTACATTTCAAGATTGCCACTTTATTGGAAATCAAAACACAGGAAATGGTTGAGATATGAACCTAGTTAGGAATCAACCTTTATGTTTCTAATAATGAATATAACTTTGTTAACTGCGTTTTTGATGACAATACAGCTGGAGAACGAGGTGGTGCTTTATTTGTCCAGACATACCAAAACATCATGCTTCAAGATTGCCGTTTTACAATCTGAAGGACGAGGTGGTGCAATCTATGTAAATCCAGCTTATTCGTATGATCCTTCAGGTGAGTGCCATCCACCATCAGCACCAATGACTAATTGCGTAATTGATAATTGCCGATTCAAATCAAACAAAGCACATGATGGTTATGCAATTTATATCGAAGGTGACGATCCTAATACAAAATTTGATATAAAGTTAAATAATTTCATTGATAACTATAACGAAAATATTCATAAAGATAACAGTCCTGACTATTATGGTGCTGTCATTGATACAGAAATTGGCAGATTATCTGTAGAACAAATAAAGACTGATAACACTTTTTCATATACTGAACAAATCAACATTAAGGAAGTTTCATGCGTCGACCATTATGGCCATAAACCAACAATGCAGTTCTCCATCTCCTCAGTTTTCAATTGAATCATCAGTAGAATCACTGTCATCTGACGAGAGTGAATCATCAACAGAACAAGAAGTTGTATCATAAACTACACAAGGAGGTGAAACATCTACTACGCAATGAGGTGAAACATCAACAACACAAGAAGGTGAAACATCAACAATTGAAAGTAGCCTGTCATCTGAGCCAACACCCACAGAAGATCCACGTTTTCCATCAGAATCAAATTGCATTGTTGCCAAAGAAAACATAGATCGCACTATCGACCACCGATGCGAATTCATTTCATTGAAATATCCCCACAGTTTTCATGTTGTTCACACCTTCTTTGCAGAAACTCACAACGAAACAGATGGAGGTGCTGTTCACGTCATCAATTGCGGTACTGAAGTTATAGACACCATTTTCACTCATTGTATATTGTCTATTGGCGGTGGTGGTGCAATATACATTGAGAACGTCAAGTCCCTCTCCCACAACATCAGCATCATCAATTCTTCTTTATTTGGGTGCTGTGCCCAATATGGCGGTGCAGCTTACATATATTGTAGCTCAATGAGCAACGAAGTTTTGATATACAAGAGCAGCTTCAGGTCCAACACTGCGACCAAAACAAGAGCTGCTTATGATGGTGACTACCGCATAGGTGGAAGCGCTATCTTCATCTCATCCCGTAACACAAATACTATCAGATGCAAGTTCTCATTCAACAAAGGAAAACACGGAGCTTTTAAGGTTCATAACAAATTCAATGAAGACAATGCTCTTGTGCTTGACTCTGTATCAAATTTGCCTCTAGTCACAGACTGTGAATTCATACAGACAGATGCAGCATCCAACTCAATCTACTACGTTAGCGGAAAGGAAGAGAGCCTTGTCCAAGTGCCCGATAGCAGCTTCAGAGGTAAGTTTGAAAAGGGATTCCATTATATCGATGGCGATTTTGCCTCAAAAGAGGCAAATAAAGTCGATGTAAAGTCGTGCTGGTTCGAGTAACATGAAGAGTTCGCAGTAAGCGAAGAGATGCTCGGAAAAGGAAGCAAGAAGAGCAAGTCAAATGTGCTTAGCTTCACTTTGGCAAAAGCAATTCTTTTGGTTTGTTTGTTTCTCATGCATGGCGATATTTCTATTCTTGAAATGGAATAAAAATTCTTTATATATTAGAGATAGGATTTTTTTTAATGATAGATTTGATATACTGATATAATTCTGTTTTTTTTAAGCCTATGTTCAAAATGAACTCTTATTATATATAGGATAAAATTTTATGCAAAGAAAAGAATTTTGAAAATTTTGATCGTTTTTCTCTCAAAAAAAAGGACCAATAATAACTTACTTTTTACTCATCTTAGTCCAAAAATGAAGCCGTATATTAAATCAGATAAAATTTTTAAAATTGAGAGAAAATTTAAAAATGAGAAGAAATATTTTTTGTCATTTTAATTGAGGGAAAAAATAGTAGTCTGTCATTTTATTATAATATGGAGGTTCCCCTAATTTCTCAAGAGGTATTAACCTTCCAACAAATTGGAGTCGATCCTCAATTTGCTAGCATTTCAAACACAGCTCTTTCACAAGATAAATATCTTTGCATTCATGAAGTATCTGATGCAAGATCTTATATCGTAATTGTTGATCTTCAAAATAATAACGCCGTTTCAAAAGAAGCAATGAAGCCCGATGCAGCTGTTATGCATCCTTCTCGTAATATTATTGCATTAACGGGTGGTTCAATAATTCAAGTTTTCGATCTTGACCAGAAACGACGTCTTAACTCTTTCGATTTAGGAGCCAAAGGACTAGTTGTAAATTATTGGAAATGGATTGATGAGCAAACCCTCGCTTTTGTTGCTGGTGGATCAGTATTTCATTGGTCATTCGCGGATCTATCAATTCCAATTCCAGTTTTCCAACTTCGTCCACAACTTGCCTCAGGCAGCATTATGAACTATTCAGTTTCTCATGACCAACAATGGCTTGTAGTCTCTGGTCTTGTCCGTGAAGGAAATCAACAAGTTGGAAAAGTTCAACTTTTCTCTCGTGAAAAAAATGTTTCTCAAGTAATTGATGCATATGTTGCAGCATTTGCAAACGTTGGTCCACTCCAACTCCTTGTTTAGGCTTCAAAAGCTAACGGAGCAATGCGCTTAAACATTTTTCCACTTGGTTCAACAGATGCTGTACAGCAATATGGAAAGAAATATGCTGATCTTCCCATGTATCCAAACCCTCAAGATGAACTCCCCACACTATAGCTCTGCTTTTCTTTTCACCAGACTTGGATACCTTTACTGCGTTGAAATTGAAACCGCTTTCGTTTACTTCTCTGCTCGTGTTTCACGACTTCCACCTACCCATGCAGCTCTTGCTCGTGATGGAAACGTCATTGCTCTTTATCCTGATGGCAAAATGTACAAATTTGACTTGAACCAAGCTAACATTGTTGATTTCATTGCTACCAAATGTGACAATCCACAAGTAGCAATCAAAGTTGCTACTGCTGCCGGACTCCAAATATCAGATGATTTAATAAACCAACAATTTGATAAACTTCTTCAAATGGGTTATTATGCTGAAGCAGCTCATTTTGCCATAAAATCACCAGGAGATGCACTTCGTAACCAAGCCACAATTGAAAATCTTCGCCGTATTCCAAACGGAATAGGAGGAGTACTGCCTCTTCATCAGTATTTCACAGTTATTCTTGATAATACCAAGTTGAATGAAGTTGAATCAATTGAACTTTGTAAGATTATGCTTCAACAAAATAAGATAAATTTTATTGAAAAGTGGATCAAGGAAGATAAGCTTACTCTAACTGAAGAACTTGGCGACCTTTGCAAGCAAGATCCAAGAATCGCTTTAGCTATTTATCTTCGTGCAAATGTTTCATCAAAAATTGTCGTATCTTTCGCTGAATTAGGAATGTTTGATCAGTTACAAGCTTACTGCCAAAAGTATGCTTATCAACCAAATTGGATCCATGTCGCTACAATTTTTGCTCGTCAAAACCCAGAAAAAATCGGTCCAGTTCTTACATACATTGCAAACAATGGAAATCCACTTGTTGATCCAAAGGAACTTGTTCAAATGCTTCTCCAATTCCAACTTATTAAAGATGCTACATCATTCCTTATTAGTGTTTTACCACAAGATCGTGAAGAAGACTCAGAACTTCAAACACTCCTTTTCGAAATTGCATTGAACAACGCTCCAAAACTTGCTGAAGATTTATTCTCTCGTAACTGTTTCTCATACTATGACCGCCAACGCGTTGCTGCTCTTTGCCAAAAGCTCGGAATTGGCATTTTAAATAACAATACAAAAGCTCCAAAATCAGAAGACGATACAAATGAGCTTCTGAAAAGAATTGAAGATCAATCCTTGGAGATTTCATCATTGAAGAAGAAACTTTCAGATTCTGAAAGAATTATCAAAGAACTCAAAAAGACGAGGCAAGAGAAAAACGAAACGGTTTATCTTGATCAAATCAGATTTCTTGAACAACATCTTGGAAGATACGAACAAATTCAACCATTCGATATTTTAAATGCAAAAACTCATAGGCATCCAGACGACAGTTTTGTCAGTGAAAGAAAACGTGAACGAAAGGCTGCAATCTTTTTTGGTGATGAAGATGAAGAACACCAAAAAGTATTGAAGAAGATTGGTGAAGGAGCGACATCAGTTGCATACAAAGTCATTGATGATCGAACATCTGAAGTGATTTGCAAGAAAGTTTTAAAGAATGTCGACGATGAGAATGTGTTCAAAAAGTTACAAAATTCTATGAAAGAAATCGAAACATTGCTAGGAATTGATCATCCATGTATTTGTCAAGCGATTGGCTTCAACTCACGCGAGAAAGTTCAACCTAACGATGAATATGACGATAATGATGAATATGATAATGATGAACGACAAGAAAAAACGACTGTTGCCCTTTTCCTTGAGTATCTTCCTTACAAGCTGAAAGATTATTTGAAGAGTGAAATTATGAACAGTACATTGAAAACAAAGATTGCTATTGAAGTTGCATTTGGAATGATGCGTCTTCATGAACTTGGTATGATTCATCGTGATTTGAAGATTGAAAACATCATGCTTAATTCAATTTTGGAAGCAAAAATCATCGACTTCGACCTTGTACACGTCGATGACGACGAGCGTGAAGACTCACTTACAAAAGGTATTGGAACGTTTGAATACATGTCTCCTGAGATGCTGAACAGCGAAAACTACGATAACAAGACAGATGTCTACAGTTACGGCATCGTCCTTTTCGCGCTTTTCGTAGGACGCCTTCCTAAGCAGAGCATCCGGGACAAAATGGAGAAGAAAGAGCTCGATTTCCCATCTCGATCATTGATGACATCGAATTGCGTTGAACTGATCAAGATGTGCACATCATTCGAAGCGGGAAAAAGGCCGAGCTTTTCGGAAATCATCAAATTCATTGAATCGAAGTCTTTCAGGCTTGCGAAAGAAGTCGATGTTGACAGTGTCAAATCTCGATTCCAAACATTGTCAGTCATTGAAGAAGATTTTAAGCAGTCCCAAATGAAGAATGATGTAGAGAATAATCCAAAAATGACCTTATAAATTTATCTTTGATTTATTAAATTTAATAAATCAAGATTTATTTTTCTACCGTAATTCAAATAATCTCAGACATAAAGAAAAATTCTCAGACATTTTTGAGAAAACTCACTGAAAGACTTTCAATTTTTTTCAAAAAACTTTCAAAATTTCTACTTTTTCAATGAAAAATAAAAAGGTCAAATATCATTATCTATTCAAATCATTGAACAAATATACTCTTAAAATAATTCTATAGATTGAATAAATTCTTTCAAATAATTAAAAGTTTCCTCAAAAATGTCTGAGATTAATTGAATATATCTGAGATTTTTGGAATTACGGTAGCAGTTTTTGTTTTAAACTTTTTTAATTAGAGGTTTTTATTATTATTATCTTGCTTATCCGTTTTGACTTTATATTTACTTTTTGATAATATATTCAAAATACAGCTGTTTCAATTGGTTCTCTTAAAAAGCTGGAAAACTTTCTCTTTTTCAATACATTTCAAAAAGACTATAATAAAATATAAATATCTTAAGAAAGAATGATAATTGTAATAATTAATAGTATAAAAAATAATATTCTGTTTAATTAAAATAAAGTATTGAAAATAACTTAATAATTAGGATAACCATTATATGTGCATATTTGGTATGAATAAAAATAGTTCTGAAATATCTCCACGGTCTGTATCTTGTCCTTTTATATTATTTTCAGTTGAATTTGTTACATATTCAGTATTTACTTTTTCATTGACTTGGAATTGTGAATCAAGATCAATTTCAATATCCTTGCATTGTACAAGCAAGTCTTCGAATTCGTTTGCTTTGACTTGTTGTTTATAAATTATATAATTACAATTGTTCATTAAAATAATAAAAAAAAAAAATATTACTTTTAAAATAAATTGAATTTTTCTAACAAAATTCTGAGGTCGTTGCAACGACCTCAGAAACAATAAAAAAAATTATTTTCCTAGCTATATTATTTTTTCTCTGAAATCAATATATATATATATATATATTCATGAATATACCAATTTTAGATTTCAAAGTATGTCATTTTTTTAAGGGTAAAGTTTGAGAGGATTTTACAACCTCTCAATTTTGCAATCTGACAAAACTCTTTTTCTCTTTGCTTTTTTTAATTTTTTTTATAAAAATAAATTCTAAATTAAAAATTGTCTTGGCCATTTTTTTTATTAATCCTAAATATTAGCAGAAAATATTTTTTTTTCAAAAAAAATTGGAAGGAATTGAGATAAAAAAAGTCTAATAGAATCATTTATAATATTAAAAAATATTAATCTAATATTATAAATTCCAGGCTTATATATTTCATATTCATGCTTCTAGGGAACAATCTTTTTTGAATGCAAAATTATAATATTGAGAGGAAGAAAAATAAAACCCATTCAAAAATAATTTTATCGAATAGCCACGAGTTTCAAAATTATAGATCTGATATTCTGCCTACCGAGCTAATATTAAAAAATATTAGAAACGTTAAGACCGATTTTTTTTTTCTCGTTTCCTTCCCATTCTTTTTGGAAAAAAATTATTTTCTATTATTATTTAGAACTAATAAAAAAAAATGGCCCAGACAATTGTTAATTTAAAATTGATTTTTATAAAAAAAACTAAAAAAAATCAACTAGAAAAAAAATTTGTCAGATTCCGAAAATTGAGAGAAAAACAAGACGCAAATTTTTTAAAAAAAAATTGAATATGACATGATTTGTATCACATTAATAAGAGGTGCGAGAACTACCTTTGGTTAACCAATTTATTTCAAATTTAGATATTTATTTACACAGGTATAATAATGTATAATTAATGTATAATTGTTTAATTTGGTTCGCTACAAGTAATAGTATATTGATTTTAAAATTGAATATGAGAAAATAAACAATTCAAATTTTTATTTCTAAAAAAATAAAAAAAGAGCACCAAATAATTTGTTTTTTAAGGTAATTTTTATATTTGTTTAAATAAAATAATTTAAATATTCACATTTTTAACTTTTGTAATCGTTGAGCAATTAAAGGATTTCAATATTCGAAATTTAAACAAACAAAGAATATAGCATAAAATGATATATTATTACTAATATCAATGATATTATTTGATAATTCATAAATTAAATTATTTCCTTGGTTAAAAGTTACGATTATGAAACAAAGATTCTCAAAAATATGTTTTATTGTTGTCATTTGACAAATAACTGATATTTAATTGGTTTAATAATTATTTCTTTAACGAATAATGCATGGTTTATATAGATATAATCTGAAATTCTTGATAATTATTTATTTTAGTCTTATTCATTATAATAGCCTGTTATTATTATATTATTATTTAATTTAATGAAAGTATTAAGCGTATAAAGTGTGAAAGTAGATTTATAAAATTATTGAAGATAAGATCTGTCCTCTGTTTGCTATTTCAAGATAAAAAAAAATATTTTTTAAAATAAATTTCGTCCAAAAATTATATATTACTTTTTATTTATTTTTAATTTACTGATATTTAAGAAATATTAATAAAATATTATATAAAGGAATATGTACAGAATTTTGAGGGGATTTAAGCCTAACGAACATTGCATTGAATTTTGAGGGGATTTAAGCCTAACGAACATTTCTACTCAATTCTTTTATAACTTTTTGTGAATATAAAAATAAAACTACGCCCGTCGAGCGGATTTATAAATAATCATAATATAATATCATACAATATAATTTAATTCTAATATAAAATTATTATCCACATAAAATTAATATTATAGCTAGATATTTATGTTTTCTATAATTTTTTTGTTAAAATAAATTTATCTCATTTATATTATAATATTATATATATATTAATTAGAAATTATATCAATAATATTATTTAGAATATGATGAAATGAATAAATAATCAATATTGGTTCAACTTCAATCATATTCTTGAAAATATGTAAAATTTAAATTTCGACGTATGAACTTTCAAATAGTTTGATACTGATATGTAATATACATAATCAATTATATACTTTATTTTATTAAAAAAATCATAAGGCTAACGAATTATTTTTTGAAAAATCAATCCTTTTTTAAAACAAAAAATACGTTATTTTTGTTCTCGCACTTCTCATTAATAAGGGAAAGTGATGTTTTGATTTTTTATCAATACTTCCTGATTTAAAATAGAAAAATAAGTTGAAAATATTTTATTTTTGTACAGATCAGTCAATTCATTCAAAGAGGCGGAACTTTTGTTAATTGAATAGATTATTATATGTTTCATATCGCAATTTATATTAAATATTTTTATGAAATTATCATTCTGAAGCTTTTGTGAGAATAATTATTCATAAATATAAAGATATTTGATACACTACAAACGATTTATATCATATTTCTGGTAATATGCTCTGTTCAATCAGAATATTCAATAGAAATTTGATTAACTCGTTGAATTTTCGTTACTTAGCATGTCATGAAAATTATTTTTATTCTCCTTTTATGAATGTATGGATATTTTTGGATCATATGTAAAATTCGATACGAGCAATAATAGCAATTTTATTTAAAATAAAAAATATCATTCAAATACCTCTAATGAAAATAATTGTCCTTTGTATTTTTTAATTCATATGTCATGATAACTTCTTTTACATCTTTTGGATGTGTTGATATTTTTCTCGATATCAGAATTTTAAACTGATGATCGAGCATCAGATGTAAAAAAGTGACTTTTTTGATATCGATTCTCAAAATACAAAGCCTAACTGCGTTTGAACCCATATATAAAATAATACAATTATAACAATTTACCAAAGTAATGTAAAAATCGTTTTATATTTTAATATTAGTAGATTCATATCTTGATTAATAATTGCTTTTGCCGCAAATAAATGAAACATTAATCCTAATAATTTTAAAATTCTTTCTTCAAATGTGGTAACATTTTTATGATCAATAATGAAGCACTTTTAATTCTTCTGATACTCTACCTTTCTCTTGTCAAATATTAATATTTAATATTTATTATTAAGTTTCTTCCTTAGAAAGTGAGAAATATTCATCATTTAAAATTTCTTCAGCATTTGGTCTTTTCTTTGGGTTCAATTTTGTGCATTTTTTAACAATTTTTTCTAATTTTTCATCATTTGTTCTTATTGATAAGCGACCGTTTATTACATCACGAACATCATTGAATGGAAAGCGCATTTCAGACATGGCGAATAACGTTATACCGAGCGACCAAATATCAGACTTGAAGAAATCGACACTTCCATCTTTAAATAACTCGGGTGCAGCGTAATCAATCGATCCACATTTTATCTCATCAAAGGTTTTGTTGAAATTTTTGGAAAAACCGAAGTCGCATAGTTTTGGGTTGCAATTTATATCCAATAATACGTTTTCTGGCTTAATATCGCAGTGGGCAATTCCTTGTTCGTGCAAATATTTAATCGCATTAACTAGACCGACCTGAACTTTCTTTTTTTCCATGTCGTTTTTGAATCCGAAATTATTCATATAATCCAATAGGCATCCTTTTGGACAGTATTCTTCGATAATTACTATAAATTCTTCATTGTCATCATTGAAGATTTTGAACATTTCATAAAATTTAACTATATTTGGGTGGCTTAGTGAACGAAGTATTTCAACTTCATTCGAAATTAATTTTCTCTGATTTTGATCTTCAAGTTCTTTCGTTGAGAAAATTTTTGCTGCGAAAAATCTTTTTGAAAATTCATCTTGGACTTTTATTACAGTCGAAAAGCTTCCTTGGCTAATGTTTTCGAGGACTTCGTATCCATTGAAGCTGTATGGCAGTCTTAGTTCATATCCTGAACAAGTCCGAGCCGAAAACATAAATAAAAGTGAATTAAAATTTTTTTCAAATGAAAAAATTTTACAAAAAATTTTTGATATATTCAAAAAAAATCCTTCTTTTTTCTAAATTAATATGCATATCACTTTATTTAATTAATGATTGTTATATTGGAATATTTTTTTAAATGTCATAAATTTTATAAAATAACTTTTTCAATTAAAATTTAGCTGCTAAAATTTTAAATAAAAATAGAAAAAATGCCTGATTATGATTGATTAACAAGAAAAATTCTAATTCAGATATTTTGTGTAAATATATCCAATGTTATTTTAAGGGGAGATTAGTTTTTTTTCTTAAAAAATAGGCAACATATATTTTAATTTCCTAAAATAAAATATGTTTTAGCATTTTATCATTATAAAATCTTTAAATTAAATGGTCTTAGATGCGAAAAAAATAATTATAAAAAGATAACAAGCATAAATTAAGAATGAATTATTTAATAAAAACAGATCAAAACAAATCATAACATTTAATCACAAGAAGATTTATAAACAATAAACACAAACAAAAAAGAAAAATATATTATTCAAAAAAAAGTAATCATATTTGAATAATATTATTTCAAAACCGAATCAGGTATAGGGTTACTAGCTTTTTCTGACAAATTATTATTAGAATTTTCAATTTCAGCCATAATATCTTCAATAGAAGAAATGTTTTCCTTAATAAACTTATCTTTTTCGTCAAATTTATTTTTAATCTCGTTTCTAAAAGAAACAACGTCTTTTGCGAGATGCAAAACGTTTCTTCTAACGTTTCTTGTCAAGTTATCCAAGTCATCATCAAAGTGAAAATTATCATCAAAGCAATGAACTTCAAGATCGAACGAATTAAACGAATTTTGGCACTTTTTATGCTTATGTTTTTGATGTTCAAGAAAACGATTATTTCTGAACTCATTCAAAATTCTATTTAGACGATAAAACTCTTTTTTTTTAGATGAAATAATTTTCTTTCCTTTCTCACGTTCTTCAAAACGGTCTGGCCGAACTTTGATAACTTTTTTGTCCTGTAAAGTTCGGTTTATTTCAAATGAAAGTTGGTTTAATTCAATTTCTCTATTGTTTCTTTCTTCATGCTTAAATTTGACTTCATTTTGTATCAATGAAATTTTTTCATTCAAATTGGAATTCAATGAAATTTGATCGTTATAAATTGACCTTAAACCGCTACAGTATTTGATTGACTCATTGAAAAGGTTGTTTATTTCAACTTTCATGTTTGTTGTGAATTGAAAATTATTCACATTGGATTCAATATAACCGTCAACATCAATAAAACTGTCACTTTTTTCTAATTTTTTTTCAATGTTTTTTTGTTTGCTGACTTTTGAAAAACTTATTAACGGAAACCGTAATTCTGAGGCCAAAAATTCAATGGCATGTTGTGTATCAATTGGTAAATAAACAAATCCTTTGGTTTGAGCCATCTTTAATGTAATCTGGCCTTCAAAATTGCCTTCTAAAATGCTCCGTTTTTGATTTGTGAGCTTTTTGATGTCTTGTTGGATTTGTTTGAGAAGATTTTGAGAGACGCTGAGTTGATATTTCTTATTTTGAATGTTTGACAAAATAACATTGTTGGAGATAAGTTCATAGGCTATTTCATCTTTGAGTTGTTTTATTTGATATTCATCATTTTGAATTGAATCTGTAAGTTCGTTCAATCGAGTAAGTAAAGATTCTATCGACATTGATGAAACACCAAATAAGTCACATACTTCTCTCGGAACAAGCGAATTTATCATTTCTGTGACATTATTCATGAATTCTTTTTAATTGGCTTTTTCAATAAAAAACGTTTATTATTGAAATAAAAAAAGTTTGTAAAAAAAATCCGCGCTGCTGGAATCGAACCGGCGACCCTGTGATGACTACAATTTGAATACTACAGTCACATGCTCTACCACTGAGCTAAGAGCGGCGCTGTTAACTCAAATATTTTAATATAAATGATAAATAATTTATTTTTAAATTATTATTCATTCAGGATTTGGAGGATTTGATGAATCAATTAAATATGTACTTAAATATAGATTATACTAAAATAATCTTAAATATAAAATTGAACTTGGAAACCTTTTTTAAAAAAGATTTTATTACTTATAAAAAAAAATCTTTGTGATACCGATTAGATAAATTTCATGAATCATTTGATGAAGCATTCGGTGTATATAATAAAGAAAACTCATCAAACCTTGATTGAAAATTGTAATGTTAATAAAAGTAATTTAAAAAATTCTATAAAAAAACGACAACCATGAGATTCGGACCCACGCGGAACAAGCCCAAGGGATTAGCAATCCCTCGCCTTAACCACTCGGCCAAGTTGTCTTTGATATCATTCAATAATATTGTTTAATATAAACGATTAATTCGATTTTTTTAAAAACATTTTTAAAATTGAAATCATTTTCTTAATAATGAAAGATGACGTTTTGCAAATGAAAATATTCAAGGTTATAAAAAAGGAGAATGTTTTTTTTTTTTTTTTTTTTTTTTCAGAATGTGCATTCAAAATTTGCGAATTTGAATGAATTGGCTATTTACACATTGAATTTTTTTTTTTGAAATTCCGCATTTTTCCATAAAGACCGTTTTTTATCTAATATATTCCAACCTTAACTTATAAAAGAACAAATAGTAAAGAATATTGTATTTTTTAAAGAAGTCTTAACTAATATGATATCAGAAATTTGTTCATAAAATTCTTTCCTGATGAATTTGTAGTGTTTAAAAATATTTAGCAAGAGGCAACAATCTTTGTTTTTCATAGAAATATGCAATTAATAAGGATAAAATAACTTTTCGATAAGGTTTATTTGTCGATGATAAGTCACTTTATTATGATAATAAAATATAATTATCTTAAAAAATAAAAAATAAAATTAGTTAATTAAATAAAAATATTATTTTTCAAAACATATATTTTTGAGAGAACTATAATATATTAAATAAAACTATAAAAATTGGCTTTATCGTATGCAATTATACCACCGAGTCGTTTCAGGTTTTAACTTTTTCAAAAATTACTTATTTCAATTTCATTTTACATTGAAAAAAAAAAATATAAGTTAAAAGACCTTATTTTTAAAAAAAAATGATATTCATAATTGTTTTAAATAATAAATAAAATTACTTTAATTCTTTTATAAAAAATTACAATTAAAATATTTATTTTTTATAAAGATATAATAAAATTAAATTTTCAAGATTATTTATGTGATATTTATTACATTCAAAAATTGTAATGTTTATGTAGATGCAATTGAAAAAATTGAAGATAGATAATATTGATAAAAAAAATATTATAGTTTTTATCTTAAATACATTTCATTTTTTTTAAGCTTTTCAGATGACAGTGAACAAATCCTGCAAAGTTTATGTTATGGCTCCACTTGACATATTAAACAATGATGGTCTCCCTACTTATCTTCCCAGATTTACAAGATGGTGCAAAAAATTAAAAGAAGGCAAAGTAGACGGTGTTATGATTGATGTTTGGTGGGGTCTAGTTGAGTCGAAACCAAGAAAATATAAATGGGAAGGATATGATCAAGTATTCAAAGTAATAAAAGATAGCGGACTCGAAATTGTTACAGTTTTAAGTTTCCATCAATGCGCTGGAAATATTGGTGATACAGTTAATATTCCTATACCAAAATTTGTTTTCGAAAATGATGTTAAACCATACTTTGTCGATAAATTCAAGCAAACAGACAATGAATACATATCTTTTGCATATGATAATATTAAAATTGGAGATAGAACTCCTTTGGAAATGTATCGCGATTTCATGGCTAATTTCCGTGACCATTTCAAAGATTATCTTGATTCAAAAGTAATTTCAGAAATTGAAGTTGGTCTCGGCCCATGCGGAGAACTTCGTTATCCATCATATCTCCTTTCAAGGTGGGAGTATCCATTTGTTGGTACATTCCAATGCTACGATGAACAGTTTAAAGCTATGTTTAAGAAAGATGCTGAAGAAGCAGGCCATCCAGAATGGAGGCATCTTCCAAGACTTACTGGTAAAAGCTACAAGGTTACACCAAGGAAGCCTAAATTTTGGCGAAAAACTTATAAAACCGAATATGGTAAATTCTTCTTAAGTTGGTATGAAAAGAAACTCATTGAACACGGAAGAAATGTACTTAAAATTGCCCGTGAAGTTTTCCCAAGCGTGCATTTATCCGGTAAAATATCTGGAATACATTGGCTTTATTTAACCGAGTCAAGAGCAGCTGAAGCAACTGCAGGATTCTACAATTCTAACGGAAATGATGGTTATGGAAACATTGCAAAAATGTTCAAAGAATTCAATATTGCTCTTTGCTTCACTTGCTTAGAAATGCGTGGTACAGATAAGAAGGCAAAATCAGAACCAGCATCATTAGTTCAAGATGTCCTTAATGCAGCTAAAGAAAACGGTCTCAATTTCGAAGGTGAAAATGCAATTGAAAATTATGATTGGAATTCTTACAATCAAATTATAAGTTGGACTGGTAAAGGTTTGAAAGAATTCACATTCTTAAGAATGACTCGTAAATTGATGGATACGAAGAAAACTTGGAGTAATTTCCAAAAATTAGTAGAGAAAATGCATAGCACAACTTATCCGCCTGACGATTATGTCTTCGTTGAAGAAGAAGAGGAAGAAATTTATGAAGAAGAAGAAGAGGAAGAAGAAGATTTTAGTTCTGATTAAAACAATATATATATTAATTTTTTTCTTGCCTTTTTTGTTTATTTTTCAATTTCTTAAAAGTTTTAATCATATATATGAAGAAAAAGATGTATTAATTTGTAAATTATATGCCACTTTTTAAGCATATGCAATTCAATATTTGCATTGTGGTTTGAATTCTTCTATTATTGTGGTAGCAAAATAAAAACATTTTAGTAGAATGAATGATGGTATTTATTTTATCTTAATCATGAATCAAATATGTATCTTGCTTTTAAATGTTAAAAAAAAATTCTCATTCCATTCTTTGGTAACGTAGTTTACGTAATCTTGCACTTTTTTCAATTATTGAAGAGTGATAATTTTTGATTTCTTTGCTCAAATTTGAGAGTGTGAATCTATCTTATTACAACAAAAGCATGAACACTTAAAAATAGGTAAAATAAAGACGTAGATACAAATTTAATAAAAGCAAAAATCTATTTTTATTACATGATAAATTAAAAACAGCAATAATTTTTAAGCAGATTAATTAATAAAGAAATTTGTTGTTATTTTTGTTGTTTTTGTTGTTTCTTTCAATTGTTGGTAAAGTATTTTTGTAAAACTTTTGAACGTTCTTCTTCATGCTTGGATGACTGAACTCAATTGACACTTTTGAGTTTGACTTTTTGTTCAATGGTTTTCCATTGTATCGCTTCAAAGCTTTATCAGCTGATCTAATATCATAATATTCGATGAACTTCTGAGAAGCTTTGTTTGGCGTGCTTCGAATTTGACGAATCTTTCCGAATTTTGAGAAAATTTTATATAATTCTTCATCTTGGATATCTGATGGGATACGAAAAATTACAATTGTTCCGTTATTTTTGGGTACTTTGTAATTTGTTTCGTTTTCTTGATGAAAGATTTTAATAATTTGTTTGTTGCATAAATAAATTGTTGAAACTCTCATAGCTTGAGCATCTTCCATGCTATAAAAAACAACTGATGCAATTCCTTTATTTATATTTGTAAGATCTGATGTTTCTTGTGGTCCAAAACTATCAAATATGAATTGCAAATCTTCTTTTGTAGCAAATTCAGAAATGTTTGAAATCATAATGCATCTGCTTGCAACTTCATTGAAAGCATATTCAAATTTGATTGAATCTGCAACAAAATTTGGCATCTTTAAAACATATGTACCATGTTCATATGCCTTTTTTTGTCGTTCTTCTATTTTTTTCTTTATTTCTTTTGTTTTTTGATCTTCTTCATCTTCCTTCATGAAATCAAATGTTGAAGGTTGAAGAACTGATAATAATTCTTCTTCTGTGTAACTGGTTTCTTTATCAATTTTACTGACTGAAAATCTCCATTCTGGAGGTGTTTCTAATAAATCTTGCCAGTTTTCTTCTTCTTTGGTATTATATATCATTGATGAAAAATGATATTCCTCAATTAAATTTTTGTATTCTTTTTATTTTCACTTTTTCTGTTATTATTCGACCGTTATTTTTATTCATTGAAAATATTTCAAATTTCTAATTTATTTTTTAAAAAAAATTCATAAGTTTATTTTGATTTTATTTCAATTTTTATATTTTTGTGAATCATCACAATATTATGAATCTTTTTCAATGATTTTTATTTTTATAAAATGATATATCTACATTTATCTACATAAATCAAGAATGAGCAGGTGTATGAGTGCATATTGTAAATATAAAAAAAGTATGTTCAGCATTAATAATAAAAAAATGATTGAGACTTTCTTTTGTTTTAATAGTTTTTTATATTTGGTCTTTACAGTTTATAGTAATGAAATGATTACTATATCATTCAGAATTACAGCATTGAAAAGAAAGTCAAGTGCCGTATTTGAAAATGTTAATTAAAAAGTACCAAATGCAAAAAAATATTATTAATTTAGCAAATACTATGATTGTTAGAATAATTTACATCATGAAATTGGAATTGTGTATAAATAAGATATCTGATTTAAATTATTATATATGTATTATGTTATTCATTAATATTAAACAGATGAAGAAAAAAAAAACGACAACCATGGGATTCGAACCCACGCGGGACAAGCCCAAGGGATTAGCAATCCCTCGCCTTAACCACTCGGCCAAGTTGTCTTTGCTAATATTCAAGATTATATTAATATAAATAAGATTATAATACATAATGCAAAGAATTTTGCTCCATTGATCGTTAATAATTTCTGCAGATCCTAATTTTTATGGAGCACTAAAGCGAGATTCGGAGATTTACTTGGAAAACCAATACAAAAAAGTAAGATATAACATTTAAAATGCTATTTTTAAAAAATATGAAATAATATCCATATTATATATTGAGAAGTTAGTTTCTTCTATGTCTAATGCGTCCAACCTTATTCTTTGCTTTTTGAGTGTTTGGAGGAGTATATGTATCAGCACCATCTGTAATCCAATCAAGAGACATTAAAACAACATCCATATAAGCAGCTTTGCCTTCAGCTCTTTCATAATAAACTGCTATCTTTCCATCATTTGTTATAGCAGCAGATGCATACCAGCAGTCACCAGCATGAATAACTTTTGAAACTGCCCAAGTTTGGCCTTCGTCGTAAGAAATCTTGATCGATAGGTTTTCTCTCAGTGATGGATGATGATCGTTTACAAAAATGAGACGGTCCTTATCATAACCATCTTTGGTTGAAGTGTAACGAATTATATCGCCATTACAAGCTGGATCAACCATATCAGGACGATCAACTGGAGCATCAAACGTCAATCCTTTGTTATGCGAGATTGCCATGAAACGATATGGCTTGTGTCGTATGCTCATCATTACATCACCATTGTTCAATTCAACTACTTTTGATTCATCGCCATTTGAGCAAGCTTCCGAAATACCAATATCCCAAGTTTCCCCATGATCGTCTGAATAAACTGCATAGTTAAAAATACCACTAACGCCATTCTTTCTTACAACGCCAACAACCATTATACGGCCACTTCTGAGTTGCAAAGAAGCTCCCGAAGATAGAAACATTCCTTGCCATGTTTTTCTTTCAGCATTATCGCATTCATCACCATAGAGCATATATGTAATATCACGAGGTTCTGACCAGGTTTCTCCATTGTCTTTAGATATTGATATATAATTGCGGATAGGATCTGAGGAAGTAGATTGGAAAAAGCCATTATTGCCATTGAAAAGACAAAGAATATTACCTGTTTCATGATCAACAACGAGTGAGGAATCTCCATATCCTTTTGGGTTTCCTGTAGCGATTAGTTTTGTAGGACCCCATGTAATACCACCATCATGGCTTGTTTTGACAACAACATCGATTTTATTAGGTAAATCACCACCATTATTAATACGTTTGTCTGTTGCTGTGATTAAAGATCCATTTGGTGCAAGAACAATTGCTGGAATTCTGTAATATTTGGATTCTTCATCACCTGGGTGGAAAATAGTTACAACAGTAGGCTCATCATAGCTAATGCAAAGACTGATGATGAAAAAAATCATTTACTTGTCTTCTCAATTTTGTATTGATTTTCGCTTTTTCTAAAAATTCTGCAGAATAAAAATACTTCAAATCTTGATAAAAAGCAATTATCTTAATAATATTTTAGAATAATTAATTTATTCAATTTAAATAAAGATCAAAAAATGAAAAGCAAAATCCATGAAAAATAATATATGCGAACCTAGGCGAATAAAAGTTATTTTTCTCAATAGCATGTTATGAGCAACGAAATAAAAACTTTAGAAATAAAGAAGCCTATAAAAATAATATTTGTAATAATATTACAAATATTTCCTCGATTATTTTTCTTTTGATATTTCGTATAATGACTTAAAAAAAGTATGATGGAGAAGTAATAATGGAAAACCAAAGAAAAGTGGACTATGTAATTTAGATATAAACTTTTTAAAGCAAAATAAATCAAGGTCAAATATAAATAACGATCTTTGTTAATTTAAGGTCAAATTTTTAATTTTTCTGATAATTTCATATAAAAAAACGATCACGATGTATTGCATTATCCGTTTTTTGATATCAAGAAAATAAAGTTAGAGAGCAACTTAATTAAAAATTGTATTATCGAAATAAGTTGTTTTCCTATTCAATTATTTAACGTAAATATTTCGTTTTTTATAAAACCAAAATTCAATAATATATTGAAATTTGATGTATATCTGTTTATTTTTTGAAATAAATCTATTTGAAAAAGTTTTAAATAAAAGAAGATTTTAACATCAGTTTTACAGATGTTTGATAAGGAAATGTACCAAGAAGCAGTAGCTTTTAAGAAGCAAAAGGAATGTAAGGTATATTGTGCCTGTCATAACATTTGTATTCATGGTCAAATTGTTAATCAATCTCAAATTCCAAATCATATCGAATTTTCTCATTTTTTGGACTTTAATGATACCTGCAATAAGGTCCAAAAGATCAAAAATGGTTCAATTAAGCTTTCCAACTGCTCTTCTGTAGCTGTCACTCCTGGTGGAACTAATCCCTCTTGTCAAATGGAAGTTAGCTGTCTTGAATGTAATACATCATTTCATGTTAGCCTTCCAAGCAAAAGTTATCACAAGTCAAACAATTTTTTTTGCCAAAAGCAAAACAATAATATTATTAATGATAGATCAAAGAAAAGATCTTATTCAGCAGAAGGCTCGATGGGATCAATATATGCCGAATCACTTCCTTCATCAATGAGGCTTCTTTTTGAAAGGCAGGGAACAGATTTTGATACGTTTGGATTTTTAGAAAACGAATTTGAAGCCGATCATAGTAATGTATACTATGAATCGGATTTTGAGATATCAAATGATTACGATCAAGATTATGATATCATGTTTTCAAATAATTCAGAAAGTCTTGTAGAAGGATTTTCAGATCTCGGAAAATATATGTTTGATAATGATCAAATCGGATGTTTGTTAGATGCTTAAACAAGTTTATTTATTATGGAACTTAGTTATTTACATATTTAATGATTTTCATGTTTTTTAAAATTTCCTTACCGTTTATTTTTTTATTCTATCAAAAACTTGTTTTTACGATCAAAAATTATTCAAAAAAAAATCTGAAAGTTCTTGTATTGATTTGATATTTTTTGTATGTGTTTGGTTTACAAGCATGTTATTTATTGTGTGTTGAATCACTGAAATTGATTAAAAAAAAAATTAGCATTTTATGAAATTAGATAATATAGTTCAATTAATCATCAATTTTAAAAACTTATCATTAGTTATTTTAATACCATTTTGGTATTAAAAGAAGCTTCATTAATGGAGTTTAATATACGATAACATTAAATAAAAAAATATGAGATATGAAAAATAATTTTTTAATAATAGCGAGTGCTATTGATCTTCAATAGCTTTCTATTATGTTAATATCAAATTCTTGATTATTTCATTTTTGGTAAAATCAATTGGCATTTTGCATTAAAAAAAATAAAAGATAATCATTATAGAAATAAAGAAATAAGAATCTTATCTTTAATATTGGGATCAATGTCCTTTCTTGACAACAATAACTGAACAATTTCAACATTCTGACATTGGCAAGCAATATGCAAGGCAGTTCCATTAAAAAGATTATATTTAAAACTTTACTCAAAATCATGAATAAAAACTTCATTAAAACGATAGATTATTTGGAACTATATTTTAAAAAATGTATTGTTAGAATTCTATTAAAATGATATGATTTGAAATTCGATTAAAAAAAAAAATCAAATTTCATTGAAATTTTTGATAGAAATTTTATTCAAAAAGTGGTGATTGAAAATGTCATCAATCAAAAAATGATTTCAAATGTCATAAAAAAAATATTTATGTCGAAACATAATTAATAAAAATTAATAAGGAATTGTATTAAAAAACAAATTATTAAACGAAATTAAAACAATTCAAATTGAGACGTAATTAATCAAAAAATATTTGAAATTTCATTAGCAAAAAAATGATTCAAAACGTCATTAAATGAAGATATATTTAAAATGTCATTTAAACATTTAAATGATGAATGCAATTAAAACAATTAAATTAAAATGTAATTAAAAAAAATGATTTGGAATGAAATGAAAAATGAAAATGAAAATGTCATTAAAAATTCAAAAAGTTGAAATGAAAGTTGCATTGATTTTGACATCCTCTCTTGATAATAACAATTGAACAATTTCAACATTGCCATTAATACAAGCAATTTGTAATGCTGTTCCATTTCAAACATTGAATTTGAAATATCATTCAAAAAGTTAAAAATTTGAAATTCGATAAAAAAAATCAATTTTTTTTTAAATTATATAAAAAACTAAATAAATGGAACTCTATTTAAAAATATATATTAGTTGAAATGAAATTAAAAATAAATTAAGTTTAAAACTCGATTAATGATTAAATTAATAAACTTTATTGACAATTTAAAAACTGAAATGTGATAAGAAAAAAGAAATTGAAAACTTCGTTAGAAAAAAAAAGATTAAAAATTTCATTAAAACAAAATTAATTGGAAACATAATAAGAACTTAAAAAATGATTAGAAACGCAATTAGCTAAATGAAATAATTTGAAATTTCATAAGAAAAAAAAAATGATTTAAAAAACGATTTTCATGTTGACATCGATGTCTTTTCTTGAGAGCAATAATTCAATTATTTCCAAATTTCTATTCAAGCAAGCAATATGCAAAGGTGTGCCGTTTAAAAAAATGAAATGAAATGTTATTAGCTAAATAAAATGATTGGAATTTCATTCAAAAAAAAATATTGTTTTTGAAACGACATACAAAAACATTTGATTGAACTTTATTCAAAAAAAAATTAATGATTTTAAAACTGTATTTAAAAAAATGATTGTTAATAAAACGAAATTAAAAACAATGTTTTAAAATTCCATTCAAAAAAATTTGATGTTGGAATTCTATTCAAAAAAAAATCAATTGAAATTTTATTCAAAAAAAAAAATAATTTTAAACGTAATTAAAAAACATAGAAAATTTAAAACGTTATTTTAAAACATTAAAAATTAAAAACAAATCGAGCATTAATATTTATATCATTACGTGATAAAAGAACCTTAACAATTTTAGTGTCACCATTTTTACATGCATGAAAAAGTGATTCATTATAAAATAAACCTTTCAAAAAAATTCTTTCAAGCATACCATTCTGAATAATTGTATCAAAAGTTTGAACAATTTCTTTTTCATAATTAAGATCATCAGAAGATAGTCTAGAAACGTTATTTGTCAGATTTTCAACGTATTCTAAAACTTCTGGATTTTCCATTGATATTTGTTCGGCCAAAAGTCGATTGAAAATATCTTCAAAAGAAGGACGCTTATTTGGATCTGAATCTAGGCATTGATGTATAAGTGTTTTCAAATTTTGACTAACTTCGTTCGGAAATATTAATTTGCCTTTTGAAATTAGCTTTTTGGCATCGGAAGGCCTCGTTTTGGCAACTATTTCAAGTGCTAATAAACCAAATGAAAAAACATCTACTTTAAATCCAATTATTAATGGAGATTGGTGAGAATTAGAAATAATCGATTCAGGTAAATTGCGAGATTGTGAAAATCCTGTAAGATGGGGATGAAAATCTTTATCGAGAAGAACATTTTCTGATTTGAGGTTTAGATGCATGATATTGTTTTGATGAAGATATTGTAATGCATTTGACAAACCAATCAAAACCAAAATTTGCTTACTTTCTGTCCATCCATCTGGTGTGTTTTTATCTTTTATTTTTGCAAAAAGTTCTTTAAGCGATATATTATCAACATATTCGGTAATAATGGTTGGAAGAAATTTATCGATATCTTGAAATGAACGAAAATTAAAACCTTTAAATTGGAGAATTGCAACGTGATGAAGTCTGCTTATATTAGTAATTTGGCGAATTAATTGCTTTTGATCGTCTTTTTTTAGAAACATATTTGGATTTAATATTTTTGCTGCATATTTTTCTTGAGTTGAATTGTCGCGAATTTCATATACAGTACTATAAGATCCTGTACCAAGAATTTGATCGGTTTTTGTGAAATTGTTAAGGTCTATAAAGATATCTTCAAAAAACATATATCAAAGACGTGATATAAATTCAATTATTTTAACGTATAGATGATACAATTTTTAATGAAAAAATTGTCGAATATCGTTTGCATAGATTGTTTTATAATGGTTTATAATATTAAATTATTTTTATGATTATTTCATTTATGTAAATTAAAAATAATATTATTAAAATATAAAAAAAATAGAAAGATATTAATATTTTAAAAAATTAAAGAAATTCTATAAATTTTCACAAAAAAATTTTTATTAATCTCTATGAATTTTTTGAGTGTTCAGTTGAACTCATAAAAATAGAAATATATTCATATTAAATTATAAATTATGAATGTACGTGACATTATTAATGATAATAAAATTGTATAACATGTGAAGAAGAAAGTTTACTATTTCATTATTGTAAAACATTGATAATCAACATTATTCCAGAATAAACTTTCTAAACAATTGGTTTTCAATTTCTATATGCAATTGCATGAATTTTTTCATTCATATCTTGTTTCTACTGCTTTTACATGAAGATGCAGATTTACAATCTTAGATAAGTATCTCCAAATAACTTTTTATTTTGATGAATTTAATAAATATTATTGGAGTTTTCTCTTGATTAATAGTCAATTTTTATTACCTAATTGTACCTTCAGCCCTAAAATGGTAGTAATTAGTGATATCATTGTAGCCATCGATTTTTGCATCATATTGAAAGCTGAGCAATCATTCATATTAATGCAGTCAAAATGTGTTTGACTAAAGTATCTTGAAAATTCTACTGAGAGAATAATATAAGTATTTCAATTGCATAGTATACTTTATTTTGAGGGATAAAAGGAAAAAATGCTTGCCTTTATATTTAATTATATTTTGAGTTTCTTTTTTAGCTTTGTTAAAAGGATTTTCTTTGAGATTTTCTCAGAAATTTTCATATGAATATAATTTTTTAATATTTTTAATTTGGAGATAAAAGCAATATAATATATCAAATGAACATTTCAAAAAGTATAGCCTTGCTTTATTTGTTAAATTATTTGATCAAATAATGGTAGAAAATATAATTTTAATATTTTTATTAATGACCATATTAATTCTGCATAAATTTGATTAAGAATGAAGATTCTCAGCCACTTTTTTGAGTTTGCTTCAACTATTTTTATATATGCGCTTGAAATCAGGAGGAATAGGCAAGGAACATATATTATACTTTTGAATCCCTCCATCGCAAACGATTGTCCCTATATTTATATTTGCTGCATTTATGAACTGAAAACCTTTTAATATTGCTGTAACATAATTTGTAGCTTTCAAACCTTCCATTCTTTTTGCATTGCATGTACAAGATGGAAGACTTAAGAGATGATTTCCCCAAACAAAATGAAGCACTTGATAGCCCCAAGTAGTGTCTTCATCACTTCTTACTTAGATAATCATCATAATCCATATAATCAATCTCCCAATTCTCATCTTAAATTTTTAACTTAGCATCGATATCTACTGGTTTTTCCCATTAGTGTGTAAACTTTTATGTACCACATCAAATATCTTCCATTGAATATATCTTAGGTCTGTGATAGTATCAAGAGTCGTTATTACTTCTGCTCTAGCAGAGTATGTAGTGTCATTTCAAAGGGCTTTGACCAGCTGTTCCTTAACATTACTACTTACGTATAACAAATTATTTTTTTGACTTTCAGTTAAAGACTTTTTTCAAGTCAATAAGTTTTTCTCTCTTTATGAATACATCTTTTTTCAGTTAGGTAAAATATTGTGGAGCATATACCAATTAAGTTCTACTCCACCTATATCTTAAAAAAATAAATACTATCAGATAGAAACCCATATCTGAATATACAAAAGGTATTAAAAAAGTGAAATGCTTTTTTTTTTTTATTATCAGAAAGAAGTACAATAAACAAAATATTATTTTTTAATTATTTTATAATAATATATTATATATATATTAAATAATAAAAAATACATAATATTTTATGAGATATCGGAAAAATAAAATAATAATAATAATAATAAAAAACGTTTTTTTTATGAATACCTTTTTTTTATTTTATTCAGTCATGATTCCAATGAAAATTAACAATAAAAACATAACATAAAGTTAACCAAACATAGATATTTAATAGCTTTATAAGAAACAGATTTGAATTGATATCTCATTAAATAAATTTAATAATTATTAAAATTAAACAACATTTAAATAACAAATTGTAAAATAAAAATAAATGTATATCTATAAAAAACTCATGCTTCCTCTTTTGGAATTAATTTTGGTAATATTGAATCAACTTTGGATGGCTGAACTTGATCTTCATTACTTATATTACTAACATTACCGTCATCAATCAGTGTTTCTTGACCACTAGGACTTTGAAAACTCATGTGCCGCTTTGGATACGCTGATACTATTGGAACTTGGCCTACGCTGTTTCCTGCACTAATTTTCTGTTTAATTCCCGTGTTGAATACAAAGCAAGTATTCATTCTTCCGGTTTTTGGTAAAAATTTTGATTTTCTATTTAGAGACATTCGGCTTCCATTAGGCATATTATAAAGCTTCAATGCTGACGAACTAACTGGACATCCAATAACTACTTGTGAATTGTTCATAGACACTCTATCATTGTTATATACGCAATTATTCTGATTTTGAAAAATTACATCGCTTTTGGTTTGGCTAAGCGGAACCATCATTTCGTTATTAACTAAAGGTGTTCGGGATGTAGAAACACTAAAAATTGGTTTTGTAATAGAATGCTCATAGTAAGCTTGGACTTTGAAATAACTTGCATCAACTTTTGCTAAATGCTCAAACGGTGGGTATGAAACTGGTTCTAATACGTCATCATTTTTGTAAACCTTTAAAATGCCACTGCTGTTTCTCAAATCTTTATTATAAGATGATGCTGAAAATACTGTTATACTTTTTTCATTAAATCTATTTTCAATTCCATTAATAACACATTCATGACCACGAATAAGGCGTTTTAAGTTGTTTCCTTTTAAAAAGTCTGAAATGGCAATTCCAGTAAATAGTTTTCCTCTTCCTCGTGGATTTTCATGAAATAATTGCGATATATCTGTTGTCTTATGTGATGGATCACCCCAAAGCATATCACATAAAAGTTTGTTATCATCAAAATCATAAATTGGCCTTTGAATGTTGGTTTTTATGGAAGAAATTTTGTGGAGTGAAGGAGAAATGCCACCATGTATACATATTGAAGTATTATTGAGAATAGCAGCAATTGGTAAGTAGGAAAATACATCTATGAAAGCTTTGTAAAGCTTTTCTGAATATTTGTAACAATGAAGATAATTATGTTCTGAATAGTATGCCTCACTAGAGTCATTCGATAATAAATCTTTAATGATTTCTTTGTTACCAAGCACATTAGGGTCTGTTGCGTCATAAGAAAGTGTCTCCAAATTGGGCATTGTTTGTGATTTGCTTGCGCCTTTTGGATTATGATATGTAAGAATTTCTTTTCTAAAACCATATTGTGAACACATCGAATCAAATTCATGGTTTCCTCTAAGTAAAAAATATTTATTTGGGTATAGTATCTTTAAGGTAAATAATATTGTAATACACTCCAAAGAGAAGCATCCACGATCAACATAATCACCGAGAAAAAGAACTTTGAATCTATCCATTTCGATATTTTTTAAAATTCGCAGTAAGTCGTGTAAACTTCCATGAATATCCCCAACGACAACGACATCACCATCAATTTCTAAAATATTTTCTTCTTTTTCAAATAGAGATTTTGCTTCAGAACACAAATTTATTAATAATTCTTGATCAAACGAAGGAATTGGATTTCCATCAATAGAATGAAAACCAACATGAAGGATTTCTTCTGTTGAAAGCTTGAATATTGTTGAATATGTAGAATAAATGTAAGAAGCAAGATCAGTCATTTCAAATATTTGTATTAAAACAAGTTTATTTTCAATTTGTTAATATTAAGCATATATTTTATCTTATTTATATCTTCGTTAATTTCATTGTATAATAATTATATAATACATAATCTTTATAATTATTTGTTTTATATCTATATTAAATAAATTTTAAATGATTATTAAAAGAAAAATTGAGGATAAAATCATTTATTAAGATTCACAAAATCGTATTCTATTCGAATTCGTGGATTTTAAAATATCTTTAATATAGCATAAAATGATTTTTTAAATAAAAATACTAATTATAATTTTCATTAAATAAATAAAATTTACAAAGTAACTTTTTAATATAAGCGATAAAAATTTCTTTCAAAATATTAAATTATCTAAGATACTTTTTAAATAACATCATATAAAAAGTTGAATATAGTTGAATTCAAAAAGTAGTAATAAAGAATTATTCATTCAATTAAAAGAAATTTAACTCTTTCAAATTATAGGTCGGTTCAACGGACGGTTTGTGTCAGAGAATTTAAAAAAACGTTAAATTAGCTTTATATTATTATATATTATATAACATTATATTTTGACTAAAATTTTAAAATATAAAACAAATCCCTGAGTTGAATTTTGAGAAATTGACGTTTAAAAATTTAGATTAAAAAAAAAGATATCCCAATGTATAAGTATACTTAAATCTTTATCATTATTTAATAAATATTTAAAAATAATAAATATCCTAATATCATAACTTTTTTTTGAACAATACGTAAATGATTCATGTATATTCATATATTTGCATTTTTTTAATTTTCTAAATAAGCATTTTCAATGATATTCAAAAATAATTATTAGATATCATTATTTTATATATTTATGAACTATATTTTTATATTATAGTTACTATTTATACTAACAATATTTATAATATAATTTAAAATAAATAATTATAATTTTAAATTATGTTTTTTTACAGAGATAAATTTAAATTATTTTAGTTAATGAATAAAAAATAATAATTGAATTTTTCTCCTCAGAAAAGTTACCGCTCAAAAAATTCTATAAGTACTGAATTGTAAATATATTTTTATAAAATATTGATATCTTGATAAATTATTTAACTATTCAGTAAAAAATATTTATTATCAATTAAATATATTTATATAAATTATATAATAAAAAAATAACATGAGTTTTAATGCATGGATGAAAAAAAATAAAAAAAAGTTTATAAAAAAAAATTCAACTCAAGAAATCTCACCAAAATTTTATATTTTATTCCAAATATAGTAGTGAAATATATATCCTAAAACCAAGCATTTCCAACGTTTTTTTGATTTTGGCTTTGCTTTTTTGACACAAACCGTCCGTTGAACCGACCTATTTCAAATTTTTTTTTTTTTTCAATTGAGAATAATTTTTATTTTAACATTTGAAAATACAATGAAGCATATTACATATATTATTAAATCCCAAAAAATATTTTTTATAAAATTTTTGTTAATATATTTGGTCAAGGAAGATAATTTTTATCAAAATTTACAACATTTGATTAATTGTAACCCAGAATTTTTTTTTTTTCATAGACCTCTATCAAAATTATTTTATTTTTAGAGAAGAAAATTCAAAGAGTCATCACAAAAAATATATGCTAAAAAAAGCATTTACAGATTTTTCTGGTTATATTTTTATCATTTATTTTAAATTCTATTTCTCTTTTTTTCAATACGTATACAAAAAATTGAGAAGATGAAAATTTTTTTTCTGATTCTCTCAAATTATAATTTTTTTTATCAAAATTTCTTCCTCAATAGAAATTTACACCTCACACATAAAACCCGAAGCAATGATACTTGAGAATTAATGATTTTTTTGTAGATTATATCTGATTATGAATTTTTCTTAATATCCGATCATGGTGGTTGTTAATTGAAAAAAAAATTAAAAAATTTTATTCAGAATAAATTCAATATTTTTTCAAATAGAATTTATTTTAATTATTATGTGCTATAAAAATGTTTTATTCATCGTCATAAAATTAATTTATTTATTTATTTCATGTTTATAGTATATTTTTATTATAATAAAAGTAAATTTACATTAAATATTAAGATATTAATTTTTCATTTTAGTGAAATAGCTATTTTTCATTTTCAAAATTTTAAATATGAAATAGTTTGATATTTACAAAAAGTTATTTTTTTTCGAAAACTTTTTCATAATACTATTTCAAAATACTATTTTTTTTTAGTAATTATCTTACCAAAAATTCTTTTATTATTGAATTTAATATATAATATATTATTTTTATTCAATATTAAACATATGAAAGTTTAAAAAATTTGTTATATTCATCTTACTTTGATATCACAAACATAATACATGCAACAATTTGAATAAAGCTCATCTTTCAGTATATTTTCATTCAGGTTATCCATATAACCCATCACAGCAAGAATATACAGCTCTATTTCCATCATATCCACCACAACAAGAATGATTATATATTCATTATTAATTGATACTCTGGGTTTTTATTATTACTCTGTATGCTTACTAATAAAAATATATATAAATATATTCTTTTTTCCCACCTGTATCTACTACCTAAACAAATCTGAATCATAAAAAATTGAACTAATTTTTTCCTAAATAAATAAGAAAACAAATTAATAAAATATTGAAAAGTGAAATGCAAAAATATAAGAAAACAAATTAATCTGCGAAGTTCGACTCGTAAGCGAAAGGTCGGTGGTTCAATTCCGCTCGTTTGCATTTTTTTGATATTTTTTTGGTCAGTATTTTTAAAAGGATTTGACGATTGATAGAATTGATAAATTCCATCTTCAACAACACTTAGTTTTTTTTTACAATAATTGCTTTCTTTTAGATCATTCTATATAACAAAGTTTCATGATCCTTTTTTTGTTATCGAATTAACAAGTACCATCTTTTTTTAATGGAATTCTTTTCACATTTAATATTATCTTTAAGTTTCACTGAAAAAAAAAATGATTGTTGATTTAGAGATTACAGATCGTTTTTCGCCTAAGTGAAATTGTATAAAATTCAATACTACTGACAGAAATGATAAATAACTGTCCTTCATCTGAGTCATTAAGACCATCAAATAAATGGAAAATTGTTTATTTTCCAAAACTATTTTCACAGTCTAGAGCAATATTTCTTTCTTTCTTTCTTTTTTTTTTTTTTTTTAGTTTTACCGACGATATGTAAAAAAAAATATAAAAGCTTTAAATTATTGGTTTTCATGATTAATATAAAAATAATAAAGGATAAATAATTAATAGTGATGCATTATTTACAGAAAAATTTCAAGCTATTTAAATCATTTCTCTTTTAAATTGAATATTTGTAAATGTTTTATAAAATTTTATCAGCTATATACAAAGATCTGCTATTCATGAATGTATGAGGGCTGAATTTCAATTCATCAGTTGATTGATGTTTTAGATATACCTGTTTTATAAAAAAAAAAAATTTGGGGCAATCCGGGAATTGAACCCGGGACCTCGCGCACCCTAAGCGCGAATCATACCACTAGACTAATTGCCCTTCATCAACTCAAAGATGTAATAATATAAAAGCAAATATCAGAAAGAAAATCAAAAAATAGACTTTTTTTTTTGGCATCTATGCTCATTCCAAATGCATTTACAAAATTTAATACATGTTTTTGAAATAATTAGAAAAAAGGCAGCCCATTACGCAATATGGGCAAATCAAAGCAAAATGATAAAACTCAGCACGTTAAAAAAATTGAAAGAATCCTCCTTTTTAAAAAAAAAAATTATTAAAAAGGATTTTTTGGCTTATACTTATACATAACGTATAAAAGATTGAATGTTTAATAATATTTTTAAAACAAATACACATTATCTTTTTCAAATGATTGGATGTCTTTAATTCAATTTAAATTCACCTACTTCTGTGACATTTTTTAAAATGAAAAAAATGGGGAGACCGTCAAGGAAAGGTTTTGCATCTTTCGTAATGCTTGAAGAACCATCAGGCAATATCCTCTTTTTCAAAATTGATAAAAATGGAAATTCAAGTTATGCTGGAGATCACAATAAACTTATTCAACAAGCATCCTTTCAACATAACCCACAAGTTGAACAACCACAAACAACAACTAATCCATTAAATGAAGATCAAAATAATATTCAACAGAACAAAAAAAGTAATAATAAAAAAAAATTAGTCGAATCAAATATAAAAATGCAGAAACATTCAGGCAATATTGATAATTTAGACTTATTTATAGATAAATTAGATAAAAATGTTTGTATGAGCGATTTTTTAACTAATCATAGACTTTCTAATCATATGCTTCCCATAAACTTGGAATAATTTTATTTTTATAAACACACAAATACTTTTTTTTGTTTTTTAGTTTTTAAATAATAATGCTTTTTAAGATTTTACAATATCTATCGTTTCCATCAATTTCTTTCTTTCTTTTTTTTTATTTCAGGTTAGATTTATGAAAAATAACTAAATGAACATGAAAATTGGCATTTATTAAAGATGATTAATTATGAAATCAATTATTTTCATTTTTTTTTTTTTTTTTTTTTTTTTTTTTGCAATACCAATATTTACAAATCTACTTTTTTTTCAAATATTTTTTTTTTTATAATTAATTAATGAATGAAAATAACTTAACACATAATAGTAAAAGCTTTTCATGAAATTGAGGCAGAATTACGTCACTAAAATGAAAAATTTTGTCGACTCAAATTAGCCCTTCGGCGGTTTTGTAAAATACGGCTATTTGGTCGTTCATTGAATAGTTTATTTTACAAAATTTCTACGGCACACGGCAAAAGTGCAACTTTTTGAATATTTTACATAAAAAAATCTTCAATTACGGCATACGGCCGAAAGGGATAGACTCAAATGTCTCTCAAAAAAGTGTTGGCCTATAAGTTAGATTTTACAGTAATAACTCCATTTATTATCGTAATATTTTGGATTTTTATTGAATATTTGAATACTTTTTATGCCAGGCATTTGATTTTCATATACAAATTACCATACGAATATTGATTTAAAATCTGGAAATATTCTGTTAATGAATATAACATATATAATTATACCAATACTAGTTTTACACTTCAATTAATTGTTTCCTAAGAAAAATGACTGATGTGAAAAAAATATATATAATTAAAGTCGAAAATAATAGCAAATTAGAAATATATGAAATATTTATGTTATAGAATTGCAGTATCAGAGAGTGTTAAGAATATTAATTTAATGCATTTAATAAAATCAAAGAATAATACATAAAAAACGATATTTGTCTTTTTGCAATATGTTTCAATTGACAATTCAAAAAATGTTCAATTATATGGGATGCAACGATAAAAAAGTGACACAATATTCACGCCCTAATAAAAATTATTAAAAACAGGAAATATAAATTAAGAGAACTTTAATAAATCGAATGATACCTCTTTGATAAGAAAATGTCTATCAGAAGTCGAGATATCACTTACGAATTTTGTGAAGGTTTTTTTTTTTTTTAAAAAATTTTCATCTTGTAAGTTTTAAAATAAAACCTAATGTTTATTATTTTGCAAAAAAAATTTATTTTTCAAATATTATTAAGAAAAAATGTGAGATTGATTCAAATAGACTTTTAGTCCTATTGAAACCATCGTTTTTGCTTATCAATTTTTGAATAAAATATTATAAACTGGGAGTCAAAAGTCGGACCACTTTCAACCTTATATTGGCCTTTTGAGCGGTTATTTTATTTTTCGTCTTCTCAATTTAGAACACTTTTCCATTCAATTAATGGTCTGAGTTTTGATTCGTCTCAATTTTGCATTTTTCAATGCAAAAAAAATAAAAAAATTGAATAAAAAGATTTTTTTATTGAATGAAAAATAAAAAAGATGAAAAGAAATGTCTTCCATCATTTAATCCAAGTAAGAATTTGCTAAAAAGTGTTCCAAAATATCAGAGAAATTAAAATTTATATTTGCGCCTTTCCGATTGAATTAAAATTTTTTGAGAAATTTTCAAAATTATGTAATATTTTGGTGCAAAATGGTTAAAAATAGAAAATATTGATAATTTTATGGAATAAATGAACAATTTGGAAATAGAAATCGTGATATTTAAAGAGAATTTCGCCAATATTTATTTTCTCCTAATTTTGGAAAAATGCGTTTTTCGAGATGTATCTTTTGTGTATTTTGAGATTTATTGCATTTTAGGCAATATATTATAATATTTTTTTTTTTTTCAATCATCTTGCGGTAGTTGCGGTATTTTGGAAAGAAAATTTATCATATAATCAAATATTGTTGGCTATGTTGTTGTATTAGATCATCAAACTCTACAGCAGATGCATTTAGTTAAGCGACATTTTCAAACAAGAAGTTTTAATTATTCCAAATTCAAATTATAACTCATTTATTCAATTTTTTTAAAATAAAAAACGAATATATACATATATATATCAATTATTAAAATAGGATTTAGGATTTAAAATTAATATAATTAATTATATAATATTTAATTATAGCTAATATATACAAAAAGCTTTTTATATATAAGATATTCATTTTTTAGCATTCAATTAAATTCTTACAGATACAAATTTATAAAATATATTATTTAAAATAATAAATAAATTAAATATTATCTATTTTTATATTTATAAATATATCAATAAAATTAAATAATAATATAAACACTTTAATTATCTTATAAATTATAGGATATAATTATTTTGAAAAAAAAAAGATTTGAGATAAAAAAGTAAGAAAATAATTTATCAAACACAGCCAAAATAAAACAGAAAAAATTAATTTGAGATAAAAAGTTCAAAATTTTAAAAAATGAAAGGAAAAAAATATGTCAGAGAAATTTGAAAGGAAAAATGGTGGTCTGCCTTTTGGTTTTAAGTTTAGATATTGAAAAATATTGATAGTTTATTATTGAAAATTTTTTTTTACACAAATACATTTATATTTGAATATTTAAGACGAATATGATTATTTTACCCAATATTAATAAAATATATTTAACATATTCAAAATATTTAGTTAATATATTGACATAATTTTCAAAACTGTTTCGAAAAAATCCTTTTTTTATAAACAGATTGTTTATTTATTCAAAATGATTTTTATAAAAGTATTTGTACATCTTAATATTTTACTAATATATCCAAAATAAAAATGCCATTTTATTTCATATTTCATATTAATATTATTTTATTATTATAAATAAACCTAATCTATAACATTCTTCAAAATTATATATCAAATTATCTATACATCAAGATGATATATAAATTACTCTATTTATTGCGTTTGTAAAATCATAATTAGCATTTTGGAATATATTAATGTCATAACGGTAGTATAAAATATAATCAAAAAGAATTTTACAAAATGCTCGAACAGAGTCTCAGAAAAAATGAAAGTGATATCTCGACTTCTGACAGATATTTTCCAAAACTAGCCCATAATTCATTTTTATTTATAAGTCCATATTTAATTTATCATATTTTTTAAAAAATAGTATAGTAACAAAAAAATTTGAATGAATTTTCAGAAAATTCCCTATCGTTGCATCCCCTATGTTCAATTTTTTAATATACCAATATCTTCCACAATTATTATAAATACCATTTTTAAATATCATTTTATTAATATTTAATTATATGCTTTTATTTTTCCTTCTTCTTTCGAAATAATATTGAGATTATTTACAATCGAAATACCCTTAGAAATAAACTGTCATATTTTTTTGCGGAATAAACGTACGAGTAAACGTAAGAAGAAAATTTTGGAAAATTTCCTCACAAATAATAATATTTTCTCTCTCAAAATCTGACAATTCTTTTTATTCTCATTGAATTTTTTTGAAATATTTTTTTTTTTATCATAATTTTGACCGTTTATTATTGATTTTCCATGTAAATGAGGTTTTTCTTAATATTTAACAAATATTTGGATAAAATCTTTGGGGATTTAAATCATTACATCCTATGTTATTTAATGCCCAAGTTATTACGAATTTTGTTTTTTTAATCGTTAACAATTTTTTTATTAATTAAAAATTCAAATTAAATCCCAATATTTATAGTTATAATATAAGCATAAATAATATTAAATTTATTTATACCATTTTTTTAATTTAAATCTCATTATTCATCAGTAGATGTACTAAGGAGGGTTCCGCACTACGTGCTTCACCAACGTTCGCTTCGCTCACTCCCTTAGCTCTAATTCATTCAGTCTACCAAAAATTGTCATTTTTGTCATCCTCGACCAAATTAGTATATATATACCCCACAGTCGCGTGACAGCTAATTTAATTGACGAAAACCCCCAAAAATCAGCTGTTTTGGTATTTAATTTAGTGCTACTTGTGGCACAAGACTATAGATATATGTCTATATATAACAATTCTAATAGCGATAACCTAAAATAATGGCTAAATAAACTATTATAATAGGCGAAATCAGCTATATTAATATGAAACCGTTTCTAAACAATTCCATAGCTATACTCATATACGACATTATCGAGATTGTGTCCAATAAAGTAGAACTAATAGTGGCAGATAATGAATGACTATTGTAGCATATAATGAATGACTAAATGTATAAACAATGGGTTTGATATGTGAATTAAATGAAAATTTTCTCTGAATGAAACCAATGACACTGAACACCATGTTATACGATCACGTATATGAAGGTATGAAATCCATGTCTATAAATGATTTCCGTGATGACGATGATCCATTGAAACAACAAATCGAACCAATACCAACACCAGAAGAAGTCCATGATCCGTCATTTATTCGATGGCAGATGTTTGATGAGGTCCCTGAACGATTATACACTATACCGTGTGAAGGTTACTTCGATAAGAACGGCCATCCATTAGAAGATGAAATAACGATTAGACATCTAACAAGTGGTGAACGACGAGTAAATATCGATGATGAACTAGAACTTTGTGATGAGAATGGCGATGTAATCGATTATATGGATTATGAAGATTATTATTATTGTATGGATCACAACAAATATGATTTACGCAAGATCACTAAACAAATCCGGACTAAGAAGTTCATCTGTGAAGCTCCAATCGGTTCTGGTAAATCGACAGCGATTCGTAAATGGATTGCATCGCATAGTACAGAGAGGTTTATGATTATAGTTCCAACAGTGAATATCGCTGAAGAGTTCTATACCAAGTTGAATGATATGTATGTTAATTCCATTCGGTTGTGTGTTAACGATAATGCGTTTAAAGAGTTTCACAAAGCTGTACACAATGAAGTTAATGTGATTATTACTACATACAACACAGCTTCGAAATGTCTAGGTGATCTAATTGAAGAATATTACATGAACGAACAACGATTAGATTATTTTCTAGTGATTGACGAAGCACATATGTTACTACAACATATTGGATTGATTGAGATTACTAAAGAGTTCGATCGAGTTGCGTTGATAAGTGCTACTGCTGATGATATTAAACACTTCGCGTGTTTTAGAGATTACATAATTGTTAATCCATGTATCGATAAGAGATACAATCGAAATATATACGTTAACAAGTTGATACAAGATGCTGATGAACAACGAGCTGAGATAGTTAACTTAATCGATACAAAGCGAATGAACTACGATAAAGTATTAATTAAGATCGAAGATAAGAAACAATGTACTTTGTTGAAAGAGATGTTGAAAGATAGATACAAGGTTGCTTTATATATAGGTGATACCAAAGAGATTAAATTGAATGAAGATGGTTTGTTCGACGAAGACGTTGATGTTATTATATCTTCCTCATCTATCCAGAATGGACAGTCCATTAAAGAGAATATTCTATCTGTATTCGTCCAAACATATATCGATACTGTATCCAGTGTTAAACAGTTTCTAGGTCGAAACCGAAATCGAAATTCGGATGTATATGTATATGTTCGATATGGTAAACACATGAACAAGAGAAAGTACTCGATACCGAACAACAGATATGAGAGATACTTAAACGAACTGCGTGATAGAGCATGGAATTGTATGAGTAAAACAGGTTGGAATGCCGCATTATATGAGTTTGGTCGTGTACGATTCGGCAAATCTGCTGTTGATGACGATTCACAAAGTGAAGTTCTCGAAGAGAATGATGAATCTGTTGATGATCCTATCGTTGATGAACCTATCGTTAATGAACCCATCGTTGATGAACCTATCGTTAATGAACCCATCGTTGATGAACATGTCGTTAATGAACCTATCGTTGATTTTTTAATAAAGGTCCAATATTCTAGGATATATATCTGATTTTAATTTACCTTTATTTATACCAAATTTATTGTTTGACCGTTTATAATTTCTTACCAAGTGGCTCCAAAATTGAATCATTCCGTTAACTAATTCAACTTTTTGAATATGTTTTCCCAACTAACCTTTATCTTTGAAGTTATGTTATAACTAACTATATCAATAAAAAGCCTGGGCGATGAAGAAACTAAATATCAAAAAAGAAAACATTTAATTTTTTTATATACTTCTGAAAATTAAAAATACCTTTTATTTTAACTTTTTAGAGAAATCTATTAATTACTTTATATTGTTTCCAGATCATTCTTGATGTATGACAATGATAATATCATAAAATAATAGAAATATGTATTTTAATTCATTTGAGCTTGTGATATTGCATATCATGTAATAAAAAAAAAGTTGATGAATATTAGTTCAAAACTTAATTTAACAACTGCATCCTATCATATATGTGTTATATAAATATATATTATGAAATTGCTGAATAATTCTTAAAATTCGAAGAAAAAAAGAACTTTTTTAAAGTCAAAAAAAAAGTGGCTCACCTATAGTTTATATCATTCCTAAAAAAAGTTATTAGTCAAAAAGATATATCAATTATATAATGTGAAATTTACAAATAAAAAAATAAATAAGGAAAAATTATTCATAATTGGCTATTAAATCTAGCCAATGAATCAAAATTTGTGAATGCCTTGAATAATCAAAAATTAAGTCCGATGCCTTTTTTTGGCATTTAAATCTAATTTTATCGAGCATTTTGCAAGCTGTAGCGAATGATGGAGTATCAATCATATCATATGATTCAGTACAATCTGTTAAGCGGTCAAAAATCATATTTACATTTTCTTCATTAGCTCTTGCTATTTCTGCAAATTGAGGCAATGAAGATTGATCAGCGAGAAAGACAGATGTCATTATCTTTCCAAATGCTGCCATCTTCTTTATATCGACCTCTAGACCTGGAGGATCGGTTGGTCTGGGCTGACATAATACGGGAAATATCACTCTGAAGAAAAAAGCCATAAAAATACCTTTAAAAGCAGAACTTTTGAATCTTAGCTTGCAAGCTTGGTTGATAACGCAACAAACATAACGAATTGAACTTGGTATTGTTGGTAAAATTTGAATAAAGCCGTTAATAAAAATATCTGTAATGTTTTTAACTGATTTTATCGTTTCTTCATCAGTTAAAGAGAAATCAATATCGAGTGATTGAACTATTTGGATTTTAATTGTGTTTATAGCTGGTTTAATAAGGGATTGAATTTGATTTGTGAGAAAATCAACAATGATTTTAACTTCTTTAGTATTCATTCGCATCATGTGGGATGGGTCGTCAGTTGAAAATACATCGTGGTAAATGCAGTATTTAAGAAGCCTTCTGTGTAAATTTTTATGCATAAAAATCGTTAAAAGTGCGAATTCGATTCCATCGATATCATTGTTAAGTAATTGACTCGTAACCATTAAGTCGGGAGAAGTTATATAGTTGATAAAGCCAGAATAGACTTCGACTGGTAGCACTTCAAAAGAACTGAGCGCTGAAAATGATCTAAAAACTGCAATTAATGGAGAAGAAATCCCATTTTCTACTTCAGCTCGAGTTTGCTCCCATGATTTTGATTGGCGGGGAAGATTATTTACTGAAAATGTTTGATGAGAAGAAAATAATTGCTTTTTTGCGTATACTTCTATTTGATTGTTACTATTAAATATACCAATACTCTTCGTCCTATTGATCGTAACTTCTCCACAAAATAAGAATAACTTTGTATCAAAAGCATCCTGCGGGATCAATTGACATGCAAAATAGTTTAAGAGTTTATGGTAATTTTCGTTATCTTTCATTTCACATAATAGCTTTTGAATATGCTTCATTACAAATCTTTGCGATGGGGTAAAAAATGTATCAATACCCATTATACCATTTTCCAGGGTAATATGATTAAAAAAATTAATTGGAAGAGTTTCAGAAAATATTTTGGACCTCTCATTAAATTCAACATCTGGAATACGACCTTCTCTAAGGTCATCAAATAACGCTTCAAATTCTTCTTCGGATTGATAATTGTTTACTAAAGTATTTGATAAGCTCGAACTATCTGAAACTCGAGGCAAGCCTGCGTCGTGAAAATAGTTTGTGCTGATTGGTATCATCATTAATCAAAACATATATTTAAAAATTTGACCATTTATATTCTCAATATTAAATTTTATATTATCAAAAATTTACAAATTTTTCTCTCAAAATTCTAACAACTGAGCAGTTTTTGACTCAGTTTCAGTTAAATATTTGAATAATAATTATTTTTCTTTTCTTTCCTTTTTTTTAACCTGCTACAATAAGTATTATTTATATTTAGATTATACTTGTTTTTGTTTGAAAAAAATCAAAAAAAAGAAAAAATGCTTTTTTAAAGTTATTCTAAATTTTTAAAATATATTTATTTTATAATGCAAGTATTTTTATGATAATTAATTTTATTTATGTTGATTTTAAAATTTTTAATAAGTATTTACAAAGATATTATAATATATAATAATCATAAAATTTCCAATATTTAAAAAAAAATCACAGAAAAAATAAAATTTTTGAGAAGTGCGAGATCTTAAATAACGTTTTTTTATATAATTTAATTTGTTCATTATCTTTGTATCTTATCAAAAATACTTTAATATTATTTTCATTTGAATATTAATAAAACTTTTTTTTTCTAGGGAAAACGTTATTTTTAAATTTTTGATAATTTTCGGTTCACTTTTTGATAATTTTCGGTTCATTTTTTGATAACCTTTTTTTTTTTTTTTTGTTTATTTTCGGATCACTTTTTGTTAATTTTCGGTTCACTTTTTGATAATTTTCGATTGATTTTTAAGAAGAAATAACTTTTTAGGTAATTCAATTTTATTTATGTTTTGTTTCTTTATTTTGTTTATTTTAAAGTAATTTATCGAAATTTCAAGAAATAAAAGACATATAGCACTTCATAAATGCTTATTCAAGTATATTCTATAAATATGAAAAGAAAATTTAATATGGTTTATCCATAAAAGAAGCTATCATCAAAATTTATTGAAAAAAATTATAATCTGCTTGAGTAAAGTATTTTCTATAAGTTAATCACTTTTTTTCTAAGAGAAAGTATATTTCTCTATAGTAATTGTAGATTTTTTTTGATTATTTTGATCAACGAGATAATAAACTGGTAGTCATTTTTGCATACAACTCAATTTTCAATTTATTATTGAAAACTAATAATTATTTATTTCAAAATTGAGTTGATTATTTTCATTTTTCAATACTATTCAGAATGCATTCTGAATTAATAATGTCTAAATATCTTATGTTTTTAATTAATATTATATTATACAATATATTATATATGATTTAATATATGGTATATTTAGTAAAACAAATTAAATATCTAAAATGTCTACTTAGATTAAATTTATCGAGAAATTTTCAACAAATAAAAAAAAAACTTTAGTAAATGAATTTTAAAATTTATTCATTATTTCATATCCTATCAAATATTAAATAAATCATTAGATATCACATATTATATATTGTATTCTAATACATAAAATTAATTATATATTTAATTTAATATAAATGAAATGTAATTTAAAAATATTATTATTTAAATTTTTTCATAAATTGAAAGAAAAACTATAATAAAATTTTCACTTCTGAATTATAATTTTGTTTATTTTTCCGTATTTTTCTCGATAAATTTGGATTTTAAATAAATATATTATTATTTTAAATCTTTAGGTAATTTTGATCGTAGTTTTAATGTATTCAAAATTGAATTCTCTTAGATTGAGAGAAGGAGGTACTAATTGAATGGGCAATTTTTTCTCATTGTTTGCCTTTTTTTGCGTTATTTAATTAATAAATTCAAATTTCTATTTTATTTATAAATAATATAAAAATAATTATATATAAATATTACTTTTAAGATTTGATTATGGGCAATCGATGAAATTTGGAGATTCTCAATTTCAAATAATTCCAGATAGATCAAATGATGATTTAAAAGTATCCGCTAATATAATTAGAATAAACCAGTCGAGATTCGATATTTTTACAAAATGGCTGAGATATAATCAGTTTTTTGAAATAATTGCTGATGCTATTAAATCAAACATTACCCCAAATTCAACACATCAAATAATTCGAAAACAATATATTAGATATATACGCGTATAATAAATCTATATATTCGACTAAATCTCAAATCCCAACTACCAATTTTTTATTAGAGTCATGATAAATTACGCTCGATCATTAGTTTTATACATTCTCCCAAGCTAATATATAAATTGATTTAAAATACCGTATGAGTAAATATTTTAAAAATCTAATTACATGATTAAATATGCAAGAATATTTAAAAAAATATTAATATACCATCAAGAAAAATGTGTAAAACAATAATTTTAAAATTTGAAAAGAAAAAATTGAGAGAAAAAATATTTGAATAGGCATTCAAATTAGATTTTTTTTGAATAAAACATTTTTATCTCAATAATATAAATAAATTATAGAGATATTTTAGATAGAAAAACTATTATATATTATATAAAATATTATATGTACTTATGAAATATCAAAACCAATTATACTATGTTTTTGTGTTAAAAATAAGTTGACCCTCCTTTTTAGATTGACGACATCACCTTGTTTCAAAAAATTGAATTTGCTTAGATTGACGACTTCACCTCTTCAGAAAAAAAAAATTAAACTTGTTTCATTAAATCGGAACGATTCAATTTTTTTCGTTTTTTATCAATTTGAATAAATTTAAACTTTTTCAATAGATTATTATTTTAATCTTTATTTTCTATATTTATGAAACCTAAAAAGAAGAGATATACAGATGAACAAATACACAATATGATTGATGAGGGAATGAATACAATGAAAATAAGAGCTTTACATGTGTCGCCAAAAAGAATAGCACGCATTTCTAGAAATGAAAGTGGAAATCCTCCTGGAGCTCCTAAAAAATTTAACAATGAGCATTTTAATTTTATTGTAGAAACTATTTTGGCAGATCCTAGACTTCGAGCTACACAATTACAAGATAATTTCAAAAAAGGTTTAATCTCACAATTTCTACTTGCAAAATTTCACAAATTTTGCATGAGCACAAAATATTTTACGGTCATGCAATTAAAATTCAAAATATTAAAGATTATCAGAGGTATTCACCTTAAGTGACTTAACGGTCATTTTTCTTCTTTAAAATGTATTTTTAATTTTTTGAGCTAAATACAGATTATTTTTATTTCTTTTTATCATCAAAATAATCTATAAAATGTTTAAATGACGATTTGAATATTAAATTGAAGAAAAAATCATATTTTAGTTAACAATATAATTATATCATTTTATTTATAACATCGAATATATTTTGGATATCTTCATTATTCCAAAGTATTGTCACAATAAATGAAAATTTCTAATTATTTCCTAATTCAGAAACTGCAAAATCTGCATTCTTCATACTTTCAAACCCAAAAAGCATTTTTAAAGAAAAACAGATGATAACTTCAAAAATTGTCTTTATATGATTCTACATCTTTAATATAATGATTATATTGGCCATGAGAATTTATTCCTAGAAGCATTAGTGATTTTATGCGGCCAATTTTTTGGAAAATATGTTTCATTTATTAGACTCAAAATAAAAAATAAACGTTTTTTAACGTACATATAATTACAAAAATATTCAAAATTTTTAATAAAATTAAAGTGGCATTTTGGAACATTTTTCTTTCAATTTTTTTCTACGATATTTTACGGTTTTGAATGGCTCATAAACATTGAAAAAAATAATTTTTTTTATAAAATCGAATTTTCTCAAAAACTAGCGCATAAATAATTTTGCAATTTTTAATGTATCATTTATTAAATAAATGCGCTTTAATTTTTATATTTTTTTAAAAAAATACAGTCAAAATCCTCAAAGTGAATACCTCTAGATTATCAGATTATTGAGAGATATATTTTTTCTCTAGAAAAAGTTAATTCAAACCAATTGTTTTTTTGAAAGAATTATATTTACTGACGAATGTAAATTCCAAAATAATCCTGATAGTTTGATGATTTACAGACAAAAAGGAAATTATTCTGAAAATTTTTTCGCAGATTTTGAAAAGTTCCCAATTTCTTGTATCGCATGGGGAGCAATAGGAATAGACTTCAAGCCTGATTTATATTTCTTTGATAAAACAGTAAATTCTGAGAGTTATATTGAAATGTTTATAAAAATTAATTTTTTCGAAAACGCTCAAAATCGATTCAAAAACTCAATTTTTTTTTCCAACAAGATGGTGCTAGATGCCATTTTAAACCTGAAGTTTTGAAATTTATTTTTGAAAGAAGTAATTTAGTTTGTGGTTGGCCTTCAAATTCGCCGGATTTAAGTCCGGTTGAAATGATGTGGAGTATTGTAAAGTTCAGAATTTCTAATTATCCAATTGACCTTAAACCGATAAATAGAGAACAATTAATAAATGCAATTCAAAAAGAATGGCGAGCTATTGACATAGAAACAGTAAATCGTTTAGTTAATTCATTTAAGAAACGATTAGAAATGTGTATACATGTAGGTGGCAAAACGATAGCACCTTATTTAAAACACAGGATTTATGATATTTCAAAGATTCAAAGAGAAGAACCCCCTTTCATTTTTACAGAAGAAATTGACCAGTTTTTAATTCAGAAAAGCTATCAAAGTTGGAAACAAACCGGTTTGTTTGTTTTTTAACTTTTGTTTTTTAACTTTTTAAATTTATATTTGTTCATGTGAGATAAAAAAAATTGAATAAACTTAAATAAAAAGTGAAAATTTATTTCAAAAAGCGTTCCGATTTAATGAAACCAGTTTATTTTTTTTCCTTAAACCGTCAAAAAAAAAAAAAAAAAAAAAAAAAAAAAAAAAAAAAAAAAAATTTAGCTTTATCTCATTAAATTCTAGATAGATTTTCCAATTAACGAGATATATCATGTATAATATACAAAACGATATAATTATTACAGGAAAATGTATCAAAGGGTTTGGAAATTATTTGGAGATTATTGAAATATCGATTTTTGGTTTTTCGTATCTCCACATAGTCTTAATTATATAAATATATTTTTGCTTTATATAAGAAAAAAAATTGAATAAGGACGATCAAAATCGACCAAATAAATACACAAAACCAAAATTGAATTAAAAACGATACAATGATTCAAAAAGTAGAAACGATAAGCATTTTTATTATTGTGGCGCCTTTTTTAACAAGAACTCTGGGACTTAAAGAAAATATTCTGATTAAAATGATTTTTAAAAAAGAAAAAATGTTTAATTTTAATTTGTTTTAAAATGAATTCATCTTGTTATAGTGAATATGATCATTTATTTGATCCAAATTGATATTAGTATGTGTTTTCAATTGAAATGAAATCATCTTCAATAGCAAACATAGTATCAGATATCATTTTACGTTTCCTTGGACTTTTTCTTGTTTTAACAGAATTTTTGGTGAATGATTGATCAGAAGCAGTTGAGTCGTTGTCGTTATCTTCTATATTTTTGGTCAATTTAGATGCTAATGATAGGTTTCTTCTTTGAGATTTACACACAGAAACTGTTATTCGTTCTGAAAAAGTTGTTCTGACATTTGGTGTTTGAATGCTTGAATTCAACAAAAGCATTATATATTCTATTTCATTTCCAATTTCAAAATCAATTGGAATTTGTTCAATTTTTTGAAATAGTTCTTTACAATAAACTCCTGATGAGAGTGAAAGATGAAGTTTCATTGCCATTTTTAATGGAATTGTAAGGTTAATTCCGAAAACATCACTTGCTTCATCAAGTCTTACTCCTGAAGAACTCACTCTTTTGGGAGAGGTTAATTTAATACCAATTTCTTTCTCAAGAAAAGTCGACAAAATTGAATTATAAACAGAATATTCAAACTTTTCGAAAGTGTCATTGCTTCGTGACGTTGTTCGTATCAAGCCAAAAAAATGCTCCAAACAATGGCTGCCAAGAGCACCCAGTTCTACTGCTCTCTTATCTTTTAAAACAAAAGCAAGTGAGGAACTCAATGATAAATATTTGGCGCACCACTTTTTATCCATTAAAGTTAAGAATAAGTTTTTTCCTTTTCTTTTTGAGGTGGACTGAAGTCGTGATTTCTTATATTTTGAAAATTTTTCTAATTCGTTAAAATAGAGGAAAACGATTGAGTAACCGAGACTTATCATTTCAATCCTAGTTTCACGATCTGCATCAGGATTCATTACTGTGTCCTTAAGGAGAGTACACGGAATAAGAGCATATGCCAAATTTATTCTGTCAGACAAGATACACTTTTCAACATTTTCAAATGTAAAGAGCTTTAGCGGCATTCCATTGTCCATCTTCAAGTACTTAGAATTGTCAATTAGCCAAGATGGGATTCCGACACTTTCGAGGTTACAACAATTTATAAAATTATTATCATCAGAAAAAACTGATGGACAAATACTACATCCACTACATAGTCTATATCTAAAACATTTTAATAAATGTAGCATATCCTCAAATATTAAAAATAATTGACTATCTGAATCTTCATTATTTCTCAAAACTAAATAATAATCAAGTGATTGCAATTGCTCATTCTTAAATAAAGCAATAATTATCATATCTTTTGTTAATATTTCCGCTTTTTTCGCCATTGGAAGCCAACCAGCATCACCATCAAATGCGGTTCCAACAACTGTTAATCTGGAACTAACTTTTCGTATAATTTTTTTGAATTGTGCCACAATATCTTTGTTTGCATTCCCAGAAGTTTTAGGTATTAAAGCAACTGGAAAAGCTTGTGCTGACGGCGAAAGTGGGCATGCATAAATAACAAAAAAATATCTTATAATTTCTTGCTGATGTTTCTCAATAAATTTGGCAAATTCTTGAGAAGATGATAAAATTGTTTTGGCATCTTGAGTGAATTTTGTGTTCAGTAATCCTTTAATAACGCCATCTTTAGATACAGAAACTCTAGCTGAAACAGAGGCTGCATCTATTGCTAGTACAACTCTATTATCATTTATACCTGACATATACAAATTTATCAAATTATCAATTGAAGAATCTTCTCCATCAAGAGATATTTGATACTTGGCAATATATTTTTTCCTCCAATCCACGATGGTCTTCCAAACTGGAAATGCTAAAATTATATGAAGAAAAAAAACCAATTTTTTTCCAAAAAGCGATAATAAAAGAACATATGGAATTATATAAAGTGGATACCTTAATCCATAAATTAAATTACCTTTTCGATTAACTTTTTCAGAACCAATTAATAACATATAATATAAAAATAGAAAACTCACCTTAATCTGCTCCAAATTATTAATTATTTGAAAATGTGGCTTGATTTGAGATATGATATCCTTAAATTGCTTATCTAATTCATTAAATCTTTGAAAATTATCATCTGATTCTTTTTGTTTTTTTACATATCTCGCATTTAACATTTTATTATCAGTTGTTTCTTGCTTATGTGCTTCTTTTGCATATCTTTTTTGGACAATTTGCGACGCATTTAAATTTCCTTTCAGCATAATTTTATTATTTCATATCACATTTCATGCTAAAAAGAAATTGATTTATCTTAAAATTCAACGTATAAAAATAAACAAAAGGGGTGAAGCTCATAAAATGAATATTTATTTATGCATTTGTTTTCTATATATAATACTAAACAAAAGTTAATTTAACCATATTGCCAATAAATGCATTATTAAAGAGATATTTAAATGATTATTTAAAAAGTATTTTGTTTCTTTATATTTCCTATATTATCATACTTATATAAGATATTAGCACTGCTATAAAGAATACTTGTTTATTTATTTTTAATATATTAGGAATTTAAAAATGAAAATAACTAAAAATTAGATATATATATTAATTAAAAATATATTATATTTATATAAAATTATATATTATAAAAAGCTATATATATTTACTAACTATGATATATTTATTAATATAAAAATATTTCAAATCTAAATAATTACTCTATACAAAACAACTCGTTTTTCTAACCCGGTAGCTCAAATATTCTGAAGAGCAATTCAAAATAACTCGTTTTTCTAACCCAAAATGCTCAAATATTCAATTGAATTTCTGAATATTATTTTAGAAATAAATAAAAAAATTTTTAGTTATCTATTTTAACATAACCAATTTCAAAACATAAAATTTAATTGAATCTCTATTATCTTGACATATTAATGATTTTATATTTATTTACTTTTTTATTAAACATTAAAAAAGATATTACATTAAATAAAACCAAATTTATTTTATGATTTTAGAAAAGATCAAAAATTAAGATAATATTTGAAGGACTAAAATCATTTAAGTTGCCAAAATAATTAAAATTCTTTTATTTATTGAATTCATATTTATTCCATTTATTTTGGAATAATAAATCAGAACTCTAGATGTGTTCATTTAACATGACACAAAAACTGAGTTTAATACAACCATTTTTATAGATTATGTTATGTTCACCATAGTTAATAAGATTTTAATAGATTTTAAATCTATTAAACATATAAACAGTGAAATGAACCACTGAAAATATACTAGTTTTCGAATAATTCTTTATATCTTGCTAAAAATTTTATTAAAAATCATCTAAAAGATTTAATAAATATCTAATATTAAAAATATATTTATTTACATTATATATTACAAATTAATGATTATTTCATTTATATTTGGAATATAACATTTAATTCAATTTTAACTTTTGGAATTGGATTAAGTGTTAAATATATAAATTAATCAAGCAAATATTTTTAACAAGTTTTAATTATTTCAAAAGTTTTTAAAAATGATGATCATAAAATTTCAGTTTAACGAAAATTTAAACGAAAATGCATCTAGCCTATAGTTATACAATGGATTTACTAATGTTTAACCAGAAGACATTGTAATTCTATTTCTGACATATAATATTGCAAATATTAAGATTTTAATTTCAAAATATCTGATTGAAATTATCCTATAAATATTATTATGATGTGAATAAGCATGATATATATTTTAAATTAAGTAAATATATTATTTCGTTGAGATAAAAATATTTTACAGGTATCGATGAAAAATTGTAAACGGTAATGTTAGGGGTTTTAAAAGTAAAGATTAAAATTTCTCATTTCTTATATAATAAACTAAACAGGTTATAAATAGTATCAAACAATTATACACATGATAAAGATTTAAAATATGCAATTAAAATTTTAGCAAGTCCTAAAATCACCAACTTTTTGCTTTCAACAAATTGAATAAAAAGAGTTTGTATACCTTTTTATTGAAATTATATATATAATTTTCTTATATAAATACAAATATTAATGCAAATATATTTCATTCTTATCAATAAAAATGCATATTTATATTAAAAACAGAATGAAAACAGAAAAAAATATTAAAATTAATTATTTCACTCAATATTTTTAATTTTATTAAGTTATTGTCATTAAAAAGTAAATATTTGAATAGATGAAAAACATTATAACGTTTTATATCCAAAAAATAGAAAAAGCAATAAAATATTATATTTGATACTTTGAGTTTTTTCATATTTTCAAATTTTAATCTATAAAATATATTAATGTCATAAGAAATAACTTTATTTAAGCATAAATTTAAGATTTTAATATAATTTCTTTAAGAAATTTTAATATGTTTAATTCAATGTATTACTTTGATATTTGAGAAGAAATCAATATATTTAATTCAATTCATGTTATAAATTACACAGCTTTTATTTTAATAAAAAAAAAGAATAAATTAAAAATAATATATATATATACAAATATTATACAACATATATATTATATTTTAAATATTTACTAGAATATTGAATAAAATAATAAGTAATTAGTAGATTTTAATTCTCTATTTGTATTGTCGTTTTTGTTTTGTATAACGTATTTTTTAATTGTATTATGATCAAGAAACGAGTTACAGCATTTAATATTAAAGAAAAAGATATCAATTCTATTTCACAATATTTATGTGATTACGAAGAACCAGTTTTTTCTTCCAAGTTTAATTGTAATTTTCCATCAATAAAAGGATATCTATCAGGCGAATACTTTGTTGTTTTAACTTTTGGATGGATTTATTTATTTTATCAAAAGCTCAGAAAAAATAAATTAGTAGAAAAGATCGATATATTTGATTGTCAGAAAATACAATATTTTAAAGAAAATGACCAAAAGATTAAAATAATCAAAATAAAAACGCCACAATATCAAGATTGTTATACAATTTATAAAGAAAAAAATATCAAGAAATTTTTTGATTACATATCAGGAATCATTTTCATTCTTTCCAATGGAATACCACTGCAAAGCAATATACCAGTTTTAGAACCAAAACTTAAAGTAGTGAATTATTCTGTTCCATATTTAATATGCAAACGCTCGCTCTATTTAATCCATTCAGATTATAGAAAAAAAAAACTTCCAGATTTAAATGCTTGGCTTGGAAATGCAAATTATTTTGACAATTATAAGATTTATAGAGAAAATTCTTTAGTAATCAATGATTTTTTTTTTCCAACCACATATAGTTCATATTATGCAAGAGCAATTGGATCAATTCCAAATATTGAAGAAATTTACTTTAATAATTTCTCTCATCAATTTAATGAGTTCATTGACTCCATTTTCATATATTGTAACAATATCAAAAAAATAATATTTTGTAATTATTCAGCAGAAGCACCTACTTTCCATTTTGATAAATTGAAAGACGAATACAAGCGTAAATTTATATTTTTTGATTCGCAACCACCAATTCTTATCAATTTTTTTAACGGTCTCCAACAAAGTTCATGTAAAATTACAAAAATTTGTCTTTCAAAACTGGCAATTCAAGGTGGTGAACTGGCCAGCATTTTTGAGCAACTGAACAAAATCGAATCACTCAAACATTTGAAATCATTCGAGATCTTTAATTTGAGGCTTGGCCAATTTCCGTTTGAGTCATTTACCGACTTTTTGGATTCACATGAAGAACTGGAAGTACTGACACTATCAAACATCGATGTAGATGGAACAATGCTTCTCGATACAATCTGTCGATGTAATCCATCTATTTATGAACTTCATTTGAAAAAGCTTAAATTTGCGAAAGTATTAAAAGTGAAAAATGACAGAGACGGGACACTCTTTTTGCCAGACAATCTGATTTTGGCTGACTTTTCTTACTCACTGTTCAATCACAACACACTGAGTTCAATTTTACAGCTTCTCACAAATAATCCGATGAAAGGTTCTTTGATGGCGAACTTTGATCATTTGTATGACAAAGAAAAAAGAGGCAATTATTTCCACGCATTTGAATCACTAGAACTTAACAAATGCTACCCAAACATTATCGACTTCAACTGGTCAGGCAACAAGGTGTCGAAAGAATTCTTTGATTTCATTTGCACTCAAAAGAATCTCAAATTCATCTCATTAATGGACATGCACACTATAGATCAAAAATCATTCTTTGATCACTTGCTGAGAGTGATGAGAGAAGTCAGACCGATTGGAATTGAGATCGGATGTGAATCATTCGAAGCAAAGCTTGTCAAACCATTCCTCTCAGCACTGAAAGAATCCAGCCAGCTTGAACATCTTTGTTTTGAAAGCCAAGACGAGCAGAATGAAATAACAGCATCACTTTCAGATTTGATCACATCTCTTCCAAATTTGAAAGAAATTTCAATCAACATTCCAAAACTTGAACATGACGCATACATCAATCTTGCTGCTTCAATCACCAGCAACAAATCAATTCTTGCAATCAATTTCATGAAATATGAATACAAAGACAAAGATAAAAAACAAAAGAATCCAGAAATTGAAGTCCTTTATTCATCGATTCAAAAACTGAAAATTCCGATCACAATGGAACAACGCACCGAAGCATTAATTTTGACCCAGCAAGAAAATGAAAGCAATGAAACTGACGCAAACACACTTGATCTAACAAAGACAATCTATTTGAAGGGATTAAACCACAAAGTTGAAGAAGTATCTGAAGATGAAAACACCAATACTGATACAGAAGATGAAGAGAAAAGCTCGGCACAAGAAATCACAACAAACGAATCATCTAAAACAAAAGACAATATCTTCATTAATGACAAAGAAGAGAAATTCTATAAAATTATTGAGCCGATTGAAGAAACAGCAACTTCAATTACATACAAAGTTGTTGATGAAAGGACCAATCAAATCATTTGCAGGAAAGAACTGAAATTAAATGAACAAATTCAATTCCGAGATAGAAAGAATTTCATGAAAGAAATTGGCATTTTATGTGATATTAATCATCCGTGCATCTGCAAATATATTGGAGCGAACCTGGAAGAAAAAGTTGATGATTCTGGCATCACAACTCATTCACTTTTCTATGAATATCTTGAGCTTTGTCTTGACGATGTTTATGACAAACTGGACAACACGATGAAGACCAAAATATGCATTGAAATTGCGCACGCGATGAAATTCATTCATCAACATAAATTGATTCATCGAAATTTGAACACAACGAACATCAGACTTGATGAAAGTTTCACAGCTAAAATCACTGATTTTGGAGTTGCCATTTTTGAAGAAAGCATTGAGGATGAATCATTATTCATGACGAAATCGGTGAACAAAAAATTCACCACTTTTTGCTTCATATCTCCAGAAATGAGAAATGAAGAACAATATAACAATAAGACCGATGTGTACTCATTTGGCGTTCTTTTATTGTACATCTTCACAGGAAAGGTACCAGAGCAAAATATGAATGATATTGCCAGTGGGAAGAAGAATCTTCCATCTCCTTCTTCATCGATTTCCAAAGAATGCATCGACTTGATTTCGAGATGCATTTCAGTGCAACCAGATGATCGTCCAAGTTTTGAGGATATCATCAAATACATGAGAGACATTTCATATTCACTTGCATCAAATGTTAACATCAAACTTATTTCTTCACGTGATCAAGAACTGGAGAGTTATGAAAAATAATGTAATCGCTAAGAATATTTATCAAATGGGCCAGAAAAAATAATTTTTTTTTTGACACTTGATTTGTACAAATAGAAAATGAATAAATAATAAAATTTACAACAAAATCTTCACTTTTCCCCACTTTTTCAAAAAAAAAAGTTGATTTTTTTCTGAAAACATTTTTTATTATGCATTTTTTTCAAAAATTTGGTTTGGCAATTTAGGTATTCATGGAGGAAAAATCCCCAAAATATATATATATTGATCACTGTATGATGAAAGTTATAAAGGCATAAATTTTATTCTAAAATTTCATTTCCACTCAAGATATCTAATTTGATTTCGATAAAGAGTTTCAATAAAAAGCTGCAAAAGTATGCAAACAATGCACAATCGTATTTCAATTCACCTTTTATACTCTTATTAATCAATTCTTAAATTTTATAATTATCAATTTATTTCGAATATTCGATATTTTTATTACTCTGTTTAAGTAATCCACTTTTCTGTTATATATAAGATTTTTTGCTCATTATGAATAAATTAATTATGATGATGGCAATTGCCAAAAAGATGATAATTGAAGAGACGAAGAGGAAAAAATGATGATGAAGATAGCGAAGAAAAAGAAGACGATGAAGATAGTGAAGAAGAAGAAGACGATGGTGATTATGAAGACGATGATGATTGCATTGAAGAAGACGATGAAGATGATGAAGAAGAGAACGATGATGATGATGAAGACGAAGAAGAAGAAGAAGAAAAAGATGGTGATGATGAAGACGACGAAGAAGAAAACGATGGTGATGATGAAGACGATGAAGATGATGATGATGAAGATGGAGAAGAAGAAGAAGACGAAGAAGAAGAAGAAGAATAAGACGATGGTGATGATGAAGACGATGATGATGCTGATGATGAAGATGGAGAATAAGACGAAGACGACGACGACGACGATGATGGAGAAGAAGACGATGATGATGATGAAGATGGAGAAGAAGAAGACGACGACGATGATGGAGAAGAAGAAGAAGATGATGATGAAGATGGAGAAAAAGACGATGATGATGATGAATACGATGAAAAAGACGATGATGATGATGGAGAAGAAGATGATGATGAAGATGGAGAAGAAGAAGAATAAGACGATGCTGATGATGAAGATGGAGAAGATGATGAAGATGGAGAATAAGACGATGAAGATGAAGAAGAAGACGATGATGATGATGAAGAAGACGTTGATGAAGAAGAAGAAGACGATGAAGATGAAGAAGAAGACGTTGATGAAGAAGAAGAAGACGACGACGAAGAAGACGATGATGATGATGAAGACGTTGATGATGATGATGATGAAGACGTTGATGATGATGGAGAAGAAGACGATGAAGAAGAAGAAGAAGAAGACGATGATGACGTTGATGATGAAGAAGAAGACGACGACGAAGAAGACGATGATGATGATGGAGAAGAAGACGATGAAGAAGAAGAAGAAGAAGAAGAAGATGATGATGATGAAGATGGAGAAGAAGAAGAATAAGACGATGCTGATGATGAAGATGGAAAAGATGATGAAGATGGAGAAGAAGACGATGATGATGATGAATATGGAGAAGAAGAAGAAGAATAAGACGATGGTGATGATGAAGATGAAGAAGAAGACGATGATGATGGAGAAGAAGACGATGAAAAAGACGATGATGATGATAAAGAAGAAGAAGAATAAGACGATGGTGAAGATGAAGATGATGAAGATGGAGAATAAGACGAAGACGACGATGATGATGAAGAATATGGAGAAGAAGAAGAAGAAGAAGACGATGGTGATGATGAATATGGAGAAGAAGAAGAAGAATAAGACGATGGTGATGATGAAGATGAAGAAGAAGACGATGATGATGGAGAAGAAGACGATGAAAAAGACGATGATGATGATAAAGAAGAAGACGATGGTGATGATGATGAAGATGGAGAAGAAGAAGAAGAATAAGACGATGGTGATGATGAAAATGGAGAAGAAGACAATGAAGAAGAAGAAGAAGAAGGAGACGATGAAGAAGACGATGAAAAAGACGATGATAATGAAGAAGAAGATGGAGACGAAGAAGAAGACGACGATGATGAAGATGGAGAAGAAGACGATGATGAAGATGGAGAAGAAGACGATGAAAAAGACGATGATGAAGAAGAAGAAGATGGAGACGATGAAGAAGACGATGATGATGAAGATGACGAAGAAGAAGACGACGACGATGATGAAGAAGAAGAAGACGATGATGATGATGATAGTAGAGAAGAAGAAGAAGAGAAATACAATATTCGTTATCAAAAGAGATATTGACGCCTCATTTGTATTTTTTATCACAAAAATTGTTTTAATTTATAAATATCTTCCTAGTTTCCTGAATATTTTTTAAAAATATCAGAATATCTTTTTATAATTAATCTTAATGATTTATTTTTATATTATAATAAAAATCGGTTCTACAGTTTTTGAGATTCATGGAATTATTACATTAAAACTGGCATAATTGTATTAAAATACATTTTTAAAGTCATTTATATCTCCAAAATTTAGAAAACTATATTTAAACTTGTATTTATATTTTTCTTTTAAAAATTTTAGCAAATAATATTAATTTTGATATTCATTATAATATGTAGTGTGAATCATTATAATTCTTATATACAATTAGAGCAGACAATAAATGTAGTAAAGAGAGAAATATTAATCCAAAAAAAAAAAATATCTTTTCAAGTCCTATTTTTTAAAAGATTAAAAATTTAAATGCTAATAATTTATATTATATTTCCAAATAGTTAAATAATATATCAATTATATATATGTTTTCATAAGATATATTAATATATATATAAAAAAACCTAAAATTCAAATTATTCAATATATTTCTGAGTAATTTGAATATAATATATTAAATCAAAACTTTTTATATGAATTATTTGAATTAAATTTCAAATAAAATGCGTTTATGTGATTAATCAAAATATTTAAAAAATTATTTTTTTCAATGCATATGTAGTTTTCGTATTTCTCTAATTGTTAATTTAAAATATATAATTAATATTATATATTAATATTTTTTATATAGCAAGAGGCAGTTGATAGAATCAGATAAATGTGTTTGATTAATTGAATGTTTGAAAATAAAACATTATTTTCTTTTATCTTTTTTTATAAAAATAATTTTCAAATTATTATATATGTTTCTGCTTTATAAAATTACATATATAAATAAAAACATTTAAATAAAGTAATTTAATGTAATGACATCGAAATCAAATTTCTTAATATAATTTGTCATCTTTATAAGAATTACCACCAATTTTGAATAAAATTTGAAATTTGATTTAATACGATTAAATTTTTGGTTAAAATTTATCTCTTTTTATATCATCTCTCTTTATCAAAAGAAAGAAAATTAACCCATTTTACAGCTCTTTATCGAGAGAATGGCATCAATCTATTACAGGAATTTGGATAAAATTTATTTATATTTATGTATGTTTATTAGGCTAAAAATAAAATATTGCAATATATATTATATTCAAATCATAGAAATAGTTAAAATATAAGCAGAATGAGTTATTGCATTTGGTCATTTATTATAACTCAACAACAACAACAAAAAAAAAAAAAAAAAAAAAAAAAAAACTTAAAATAAAATTTCATTTGGAGATATATTTATTCCGGAATTTTATGATTCTGGAAATTATTGATTCCGGAAAACTTTGATTAATTTTTTTTTTAAATTGAATTGGTTTTACATTTTTTTTAATGATTTTTATATTATTTATTGAATAAATTTGAAACAATTCGTTATTTATCATTTTAGTTTTATCTCGAAATTCACAAAATAACATTTAATTATATAATTTAAATATGTATTTTAATTATGATATTAATATATAAACATGCTTAAATTTTAATAAAATCATGAAAAATCAGACTATTTACTTATTGTTTTTTTTAAAAAGACGATCATCTGAATTTTTTATAAGTCTGAAAAAATAAACCGATATATGAAACAATCGAAAGATTCGCCCAAAAAGAAAAATTCCATATTAAAAGGGACAAATAAAAAATATTACGATTTTATTTCAGGATTTTTAGGAGATCTTGAAGAAGTTATTTTTTCCTCCAAGATTAATATTGAATTTCCAGCAAGCAGAAACAGTTCTTCTCCTAACAAAGCTTATATTATTTTGACACATGGATTCATTTATATCTTTTCAAAAAATAACAAAAAAACCTTCAAAATGGAAGAAATAATTGATTTAATTAAATGCGAAGAAATTAAATTAATCGACAAAATTGAAGACGACAAAGGTAAAGACGAAGAACACGACAAAAATAAAGATAAAAATAAAGATAAAAGCAAAGGCAAAGATAAAAATAAAGACAAAGGCAAAGATAAAGATAAGAGCAAAGAAAAAGAAAAAAATAAAGACAAATTAAAAACTCGATGCATGACAATCAAAACTACTAAATATCAAGAATGCTTTACTTTACTTTATACAAAAGGAAAAATCGATCTTTTTGAAGAAATCTCAAAAGTTGTTTTCATTCTCTCAAATGGAACCTCTTCAGAAAAACAAAATCCAATTTTAGACCCAATGATTCCAATAAGGAACTCCCCAATTTCACATCTGATATATAGACGGTGCCTTTATTACATCCATTCAGACATGAAAGATCAAAAAATCAGTCCACAAATGACGATAGAAGGGGCCAAATATTTTGACAACAACCTAATTTACAACAAAAGTCAGTTAGCAATTAATAACAACTTCAATCCAGGACAATTCAGTTCATACTATGCAAGAGCGATTTGTTCAGTTCCACAAGTTGAGACGATTTCTTTACAAAACTTCAATCACTCAGTGAGCGAGTTTGTTGAATCAATTCTGACAAGCAAGAGCAGCATAAAGATTGTTGCATTTCAGAATTACGCAACAGAAGCACCTTCCTTCCACTTTAACAAACTGAAAGACGAAATAATACAAAAATTCATATTTTATGATTCACAATCTCTAGTTCTACACAATTTTTTTAACGGTCTCCAACAACATACATACAATATCACAAAAATTTGTCTTTCAAAACTGCCAATTCAAACTTCTGAACTGGCCAGCATTTTTGAGCAACTGAACAAAATCGAATCATTCAAACATTTGAAATCATTCGAACTTTTTAACACAATGATTGGCCAATTTCCGTTTGAGTCATTTACCGACTTTTTGGATTCACATGAAGAACTGGAAGTACTGACACTATCAAACATCGATGTAGATGGAACAATGCTTCTCGATACAATCTGTCGATGTAATCCATCTATTTATGAACTTCATTTGACAAATCTTAAATTTGCAACAATACTAAAAGTGAAAAATGACAGAGGAGAAACAAAGTTTTTGCCAGACAATCTGATTTTGGCTGACTTTTCTTACTCACTGTTCAGTTACAACACACTGATTCCAATTTTGCAACTTCTCACAAATAATCCGATGAAAGGTTCTTTGATGGCGAACTTTAATCATTTGTATGACAAAGATAAAAAAGGCAAATATTTCCACGCATTTGAATCACAAGAACTGAAAAAGTGCCATCCAAACATTATTGATTTTAACTGGTCAGGCAACACAGTGTCGAGTGATTTCTTTAACTTCATTTGCACTCAAAAGAATCTCAAATTCATCTCATTAATGGACATGCACATTAGAAATCAAAAATCATTCTTTGAACACTTGCTGAGAGTGATGAGAGAAGTCAGACCGATTGGAATTGAGATCGGATGTGAATCATTCAAAGCAGAGCTTGTCAAACCATTCCTCTCAGCACTGAAAGAATCCAGCCAGCTTGAACATCTTTGTTTTGAAAGTCAAGACGAGCAGAATGAAATAACAGCATCACTTTCAGATTTGATCACATCTCTTCCAAATTTGAAAGAAATTTCAATCAACATTCCAAAACTTGAACATGACGCATACATCAATCTTGCTGCTTCAATCATCAGCAACAAATCAATTCTTGCAATCAATTTTATGAAATATGAATACAAAGACAAAGACAAAAAACAAAAGTATCCAGAAATTGAAGTCCTTTATTCATCGATTCAAAAACTGAAAATTCCGACCACAATGGAACAACGCGCCGAAGCATTGATTTTGATCCAGCAAGAAAATGAAGGCAATGAAACTAATGCAAGTTCATTCGATCTAACAAAGACAATTCACTTAAAAGGATCAAATCACCAAATTGAAGAAGTTTCTGAAGATGAAAATATTAATGCTGATGAAATTGTAATTGAAGAAGAGGAAGAAGATGCAAGCAATTAAAAATAATCAGAATATCTTTTTATTAGCTCTTAATTACTAAAACTTAAAATTTCTTTTTCTAATTATCATCTCTTTTATAAATTCTTATTTACTATTAGCAAATTTATGATTTAATGCCAGTTATATGGAATTTAAAAAAAATGCTAGTTTACCACTTCTTTATGGAATTATTGAATATTTTCTCTTTTTTTTTGAGCAATTCGTAACATTCAAATTTAAATATAAATTCAAATATTGAATTGATTATTTTTTTTATTTTTTTCATTTTCAGAGAAATTGACTAGAATGGAATTTAGTCATTATACATGCAAGAATTCTTACATTTTTCATGAAAAGAATTAGACTGATTAATTTGAGTTCTTTCCAGTTTATTTTCTAGCTGTAAATTTTAATATTGAAATCATGATAATAATTTAATTTTATTATATAAAGCTTAATTTCATTTCTTATTTCAATGTTTTTTTTTTTTTTCGACAACATTAATATATTATTATTCGACCTGAAATAATCAAATTATCTTTTTTCCTGTAATGATTTTCTTTGAATAAAATTTTACATCAAAATGTTGAAAAGACATTCAAATTTACCAACTATTGAAAAATTCAAATAAATATTTTAATGCATTTCAATTTTTCAAATAAATAAAAGAATAATCTATCAAATTTCAACAATAACAAAATTTTTTGAAAATAATCATTCAAATTGTTTTAATATCTTTTCATTTGTTCTATTAAATTTTTGTAAAATATATTTATTAATATCTTAATTAAAAAAGAAAAAAATTCATAAACAATTTTAAATTATAAATTTAATTATTTAATAATACATAAATATCAAATTTAAAATTAATTATACTTTTTAATTTTTAAGATTTTATATATTTCAAATAATTGAGAAAAACGAAACATAAAATTCATTTCATTTTTATTTTAAAAAATTAATAATAATAATACCATGAGTACAACAAGAGCAGAAGATTGGATTCCACTTCAGATTAAAGTTTTCACAAGATGGGTCAACGGCCAACTTAAAGCAGCTAATTGCGATCAAATCGGAGAAATCACTAAAGATTTATCAAACGGTGTTCCATTAGTTGAACTTGCAGAAATATTAACCAAAAAAGATGCACCAGTTAAATGGGCTAAAACACCAAAACGTAATATTGATCAAGTTATGAACTGTGATTTATCCGTCGACATGTTTACGAAAGATGGAGTTAAAATTATTGGAATTAGTGGTAAAGATATCAATGATAACAACGAGAAACTTATTTTAGGATTTGTATGGTCACTTATTTTACACTATTCCATCGGAGGTGCCGTTACAGACAGCAAAGATAACAATTCAGGCAAGAAAACAGCAAAGAATGCCTTATTAGAATGGGCTATTGGAAGAACATCGGAATATCCAAATGTTAACAAATTTACACCATATTCAGTTTCAATGTGCGCTTTATTAGATTCGTACCTTCCAGACAAGATCAACTATTATTCCCTTAATCCAGCCGACGTCGAAAGTAATGCAAGATTAGCATGCAAAGTTATGGAAGAGATCGGCATCCCAGTTTACGTTATGCCAGAAGATTTGACATCCAGTGGCGACAAAGTCGATGAGAAGACACTTCTCACACAACTTGCCGCTGCCAAAGTTGTCCTTGAAAATTTGAAAGGAAAAGAAATCGACGCAGAAAAGTTTGCCAAAGAGAAGGCCGATGCCGAGAAAGCAGCACGAGAGCAAGCAGAAGCAGAAGCGAAAGCCAAAGCCGATGCAGAACGCGCACAACGTGAGAAAGAGGAGGCAGAAAGAATGGCACGTGACAAAGCTGAGCAAGATCGACTAGCAAAAGAGAAAGCTGATGCAGAAGCGAAAGCCGAAGCCGAGCGTCTGGCACGTGAGAAGGCTGAAGCCGATGCCAAAGCAGAAGCTGATCGTTTAGCCCAAGAGAAGGCTGATGCTGAAGCCAAAGCAGAAGCAGAACGTCTTGCACGTGAGAAGGCCGAAGCTGATGCAAAAGCAGAAGCTGACCGCTTAGCCAAAGAAAGAGCAGAAGCAGAAGCGAAGGCAGCAGCAGAACGTGACGACTTATTGGCTGAAATTGAAAGATTAAAGAAATTACTTGCAGAAACTGAAACGGATAGAGACAATTGGAAAGAGAAATACATGGTTGCACATGCACACGAAGAACAATTGATGAAAGACAACGCTGATTTACAAGCTGAAATTGAAAGCTTGAAGAACGAATTATCTGAAACACAACGTACGGCACAGGAAGATCACGATAACCTTTCTGCACAAATCGATAACTTAAAGAAAGAATTGTCTGACACTAAAGAACAAGCTAAAGTTGATCACGATAACTTAACCGCTGAAATTGAAAAATTAAAGATCGAAGCCAAAGAAGATCACGATAACTTAACCGCTGAAATTGGTAAATTGAATTCTGAACTCGATAATTACAAACAACAAGTTGAAGGACTAAACAACCAAGTTGCTGAATTAACATCTACTGTCGAAGCCAAAGACAGAGAGATAGAATCACTCAACGGAAAGATTGCTGAATTACAATCAACAGTTGAAGCCAAAGACAGAGAAATCGAAGCTCTCAATGGCAAGATTTCTGAATTACAATCAGAAGTCGAAAACTACAAGCAACAAATCGAAGGACTCAATGCCAAGGTTGCTGAATTACAATCCACTGTTGAAGCCAAAGACAGAGAGATTGAAGCACTCAACGGAAAGATCAGCGAGATGGCAGCTACAATCGAAGGACTCAACGGACAAATCGCTGAACTTCAATCCACAGTTGAAGCCAAGAACAGAGAGATTGAAGCACTCAACGGCAAGATCAGCGAATTACAATCAACAATCGAAGGACTCAACGGACAAATCGCTGAATTACAATCAACAGTTGAAGCCAAGAACAGAGAGATTGAAGCACTCAACGGCAAGATCAGCGAGATGACAGCCACAATCGAAGCCCTCAACGGCAAGATCAATGAATTACAATCAACAATTGAAGGCCTCAACGGACAAATCGCTGAACTTCAATCCACAGTTGAAGCCAAAAACAGAGAGATTGAAGCACTCAACGGCAAGATCAATGAATTACAATCAACAATCGAAGGACTCAACGGACAAATCGCTGAATTACAATCAACTGTTGAAGCCAAGAACAGAGAGATTGAAGCACTCAACGGCAAGATCAATGAATTACAATCAACAATTGAAGGCCTCAACGGACAAATCGCTGAATTACAATCAACAGTTGAAGCCAAGAACAGAGAAATCGAAGCACTCAACGGCAAGATCAGCGAGATGACAGCCACAATCGAAGCCCTCAACGGCAAGATCAATGAATTACAATCAACAATTGAAGGCCTCAACGGACAAATCGCTGAATTACAATCAACTGTTGAAGCCAAGAACAGAGAGATTGAAGCACTCAACGGCAAGATCAATGAATTACAATCAACAATTGAAGGCCTCAACGGACAAATCGCTGAATTACAATCAACTGTTGAAGCTAAGAACAGAGAGATTGAAGCACTCAACGGCAAGATCAATGAATTACAATCAACAATTGAAGGCCTCAACGGACAAATCGCTGAACTTCAATCCACAGTTGAAGCCAAGAACAGAGAAATCGAAGCACTCAACGGCAAGATCAGCGAATTACAATCAACAATCGAAGGCCTCAACGGACAAATCGCTGAATTACAATCAACAGTTGAAGCCAAGAACAGAGAGATTGAAGCACTCAACGGCAAGATCAATGAATTACAATCAACAATTGAAGGACTCAACGGACAAATCGCTGAATTACAATCAACAGTTGAAGCCAAGAACAGAGAAATCGAAGCACTCAACGGCAAGATCAGCGAGATGACAGCCACAATCGAAGCCCTCAACGGCAAGATCAATGAATTACAATCAACAATTGAAGGCCTCAACGGACAAATCGCTGAATTACAATCAACTGTTGAAGCTAAGAACAGAGAGATTGAAGCACTCAACGGAAAGATCAATGAATTACAATCAACAATTGAAGGCCTCAACGGACAAATCGCTGAACTTCAATCCACAGTTGAAGCCAAGAACAGAGAAATCGAAGCACTCAACGGCAAGATCAGCGAATTACAATCAACAATCGAAGGCCTCAACGGACAAATCGCTGAATTACAATCAACTGTTGAAGCCAAGAACAGAGAGATTGAAGCACTCAACGGCAAGATCAATGAATTACAATCAACAATTGAAGGACTCAACGGACAAATCGCTGAATTACAATCAACTGTTGAAGCTAAGAACAGAGAGATTGAAGCACTCAACGGAAAGATCAATGAATTACAATCAACAATTGAAGGCCTCAACGGACAAATCGCAGAATTACAATCCACAGTTGAAGCCAAGAACAGAGAAATCGAAGCACTCAACGGCAAGATCAATGAATTACAATCAACAATCGAAGGACTCAACGGACAAATCGCTGAATTACAATCAACAGTTGAAGCCAAGAACAGAGAGATTGAAGCACTCAACGGCAAGATCAGCGAATTACAATCAACAATCGAAGGCCTCAACGGACAAATCGCAGAATTACAATCCACAGTTGAAGCCAAGAACAGAGAAATCGAAGCACTCAACGGCAAGATCAGCGAATTACAATCAACAATCGAAGGACTCAACGGACAAATCGCTGAATTACAATCAACAGTTGAAGCCAAGAACAGAGAGATTGAAGCACTCAACGGCAAGATCAATGAATTACAATCAACAATTGAAGGCCTCAACGGACAAATCGCTGAACTTCAATCCACAGTTGAAGCCAAGAACAGAGAGATTGAAGCACTCAACGGCAAGATCAGCGAATTACAATCAACAATCGAAGGCCTCAACGGACAAATCGCTGAATTACAATCAACAGTTGAAGCCAAGAACAGAGAGATTGAAGCACTCAACGGCAAGATCAGCGAGATGACAGCCACAATCGAAGCCCTCAACGGCAAGATCAATGAATTACAATCAACAATTGAAGGCCTCAACGGACAAATCGCTGAATTACAATCAACAGTTGAAGCCAAGAACAGAGAGATTGAAGCACTCAACGGCAAGATCAGCGAATTACAATCAACAATCGAAGGCCTCAACGGACAAATCGCAGAATTACAATCAACTGTTGAAGCCAAGAACAGAGAGATTGAAGCACTCAACGGCAAGATCAATGAATTACAATCAACAATTGAAGGCCTCAACGGACAAATCGCTGAATTACAATCAACAGTTGAAGCCAAGAACAGAGAAATCGAAGCACTCAACGGCAAGATCAATGAATTACAATCAACAATCGAAGGCCTCAACGGACAAATCGCTGAATTACAATCCACAGTTGAAGCCAAGAACAGAGAGATTGAAGCACTCAACGGCAAGATCAATGAATTACAATCAACAATCGAAGGCCTCAACGGACAAATCGCTGAATTACAATCCACAGTTGAAGCCAAGAACAGAGAGATTGAAGCACTCAACGGCAAGATCAGCGAATTACAATCAACAATCGAAGGACTCAACGGACAAATCGCTGAATTACAATCAACAGTTGAAGCCAAGAACAGAGAGATTGAAGCACTCAACGGCAAGATCAGCGAGATGACAGCCACAATCGAAGCCCTCAACGGCAAGATCAATGAATTACAATCAACAATTGAAGGCCTCAACGGACAAATCGCTGAATTACAATCCACAGTTGAAGCCAAGAACAGAGAGATTGAAGCACTCAACGGCAAGATCAGCGAATTACAATCAACAATCGAAGGCCTCAACGGACAAATCGCTGAATTACAATCCACAGTTGAAGCCAAGAACAGAGAGATTGAAGCACTCAACGGCAAGATCAGCGAATTACAATCAACAATCGAAGGCCTCAACGGACAAATCGCTGAATTACAATCAACAGTTGAAGCCAAGAACAGAGAAATCGAAGCACTCAACGGCAAGATCAGCGAATTACAATCAACAATCGAAGGACTCAACGGACAAATCGCAGAATTACAATCCACAGTTGAAGCCAAGAACAGAGAAATCGAAGCACTCAACGGCAAGATCAGCGAATTACAATCAACAATTGAAGGCCTCAACGGACAAATCGCAGAATTACAATCCACAGTTGAAGCCAAGAACAGAGAAATCGAAGCACTCAACGGCAAGATCAGCGAATTACAATCAACAATCGAAGGACTCAACGGACAAATCGCTGAATTACAATCAACAGTTGAAGCCAAGAACAGAGAGATTGAAGCACTCAACGGCAAGATCAATGAATTACAATCAACAATCGAAGGACTCAACGGACAAATCGCTGAATTACAATCAACAGTTGAAGCCAAGAACAGAGAGATTGAAGCACTCAACGGCAAGATCAATGAATTACAATCAACAATTGAAGGCCTCAACGGACAAATCGCTGAACTTCAATCCACAGTTGAAGCCAAGAACAGAGAGATTGAAGCACTCAACGGCAAGATCAGCGAATTACAATCAACAATCGAAGGCCTCAACGGACAAATCGCTGAATTACAATCAACAGTTGAAGCCAAGAACAGAGAGATTGAAGCACTCAACGGCAAGATCAGCGAGATGACAGCCACAATCGAAGCCCTCAACGGCAAGATCAATGAATTACAATCAACAATTGAAGGCCTCAACGGACAAATCGCTGAATTACAATCAACTGTTGAAGCCAAGAACAGAGAGATTGAAGCACTCAACGGCAAGATCAGCGAATTACAATCAACAATCGAAGGCCTCAACGGACAAATCGCAGAATTACAATCCACAGTTGAAGCCAAGAACAGAGAGATTGAAGCACTCAACGGCAAGATCAATGAATTACAATCAACAATTGAAGGCCTCAACGGACAAATAGCTGAATTACAATCAACAGTTGAAGCTAAGAACAGAGAGATTGAAGCACTCAACGGCAAGATCAATGAATTACAATCAACAATTGAAGGCCTCAACGGACAAATCGCTGAATTACAATCAACTGTTGAAGCCAAGCCTCAACGGACAAATCGCTGAATTACAATCAACTGAAGCCAAGAACAGAGAGATTGAAGCACTCAACGGCAAGATCAATGAATTACAATCAACAATTGAAGGCCTCAACGGACAAATAGCTGAATTACAATCAACAGTTGAAGCTAAGAACAGAGAGATTGAAGCACTCAACGGCAAGATCAATGAATTACAATCAACAATTGAAGGCCTCAACGGACAAATAGCTGAATTACAATCAACAGTTGAAGCTAAGAACAGAGAGATTGAAGCACTCAACGGCAAGATCAATGAATTACAATCAACAATTGAAGGCCTCAACGGACAAATCGCTGAACTTCAATCCACAGTTGAAGCCAAGAACAGAGAAATCGAAGCACTCAACGGCAAGATCAGCGAATTACAATCAACAATCGAAGGCCTCAACGGACAAATCGCTGAATTACAATCAACTGTTGAAGCTAAGAACAGAGAGATTGAAGCACTCAACGGCAAGATCAATGAATTACAATCAACAATTGAAGGCCTCAACGGACAAATCGCTGAATTACAATCCACAGTTGAAGCCAAGAACAGAGAAATCGAAGCCCTCAACGGCAAGATCAATGAATTACAATCAACAATCGAAGGCCTCAACGGACAAATCGCTGAATTACAATCCACAGTTGAAGCCAAGAACAGAGAGATTGAAGCACTCAACGGCAAGATCAGCGAGATGACAGCCACAATCGAAGCCCTCAACGGCAAGATCAATGAATTACAATCAACAATTGAAGGCCTCAACGGACAAATCGCTGAATTACAATCAACTGTTGAAGCCAAGAACAGAGAAATCGAAGCACTCAACGGCAAGATCAATGAATTACAATCAACAATTGAAGGCCTCAACGGACAAATCGCTGAATTACAATCAACTGTTGAAGCTAAGAACAGAGAGATTGAAGCACTCAACGGAAAGATCAATGAATTACAATCAACAATTGAAGGCCTCAACGGACAAATCGCTGAATTACAATCAACAGTTGAAGCCAAGAACAGAGAGATTGAAGCACTCAACGGCAAGATCAGCGAATTACAATCAACAATCGAAGGCCTCAACGGACAAATCGCTGAATTACAATCAACTGTTGAAGCCAAGAACAGAGAGATTGAAGCACTCAACGGAAAGATCAATGAATTACAATCAACAATTGAAGGCCTCAACGGACAAATCGCTGAATTACAATCAACTGTTGAAGCCAAGAACAGAGAAATCGAAGCACTCAACGGCAAGATCAGCGAATTACAATCAACAATCGAAGGCCTCAACGGACAAATCGCTGAATTACAATCAACTGTTGAAGCCAAGAACAGAGAGATTGAAGCACTCAACGGAAAGATCAATGAATTACAATCAACAATTGAAGGCCTCAACGGACAAATCGCTGAATTACAATCAACAGTTGAAGCCAAGAACAGAGAGATTGAAGCACTCAACGGCAAGATCAGCGAATTACAATCAACAATCGAAGGCCTCAACGGACAAATCGCTGAATTACAATCAACTGTTGAAGCCAAGAACAGAGAGATTGAAGCACTCAACGGAAAGATCAATGAATTACAATCAACAATTGAAGGCCTCAACGGACAAATCGCTGAATTACAATCAACAGTTGAAGCCAAGAACAGAGAAATCGAAGCACTCAACGGCAAGATCAGCGAATTACAATCAACAATTGAAGGCCTCAACGGACAAATCGCTGAATTACAATCAACTGTTGAAGCTAAGAACAGAGAGATTGAAGCACTCAACGGCAAGATCAGCGAATTACAATCAACAATTGAAGGCCTCAACGGACAAATCGCTGAACTTCAATCCACAGTTGAAGCCAAGAACAGAGAAATCGAAGCACTCAACGGCAAGATCAGCGAATTACAATCAACAATCGAAGGCCTCAACGGACAAATCGCTGAATTACAATCAACAGTTGAAGCCAAGAACAGAGAGATTGAAGCACTCAACGGCAAGATCAGCGAGATGACAGCCACAATCGAAGCCCTCAACGGCAAGATCAATGAATTACAATCAACAATCGAAGGCCTCAACGGACAAATCGCTGAATTACAATCAACTGTTGAAGCCAAGAACAGAGAGATTGAAGCACTCAACGGAAAGATCAATGAATTACAATCAACAATTGAAGGCCTCAACGGACAAATCGCTGAACTTCAATCCACAGTTGAAGCCAAGAACAGAGAAATCGAAGCACTCAACGGCAAGATCAATGAATTACAATCAACAATTGAAGGCCTCAACGGACAAATCGCTGAACTTCAATCCACAGTTGAAGCCAAGAACAGAGAAATCGAAGCTCTCAACGGCAAGATCAGCGAATTACAATCAACAATTGAAGCCAAAGACCGTGAAATCGAATCACTCAACGGAAAGATCAATGAATTGAATTCAACAATTGAAACCCTCAACGGAAAGATTGCTGAACTTCAATCTACAGTTGAAGCTAAAGACAGAGAAATTGAAGCTCTCAACGGAAAGATCAGCGAATTACAATCAACAATCGAAGGACTCAACGCTAAGATCACAGAGATGACCAATGAAATCTCAAGATTGAATTCTGAAATTGAGAACTACAAGCAACAAATTGAAACACTCAACGGCAAAATTGCAGAATTACAATCCACAGTTGAAGCCAAGAACAGAGAAATTGAAGCTCTCAACGGCAAGATCAGCGAATTACAATCAACAATTGAAGCTAAAGATAGAGAGATCGAAAACCTCAACGGAAAGATCACAGAGTTGACAAACGAAATCTCAAGATTGAACTCCGAAATCGAAAACTACAAACAACAAATTGAGGCTCTCAACAACAAGGTTTCAAAATTACAATCAACAATCGAAGCCAAAGACCGTGAAATCGAATCACTCAACGGAAAGATCAATGAATTGAATTCAACAATTGAAACCCTCAACGGAAAGATTGCTGAACTTCAATCCACTGTTGAAGCTAAAGACAGAGAAATTGAAGCTCTCAACGGAAAGATCACAGAAATGACCAACGAAATCTCAAGATTGAACTCTGAAATCGAAAACTACAAGCAACAAATCGAACAACTCAACGGAAAGATTTCTGAATTACAATCAACAATTGAAGCCAAAGATCGTGAGATTGAATCGCTCAATGGAAAGATCAGCGAATTGCAATCAGAAATCGAGAACCTCAAACAACAAATCGAAGGACTCAACAACAAGATCAGCGAATTACAATCAACAATCGAAGCCAAGGACAGAGAGATCGAGGCACTCAATGGAAAGATCAGCGAATTACAATCAACAATCGAAGCCAAGGACAGAGAGATCGAAAGCCTCAACGGAAAGATCACTGAATTGACCAACGAAGTCTCAAGATTGAATTCTGAAATTGAGAACTACAAACAACAAATCGAACAACTCAATGGAAAGATCTCAGAATTACAATCAACAATTGAAGCCAAAGATCGTGAGATTGAATCACTCAACAGCAAGATCAGTGAATTAACATCTACAATTGAATCCCTCAACAGCAAGATTTCTGAATTACAATCAACAATCGAAGCCAAAGATCGTGAAATAGAATCGCTCAATGGAAAGATCAGCGAATTACAATCAGAAATCGAGAACCTCAAACAACAAATCGAAGGACTCAACAACAAGATCAGCGAATTACAATCAACAATCGAAGCCAAGGACAGAGAGATCGAGGCACTCAATGGAAAGATCAGCGAATTACAATCAACAATCGAAGCCAAGGACAGAGAGATCGAAAGCCTCAACGGAAAGATCACTGAATTGACCAACGAAGTCTCAAGATTGAATTCTGAAATTGAGAACTACAAACAACAAATCGAACAACTCAATGGAAAGATCTCAGAATTACAATCAACAATTGAAGCCAAAGATCGTGAGATTGAATCACTCAACAGCAAGATTTCTGAATTACAATCAACAATCGAAGCCAAAGATCGTGAAATAGAATCGCTCAATGGAAAGATCAGCGAATTACAATCAGAAATCGAGAACCTCAAACAACAAATCGAAGGACTCAACAACAAGATCAGCGAATTACAATCAACAATCGAAGCCAAGGACAGAGAGATCGAAAGCCTCAACGGAAAGATCATTGAATTGACCAACGAAGTCTCAAGATTGAATTCTGAAATTGAGAACTACAAACAACAAATCGAACAACTCAACAGCAAGATCAATGACTTAACACGTGAACTTGAAGAAAAGAACAGAGAAATTGAACAACTCAACAACAAGATCTCAGAATTACAATCAACAATTGAAGCTAAAGATCGTGAAATCGAATCACTCAACAGCAAGATCTCTGAATTAACCAACGAAATCTCAAGATTGAACTCTGAAATCGAAAACTACAAGCAACAAATCGAACAACTCAACAGTAAGATCTCAGAATTAACATCAACAATTGAAAGCCTTAACAGCAAGATCAGCGAATTGCAATCCACAATCGAAGCCAAGGACAGAGAGATCGAATCACTCAACAACAAGATCAACGACTTGAACAAAGAAATCGAAAACTACAAGCAACAGATCGAACAACTCAACAACAAGATTTCAGAATTACAATCAACAATCGAAGCTAAAGATCGTGAAATCGAAAGCCTCAACAGCAAGATCAATGAATTACAATCAACAATTGAATCACTCAACAGCAAGATCTCTGAATTAACCAACGAAATCTCAAGATTGAATTCTGAAATTGAGAACTACAAGCAACAAATCGAACAACTCAACGGCAAGATCAATGATTTAACACGTGAACTTGAAGAAAAGAACAGAGAAATTGAACAACTCAACAACAAGATTTCAGAATTACAATCAACAATTGAAGCTAAAGATCGTGAAATCGAAAGCCTCAACGGAAAGATCTCTGAATTAACCAACGAAATCTCAAGATTGAACTCTGAAATCGAAAACTACAAGCAACAGATCGAACAACTCAACAACAAGATCAATGATTTGACCCGGGAACTTGAAGAAAAGAACAGAGAAATTGAACAACTCAACAGCAAGATCTCAGAATTGCAATCCACAATCGAAGCCAAGGACAGAGAGATCGAATCACTCAACAACAAGATCAATGAATTACAATCAACAATTGAATCACTCAACAGCAAGATCTCTGAATTGACCAACGAAATCTCAAGATTGAACTCAGAAATTGAAAACTACAAGCAACAAATCGAACAACTCAACGGTAAGATCAATGACTTAACACGCGAACTTGAAGAAAAGAACAGAGAAATTGAACAACTCAACAGCAAGATTTCAGAATTACAATCAACAATCGAAGCTAAAGATCGTGAAATCGAAAGCCTCAACAACAAGATCAATGAATTACAATCAACAATTGAATCACTCAACAGCAAGATCTCTGAATTAACCAACGAAATCTCAAGATTGAATTCTGAAATTGAGAACTACAAGCAACAAATCGAACAACTCAACGGCAAGATCAATGATTTAACACGTGAACTTGAAGAAAAGAACAGAGAAATTGAACAACTCAACAACAAGATCTCAGAATTACAATCAACAATTGAAGCTAAAGATCGTGAAATCGAAAGCCTCAACGGAAAGATCTCTGAATTAACCAACGAAATCTCAAGATTGAACTCTGAAATCGAAAACTACAAGCAACAGATCGAACAACTCAACAACAAGATTTCAGAATTACAATCAACAATCGAAGCTAAAGATCGTGAAATCGAAAGCCTCAACAACAAGATCAATGAATTACAATCAACAATTGAATCACTCAACAGCAAGATCTCTGAATTAACCAACGAAATCTCAAGATTGAACTCTGAAATTGAGAACTACAAGCAACAAATCGAACAACTCAACGGCAAGATCAATGACTTAACACGTGAACTTGAAGAAAAGAACAGAGAGATCGAACAACTCAACAACAAGATCTCAGAATTGCAATCCACAATCGAAGCCAAGGACAGAGAGATCGAATCACTCAACAGCAAGATCTCTGAATTGACCAACGAAATCTCAAGATTGAACTCAGAAATTGAAAACTACAAGCAACAAATCGAACAACTCAACGGTAAGATCAATGACTTAACACGCGAACTTGAAGAAAAGAACAGAGAGATCGAACAACTCAACAGCAAGATTTCTGAATTAACACGTGAAATCGAAAACAAGGACAGAGAAATCGAAAAGCTTAACGGCAAGATCAACGACTTGAACAATGAAATCAACAATTACAAGCAACAAATCGAAACACTCAACAACAAGATCTCAGAATTAACATCAACAATCCAAACACTCAACAGCAAGATTTCTGAATTAACACGTGAAGTTGAAAACAAGGACAGAGAGATCGAAAAGCTTAACAACAAGATCAACGACTTGAACAATGAAATCAACAATTACAAGCAACAAATCGAAACACTCAACAACAAGATCAGTGAAATGACACGTGAAATCCAGAACCTCAACAGCAAGATCACCGAATTAACACGTGAAGTCGAAAACAAGGACAGAGAGATCGAAAAACTCAACAACGAAATCAACAACTACAAGCAACAAATCGAAAACCTCAACAACAAGATCAGCGAAATGACATCAACAATCCAGGAACTCAACAGCAAGATCTCCGAATTAACACGTGACATCCAGAACAAGGACAGAGAGATCGAAAAGCTCAACAACGAAATCAACAACTACAAGCAACAAATTGAAAACCTCAACAACAAGATCAGCGAAATGACTTCAACAATCCAAGAGCTCAACAGCAAGATCAGTGAAATGACACGTGAAATCCAGAACCTCAACAGCAAGATCACCGAATTAACACGTGAAGTCGAAAACAAGGACAGAGAGATCGAAAAGCTCAACAACGAAATCAACAACTACAAGCAACAAATCGAAAACCTCAACAACAAGATCAGCGAAATGACATCAACAATCCAAACACTCAACAGCAAGATCTCCGAATTAACACGTGACATCCAGAACAAGGACAGAGAGATCGAAAAGCTTAACAACGAAATCAACAACTACAAGCAACAAATCGAAACACTCAACAACAAGGTTTCTGAATTACAATCAACAATTGAAAGCAAGAACTCTGAAATCCAGAACTTGAACAACAAGGTCACAGAATTAACAAGAGAAATTGAACGTGTCAACAATGTTCTCCGTGAAACAGAACGTAAAGCACAACAAGATCATGACAACTTAACACGTGAAATTGAAAACTTGAACAACAAGGTCACAGAATTAACAAGAACAATCGAAAGCAAGAACACCGAGATTCAGAACTTGAACAACAAGGTCACTGAATTAACAAGAACAATTGAAAGCAAGAACACTGAAATCCAGAACTTGAACAACAAGGTCACTGAATTAACAAGAACAATCGAAAGCAAGAACACTGAAATCCAGAACTTGAACAACAAGGTCACCGAATTAACAAGGACTGTTGAAAGCAAGAACACTGAAATCCAGAACTTGAACAACAAGGTTTCAGAAATGAAGTCTGAAATTGAACGTATTACAAACAACTACGAAAACAAGATCAGTGAATTGAAGTCTGAAATGACCAAAGAAATTGAACGCATCACAAACAACTACGAAAGCAAGATCAATGATATGAAATCAGAAATGACAAGAGAAATCGAACGTATCACAAACAACTATGAAAGCAAGATCAGCGAGATGAAATCAGAAAACGAACGTATCGTCAACAACTACGAAAACAAGATCAGCGAGATGAAGTCCGAAATTGAACGTGTCACAAACAACTATGAAAGCAAGATCAGTGACATGAAATCAGAAATGACAAGAGAAATCGAAAATGTCAAGAACAACTACGAAAGCAAGATCAGCGAGATCAAATCCGAAAACGAACGTGTCATTAACAACTACGAAAGCAAGATCAGTGACATGAAATCAGAAATGACAAGAGAAATCGAAAATGTCAAGAACAATTACGAAAGCAAGATCAGCGACATGAAATCCGAAAATGAACGTGTTGTAAACAACTATGAAAACAAGGTCAATGAAATGAAATCAGAAGTTGAACGTGTCAACAATGTTGTCCGTGAAACAGAACGTAAAGCACAAGAAGACCATCAGAACTTAACACGTGAAATTGAATCAAGAAACAATGAAATTCAGAACAAGAACACTGAAATACAAAACTGCAACAGCAAGATCTCCAACATGACATCTGAAATACAACGTGTCAACACTGTCTTAAGTGAAACACAAAACAAGGGACAAGAAGAAACGACAAGCCTCAAGAGTGAAATCGAAAGCTTGAAGAGAGATGCACAAGCAGACCACGACAAATTATCAGATGAAATACAAAGATTGAACTCACAAATCTCAAGCATGTCATCTGAAATCTGCAACTACAAGTCAACAATTGAAAGCTTGAACTCAAAGATCGGCGACTTGAACAATGAAATTGAACGCTTAAGACAAGAATTGTCAGAAACACAACGTAAAGCTTCTGAAGACCATGACAACATGCAACACGAAATCGATGGATTGAACTCAAAGATCTTCGAATTGACATCTGAAATCGAACGCTTAAAGATGGAATTAGCTGGTGCTCAACGTGATGCCCAACAAGATCATGACAACTTATCAAGCGAAATCGAAAGATTGAAGCAAGAATTGGCTCAAACACAACATGATGCTCAACAAGACCACGACAACTTATCACGTGAAATCCAAGAAAAGAACTCAGAAATCGATAACTTGAACTCAAAGATCTTCGAAATGACTTCCGAAATCGATCGCTTAAAGATGGAATTGGAACAAACACAACGTTCTGCACAACAAGATCATGACAACTTGTCCAACGAAATCGAAAGACTTAAGGCTGAAATCGAACGTTTGACCAGCGAATTATCCGAAACACAACGTGACGCTCAACAAGATCATGACAACTTATCAGCCGAAATCGAAAGATTAAAGCAAGAATTGGCTCAAACACAACGTGATGCTCAACAAGACCACGACAACTTATCAGCCGAAATCGAAAGACTCAAGATGGAAATCTCACAATTGAACGTTAAGTTGACTGAAACAATCCAGAACGCAGAAATTGATCACAACAACCTTTCCAAACTCGTCGAGAAATACAGGAAGGCATTGATCGAAATCGGCGATGTTGATGATGCAGCACTTGCTAACTAAAGCAAATTAAATATAGAGATAGATTTTTATATATGGTTTGAATAAATAATTTCTTTTATTAACTATTCTTCTTCTTTTTTATTTTTTTCATATTTGAAAGAAAGAATTGTAACTGAATTCAATTCTTTCAAATAAATGATCTCAATAAATAATATGCACAAGTACTTACAAAGTACTTTGAAATAGGATTTTCATTAGGTATTTTGTGTCTGCAATTTAAATATACGGCTTTATTTTTTCTTCATTTTCTTCAGCAAATAGATTAATGAAGAAATAAATAAACTGAATAAAGATGTACAAGAATTTATAAAATACTTACAAGTGGTCTGAAAAATTTATAAAATACTTACAAGTGGTCTGAAAAAATTTAAATAGTATTTTCATTAGGTATTGTGTCTGCCATTTTAATACGGTTTGGTTTTCCTTCATTTTCTTTAATAAATGGGTTAATGAAGTCCGATTCAAAAAGCTTGAGAAAGTATTTCAATTCTTTTCAGAACTTTTATAAATTTCATCAGGTGGGACAAATCAGCCTCAAATTTTCAGAAATTTGACCTTGATATATTGAAAAAGTAGCCATAAACTTTTTGGATGAGACAATATAGAATAAAAATTGTCTCAAAACTATATTATGTTTTTGAAAAAGCTTTATTATGCAGATTCAGAATTGATACAACTTATTTTTTTGTCAGACAAATCATTATCAACTAAATCTTTTAACAGAATGTTTGAAATATGATGAGCATTTTTATCATATTCGTATATAATTCATAATTCACTTTTTTTAATACAATTCATTTATATATTTTCAAAACCAGATGTTATCTTGCAAAAATTATTAAGAAAATTAAATAAAATGGACACAAAAAAAGAGAAACACAATGACAACTTTTTAAATGGTTTACATATTTTCAAAAAGTGGTATCGTGCTACTTCTTTTTGATTCCAGTTTATCTTTATTTCAAAATAATTCATGCATTTTATCAAAATATTAAGTTCAGTAAAATGAAGCACTTTTTTGCGTACTTTTTATAAAAAAAGTTAAGAAAAAAATAAGTGATAGTGAACTTAATTAAAAGTCCACTTCATTTCTTAATTAATAATCCCAAGGCCTTTTAGCCATGGAATTACGATTTTCTTGTGGTCTTCGAAGAACCAAGCTGCTTCTTCCTTACTTCTTTTTTGATCTCGACCAAAGATCGGCCCATCTCGGAATTTGCTATTAAATTTAGCGCCAAGTTCTATGAGATATTCTTTGTTTGGTCGTTTTAGTAAAACGTATACTTGGAGATCATCGTAAGGTTGTTTATAATGGCATGATCTAGTTCGCCTCCTATTACTTTCGCAGCCATGACCATAAATTTGACTTCGATCATTCACTTTTGTTTTTTTGGATTCTTTTATTTCAAGAGGTTGAGTAAGTACGTTTTCAATATCCACGTCTGAAGTGGATACTGGTTCCTCATAAGAATCAATCTCTTGAAAATCTTCTGTACAAGGAATTTCTTCGAAGAAGCCAAAAAGGAACTCGTCAGGCTCGGCGAAACTAAAACCATCCATTCAAGAAATGAAAAAATAAAATTTTTAATTATCTAATTCAAAATTGAATGCTGGCATCTATTTTGAATATATTGTTTTGAAAAAAAAAGATAATAAGCTCAAAATAAATTATTTGCAAATACATGCAAATATAAAGCAATTAGTATATTATTATTTTCGTTTATAATTCAAATATTATTTGAAAAAGTTAAAAATTTTAAAAATCAATCACATCACTTATGTTTGATTTATTGAATTGATATTTGGTTTTGACTACAAACTCCATCAGTTGAAAAAAAAAATAGTGATTCAAAAAATTTTTTGAATATGAAAAACAATTGGTTTGATTGTTTAAATTCATAAACTATTTTTATCATTATTTAAAACTATCAGATTTTGTTAACTTTTAAAAGTTATAAAAATTGTTAACTAAAAAATTGTTAACTTTTATCCTTTTTTTGAAAGGAAAGATCGTTAACAACGTATTTTTTTTAAAAAAGAAAACTTCTTTTTCTTGCTTTTCTCATTTTAATGACTCAAAAGCAAGATAAAAATGATAAACCAACTTCGCCAGATAATGCTAAAAATGTATCAGAAATCAAAACTGATAATCATCAAATTGAAAAAAATTCGTCTTCAAATAAACAAAGTAATGATCCTTCGCGTAATGATTCAAATGACCAAACGTCAGATACATCAACCCTTAATTCATACAACCAAACTCACCAAGCACTCAAAGAGGCTCTAAGTGAGCAAACCATACTTAAACAACGACTTCATGTTCTAGAATTGCGAAATAAACCGGCAAAGCTATTTGAGCCCATTGTTATTCATTCAATAGCATCTACACGAGGAAATATTAGTATGGAAGAATTTACTCCTGAAAGAATATTATTTGAATTATCAAAAGCTACTAGTCTTCTCGAAAATGCTAAAATTGCAGCCGATTCTTCTGAGATAGAACTTCGAGAACTTTTAAAAACTACAGAAGAATACAAAAAGCAATCAGTTATTGATACAGAAATTATGATTTCGCAAAATGCTCTCCGCCATAAAAACGAACTTCAGCATGAACAACAGCTTTTTCAGAGTGAACTCCAACTTTGGAATAAAGAGCGTTCGGAGCTTCTCGCAGAAGCCGAAAAATATTCATTAATTTCACAAACCTCTCTTCATAAAAGTGCTATTATTAGTGAACAAGTAGAGCAACAAAGACGGAAAATTCAAGGTTTAGCTGCAGAACTCAGAAAAAGTGTGAAAAAATCAAAAGAATTACGAGATCAACTTGAAGATTCAAAGCGAAAAGTAGCACTCATTCAAAGCCTCTCACTTGAAATAGATTCAAATTCTAGTAAAACCGAAGAATTACAAAAAGTCGTTTCTGAGCAAAAAGCAATTTTAAAAGCAGTTAGAATAAGCCAGCAAGCACAAAGCATTTTGGATGATAATGAAGTTCAAATCAAAGAGCTTCGAGAAGCAAAAGAAAACGCGAAAGAAAAACTCGCAAAAGCGATGAGAGAGAAAAGAGAAGCAGAAGAGCTTGAACAATTAACAATTCAAAAAGTTTACGACGCTCAAAATCGATTCAAAAAAGCTCAATCGCAAATGTTTGTTTTAGAAGCTGATGTCAGAGAATTAAAAGCTGAATATGCAAAGCAGAGGCAATCAGCAATAGACCAAGGGAGGAAAAACGTTGATTTGCAGTGCCAATTAAAAAATGAAAGAATTGATGCTACGCAACGTTTTATTATCGAAAATTGTAATCATATTCATAAAGTTGATCGTGTCCAATCTACGTTAATCCGCGTTAAGAAAAAATTACAGAGTCGACCGGGATCTGCTATTCAATATTCTCATAATAATCAAACTAGCAGTATCCATTTGCAGCAAGCACAACAACAAAACATGAAGAATAGACAGCAAGACCAGCAAACTCAAAAAGCTGTATTACAGCAAACGTTGCCATCTGCAATTAAAACTAAAGGTCAACACCCGAATTCTACGAGAAAAGTTACATTTAAAATGAGTGAAGCTACTCCAAGAAAGAAAATAACAGTTAAATGAAGTCTTTTAAATTTTGAATTATTTAATTCATTATTTTTGCGTCTCTTTCTAGAATATAAATATTATTTGTTATATTTGTTTTTAATAAATAGATTTGATATGATTAAAAGGTTTGTGCTTTTTTTTATTTGAGTTCAAAAGTTTCAATCTTTTTATTATTTTTATAGGATATATGGTCAATATTGGCCTTAACCGTTTTATTGATACATCAGCATTTTATCAATTATGAAAAAAAAAATTTGCTGCCTTTTTTCAAATCTCGATATCGTAATTATAATTCCAGTTAAAAAAGCAGAAATCCAAAATATTGACCATATTCATTTAGTTTTTTCAAAAAACTAATCAACAGATTGTTGTCAACTTATTTTGTATCTATAGATTTCATAAAAAAATCACTTAGTTATTTGATTTTACTATAATTGTTGTATCTTATATTAAAAAAAAACTGAATGTACTGATTAATCCAATTTATTTAAGGATTAAACCAAAGCACCATAAAATTCAACAGATTCAAGTATTAAATAGCTATGGTTTGAATTATTGAGTCCAGTTTGTCTAATTCTTATATATCTATATTCCTTATTATTTGGATTAGCAACTTTGAATGTGTGTGATGGGCGAGAATCGGTTAAACAACAGCAATTTCTCTGTTTATCAATGACATCCCAATTTTCGTTGTCATTAGATGCCTCCACCACCCAAGAATTGATAATTTGATATCCAGAGTGGATTTTGAGAGTATAATTGGTCGGTATAATTTTATGGTCAAGAAAGTCAAAGCAAATCCACTGATTTGGCTTATCCACTGATCCAAATATTTTATCACAATCATCGTAAAGGATAACATTTTTAGGGTTCCAATTTTCCCCCTCGTAGGAAGAGGAAGTCACGCTAATTTCACCGAAAATGTCATAATTTGAATTCTTTCTCAAAAAGTTAATAATTCCATCCAATTCAACTTGATCATCGTAGCCGATATGGACACGATTTGAATAATATTTGTGTATCGATGATTTCTCCTTTCTGACTATTTCGTAATAAAACCTCCTTTGGAGCGTCTGCCAGGTTCCGTTTGTCAGATCGCCGATGTTAAAATGAGTTATAAATTCAATAATATTTGAATTTGAGGTATTCAAAAAGTCAACATATTCATACAAAATACTATATTTCGAATCTTTTTGATAAATGTCATTTATTAATGAAATTAACTGGTCTTCAGTCTGTAAAATTAAATTGTCACTTTTTAGAACTTTTTCTAAGGTCTCTAAAGATAAAGTGAGTAGCTCTTGCCTTCTGTATTCTAGTTCAAAAATTGAATAGAAATTTTTCGAAATGAATTCAATTTCATCGTCCAAAAATTTTTCATAAAAAGTTGGATTTCGTTCGTGGATTTGGACTCGTTTGATGACGTTCTCAATGGTGAGTTTGGTTGTGATTGACCTTATATTGATTTTGATCCACTTGTTGTCAAAATTTTGAATTATTTCTGATATAAATGGAATCTCATCTTCTTCGATCTCTTGAGACTGGAAATTGAGAAGATCAAAAATTCGTTCAAATCGGCCTTGATATTTTGTATTAATTATATATTCATTTATTGATGGATCAATTAAATGTGTACGGCTAATATTTGGTGATAGAAGATCAGCAATAATTCGACTGGTTTCAAATCTTTCACCATTAACAATAAATGTAAAGTCTTTAAGATATTTATCAAGTGGGATATCAGAAATCCTTGTTGTTTGAAGTTGTAATTGGCAATTTTCGATCATTTCCTTTTTTAAAAATCAACGATAAAAAAAGCATTCAAAATCATACGATAAATTTTTTTTTCAAGGCATTCATAGAAAAATTTAAAAAAGAAAAAATCATCCTAATTATTTGATTTTATCTGAATAATATTTTTAAAAATTATTTTTACTTTATGTTATTTACTAACAAAAAAATAATGTTTACTAACACAATTAATAAAACAACAAAAATATATGTATTTTTTTCAAACATCAACTATTGGTTGTCCTGGAGACCTTTCACCTTTACATTGATTATAACAAACTAATTTAAAAGTAGCAAATACAACAACAAGTGCCGTAAAATAAAGAAAAACGTAAAATATCTTAATTCTATTTTGATGATCTTCCTCTTCTTTCGCTATTATCCCAATGACTGATAAGTCATTATCATTATTATCAACAGTAAAACGCGAAGGATACATTTTTTGCCAGCCATTCTTATCGTTATTTCCTTCAGTTTCACTTTTTATCCACGAAAGAAGACTTTCTTCAGTCAAAAGTGCTTTTGATGTCTTATATTTCTTTGTTTTTGGATCAATTAAAGCCAAAAACGTTTCTTCTGTACTGAATGGCTTAAATAGATCACGAATTGAACTGTCTTTCTGATTGAAATATGTGTAGAAAAATTGATATTTCGACTTCAATTGATTCAAATTCGCTCGTAAGAGAGATTTGGTGTCTTTACGGTCAAATAAAAAGTATAGAATAATTGGGGTTTTGATTTTGTGAAATTTTGGAATAAATTCTGGCTTCAGTTCATTGAAATATGAAAAGATATTATTATAAAAAAATTTTCTGAGATTATTTCGCGTAAATTGTTCTTTGAACTCGTACACTGAATTGTATTCATTGAATGTAAGACTGTCTGTCGATGACTGAATTGTAAAAACTGGAATATTTACTAATTTAAAATCATTTGATACTTCTTGGACATTTCTATAAGCTTCAGAATTTTTATTTTTATATTTGAATAAATAAAAATTGGTTATTGGTTTTTGCTTTGAAATTTCTGTTTTTTCATCAATTGATATAAAATTGGTTAAAAGTTGAGCCTTGGCAAATGATCGAAGTCCTTCTAAATCGTGATCATATGTATAACTTATTTCTATATCTCGTGATGGGTGAATCCACTTAAGAGTTGGAAAAGCGTCTATTTTAAAGCGTTCGCAAATTTTTTCGTGGGCAATGCAGTCTACATCAGCTATTAAAAAACTTCCATCATATTCTTCAGAAAATTTGCTCCATGTAGGTTTAAAATGTTGGCAATGAGTACAATATGGATTCCAAAATTCAACAAAAGCTGGTATATCATTCGATTTATTTGTAATAATATTGACATTTTCGGGAGTTATTGAAATTGATTTTTTTGAAAATGATATGTGAACAAGAAAAACGAAAAACATTGATCAATTTAGATCAAATTGGCCGAATCAACACAAAAATTTTTTTTAAAATCAAAATTGAAAAATACCTCAAAACATTTGAATGATTCTATCAATTTTTTGAATTTATTCTTAATACAAATTATAATAAATATATCTTGACAATTTAAAAAAACAAAATGAAATTAAGAAGAAATTTTAAATAACAATTATTATTGATTTTAAAATAAGGTTATATGCTACTTATTCAATCAAAGATAATAGATTTCCTCATTATCTTTTTTTTTTTTTGGAATAATTATTATCATTTGATGAAGATTAAACATCATAATAAAATGTAAATAATTGCTAAGAAGTTAATAATTCTTTATTTAAAAAATTATGAGAATAGATCATTAATGGACGGTGAAAGCCCTGCCATCTTTGTCTTGACTACTTATACATAAACGTGCATATCGATAATAATAGCATGCCATTTTTTGTATATGAAGACATTCTGCAATATGTAGAATTGATTAATGATGTATAAGTAGTCAAGACCATGTCTACAGAATATCTAGAAAATTTACATTAATAATAGCAAGCATTAACTAAACACAAAATAAAGTGGTTTTTTTATTTGAGTGAGAAATGATGAGCTTCTCATTAAAATGTAACCATCATACCAATATGTAGAATTGATTAATGATGCCAATTTCATTTTGGCAGTAAATTAATTAACCGTCAACACAAGTCAATTGATTTGTTTTCACCAAAAAAAAAAAAAAAAAAAAAAAACTGATTTCTTCATCGTTGAATATGAAGTATCATTCATTTATTCGATTGTGATCATATAGCTTAATATCAAACATTTGATTTTTTATTCAGTTTCGAATTGAAAATGATAAAGATATTCAATGAAATAGAAACTTTTATATTTTGTTAATTCAATAAATTTGTTTTTTAAGACTCAACTACAATAATGTCCAATAACAAAAAGAAAAAGCCATCTTTAACTCATATGAATTCAAAAGCATTAATCACTTGTTTTTAATTAGATAAAAAGTAATTTTGTTTTTTATTCATCCATTGACAAGATGATAATAACCATCCAATTATTTATGAGTGCTGCATTATTCAATTGAAGTGTTTGTAGGTGTGCAATATTCAGTAGTATTTATTCATTTGTTTTATTCAATTTTATGAGAAATACCTCTTATTTCATTTTAAAAATTACAATGAAAAATGAGATTTAAAATACTCTCAAAAAATCGTATTGATTCTTTATATCCACAGCCTTATTTAAGTGATTTTTATGATTTTTCCATCTAAATTAAACTTCTATTGTGTAATGTTCTAATGTTTTTATTTCATTTTCTTTTTGAAATTTCTATTTTGATTACTCAAACAAAGTTGTTGTGTAAATTTTTAAAATTTTAATGGTATTTTATCTCTTAAAAGGAGCAATAAAATTGTTTTTACCTTTTTTTATTTATTGATATGCAATACAGAACGATAAAACTCATAAAATTTTTTTGGATGTTCAATTGACTTAAATTTGAAATGAACGTACTCAAAAAATTAATTTTTTGAAAGGTTTATAAAATCTTTTACACAATTTGATTTCTACTTCGTTTTTAGAATATAGCAAGTATTTGAAAATAATTTGTTGATTTCCATATTTTTTAGCTTTATTTTGGCAATTTGCATATGTATCATCAAAAATAAATAAAAATATGTTATTAATATATAAATCTATAATATATAAATCTATAATATATAAATCTATAATATATAAAACGGTAAATAAAATATAAACCATCAATGATATAGTTTTACATATTTATAAACAAGTAAATTCTTAATTTCTCATATATTTAAAATGAAATAATTCTAAAAATCACCAAAGACTATATCCAAAAAGCTATTTGGATGGTCATTTCTGAACAACAACTCTGCCAAGCATGCATATTACGTGCATAAAGTATTAAATTGGAAACAATTGCGAATAAAAAAATTCTTTTGATAATTCCAAAGCAAACAAGAGTAAAAAGTTTTCACTTGCAAAACCAAAAACTAATTAGTCACATCAATTCATCATTATTTATTCTATGGATTATAAAATAGAGCTTACAAGTGAAAACTTACACTAGTGTAAGTTATTATTTATAAAATAGAGCTTACAAATTCGGCATTATTATAATACAAAAAAAAAAAAAAAAAAAAAAAAAAAGCTTTTTGTTGAAAAAGGGCTTTATTGAGTATGCAATAAAAGCAGTGATATTTAAATACTTTGGAATGAGTTGAAATACATATAAATGAATTTTCTATCATCAGCTTATGAGTTCAATGATTAAAAGATAAGTTTTGATTTTTGTGATTTATCAGATTGATATATGAAAACAACGCCATTTGAACATAACTTTTTAAAGTCATTTGCTTGATTTGAGTAACTTAACATTTTTCAGAAAATAAGTTTATTAACGTGTTCATTCTTAGTTGATATTTGTATAAGCATTACTTGTCATCAATGAAATAACAAAAAAAAATTGGCACTTTTTTTATGCCAAATGAGCATGCTAAAGGATTCGATTTTGCCAAATGAGAATGCATTTTAATAATATATTTATCGTATTAAAATAGTCAAGCATATGAAGATGCTATAAGTATGAAGATTGATGATAAATTTAAATGGAAATGCAACAATTTAATTAAGTCAAGTAAAATAGGTGTGAAACATTGACATTTATGTATCCTGATTGCTTTCCAAATAGATTTATTCTTATAATTGGATAATTATCATGAAAATGAAATATTTTTACTTGATGTTTGAAACAATGTTGCTTTCTAGAAAATATTACAAATCATTTAAAAAATACTTTTGTTATAATTGGATTTTAAAGCAAAGGCTTTTTGAAGATTAGAAAAAATGACTTTTAAATATCAATATTGCAGCTCAGATTTGAAACAAGCAGAGAATAAATAATATATATATATACTTTTTGATTTTTTTTCCAAAATGCATGAATATCAATTATTTGATACATAAATTTCAAATTAAAAATATGTTGTAAGATCATAGGTTTATGAGTTTAAAAACAAAATAATCAATTTAATTATTTTATGAAATTGAATCATTTACAAAACGATGAAATAAAAATTGAATAGTTCCATAGATATCGAAAAATCAGAATTTTTTTCCATATATTTTAAGGCATGTTTATTTACTATTCATATAAATAAATGAAAATTATTTTGATAAAAATGATCTTTTTGTGAACTGCCAAAATTTACCATTTTCGGTGTTATATTTATCATATGATGATTTTTATAATTAAAATCATTCTATTTAAGACTACTTGTTACCAATACCTTAAAAAATGCAGTGAATAATCTCTTATTAATTTACAAAAATTATCTGAAAGATTAATATTAAGAATTATGAAAAAATATGCATGAAATATAGATTTTTGATATGTCCCTTTTGCTTTTCATCTTAATTTTGTATTATTATTTGTATTTAAAATAATACAAATAATCAGCAAAAAAAAGTTCTGAAAAAACAGCATTGCAGGAAAATAATTTTTTTTCAAGATTCAATAAATATAGATACATGATTAGTTCTTATTCAATATGTGAAAAGAAAGATATGATTATATGTAATTTTTCATATTCTTGCAATATATGGAAAAACAGTAAAAGCATGTTGTAACAACGCCAAAAATGCTAATTCACTCATTAAAAAATAAAAGAACTCTAAACCATCGATTTCAAAAATTGAATGTATAAAAAACGGTTTTATTCAAAAATTGATAAAAAAAAAATTATGTATTTTATCTCGTTTATTATTATACTTATAATAATCAACATTAGTCAAATGTAGATAATCAATCTTTATTTCTAAATAATTCGCAAAAAAAGAAACTGGAAAACATATTTACACATATTTTAGCTCTTTTTGTGCCAAGTGGAAATATTTGTTGAAATCTTTCTGTGAGAGATGGGATAAAATTGGAATAAACTCGTCATGAGCGAAATCAATCATGTAGCATTCTTTGAGGTATTGACGGCAGTTATCGCGGGTAAAACGGCAATGATATCTCTGGCAATGCTTGGCGATATGCAAAAAGGCATCAATATAATTAACAAAACGATTATTATCTGTCTCGAGGATGTTTAACGGTACTAGATTACTGTCATCTCTATAATTTCTTCTGTTTTTTGATACTTTGGGGATATCGTATTGATATGTTGGAAGTTTTTCAATCAGCCTTGTAAATCCGTTTTTCGCTTTCCATTTTGTGTGTACTTGTTCATTTATTTCATATTTGTTTTTTTCTTCTGTATTTGGGTTCGAATGATAATTTGTGTTATTATGGTTGTTAGAAAAAATTTCACCTTCGGGTTCAGTATCCGTACTGTGGGTAATGCGAGGACTATCCTTCTCGCTTTGTGGTTGATGTGTATGATCAGTTGGTATGTTCGATAGCATTCAAATAAATTTTGTTCTCAATATTCTGAAGACTATGAATAATATTCAATTATATTTTCATTTAATAACTCAAAATGAAATTTTTTTTTTCAAATTTTTGAATTATCTGAACTCAAAAAGTTTTTATATCTCAGTGGTTTGTATTAAAAAGTTCAATCTATTGTTAAGCTCGAAAGTTTTTTATCTGATGGATATTTCATTTTAAACGTGTTGCTTGTTGCATGCATGGAAATAATAATTTATCTATAGTTTATATTTTCATTTAAATCTTGTTTTCTGTTATGAGATTATTTTTTTTCAAATTTTTTTTTTTTTTAAAAATGATTGAAATATGAATGTTTCTTTATTTCTAAAGAGCATATAAAGCAGATTTTACAAGCCGCAAACTCCAAAAATAACAGCATTCGTAGAAAAGCAATATTGATTATTTAAAAGAATATCATGGTCAAACATTTGAATTAAACTTTTTCAATACTTTTTCAAATGATTAGATAAGAAGTCAGGTATTTTTTTTACGGCAAATTATATTTTTTTGGTTTTATATTATAAAATTAATATTTTTGGAAATTATTTATACTCACAAATTTCAATTAATTATTTCATAAAAATTTTTATTTCATAGTAAATTTTCAATTGATATAATCCGAATCGTAAAATTTTTTCAATTAATGTTTATGATAAGAATAATGTTTTAAAATCACTGAAAAAGATTATTCTAGCTTTCCTATAGCATCATGTGATAAAACATGAAAAAAACACATTTTTAAAAAATAATCTAATTATAAGGTTGTTCATATATATGTGAATATTCTTCTTTAATATATGGTAAGGATGCATTTTATATAAGTAAATAAGCATGGTTTAAATAATTATGAAATTTTTCAATGATGGTGAAAATTTTGGTGTTTGTTCGAATTAAAAAACTAAACTTTTCTTTTTTAAGGCTAATATTCAATGTGTTTTAGATATATTTCTTTTACTATTTAATGGTTTTTATTTTTTAACATCATTATTATAATGAAGGGTTTTATAAAAAAAATCAACTGTATGAATATCATGTTTTTGCTAATAATGTGATTTAAAAATTTTTTGCCTTTATTATGTCTGAAATGTAAGTGTTCATTATTTTTTCTTTCGTTTTTGCCTATTTTTTCAAAAAAAAAAAAAAAAAAAAAAAAAATTGAAAATTGTTTTTATTTGATAATGAGAAAAACAAAATTTTCATATGCATTATATGATGAATAATAGCATGATTTAAGTGTGTAATAAGCACTTTTGAATTTAAACAACATTTTTTTTTTTTTAGATCCTTTTCTAAAAAAAATTTTTTGAGACCATCAGTAATATCAAATGAGTTCCTTGAATTTAGGCTTTTGTAAGCATTTTTGGTGCTTATAAGCAGTTATACTCAAGATATACACTTAAATTTAAAAATATTTTTGAAATATTATTACTCAATATTAAAACTTCCAATTTAATGTTAGCTTGATATAAATATAGTATTTTTAATAAAGGTGGTTTTATGTTTTTTCTGGTAAATGATTGATTTCCAATGAAAATAATTTCAAAATCATTGATATCCTAGATGTCACTTTTTCATTACAATTGTATTGAATTCTTTTTTAGAAAAAAAAATTGTATGAGTTTTCACAAATTTTTGTGTTAAGAAAAAAAAGAATAGTGTTTGTTTTTCGAATCACCTTAGCTTGTTAACGAAAAAAAGCATTTGAAGCACTCTCATAAATATTTAAAATACTGAATGATATTTGTGTGCCGTAAACAAGAAAAAAGATTTGAAAGTGCATATGGAGCTGATTAAGTGGAATGTAGAAGGTTACTTTGTGATATATACACATAAATGCAGATATTAAGAATCCTTTTAAAATTAATGTCGTTCTTCTATTTACACTTGAATCAAAAACGATAAGACATCTCTGGTCAAAATTCAATTAAATTTCACCATTGGGTGTCTTATCGTTTTTGTTTTTAGTTTATTCAAAGAAACTGCAAAAAAAAGAATGATTTTTGTTTTTTTAACACTTAACTCTATGGTTCGAGATTAATGCATAAATTTCAGAGGTCGGTAAACTTTTTGAATTCAAAATATGATTAATCTTGAGCCATACATAACTCAAATGTCATAAAGTTTGAAAAATGATATAAATCTATATTTAAGGATTGTTCATAAATAAAATTGCTTTCCTTCATACAAATATCATTGACTCATCGGTATCTTTTATGTCGTAAATCTAACTTTGCATGGAGAGAGTCAAACACGTCACTTTTTTGAGAGGCTCTTTGGCAATGCTGATTTCATTATCTCAATGTTAAAGAAAAACTTAGTTTTAAAAAATGATCTTTCTCAACATATATTGTCTTTAAGACTGTTCGAATGAAAGAAAATATATCTTTCTCAAAGATATCAACTTCAATATTGGCCAAGTCTATTCATGATAGAATAAAAAATTAACGGAATCTTCTATTTTGTACAAAACTCATGTAATATCATTTTTTTTTCCTTCAGTTTCAGAGTATTTAATAATTGCCAAAATATAAAAATGAAATCTTTGATTGCATAACATAAACATAAATAGTATATAATCTATTGGTTTAACGTAAAACCCAATTTGTTCATTTCTTGAAGATGAATAATAATCTTGATTTGAAAAAAGACCAAATTAAAAATATATCATTTAAAAAAGAGGTTTTTAATGATATGTTTGGTATTTAGACTCAATATTTTAATGTTTATCATTGTTTGTTTTATAATAGGAGGTTTTCGAAAAAAATACTTTTTGCTTAAAAAATAAAGTTTTTCCGAAAAAAGTAGTTTTTTCGGAAAACGTTTTGAATGATTTTTGATCGTCTGGCCAAATAAATTCACAAAAATTTTTCCAAAAAATCAACTTTTTTCTGAAAAATTGTATTTTTTTCGAAAAAACTTTTTTTTTCGAAAAACCCCTAATATATTTTCGAGATATTTATAATTATTTCTTGAAAAATACCCCTAAAAAACTTTGATTAGAAATATATATATATTTATTTTTTAAACTAGTCATTAGAGAATCGAATTGTTTCTCTAATTAAATAAGAAAAAAAAAATCAAAAAACTTCCTTGCTGGGATTCGAACCCAGAACTTCCCCCATTAGGTTTTCCCCCGAGGAAAATTTTACCATTCAGACTACAAGGAATCTAATTATTATATGGAAAATTATGTATTTAATGAAAATTTTAAATATTTGACGATTGAATATAAGTTCAATATAAAGATTTTGAAGAATACAAAAACTAAATAAAAAAAAATAAATTATTATTATGTGCATGATATATTTTTAAAAGCTGACAATAAAATAAAATGTGGAAGTAAAGATATTGAATAAAAAAGATATTTTATTATAATTGAAAAAGTTAAAAAAATCATAAGCTTATTTATAATTTATTTTTTTATAAAAATATGTTATATCCTTGATTAAGCAAATTATTTTTAAATAATTAATTTAAAAATAAGTTATTATAAATATATTATTTTATATAATATGTAAAAATTAATTATATATTAATTTTCTTTCAATGAATTATAAAAATAAGGTCCAGCATTAATTTTTTCAATAAACGATAATTAAATATTCATTCAATTTGTTCAGAATTTTTAAATCAAATAAAAGACTATTTGTTTGTTTTATTTTTAGGTTCAATAATCATTGAAATTTATCTATGAATTGTATTGAATTTCAAAATTTTATCATATTTACTCATTTATTATTTTCAACAAAATCAACATGGACAAGAAAACATGCGAAGTAAAATGTCAATCCAAAATGCTCGAATTTGAAAGTAAACGTCTTCAAAAGGAAGCCAACAAAGAAAGAATGAAAGCTAAAAGAGAATTAAAACGAGGAAATCGTGCAAATGCTGCATTATATGCCAAAAATGCTGTTTTATATGACCAACAAGCAACACAAATGTTACAGAATGTTGGAGCAACAAATGGATTTGCTACAGATATGCGTCAAGCCCAAGTTATGGCATCTATGGCCAAAACAATGTCAAAAGCAAAACATTCAATGGAAAAATCTGCTAAAAAAGTCAATCTTCAGAAACTTTCACACAATCGTACAAAGATAGAAGGTCTTAAATCAAAGATGGGGGCTGCCCATGACCTTTTGACAAATGGTGAAGGTGATATGGATTTAAATGCAGGAGCCGAAGATCTTTTAGCAACACTTGATGCAGAAACACAACAAGAAGCCCTTTCACAAATATCAGATATTCCAACAGGTATACCAATGGCTACTACTACGCCTAACCAGGGTGCTAATATTAAGAATGGAAATCTCTAATAGTAATATATAATATATTTTATTATTTATTATTTAAACATGTATCTTTCATAATCTTACAATTATTATTATTCGTTGATATAAAAATAAAGTTTACAAATAAAAAAGATTTAAATCTTTTTACTATACTATAATAAAATTATGACTTAATTTAAGTTGAAATTTACGACAATTTCAAGAATAAGCATTAATCTCATTGGCATCCAATCACTTTTCATAAAGTTTTTTTTACATTTTATGAATTTAGTATATAATATTTATGTCAATATACAACGAAAAATGAGATAAATGTGTTTAGCAAATGAGTTAGAAAAAATGATCATCAGTTCTTATCTTATGTTCTTAAATTGAGCTTAAATTTAGCATTATATATACTAAATAATTGGATTTGGTAAGAATAAATCTATTGTTTTTTCCATTAATAATATTACAAATATTTTGAAATCAACTATTAAACTTCCAAACAAATTAATATCTATATTATATTATTGTGATAAAGTGAAAAATATTAAATTGGAAATATTACATCGGTAATTTATTTATTTGGAGATTAATATTTTTTATAAATACATATTTTTTTGATTTGATTGTTTTTCTACCATTATTTTTATTAATATAAACTAAATCTCTAATTAATTTCTGAAATGTTTATTATTCAAAAAGATATTTTTATAAAATATCCTTCTCTTATTTACGTTAATTAAATAGAAACTCTTTCAATTAATTCTGTATATTATATTTCTTTTGAAAAAAAAAAAATGATCGTAAATTGACTTTTTAATAAAAAAAAATATGAAAATAAAAATATTCTGTTTTCAAGATATGAATTTAAATTTATAAGATAGAATGTGAAAATTTTTTAGTTCAGATTTAATAAGGCAATGCTTATCGCCCTCAATATTAATATACTTCTAGAGTTAAGTTCAACATTGAACTTTTAAAATACATTCGACAAAAAATTCAGAAACTTTTATCACTTTAGCCAAAAATAGCATGTGTAAACTAATCCACACTTTTCAAAATGCTTTTTATTGATAGCAAATTTTGCTTTTTTCCAAACTCAAAAAAAAATACTAGAAATCGAATAAAGAAGATATTCAAATAATGTAAAACAAAATGTATTTTTCTTAATTTTGTACAGATACCAGTATTTATTTGCTTTTTATGAAGAAGAAAAAAAAAACAATTTCTAATAAAATATTATAATAAAACAAAAATTAATTAAAAGGCGATTTTTATTAGCCTAAAAAAAATAAAAAAAGAGAATATTTTTATGGATCTTGATTCATTTCAACTTCGGCTTCACTTTGATCTTTATTTCTTTTATTTCTAATAATAAGCCAAACGATTAGAACTGCAATTGCGGCAACAACGACGATGCATGCAATTACAATACCAGCGATGGCGCCACCACTAAGTTTATTGCTGTGGAGAGGATAATTGCAGAATGTTTTATTTGCATAATTGCTTGAAGTGTGAATTCCTTTAGTCTTTGAAATTCCAATGTCATAATCGCAATCTGGCTCAAATCTTCCCATGTAATAAATATTCTTGAATTTAGTATCTTCGAATGCTTCGTTTTCGATCTTCAAGAAGTAATTGAATCTGTAGAATGCAGCGATGTTATCATTATTATTAGAATTAGTTTCTTCATTAGTATTTGTTATAAATGATAATCTGCCATTCTTGAAGCCTGTGCATCCTTTGAAAGCACGATATCCAATCTTTAATGTATTATCAGGTAATGGAGCTGCATTGCTATCAAACACGAAACTGAGTTGATCTGAAAATCCAGTGCAATCAACAAATGCATGTTCTTGAATTTCCTTTGTTTGATCATCGAAATTCAAAGGTCCGGTTAAGCCTGAGCATCTAGCGAAGCCATATTTCTCAATTATATCAAACTTGCATCCATCGAGAGTTCCTTCTAAGCCAGAACATCCGTCAAATGCATGCTCTTTAACAGTATATGTTTCCTCAGGTTTTAATATCAGACTGTTTAAGCCTTGGCAATTGTAGAATGCATATTTATTAATTGTGGGGTCAGAAAGATCTTCTAGATTTAAGGTGCCAGTAAGATGTGGGCAATCATAGAAAGCATACGGTCCAACAGATGTTAGTTTCATTAATGAAATGTCGCCATTTAATAAAGAGCATCCATAAAAGGTTCCTTGATTAATTGTTTCAATTTTGTTTGGAAGATTAAGTTGTCCATCAAATCCTGAGCAGCCATGAAATACGTCGTTACTTAATACAGGTACCAAATCTTCATTAGAATCTTTTTTTTGTGGCAATGTTAAATCGCCTTTAAATGAAGAACATCCATAAAAAGCGCCTTCGTCAATTGTTAATCCATTACCATTTTCATCATAATAGAAATCTGGGAAATTAAGATTTCCATTGAATCCGCAATCTCTGAATGCAAATTTGCCAATTGTTTCAATTGATCGTCCAAAAGTTAAATCGCCTTGGAGTTTGCCACATCCAAAGAAAGCCTTATCATTAACAGTAGTTAATGTATCAGGAAGTGTTAATGAAATATCCAAACTAGTACAATCTTGAAACGCTGATTTTCCGATTGTTTTTAATCTTTTAGGTATGTCTAATGGTTTCTTTAGATTTGTGCATCCATAAAATGCATAATCATCAATATATTCAACAGAATCTTGAAGTTCTAATTTTTCGAGAGAGGTGCATTTATAAAATGTGTATGGATTAATTCTCTCGACTCCAAATGGAATGCTTACAGAAGAAAGTGCAGAACATTTATAAAATGCAGCTTCCTTAATATTTGTGAGTTGAGAATTTTCCTCAAAGTTAACATTTTTAATATTTGGACATTCAGCAAAGGCTCTCTCTCTGATGTCGGTTACTGTCTCTGGAATTTTGATTGTTTGTGGTAAAGTTCTAATTCCATAAAAGGCTTCTTTTGGAATTATTTTAATTTTGCCGAGCTCTAATTTGTTTATTGGGCACCCTTGAAATGTCTTGCAAACAATAGGCTCGTTGTTTTTGTCTTTTTGGTCAAGATTAATGAATCCATCTTTGAACGTCAATGTAGTTAAAGATTTACAATTATAAAATGCTTTATCTTGTATTTCAGTATTAATGCCTTTAATTTCGCCTGATTCTGTTGTGGTAAAAGCGGATCCTTCTATTATTAATCCAGTGATTCCAGTATTTGAAAATGCTGATTCACCAACAGTGACAACTGAACTTGGAATCGTTAAAGTGCCTTTAATTCCAGAGTGCAAAAATGCTTCCTCCTGAATTTCTTGTTGAATCAAAGAATGGCTTTCAAATTCTACTGTTTCAAGGCTTCTGCAATATGAAAAAGAATTTGGACCTAAATTTTTTACTGAAAATGGTATCGTTAATTTTCCGTTAAGACCTGAATTATAGAAAGCTTTTTCGCCAATGGTTCTGAGTGATGGCTTATTGGTAAGCTCTGTATAAGAAATGTCAATAGTTAATTTGCCCAATTTTCTGCAGTCCTCAAATGCGTTGGGTCCAATCAATGTTTCATAAACATCATCTTTTTTGTCAATAATTTCGATATCAGCGCCTAATTCATAGCATTGATGAAATGCTTCACTTGAAATTTGATTAGCAGTTATTTTGGTTAATTTAAGATTTTTGTCACCTTTGAAAGTTTTTAATTGAATGTTATTAATGTTCAAGTTGCCATCACTTGTACCGGTTAATAAGACGCAATTTTCAAAGGCAGAGGTTCCGATACTTTTCATTATTTTAGGCAAATTTAATGTTCTTATTCCAGAGTTTTTAAATGCATCGTTATCAATTGTCGAGTAGTGCTTTACATCATCAACATCATCCTTTGGCTCATCTGGCTCATTAATTATTAGAGTACTTTCTAAAGATTGGCAATTCAAAAAAGCTTCTTTTCCAATTGTTCCGCCAAAATGATCAGTTTGCAAGATTGTTATAGTTGATGGAGCCAAATTGTGACAGTCTTTAAAAGCAGAATTGCGAATATTTTTAGAGATTATTGTTGGAAATGTAAGAATGTTGTCCCTATCAAAGGCTGATTCTTTAATTTCATCAACTTCCAATGATTGTTGAGAGCCTGCTAAATGATAACAATATTGAAATGCATTCTCATCGATTGATTTCATGTGGGGAAGATTTATTTCTTTAATTCCACTCTGATAGAATGCATAAGTTTTAATTACAGGTAATTGTGTTTCCTGACCTTTTACATCAACTGGTTTTTCAATAGTGCAGGTAATCTTGATTTCTGTTTGGGATGGATCTAATGAATTACCGAATTGATAAAAGGCATAACTCTCTATCTTTCCACCTTCATTACTAACTTTTGTTATTGTAATGGGACAATTTATTTTGTGGCATTCGCGAAATGCGTTTGATCTAATTTCATGAGCAACTATTTTCTCTGTAATTTCAAGATCATATTGATTTGCAAAGGCATTTGATCCAATTGAATTTAAACTTTTTCAGAAACGTTTACATATAGGGCTAGCACGAAAAAAAGATCAAAACCATAAATAAAAAAAAGAGTTGCGTATTTTGTTCGAGGAAGAATTTTAGTAATTATCAAAAAATAAATTATTTTCATGAAAAAAACATTTTTGATGATATTTTTTGAAAAACATTTCTTTATGTTTATTTCCCCTTTTTCGGTATATATTCCATATTTATGATGATTTTAAATCTTTTTATTTATAATTTATTAAATAAAACCATGATTTTAAAATGAATTAGCATATTATTATCAACTCAGAGTTCAGTTTTTTCAAAAACGATACGGTTAGCTTTTTAAAATATATTTAAGTTAAAAATATAGGGGGATCGTATTTTTCTACACCACTTTTTGAAAACCTTTAAACTTTTTGAATACTTTTTTAATTCAATTTTTGCTAAATAATTATAATTATATAGTTCAAATAGCTTCCCGATTCATCCAGCAATTCAAGGAACCAGATTCGGCTTCTTGCAGACCCGTGGTGATCACTGGTGCGTATATCCCCGAAAAATTATGTAAAAATAAACAAATTTATATCAAAAAAAGTAAATAGTTATAATTGTAAGTTAAAATATAAATTTTGCGATTTTTTTTGTTAAATTTCTTAACACAGTAACTCAAATTTCACATTAAGATGGCGGTTTTTTACTTTCCATGAGTAGCTACTCATGGATAGAAAAGCCATTCAAAAAGTGGCGTAGAAAAAAACGATTGCCCAAAAAAATATATTATTTAATATTTTCTTTTTATCATTAGAGAAAAATTACATTTTAAATTATGATTGTTCAAGATAATTATAATCTTTTTTATATTGGCACTTTTTGAATGACTATTCAAAAAGTGACTTGTGTTTTATAAAAAAGATTTTCACAAAAAATGGTTACATTTCCGCTATGATTGTAGATAATGTTAAATATTTAAGAAATAATTAGAGTACGCCGAAATAGCGTTTTCTTTTTTGAAAAAATTAACAAAGTCAAAAAAGCGCCATATTTTCGTTATACAATTCTTTTTGTATTTTTAATAACATTTCCAAATAAAAACTTATTTCCAAAAAAAAAAAAAAAAAAAAAAAAAAAATAAAGATTTGAGAACTTTATTTATATATTTTTATTATTGTCCTAATCAATATAAAACTGATCAGAATTCGACCAAATCGCTTTTCTGAGTAATTAAGATGCTCTTACAAACAAATTCTTCTAATTCCGCAACAGATGAATCGCCTTTTTACAAAATAATTTCTACATATTCTTAAAATCTTTTAATCATCGCATTTCTACCTTCACATGTTCAGTTCAGCCAGCACACACGAAAATTATTTTTATACACTTACATTCGGCCCGCTTAACCGATTTGAGGAGAGGTTTTATCACGTTTTTACATTCTCATGTTATTTAGCAAAATTTTCACTACCTACGACAAAATTTGTTCTACAACTAAGACTTCCATTATAAGCCGCAATTTATTTTTGTTATTTTCAAGAATAAATAGCCAAATATAATTTTCTTTTTTTTTTTTTTTTTTATCTATTTATTTACTTATTGTTTTATTTATTTTATTTCTTACTGTTTTTGACATTGAAAAAAACTATTATATAACACTTACTATTTTCTCAGGTGATTTTTCAAAATATTTTTGGAAAATAACTATTATGTAGTTTCAGATTTTTGAACAAACATAATTTCTTTATAATATATTTACATATATGCACAAGAAAAATAAATTCCTAAACAAAACTTTTCGATTAAAGATTATTTTTTTTTTTTTTTTTTTCTAAGTTTTTTAAACATTTTTTTTTTAAATTAGCTTTTCAAACTCGACATAAGCAATTGTTGAAATAGACTTTAATCAAAAAAAACAAAATTTGGCGCTAAATTTCAAGGAAATTAGTTAAAATAGCGCCACATTTTCAATTCAAAAAAAAAAACTATCATACCAATTTTGAGAGCTGAGATTTTAAATTTGAATGATTATACATACGTTTGCTTTCAATTTTTCTATGTATCATAAAATTAAAATATTTCATCATTGAATAATAATTAATGAATAATTTTGATATTATTGAAATCAAAAGAAATTGTTATATAATTATATAAATGCAATATTCCAATTACTTTCAAAAAAAATTAAATTTAAATAATTTACATTAAATATCGTTCCAATTTAAATAAATTTCTTAAATTATATCATTAAAGCATATATATTTTATGATTATTGCATATCTTGAGCAGAAACACAAAAAATGACGAAGTTTTTATTTTCACAAAAAAAAATTAATGATGATCTTTTTCATTCATTGTTTCTTATTCATTGTGATCTAATTAAGAAATTTTACTAGTTAAATTTTGCAATTGCAAAATTATATCAGTGATAATTTAGAAAATAAAAAAAATCAATGTTTTTTGAATGTGATATCTGATAGAAAAAATGGCATACTGTTGTCAGCAATATGGCATATAAAAAAAGTGTGCTCTAAAAATAAGATTTCTTTGCTCCTACTAAGAAAAAAAAAGAATTCAAATTTTTGAGAAAAAAATGTATCTTTAATACTAGTTGAAACTTTCATCAACAAATCAAGTATATACTCATTAAGATATATTCAAGAGGGAAATCCGTAATTACTAATACAAGAGAAGATTTCCAAAAATATTAATTTTTCGAATTATTTCCAATTTGTTATTTTTCTATAAAAAAGCTTAAAGATTAAAGTTTATTTGAATTGTATTCTAATTGCGCAGCTTAAAATATCTAAATATAATTTTATTTGTCATTTTGAAGCCTGTAAAGTTTTCACTTAACTTTTTTCAAAAATAAACGAACGTAAACGTACATAAAAAAATAGTCGCTTAACTTTTGAATTAAAAAAAAAATGTAAAAAAAAAAACTATTCAATTTTTTTTATAAAGTATTGAATTATCGCAAACTCATTGAGATTGTGTAAAATACGGGTATTTGGAAGCGGAAGCTCAGATTGAACAAAATTATATGCTTATAAACAGAAGTGCGAGAACTAAAAAATAACGTATTTTTTAATTTAAAAAAGTCGATTTTTTCACTAAATTGTTAAACTAATCAATGCTATTTTTAATATAATATAATGCATACCTAATGCTATACATCATATTTAATTATTAGGTCGTTTTAATGTTTGCAGAAGTAAGTGGGAAAAAATGGTATTTTGGAAATTTCTAATTAGTTCTGAAATATTGTTCATTTTAATATTATTTATTTATATATAAATTAAATTATATATATAGTTTTAATATAATATATAAAATAGTTTTTTAATTTATAGAGATATTAGTATTTAAAAAAATAATAAATATAATATAAAAATATACGGAGCTCTGGTGAATTTCATAGGGATAACTATTTGTATTTTTATTATAATCAACATGTATATATACATATTTTCTTATTAATCTGAATCGCTCGCCGGGGGTAATTTTATTTTTATTTTATAAAATTCTGAAGAAAAAATACGTTATAATTAATTCCCCTCAATTTCAAATTTTCATAAAAAAATGCAAAAAAATATGGTTTCTTATTGTTAAATCGTAATGAAAATAAAGTGAAATAAAATATATACTATGATAAATATAAGAAAACTATCATTTCCCGATTTTATTCAACTTTGCCAAATTATTAAAATCAAGATATTTCAACCATCTTTTATTAAAATGTATGCTTATCCAACTCTTATTATGTACATTTGATAACTGATTTTAATTCCTCCATATATCTTTTGTTTTGTTTGAGATTAAACAAAAAAAATGAAATTTAAAAATCTAAGCATTCCTAGAAAAATTGGCCCTATAAATTTAATTGAAATCAATATTATAATATTAATACATATTATAATTCATATGTATATTTTATATTTTAAATTTAACCTATTTAATATTAAGATATTTATAAAAAAATATAACGACTATTGCGAATTTAATTTTTAAATGATTAATCAAATTTTTCATTCTGTTCTCACAAATTAATTTTTTATGCAAAAAATCATTTTTTTATATATATTTTTATGCTTGAAACAATAACTATAAGCGATTTACATATAAATAAATTAAAAATTAGCTCTTTTTTTAATAAGTTAAAAATTCTGAAGAAAAAAAACACGTTGTAATTATCTCCCCTCAATTTATAATTTTTAACAAAAAATATAAAAAAATGTGGTTCAAAGTTAAAAAAATTTAATAAAAATTATATGAGATAATACATATATAGCGGTAATTATAAAAATATGATTAATGACTTGTTTTCAGCAACTGAGTCTAAAAATTAAAATCAAGATATCTTGAGATAGTATGAGTAAAATTTGACACAGATGTAGTATATTCATTAATATCTTTGGATAATTGTATTTTCATCCAAAAATTCAGATATTGTCCAGAATTTGATAAAAAAAAATCAATTTAATTTTTTGAAAGCTCCTAGAAAAAATGGCCCTATAGTTTGGTTTACTAATGGTATTTATTAATATATAGGAAATATAATGCCGATATCAAAATTTATAGAGATTTTAACCTATTTGTTTTCAAGATATTTATTTAAATCTTATATTTGGTCAGATATTTTCGAAAATTTTGTCTATAATTTTATAGCAAAAATGGCTCAAATCGTATTATTCTGAATCTTATCTTTCCAAAGAAAGAATTATTATTGTACATCAGACTTTTCAATCTCTTTCAGCTGTATCACATCATTGGGATTATAACGATTTGAGTCATCATCTCAATAATTCCAGTCAATGTTCAGCTCATCACTTTTTATCTTGATATTTTGGTTTTTTTTTAGTTGGGATTCCCAACTTGGGAAAAATTAAATCTAATTTTTTTTTATTATTGAATTATTTTTAATAAAATAAAAATAACAATGTAATTTACATATATATAAATATTTATTTGTGTTCTAAAAGAGAGAAAATGTAATTTCTCTCCAACATTTATAAAATTTTATAATTGAATGGTTTATTTTTTATTTTGTTAAAATTTTAAAACACAAATATTTTTACTCCTAGTGACTAATATAATTTAAAATCCTATCATAATAGAGAAGGATATATATATATATATATATTATTTTATAATTTAATAATAATGAAATCAACCAGCTCTCGCACCTCTTGATAAACTAATTGTTAAAAGAGTGAATGAAAAATAATATAATAATTGCGAATAATTTCTTGCATTTGGATGGATTTTTGAAAGATTAATCATTTTCCTCCAAAATTCTATATTAGAGTCCCACAAAGAAGTCTCGGGTTGCCAGTAAATGTCTACATTATCATATATATATAAGACTAACATATTAACATTTATTTTTTATGAATAAGCATAGGTGAACAAAGAACCTCATGTTTATCATGAAATTCAGAATATTATGAATAACATAACTTTTTCAGAGAAATATTCATTTTTTCATGAAAACATGAGATTTCCAAATAAACCTGAGATTTCCAAAAAAAAAAATTTGAATAGGAAATTTTATCTTATGATTCGAATTATGTAAACTATCAAGTAATATATAAAAATATAAATATTGCATTTGATCTCTTTACAAGATTCTCTTAAGGTACAAATGTAATACGTTATTAATTTGACCTGTGAACGTTTATTATTTGAGAAGATCGCCCTCACAGAAAAAGTTAATATTTGAGGGGTCTGTTTCTGACACTTATTTTACAATTTTATTCAATTTTGTGATATGTTATATTAAATGAGTAAATAAAATTTACATTTTTTTAAATCAATTCTAGCCATTAAAGGTGTTCGAATTGCCAATCTCAAGATATTATCAACTATTTTGTCATTATGATATGAATTCTTTATATGTAGATATTATAAAAAAATGAAGCATAATTATATAGCATAGTTAAAAATCTATAACTTAATTTCAACAATATCATTTGAAATTAAAGTTATTTTATCAATATATATGTATAGTTGGTGGACATAATAATGTTTTTGGGACATAATCATGTTTGCTCAACTTTTTGAATGGTACACAAAAATAAAACACATTTTTCTCAATACTTTTTAAAGATAATTTGATAATATTATATACTTTATTAATGTATTTTATGTACATCATTATTTAATTAAATGAGCTATTATATTTGTGATTTATATGAAATTTTGCCATTAATGTAAAAAAAAGTTAAAATGCTTATTTTATTCTCAATAATTGAAACTTGGGATTTAATAATAATATCATTAATTCATAATCAGTAATGATATAATTTTGTCAGATAATTGATATCTAAAAACTTTCATATAAGAAAATTTTGATGCACAAAATAAAGTTAAAATCATATCACTTTTTTGTTTTTTTCAATAAAAAATAAAAACTTTTAAATTTTTATTTAAATATTTGATATAATGCATATAGTATAATGATATTGAAAGAATAAAATTGACGGTTCTACTCAAGATCTATTACCTTAATGAAAAAGAGTAACTTCTGAAATAACTGAAAAAGACTTTCAATTTTAGACATTGAGAAATTATTTTCATTATTTTAATAGTTCTTCTATACTTATCTAATATTTATTGATTAATTGCTATTTTTAATGCTATTATAATAGAAAAAAATAAAAAAGTGTAATTTGTATATTTCTTAGAAAAACCTGAAATCTTGATGGGCAACAATGATTTTTAGAGGATTAATAATATATTTCATTGTATGTATTATCAAATAATGTAATTCTGAAATCATATCAATTATGTATGAGTGATTTATAAATGATTTTGAATGAAAAAAAGAAAAATGAAATTTTTCCAAGATTGATTCTTTTTCAACCATATTATTATATTTAATATATTATATGCATCATATAGATGATTAATACTGCATCTAATTTGAAATAAAATAAACTCATTTTTCAAAATTAGTAATTTTGTATGAATGATTTTTGTCATATTTTGAAAACACTTTTTCTTTTTATATAATTATTATTTCAATAAATTCTTTTCTAAAATATAATATATACATTATATTCTAAAATAATAACTATGTTAGAGCAAATTAAAACAACCTTTTTTTTATGGTAAAAGCATGAAATGTGATATGAAATGAGTTTTTTGAGTAGTGAAATGAAAATGAAACCATTTTTTCTAATTATCTATTTTATTTCAATAAATAATAATGATACATTTTAATTATAGATGAAAAGTAAATTATAATTTTTTTCAAATAATAAAAAAATATTCAGAAATTAAAAATTCGATATCATATTTATGATCAAATTTAGTTTGATAAAAGTGAATGAAAATCGGGGAATAAAATGTATCCAATATGATATTAATTGTTCTACAATTGTTTTTTTAAAAGTCCAATTTGAATATACAGAAATGATGTGAAAACATAATTATGTCTCCAAAACAGAATTATGTCCACCAACTATATATACAAATTATAAAAATAATTATTCAAATCTTTTTTTCACAATTTCTAAAAAAACTAAATATATGTATATATTATTTAATAATTAAAATATTGATATTTATTAATATAATCAATAATTTAAGATAATTATATAATCTATATACATTGTTAATATATTTTTAAATATTTATTTTGTGATATATTTATGTTTTATTATTCTTTATTTTTGAAAACCAAATTTTTACTTTTGATAAATATCTTTTTATTTTTGAGTTTATTCAAAAACATAAATTTTGATTTTTATACTTTACTATAAAAAATATAGAGGAATTCTTTATAGCACATACAACTTTTTCAGAAGAAAATAATCGTCCATTTTTTCGAGCTTTATTTTACATAGAAAAAATTAAAAGTTCCTTGTATTTTTTATTGATTTCTTAATTTATGCCATTTAGAGAATATGTTAAAGGCGAAATAATCGAAAATTTTCAAAAATGAGATTATTATTTAATTAATAAATCTTCTCAAAAATGGTTGATTTAGAGAATCAAATGGCTTGTTGGGCTTCCTAAATTGATAAAATTTAGGATTTAATGGTTAAAATCAATATTAAATAAGAAAACAAATATTTTTAAATTATTTTAAAGGAATAAAAAAAGCATGAATAGGGGGTCATGCTATTTTGTTTAAAAAATATTAATTTTAATTTCTCAAAAAGTTTATCTGGACCATATATACATACAAAAAGTTCTCTGTGCTGCAGCACTGTGCTAAAAAATTACACCCAAAAATATATGAAATATTTCATAAAATCTTAAAATATATAAAATTTAAATATTGAATGTGTTATTGAATTCAATAGAATTGATTCTATTGAATAGTAAAAGCTATGTTATTTATTCATATCGCCAAAATACAAATGATATGGAAGCTTTGAATGAATGTAGATAGGTAGTAGATATAATATTAATATGTATTTATCCAAAAATTGGTTAAAAATCTGGTAACTAATGAATTATTATATTTATATAAATAAAATAGCTTAAATAAAAGAAAAAAAAGCTGGTAAATACCTTGCAGAACTTTATTTATTTAATAGCAGGTGATTGATAAATAATTATAAAAAGATTTATAAAGAATTATTATAAGAACGGTAATTAATCAATAAAATACAAGTAATTTGTTGCTAAAACATCAGTAGTCAAACAATAAAACATTGGAAGTTATTATATACAATTCTAGTAATTACTTTGAAATGAATCTGTAAATTCAGTGGTGGAGACTGAAAATAAATCAATTAATCATCAGCAATTAAATCAATTATGATCTTTAATTAATAAATAGTATGGTTATATATTTTAAAAGAAGTAATATAGCGATAAATAGCTTGAGAATTAAAAACAAAAATTTTTATTCAAAAAGTTGATGTCAAAAAAAATAGCGGTTGCGTAACGTATTACATTTGTACCTTAAAGCATAAAAAAGCATTTAATATCTGATATCATTATCCATTTACTCAAAAAATCATACAAAAATATAAAAAAGCAATAATTAAAAGTGGTACTTTCCTAGAATAATGCTAGTAAATTCACAATTTTCTGAACTCTATCAAATTTGAAAAGAGAAAATTTTATATAAATTATTTAGCTCTCAATTTTTTCAATATTATCAAATTTCAATACTAAAATAAAACTTTTTAGCACAAAGAAATAAAAATTCTCTACAAATGTAATAACTCAATGAATCGAACGCATTATTAATAAAACATCATTAAATCAATTCATATATTTTACATATGAAGCAAATCAGGTGAAATATCACGACATCTTTCAAACTCGCAGAATCTTATTTTGACATTTAATGTAACTCAATGAATCGAACGCATTATTAATAAAACATCATTAAATCAATTCATATATTTTACATATGAAGCAAATCAGGTGAAATATCACGACATCTTTCAAACTCGCAGAATCTTATTTTGACATTTAATGTAACTCAATGAATCGAACGCATTATTAATAAAACATCATTAAATCAATTCATATATTTTACATATGAAGCAAATCAGGTGAAATATCACGACATCTTTCAAACTCGCAGAATCTTATTTTGACATTTAATGTAACTCAATGAATCGAACGCATTATTAATAAAACATCATTAAATCAATTCATATATTTTACATATGAAGCAAATCAGGTGAAATATCACGACATCTTTCAAACTCGCAGAATCTTATTTTGACATTTAATGTAACTCAATGAATCGAACGCATTATTAATAAAACATCATTAAATCAATTCATATATTTTACATATGAAGCAAATCAGGTGAAATATCACGACATCTTTCAAACTCGCAGAATCTTATTTTGACATTTAATGTAACTCAATGAATCGAACGCATTATTAATAAAACATCATTAAATCAATTCATATATTTTACATATGAAGCAAATCAGGTGAAATATCACGACATCTTTCAAACTCGCAGAATCTTATTTTGACATTTAATGTAACTCAATGAATCGAACGCATTATTAATAAAACATCATTAAATCAATTCATATATTTTACATATGAAGCAAATCAGGTGAAATATCACGACATCTTTCAAACTCGCAGAATCTTATTTTGACATTTAATGTAACTCAATGAATCGAACGCATTATTAATAAAGCATCATTAAATCAATTCATATATTTTACATATGAAGCAAATCAGGTGAAATATCACGGCATCTTTCAAACTCGCAGAATCTTATTTTGACATTTAATGTAACTCAATGAATCGAACGCATTATTAATAAAACATCATTAAATCAATTCATATATTTTACATATGAAGCAAATCAGGTGAAATATCACGACATCTTTCAAACTCGCAGAATCTTATTTTGACATTTAATGTAACTCAATGAATCGAACGCATTATTAATAAAACATCATTAAATCAATTCATTTTTTTCTTTTGAAAGCCGAGATAAATTTTAATGAGAAATATTCATTTAGGATTGTTTATCTAATTAAGTTTTTTTGCATTTTTTGTTTGAACAAAATGATTGTCATAATTCGACAAATATATTCATAACATTATCATGTATATATTTACAGCGCATATATGATATATAACATTCTCTCTAAAATTGGCAAGAATTTATTAAGTATATGTTCGGATGACACCATTAGTGAAATGAAAAATATGTTCAAATTATTTGTATTTTTTTTCCGCTATTTATAGTAGGTTTTGATCATTGATAATAACATAAAATAATTAAAATCATATTACATTAATATAGTTGCCTGAAAAAGTTGCCAACGACAGGAAAAAGTTACCAACGGTGGCCTTAAAAGCGTTTTTTCAGCATTTCAGCAATACAATATAAAAAAGAAATCATTGTTTCATTATTTGTTGCATTTTAAATTATAAAAAAATGTTTATGTTTCGTTTTTTAAACGAATTTTGTTACATTTTTTTAAAAAAAAATTATGCTAACTTTTTCTTAGCATTTCAATTGGTCATTGAATAAAAGATATATATATATATATATATATCTCTTTATATTTTTTAAATAATAATATTTATTATAATTCAAGTATAATTAATTATAACTTTCATTAAAATATATCCTTAAAAAGGTCAGCGTTGGCAACTTTTCCCCGCCATTTTAATTATTACTTTTAATACAAAAGTTAATTATTGTATTATCCAACCAAATATAAATTAAACCTTTAATTATATATATAAAGACTCATTTCACCAATAGTATACTATTGGCAGTGTTAGTTTCATAAAGTTTATCTGAACACCAATCAAATAGGTATAAACTCTTCAATATCTATTAATATAACATTTTGAGCATGACATCCAATAATTTAAAAAAAGACATCGCCGTAGTATAGTACAGGTGGTAGTCACTACTTTCTCCAAACAGATGCCAAAAAAAATTGCCAACTAATTCAATAATCTAGACTCCTATCATTAAGTTTGATTAGCTTTATCCACAAAACAATATTATCTATCCTCAACAAATATATATGAATAAAGTTGGAAAATTCTAATATCTCCAATATTAATAAAGAAATACCTAATTCAAAGTAACATATAATGATTTTATTTCGATGTGAATATTAAATATTGATGGCAAATGAAACATAAAAGTATCGCTTCAAAATAAAAATCCTACTATACAAGTAAATTAAAGTCTTCACTATTTATTTGCATGTTGTCATTCTGCCAATCATAAAATGAATGCATTATGTGATGAAGAAAGAAAATAAATAATATTAAGAACTAATAAAGTATATAGTTCTCAATAAAAATGGTATGATATCATGTGAATTAATAGAATATATTGGTTTGTGTGATTTAAGCTGTCCCCAAAAACTAAATCTAATATATAATATCACTAAGGTTGCTATTGAAATAATTATATATAAATAACCATTTAACATCCCAATTTTCTTGTATAAATAGCAATAACCTCTGTCCATGTCAATCAATCATTACAAATAGTTCAAATAATCATTACACCAATCATTATACATTGCTCTCTCTTTTTTTATATAATCATATGTTCTGTCAAAACATTAAATAAAATATTTTAACAAAAGTCAATCGTATTATACATTTTATTCACGATAATAGATATTTTGAACACAATACTAAATGGAATTTTTTAGATTTACAATATAATGAGCTCGTTCATGAATAGAGGAATGTGATGCTACTCATTTAAGAGCTTTTGCTTTAAATATAAATCTTTTTGGTTCGATTGGTAATTCATTTATGTTTCTAGTAAAGTAATTCTTGCTTCACAACCCTCTATTGTTTCTTTTAGCCTTGTATTAACTAAATAATTAGTTATAAATTTCTTGCTTTATGTAGTATATGTTTTATGATCATTCGTGTATCTAATATATTTTACATTATGAGCTCTATGACCTATCTTCCATTTCCATGGTATTACTTTATATTCCAATGAGCTATTTATGTAATAAATAGGAAAACTAGAAACATTATATTCGGTAATCAATTTGTAACCCTCGCTTTTCATTGATTCTCGTATTTCTGTGCTTGAAAATCATCCTTTTGTCATTATTTATGATAAAAACATATTTTTTAGCTTTTTTGGAACAAAACCCTGGGGAAATAGCTCTGTCGTAATAAAATGATCAACTTCCGAGGTTTCAAAACGCTTTTAAGGCTGTGCGGAAGCTTGAAATGCTGAAACACCAATTAACATATACTATTTCTTATTTAAATATAAATACATTCCATTAGCCACAAAGGTGATTTTGTCTTTGTAAATGCACTAGGAAAGAATTTCTTTAATATATTCTTGCTTATTATTTTAACGGAAAAACGCATTTTACAAATAAATGTTTAATTTCATCGTTTAAGATGATACTAGAATTAAATCTATTGGCATCTATGAATTTGTTGACACTGATGCAATTGTATAAATAAAAAGTAAGTTCAATATATAAATTATAATATTTTAAAATCGAATATAATTTAAAATGAAAAGAGATATTTAAATTGTTAAATATAGCCTTTCTATAAAACTTGAGAGCCACTCTCAATTTTCAATAAAAATTGAATAGATGGCTCTCAAATTTTTAATTTTTTATTTTATATCAAGAACCAATAACAAATATTGAGCAATTTTACCAATATTTTAAAAGTATTTTTAATTCTCATTTAATTAAACATGGGAATTAGAAGATTTTTGATAATTAGCTGTGAATATTATTATTATATAATATTGCGATAAAAAAAAAGGAAAATTTGAGTTTTACATTAATATTATCAACTTAATATGTGTATTATTATTCAAAATATCACTTTCATATAAAAAAATATTTTCGAAATATTAGTTGACATTAAATTGAATTTTGTCCCTACAATTCATTCGCACTAATATACTGTTTTGCTGTTGAGCTATCTTTGATTGAATACAACAATGCATATTTGCTCCTGTCTTGCTTAATAAAAAATTTCCACACATCTTGCAACGATAAATGAAGACATTATGTTTACTATCACTTATAAGAGTCTGAAATTTGTAGAACATAAGATCAAAACTGTTTTTGTAAAACGTATCTAATAAAGTATTGTGCAAATAATACAAAACATTTGTATTGAAAAATGACCAAATATGAATGCAATTTATGGCTCTCAAATTTTCAAGAACTTTTTGAATAAATTGAGATGTACGATACGGCCACCTCCATTTTTTTTTTTTTTTTATTTTTTTATTTTCTCATGATAAAATCGATATCACAAATCTTTGTTAATGAATATAATGTTTTTAGATTTGTGAAATTTTATTTATAGCAATAATATTATAAACATTCTATTTATTCATAGATATCAGATTAATACTTTTCAAATATTGAGATTTTATAAATAAATGGATATTTATTGATTAATAATATTTAATTATATATAAAAATAATAACTTTTATTTTAGAAATATTTGTTATATATCAATATATATTTATTTTTGATAATTTTATACAAAACAATTAAATTCAGAATTATATTTGAATGATCTCATAGAATCCGACACACTAGTTAAATATGTTATAATTAAATACATTTTATTTATTTATTATTTAAATTATATCTTTTAATATCTTGGGTCTTTGACTTTTTTTATCAAATATTATTTTTAACTATCATTTAATTCAATTAAAAAAATCTATTAATAAAAAATATCTTTAAATAATAACCGTGATTATGAAGAATAATTTTAATTTAATAATATTATTAATTTTTTAAATAGTTTATTTTCTGAAAAAGTTGAATTGTACGTTAAAATACCGCATTATTTTTAAAAATGCAATTTATCCTGGACAAATTCGCAAAACAATCAGATAACCTAACTGGTTTGAATCAATTTTGTTCAAATAAATCAGATGTTTGGCTTCTCCTCTTTGCCACAAAAATTATAGAACCTCAATGCCAATGTCCAAAATGCGAGACAGTTTCAGTCAAATTTCATCAAACCGGTGACAATTATTTTAATGTGTGTCGTTTTTGCGCATATTGTAATTCCCATTTTTCACTTTACGCAAACACAATCTTAACACGAGCTCACATATCTCCTCCAGTATTTCTAGCGCTTGCCTATTGCTGGATACATAATTACACATTAGATAATACTTGCGCGGAATGCCATGTAAATAAAAACACGGTAACCAATTATTTTACAGCATTCCGCGATTCAGTTATATCAGAGCTAACCGAAGGGCCCCAACCAGCAATAGGAGGCAAAAATTTAAATGTGGAGATTGATGAGACTCTCATCTCTCATCGCAAATACCACCGAGGCCGTTATCTTGCATCAGTGTGGGTATTCGGTGGCATTTGCAGAGAGACCAAACAAGCATTTGCTCTTGTTGTGCCTGATAGGACTTCCTCCACGCTCTTAGAAGAAATTTCCAACCATATAGAGCCAGGATCAATTATTCATTCTGATACATGGAAGTCCTATCAGGCAATCGAGCAAATTCCAAATAGAGATTACATTCATTTGAATGTGAATCATTCAAAGAATTTCGTGAATCCAGAGACTGGTTCCCACACACAGTCAGTGGAAAGGATGTGGAGAGATCTAAAATACAAAAAAACCACATCATGCGGCATAAGATCAAGCGAAGCAGGCGGATATGTGTTCGAGTATATCTGGCGTAGAAATAATATCAAAAACTTGCCTCGTAATCAAAAGCTCATACGCTTACTGCATACAATAGGTAACACATCATATAAATAATAAAAATCAATCTTAAAATTAACTTTTTAACTTTTTTTTTTGATTATAAATTATTATATCTTTTTTGATCTTTTTCAAATTTCATCAAAAAAATTGATTAAAAGCTTATTTATCAAAATTTAAATATTTTAAATATTAAATTATTGAAATGGATTTGATATATGTAATAATATAAATATTTATAAAAGTAACTAAACTAAATGTAATCTTAAATTGGCAAATATTGACTTGTTTTGTATACAAAAACTATATTTCAGCGTGAATGAAAAGATATAATTACAATTTTGATAAATGTTGAAATAAGATTCTGCGAGTTTGAAAGATGTCGTGATATTTCACCTGATTTGCTTCATATGTAAAATATATGAATTGATTTAATGATGTTTTATTAATAATGCGTTCGATTCATTGAGTTACATTAAATGTCAAAATAAGATTCTGCGAGTTTGAAAGATGTCGTGATATTTCACCTGATTTGCTTCATATGTAAAATATATGAATTGATTTAATGATGCTTTATTAATAATGCGTTCGATTCATTGAGTTACATTAAATGTCAAAATAAGATTCTGCGAGTTTGAAAGATGCCGTGATATTTCACCTGATTTGCTTCATATGTAAAATATATGAATTGATTTAATGATGCTTTATTAATAATGCGTTCGATTCATTGAGTTATTACATTTGTAGAGAATTTTTATTTCTTTGTGCTAAAAAGTTTTATTTTAGTATTGAAATTTGATAATATTGAAAAAATTGAGAGCTAAATAATTTATATAAAATTTTCTCTTTTCAAATTTGATAGAGTTCAGAAAATTGTGAATTTACTAGCATTATTCTAGGAAAGTACCTTAAAAGTTTATAATGTCAGCTAAAGCAAATAAATAATGATAAAATGATTTTGGAACCAAAAATGTTGATTATTATAAAAAAAATGTACGTTTTAATCGAACTTTTTCATAATGAATAAACCATTCAATTTATTTTGGAAACCTCAGGTTTATTTGGAAATCTAAGGTTTATCATAGAAATCTACAATTTTATATATAAATCTAATATATTCGTATATAATTGAAGTAATCAGTAAACCTTATGTTCATGAAATACCTTAGGTTATTTTGAAAATGTAATTATTTCTACGTAAACTTTGTATTATCCACAAAAAAAAGAGGTTTATTGAGAAAGTTAGGTTTATTGTAAATGTATAAATATCCATGAATAACCTATGCTTTCCAGGCAATCTGAGACTTCTTTGTGGGACTCTATTCTTTCATATTATATAATAAGGAAAATTTTTTTCAGAAAAAGTTCAATTTTTTCTGAAGAATATTCATTAAAAAAGTATAGTAACTAATTTTATCGTTTATTCAGAATTGGAAAGGAATACATCTAAAATATATGGGAATTTAATTTATTGTCATGAATTATTTAAGGTATAATATACTGTTTTTTTAAAAACATTGAATTGGAAAGGAATAAATGCTTTTTTCATGACCGCTAAAAAACAAAAAAAATTATGTATTTCCTTTTTATGTTTTATAAATAAACAAACAGAGTTTTATATTTCATATATATCTGCAAAAAACATAAATTTATTAAATAATGATTCCAATATTTTTGTTTTGTAATCAACTTTTTGAAAGGTCATTTCCCACTTATAAATTTGGGCTAATTTTTTTTTTTTTTTTCTTTTTCTTTCATATTTATTTATGAATACCGCCTAAAAAATCTATGTTTTCCCAAAACTTTGTTCTCTGAATTTCTTTTTTTTCTTTTTTTTTTTTTTTTTTTTTCTTCCTCAGAATTAAAATTAGATTTCAATGGCAAAAAAATAAAAAAAATATAAAATTCAGAAATATTGAATGGTGTTCTCAAAACTGGTTTCAGGTTATTGAGAGCTGTATCAGTTAATTTAACTAACCGCATTTATTTTTTCAATAGAATTGATTTACGATCATTTTACTTTCACCGATATTTATAGAAAAAGTTAATTACATTTATATATTGAATAGTTTTTGCATTATATTTTGAGTACACAAAAACTATCATTATATATATAGCAGTTATATAAATCAACAAGACTTTTAATCGATATATGAAAAAACGTTATTTCACAAACCATTACGATATTTCAATATATTCAAATATTTGAATAAAATCAAAAAAAAATAAATATTTTTTTATTATTTCTTATAAAAATAGCAACAAAAGATAAAAATCATTTGTTTTTATATTCATCAAAGAACTTGTTAAAATCGCTTCTCCTTTTCCTAATTGATTCGAGTTCATAATTTGCATCGTTATTAAGAAAAGACTGTATTGTCCCAAACTTGCTAGCCTTTTCAATTTTGCTACTAATTATATCAATGTTAAAAAATTCATTTGATATATAAACTATTCCAATTTCAGATGTTTTTTTCATTAAATCAACAGCGCTCATAATATGCGCTATTTGATAAACTTTATTTAACGTTGTCTTTAAACGGGTTGGTTTTCTTGCCAAGAAATGAGATGCATAACGTAAATCAAGCTTATCTGTTTTTAATGCATAGAATAAAAGAACTAAAGATGTAGTAAGATTGGCAATTCCTACACATTCATCTTCTGGGAAAAGATCAACCAATGAGGTTTCATAATTGTATAAGTTTTTGCTTTGAATTATGCTTTCAAATTTATTTTTAATGTTACTTTTGCCTATCCATATAACAGATTCATGTTGGCTTTTTTTACAGCATCCAATTGATTCAAAAATATTTACAATATCATAAAGTCTTCTTCTACTTATTCCATAGCTATTTGAAGAAATAGATTGTTGTCCTTCACCCATCTCTAGATTTCTTATAAAAAACCTAATTGAGTTTAGAAATTCATCATTATTTGTATTATTTCCATTAATTTCATAATTGTTATTATTTAAATTAATAAATTCGTCACGTTGATCTTTATCAGACATATTTTTCTGCTCAAAAATCTTATTTTTGTCACTCATCCTATTTTTTATTGCCAAGTAATTAGGATTTTTCAAGTAGTAATTATTATTAATAATATAATAATGTACGCATACTTTTTTTTGTTGGTCATTGTTTGAGAGGTTATCACCTACATTTGCGATATTATCATCACTTGAATAATCTACATTATTATTCATTGAAATTTGGTTTGGATTAAAGAATTGTATCAGTTCATTTTGAAGAAACCTGTGTTGGGATGGACGGTTACAAATAATTATTTGATTGTTGAAAAATGGTTTGAATTGGGGAGATGGGTAGACTAAATTCATGAAATCAATTGGCTAATAAATAAATGTCCATCGATCTTTTATTCAATTATTCAGTATTCAATTAAAAATTGAGAAGAAGAAAAAATTCAAAATTTTATTCATTCTCAATTTTTATTGTTATTCAACATTATACTTTTTTTATTACCATTGTTATTATTGTTAATAAAAAATAATAGATAAAATATTATTGATTTTTCGATGAAATTTTATCGTTTAAGAATACATTAATTGAATTTTTCTGGTGATGAGTTAACTTATATTCAAATTCAATAGGTTAACTTATCTCTCAAAACAGTTTTTTTTTAATTTTGATGACTATTACAAGATACCCAATTTTGCTATATATATAAATACAAACATATCTCTATAAAATTATCATAAATAAAATGTTGATAAAAAAAAGAACGAAAAAACATTTTCAAAAATTTCCAATCCTGATAAAATAAATTATTTAACCCACATCATTAAATCAAAGAAGGATTTGCTTATTTTAATATATCTTACTAATCTTCCCTAATAATGAATATATCAATTTCATAGGATCATATTTATATGGAAGGTATTAACGATAGTAAATTAATTTCATATATGAACAACATATTTTATTTTTCAAAACACAAAATGGTATTACCAAAAATCAAATCGTTATTTTATTTTTTTTCTTTTTATTGAAAAATAAAAACAGGTGAATATATATTATACAATTTATATTCATAAGTAAGAAAAATGATACAGATTTTATGCAAAGATAAAAAACATGATATTTAAAATTCAAAGTATTACATAAAAAGTTTAACTTTTTGTGCAAAAATAGGTTAACTTATCAATGGTCTAATGATTCAAATTTTGAATATTTTAATTTGTTAAGGAAAAATTTATGTATATTTACAAGTAAATTAATTGAAAAATGGTTTATATTTATTAAAATATTTTTATTTATTAATAATTTAAAAAATTTATACAGTATAAGCTAGAAAATATCATCATAAATTTGAAAAAATCAACACATTTGAAAAAAAACTATAGATTTGGTTATAATCAAATATTTGAATTCATCTCTTAAATATTTCTATCGGATGATAAAATTTGAAGAACTATCAAAAGAATTATTATTTTAAAATTTCCATATGATGTAAAAATCCATTTAAGTTTTAAAACTCCTAAATTTAATCAAAAACAAACAAACAAACAAACAAACCAAATACTTGAAAATAAATAATCTAACTTTACTTAAAGGATGAAATTCTATGACACTTCATTAAAAACAATTCAAACATCAAAGAAAATCTTTAACAAAACCAAATTATAATCATTAAAACATATTTCTATTTTTTTATATTTAATATTTTAATATTTGCTATAATGCATAGAGAAAAATAAATAATATATATATATCCTGAAGATGATTATCATCATCAAAAAAAAAAAAAAAAAAAAGTTAATCAACAAATTTGATTAAATAATTATTTAATTATAAATAATAAAACTTCACATAAAAAAAAGAAAGAATAGAAAAAAAATTACAACACCATGAGAATATTTAATAAATATATAAAATCTATAAAAATAAAAATGATCTGTATTAGTGCTTATACAGGGATAAGCCTAGGAGCACTAAGTTTGTTGAGAGGAGCGATAGGAGGAAGATTAGATCTCTTGTTTGGTGGCTCTGGTTGTTGATCAGTCTTCAAAACAGTAAGGTTAACATTTAAATTCAAAGGCCTTTTTGAAAGTCTAATTCTGCTTCCGAAAGAATTACAAATGTAACAATTCATTGCATGCTCCATTGAGCTAATAGCCAAAGAAGCCAATGCAGCTGAAACACCAAGAGATTTCCAATCAATTCCTTTTGTCATTGAATAAATGTAATTTTGATTTCTATTTTCGCATGATTGTGTTGCACCTTCCATTGCATTTTTAATCATCATGAAGTCTTGATCGGCTTTCTGATCTTGACGAATTAAATCAATTTGAACAAGAACTTCATTAATTGCTTTTCTAGCTTCTGTTAAAGTCAACTTTCTCCTCAAAGCAGCAATAGATTTATCAAAAGCTTCAAAAAACACTTTGTATAATGGTCCTAGTTCATCATCTTTTTCTGCATTAATTCTGTTTCGGCTAATATCATGATTGGATGGCAATAAAAAGTCTCTCATTGACAAAGTAAATTTGTTAATGGCTTCTTCAAAGCCAATTCCCGCAAAGTCAGTAAAGAAGTCGCAAGCTTTAATTGCAACTGTACGTGCAATTCTTGCAAGTGCCCAGTGCGGTCCAAAACCATCTCTATCTAGAATAATGTCATCAAGTATTTCGATCGTGAACATCTTCGCTGGCGATTCATTAATTGAATCAAATTCATTTTTAGATATCTTGACTTTGTTTGGATCTTCTGTATCAACCATTGTTCCAAAATCTGTTGAAACCTTTAATATTGATGATGAGCGACCTGATGATGGCGACTTGATAACTGGAACAATCGTTTTGGGCGGTGATAACGGTTCGTGTACCTTAATGGTTGCTTCTTTAACATCTTCTTCCTCTTCTTTGTTTTCACCGACATTTTCATCGAGCTTTTTCAGAGCAAATTGCCTTTTTGGAGCATATAAAGGATCAATAGTTATCATCAAGTGGATCATTCCTCCTCTTAAAACTCCTTTAACTGGTGTTAACTTGAACCATTGATCATATAGCTCTCCAAGTGGGAATTTATTCAATCTTAATGCTAAAGTCGACATAACGGAATGAGATCGTAGGCGAGTAAAATCTTTAATGAAAACTTTCAGAGAATCTGTATTTGGATTTCTAACTGTAAAGTAAAATTCCTGATTCCATGTTGGAGCTGTTGTTCTTTCAGCAACTTTAGTTCGTTTGATATCCGAAGAATTGGAAACTTGAATCAAGCAATAAGGATATATATGATTCTCACTACTAAGCTCTGCTAGTTGATATGCTTCTACAACTTTAAGGTGAAGACGAACTGCTGTAATCATCGTAATTTATAAATGAGATAGATAACGTACAATGTACGTTTGGCAACCAACCAATTTTACATTGAAAGTAATCTCAGAATTTATTTTTTAATTCCTTCAAAAAATAAACGTTTCAATAAAGAAATTTAAACGAGCAAATAACTTTTGAAATTATAATCGTTAAGGATATATTTTGACCTTATGATTTCGGTATTAAAATTTCTTCACAATTTTCTTATTTAACGTGTTAATTGTCGGTCAAAAAAAACACAAAACAATTGTTTTACACTCAATTTTTTTTAATTTAATTCAATATAATCATTATTTTAAGAATAATTATTATTAATACTATTTATATTTTATATTATTATTGTAAAATTTAATTTCAAGTATTGTAAAAATTATTTTTATTGTCCTATTTATCATAATTCACTTTTTAAGAGAAATTAAAAAGAAGCAAAAATAAATATATTTTAATAAATAGCATAAATTTTCATGAAATTATGATTAATATAATTATATAAAATTAATTAAATAAAAATTTTTGAATATTAAATCTAAAACATCATTTTTTCAAAAAAAATATTTTTCAAATCTAAAAATGATCAAAGTATTCAATATCTCTTGGAAAAATTAATCTTTATTATTATTATTTTAGAATTAAATGATAATTGCCTACTGTAACCGACAGAGGTAGGAATTTTGATATTCTAAACGTATTCATTATCTGAGTGAAAATTTTACATTTTATTATAAGATGAGAGCAGGAAATGCAATTTATTCAATTAGTAAAGGAGAACTTCTTGATTGGCTGAATTCGCTACTAGGGACGCACTATATGAAAGTTGAAGAAACAAGCAATGGAGCACCTTTTTGTCAAATTCTTGATGCCATCTATCCAAATGATATCAAACTTAACAAGGTTAATTTTAATCCTACAAATGAAAATCAAATTCTTTCCAATTATAAAATTCTTCAATCATCATTTGATAAACATGGAATTGAACGATACATCCCTGTTCCACAGTTAATTAAAGGAACACTCATGGCAACACTTGAAACTCTTCAGTGGTTCAAAGCTTTTTATGATGAAAAATGCAATGGTGAAGAATATGATGGAGCACGTCGACGCGAAGAAGTTGGATGTAATGGTCCAAGTGAAAAATCTCAAGCAAAATCAAAACCGCATGCCAATTTTACGCAATTTAATGCAGTTCGCCAGACACCTGCTGTAAGACAAGCACGAACAGCAAAAAATTTGAATTCTGCCAAAAAGCCTATTCAAACACCAGCAACAACATCTAAAAGTACAACTCTTCAACATCAGCAACAACAAAATTTGATTATTCTCAAAGAAAAAGTTGAACAATTGAAAAGTGATAATCAAACTCTTCTTGACGAAAGAAACTTTTATTATGACAAATTGCAGGCTGTTGAACAATTGTGCTTAAAATTAGAAAATGATGACTTTGCTAAGCAAATACTTGATGTCTTGTACCAAACTGATGAAGAACATGGATTTGTGTCTCCAGATGAACTAGACATTTAATATAAAGCAAAGCCTGTTGTTTAATTCATAAAAATTAAATTGTTTCTCATAATTTGATATTTTTCTTTAAAAAAAGTTAAATAAAACAACAAAAGATAGTAGCAATAGATAACATATGAATTTATTTATTCATAAAAAAATTAAATCGAGATTTCAAATAATTTTTCTTAGATTTCAAATCATTTGGTGAATAAAATAGAGTTACATAAGTTAATTCAGTGTATTTACGAGATACTTCTATTTTTTTATTTGTTTTTCAGATTTGGGATTTTGCTCGTTTTTTTTCATTCAAAACATATTTTATGCATCGAATACCCAACAAAGCAAGATTTAATATTGGAGATGGGCTTGCTCAATTTGAATTTGCTTTACGTCAAACTTCTCTGATCTATAATACAAAACAAATCAATATAACTAATTTATCCAAAGTCAATAATGAAATTCGAATTCCAAAAAAAGGACAAAAACAAGTAAATAAAAAATCATCCAATTACGATCCTCAATTATCAAATAATAATTATTATAATGACTATCTAGATTCAACCAAAAAAGATATAACAGAAATAGATTTTAGCAATAATGACAATATAATTAATTTCTTAGATCAAAAAATTGAACCACAATTTGAAATTCATCCTCCGAGCTCGCCATATCATTATTCTCCTATAACCGCCAAATCCAAAAAATCCAAAACGCATAATTTATCAAAATATGAACAACAATATAATAATGAATATCATAATAATATGAGAAAAACAACAAACATACGAAGAAAAAAAATTAACGAAGACACCATTCCTTCACCTTCGTTATCGTCATTTCGAGCACCTGAACAACTTCGTAAATTAATGTTAGCATTCACCCAGCTTGAATATGTTATTCGTAATTTCTTAAAAAACAATCAATATTATATTCAATTTGCCAAGAAATGGAAATATTTTTCTGACTCTTTTGATAGATTTATCGAGACAGCATCGCTCCACTTTTCTTCCAATTTTAATTACAATACATCATCATCCAGCATTTATCGTCAGATTACCAAAACGACGCCAGTTTATTTAACTTCAGAAATAATAGTGAACAACTTCTCAGAATTTATACAAGAATCAAATGAAATTGAATCAACCAGCTCTCAATTTATTTGTTCAATTCAAGATGAATTTGAGCAAATTCACAAATTAATCAAAAAAGCACGTAACTCAATGGCTCAAAACCGTTATCGTACTGATATTCCAAGCATTAAATTTGAAGAATTTCAAAACAACGTCATTGCTTTAAATGAAGAACTTTTCCCTAAGAACTTTTTGAATACTCATTCAAATTTTAATTTTAATTTAAATAGAAAAAGGCTTCATCTTCAGATTTGTGAACTTAATAAAGAAGTTTTTGAAATATTTCACAAGCACCTCAAGTATTCTTTCATGAATTTGGCAACAAAAATTCAATTGAGAACCGATCTATCATCATGCCTCTCGAATATCGAGGAGTCACTCCTTCTGGCAGAGAAAATTGGCACTTTTGTCAAAAATATGAGAGATTACATTGAATTGACTAACAAAGAACTGACTGTAGTATTGAATCTGATCGGCTTCCCTTACGTGGTGGACCTCGGCGATGCTGACAGAAAAAGTGGAAAGGAAAGCACAATTTCAAAAAGCAGCAAAAAATCCAGGGATTCAGTGGAAATCGCCAATAAAGTGCATTTTCTGAATGATGCAGATGAAAATTCAAACAGACCTATTGAAAACACTAACGGAAATCTGGCAAACAATGAAGAAGAAGACAGAAATTCAAACAGAAGCCAAAATTCTGTGAAAAGTGACAATTTAGGGAATTCAATTAAAAATAACGAATTCATTGAAAATTGTGAAGAAGAGAGAAATTCAAACAGAAGCCAAAATTCTGTGAAAAGTGACAAATTAGCTAATCTAGCAGAAAACAGAGGTGAAATTGATTACATTGAAAATTGTGAAGAAGAAGATAGAAATTCAAACAGAAGCCAAAATTCACTGAAAAGTGACAAATTAGGAAATTCAATTGAAAATAACGAATTCATTGAAAATTATGAAGAAGAAGATAGAAATTCAAACAGAAGCCAAAATTCACTGAAAAGTGACAAATTAGGAAATTCAATTGAAAATAACGAATTCATTGAAAATTATGAAGAAGAAGATAGAAATTCAAACAGAAGCCAAAATTCACTGAAAAGTGACGAATTAGAAAATTCAATTGAAAGCAAAGATTGTGTTGATTACATTGAAGAAGAAGAGAGAAATTCAAAAAAATTTAACGAGAGCACAGATTTTGTTTCTAATGCTGATGGAATCACGAACGATAGCTATCGTCTGGAAGAAGCAAGTGAAGTCACGCTGCCAGCCAGTCGGATCGCCAACCTCGCTCAGCACGCAAATGTTTCGAATGTCAGATTCAGGGCGAGAAAAAGCGTCGTTTCTGAGTCTGCAGCATCGAGCAGCAACGGCGGATCAGCGAACGGGGGAGGCAGCGAGCAAAGCGACGAATTCCTGTTTGAAAGCAGAACATCTGACAATTTCAGTTCAAACAACGAAAGTCGTAATTATATACGAAATGATGAAGAAGAAGAGAAATAGAAAATGTCATCAGTCTTTTTGATTGTGTTGCCATTTATGGCAAGGACAATTATTACTTCCACTGTGAACTGAAAGGATTATTCGCCCAATCCACTTTTATACAAATTTTTTTATGTATTTAGTAAAATCTGATTGTGTATTAGTTCCAGTATTATTCAATGTTTTTATTTATTTGAAAAAAAAAAAAAAAAAAAAAAAAAAAAAGGCAGATCACCAATTGCACCTGATCCAGTCTTTTTTTTTTTTTTTTTTTTTTTTTTTCTCATTGACTACGGTTATCAACTAGACCTTCTCAATTGCGAACTCACCTTTAGACCACAACCAAAGAACTCTCACTCAGCTTCAGCATCTGAGAGAAAATATTAGTGGCAAATCGAGTGGTACGCGAGTGCATCATTTCGGCAGTTCAGCTTTCCTCACTGGCAAGTACTCGTCCGCGATGTCGAACTTGATGAAGAAGATGAAGATGAAGGCCATTTTAAATCATCTCTCACAGTCTTCTTCGTTTGTATCAAGCATCCATCATTGATTGCTCGCGACACTTTCAAAGAAGAAGTCAAAAGTCTATTCAGATACAAACCTCGAAAGACGAGTAAAAAATTGAAGCGAAGTGCAATGTTTCGCAAGCCACTGGCAAAGCGATTGAAGAATGCCATAACGACATCATTGAAGGAAGTTTGTCACATCTGAATTCAAGCACTGATTGAAAAAGTTACAAACACAATTAACTTTTTGAATGGTGGTGAAATCAAACATAGCCATTTAAGATTTACTTGTTCCTGATTGTGACTACCTCTCAATGAGGAAATCACGCAATTTATCTTCTGCTTGATTCAGTTTGGTGCCAATGGTACAGAAAGTTGGTCATCGGAATGAAAACTCAAAGACTTCCCAGCAACAGTCGACTCTCGCCTCTGTTTTTCATGTAACTTTGCACACCGAAAGATATTAAATTGACAAAAAACTTGAACATTTTCATCTTCGGAAAGATCATGGATTTACCATCATTCAACACCAAGAATATTGAATGTAAAGTTGGTTTCTTGTCGAAGAAACAATAGAAAATATCCAATGACCAATTAGTAACAGAAAAAAAATATCGATGTGAAATTCAATCAGTCGTTTCCTTCCGACTTTTTATTTGTCACTTTTTTAAATGTGATCGAAATCAGAGACAAACTGGATATTCAATATTCTTGGTGTTGAATTGACTGAGATCAAAATCTGATTGAATTGAGAAAATATGTTCTTATATTATCGATTAGATACAGTAAATCTGAAGAATTGCAGAATAATATAAGAAATCTCAGGTGAGTGGCTCAAATGGACTGGCACATTCAGATGTAATTCTATATATTCAAAGGATGGACAAAAAGGCATCACTGAAGAAATATCAAGAAGAATTCCAACCAGAAAACCAAAAATTAATGAATGATGATTTCTATCTTATTATTATAAATTGTTTTATTTTTAGTTTGTTTAATAATAAAAAGGGGAATCAGTAGTGTAATGTAGATAAGAATAGGTACAAAATGCAGTTCCGATAATTTGTATTTTTTTTGCCTTCCCAGAATTTTGTAATTTGTGGTCTTCAATTTTGATTTACATTTGATTTGCCGTTATCAATGACACTACTGCAATTTTCTCGGATTTATCGAACATGACAAATTCGTTATGCCATTTATTTTTCAAACAATTCCAAAAATAATACGGTTATTAATGTAAGAATTAGTGTTAGAATTTATTTTATCACCAACGAAAAAGAAAGATGACAGTAACTAGTGAATACAATTATTATAAACAGTGTATTGATAAATGTGTTTCACAAATGAATGAATGTAAGAACAATCAAAAACATGATCATTTACTTCATTCCATTAATTATATGCAAAACGAAATTCAAACATTATACGATATTGGTGATTTTAATTTAGATCTTAGTGCAAACGAATCTGATGAAGTATTTACTGATGATCAATTGAAACAATTAAACTATGACTTTGATTCAGATGCTTTAATGTTTTAATTCAGGCCTTCGGCTCGGACAAAGTCCTTACATCCTTTATTTTTCAAACAATTCCAACATTATTTGAAACCATTATTGCAAATATTTTTACTGCAACGCAAATGACAAAGTTAACGTACAATTCAATCACCAAATTCGTTGAAACCATTAGTAAATACACTAAACAAAACCATTCATGTACACCAAATAGTGCAAACGTTTACTTCGAAGGTAAGGATGCATTTAAGAACAAGTATAAACAACTCTGCATTAAGCCTGTATTCATTGAATTGTTCGTCTTTGAAGACAAAAATATATACATTAATCACAAACAAATACTTGAAATTTATGACAAGCAATTATGTATATCATTCAGTGAATCTGATAAACGATCTTTACCTAAGAACAAGTCAAAAATGTTTATATTAAATGTTGACTTTGAAGCTCAAGAATATAAAGAAATCGTTTATTACCCATCAGAGATTCATCAATGCTTAAATCAACAAAACATTAATCGAATCAGAAATCAAATCATTGATGAACCCAAAGATGAATTCATTGAAACCGAAATAGACCCTGATGCATTTTAAAACGTAAATTCGATTTCATTCATTTTTATTTTTAGTGTCAAGCAAATGACTCAACAAGTTAATCCATTAGCTGATTTCATGCAAAACACGCTTTCTGTTCAGGATTTGCTAAACATTTATAATAAATATGCACCACAGCCATTAACGATTCAAGAAGTTCAACGTTACTCTAATGGTGATGTTAATGTTGCTAAAACTGAATTAATTGCAAGGTTTCTTGCTGCCGCTAGAGATGGTCAATTATTTGGTGGATTTAGTAACAATAAAGTCGGTATGAAGGAACTGCAACACATTATATTAGACCTTCAACGTGATATCAAACGTGTAAAGAATGCAATCTCTCCACAAGGTGCAGAGGATTTAATTACTAAACATAATGCAGCTAATCCAAGTTCACCATGGAAACTCAATAAACGTAATCCTAATGCACCAGCTTCATTACAAAACTTGACTGATATAAATAATGATGGAATTCCTGATGTCGTTATATCCAATCGTAAAGGTGAACCAATGTTTGTCAATGGTTATACAACTAAAGCTAGCAATTATCCTGAAACATTAGCTTATTACAATAAATACCCAACTCGTGAAGATCGTCATAATCACTCATTCAATGATTTCAGAAAGCAATTGTATAATGTTACTTACGATGATGAAAACAGTAATGTTAGTTTACGTGGTAACGTTTCTTCTTTCAATAATAATCCAGTTGAGTTTGCGGGATATGATTTAACTAAATACAACGTTAAACCACCAAAACGAATGTCTTCATATAATAGATTCCGTAAATATGTAGCTGGTCCATTCATTGATGGTGCTCTTCAAATTTGTGAAGTTCCGAAGAAATTAAGGTTACAAGTTTCTGCAAAAGCTATTGCTGACTTTTGGAATACAACAGTTCTTCAACCATTGTATACAAAATATGGTGTCACTAATGAAAAATCTGCTGCAAAAATTAAGAAATCACGTGCTGGTGAAATTGATCAAACCGTTGATGATATGATATTCAGACTCAATTACACTAATGATCAATGGAGTGAAGATCAGAAAACTGCATTAACTCATGACGTTACTACTACATTAACTCAATTAGTTGAACGAGCGCATCAGAATGCATTAATGAATAACCCTGCTTATCAACGTGAAGGAGGAGAATTCATGATACCAAATGCTTTAGCACCACCACAATAAATTCATTCTGAATCACTGTATTAACCATTAAGCTCAATATTAATGTTTATTTTTGATGAAAACGCATTTATGACAACAGAACCTTCATACAATTTATCATTCATTAGAGACAAAGTTAATGATACATTAAAGTCCAAATCTAATGAAACCAGTAATTCATTAATTAAACCAATACATCAAGATATCAAAGTTCGTTACAATTCAGTGAATGTCATTGTTGGCAAACAATCATTGGGCAAAACAGTGATAGCATTAGAGGAAATCATTAAGATATCTCTATTAAATACACATCATTTATTGATTTACGTTACTAAAAACGGTGATGAAAACGATAAATCCTTTCAATCATTGAAGCAAATGATTCGAATGCCTTATGTCACCATTAGTGAAAAGGATTCAGTTGAATTCATTAAAACTCTCATTGCTGCAAAGAATCTATACTATCTCATTCTCCGTGAACATTTAGAAGACAAAATCATTGATGAACAACGTGAAGCTTTATTCGATGCTTTACACATTAATGACGGCTTACAGCCAGGACAAAGTCCCTTCAGTAAACCTTACTTACACACAATCGTTCTATTTGATGATATTAGTAACAGTAAATTGTTTTCATCAGAGGAATCATTCTTTAGTCAACAAATTCGTCGTTGTAGACATACAAACATTACTTACTTCTTACTCATTCAAGGATGGAAAGGCATTAAACCTCACATTAAGAATGAAATCACAACGTTATTCATATTTCCATGTTTCAACAAACAACAATTGCACTTCATTTATTCACAATCAGCGTCTAATCTTGATTTTGATGAATTCTATGCACTATATCAACGATTGCTTTCGATCAAAAATATAAAGCCAGACAGTCATCCTTACATGTATGTAAATGTAACTGAAGGAGGAGAGACAGTAATTCAAGAATGAACAATGAACCTTAACTAAAGTGTTTATTAACGATTTCAATCAATTGATTCATTCGATCTTTAATTTCTTCATATTCACTCTGCAACTCATCAATTCTATCCCTTAATTCATCAACAGACGAAGCTTGTTTATCTATCCTTTTCTTCGCTGCATAATCAGTTCTGAGCATTAATGTACCTTGTATTCTAGTTATTCGATACCCATCAATCTTGAACATCTTATTCAACTTATGAGTCGTTAGTTTATCAATTTCATCCTTATTCTTCATGTAATACATATTGAACTCATCTGGTGTATCGAATTCTTTAATAACATTCTTAACTGGTTCCAACACCTTAATCTCTGACATAAATATTTGGTCTTAAGTAAAAATATTTTTGATTTAGTTCAAAAGAATCTTCGATTCGAGACTATGTCTATGTTGTACATCAGTGTTATATTAACATGTTTGACCGTTATTGAGTTCGCTAATCTTGTCATTAGAGTGATGAAATTGATACCTGAACCTGATCCTGAATTGACAGATGAAATGCGTGCCCGATTGTATTCCTAATGATAATTTTCAATCAATTCATCCATTAATCATTCTACTTCAATAAAGGTACATTAAACATACCGGGTTTATATCTCGGATCCTCAACTTTAGCATTAACCATATTTGAATATTTACTGATTTGTCCACCAGCTTGATTAACAACATTACCCCATTGATTTAGAACTTTACCTTTATCACCACCAATTACAGAACCAACTGCTCCTAATGCAGGCCCAACAACTGTTTGAGCTACTTGACCAACCTTTCGTGCAATCGGTAACACTTTTCTAAAGCCATTCTTAATTTTCTCACCTAATTTCTTAAACCAGCTACCAAAAGCCATTTGGTTTTGCATAAAAAATTTAATCATTCATTCATATTTTTACTCACTCGCAAATGTCGTACCAAAACGCTCAATTTAAGAATACAGGTAATGATGAAGGTGATGTTCTCGATTTCTTCAACGATACATTACGTAATTTAGTACAGAAAAATGGTGGTGATAATACTTTCTCATTCGTTACTGAAGAATTTCAAAACAAAGATGCTCCAATGCCAATAGGTACAAAAACTCGCATGAAATTAACTCATTCAGGTCATACAATTAGTCAAATCGAAAAAGGATTCATAACAATGAAGATCGATTTTTCAGTTAAATTTCAGGATCCAATTTATGCTAATGCATTTGATTTAGACACTGAAGGACTCAATCGTATATTCATTGGATTCAAAGATGCTGTTGAAATCATTGAAGATTGTAGATTTTGGGTTGATGGTAAACTTGTTGAAACATATCGTCAAGATCAATTAATTCGTGAATCATTTGCATACAATGCTATCCGTGCTAGAGAAGTCAAAATTGCATCACCAAAAGCTCATTCATTATGGGAGAAAGTTTCTAAATACTTACCAGGTGTATGTGGTGTTTACATTCCATTGAGACAATTTGCAAATAACGCTATTGTACCAGTTCAAATGGAATTAGTTATACCATTCACTGATCAATTAGCATTACAAGCATGGCGTTTATATCCAAATCGAATTTTAGGTGAAGTTGAAGAAGAAATACGTACATCATTGGAAGCATTAGTTTGGTGTCAAGTTGATCCACTTGCCGTTGCTGATGTTTTAAGATTCATGGATTATGAAGTTAATGCACTCTATTACACACCAACTATTTGCCCAATTACTACTCACTTTACTCAAATCAATCGTCCAGCCAAAATTGTTACCAAAATTGAAGAAAAAGGTGAAGATGAAGAGGGTGGAGATGGTGTTACTACATTTACTGGAGTTAGTGTTGTTGATAAGAAGTTTAATTTATGGCATATCAAACAAAATACACTTCAATTAGCCAGTAATGGATTCATTCGAATTGCTAGAACTAATTGCGCGGGATTTGGTGTTAAGCATGAAGTTGTTTTGGGATTAATGGAAACACTTAAGGAACCAATTATTGTACCAGCTCAAGAATTAACTCGTGAAATATTTGAAGGATTACCAACTGCTAATGGTCTTGAAGTATCTAAATCTGTTCCATTAAGAAATGCAACTAATATTACAATGATGTTCCCTCGTAATCCTAAAGATTGTACAGTATTTCAGAACATCGTTTATGAAAAATGTCAATTAACTGTCAATAAAAAGCTATATCCAGATACTGCATTTGATACAACATTTGATGGACGATTCATGAGTAGGAATGAATTCATTTTTGGTGTTCAACAATAAAGTCTTTCTTGAATTGACCATCACATTTGTTAACATGGCGTTCGAATCTAACATGATTATTGATACCTCTTACAACATATGACTTGCATTTAGGACAAACCAATAATCCAGTCAGTTTTTCAGCATCTTTGATATACATTATGTGAAGGGTTTGATTTTTGGAATAGAGTAATGCATTGAATGTTTTGTATGATTTATCGAAAAACCATTGTTCACTAATGTCATATAAACCTGTGCCAAAGTATTCATAAATGTTAACATTAATTTTATGCATTTTAGCCGATTCTTTCATTTCATCCATCGATGTGCCATCATATTGATTACTGAATTTAAGTGCTTCATTAGTGATATGAGTTTTGTATGGAAATCCGTGATCTTCACATAATAATCTACGAGCTAATGAAGTTCTGTGAAATAATTTACGCTTAATTACATCAGGATGCAAACAAATAGCCAAAAATCGATACCAACATAGTTTATCATCTTCGTTGTCAGTAATGATTAATTTAGATTTAACTAACTCTTCGGGCAATTGAAGTTTACCAGTGACCTTAACTAAACGATGAACAGTGAATGCAATTGATGAAACAAATGTTAGTTTAACTGATGATTCGCTAACTTCATAGTTATGAAGAACTGATTCAATGTAATATTTGATTCTATCTAAGTCAGCATTCATTTGAATAACGATTGGGATGTTTGTATGATATTTGTAATTTGTTGCATAAATGGCTCGTTTTTCATAATCATAACGAATAACTTCATCGTTTTGCTTAATGGGTGTTTCAAATATACCAGATAATTCGAACGTTAATTTAAATGGTTTGCGCTCAGACTTGAATACCGTATTTTCGAGATAGTCAAAGATATCATCAAGGTCTTTGAATTTATTGAGATAATAAACGACAATCGGGTCTTTGTTTTTATTTTTGGTGACAATATCGCTATCTTTAGTGTATAATGATTGATGTTCACGAAGTAAACGTTTAGCTTGACTATAATCGTGAGGAATATTGACAATTAAATGATCAGCATCTTTGCTTTCAAATTCATGACCGAAATTATCGAAGAATTTAATGAGTTCTTCATTTTCAGCTTCAAAGAGTTTTTGGTGATATGGCTTTAATTCTTTCATTATTTCTGGTGCTAATGGTCTCAATAATGGTTTGTTGTTAATTAAGTCATCGAGCATGCGTTGATAGTTAGCCTTAGATGCATGAATCGTAGTAGTTTCTTTTTTGAGTTTATCATTGAATTTCGTTTGTGCACGATGTTTATTGAATTCGTTAATGGTATCTTTATGCTTTAATTTATGAAGTCCATTAAACAAAGCATCATCTTCACGTTTATTGATTCGATTAATGTAATCATCAGTTTGGTCATAACGCTTTGGAGGATTTAAATGTTCTGGTGGGTTGGGAATAGATTTAACACCTTTGACATACCAATATATAGCATTATAGTCTTCATAATCACCATCATAATTGTAATTATCTAATAGTTCATCAGTAATGTTGTTAATTATATCCTCACGTAATTGTTCTTCATTATTGTCATAAGCTGATAACATTTCATTAAAGTCATTAGTATCATCGGTGATTAAATTATAAAGTTCAATTAATTTATTAATGGGTGCGTTATTTATCGACATTTGCCTTGCACTAAAAAATTATTAATGATAAAAATAAATATCATCAAATAAATTCTAACATTAATTTTTAACATAAATTATTTATCATAAAATTTTGCATAAATGACATGTGATATGAAATAAATAATGAATGAAATAAATTAAAATAACGAACTTTCCATTTTTGTGAGTGCATTGAATTACAAAATTTTAGAAATTGAGAATGCATTCAATTTGTGAGATGCCAAAATTTTAAGGATTTTGCTGACCTTTGGCCGGACGAAGTCTTGAAATAACCGTCTCACGCTATTATTTTACAGAAATTACAACCGTATTATGTCTTTATAACCGTTGCATGAATCATCTCAATAACCGTATCATGAATCATATCAATAACCGTATTATTTTTGGAATTGTTTGAAAAATAAATGGCATAACGAATTTGTCATGTTCGATAAATCCGAGAAAATTGCAGTAGTGTCATTGATAACGGCAAATCAAATGTAAATCAAAATTGAAGACCACAAATTACAAAATTCTGGGAAGGCAAAAAAAATACAAATTATCGGAACTGCATTTTGTACCTATTCTTATCTACATTACACTACTGAATCGTATTTTTCTACACCACTTTTTGAAAACTTTTAAACTTTTTGAATACTTTTTTATATATTTTTTATTCAATTTTTGCTAAATAATGCATAAATATATAGTTCAAATGGCTTCCTGATTCATCAAGCAATTCAAGGAACTAGATTCGGCTTCGCGCAGCCCCGTGGTGATCACTGGTGCGTATATTCCTGAAAAATTATGTAAAAATTAAAAAAAAATATTTCAAAAAAAGCAAATAGTTATAATTTTATGAGAAAATTTAAATTTACGATTTTTTTTGGTTAATTTTCTTAACAGAGTAAGTTAAATTTCACCTTAAGATGGCGGTTTTTTACTTTCCATGAATAGAAAAACCATTCAAAAAGTGGCGTAGAAAAAAACGATTGTCCAATTTTTTGAACTCAGTTTAAGGTGAAAACATGAACAAAAAAAGCTAATAGTTAAAATTCTAAGGAAAAATTTAAAAATATAATATTTGAGGTACGATACATAACGGTTGCCACTTTCCGATGATCGTTCCAAGGACGAAATTGCCGGTGAAATGTTGGTGTTTGTGCCGTCGATACAATTCAGTCCAGTAATGAAGTCGTCGTTTGTTGACTGGAGGATCTCGTAGCTGCGGCACTTTTCCTTCGGTTCTTCAATTTCGCTCAGCATGCTGACAATAATTTCAGCTTTTTCCCTGTCTTTCTTGTCTCTTCTCTCGCCATTCAGTGTGCTGATGTACTCTTCAATTTCTTCTTCGTCGGCTGACTCGTCAGAGTACGAGAAGTCACTCGACAGCGTCTTGAAGATCTCGTCGAACGATGGACGATCGCTTGGATTATCGCTCCAGCACTTTTTGATCAGTTCTTGCATCTTCTCTGGAACATTTGATGTGAACCTTGACATCGCTTTGTTGGCAAGCACAAATGGTGTGACTTCACCTAGTTCGTAATATGGCACTTTTCCGGTAACAATTTCATAAGCAAGAATTCCATACGCGTGCACGTCAACTCCTGAGCCAAATTTCTGGGGCCATGTACATTGGTGATCCAATTTGATTAATTTACTTTTACCAAATTATTGTTTACATTTTTTTAATCAAATATTTCGTATCATTATTATTAATATTTTGTATTTCTGGCACAATGGATCTTTATGCCTTAAGACATATTTGAATGCCAATTTTACTAAAATTTTATTATAATACAGTGTCCTGGACTGCACTTCGAGTATTATGAAAAATTGTAATATTGAATTCATTTGGACTTTCATAATAAACAGCATTTTTAGATACAATAATTGAATTAAAAATTACTAGCTTTCAAAGAAAAACTATCTTTTATAAGTATGGCGTAATATTTATTAATTCATATATTATTAGAAAAATATAAAAGTTAGGTTTTATTTTTTCCTAATTTCACAATCCATCTTCATTTCGATTGTTTGCATCGTTGTTGTTGTCTTCATTTGCTTCTTCTTCTTTTCTTTTTTCTTCTTGTTGGTCGTCATATTCGTGCTGCGATTGAGCAACGGGAGCCTTCTTCTTCTTGATGACGAAGAAGTAGACAGCAACAGCAACGCCAGCACCAACGACAACGAGAACTGCAATTACAATGCCTGCAATGGCACCACCTGACAGTCCTTTTTTCTTATCTTTTGGCTTGACGGATGGATTTTCGTCAGGCGAGTTTCCATCGCCTGAAGAAGAAGGACCAACGGTTTCTGGAACGATAACTTCGGTGTCACTTTTTTCGCTAGGCAAGTTTTCATCGCTTGAACCATCGGCTCCTTCAGGAATCAAAATCGGCTTTTTCTCTTTATTTTTGACAGCTACTATTTCGGTCTGATCGTCAGAGCATTCAATTGCAAATTTGCCATTATTGGTCACTTTTGAAAGGGACTTGATCGATTCACATTTATGTGATGAGTCTGTGGAGATTCCACTGATTAGAATGTGATTCTCGTATTCATCATCATCGGATCCTTCACTCAATATGGAAGCTGCTGATGGTGAAATTCCAAGGTCAATTATGATCTCTTTTGGTTTAAAGGAAGTTTCACGTAATGAAACTGATGGCCACCAACTTTCTGTCTTTTTTATGTTTACAGTGATGTCTTCTGCTAATGTACACTTGCTTAAAATGAGAGTTGAACTGTTGACGTTGATCGTTTCAAGAATTGAAATTCCATTTACTGTGGGTGTCAGCCTACTTTCTACATATAAGGTTTTGGTCGTAATAAATGAGGCGTCGTATGAAAGTGAGTCCGTTATTTTAGCAGATGGCGTTGAAATTGAATATCCATAATCAAAATCTCCGAGTGTAATGTTTTTTGGAACTTCAACTGGTTCATTTAATTGATCTGTGTTGGCGTCATTGAACTTGACTTTTCCGCAGTTATCAAAACGGAAAACAGGAAGCAATGATTCTATTGTATTATCGCTTTTCTTGAATGTTGGCGCATCAATAATTAAATCTTGGAAATTTTCAAAATAGAAAGGACTGTCATTTTTAGAAGTTGGCATCTTATTATCAGATCCTATGTCAAATATTGATAATTTAACTTGTTTACTTTCAGTTCCAGATTTAGGTCTAATTATAAATAAAATATATTTTTTGGTTTGTTGGTCAGTGTTGATATTGATTTGATATTCATCTTGTGTACCTGGAATCTCAATAATACATTTAGTTTTTGAGGTTGAGGTTCCTGGATATGCTTGAATTACTTTTGGATCATCTTTATTGCTATCTTTATATATATCGAAAAGGCTAGAGGGATCATTGGCTGAAATAGCATTTGCATCTCCCTGAAGATAAGGCAAGAGAATTTTGTATGAAGATTCACCTGGAAAAGTACCACCATTTATCGTAATAAAGTTCATCGGACATATTCCTCTGTTCTCACCTTCTAATACAAGAGATATAGGCATTTGTGCATAAAAATTGAAATGACTACTTTGTTTTGAAGTTTGCGAAAAAGTAATTGAGTTAGCATATTTTGCAATTTGCATGTCACATTCGAAATAAAATTCACTTCCTCCCACCAGTAAAAACTGATAATCTTTCTTTTGACCTCGCAAAAATGAGGATATATTGATTGGACTTAAACTATCAATAGAGCTTGTGTATACCTTGAGAACTCTTTTGTTTGTGTGCTGATTTTTCAAATCAAAAATAGAATTAAGTTGAATAATGTTATTAATATTATTGATATCACTATCGTCTGTGCAAGAATAGCTCTGAAATGCTTCGCTTGATGATGCCATAACGTAGTATTTTCCATCTGTCCCTGCTATATTGTAATAAATATCATAATTTTCTCCATGATCAAGTGGTTTTGTTAAAAGGCAGTTTGTCTGTATTCCAGTATAAAATGTAAGATCATAAATTGGTATATTTTCATTATTTAAAGGATTATTTATTTCAATTGAAATAGAGCTTGCTCTAAAGGCAGTTTCTAATTTACCAATATTCTTCGATTCAACCGCCCAAGCAATATTAAAGGTAGTTTTTGATGGATCTTGAACGTCTACAATTGTTTTTTCTCCAATAGTAATTTTTCCTGTAATTGTACCGCCTGATATGAAAAATCGTGTTGATGCTGTTAATGAAATTCCATTTTGATCCAGAGTAATAGGTTCAGCAACATGAACTATAACTGGATTTTGCGAATCTGTAAAAATAGATGTTTGATAGTTTCCTTGTCCAAAATTATTATCTGATGGGATATTTGATGGGCATTTGCTTTTATCAGATGAATAGAGACAAACTTCTGTCACTTCATTATTGTCAAATAGTTGGAACGAAAAACGATATACTTGTTTATTTGCATCATTAAAAACTGAGACTGTTATTGTTCGCATTGGCTGGCAACGCTCCATAGCCTCATCTGACATTTTGATAACAAGAGCATTACCATATGTTTGTCCTGTTGATAAATAAGTTTGATCAACTTTCAGCTCAGCTCCATCATCTCTTGTAACAAAAACTCTTAGATCACTGAGTTTAGCACTGCCAAAATCTTGGTGAGTAATATGCCAGTTTGTTGGGAGTTGTTCCAGTGGGAATGGTCCAGATGGTGGCCATGATATAAATTTGAGATTATTTGGTAAAGCATTAAAAAGTCCAGGGGAATTATTTTCTTTTATTTTCATTACTGTAACAGCAGGTCTCATCATGCGATATGTACCAAAGTTTTCTTCTTTATAAGGATAAAATCCAATTCCAATCTTTTTGAGATCTGGATGCAAAAGCCACCTTCTATGTCCAACAACTCCATCGTTATGAGATCCTTTATCAATTATAAATTTATATGAGGCGTCAAAAACAGTCATTGAATTTTCGGCAAGTAAGCTATCTTGAGCAACTTTTATGTTTCCTGCTTCACCACAGTATTGAGAAGTAGCATATTTTTCATTAATAATGTGATTTGATGGAACAACTCCAATTTTGTGAATATTAATGGCGGTTTTATAGCATTCAGTGCTCCATGTTGTATCTTCAGAAACATCTTTGGGTAATCCAGCGAGTCCACGGAGAAAATTGATTATTTTGAGAGACTTTTCATGATCTTCTGAAGAAGGATTAATTTGGTTGCATTGAGATGGACTATCTAAAGTTTGAGGTTTGCAATTATCAGGTGTTTCGCATGCGCTGGATGGTCTAACAAATGCTTCTTTATATTCTTTTTTAATTGTATCTAAAGGTCTTTGTTGAAGATCAGAATTTTCAAGAATTGTATATCCTTCTGTTGATGGCAACTCTAATTTTGGAATTATAACAGGAACAGGTGTCGGAGCAGGCTGAGTAGGTTTGATAACTGTATTTGCATACAAGCCATCAATCTTTTCTGCGGATAGTTTATTAAAAGTGTCTAAAACTTCGAAGTTTCCCGTTTTGCTTGAATATATAAGAGCGCGTGGAGTTTGAGTTTTGTAAGGATGACTCCAACGTAGACATTCTGAAGGATAAATTGAACAATCTAGCATGCCAATTCGAGGATAATTTCCATCTGGCAATATTTCTTCATTTGCAATTTTGGCCCAAGCATTAAGAAATGGGACTTCATCTGAGCAAGTTGAATCATACAATAATATGATTGGATTATCAATTGCATTATAAAAAGAATCAGTTGTCATTGGTGATAAGCTAATCAAAGGTGATGAAATTGGATAAAGATTAGCATATTTTTGTATTATATTTAGAAAAGTTTGAGGAGAAACTGAAATGTCTTCAATATTTCCAGTTTTACTATCTTCAATCATTTGATTAGAATTTGCAGCAACTAAAGCATGAGCAGGTGTCATGAATGATTCATCATACAAAGAACAAATTTTCGTATTTTTCCAACAATCAACCGTAACAAAGTTCACTTGTGGATACAATTCTGATGCTTTCACCCATTGAGCATCAGAACTTAGTGAATAAGGGCAACCAGGGCTTGTTAAGCGAAGGAATGTTGGTCTATATTCGTCTTTTATATCATCAAGAGAAACATCAGTATTAATTGATACCCTATTAGATTTATATGTACATTTATCAGCGCATAAAGCTTGATGAAGGATCAAGCAAAAGAAAGCAATCATGGATAATGAATAAAACTATTCAAATAAAATTTCAAAATCAATTTTAAGAAAAAGTTGTTTTTTTATTAATTACATTGAATAGTTCGATAGAAATTTTGAATATCATTCAAATAATAACCGTATTGAAATTTTGAATATCATTCAAATAATAACAGTATGGTCGTATACAAGTATTAGGTTCTTTATTTTATTATATTTTATGTAAATGAATTTATTTATTAAATAAGCAATATATTTTTATTCATTAATAGATTCCTTTTCAATTTAGATTGGCCAAAGAATTTCATAGTTTTTATATACTTTTTCAATTCCTTTCAGAATTTTGAATGCACATCTTACTGTCAATGCTTTATTACAATTTCGATTTTCAGGACAATGAATGAAAATTCATAACTATTACTATTATAAGACATTTCTCTATTTTATTTTTATGCATAAAACATTATCTTATTGTGGACAATATTCGATTAATTATACTTTTTGTCATATTATAGGTCAAATATGAGGTTAAAATAATAATTGACTATCCTCCTCTCTATAAAATTCATATAAAATTATTCGTTATTTGTACGTTATTTTTTTTTTTTTTTTTAATCTTTTTGATATAAATTGAGAAGGAAAATTGAGAGATTTATAGTGTTTTTAAAAAAATTCATAAATATATCGAAATAGAGAATCGTTTAACAAACTAAATTTAATATTTATACTTGAAATAGTATATAATGTAATATTGAGTAATATAAAGAAAAATGATTGAAATGTTTTTTTATTTTTAAGAGATTTCCTATTTATAAATGTTTTTAGGAGATAGTTTTTATTTTTTTAGATATTTTATTAAATACTTTTTGATATTTTAATATTTAATTAACAAATTTGTTTTTGTTCTCAAAGATAATTTGATTTTTCATGCATGTACAATTCAAATAAAAGTATTTGGGAAATGGATTTGGAAAGATCAGCAAATATATTATAGAATGAACTTGGTCACAATAGTCCATAGATGTCGTTCATCTTATAAAAAGTAATTCAAAAACAGATTATTTTTTAGTATGTTATTATATAATATATAAATATAAAGAGAGAATAATTTTTTAAAAAAAAATTTCCTACTGATTATTAGATATTTTAATTTTAAATAATTCAATGAAAAGCAATAATAATCTTGACCATATTTTTGACCAAGAAGATAAAATTTATTTTTATTACACTTTTTCTCATTTTTCATAATTCATTATTATATTTATTTAATAATTTTTTTAAGAATTGCATACTTTTACTCGTTTATTTCATAAAAAAAGAATTTGAGAAGCATTTAAACTTTGTAAAATAATGTTCGGTTCTTTCAAAATTGAAAAGGACAAAAATAATCAATTCAAAAACGTTCAAAAATAATTGAATTGATATTTTATTTAAGATTTTGATAAAACTTAAGAAGATCATAGCAAGAGAAAAATATGAATTATCGATACTATTGATGCGCATGGGAAGAAATGTACATTTGGCAAGAATATAATACCGGTCTGCGGAATACTAAACTTACTTATTACATAAAGATCTTTTTGCTTAACTTTTTCTATAGGTCTATTTTTTTGAATATTTTTATTCAATTATTTGAATTATTTATGAAAAAATAAATTTATGCGAAATATTTGACCATCTTGATCGAAAAACAAAGAATATTTTGAATGTCTTAAGAATTATTTCTGAAAAGTATTTAAACCATCATTTTTTCAAAATTGGCCAGTCCAAACAGCTTGAAAATTAAGTAGTATATTGTTCGAATATATAGCTATATAATATCTGAAGATTATAAGAAAAAGCAGGGCAGTTCTTTTTTTTTTTTTTTTTTTTCAAACAGCTCTAAATATTCAACTTAAAAAGAAAAAGATCTAGGGTGGTCAAATCGGCCCAAAATAATATTTTTTAAAAATCATGGGCCAAAATGTGGGTCAAGATGGGTTAATGTGGGTCAAAAATAATCAATAAATATCACATATATTTTTTTAAATATATAAATATATTAATATAATTATCGTTTTATATCTTTTTAAAAGTATTTTTTCTGTTAATTTAATAAATTGAATGCGATAAAATTATATTAAATTATATCTAATTTGATAGTTTTTTAATCGTTTTCATCAGAAATATTGAGTATCCAAAAAATAAATATATCTTCCTAAAAGTTTTTAATATTAAATAAACTAACCTATTTTTATTATATATAATGGTCATAAATATAATTTAAATAAATAAAACAATAAAAAACATATATAAAATTTTGGGCCAACTTGGCCCAAGTTGGCCAGAGGTATTCATGAAGAGATCTCGCCTAGAAATTTGATAGATAATTAAATATTATTTTATTATATTTTATATTTATGCTATAATAGAAAGTATATAATATTTTATACATTTGATTTCGAGATATTAATATAAATTATATTTCTATGACTAAATGGCTATGGAGAACTTTTGTTAGAGAAATTAAATTCTCAATTTTGAATATCATTAACAAAAGTTGTTTCTTTTGAAAGAAAATATTTCAATGAAAATGGAGTAATATTTCAAAGGATTATTTTAAAATTGAAATAATTTAATTTTTTATTGCTGCTGATTTATTTATATAATATTTTAATATATTTTATTTATATTATCTTATTTATTTTTTATGTAATGTTTAATATTATATTTATATATATATAATATGGTTGATATTATAGAATATTAAGATATATTCATAATTATAATTTGAATAAAGATTTATTATTGAAATGACGATCATTTTTTTGAATACATGATTAGTTTATATATTGAATGAAGTAAAATAAATATTGAATTAATATATTTTAAATTAATCAATTAAAATATCTTGATTAATCATTTTATTTTTACAATAAAAAATAAAATACAATAATATTCAAAATACTATAAATATGTTTAGTGATATATATACTTGAATACTTTCTTATTTCTTGAAATAAATATTTTTGAACTCTTTTTATGACATTTTACACCATTAAAATAAGCCATTAAAATCAAAACCATTTTTTCTCAAAATTAGGCGTATAAATATCTTAAGCACCAGCATATACATTAATACATATAATAAAATATCATATGGAAAAGTATTATATAAAATTCTAGGCTGAAAAAAAAGATATGATAAGTTTATATATGAAAAAAATTTTAATTTCTTTTTATTTCTGTTTATAAATCTAATTTAATTTGAAAAATCTAATAATTTAATTAATCTTATGTGTATTAATATAAATATATTTGGAATTTTCAAAAATCATAAAGATTGAATGAAATATTAAAGATATATCAGATTAAAAATTTTATAAAATAAACAGTGTAAGACATTCTTAAAATGATTATATCGAGCAACCAATTAAAAATTATTGATTTGAATGCATATAACTTAAAATTGATGGAAATAATGAGATTGGAAAAATTCAAAAAGACGTTAAGTCACTTAACATGAATACCTCTAGTTGGCCCAAATTTTTTGGGCTAACTTTTCTCACAAATTTTGAATAATTCAGAGGATATTTGGCAATTAAATTTGCATTCAAAATAAATTAATATAAACTGGATTTCATAAATCAGGTACGCTTTTTGAATTTGTTTCAATGAATATTTAGAAAAAGTTCAATTCAAAAAAAATTATAAAATGATCGTTACAACACTTTTTATCTCAATTTATGGTGAAGTGTACCTGATTTTTGATAGTATTCAATTTATCTTAAAAATTTTAAAAATTTTTAATTTAAGAAATTTAAATTTTTATTTGCGTAAACGAGTGTATCTTTGTCTTAACGATGTTGGAGTTCGATCTTCGAAACTTTTTGAAATTAATGACCATTTGTTTCCCAAATTTTTAACTGATTGTAATAATAATATGTCTTCCTCAGGCGAAAATGGTCTTTTTGTTTTAAATTCAATTGGGTTATCGTTTATCGATGTATCAACAAAAGATATAGGCCATTCAATAAGTTCGTAACTTCTACTTTTTAGAAAGTAGAAATGATTATTCAAATAATAAATATAATAATTATAATATATGAATGATACTCTATATTTTGCTAAAATAGTTTGCTATTATAACTAATATTCACTGAGTTGTTGTGTATTTAAAATTTATTACTTTTAAATTTTCATTTTTTGGAATATCAAAGGAGATATAAAAATATTTAGTTCAAATCATATGAATGATAAAAAAAATTGTCAAATAGATATATTTTTGGAAACATTCCAAATTATGTTTATCCAAACATAAAAATTATATATGGCTCAATATGCATACGTTATGATCCGTTAAAGTACGTTAAGCCTTACTTTTTCAAAAGAATCTATGGTTTGAAGCCTTATTCAAAAGATTCATAAAAAAAATATATAAATTAATAAGACATTGATTTAATATATATGTATATAAAAAATCAATGAAAAGTAATTGTTATATATTTCTAAATATATATATATATTCAAATTTTATAATTAATTATAATAATAGTGCATGCATATTACCTATATCAATATTCGGATAAATGAAAAGTATTTCATGCATTGAGTAAATACCACAAAAATTCAATAATCATTTTTCAGCCTAAAACTGAAAAAAATCTCTTAAAAGTACTGAATAATAAATTAAGCAAAAATCGAAAATAATAAATATATAGATATTGATGAAATGCTTATATATATATAAATAAATATTTTATATCATATCTACATGTGGAAAAAAGTGCCAGTTACGAACTTATTGAATGACCTATATTAATTCATCAACTTTCAAAATATCTTCTCTAAATGGAAGCACAACTTCTGGCACAAATTTAATTCCATTTCTTAACATTTCCGAAATTGAATTGCCATTTTGGTATATTACTGTTCTAAGTCGGCCGTGAAAACTGAGGACTAAATTGTTGATGGCACTTTGAGGGAATGCTTCCCATATTGTTGTAACTTTTTCTATGAGTTCTTCTTTTGATTTGATTTTAAGTGTTTTGAGGATCCTCTTAATGGCCCCCCACAAGTGTTCGATTGGTTTGAGGTCGGGACTGTTGGAGGGCCAATACTTCAAGAATGATAATCGTTTTTTAAGATATAAAGTGCTAAGGAAACTGCAATGAGCCGATGCGCCGTCTTGCATGAAGATGTACTGGCCTTGACCATGCATCTTGTCCAAATCTTCGATTAGTAAACTTTTTTCAATGACATTTCTGTATTCCATATCATTGATTGTTTTTTCACAAAAAACAATTTTGCTTTTATAGTTGAAACCGATGGCTGCAAACACCATTACTCCACAATTAAACTTGCTTTTTTCCAAAAAAACGTTATCTGATATTTCGCCTTTTCTATACCAGCGATAAACGTTGTCATTATCCAGACAAAAACGACTCTCGTCAGAAAAAACAATTTTTGACATGTTTATGTCGCTCACAAGCATCGAATGAGAAAACCTTAATCTGTTAAATATCTGATAATCTTGTAGCACTTGCCTAATTTTTGGAGGCTTGTAACGAAACTGGAGTTTTAGCCGATAACGATACACTGTTGTGTCTGAAATATTCAATTGACCATTTTCAATTATTGATTTAGCAATCTGGTAACACGACATTGTACGATTATTAATCGTTAGAGTAGCAATCATGTTCAATACATCTTCTGTTTCTTTTGATGGACGGCCTCTTTTCTTGGTTTCTGGTATTTCATTGAACATTTTGAAATATTTAATTGTATTTTGTATTCGATCAGTTCCAGTTCTCAATTCAGCCTTTATCTTCCTTATTGATAATCCTTTTTGATGCAGACGAACTATTGCTTCTTCAGGAGTTTCGAAGACGTACATGAAAGTGATATAAATTGACCAAAAAGAAAAAAGGTTAAAAACAAAAAGATTAATTTTTAAATTTCAATATAAGATTTAAACGATAACTTATTTTCAATAAAAAATTTATAGATAATTTAATTTCAATATAAATTTTATAATTTCAATGGTGTACCTGCGTTTTGAAATCCAGTTTATCAGTATATTTATATCTTCCTATGAAGTTAAGAGGCTATTTAAGAATTAAAATAATAATAATTAAAGATATACTTAATTATTATATTATTATTTAACTTTTCATTAGTAAATATGAAATGTATTTCTAAAATTATGATTATATGACATAAACAAAATGTTTAATGCAGCTTTTTTATTTTAAACATTTGAAATATTAAATTATCAGATAAAATTTATCATTTTTTTTCATATGTTGATCATTATTTTTGCACCAATTTTCATTTCAAAACATTTTTTTGAGGTAAAATCATATAATTTTGATAAAATGAGATGAATTAACATAATTATTCGATATGACTTTATCTTTTTATAGTTTAGGAAAAACTTACAGAAATTTTCTAAGTGGTATAATTGTAATTAGATACCACTTGTTCGACTCAACCCTGTGCCTTATTTTTTTAAAACTATTTAAAAATTAAAATTTATATTAAGGTACAAATCCAGTACGTTACGTAACCGCCATTTTTTTTGACACTTTATAAGAAAAAATCGACATGTTATATAAAAAATCGAATATCTGACTATTTTTTACATAACATGTCATTGAATTAAGAAAAATGTAAAATAAATGTCAAAAACACACCTTGTCAATTTAAACTTTTTCAAAGACCCCCATCTATTCAAATAATAAACGTTCTCACTTACAAAAAATAACGTACTGGATTTGTACCTTAATTTAAAACTTTGTTAAACGCATCCAAAAGCTAAATATTGCATTCGTGCTATCTTAATTTTATTATATTCTGCTTTTAACTGAAATTCTTCAAAATTTTTAATATCAATAAGATGAGAAAAAAAAAAAATACCCTTACAAATTAACTGTCATTTTTTTTTGCGGAATAAACGTACGTAAAATTTTCATTTAAAATTTTAAAGTTTTTTTTTTTGAATAAACTCAATTCAAAAAAGAATTGTCATTTACAAAACATATTATTTTTTAATTTATAATTAGTAATCTTTTAGATTTTATTAGAAAGAAATATGCTTTATAAGAAAATCTTATTTTTTATGAAAAAGTGAATATAATCTAATTTTGAAAGAGTGATCGTAAATCATAAAATTCACCCATTTTTTTATACAAGTTCCTTTGCTCAATTTCTACTTAAATCTTGCTTCTGAAACATCGAGACCAAAATATTATTACAGTTCATAAGTGTATAGATGATCTCAATTCGTTGCTAATTCAAATTTGAAAAATTATTCGATGACGATATTTATTTTTTTCGATTCTTTTTAATTTTATGGTTTTTACTAAACATATTCTTGATAATCATTCTCTTATTATGCTTTTTATTTGACTCTTTTTGCTTTTTTTAATATTATTCAATAAAGATTTGAAAATCGTTATAATTTGATTAATTTATGCTTCCAACATGCGTTTTAGATAATGCCTGAGTATAATACTTAAGTATGAATCTTAATTTTATATAATAATCACACAAATATTTCAATTTTAGCTTTTTTTAAATAAAAAAATATAGAAAAAGTCGATGAATAATGAGATTTTAATTAAAAAAATGGTATAAATAAATTTAATATTACTTATGCTTATATTATAACTATAAATATTGGGATTTAATTTGAATTTTTAATTAATAAAAAAATTGTTAACGATTAAAAAAACAAAATTTGTTATAACTTGGGCATTAAATAACATAGGATGTAATGATTTAAATCCCCAAAGATTTTATCCAAATATCTGTTAAATATAAAGAAAAACCTCATTTACATGGAAAATCAATAATAAACGGTCAAAATCCTGATAAAAAAAATTATTTCAAAAAAATTCAATGGGAATAAAAAGAATTGTCAGATTTTGAGAGAGAAAATAATATTATTTGTGAGAAAATTTTCCAAAATTTTCATCTTACGTTTACTCGTACGTTTATTCCGCAAAAAAAAATGACAGTTAATTTGTAAGGGTACAAGCAAATAAATCATAATGAATTAATCAAATATATATTGGAAAATTCAAAATATCTGAAATAATGAATTTGATCAACCCAATAAAAATACCTGTTTTATTTTAGGTAATTCATTCAGAAAAAAGATGAATCAATCAAAACTTTATTTCAATAGTTTACAAGAAATCTAAATTGTATTATTAAAGAAAAACTTTTGATAATCATCAGGGCCAGCGCTAATATTTCTAACTTCCTCATCCAATCCAGGCCACTCCTTTACCATAGTCTGAGCGACGAATAATTTTGGCTTTTTAGTTAAAGGATTATTGCACAAGTCGATTGTCTTTGCGAACTTCATAGTATCATCGCTGCACCAAGTTTCGCACCACAACCAATTCTGTGGTAAAGAATATATTGGGATATGAATTTGGGCGTAATTAGGCAAATCCTGATCAAGATTAGCAAGGCTACCAGGGTCAGCTGACAATTTCTGGTAATGATAACGAAGCCAATCACCAGCTGCCATCTGTCTAAATCTTCTCAAGTCGATTGCGAACAGAGCTGAAATATGATATTTTTTATCACCCAGCAAATCCTTCCAATAACCCGATTTCCAGAATCTAAATGGTTCGGTTTCCTTTCTTGAGTTGCAAAATGGCGTAAAAGCGTATGGAGCCTCTCCGAAGTCCATTCTCATTAATTCGATAAGATCAGTTCGTACAATTTGGTCTGAGTCGACGTAAATGACCCTCTCGAGGTCCAATGGGAATATAACATCCAAGAACAATATCTTATTACCCCATATAATCCTCTGCTTCTCGTATTGAGGTCTGAGCCATGTTGGCCATTTATAAGAGACCAAACTGTAAGAAAAGTTAAACTTTTTTGACATAATAGGCAAAGTTGCCTTAAATTGAGGGGAAAGGAAAGTTTTTATAATCCAAAACTTTACATTATAATTAGATCTCCTTCTTACAGCAAGCATCATTATTTTCAATAGTCTTTCATAAAGATGTCCGCTTGCAACAGAGAAAACGTCCACTCTAGTTGTATTTGACGTATCTGTAACAGTCATATTATAAACCTTCAAGCCTTCCATTCCTTTATTGACACGTACGAGGAGGCTTCTTTGGAAAGATGCGAAAGACGAGACGATTATTTCGTTCTCAATCATTTCGTACACCATTTTTGACCTTTTTCCGCCCAATTCAATTGAAAACCGTCCCGGATTTGCAGGCAACTGCCAATAACCGTTCGACATCATAACAATTGTGTCACTTTTTCTCTCATTATTATTAAACTTGTCAATTAAAGCTAATTCAGCGCCTTCAGCGAATTCTCCGCCTTTGCTTGTGTAGCAGACGCCTTCGGTCATTATGTTAGTGAGTATGTAGACGCCTTCGTGGATGCCTGGTGACAGTTCTTTCAGTAGTATGTTGTCCAGGTCGACTGAAGCCTTCATTGACTCGAAGATGAATGAGTTTGGCATGTCTGGCATGCACGAGTAAGTCGTTGTATCATTCAAATATGTGAAGACGCAATTGTTGTTTGATAGCGAGTTTCTGTAGTACGTAGAAAGGGTCGTAAGTTGGCTCTGGTCATTTATGTCTGCTGGTGGAATGATTACAAGACGAAGGTCAATTACTTTGAGCTTGTCAATGTAATATATAATGTCACTCATTCTTTGGAATTCGCGTGTGAAAGGATCAACAACTATGTCCCAATGTAAACCGTCGTTGTTGTTGAATGAACGATAAATCAAATTTGTTCTAATGTTGAATATCTCGCCAGGTATCGGCTCCCTGTTCACTGACTCAGCAAGCCAGTCAGTGAAGATGCAAGAGAGATAAAGAATGGCCTCGCTTCTCTTGTATTTGATTGTGCTAACGTGAGGCTTAATTGAGTTGTACACGCAATTCTTGTTCCAAATGTCAACCATTACAAATCGGTTGATTTCATTCATTTCGAAATCAACATAAATTCGACCATTCGATAAAAGTGTCGCTTTTGAACGGTCAATTTTCATGATGGTCTCCGGGAAGGGTGGATTAATCGCAAAGGCGGTTGGTACTGAATGATTCACCTCTTTCATAAACCTTTCAAATGTGGTTGTGTTTGACCCTTCTGGACAGAAGAGAATAAAGAACGATACAATGATACCTTTGTCGCGCCAGTTCCATTCGATATCGTTCAAATACTCGGCAAAGTCAAGCTGGTGAGATAGCGATTGGTGAATTAGGCCAAGGCCAATTGGAACTTCATCTAGAACGCGAACATCAAGGCTTGGAATAACTGTGGAGTATTCTGAAAGTATGTCAATGATGTCGGCACGTGGAAGTGCACGATAGCCTTTTTGATAGATGACTTGTTGGACGTTTTGGATGCTCTTTTGAATCTCGTAGAGGAAGTCTTGGGAAATGATCGACTCACGCTTAATCTGGCGACCGTTTATGAGAATTACATCGGTCTTGAAGCCAAGCTTCTTGAGGTATTCATGAGTTTCTCGGATTCGAAGAGATTCTGATGATATTTGGTCGTATAAATTATGTAGATTGTTCCACGACAAAAGATGGTTGTTGGTGGACCTTCGGTTAAGGATTTCGGAATATTTGGTGTAGTAGTATGCATAGTCATCTTCTGTTGGCATCTTGTTATCGTCTTTGGAATTGGTGGCACTGGTTATTGATTCTTGAATAAATTTGATCGCGGCTTTTTGGCTGTAAATGGCAAGATGATGAAAGGCATAACAAACTTTTCGACTGAGTTTGTCAGCAAGGTTAAAATAGGGAACAAGACCAACACGAAGTGGTAATTGTTGTTGAACAAAGAATGTAAGAGTTAAAAAGGCTCTGGAGCCTTCAACTGTCATTATATTGCCAAGATAAACGGCATTGATAAGGTTCTTTTTGACAAGTGGCATTCCAGTGAAAATATCAAATACATCATTAATACTGGTGCTCCATGATGAGTATTCAGCGTCTTTTTCAATGTTGTTTAAATAATTCACCATGTTTGATCGATAATCAATGATATAACTGCCTGGTTCAACAAGTGTTGCTGATGATATCGACTTGATTAGTGGAAAATCCATACGAAAATGTGATTCAAGTATTGTACGGAAATTCTTCTCTTGAGTAATGATGTCTAGAAGCGAAAAAATGTCTAGATTCTTTAATGGAATGTGGCGACCGTTTATTAATGAAAAAGAATCTTCTGGTAGAGTTATTTGATTGATTCTGTTGAATGAGCCGATGGATTCAGGCGTTTCTGGACTTGAACAAATCTTTGGTAGATAAAGAGGAAAGTTGTTTGTAATATCTCTGAGAACTTTTGGCATGGGCTCTTTTTGTGATTGAAGATATGAGGAAAGTTTGATTCCAATTGACTCCAATCTGCTGGGATCTACATAAGATGGGGGAATTTCATCAAACTTTCCAATCGTTTCATCTTGTATCGTGCCATTTTGCTTTTTTTGCGTATCTAATATTATTGAATCTTTAACGCCATATTCCATAGAGTATTTAAATGGTCGCATTTCAATTCCAAAACCTCGTAAATTGATTCCAAATTTGGATGTTTTTGATGTTGGTCTAAGAACAAAAGATTGCTCTGATTGAATCATTGATAATAAAATTTTAGCAACTGTTGAATTATGTAGGTTGGCATATATATAGCATTTTGTTTGATTGGGCCCAAATAATATGTCATGCATATAATGTGAAGAAAGCGTGGCAGGGTAAGAATAATCTGGCTTAAAAGTTAAATTGTCGCATCCTGTAACAAATAGATCTGCATAACTACTGCCTCCGATTTGTCTTGCTGTTTCTCGATACATTTCTGCTCGTGGGAGGAAAAACCCGTTATCAATTTGAGCTTTCATTAATGGAAAAGCATTTGGAGGAACAGATGATTCGGCAATTTCCCATAAATAACTTGAATTTTCGATGTAATCAGTTGATTTCAAAATTTCTTGTAAAAATGTTGACGCAGAAGATATAGAATAATCAGCGATATAAAACAATAATTGTTCAAATAAAGGAACTTCATACCATGGCGCAACAACGCTTAAAGAAACAGCATGGTCAGGCCGAAATGTTGATAGACAAAAAGTAAATAAAAAAGCAAGCATTCAATGTAAAATTTTACATCGACCATTTAACCATTAAGGGTTGTGCGATTAAATGGTCTAATAACTTTTGAAATAATTGAAGAATTGGTGAAGCACATTATTCATAATAAGATTTTTCCCAAACAAAAATATTTTATTAGTATATATTTTTATAATTAAATTTTATATTTTTATTAATTATTATATGTAGATTTTTAAGATAAATCAATCTCTTTTTGATTTGTAATGTGATATGAAATCGAGAAAAACGCTGAAAGGAAATTACCTTTTATCAGCCTTAATTCGCAATTTTTTTCTAAAGATTAATTGAATTATTTGATAAAATCCATAATATTTTATTGAGAACTTCTCATAAGAGAAATACGTGCAACACTAAGTGTGCAACAGAAAATAGTAGTTAGATATGTTAGTGGGTTATACTAACCACACTGACCCATTAGAAACTTACATTTTTGTTGATTTTCATAAGAAAACAGACTTAGTGGTGAGTAAGAAGAAATGTTTTAGCTGAGACCAAAAATGCATATTTTCATTTATTTTTTAATTTTTTTGTCAATACATAAATGACAACCTCACCATCAACCGCCATCGAATACATTCCAATACCAAAAGAATACGAGCGAATCGAATTAATTTATTTTCAACCATTGAGTGTTCTGTTGAAACGAGATGATAAAACATTGAGTCCACAAATGAAAAAATTGAAAGAAGAGACAAAAATAAAAATGTTCACTGATGAAACTTTCAATATTGATGAGTATATAATAGATGAATGTTGTAATGGTCGAACATATAGATTGATTTATAACCCAATCAAAAATAATAAATGATTTTTTTATTGATGCCTAAAATGACTGAAATTGATTTCACCAATTATAAACAAACACCTATTATTAAATCAATGACGAAATCGAAGTCTATTGAAAATCTACAAAAAATAGAAACAAAGCGAGGAAGGAAAAGCAAATACGCTAATGATGAAGAGAGAAAGGAAGCAAGGAAGAGACAACAGAAAGAATATCGTCAACGTAAAAAAAATGAATTGATAGAAATGAAGAAACAAATTGAAGAACATAAATAAATTTATTTACTTATGATATCTCCAACGTTTGCATCAGTTGATGGTTTGATTTTGATTGTGATGAATAACGGACTCATTAGTTTAATTGGCTGATACAAAAAATCAACGAGACGCATTTCAAGATATTTTAATGAATCGCTATTAGTTTTTATTTTTATCGGCTTGGTCTGGTCATAGTTAACAATGAGTGGAGCTTGATTTAAAATCATAGAATCAATGTTGCAATAACTGATGGTGTGTAATCTTTTTCACCAATTGAACTATAAACTGTTTGACCCTGAAGTGATACAAGATATAATTTATTTGCATAATTTAAAACTGGTAAATCATGAATTATGTATGGTGTGTTATTTTTGATTTCAATTGGTAGTGTGGTGTTATATAGTCCAGTTAATAGTTGTATTCGATGACTGATAGATTTAATTGTGATATCTTTTGTTGAAAGCATAGTTATTGTATTGTCAGCGTTTACACTAAATGTTATAATATTGACACATTCATCATTTTTCATTTGTGTTGAATTCATTTTTTTAATTAATTCTTTGATTTCATATGAATATTTATTTTCAAATGTTATTTTTATTAATTGTTTTTCATCATCAATGAATTCAAAAGTGTCATCAGTCGTTGAATATAAAATATTTGACATTGTGTTAATGGATGAAATATAATATTTTATATAACTACATTTCCATGGAATGTCAATGTTTAATGACACAGTGCTATAATCAGACGGTTTCGAATGAACAGAATATAACAGAATAAGAGAGTATAGGTGGGGGAGAGTCGGGTGATATACAAAATCGCTCCATACCCACTCAAATCCTGGGTTTTCATGGGGTCAGACCTGGTGAAATGAGGGTTCGTGTACTCCCCTCCATGGGTCAATGATCAAAGTATGCTCAAAACACAGTTTTCAAATTTGGACCCATTTTGATTTCCACGATTTTGGTGGCAAACTCTATTTCATTGATACCGAATGATTTAAGCCCCATTTATGATCTCAATTTATTCGTAAATTTGCTATTTGCTTTGCAAAGTTCCCCTTGGAAATGCAAAGTTCCCTACGGGAATGATTTTGATAAAGATTATAAAATGAAAAGTTATCGAAAAATTTGTTATCAAATAATTTTTTAATTGAAGGTCAAAGAATGACTGAAAATAATTTCTTTAATGTAGATAAAATGGATTCAAATATCCGTGGTGAATATAAAAATAATTATCAAGGTGGTATATTTGATGAGTCTGATGAAGAGAAATTGTTAATGATTATTAGTGAATTGATTAACAAAAATGAATTGAAATTGTTAAAGAAACTTGTTAGATATAATGAGACTGTTTCTGAAATGAATACTAGAGAAATGAATAAACGATTTAAAATAGATGATCATGTATTCAGAAAACGTTATGGAAAGCTTATATTGATTCCATATAAGAATACATATCAGTATAAGTCTAAAAATAATTCGGTAAAGAATCAAGTAGAAATAAAATTAAATGAATTTGCTAACGAATTATTTAGATCCAAATAAGCTGTTAATGTAAGCATTTAATGTATTAGTGTATTGAAGAATGTCACCAGAATATTGACATTTGATGATATCATTTTTGGCTTCATTTGTGAATTTGTCAAGATGAATGTTAATGATATTTATTAATGTATTAATGCAATCAAAGAGAGCTTGTTTGATATCATCTTTATTATATGATTTGGTTTGTTCGTTGAGAGATATATCAATTGATTTTATACGTTCTTCTATCTCTTTCTTTTTGCGTTCACGATATGATTTCATGTATGCATTATATTCCTGTCTTTTGATGAATTTCTTTTGCTGTTCAAGGTTTTGTTCTTCAATATGTTCAGAATTCTCAAGTTTGTTATCATTTTGAATTGAAAGTTTGTCTTTATCATTCAAGTTGTGTTGAACTTTATCTTTTACTTGATTCGTATCATCAGAGATGTTGTAAACTTCTGAATGTAAATCAGTAAATGAATATTCTTCATTTTGTTTACTTTTTGTTTGTTCTTGTGTTCTGAAATGATTTTCTGATAAGAAGTTATTCTGTAATTTGTTATGTAGCTCATTTGAGAAACCAATTTTATTTAGTTTTAATTGATTCATGTTTACATAATTGTTAAAGTATTTGCAAAAGTATTGCAAAATGTTATACAAAAGAATCTGATAAATGGTAATGTAATATAATGTAAGATATTCATAAAGATTATGTATAAGGATTTATACTACGTAATTGCTTTTTGCTTTTTGCTTTGCAAACTTCTCTTTGAGAATGCAATAATAGCATTGAATGTAAACAAATTTGTTCAAAAATATTTAAATCTACTTTCTTTCACAAATGTAATCATTAGCAGTCAAACCTTTGATGAATGGTGCACAAGATTCATTTGGAAGTACGATCATCTTGTTATGGAAACCTGTTAATGCATTCTTGTATACTGTTATCTTACTCATTTGGTTATGATTCATTTGAAGATTTATGTTGATACCAGGTTTGACAGTTCTTTCTTGAATAACATGAAGATAATCTGATGATTGAATTGAGTTCTTCTTTAATGATACACCTTTAAGTTTTAGGGATTTGGTTTCAGATGTACCGTCTTCTTTATTATTCCAAATTGTGTAGCATTTAGGACAGAGTGCCACTTGATTATCTCCATATTTTTCAATGCTTGCACCTAAGATCTTCTTCTCATCTGCTTTAGTTCCAATGGATGGGTTAGGCATGAATTTGTAAACATGTTTGTCATAGAATTCTCTGTTAGCAATGATTGTATCGAAATACTGTTCACCATGTCTATTCATGTCACCTGCAATTGCAAAGTAAGCACTATCTGTATCACCCTCTATGAAATGAATGCGTTCTAGATCAACACATTTGAAAAGGAAATCGTAAATGAATGTTAGATACCAGAACTTTGCATTATCAAGTGTGAAGAATGATTCTTGAATACATGTTTTGCATCTAAAGTTCTTGGGTTGCAACTGGATTAGGTAAGAGTTTCTAGATAATGGTAATCCATTCATGTATGTGTCACTGATGATTGCTTGGTATGCTTTGTCACGATCAACTATCTTAATCTTATTGTAATGCTCTGTATTGAGACCATCATATCCATAAGATCCATTCATACTAATTTTATAGAACTTTAATTAGCATCGTGAATTTATGCATTTTTCCCAGGAATTTTAATCATTTATTTAAAAGGTGCAAACGCTCAAAATAAAGTTTTATATTATGTTATTATAAAATCATAAAACCTTCTTACCAATGAGAAAAATCAATTTGACAGTCCACTTTTTGAGAGGGCTTGTCCAAAAAATTTCGTTGCAGCTACTCTTACAATTCTTTGATTTTGAATAATATATTAAAATCTTACTGCTAGCCCCAGGGTCTCGACTCGGTCTTGCTTCCCTCAGCATTCATCGACACCAGCTGAGCAGTATGTAGTCTCGGCAAAAATTATGTAAAAATATAAAATGAATATTGTTTTCTGAGGATTTTCCACTTTTTAAGTCTCCTCACAAAAGTACAATTATTTAAAATTTTATAAATAATCATATAGAAATAACTTATTTTTTATTGACAAGTTAATGATTTTTAAAGTAACAAATTGATAAAAAATTATCAGCATTCGGAAATCCCAAGAGGAAAAGTTTTTTGAACATTTGGTTGGCTTTGTCAATTTCACCTTTGTTTAATTTAATTAATCCGAGGTAGAATAAACAAATTTTGCTTTCATCACTTCGATTGACAAATAAATTAGGGATATAATCACTATCTAAGTTTTGCCATGGTCTAAGGTTCATCAACATTTGTTCAGCATCATCAACTCTGCCATTTTTGTAGAGTAGAATAGCAGCTCTCCCTTCAGCTTCAATTGATCCTTGGATAGCACTATTCAAGTATAATTTCATTGCATCAGTTGATTCGCCTATTCCTTCTTTATACATTCCCATAAGCAACCGACCATTTATGCTTTCAAAAGTTTCAACAGGATCACTCAATTGTATTTCCTTTTTTTCATACTTTTTAATTTCTTCAATCAACAACTTGTGATAATATATTACATCTTGACTATCTTTATTATTTTTTTGTGATTCCTTGATAAAATGGGATGCAAGAACTAAATCTTTTGGTATTTCTTTTGCTCCAAATAAGTGAATTGAGGCTAAGGCCGAAGATGCTGTCAAAAATCCATAAAGTTTTAATTTATCTTCATCTTTTTTTATAGTTTCGTCGGTCTGCATTTTTTGCTGATATAAGTAAAGATCATGTAATTCTTTATAGCATTTACTTCGTCCTGATTTAGAGTTGGTATCATCTAATATTTCATTTGTGTACTTTTTTGAAGTTTCATCCATCGAATAATGTCTAGCTTCGAATAATTTGGATTGACATTTTTCTTCAACTATATCAATCTCTCTTTTGTAATTATAAAATACTTCAGGATCAGTTCCTTCATACCAATTTTCCGGATTTTCAAAGAATTTACTAACTTCTTCCATAGAAGGTCTATTATATATATCAGGATCAAGCATTTTCTTAATGAGATCTCGATATTTCTCTGGAGTAATTTCAAATATAGGTAATTCTTCTTCATCAATTCTGTAATTAATGACTTGTTTATGATAATCTTTATTTTTATCATCGTATGAAATTTTACTTTTTCCTTTAGATCCAGCATATTTCATAGCGTAATTCAGAGCAAAATAGTATAGATGCCTTTCAAAAATCTCATAAAAAATTAATCCAACTGAATAAACATCAGATTCCGAAAAATAATTTTCACCTTCGTTTTGCACTTCAGGAGGAATATATAGAGGAGATCCTTGAAGCACAGAAAGACTATCGCTATCGGTTTGTTTTGATAAGCCAAAATCAGCGATATGAGGATGGAAAAGCTTATCAAATAATATGTTTGCCCCTTTGATGTCTCGATGTTTAATATTATTGGCATGCAGATACGCAAATCCACGTGAGATGCCATAAACAATTATTGTATAAATACTCGGATTACCTCTGACCGATGCGCTAAAATTGTTATTTCGAGGATCATTAGGATCCGAAGACTTAAGGCTCTTTTCGAGACTGTCATATTCACAAAAATCCATTGCAATATGTGGCTTAATCACTTCATCACTTCCATCTTGGGGTAAATGAAAGAGATCAAATCCAATTAAGCCCAATGTGCAAGGATGATATGTCTGAAAAATGTTAAATGTTTCTCTGAAGAAAATTTTGAGAAAATTAATGGATTCGCATCTGTTAATTGGGGGACTTAAGGTTTTTTCGGCAACAGATTTGCCACTCCCTTTAGGATATTGAACTTCAGCAACTGTACCAAATCCACCACTCGATTCTCTATCTTTTTTTCCTTTTTTGATTTTATCATTGAAACAATTTATAGATTTAATCGTATTAATATATTCATCAAAAAAAACTGAAATACCTGTTTTTTTTCGATTTACAGATTTATACGTGATTTCATGGAAATCATCGATTTTTTTGATATAATCATGGTAACTCTTCATATCAACATTTATTAATTCTTCCGTGTTTTTCAGAAAATCGCAAATGGAAAGAAAAGAAGGACGTTTTGAAACATCATTATCTAAACATTGTTCTACTATAGATTTTAAAAAGTCAGGAATTGTGGTTGGAATGGAGAATTCTCGATTTTCTGAAATTTCTTGACATTCTTCTGAAAATATTGAACAAATAAGTTTCCCATAGTTATAAACATCATTCGGTTGATTATTTAAAACTAAAGGTATGTTGTAATTAAAAAAACTTTGCTTAATTGAAGGTGACGATATTAATTCTAAATTTGATGGGAAGTAAAATCCTGAAAGATGCGGTTGAAATTTGTCATCATAAAATATATTAGATAAGTTTAAGTCGCAACGAAGAAATTTTTGATTGTTAACATAATTCATACAATCTGCAATTCCGTAGAGGGTAATCATTATCGTTGATAAATTTAATGTATTTTCTTTTTTCTGACGAATTTGGCTCAAAGTACCATTTTGCATATACTCGTAAATAAGATAACCTTTTTTACCTTCTTCTTGATTAGGATATTTATATTCATGTAATTTTAAGCAAACAGGATGATCAAGCTCTTTTATGATATCAACCTCGGGAAATAAAATATTATCGTCATTTAAAATTTCTTTCATATAAATTTTTGAATCTTTCTCAATTCGAAAAATATCACCATATCTTCCTTTCCCTAGTTTCTCTATCTGATTTTCTGTCATGCAATTAAATTATGGCAAATTTTATTAGCATATTCAAAATAAAAAATTTTATTGAATTTTATAAATTTTTCATATCACATACCAATCACCAATATATAAGAAAAATTCATACAAGAAATGGTCGAATTAGCCCCTTCTGATTCACAATCGCAGTTCACTAAAATCCTCAAAGTTTTAGTTGTTGGTGAAATGGGAACAGGAAAAACATCTTTAATCCGTCAATACGTCCAAGGATTTTTCTCTGAATTTTACAAAACAACAATTGGTGTTGATTTCGCAAATAAAGATATCAAATGGGACGATCATACAACAATAAGCCTTCAATTGTGGGATATTGCTGGACAAGAACGATATGGAAATATGACTCATGTTTATTATCAAGAGGCTTGTGCTGCTTTGGTCGTTTTTGATGTAACAAGAGCTCAAAGTTTTGAAATGGTAACAAATTGGAAAAACGATATTGATGATAAAGTTTTTACTTCAGAAAAGAAACCAATTCCATGCTTATTACTTGGCAATAAAATTGATCTTTGCCAAGATGGAAAATGGTTCAAAACGAAAGAAGAGATTGACCAATTTGTTGCAGAGAATAATTTTATCGGATTCTATGAAACATCTGCTAGAAACGGAACAAATATCGATGAGGCTGCAAAATTCCTCGTTAAATATATAATGGATAACCATATTGATCCTCTAAACGAATCTGGAATTAAAGTTGGTGATGAAAATAATGAACCAGCAAATAATTCTGGTGGCTGTTGCAAATAAAAGACGAAAAGTAATTAATTATTAAAATTTATATAATAAAATTTTAATCTCATAAAAAAAAAAAAAAAAATATATGTACATATAATATTAATCTGATTTCTTAATGCTAATAATATTTTCAATATAAATAGATTACATTATATTACAGACCTACTATATTTTGCATTAAATGCTATATAATATTTACAATAAATACTTTTATTTATTTTTGTTGTCTGCTTTCATATCACATTTCAAAAAACTGAAAAAAGGTTATTTTACTCTTTTGAAAATTTAAGAATTTATCCCGATTAATCTTCACAATTGTAAAAAAACTTTTTCAGTTCAAAAACTCAACAAGCTCGAACATAGATATTAAAGATGAATTCCACTGTCTATGAAATGCGAAAAGATTATTTCGAGATTACCAAAGAAAAATCTTTCGAAATTACTCCAAAGAAAACAGACGATCTTTATCAACTTATCCAATCAAGCTCCAACCAACAACATATGTGTTTTATTGCAAATTATCCTTTACCTTTCATCTGCCCTTGGGATCCCAATAAAATGGTTTTTCAACCTCTTGGTCCAATCAATAAATGTACAGAATTACCTACCTGCTTTGAAATTGCATACGATTCTTCATATCTTGTTACTGGATACGCCAGCGGTAATATCTTTGTTTTCAATCCTAAGCAAACCCAGTGGGTAGCTATTATTGATCGTTCAAAAAGAGATGATGGAAATGTGGCTCCACTAACCAGAGTCACATTTGCGCAAGATTACCAATCAATCATTGCATGCGATAGAATCGGAAATATCATCCAAATCACTCGTTTCGCAGAATTTAATCCAAAAGAGATATCCCTTTACGAAGGAAGAATGCCACTTACAAATGTGTTCATGCCCACAACTGATTCTTCTTTTTTACTCTTTTCTGATAGCAACTCAGTTAACATTCTAAATACAGCAACACATGAAGTTGCTGATATTTCTTCTTCTCCACTTGGTGAAACCATAAGATTTGATGCAAAAGTTAATTCTGATAAATCTGTTTTATTAATTACATGGAATGGAACTCTTTTCTCAATGTTCAAAGTTGAATCCTACACCAAAATTATTACATTATTTGAATACAATTTTGATGTTGAAATTAAGGAATGCATCATCCGTAAGAACTTTGTTGTAAGTATTGTTTTTACTGATGGTTCAATTGATCTTGTTATTGGTACAAATAATCCACGTATTGAACGATATTATACCGAAAATCTAAGGAAGATTGTCAAAATCTATAGTATATGGACTAAATCCCATGAAACACTTTTCTTCCTCACACCAAAAGCGATGTATCGTGTTAAATTTATTGAGTGGGCAGAGCGACTTGAAAAATTAGCTAAAGCTAATGAATGGAATACCTGCTACTCAATGGCTGAAGGAATTTATACCGGAAATAACCTTCAAGTCTTTGGAGTCGAGCCTGAAGCTGCTAAAAGATGTCTTCAGTTACAAAATAAAATGAAAGATATTTTCAAAATAGCAATTAATGGCGCAGGTGATAATCAAGCTCTTATTGCTCAAACCTTTGATTGCGCAGTTGCATGCGACATGCCAGAATTTATTATTGATACAGCATATCACATATACAAAGAAGATAATCATGTTCAATTATTTTACAATATTATATTTACAAAAATGAGAAGAAATATTACTCAATGCATACCCTTTGAATTTTATGAGGAATATCTCTCATTATATCAAAAAGATGATGAATATACTCTACAAGTTATTATACCAAACGTAATGAGAAGAGGCATTCCTAGACAATATGCACCAAAATTGATCAAATTGGCTAAAGAAATTGATTCAGAACCACTCTTACTTCGTCTTTGGACAGAGTGCTTTGATGATTACATATCTCCATGTAATTATCTTCTTGCCAGTCCAAATATTATTCCATACATGAGCGATATATTCTTAACTAACAAATTCAAAATTTTAACGATTCATAAAAAACTCATCACTCTTTTCTTCTGTACACCAAATAACGGCTCATATGGTCGTCTTCTCAAATTGTTTTCAAAGGATAACTGGCAATCCGCGCCTAAATTTGTTAAAGCCTTCGAAGATCTCCTTCCAATCAAATTAAGAAACGATGATATTTTTGCTGATAAAGAATTCTGTGATTCAATTGTGCGTGTATCTCTAAACAGACCAGTTGTTTCTAATCCAGTTCTTGATGTTGTTGCAGAACTTATTGTTAAATGCCAATATGAATTTCCTTATAATTCAATTGAGATGATGGTCAATTGGGCTTTTACAACAAATAAAACAAAAACTTCAATTCGTGAAAGTATCATAATGATGATACATGACCAATATCCAAATGTTATTGTTTATAAGGATATTGTTGATTATTGTGAAGCAGCCGGCTTTGCAAGAATTGTTAATACAATTTATTTACCTCCACAATTATACGATCATGTTATCCAAACTATGGCTCTTTCAGAAGAATGGCAACCATTAATTTTTACATATATAAATAATCCATTTAAAGATCCACTTAAAGAAGCAGAAAGAGAAAGATTAGAAAAGGAAAATCAAGATTCTCAAAACCAACCTGAAGAAGAAGAGGAAGAGGAAGAGTTTTCGGAAGACGAGGATATTCCCAAAGAGCCAGAAAAGACAAAATTCCAAAAATTCAGGGATAAAGTTGTTGAAACCGGCGAAGGCGCTCTTTCTTCTGTTAAAGAAAACCTAACCCCTGAAGAAATGAGAAAGAATCTCAATAAGACATTTGGCAAAAATGAAGTTCAAGCCGATTTAGAACATCCAGTCATTACTGTAGCACCAGTTTCTAAAGCAATGATGAATGAAATCGGATACAATGATGAACTCGAAGAAGAAAAGAAAAGGCAAGAAACAGCCACAATGGAAGATAAACAAAGCGACCCAGATGAGATTGCACTCGATTTCAGCCTTTCTGATTCTAACGAAGATAAGAAAGATAAAGAAGAAGAAGAAGAGGAGGAAGAAGATAAAGCTGAAAAGAAAGAAAAGAAACCAGTAAAGGATGAAGCATTGAGCAGCGAAGATAGTGAAAAAGAAGATGATCAAGGAATAGTTCAGCCAAAAGTTCAAGTCATCATCTCTAAACCAGATGATAAAAGTGATGATGAATATTCAGATTCGGAGAAAGAAGAAAAAGCTAAACCAGCTTCCAAAACCAAAAATGCTCCAATCATTACTTTTCAACCAGAGGATCCAGACGAAGAAAAGGACGCACCTGTATTGAAACATCAGAAAAAAGAACCTTTAGCTTCAACCGATGCTTTCCGAAGCGGTGATGAAGATGAAACAGAAACAGGTGAATCAACCCAAGGTCCTCCTCATCCAAAATTCAATTTAAGAAAGAATTTCAATCAACAATTAGATAAAGTTGGTAAAAGTCAAATGCAGTCACTTTTCAGGAGACTTAGTACAACAATTGATATGTCTAAAAGCCCAGAGTTTATCAAGAATTATGAAGAAGCCGAAGAAACTTATGAAGTTAGAAAAGATGAAAAAATGCAAGAAGCAATTAGAAATAATTTACCACTTCTTGTTTTAATTGATTCAGACAAAACAGTAGAATTAATGAGAAAACAAATGCCAAAAAATTATAACGATGAATTCATCAGGAAAGAACAAAATCAATATGTCAAGTTTCTTTATTTGAGATCAGCAGCAGCATCACCTGAATGTTCCAAAATGCTCACTGAAGAGAATCAATTTGAATTATTTGAATTAACATGCAAGTTTTCTCCACCAGATGTTTTACCAATGCTCAAAAGCAGTCAAACGATTGAAATTGATAAAGCATTACCAACATGCACAAAGAACCGAGTTATAGACGCTTGCATCTATATCCATACAATGCTTGGTGATATGCAATCAGCTGTTAACCTGGTTGCTGAAGAATTAGAAGCTGACTTAGTCGATGCTATCCAAAGTGGAAAAGAAATCAAGGCACCTTCTATCGATCTTGTTAAAGAAGAGCCTGAATTAAAGAAGGCCTACGATACTGTTGTTATTACTTTTGATTTGCTTTCAAAGGCACCAAATCAACTTTCAGACCGTATGTGGAAGGATATCTTCCTTGCATTTCAACTTCCTCTTTGGTTGGTTCAACAATCAAAAGACGAAAATCTTCAAACAAGTATTTGTTACTTTTTCGCATTCTTTATTGTTGAAACTTTGCAACAAAACAGAAGTTCACCTGAAAATATCTTTAATACATATGAATTACAATTCAAAGAAATCAACCAAATGTTATACAGAAAGTCTCTTTCAGCTGTTTTCAAGTATCTTGATTATAATCAAAAATTATCAGAAACAGTTATTCAATTATTGATGGAAGACTGTATCAATTTATACGGAAAAGCACAAAGAACAAAGACAAGAGCTGCTTTCATTTATCGTATCAACTGTGCCAAATGCAATACTCCAATTACTGGTGCTCGTGGTGTTGGTGCCCTCGTTTATGAATGTGGACACTGCTATCATGATGATTCTAAATGCGGAATGCACTTACCTTTCTGCCAGATTTGTAAAGGACAACTTGCAAATAAGGCAAAAGATACTGGTCCACCACCAACAGCATCTGACAGAGCACAGAATCAATTGTTGAGAAAGCTTCAAAGAGTTGATTATGGCTTAAGAAGACACTATGGTAAAGACCAAGAACAATCAGAATCAGGCAATGCCGTCTTCTTCTTTGCAGACTATCCTGTTCAGGCTAAACAATACCTTATTCTCAATCCAATTGAGAAGTTCCCAGAACAAAAAGATATTTTCATCGAATTATAAGATATATTAATTTTTTATTTTAAATTTAAAAATAATTTGTTTAACTTTTTTTTTATTTATTTCATATCATTGATTCTAGACTAATGTATTTATTTTCATACGGGTTTTGTATATAAATATATATATTCATCAATTAACTTTTTGAATAATTAGATAAAATTTTTATATGTGAACGTTCAAAAAGTTTAATTAAGAATTGAAATTTTCAATTAATTTAAAAAGTTACTTGCGTATTTGATTTCCTAGCAAATTTTTCAAATAAAAATAGAATTTTTTCAAAAAGTTGAAAAATAACGTGAATCGTAATTCAAGGAATTCAAATGCAAAATATAGATCCACCCAGTGTTTTCCAAAACAATTTACACTGGGGAGTACATCATCAAATTAAAATACCATTTAAAAAGCCAACTGTTTATTCGTGTTTTCCGATTAATAAAAGCGAAATTATTGCCATAACATCAAACTCAATTATCAGATTAGAAAAATCTACAATAAAAGAATCAGCTCCTTTAAGTTTAAGTACTGCCATATTTATTGAACAGCAAAATGTAATAGTTGGCGTGTCATCTACAACATCAGAATTTTTTTTTATTCGACCTTATGATCTTGCTCATCATATTAGTACAAACGTTCGAACAAAACAAGTACCTGCATTTCATATTTTGTATTCCCCCAAATCGAGCTTGTTAATTACAGCTGGTAAAAATATTAAAGTTTGGAATTTAAAATGTATAATGCCATCACATAACGTTATTTCTGTTCCACCGATTATTGAAATTACATTGCGAAATGTCTTTGATTCATCTTTTGAAGTTGATCTTTTAAATCCGCCATTATTCGATTTTCAAAGAGAATTACTAGTTTTACCTGAATCCACAGGTTTTAATGCGTATGATATGGATTGCAAATTTGTAAAGCAAATGACAAAATTATCAGCAAGTCCAAGAACTGCTGCTGCAATATCAAAAGATAGTAGTAATATCATTACATTTGATCCAAAAACTGGAGGGGCATATGAATGGAATATAAATGGTACTTTATTGCGAAACCAAACGATTGGAAATTCAGCTGTAGTTTCATGCCGATATTTAAATGAATTCTTTGTTATTTTTTTAGATTCGAAAAATAATATATACTTATATGATACACAGACATTGAGACTTTTTTTATGTGATCAACTTTCAGAAAAACCATCCTCAATTTTTCTTTATTATACTTCCACTTCCTTCTTTCCCACTTTTTCAATATGCTATGATAATTCAATTGATTTTTATGAAGTTGTTATGCCATGGAAGCTTTGGATGTCAACAGTACCCAAACCACACATGATAAAAATCTGTCGAAAAAGAAAAAAAGCGGCACGCCTTCTTATTCATACAGATAACGAATATGTATATTTTATATCACCGAAAACTCAAAAGACGCTTACTTCATCTACTACATCATCACCAGCAAAGATATCTGATATTCATTATGACAGAGGAATGGAATCTAGCGAAAATCGCGATCAATTATTTATGGCTGTATATGATACCAATTTAACAATATCTTCTACCTCAACTGTTCCATGTACAGAAATAACAGCGATAGATATGAAGATAGCTTCGGTTTTTGAATGCGATATGGATAAAATTCATTATTATGGCGTTGCTACTAGTAATGGCGAATTAGTGATTCATGATTATAATACTTTTGAACCAGTGAAGCGTTATATCGTCGCTGTTGCTAAAGTACTAAGTGCAAAATATGATTCTAAATATGGAACTGTTCTATTCTTTTACGAACATGAAATTATTCGATTTGATATTACAACAGGCAACGTACATTCTCATATAGATTTGAATACAAATCAAGAAGCAGGAACTATTTTTGATTTCAAAGATGAACTGGCTCTAGTTGGATATAAAAGTGGTAAGATATCAATTATCCTATGCAACAAAACTGGCATGGTTAATTTATCACATGAAAGTTGCGTTTTCCACAGCCTTGAAGTAACTGGTTTTTCAATCAACACCAATTTTTTCATAAGTGTCTCATTAGATCAGCAAATGAAATTTTGGTCTTTTAACGGCTCAAATATATTGACCTTAACTCTTCCACTACCGCTATATTCTGTAGAAGTTATCAACGGAAAAAGGGATATTGTTGTTGGCACTGATCGAGATCTGATGTTTATTGAAGGTCGAACCCTATTTTGTGAGAAATTTGAGCCAAAAGATGACATAATAGACAACTACAATGAAAAAGATGATTCACTTCTTGATGATTGCATTTCGCCTCTCCAAATTCAAGAGATGCAGAAACAGGCACTTCGATCAGCAATGAAAGAGAACGAAGATAATCAAGGAAATAACCATAATAACCGTCGATATCCAACATTCAGGAAGAAGAAGAAAGAAATCGACGAAGAAACGAGGAGAAAAATACTCGAAAAAATGCTCAAAATGGGAGACGATCCATTCACAATAAACAGAATCCGAGAGAGAGAAAAGAGGAGGTTTGAGGAAGAGAAAAACAAGATTCAGTCTGATGTTGACAGGGAAAGACTCAAGCGACAAGCTGAGAAAGAAAAAGAAGAAGAAGAAGAAGAAAAGAGAAAAAAGGCAATTCTTAAAGAGGCAGAAAAGCTCATCCAAGATGAAGACAACCAAGCAGACAAAGGAAAAGAGAAAGAAAAAGAAGAAGAAGAACAAAATGAAGAATCAAAGAAGAAGAAGAATGACCAAGAAGAACAAGATGGAGAAGATGAAGATGAAAAGAGTAACAATAAAAACAACAATAATGGAAATTTGAATGAAGACTTCTATTCAAAAAGTGGAGATAACGATCCATTGTCATATTTGCAAGATTCAAAGGAGTCTCCAAGAGCTAAAAAAGTCGCCAAAAAGAAGAAGAAGAAGAAAAATAATCGAACAGGCCTCGTCTACGTCGACGAAAACGGGAACCGATTCACGCAGCTGAAGAACGGTGACTGGGTTGACTCGAATGGCAAAGTTTTCCGCAAGAACGGGGCTGGCACTTTTGTGGCTGATGACGGGACAGTCTGGGGCGGTCCAGACAAGAACAAGGGGAGATTTGAAACCGCCGAAGGAGGCCAAATTGAAGGCGAAATTCAGCCCGAAGGGACTGTCTGGATATCGCCCGATGGGAAGGAGTACAGGAGCCTCGGCGACGGCCGCTGGGTTGGCCCTGATGGCGAAATATATACCATGACAGGCGATGGCACTTTTGTATCGTCGGACGGGAAAAAGTGGAATGGCCCTGTCGGCCAAATAGGCACTGAAATTTGGATTGGCCCAGACGGCAAAGTCTACCACCGCCAGAGCGACGGCACGTACGTCGCAGAGGACGGAACGGTTCGGAAAGGCCCAATGGACGGGTCTTCTGGCGGTTATTTCGGGTCCCCCGATGGAAGTCGACCAGGTGACACTTTTGTCGACGCGCAAGGAAACGTCTTCACAAGAACAAACGACGGTTGGATCGGTCCCGACGGGAAATTGTACAGGCTCGGCAAGGACGGCAAGTTTGTCGCTGACGATGGCTCTGTTCTTGATACATCTAAAGGTCAATTATTTCGCCATGACGATTATGATTCAGATGCTGTTTATGTGGCGCCAGACGGGTCCGTCTTTCGGAGGACCGAGTCAAACCGCGGCTGGATCGGCCCTGACGGGAAAGTCTATCGTCTCAATAAGGACGGGCTCTACGTGGCCGATGACGGGACGGTTATGCCACTCTCAAACGAGAGACTCGTCTGGATCGACAACGAGGGCATCATGTATCGTCCAACGTACAGCAGAATGGAGTGGCTCTCCTCGTCCGATGGCAAGAAGTACGAGTACGAGCGTCTGGAGGATGGACACAAGTTTGTCTGTTCAATTGACGGCTCTGTTTGGAGTGGGCCAACCGCCGGCTGTGGCAGATTTGCAGGGAGGGATCTTTTTGACACGCCGATACAGTGGGTTGACTTCAGTGGAACCGTTTACAGGCCAATTTCAAGTAACGGGTCACTTTGGGTCAGTTCACTTCACCAAAATTTTGAGAGGCAGCAAAATGGCGAGTTTATTGAAAAAGCGGAGTCTGGTGAAGTAAAAAAGTGGGAAGGACCAGGAAAACCGTCAAATGGAAACTGGGTCAATCAGAAAGGTCAAATAATTGAGGCACTTGGCGGTTATTGGATTTCACCAGACAACAAAATATACACTGCTACCAAAGGCGGTTATATCACAATTAATTGTGAGCTTTACAAACCGTCCAGTCACTCAGAAACGTTCTTTACTTTAAATGGCCTTAAATGGAACGGTTTAGGCCAAATTATCTCATCAGACCCACAGGCGAATGGAAGCTGGATTGAAGCTAACGGCGACGTCTATCGTCCCATCGACTCAAACGGAAACTGGCAAGGACCCGATGGTGAAATATATTCACCTACCATTGAAGGCCACTGGGTAGGTCAAACAAGTGGTAAAATTTGGAAAGGACCCCCTTTCTTTTCTGCCAGAAAGTACTTCGTTAAGGACTACCGCTTCATGTCGTTCCACTCGCCAAACCGCATCCTGTGCACGTTTGACGGCACAACCCTCGGGCAGCGTCCAAGCACCCCTCTTTACAAGGTCCCACCCCTTTTGTACCCGCCATTCAAGTCCAGGTTCAAGGCGTTCCAGACAAGGCCGCCTCCAAAGAGGAAGCCGCGCGTCATCTACCAGCCGCCGCCTCCAAACATCGTCTGCGACCCGTCCCAGATAGTCAAGCTCATCATCGACGGAAACACGCAGCTCATTCCGGTCGCTAAGAGGCTCGGACTGGACAGAGGCAGCGCAGAGCTCCAAGAGGCAATAGAAAGGTACGAGTCGCAGCATCCACAGCAACCGTTAAAACCGTCAAAAACGCCAGCGGTTTCGAGGTCTTCAGAGCCGATGCTTTACAGGCAGTATCAGAAATCCAAACAGACCCCCTCAAATCAGGACCAAAAGCAGCCGCAGTCGCCAGATAAAAGTAGGCCGTCATCGGAGAGCCTATTTGGACAGACGCCAGCCATCCTGGCTCCAGACTCGCTCTCACAGCTGCCCAGGCTGAATCTGAGAAGAGAAATATCACATGAAATGAGTGAAGGCGAATTAATTCGCCTTCCACCCGCATTTCAGAGACATTCGGAAACTCCAAGAAATCGCCATTTTGCACCACCAACTTTTGTGCCTCAACCTCAGAATTCAATAAGGAAGCCAAATCAAATTCCTGCTCAATTGCCTCCAGTCCCTCCACAGCGTAACAGAATGCCATTGATTCCGCTGGATGGTAATGAAGATGACGATCAGAATTCGCCTGAAATGGTTAATTTAACTGATCAACCAAACAAGCTTTATCAATTATTAGATTCGGAAGATAATCGTAAGGATTCAAACTGGGATGAAAGAAGTAATGATAAAGATGATAGTAATGTGATTGTGAAGAGAAGTGACGCTATCTTAAGCAATAATATGAAAAATGATGATATTAATAAAAATAGTGATTTAAATCAAGGGGGCATTAATGATGGTTGGAGAGGTGCAACTAGAGTAGATGATTTAAATAAGAAATTCAATAGGCCTGTTCCTCTTCTCTCATTTAAACAAATGAAAGATCCAACGCCTGCGACTGCTATACCAAAAACTGAGAGAAATGTTAAAAGACGTTTGCACACTGCTTTCTTTACTCGTCCTTATCAAGCACAGCTTGATAAACAACAAAATCAAACATCAAGAGATCTTGTAAATCCTCTCATTGTAAGAAGCATGCTTAAGCCAAAGCTTTCTATTCCTCAACAATTATTCAAACCTAAGCGTAACTATTAACAATGTTTTTTTTTATTTTTATTATTAAATGTTTGTATGCGTGAACTTTTTTATTCTTATTTTTAATGATAAAGATTGATAAAATAACAATAGTCGTTAAACAACGGAAATTATAATTCGAATCGAGAATATTTATAAAAACATAATTACATAAATTAAAAAAACAATTATTCTACATAAGGTTCCTCAACATCATGTGTACTTACATCAGGATTAATAGTTTCAGCCAATTCTTTATTGCCATAAGTGCTATCATCTGTTTCATCAATGTATGTTATATGGTGATCTAATCTTTTACGTGCAATGATCAAGCCAGAGATAGTAACAATGATAGTAGCTAATATAGAAACAGAAACCACAATGATGTTTTTATTGTTATTTTTTTCAATGACTACTTCACTTGGGATATAAATAACAGATGATTGAACTGGTGTCATTGTTGGCGATTCTGTTATAATTGGAGTGGGTTCCACAGTCAAATCATCTATAGTTGGTTGAAATGGTGTTCCATAGGTAAATCCCTGTTCATTTGCTATCGATTCTGAATCTGTGAAGCAATTTGCAAATATTGGAAGTCTCCCATTTGATGAAAAAGAAAGGATGGGTTGGAGACTTTTACTATCAGTAACAATTGAGTAAAAATGGCAATATATAAAAACAACACTACCAGAGTAATCTCCACCAAAATCAATTATTCCATAATTAGCTTTGATATATTCTGTCTTGTTTCCTGATATAACAAGTTCTTCTGTAAATAAAGTAGAATTATATAAGTCAAAGTATTGAAATGTTAGTTGATCAGTTGATTGAATATCTTTTATTTCAATTAATGCGTACCCTGCTTGACCAATACCTTTGACAAAATTGACATTACTCGCTTGCTTATGCGCCTGAGAAAAGAATATTAGAGAAGAATCAATTTTATTAACGTTTGTGCAGTTAAAAGAGGAAAGTTGAAATGTATTTGCATGATGGTGAATATAAGCACCAAATCTTTTCATGGGATGCTTGTTTTCTTGGCAATTAGTTGCTGAAATTTCACTAATATATGATTCAATTGATGTGTACCTGAATCCAAGATATTCATGAATTAAAACACTTGGATACTTTTCGGAATAATCATCTAATATTTTAAAATTTTCGCCAGTTGAATAGCAATTCTCAAATGTACATCGATTGATATTGATTGGCTCGAGTGACCATGTATTTTCAGCAATAAGGACAAATAAAATTGCTGCTTCATAACGTGAAACAACATCAAAAAACTGCGAGCCATTTAATATTAAAGGCACATGGTTGGCTATACGAATAGCAGCACCTCTATCATCAGATATAATATTATTAAATGTACAATCAACTATAGTTAAACTTGCGATCAAATCTGACGGTGTAACAACTATTCTTGTATCAATTATTTGTGATTCATAATCTGGCGAAAGATTAAATGGAGTGGCAAGAAAAAATGAAATTTTAGATTTTTTAATTTGTATTCGTTCTTTAACTAATGACGAAGACGATCGATAAAGACTATTAAAACTATGTTTAAAATTGCAATTTGACAGTGAATAAGATGCTGAGGATTTTGTTGAAGTTAACAATGGTGAATGTATAGCCGAGCTAAGACATAAATAATTTGCTGTTATATTGAGTAACATAGATTTTAAAATTCAATTTCTCTCAAAAAGTTATATAACGTGTTTTTTTTTAAATATCTAGTATTATCTGTGAATTTTCTATTTACCAGCGTTTGAAAAGGCTAAAACAATATTTAAATCCAAATAATATCACCAACATTTTTACAGGAAACTAATATTTTCCAAATTATAATAAAAGATAATAAAAAAAAAATTAAATCAGCAGTTTTATAAATAAATTGTATTTAAAAACAGATAAAATAGCAAGATAATTTATTGAACAGCAGAATTCCTAAAAAAAAAAAAAAAAAATGATCAAAGATATAACTTTAAATGGCATGATACTAGTATTATTATTACCACCATATATTATCAACAAAATATTGCAATTTTATTTATATTATTATTAACTATCAACAAAGAAAATCGGTAAATCAAAAAAGATCGTTGGATTTAAAATTTTAGAAATACAATGCATTGAATTTGATTAAACTTTTCCATAGTATAAAATAAATACGTTATAACACTAATTTTATTTTATCTTTATATCAAAAGCAGTAAATATTACAAAAATTGATTTTAATCAAAACAAATAATAAATTTAGGAAAATTTAATATTATTACTCCAAAAAATTCTAGATTTCTACCAATATGAACAATACCGATAACGACAACAATTCGAGACCAAAAAAACTATTGAATTTTTTTTATTGAATTAATAACGTACATGATAATAACTGAACGTATAAAATTTAAAAAAAAGGAAAATCTATGCCTCCTCCTACGAAAGAAGATCTCATAGAGAAAATCCAAAGTGGCCAATTCATGAGCAACCCGCTCCTTTTTGAACCACTTCAAAAGATATTACTTGAAATTCTTGATCTATTTCAAGAGCACACTGATCAGTTACAAGACATTCAAAATCAACTTAAAGACCTTCCTGATAAGAACCAGATTGATGATATGAAGTCAAAGCTTGATGACCTTGAAAAGAAAGTTGATCAAAACGAACAAGATGATCAAAATAGAGATGATGATTTAAGCAAGAAGCTTGATGAATTAAAGAACAAAGTAGATGAGATGGACAAGAAAACTGATGATTTAGATAAAAAGACTAATGATTTAGAAGACAAAGTTAACAATCTTGATAAAAAAGTTGATGATAACGCTTCTGAAACAAATGACAAAATTGATAAGCTTAAAGATGACGCAGAATCCCAAAAGCAAAGATTAGATAACGATGAAAAAGACATTCAGGATATCAAAGATCAACTTGAAAATCTCAAAAAAGATTTAGAAAATACCAAAAAAGATGTTAAAAATGGCACTGACAACAATAGTAATACTAATGACAATGACAAATCAAATAACAACAACCAAAACAACAACAGCGACAATAACAACACAGATAATGACAACAGAAATAATAACAATAATAGTAACAACAATAATAACCAAAATGATAATAATAACAATAACGACGATGATGATAGTAATAAAATTAAGCAATCTGACTCAAAGCTAAATGATATTAATGATGAAAACAATGATAATGCCAATAGCAGCAACAAGAATGATACAAATAACGATAACAGGAACAATGCAAATGATCTACAAGATCAACTTGATAAGATTAAGAAGAGACTTCAAAACCATGAAGGCCGAATCCAAAATCTCGAAAACCAAATGGGCGGTGTTCAAGATAATTTACAAAATCTGAATGATCAAGTTAATGGACTTACAAATAACAATAATAACGGAAATGGTAGTGATAATTCTAAATATGGTACAAATAACAATAATAACGGATACAATAATAATAATGGTTCTAATAACAACGGCAGTGGCAACAATGATTCGAGATATGGTAACAATAATGGAAACAACGCAAATTCTTCCTTTAATGATGGTCAGAATAGCGGAATTAGTGATGACCTTTATGATAACTTACAAAATCAAATTAACCAAATCAACAAGAAACTTGACAATCATGATGATAGACTCAAGAAACTCGAAAATCAAATGAGAGGCGCCCAAAATGATATCCAGAACTTGAAGAACCAGGTCAAGGATATTGGAAATAATAGTGGAAACAATGATGATTACAATAATAGGCTTCCACAGCTTGCAGAAGATCAAAATGATGGTAATGGCAGCGGCTCCAATAACAATAATAATGGCTCTGGCAATAACAATAATGGATATGGCGATAATAATAATGGCTATGGTGATAACAATAATGGCTATGGCAATAATAATGGTAACAATAACAATGGTAATGGAGATAATAACAATGGCTACGGAAACAACAATGGTAGCAACAACAATGGCAGTGGAAGTGGCAATAGAGTTATCACACCACCATCATCAAGACCAGAAGCAGGCCGACCTCCTAGAAACAATAGTCCCAATGGTTCTGGAAATACAAATATCACTAATAATGGTGATAATATCAACAATTCATACAACAATAACAATGGAGGAAGTGGCACCAGAAATCCAAACTTCACACTTCCAGATCTTACCTCCCCAGACAACAATGAAGCAATTCAACAGCTTCGTCAAGAACTTACTCAGCTTACTCACAGAGTTGCTGACGATGAACGTGATTTGAACAAGAAGATTAACGATCTTGCAGCATTACTTAAAGCATTACAGAACAAATTAGATGGATTTGAATATGATCTTAAATCTCGTCCTGATAAGGCGACAATAGAGCGTCTTTTCGAGAAATTCAAAGAGGCAATGAATAATCTTGCTAAGAACTTAGACAAAGGCAAAGGCGCAGGATGTGATGAGAATGGAAATCCATACGCTACTATCGAAGATATCAAACGTCTCGAGAAGCTCATTAAGAACATGAATACAGAATTCGATGAGGCAGCTGCTGCTAGAAAGAGCACTTGCTGCCTTTCATGCGGAAGGCCTTATAGACAAGTTACTGGAGCTATCCAAGATTATGAAACTTCATCTATTTTGGGAGCAGCTCCAATATCCCATGTTACAGCAGACAGTACTAAACCAACATTTGTATATGGAAGTGATAATGAACTTTATTACTCATCATCTCCTAGAGGAAAGACTTTTGTTGCTCCTCGCGGAAAATCTTGAAGAAAGAGTAATTAATTTCTTTTTCTTTATTATTATTATTATCTTTTAATATTTTATTGTTGTTACCAATCTATGGAACAGTTAAATGACTTTAAATTAATTTTAATTTATTTTTTTAAAATGATATCTAATTATTTATTTATTTTTTTTTTTTTTTACTTTCCCGATAACACATTTAATCAAATGTGTTAAATATATTTTGTTAATTTTTGCTAGTTTTCTCTAAGCACCTTAACATTATCCTAAATAATAATAATCCAATCATTTCAAAAAACTTAAAACATCTAATCTTGTTAACATATTTGAGACATTTTAAATAAAAAATTAAAACTAATTTAATTTTATCGCTTCTTAATTAATATCAGCATATTCACTTTCTTCTTCAGAAGTATCATACACAGCATCATCTGCACCATCTATTGTATCATCAATAAAATCAATAGGATCGATTGCTGGATGAAGGTATGGCAGGTAAATTGATTCATTCATAATCAATGGATTTGTTGTATCACAATTAATAGATTCACCAAAACGCCCAAGAAACGCGTTTGTTCTTTCTACAAGCCTTTGTGCAGAAATCGATGGATCATCATAAAGAATCTTGCAGAAATAATATGTGAATAAACCATGTGATCTTCTCCCTTTTTTTGTATTTGGATCAGTTGATTTGTTTACAGAAAAAGAAATCATTTCTGATGGACTTGGATTATTTACCTTATTTACCATTTGAATATCAAATACTGATCCTCCTGTAGTGCAATCTGAAACAAAAACAATTTTACTTTTTCCATTATTATCACGCGCAATTAATCTACCAAATTGATTGCTTGTGACAGATTTGTCTTTGAACTCGATACCATGACTTCCAAAATCAATTGTATCAGGTCCTGAATAGAAAACAGTTAAATTTTCTGTAGTATGAAAGAGGAAAAACTGAAGATATTTAGGATAATTTCCTTCAATACAGTTATTAAGATAAAATACTTTGAAACCGAGACGATGATGATATAGACCAAATAAATATCCATCATTCATTGCTCCAATTTGAGGATCATGCTTATGATGCTCAAAATTATTAATTAAAATCAAACAAACTTTATCATATCCTTCTTTTGGCATATCATTTCTTGAGACATGATTAAGACATCTCCCAATTCTTTTAAATGCTTTATGTAATTTCTTTTGCGTCGAAACCTTACGAACTCTTTGAAATTTCTTTTCAGAGAAATCGTTGTTTTTCTTCAATAATTTGGTTGTTCGATGCTCATAATGAGGTTGTTTTTGCTTTTTGTCTGGTTTGTCGTAACAAGTCGTATCATCTGCTTTTGCATTGATTCCTGGTTGATTATCAATATTTTGATTACCTTGCATTTTTTTTAATCAAGAAAATATGCGAATAATTTGGTGGATTTTTTCATCAAATTTTTTTTGAAAAAATCTTTTCAATTTTTTTGACATATTTCAATTAAAAATTTTTAATTTGAGAATAATGATTTTTTTTTTGAAAAAGATATCCATTGAAAAAAATTCAAGATAATGAAAATTTCAATCAACCTTTTCAAATGTTTTATTAATTTTTCGAAAAAGTTTTTTGATATCCTTCAATTTTACTGATCGGTTTTACATTGAAGCTATTGCTCTTCTATTATTTCCTCTATTTATTCAATAGCTTTAATTTAGAGATGTTAATTTGAAATAATCAAAAGATTACATTGATTAATGTTGTAAAATAAAAATCACATATTTATTATAGAAATCAGAATAAATACTTTGGTAAAAATACTTGATTTATAATTATTTGTCCTGCTGTCGTCTTTGTTGCAAATACAGATGTTTGAAATTATGAGAAATACTACAGAAGTATCATTAATGATATTGCATGAATTACTCGCAATATTTTTAGGTCAATGTTCAAATATTGTTTTTTTCTTTATATTATTTTTATATCTACTGATTTTAAAGAGATTATTCCCCATGTAAGCATCTACTATTGCACTATTACAATTACTGTTCATAACTAAAACTATTCCATTGATTTAATTAAATTTTGAATAGTTTATATACAAAAATTACCTCTTTGCTTTTTTTTATTTTTATATAAATTATGTAATTACGTTTCATTTCGGCAATTTTTACATTTTAATACATCTTTTCATTGAATTTTATGAAATTCCAATTACGTCCGAAGGGTAATACAAAAATCACAATATCATGAAAAAGAGTCGATTAATAACCTTTATTAGAATGTGATTTGAATCTTAAAAAATATTCACAAGTATGGATAGAAAATATCTAAAATAAAAAAAAAAAAAAAAAAAAAGGGAATACTTATCGCCCCCTATACTTATTGACCCCGGAGGTTAAGGCCAATATTGACCTTGCATCGTACATCAGAAAAAAAAGTTTGAAACTCTTTTGCACTTTTGCAAAAAATACCATGAGTTGCTATTAAAAATCATTATCAACTTATACTCAAATAATACGTTTATAATTTTTTTTATCTGAAAAAAAAAAAGAAAAAAGCATGAGTAGCTACTCATGTGTTTCTCAACACCATAAATCAATTTGAATTCATTCTTCATGATCATTTCAACAATCCATTCAAATGACGGACGTTCTTCTTGTTGATCATTTCGCGTGACACGCTGTTCACGCATGATGGAATTGCTGCCTCCTTCCCCATCGCTGCCTCGACAATGTTGATTCGCGGCAGTTCCCCGCCCGTCAGGATGAAGAACGCAACAACGCCGAATGAGTAAACGTCAACCTTCTCGTCGTAGTGCGTGCTTTCCTGCAGAAGTTCGGGTGCCATGAATTTCAGAGTCCCGAGGCCAGCGGTTTTTGACTGCGCCTGGCCTGTCACGTCGGCAATGCACGAGACGCCAAAGTCTGTCAGCTTGACGTGCTTGCTGCCGTCAAGAAGGACGTTTTCCGGCTTCAAGTCGCGGTGAATCATTCCATGCGAGTGAACTTCCTTCATCGCTTCACTTAGCTCGTATATAACCGTCACTTTTTCATTGTTCGAAAGATCGTTAACGACGTCTTTCAGGTTGAACGGGCAGCACTCAAGAAGAATGCACGGCGCATGGCTGGCGTCACCAAAACTCAGCCCATACGCTTTGATGATGTTGCGGTGATGAAGACTGTTCATGATCTCGTACTCCTGGAGAAACCGCTTCATCGATTCGTAACTTTTTCTTTGGAGTTCCGCATCGTCAATTTTCACCTTCTTTTTCAATTCATTCAATTCCGTTTCAAGAACCTCCAGAGCATAGATTTCTTGCCGGCAAACTTTCACGACTTCTGACTGACCGCCACGGCCAATCGCTCCAAGCCGTGTCAGATTGTCTATCGTGCCAGCATCGTAGATTTGAAGTTCGCAATTTTCGCCTTTCTTTTCACTCCTGATTTTCGTTTGCTTCTCGTAGCCTTCAAGTCGCTTCTTCAGTGACGCAACTTCCTTCTTCAGCGACTCGTTTTCTTCTTTCAATTTCGCATTTTCCGTTGCAAGGTCAATTTCGCCCTTCTTCCCTGGTTCTGAGTTCGCAGTGAAGCGCGCGACCCGCCTGTTTGGACTCCTCGCTGCAAAATCGCCAATGAAAAAGAACAATAACGAATCTCCTGCAATGCAGAATGAACAACCGCCAGCGATCGTCGTTTCAACTGGCTCTGAAATAGGAGGACCTGATTCATTGAGTGCCAGCTCACCACAATCATTGCGCCACGAGCGAGGACTCTTCCTTCTTCTGTAATGAAAAATGAGTGCCTGACTCCTCTGTAAGCAGAAGTGATTTTGCACTTCTTCAATGACGGAAATTTGCTGAAGTCGGCGTCACTGTCACCTCCAAGACCAAAGGTGCGGTGATCATCACTCACTGCAAGTCCACAATTACGTGTTCCCGATATCTGGCTGATTTTGGCTCTGAATGGCAGTTTCCAAGATGCGATATTTCTGAATAGAAAACATTGCCACTTTCGCCAAGTGCGAAGACACAGTCATTCAATGCGGCGATGCTGACAGCCTTCTCTAACTTCAATTAGCATTGATGGCGAATCGTTTAAGTTCGCATGGAATGCAAATGGCTGAGCCTTCTGTGTCGATTGCTGCGGCATGATATTCAAAACCGCCATAAAGTGCAATTGGATTCTTGCTTCAGATGCCGATACCCACTCACGACTTTCTTTTGTTCGATCCTTTGAATGTAACAAGATAAAGTGCGCAATATCTATTTCAAACATCTGAAATTGGGGTCCGGGAACGGTTCTTATTGTCTTTCAATTCATATTTTGTAAAATTTAGTTGTTATCAATTTATTATTTTTAAATAGTTTAATTATATCTATACGCAAAAATATAAATGATTGTTGCACTCACAAAATTCAAATATTTCGACTAGATATTGTCAAAATACTATATTTGGTTACAATTGTGATTTGCTTGCATATATTTATCTGAATAAAAGTGATTTTATATGAATTTTTTGATCGTTTCTATACAAAATTGAGAAATATGAAAAATTGCGATTATTTTTTCAATGAATTATTTTTTTTTTTTTCATTTAAATGGAAACTGGCCAACAACCAACCCTTTATGAAATTCTTGGCGTTCCTAAAGATGCATCACAAGATGATATACGCCGTGCATACAGAAAAAAAGCTTTTGAACTCCATCCTGACCGAAATCAAGATGATCCTCTTGCAACGGAAAAATTTCAACAACTAGGTGAAGCTTATTCAATACTCAAAGATCCTGAACAACGTGAAAAATATGATAGATTCGGACTCAATGGTGAAACACCAACTGAACCTGACGATATTCAAGTTTTCGAAATGATGACACAAATTCTTGGCTTTGGAAGATCACGAGGTCCTCCAACTGGAGATAAAGTCTCTCCAACTGTTCGATTCTTTCAATTTTCACTTCGCGATGCCTACCTCGGATTGGAAGTTACAAATACAATCAAAATTCACAATGTCTGTCCAGAATGCCATGGATTTGGCTCCAATGATGGTGTTGAATATCCAGTATGCGATGAATGCCATGGTGCTGGCTCACTTTCACCTGGCGGTCTTCAATTCTTATTCCCATGTAAAAAATGTCATAATGTTGGTTATTTCACGCCACCTGATAAAATTTGCAAAGTTTGTAAAGGTCATAAGATTATTACTGTAAAGAAAGAGGTTAAAGTTAAAATGGAAATTGGTCAACAAGAAGGAAAACAAATTGTTCTTCCAAGTGAAGGCGATGAATATCCTAAAAAGAAATCGGCCGATTTGGTTCTTATTACACAACAAAAATTCGATTCTGATTTTCAACGAGAAGGAGATGATCTTTATTTTGTTGAAAAAGTCTCAAGAATTGAGGCTAGAAAAGGAACAGCATTTGTTATCCATACGCCAGATGGGCGTGATTTGCACGTTTGCACACCAAAAGATAAACCAATACGATTTGATAGAGTAATGTGGTTAAAAGGTGAAGGAATGCCATGCAATGGAAGTACACAATTCAAAGGAAACTTATATATATTCTTCAAATATGGATTTCCTGGCCTAATCACAGAGGGAGTTAGAACAGTTGCTGGATTGATTTACAGAAAAAGTGCTGAAATTGAATTACAAGAGGCACCTGAAGAAATTCAACAAGATTTTAGACGAAGAGCAGAAGAATATATTAGACAACAAGAAGCTGCATTTCAGAATGAGCAGGAGCAATAATTTTTTTTTTCAAAAAATTATATAAACACGGTATTTTATTTTGTAATTATATTAACATTTTGTTTTACTTTCTTTTTATTCATTTTTATACCAGCAACCTATATCTATATTTCATCATTCATTATTTATAGACAACAGTAATATTCTATTAATGAAGGTTAAAATAAATATTTTAAAAATGATACATTTTAAATATTTTTACTCGTTTTTTTAAAGTTAAAAAGGTAAGAACAATATATATTAGTATTGAAATTATTCCTCATCTTTCTATTCAAAAAATTACATTTTTATCAAATTAAAAAAGCAGAATATCTTGTATAAATGTTAATATGTATTTATACCAACAACACAATTTATATATATTTAATTAAAAATAAATATTTATATATATATTAAAAATTAAATTTTTATATAATAAAAGTTATTAACCATTAAACTATTATTATGGTTTATTTAATTCAATTCCATAAAAAGATTGGTAAGAATTTTTTATATTATTAAGCCATTTTTATTTTCATATTGTAAAGAGTTATTTTAAAATATAATTTGATATATAAATATAAACAATAATAGATTATAATTGCAAATAAATAAACTAAAAAATTATTTTTTATCTAAGATATTTATATTTCAAAAAATTAAGATTTTTTTGAAACAATAATTATTTTTTTTATGTGATTTTTATTTCAATTTTTTTTTTTTATTTATCAATGATCTCAGAAGTCACGCAGCCATCGTTTATAAAGTATGATTCAAAGAATGACATTGAAATTCATCCAGTGACAGAAAGAGAAGAACGGTTGATTGAAAAATATTTTAAGCAATGTTATATTATTCGCGCTACTTCTTATGCCGAAACAACCACAATGGCTAAGCGAAAGCGTTTTTTTGGTATGCTTAACTATGCATCACAAAATTTAACCCTCGCTGAAGTGACAAGGAAAAATAGAATGAAAGAAGCTACAGGAGAAAAGCCAGGAGTTGATCCTGCATTTTCTTCAAATGGAGCATTTGGTCTCTCATATTCAACCTTAACTCAAAAAAGATCCAGTAGAAAAATTAACCTTGAAAGATTTGCATCTCACGGAATATGCAATAATGGAATATTTGGATTTTCTCAAATGGCATCATTTTATAATGATCGACCAACAACAAATCAGCTGCCTAATTTTTACGAGTCAAATATTAAAACACGCCGGCCTTCCACATCGCTTTCGAGAACACCTTATTCTACGAATCAGCGTTGCTCAGATTCTGCTCATTTAGTGATTACAAAAATGACAAAACCTGAACATTGCCAATCATTTGTCAACATGGCAGAAGAATATTCTGACATATGGCAAGATTTGGCAAAGGTTATTGATAGGAGCGGGAAATTCACGAATTCAAATCCAAAAAGAACTTATGGATGCCTTCAGAATTCTCAGTCAATAACAGATAATGCTCCTAATCCGTTTTTAACAATGAACAAAATTCCAAATGACAGTAGAATAAGAAAAAGAGATGTTGATTTAGATGCTACTAGCCCGAGGAGATTGAATTATTCTCTCCGGATAGATGATTCAACATTAAGGAACTCCTATAGAACTGATTCCCGTTGGTCACCAAGAATTAAAAAACTCACTTCATAATATATTTCATTGATAAGTAAAAAAAAAAAAGGTATTTCAATTTATATAAATAATGTTATCTTCTCAAAAAAAGAAATGTAATGATTTGATACTAATATAATATTAATATAATTTTTTTAACACTTAATCTTTTGAATGATTTTAATTTTACAATTGACTTTATTTATCAACAATATTTAACTTTTAAAGATCTATTATTTGGGATTCACAGTTGAAATATAAAAATATATTTCCAAAATAGAAATATTAATTATATATTTTATGAAGGATGAAAAAAAGAAATATGGTATTTGATCATTGTTGATCATTACATTATCTTTTCATACTTGCATATACAAATATTGATAATACCTAAAGTATTTCTCAAAAATACTTTAAAAACATTTATAAACAAAAATTAATTTCCAAAAAAATTCTTTTTTTTTTATTGAATTGAATTTCTAACATTTCTGATTGTAAAAATAGCTTCTTGAACCTCATCAATAATTCCTTCAATACTATCGTTTATATCTCCGCTTTTTTGACCAGAGAAGATCAAAACGAGCTCATGAATTTCGGGAATCTGAATATCAAAAAAGTTCAAGAAAATGCTAATTACAGCATCAGCAGCCATTATCTTATTAGTGATTATCAATCCGATGATTTTCAAAGCCGCCAAAGATTGGCTTTTATAGTAAAAAGATATCATTGACTGGCATAATGCCTGCAATGTCAAAACCGCAAAATCGGCAGTTACTCCGATAGACCCATTCAAATCATTCGTATTGAAAATGTCAATGAACAATTTGAGTGAGTTATTCAAGGCAACAATGTTTGTATTTATGGTCAAAAGAGAGGTCAAAAATTGAGGCTGAAAAATTTCCCAAAAAAAAGATCGTTGCTTCAGAAAAAGTGGATGAATGATACATTCAATCAATGAAGGAAGAATCTGATTGAAATCTTCATTCATACCGTCATTAATGACTGAGATAACGAAGTGCAAAATTGAAGGAATTTGAAAGTCATTAATAATGAAGTGAACAAGAGTGAGGTGAAGTGAATCTTTTTGAATTGGAATCACTTTTTCAAGCCACTCAAAAACAACTGTTTCTTGTTCAACAGTTGTTATAAAAGACAGTTCAAAAAACAACTCAAAAAGTTGGCAAAAAAGTTCTTGCGCATTTCTATCGTCTGTCAATAAAAACGGTTTTAATGAACAAGAGGCGAAATTGTACAACCAACTCTTGAATTCCAATGAAACATTCTTCGGTGTCTGCGAAAGCATTTTCACCAAGAAGTACAAGAAATCGTTCATTGAATTCATGCTTTTCAATGTCTCGTTTTCAGGGCTCTCAAAAAGTGACAGTATGTGATTCAAATATTGAATGATGTACGTTTGAATGAACTCAAAAACTTCCTTGTAAATGTCGCTTCCTTCTGCCAATGCCGACGATAGAGTGTAGAGCGAAACAACAAGACTGCTTGACTCATTCATTTGAATTAAACCGCTACCAGCAATCACAATGATCTGGCGCGCATAACGAGAAAGTGCTTCTGGCTTTTCGCCTGCAAATCCTTGTATCGTTTTGGCAGCGCCGTCTGCGTCTTTAGTGAACAACTTCAAGACAATGAAAATCAACTTTTCAACAATTTCTTCTTTGGCAACAAAAATGCCGACCTTCCGAATGAAGAGCAATGTTGTTTGGGCGGTTATTGGCAACACATCTGAACTATCCAATTTTTCAATTTCATTCAAATTTGAATGTACATTGAAAATTTCTGAGCTCTCAAAAATTTGAATAAGTCTAATTGAGGCAGCTTCAGAAAAGTGACAGCAAAATCCGGCTTCCGTTGAGGCCAATATAAAGAAGAATGATTCTGGTGCTTCCAAATTGACTTGGCTTTGTTTGGTCATGATCGAAGTAACGTATTTTGCAACCGTTTCCTCAAAGCCTTGTTGGATGCACTTGATGCAGTTGACAATTTCATCATCAATGAAAAATAGATCCTTGGTGTTAATCAGTCCTGACAAAAAGTTCAAAAAAGTGACAACAAAAGGAGTTAGTTTTTCTGAATCTCTGTTTGAATTCAAAAATTCAGAAAAATGGTTCAATGAGTCGGTGAACGTTGATGAATGTCGAATCAATTGTGGGAGTGAAGTCAAGTACTGGTTGATAATGGCATTCAAAAAGTCAAATTTATCGTCTTCAACGAAAAAGTCAGTAATATCGAAAATTGAATCCCACAAGTAAATGACATAAATGTAGATCGATTCATCGTTCAAATTACTTTGATTAAAAATTAAAGTATTTGAAACTGAGACAACAATTTCAATGATACTCTTGAAATACATTTGATCGCCTAAAATACTGTCTTCCATGTCGTATGAGAGAATAAGTTGTGTTAGTTTCAGTAAATATTCTGGGTTTGAGAGCTTTGATGCAGTATTTTGAAGCTTTTCTAAAAATGGATAAAAATATGAAAAATCTTGAGTAAACCGTAAAAGTTGATAATGCAAATAAAACCAATCAGGATCTGTATCAAATTGATGCAATAATTGTAGAGCAATTGGAAGTTGATTCTCAAGATTATTTTTAATGATTTGTGGTGATTGCCATTTTATTAAAAAAGAGTCTTTGTTATTGAAAATTTCATATAAATTCGAATAAAATTTTGGTAATAAGTACGGATTTAATTGCGAAACAAATTCTATATAATTAAAATTTAATAAAATAATATCACATAGAATTAAAAGTAATCTTAATATCGGTGATTGGTTAGCATTTGAAGAATTTTCATTTATGACTTTGATAAGTAGTGATATAACAAATCGTGCGTTTTGATCATCAATTAAATCCCATGATTTTCGAATATAATTTTGAAGAACTACTGACGATAAAAATAAAACCTGAGGTGGTAGATCATCCATTTGAAGAAATTGGATAGAAAGAGTAAAAGAATATTGAAGATCGTTTTTCCAAAGAATTAAATATTCTTGCGCTTGATTTCTTAAATTATCGTCTCCTGATGAATATAATGTTATAATTGCATTTTTAATAGATTCTAAAGAGAAAGATAAATAAGAGCAGTCAGAATTAATGATAGAAATTTTGAAATTTTTTGATTGTTTTGAAAGAATTGAAAATTGAAAATAAAATCATAAAAAGTTTTCATTCTATTTCAACGAATAAATATAATCTTATTGTTACTACTAATGTTCAGCCTCAGCATAAAACCCAAGTGATGCAAGCAACTATTCGAAATTCAAACGAATTTTTAGATAAAGTTTCTGAGATGGATTCAGTTTTACCATACTACAACTATCAAGTATCTTTATTCAAGGAAGGAATCAATCCAGACTGGTATCGAACACAAAACGGGAAAGAAACAGGGCATTTTGTTATTTTTTTCTCTACAAATATTCATGCGTTTAGGGCGTTCTGCATTTTATCAGTTGATTGGATGAACAGACAAATCGATTTTTTTGAAAATATCGAAGGAATTCTTGTTGCTATAAAAGCGCATTATTGGTATTTACAGATATGGGTGGACGACGGGTTTACTTCATCCAAAATAATAAATCGATATTATACTCTAATTGGTTTTCTTCGTGATACTATTGGAATTGCTGATAGTACTTTATATCAAATTGGTTTTCAAACGCATCCTCAAAAAACGAATAATACAAATTCAAATGCAAAAGTTCATGCAATAACAATACCTACGTTTCAAGAATGTTTAAAGAATATGGCTGGTGAACAATTTTCTGATGAAAAAGAAGATGTTGCTCAATTTGACTTATCTGTTGTTAATATTCATAAAAGATCACGTAAAGAAAGAAGGCTAAATCCATCCTATGTTGACAATGTTAAAAACACTTGATCTTTAAATATATATTATTATATTAATTTTGAAGATAACTTCGAATTTTATATAAATATTTTCTTTTGGTTTTTTCAATGGTTTACGTTTTTTAATTACGTTTTAAAATTTTTATGAATAACTGGAAAAAACTTACTGACTTTTGCGATTATCTAGAAAGAGCTGAAAAAGAGCTGGATGATTCGATTCTTAAAACTCAAAACGAAGTCATGAAACTTCAAGATATTCTTGATACAATTTCTCCTGTTCCAGTTTCTGAACCAAAAGAAGACGAAAAGCCAGTACGCCCTCAACAAAATCGAAAAGTTTTTCGAGGTTTTGATTATAAGCTTCCAGCGCCCGTGGTGGAAGATAAAGTTGACCATTATGGAGAATTCTTAGATTATCTTGACCAATACAAATCATTACCAAAGCTTGACCGTGAACATTTTGCCGAAAGATTTTCAAAACGTGTTATGGATTACTCGCGAATGACAGCAGCTCATTTATATAATCGACTAACACCATTAATTTACGAATTAAATAAATCACTGGATAAAGTTCTTGATTCAGATTTAACACAAGATAATCTTCGTTTTAGAGCTCGTTATACAACAAATAGGGCAACTAAAGTTGTTAAAGAATTTGAGCGACTAAATCAAGAGTTTAGCCTTTTAAAACGCGTTGAAGTTTTATCAAGAGAAAAAGAACTCGAAGATCCAAATAAAAATGCGAAAAAAAGTAAAAAACAAGAAGACGATCCTTTTGAAATTGTTGCTAACTTAACTCCAAAACAATTAAATTCACTCTATCGTTTACGTGGAAGTGCAAGAAGGAACTTGATGTCTTCGATAATAAAAGAGAAAGCTGAGGCATCTTTCATGTCATTTTTACGAAATATTGATCAAAGAGCTTCAGAAGAAGAGCAACTAGATGTTTTAAGTGCGGCAAGACGAGGATTTTTGGTTCTTGCGCATGATCCTAGATCTTATGCATTAATTGTTTCTAGATGAAATTTTATTATTAAATGTTTTTTTTCCTTTTATCAGTTAAAATTGTTTTTATGGTATTATGAATATCAGTCGATAATGGTTGAATTTTATTTTTTTTTTTTTTTTTTTTTTTTATGTTTCTAAAATTTTAATTAATATGAATTAATTTTCAGAGTAACATTTCTTATTCACATTATCATGTATCTTTTAAATATGAGTTTGAAAGATATTCATACTGTTTTTCAAGAAACTATCAATCTATTCGTATATCTGGATGAATAAGTTTTTTGAACTATGATCGTTTAGGCCAATTTTTGTTATTTATGATATCTCTACATGCTTAAGAATAAAACGAATAAAATTGTAACTGTCGCAGGATTCAATCAATACCATCAATTATCGATTGGAACAAATGCATCTAAAGAGGATGCATCAACATTTCAACCAACCAATATACCTTTCGATTTATCTTCGCACCAATCATACTCAATTTATTCAGAACACTCGGTTTTAATCAACAAAAAAGGTATAGCATTAGCCATTGGATCAAATTTAGGACAAAAAATCATGAAATCAAATAATAAGCAATTTGATAAATGGACACAAGTTCAATTTACATTTGGTAAATCAAAAATTAAATATTTTTCAACGGCAGTATGCGGAGGTTGCTATACAATATATAATGTCATGAGTTCTATTCCACTTGTCCTTGTTCAATGGGAAAATAAATATGATGGCATGCCTATAGTTGTTGAAAAATATACTCCAGTCTCTTTCTTTGGAGGGAATAAAACAGCAGCTTTCATTGATGACACTAATCAAATAATTATGTTAACGCCAAAGACAGTTCCAAAGAAACTGGAACCTTTTAAACCTTATACTGCATTCCTCCCGCCTAAGGAGCAACCAACTCAAATTGCATGCCTTGAAAAAACTTTTATTGCATTATCAAAATCAGGAACCCTTTATGAGTTTTCTTTTTCAAAGAAAAGATTTTCAGTTGTTAAAACACTTTCAAATGATAAATTTATAGGTGTTTCGGGAACTTCTAACCACTGTATCGCAATAACATCAAACGGAAAAATATTTGTACGAGGAAGTAACAATCATGGGCAACTTGGTATCCTCTCAGAAGAGGAAGAAGAAGATGATGATGAATATGATCGTCTCTTTATTGAGCTTAAACCATTTTCAGATCAATTGGTTATTGATGCTTTTGCTGGTTATGATCATTCACTCTTCCTTATGGAAAGTGGCTCTATTTATGTTTGTGGGAATAATCTACATAATCAACTTTTAATTAAAAAAGGAAATGATCCTAAAAGCAAGTGTATCAAATATCCAATACTCTCATCAATACAAAATGATTCTTCATTCTGTATTGCTGGTAATGGAATTTCTGTTGTATTTCATCCAAATAACCAACCACACATTTTACCTAACAGTATAATTTCAGATAAATCTAATCAATCAAATAATGTTTCTAAATCAAATAAAATTGCTCAAAAAAGCCAAAATAATGTTTTTGAATCATCCAATACAATGATAAGTAGCCCTCCCAACCCTTCAATAATTGAAAAACAGCAAAAAGTAATAAATATTAAATGTGGCATGCTTTTATCTGAAATATCAGAAAATGTGAATCAAATAAATAACATGATTGTAATGCAAAATAAGGCTATCGATGAATTAAAAGTCGAAAATGTGAATCTGGAAAAGAAGATTCAGATGATTGAGCAAAAAATCTTCCGTCTTCTGGATAATGTCAATAGCGAAGCCTAAAATTGCCATGGAGATGCTAGTAAAAGCATTAAAAAAATAGATTGAATAATATCATATTTATTATAATATTTATAATAAATATTTAGTAATATAATACAGTAGTAGAAGAAAAAATTGATTACTGGCAACTTCATACACTGTTTTTTAATATAAATGTTAATATTAATAGAAATTCTTTTTTATTTCATTAATATATATTAAAGTTTATTTTAAATTGATAAATTCTATACTAATTTAAACATGAAGCTCTATTGAATTTAAACATGATTGTTCATACAGCTAACTTTTGAAATTTTATAAATATGGCGCAATGAATCATTTTCTTTTTTAAAATTGAAAAAGTGGATTTTATAAATCTTCGTTTAAAGAATAATTGAAATAGTCCTTTACCAAAAAAAAAAAAAAAAAAAAAAAAAAAAAAAAAAAAAAAAAACATAAATACCTTTTTTTATCGTTAACTTTAATATTTATTATATTTTCTCAATTTCATGGTAATTTGAATGAATGACTTCACTATAAAGGACTTTTTTCAGATGTAAAGAACTTTTTCACGATACTTTACTATCAGATTTTATATGTTTTTTTATTTAATAAATTATTTTTACCTAGTGCAATAAATATATTTACGCATATACTGGTAGATAATGAACAAAACATTTTAATTCATATATTTTTTTCAACGGAAATTTTTGTATATTTATGATTTAAATGAAAACTAATGAGAATTCATGCTTTAAAATCATGATTATGAAGAATTTAAATTCAAAGTTACCATTAATTTGATGGTAAAATTTTGAATATTATGAAAGAATTGAGTAGTTTATTCGTTATATACGCTATAACCATTCAATCCCTTAACCAACATTTCAATTTATATTTCCTTTTATACTGATAATTTTTATTTATAAGATATTATAAATATTTTATTTGTCATTTAAAAATTATTTATAGAGTAATAATAATTGTTTTATTTAATTTATTGAATATATATAAAGATAATCAAATATTATTTTGTAAACCAAAATTCAATATTTCTGTTGAGGGTTTGAATGAATTGAAAATATAAAAACGAATAAATTATACTACAGATAAAATTTTTAGCAATCATAGATAAATTAATGCATCTTTTAATCTTTTAAATATCCTGAAAATATTATAATTTTTATGCTTTTCAAAATAATCTTATGAAAATTGAATTGCAGTTAAATATTTGTGTGTATCAATGAAATGGTTCAAATTATATTTAATCAATATCATTTTTAAGAAATGTTTCTTGCATTACTTGCTCTTGGAATTGCAGTCCAGCCTCGTAAACCAGCCGTCCAAACGCGGTTTTCAAAGAAGATAATTCTTCCTAAAGACTACAAGAACAGTTTTGGATGTGACATGTGCACAAAAGTTGTTCAGTATATTGAGCAATTATTGAAAGATCAAACAGTTGAATCAGAAATCGCTACACTTGTTGAACGATTATGCACAACATTTGGATCACCATACGACTCACTCTGCAAGACTGTCATTGACTCTTATCTCCCAACAATTCTCGAATGGCTTGAAAAAGATCTCGAAGCACTCGACATCTGCACAAAGATTGGTCTCTGTTCAACAACAGCATCATTAAGAAAAATTTCACTTCCAAAGAACTACAAAGAGAGTGTAGGATGCACGATGTGCACATATGTTGTCAATTATATTGAAAAATTACTAAAGGATCAAACAGTTGAAGAAGAGATCGCTACACTTGTTGGACAATTATGCACAACATTTGGATCACCATACGACTCACTTTGTAAGACAGTTGTTGCTCAATATCTCCCAAGTGTTCTTCAATGGCTTGAACAAGATCTTGAATCACTCGATATTTGTACAAGAATTGGTCTCTGTTCATCAACAGTCTCAAAGAGAAATTTTGTTAAAAAAGTGACACTTCCTAAAGACTACCAGAATGGAATTGGATGTGACATGTGCACAAAAGTTGTTCAGTATATTGAGCAATTATTGAAAGATCAAACAGTTGAATCAGAAATTGCAACACTTGTTGAACGATTATGCACAACATTTGGATCACCATACGACTCACTCTGCAAGACTGTCATTGACTCTTATCTCCCAACAATTCTCGAATGGCTTGAAAAAGATCTTGAAGCACTCGACATCTGCACAAAGATTGGTCTCTGTTCATCAACAGCATCATTAAGAAAAATTTCACTTCCAAAGAACTACCAGAATGGAATTGGATGTGACATGTGCACAAAAGTTGTTCAGTATATCGAGCAATTATTGAAAGATCAAACAGTTGAATCAGAAATTGCAACACTTGTTGAACGATTATGCACAACATTCCCATCTCCATTTGACTCACTCTGCAAGACTGTCATTGACTCTTATCTCCCAACAATTCTCGAATGGCTTGAAAAAGATCTCGAAGCACTCGACATCTGCACAAAGATTGGTCTCTGTTCATCAACAGCATCATTAAGAAAAATTTCACTTCCAAAGAACTACCAGAATGGAATTGGATGTGACATGTGCACAAAAGTTGTTCAGTATATTGAGCAATTATTGAAAGATCAAACAGTTGAATCAGAAATCGCAACACTTGTTGAACGATTATGCACAACATTTGGATCACCATACGACTCACTCTGCAAGACTGTCATTGACTCTTATCTCCCAACAATTCTCGAATGGCTTGAAAAAGATCTCGAAGCACTCGACATCTGCACAAAGATTGGTCTCTGTTCATCAACAGCATCATTAAGAAAAATTTCACTTCCAAAGAACTACCAGAATGGAATTGGATGTGACATGTGCACAAAAGTTGTTCAGTATATTGAGCAATTATTGAAAGATCAAACAGTTGAATCAGAAATCGCAACACTTGTTGAACGATTATGCACAACATTTGGATCACCATACGACTCACTCTGCAAGACTGTCATTGACTCTTATCTCCCAACAATTCTCGAATGGCTTGAAAAAGATCTCGAAGCACTCGACATCTGCACAAAGATTGGTCTCTGTTCAACAACAGCATCATTAAGAAAAATTTCACTTCCAAAGAACTACAAAGAGAGTGTAGGATGCACGATGTGCACATATGTTGTCAATTATATTGAAAAATTACTAAAGGATCAAACAGTTGAAGAAGAGATCGCTACACTTGTTGGACAATTATGCACAACATTTGGATCACCATACGACTCACTTTGTAAGACAGTTGTTGCTCAATATCTCCCAAGTGTTCCTCAATGGCTTGAACAAGATCTCGAATCACTCGATATTTGTACAAGAATTGGTCTCTGTTCATCAACAGTCTCAAAGAGAAATTATGTTAAAAAAGTGACACTTCCAAAGAACTACCAGAATGGAATTGGATGTGACATGTGCACAAAAGTTGTTCAGTATATCGAGCAATTATTGAAAGATCAAACAGTTGAATCAGAAATCGCTACACTTGTTGAACGATTATGCACAACATTTGGATCACCATACGACTCACTCTGCAAGACTGTCATTGACTCTTATCTCCCAACAATTCTCGAATGGCTTGAAGAAGATCTCGAAGCACTCGACATCTGCACAAAGATTGGTCTCTGTTCAACAACAGCATCATTAAGAAAAATTTCACTTCCAAAGAACTGCCAGAATGGAATTGGATGTGACATGTGCACAAAAGTTGTTCAGTATATTGAGCAATTATTGAAAGATCAAACAGTTGAATCAGAAATCGCAACACTTGTTGAACGATTATGCACAACATTTGGATCACCATACGACTCACTCTGCAAGACTGTCATTGACTCTTATCTCCCAACAATTCTCGAATGGCTTGAAAAAGATCTCGAAGCACTCGACATCTGCACAAAGATTGGTCTCTGTTCAACAACATCATCATTAAGAAAAATTTCACTTCCAAAGAACTACAAAGAGAGTGTAGGATGCACGATGTGCACATATGTTGTCAATTATATTGAAAAATTACTAAAGGATCAAACAGTTGAAGAAGAAATCGCTACACTTGTTGGACAATTATGCACAACATTTGGATCACCATACGACTCACTTTGTAAGACAGTTGTTGCTCAATATCTCCCAAGTGTTCTTCAATGGCTTGAACAAGATCTTGAATCACTCGATATTTGCACAAGAATTGGTCTCTGTTCATCAACAGTCTCAAAGAGAAATTATGTTAAAAAAGTGACACTTCCAAAGAACTACCAGAATGGAATTGGATGTGACATGTGCACAAAAGTTGTTCAGTATATTGAGCAATTATTGAAAGATCAAACAGTTGAATCAGAAATCGCAACACTTGTTGAACGATTATGCACAACATTTGGATCACCATACGACTCACTCTGCAAGACTGTCATTGACTCTTATCTCCCAACAATTCTCGAATGGCTTGAAAAAGATCTCGAAGCACTCGACATCTGCACAAAGATTGGTCTCTGTTCAACAACAGCATCATTAAGAAAAATTTCACTTCCAAAGAACTACCAGAATGGAATTGGATGTGACATGTGCACAAAAGTTGTTCAGTATATTGAGCAATTATTGAAAGATCAAACAGTTGAATCAGAAATCGCAACACTTGTTGAACGATTATGCACAACATTTGGATCACCATACGACTCACTCTGCAAGACTGTCATTGACTCTTATCTCCCAACAATTCTCGAATGGCTTGAAAAAGATCTCGAAGCACTCGACATCTGCACAAAGATTGGTCTCTGTTCATCAACAGCATCATTAAGAAAAATTTCACTTCCAAAGAACTACAAAGAGAGTGTAGGATGCACGATGTGCACATATGTTGTCAATTATATTGAAAAATTACTAAAGGATCAAACAGTTGAAGAAGAGATCGCTACACTTGTTGGACAATTATGCACAACATTTGGATCACCATACGACTCACTTTGTAAGACAGTTGTTGCTCAATATCTCCCAAGTGTTCTTCAATGGCTTGAACAAGATCTTGAATCACTCGATATTTGTACAAGAATTGGTCTCTGTTCATCAACAGTCTCAAAGAGAAATTATGTTAAAAAAGTGACACTTCCAAAGAACTACCAGAATGGAATTGGATGTGACATGTGCACAAAAGTTGTTCAGTATATCGAGCAATTATTGAAAGATCAAACAGTTGAATCAGAAATCGCAACACTTGTTGAACGATTATGCACAACATTTGGATCACCATACGACTCACTCTGCAAGACTGTCATTGACTCTTATCTCCCAACAATTCTCGAATGGCTTGAAAAAGATCTCGAAGCACTCGACATCTGCACAAAGATTGGTCTCTGCACCAGTCAAAATTTGAGAGTTTCAAAACACAAATCAAACTCAAGCTGCGATGTTTGTAAGTCTTGGTTCCAATGGGCGGAAGATAACTTACAAAATGTCACTGTTGATGCTCTTTGGAAATTGGTTTCAGAAGAATGTCCAAAGGTCCCATACCTCAAATATTTCTGCCAAACAATCAATGAGCAAAACATTGAAGCATTTGTATCTCTTATTCTTTCAAATCTTCCACCAGAGCAATGTTGTTCCTGGATTAAACTTTGCTAAATAAATAAATGAACGTTTATCATTAGTATTTAAAAAAATTGAGAGGTCTCATTTAATTTTTTCAAATTTTCCACTTGAAAAATTTTTATTCAATATTTTTCCAAGATATTTTTTTTGATTGTTTGGTAATGGTAGGTACATTTCACTATTTGGAAAGCTTTCTCTTTTTTGATAACTCTTTCTGAATGGAAAAACTAAAAAAAATCAATAAATCTGGAAAATCATTTGAAATTTCCTTTCAATTAATAAAACAAGAAAGAATCAACCAAATATAAATAATTATTTCCGTCAAACAAATTTGATTTTGGAAAGATTTTGTTTTATTTTTTGTGGAATATCAAAAAAAATTAAATTAAAAAGAAGTCTTTTCAATGGTCAAATTTAAAGGTGAAAATTTTAAATGTGGCAAAATAATTTTTTCAAAAAATTGTGTTCTGCATATTTCTCGTTTAACAAAAAACATAGTTTTTTATTTATTATATTTTAATGCATAAAAAATATAATTATATATATATATGTTAAAAAAAATTAAATAAACTGATTTTATTTAAGTATATGACTTAAAATATATCTTTTTCACAAATATGAGCAAATCTGTCAATTCATCATTATATATATAATATTTATATTATTAATAAACTAAATATAAAATATTACTTCTAAAATAATAATAAAATTTTAAAATTCTCTATTATTTTTGAAGATATATAGATGTAAAAATTAAAATTATTGAAAAAGTTAGTGTCAAAATAATTGCATTTTTTCCTCCTAAAATGACATCATATCATTTCGTAATTTTAAAGTACACCAATAAATAATAGCATGAACGAAAGCAGTGTTTTGGAAAAGATAAAAGTAATAGTTTTGGTCCCACAGAAAGTAACCAAAACATTATTGATCAGTCGAAATTTACAAATAGGGAAAATATCAATGGTATTTCCAAATGTTTTCGAATTTACATATTCCTACAATGTAATTGTTTTAAATCCAAACTTGACAGTTAAAGATCTCAATATAGCAAATGGTGGAGTTATTGTTGCTTTCAAAAAAAGATTTGATCAATTTGATGATAATGATTTTAAAATTATGAAATTAACAACTGATATAATGTTTCAAGAAAAAATTCGCATATTTACAAATAAAAAATCAAAAAATGAATATTTTCGCCTTAAAGATATTAGGTCATTTAAAATGGAAAGTCGAAAGAAATCTTACATTAAAATGTATCGAAGATTTAATTCGCAAAACCTTCAAAAAAGTGAAAATAGTAGCCTTGATATCGATTTAGATATTAATTATGAGCCTTTATCCACCCCGAGTACTGAAGCAATGCCAATATTGTGGTGATATATTGTTTTGTTTATTTATTATTATTTTTATATGAAATATATTTTTTATCTAACTGAAGTCGTTTTATCTGAAAAACTTGAAATCTAAGTTAACACCATTATGTGTGTATATAACATATAATATTTATTTAAAAGACTTTGTTTTATTTTTGATATTATTTTTAATTTCAATTAACCCAGAATATTTAACAGTATATATTTTTAACAATCTTTAAATTTATCAATAGCTTATAAGTTAACTCATTAGTGATTGATAGATTGGTGTAAAATTTAATGTAAAATATTTCAGAATAAAAATTTCAAAAAATTTTGAAAATTTTTAAATAAATTTTTCAAATGAAAAATTTTTACCTTTCTCTTTAGCAAATTTTGCATGAATATAAAATTTTTCGGTACGAAATTGTACCAATTACAAAATTAGGATGAGGATCATTATTTTTTTTTTTTTTTTTTTTTAAAAAAAAAAAAGAAAGAGCGTTCATTGATAATATTGAAAACAATTTTTTATTTTTTTAAATGGCGCTTTAAAGTTTAAAAATCAATTGGTATCTAAATTAGTTATAGTTGGTGGAAAAAACTGCGTTTTGAGGACAAAACTATGTTTTCTCGATGAATATTCAATATTTTTTAATAAAAGTTATATATAATCACATTTCATATTAATACAAATCTATATACAGGTTTTTATCAATTTTATTGAACTTAAACTTTGATAATATTATAATAAAAATTATTTTATAACATCAACATTTTTTTAATATTTCCTAATTTTTAAATTATCGCTTGGATATACTATAAAATGGATAAAATATTTTTTAACAAATGTTGTTCAGTAAGGAAAAAAAATCGATTTTTAAAAGATTTTTTAATATTCACTTCACCACTATAATTCTTTTTATATCACATTTCAGTTTTTATATAGGAAAATGGCTTTTTAAAAACGCATTTTCATTTCATTAAAACATATTATTGTTTAATGATATCCTGCTAATACTTTATTGATAAAATAAAATTACTGAAAAGTTATTTTTTTTTTTAGAATTTTAGTTGAAAATGAATTTTTTTTTCTTTTCAAATGCTAAGTGAAACAAAAAACCATTTTCCTCGATATATTTAAATGATTATCATTATTAAAGAAATAGATATTATATATCATTCTATTAAAATAATAAATAGAATGTTAAAATTATTATATCTTTAATAACCATCAAGTTATTCATGCTAAAAAATACTTTCAAAAAAATTTGAAAAAACTAATTTTTCATTAGGAAAAAAATAGTAAATTGCATTTTTTGAAGTGAAAATATTTATAATATCAAAAGTAACATGTATATTATAAATATTATAATCAAATATTGATTATGTCTAAAAATATTAGTGTTTTTTGAATATAAATTAAAACCAAGTTTTGTAAGAATTTTTAAAAAGAAATATTTAATAACTTTAATATTTAGGATAACATTACATGTCAATAATAAATATATATAGATAAATTTATACGATGACACTTGTTCGGCGAGAAAAGCACACAAAATACATTTTTAATCATCTTCCCAAAAATGACAAATATAATATATTATTGAATGATAATATCATATTCATATTTATATTTGAATATTATTCATTTCTACAAAAAATTAGATCAATTTAATTCTTTGATAGAAAAAAATAAAGTAGATTAATTTTGATTCTTCATCTTTTCAACCAAGTGACCTATAAATGATTTGCCAGATTTGACTGGGTAAAAACATATAGATACCAATATTATATATATTTTATAATTGTTATACGAAAATTCCATACACATTATGTATAATCAATGATATTTTTAACTAAAGTTGCAATTTAATTTCTAACATGAGGAAGTAATTTACAGAGAATTTATTATTAAAATCTGATAATATATAATATATAGATATATATTATATTAGTAGTAAATTTGGTTGATAAATCTATCATAGTGAAATTTAAGTTGATAAAAAAAGTAATAAAAAAAAATATTAAAAACAATTTATCTTATTATCAAAGGACTTTTTCAGTAATTTTATTTTATCAATAAAGTATTAGCAGGATATCATTAAACAATAATATGTTTTAATGAAATGAAAATGCGTTTTTAAAAAGCCATTTTCCTATATAAAAACTGAAATGTGATATAAAAAGAATTATAGTGGTGAAGTGAATATTAAAAAATCTTTTAAAAATCGATTTTTTTTCCTTACTGAACAACATTTGTTAAAAAATATTTTATCCATTTTATAGTATATCCAAGCGATAATTTAAAAATTAGGAAATATTAAAAAAATGTTGATGTTATAAAATAATTTTTATTATAATATTATCAAAGTTTAAGTTCAATAAAATTGATAAAAACCTGTATATAGATTTGTATTAATATGAAATGTGATTATATATAACTTTTATTAAAAAATATTGAATATTCATCGAGAAAACATAGTTTTGTCCTCAAAACGCAGTTTTTTCCACCAACTATAAATTGGTTATATTGTTAATATGGCATAAAAGAGGATGGATAAATTAAATTATATATTATCTTAAACATATATAAAAAGAGTAAAAAGAGAGGGAAATAAAAACTAAACTAAAGGTAAATAGATATTTTATTTATCGATGGTATTTAGGATTTGAAAGCAGGTTTTCCGGATTTGTCAAGATGGAAAACAAGTCTGACTTTTCCGCCAGTCTTGACCTTGGCAGCTGGACTGAATTGGTACCATTGGTCAACAACTTTTCCAACTGGGAATTCTCTGACCTTGAAAACTTTTGTTGAAATAATATCATCTTTTGAAACATCATCATCGTCATAAAGTTTGATGGTGAGTTCATCATTCATGCTTGATGTGATTGGTAAATGGAATTCTTCGTTCCAGACTGGTGTTGCGGTGTTCTTCTTGGACTTTGTTTTCCATTTTTGTGATGATGTGCTTAATTGGAAGGTGAGGAATGGGTCAGACTTTCCAGCTGTGTCCATCTTTGGAACATCTGCGGCTTCGATTGCTTTGATGTGTAATTCCATATTAACCAGAAATAAAAGTGAAGTTGTAAAATGTTCATATCATTAGAGTTCTCAAAAGTGATTTGTAATTTCACCAAAATTTTGCGGAACAATCATCATTTGAAAACTAAAAAAATTCTATTAAAAATTCAATGAATATAAAATAAACCAAAATGGAGTATTATCATTTTTTATGTAATATTTATAAAAAAAATTTAACAAAAAATTATTTTTATAGGTAAAATAAAAAACGATTAAATAGCATTTCACATCATTTACCATTGAAATAATATGAAAACAGTACATCAATATCTCGATTAATATGTTATATTATATCAATAAACCAAGTGCTTTCGTTGATTATTTACACTATAAATATAAAATTATTACAGTAATACCATTTCATTTGCTGTTGAATTAAAGTTAAAATTTTCTTTGAAAATTAAAGAATATTTTCAATCAATATGCATTATTTCTTTCTTTATAAATCTATTTTTAGTCTATTTTTCCAAAATTATCAAAGTTTACATTATTATTTTTGAACAATTAAAGAATATTTGGATCAAAAAAAACTTAGAAGCATCAATTAAAGCACTGATAAAAGGAGAAAAAATAGGGTAATAAGAAAGTTTACTTAATTTAATAATTATTTTAAATATCAATTTTTCAGAGTTAACCAATAACTCATATCCATTATTATATCATATTTAATTCTAAAAATATGGAAAATGAAAAAGCAATAAGCATCCTAATAAAGCATAAGATAAAAATATTTGGTAGATCGAAAATGATTTTTTTCAGGAGATTTTCCTCTCAATTTTTTGAATATTTTTTAATCGTTTACATTATGGTTGTTTATAATAATTTTTATTGATTCTCTGTAAGCCCACGATATGTTATTTCACTATTCTTTTCGGAAAACAGCATCAATTGGTTAGAAACAATCTGATATAGGAGACTGAAAGATTGGCAGCTATCCCACATTTGATATTCTTTGCCATTTATTATTTATATAGTGAACGTTTTTCAAATTCAAATTAGCCATCAAAGCATGCTTTATGCAACGATTCTGCTCCTTTATAACGAAAATTAAAAAGAATTGAAGCCATTGTAACACATATATTTCCACATTAGTAATAAGTCACCGAATTTTTATTGCCCAGCTGTTTGATTTTGCATCATTCCATAAAAAAGCTAAAAAGGCTTTGAAAAAACTATACTTTATTATAATAAATATTTCTTTTTTACATAATATATATTTATGTCATTTTACTCCATTAAAATTTCTGAAAAAAGGGAAATAATATAATATGTCATTTTACTCCATTAAAATTTCTGAAAAAAAATGATTAATCATTTTAAATCTTCAAATAATTTTAATCTTTTATTTAAAAAGTGCAAATGCTTAAAATAAAGTTTTATATTATATCATTATAAAATCATAAAACCTTTTCATCAATGAGAAAAATCAATTTGACAGTCCACTTTTTGAGAGGACTCTTGATTTGATAGATTGAAATAATTCAATCATCCGAAAATTGTGATTAAAATTGAATATATCCCGATATTTGAGAAGATTTTTAAAAAATAAAACAAGAAAGGGTTAATTATTTGACCTTTTGTATAATAGTTAAAACTCGTTATTTTTTTTATTTTTTTAGTAATTCTAGAATTCATATGTTAACCTAAAATAAAAATACAATAACGATATAGATTGATAATTTTAAACGGTTAAAATGAATATATAAAACATAAAAATGGATTTTACTCACTTATTAATTTGTATTTTAATAAATTTTATATTTTTACTAAGTTTGAAAAGTTTTCAAAAAAATCAATCATTTATTTATGCATCTTTCAGCCATATATGGCATAAAACCCGCCTATTATGATGATTTATGCATAAATATTCAGCCAAATTTGGAAGAAAAAAAGATATCCGGTAAAACTTTAAAAATACAAAATTCAGCAACTTCATTTTTAAAAAACAAAGCAATAAAACCGAATAATTTAAAGCCTGGACTTTTTGTCTGTGTGCATGATCCAAAATATTTTAAAGACGTTGCCCAAATTATTGATGTAAATATTAATTCCGGAAAAGTTCTTTTGAAAATGATCCCTAGAATTAATTATAGAGACATGCATGCATTCAGTGTTAAAACTCAGAGCGCTTTGAACTGCATTTTAGATCCAAGAGCAATCATTCCTCAAAACTTCTTTAAAACTGATTTATTTGTATCCGAACAAAAGCAAGCAAAGCTTAATATTTCGTGGGCAAAGGATGGGTATGTTGATGCGATTCAATGGGATGGTGATAAATACATTGGAAAATTCCTCTATAAAAAGTTTCTTATTTCAGAAATCTACACGGCAAAAATTACACGAAAAAAAATTTTTTTATTCAAATCAAATCTGACAGATTTTGAAAGGAACGATAAAAAATTCATGGAAAATTTAGAAACTTTTTTGAAAAAGAATAATATTGATTGTAATTTTGATTCTGAATCTGATACCAATTCAAATGATTTTGATCTTTCATCATCTGACTTTGAAGACGAAGTAAATGAAATTGTGAGCAGTGAAAACACGAGATTAAGCCAAGCCAAAAAAGATAGCACAAATAACAGTAAAGAAGAAAATATTAGTTCAAGCAGATTGAGAAAAGAAAATAATTCCTCAAATACGAAAGAAAGCGCTAGTTTGCATTCAAACAAGAAAGAGAGTTTTAGTCAAAATGCAACTAAAAAAGATAGCGCAAATGACAGTAAAGAAGAAGGTGTTAATTCAAGCAGAATGAGAAAAGATTTAAATATGAAAGAAAGCGCTAGTCTGCATGCAAACAAGAAAGAGAGTTTTAGTCAAAATTCAAGCAAAAATGATAGCATAAATGACAGTAAAGAAGAAAATATTAATGCAAGCAGAATGAGAAAAGATTTAAATACGAAAGAAAGCGGTAGTTTGTATGCAAACAAGAAAGAGAGTTTTAGTCAAAATGCAAGCAAAAAAGATGGTTTTTATTCAAATGCAGATAATAACGTTGTTTATGACAAAATGCCGAAATCTAAAATAAAAATCATGTCGAAGAAAGATATTTATGAGAGTGTTGGAATAACGAATGTTTCAAAAAGCCGATCCAAAAATGAAGAAAAAACTAATCAGAGTCATAAATCGCATAATGATGAAGAATCAAAAGCGCAATTAAAGAATAAATCTAGATCTAAAATAGCAAGATCGCAAAGTGAAGTGACACCAACAATTACACTGGCAGATCAAATTGCGCATTCCAGTGAATATAAAAGAATGACAAATGAGATAAATGAAATCGAATCAAACCAACAAGATACAAGCAAAATCGAGCCAATTAAAAGTGATGATGATATAAGTAAAGTTGGTAGATCAAACAGCCAAGTTTATTCAGTGATTCCAGCACCTGAAAAAGATCCTCCGGTTTCATTCAATCCAATTGAAAAAGCAAATAGTTTCACGCCAACAAATGGCATTCAATTCGATCTCCCACTGATGCCGCGAGATTCCTTCGCGGATATTAAAAATCATGATCCTAATTCGCCTCACGAAATTTCACCCAAATCATCAACAATTGAATATCACAATCCTTTTGAAATAAGCAAAACCAAGAATAGAATTGGTTCAGATCAAACAAAACTCATTGATTTTCAGCCTAATTCAACGAGTGTAATAGACTCTGTGTTGCCTTCTCAATCCTACAACTTTTTTGATCCAATTACAGACAAGAAGAATGACGATCTTCCTTTGTTTGGCCCAATAAGTTTGGATTCATTAATTGGATCATCAAGTGAGCTTAATAATCAAAGTTCATTGAGTCAAGAATTGCCGTTGATTGTTGCTGATGAAGGCAAATCAACAAGCAATATTGAAAATGATGATCAAATTTTTAAAAATAAAAGAAAAGATGACGAAATGAGAGAACTTGAATCAAGAGACAAGTATAAAAGGAGAGAATATGATTTCAGAGACAAAGAAAGAAACTATGACAGAGATAGAGATTATATCAAGAATTATTTTACTGAGAAAAGCTTTGACAGGAGAGATTTGGACAGAGAGAGAGACAGGGATTATTATAGAGAGAGAAGCTTGAATAGAGACAGAGAGTATTTTAGAGAAAGAGACTTGGATAGAGACTATTACAGAGAGAAAAATTATGATAAAGACAGATATTATGATAAAGATAGAGAATATTTCAGAGAAAGAGATTTCAATCCTAAATTTGAAAGAGATTATCTTAGAGACAGAGATTATCTTAGAGATAAAGATTATTTAAGAGAAAAGGATTTTGATAGAGATTATCTAAGAGAAAAAGTTCTAGACAGGAATTATCTTAGAGGAAGAGATTATTTAAGAGAAAAAGATTTGGACAGAGAATATCTTAGAGCTAAAGATTTAAACAGAGATTATTTGAGAGAAAAAAATTTAGATAGAGAATATTTAAGAGGAAAAGATTTGGATAGAGACCATTTTGGAGCAAAAGATCTAGATAGAGATTATTTAAGAGAAAAAAATTTAGATAGAGAATATTTAAGAGGAAAAGATTTGGATAGAGACCATTTTGGAGCAAAAGATCTAGATAGAGATTATTTAAGAGAAAAAAATTTAGATAGAGAATATTTAAGAGGAAAAGATTTGGACAGAAACCATTTTAGAGCAAAAGATCTAGATAGAGATTATTTAAGAGAAAAAGATTTGGACAAAGATTATTTCAGAAAAAAGGATATAAACAGAGATTATTTAAGAGAAAAAGATCTAGAGAGAGATTATTATAGAGATCATTTTGGAGACGAATATTTATACAGAGGAAGAGATTATTACAGAGATAGAGGTAAAATTAGAAAAGAGTATTACGAATAATGATTATTATTATTATTATTATAATTCTATCAAAATATCAAATTCCATCCAAAATTATTTAATTAAAACTGTATATCTTTCTAAATCATTTACTTTTTAGGAATTAGAAATAAATGAAGAAAAGATGAGTATTACATATTAAATTTTAATCATGTATTTTATTAATTTAATATATTAAAAATAAATAATCAGCATAATTAAAGCCTTTTATTAGTTTTATTAGCAAGATAAATATGTTTTTTTGAATTATTCAAATGATTTTCAATTTAAAATAATTGTTTTCTTATTCAAAATATTATAGAAGAAAAACAGTTATTCAAAACACACACAAAAAAAATATTTACAATGTTGATTAGGTTGATCATTTATTCGTAGCATTTTTTATTATTATTATTATTTTTTATTTTTGTTCAACAACTTTTTTAATGGATAATTCAATTCTCTCTTTTTTTATTATTTCCATTCAATAAAATAATTAGCTGCCTTCTGGTAAATAATAAATATCAATGCGCTAATTCCTTAACTTCATTAAATGGTTGGTGTATATTTTAGTAAAAAGTTTTAAGCTACCATATAAGCCTTCAAATCAACTAATAAAAAAAAACCTAAAATATTTGGGGCATCAATCTAAGATAAGAATTAAATAAAAGCAATTGATTTTTTATTGCATTTAAAGAAGTAAGATACCTGCTTAATAATGTCATCTTAATAAAAAAAAAAAAAAAAAAAAAAAAAAAATCAAATATTTGAAAAATTGTTAAAATCCGATAATATATCCAAGAGCTCGAGTAGATAACTTGTGGGGAATTTATGATTTGTATGTAACGTAAGGCTATTTTAAATTGACTATAATATATAATATATTAAGTATTAAATAAATAATCGTAGACGAATCATCTATTGACGTTTAGGATATATGTAGTTAGGTTTGCTAAATTCGCGCGTTAATATGCTAGAAATTTTTGTATCCATAAAGCTACTACTATAATCATCTAGAAAAAGATAAAATGATGATAACGAATTATTTTTTTGGTTTTTATATGGTGTTTTTGATGCTGAATTATCAATATTAGTATTTCTTTTCCTTGGAGTTTGTGAATTTGAATACGGGAAATTTGGATTTAGAAAGTGTGAAGTTGGAATGATACTGTCCATGTCCATTTCTTCTTCTTTATCACTTTGAAGAAGTTTTAGCAGAGCACTATCTTTTGGCGGGAATAAATCGAACATACTGCTTGCACTTTGGTAGGTTCTATCAAGCCTTTTTTTCTGGAAATTTCCAGGTACTAATTTTTTCTGATAATCTTCCATGTATCCTTTTTGCATTTCTAAATGGTTGAAATACACTACCAATTATTTGATTTATTTTTATTCAAAAAGCATTATAGACAATTTAAAAATAAATAACCAAATTGAGAGAAAAAAAATTGAGGTATTAAACAAAAAATTGAGAGGTGAAAAAAATGCAAAAAAATAGAAGTTTCTAAATAAAAAATCAAATTCAAAGTTAAAATAATCATTTATTATTATTATTAAAAATCATAAATAGCAGCTTTTAATTAATTATAATTATTTGGCTTCTTCTCTCTTCCGATTTTCTTCTTCTTCATAATCATTTTTCAAATCTTCAACAAGTTGTCTCAATTTATCAATTTCCGCCTTTATTTCGGCTCCAGTTTTATCAACAGCTTCTTCAATTCTTTTCTGATATTCGTGGCAAGTTGTTGGCTGAAATTCTTTCTGCATAAGTAATCTTTGTGATCTCATTTGTGGTGAAGGTGACAAGTATGCTGAATTGGTGGTTCTATTTTTATTGGTTTTGGATGGCGTATTCTGATTTGAATATGATAATCTTGATGAGCTTCCTCCTGCAGCTCCTCTGCTTCGACTTGGTGAAGATACAACACTCTGCTTTGAGGCCCTCGATTTTAGTCGAGATGGCGAGGCTCGAGTTGATCTTTCTGTTTTTTCGACAGGAAGTGCCCTTAAGTTTTCTTTCTTCTGCTCGACATAAGTTCGAAGGTAAGTAAGGATTTCACCTGAGGAGAGAACAAATGGTGATTCGTTTTCATCATTTCTTTGAAGAGGATCTGCATCATTTTCGAGAAGAATGCGAATACATTCCATATGACCTTTTGTAACAGCATAATGGAGTGGTGAGTTGCCATGAGTATCAAGGGAGGAAACGTTTCCTCCTTTTTTAATGAAGAATGATAAAATTTCTTGGAAACCGCAAATAGCAGCAATATGGAGTGCTGTTTTTCCTTCTTTATTGCCGATGTTGATTGTTTGATCGTTTGATAAATCCTCAACATTCTTTAAAAGACGAGATTCAATTGCTGGGAAAAGAGGTGGATCACCGTCAATATCTTTAGCTCCGACATCTGCATCATGGCTCAACAAAATTGCTAATAATTCGTGATTCTTTTGTGATGCAGCAAGATGAAGCGGAGTAACTAAAGAATTATTTGGCTTTGATGAATCAGAGCAGTTTTCGAGTAGAACTTTGAGAATATCCGGATAACTTCTATAAACAGATACATGTACTGCGGTCCAGTATTGCTTTTCTTTTTTCCTTACAACTACTTTACCATCTTTAATTTGAAGAGGATCAGCGCCATAACTGAGAAGAAGTTTTACAATATCCAGAGATCCAACATTTGTAGCTTCATGAAGAGAAGAAAATCCATCTTTATCCAAAATATTTGGCGAAGCATGGTATTCAAGTAAAAATTTAACACACATATAATTGTTTTTACGTACAGCATAATGAAGTGGTGTTCGATAAATAAAATATTAAAAAAAAATTCCCTATGCGTTAGTAAAAAAAAAAAAAATGACATACGTTATCATCAATTGAATCTAATATTGCACCATTTTCAACAAGAAGTGCTATGATAAATTCGTTTCCTGCTTCTGCAGCGAAATGAAGTGGGGATTGCCCGTATATATTGCGATTATTTATTCCGACGTCTTTCGAAATAAGAAATTTAACGCATTCAGGATTACCTCCTAATACCGCGAAATGCATTACGGTCCATTTATCATTTGTCATTCCTTTCAAACCTCGTCCGGCGAGCTTCTGAAGAAGTGGAAGATTTCCATTCTGCGCAGCTTGGAAAGCTTGCATAAATTAAGGCGCGTAATGAAAAAGTGGAATAATTGAAAATTTTACAATAAATTACACAAAATAATTGAAAAATACGGCTTGAAAAGCGTTACTAAAATATAAATTAAGCGAATTGGCTAAAAATGAGTAATATATATCTTTTGCTTTCAAAAGTAACGTTTTTATTTATAAAAATAGTATTATCTTTGCCAATAAATTATTATGAATAAAAATTATAATTAAAATATTATTATAATATATTTAAATATATAGTTAAACCTTTATAATATGCTATTAATGGAAATTTGTCTACATAAAATAAAATATAAAATTGAATCAAATTTGACCTTTTATTCATTATATTTCAAACCGTTTATAATTTTTCCTTATAGAAATACTCTTAGAAAGATTATCAAGATAATAATATATTTATTTAAATATGTACAGTAAATTGAATTTGTATTGAAGCTTCTAGCAATCTTATATCGACCAATCAAAATCATTCATATCCGAGTTGTATTTAGCAGAATTTAAATACTATTCAAGAAAGATATATCATAAAATTTTAACAATAATGCATTATAAAATTTATTATTAAATTGTATATGTGGCTAAGATTATTCAAATTACCTAAATTAAATTTGCAATATATATATAATTTAGAAAAGATTATATAATATTCTATTGTATCAGCCACTTCCAACTCATAGAAAGCAATATTAATCTTTTCTATAAATAATAAAAGTCGTATTTTTGATTCATTAAATAATTATATTTTTAAAAATACTCAATTTTTTTCGATTTTTAAAAAAAAATCAATTAAACTTTTTTATTAATGAGATTTATCCTAAAATTATTGAGAATCAAATCGAAATTAGTTCTTTGTATTCTACAATCATTTGTGATACTTCTTGAATTTCTTGTTGAGACAACGAAACCAAGTTAAAATTGTTTTTTTCCAGCACATCACAAATAATTTCAAAAGTTGGTCCACTTTGTGAATCAACATGCCAACAAGCGTCAACTAATTGCTTTGCCAGCAGAGGAAAAAACTCCAAAACTGTCTCATTTTTGATTTTAGTGAATTTTCCACCACTCAAAATGAAATAAATGATGTCTCCAAAGGCTCTAATATCTGCCATTTCATTCAATTTTTCTTCATTTGTTGGAGTTTTTAAATTACTGATTTGTGATTTGTCAAAACCGCCAATTTTGATCGTTTGACATTCCGATATCAGAATTTTTGATGGTTTCAAATTTTGATGAACAATTCTTTGCAGGTGCAAATACTTCATTCCTTCTGCTATTTGATAAATTGTGAATGCTTTTTGAACTTTTGAAAGCGTTCCATTTTGTATCGCTTGTTCCAGATTTGTTGGACAGTATTCAAGAAGAATTGAAGGTGGAAAATTTTTGTCGTTGATGATTATTTTGTATGCTTTAAGAATGTTTTGGTGATTGAGTTCTCTCATGATTTCATATTCATCAATTAAACGTTGAATGCTTGAATCATGATCGATCATTTCTTTTAATGCATAAACGGTTTTATCTAAAACTTTGACATATTTACAATTGGTTCCAATCACAATATCTTGAATTATATCAAAACCATTTGTTTCAGGAGAAATTTTATGTGATTGGTGTTCAGGAACAAGAGCATTTTGTTTTTCATTCATTTCTTTCAATTTTTGCTTTAATTATTCATTTTCTCTTTTAATATTCGCTAATTGTGATTCAAGATCATCGATCTGTTTTTCGTATTTTCTTTCTTTGTTTTGAAAAATTTGCTGAATTTGAAAATAATTGTTTGGATCTTTATTCAAATCGATATTTAAAATTTGGCTGGGATTTTCATAAAAATCAATTATGATTAAATTATGGCATTGTCGATGCTTTTTGCTTTGAATAATTCTATTATTTGTTGATTGGTTGTATAATCAAAACAGTATTTGTGTTTTTTTTTTTTTTTTTTTTTTCCATGCACTGCATGCATCCACAATGATGATGTGAGTTTGGCACCTTCTGATTTCAAATAACTAAAAATTTGAATTGATCCAAAAAACGCTGCGTATTGTATCAATGCTAAACTTTTATTATTAGATTCTTCAATTAAGAAATGATTTGTTTCATAAAAAGCAAATAATTATTTGCTTTGATGTATGAAATAAATTCGTTAATTGAATCTTTTCGAATTAATTGGCAGATTATTGTTTCATTTTCACCTATTCTTCTCATCTCATCAAAATTCCTTGGCAGTTTGTTCGATAGTTCAATCAATTCATTTTTTTCTTTTTCATCATATTTTGAAAACAATTTGTCATTTAAAAACGGTTTGATTTCAGGTAAAAAATACTGCGGATATTTAGATTCTTTATATTTTTCTTTTATAATGGTTCTAATAAAATAATCATCAACATTTACTATATGTTTTTCTATTAAGAATAGAAGAATTCGCTTGTTGCTTCTGAATATGCAAATAATTTCTGGATTTGACAAAAAAGTTTTGATGTTGCTTTGAAAATTTGTCAAAATTCGTTCGATTTTATCGAAAAATCCTGGAGTGCGATGTTGGTTATTGGATATTTCTAATATTAAATGTAGTAATGATATGAGCTTTAGTTTGTTATCATGAAATTTTAATTCTTATAAAAAAGAAATTTAAAATACTTTCATTGAAAGTGTCATCATCTAGAAAAGAAAGAAGGTTGTTCTGAACTTTTTCCATTTCTCGAATATGTTCTATAATACTCATCAGTATCAACACAGCTTTAATACAAAACAAAAAATGAGAGATTTATTAACTGAATTTAGACTTGTTATTTTGAGAATCGACATCAAAAACGTCACTTTTTTGCATCTGATACTCGATTATCAGTTTAGAAATCTGATATCGAGATTATCGATTATCAAGATATCAGATATGAAATGTGATATGAAAATAATTGTAAACTTGATATCAATTACCTAGATCTCGAGATCTCAAACAGATTTATCTTCTTTTATAATTGGTATTTGTGATTTTATAATATTTAAAAATATATAATATGATGTATTGATGTTTATTTTAAGATTAAAATCAAAAAACACATTTTTTTTTTATGAAATATTTGAGATAAAAATACGATCATATATTTATCAAAAAGTTTAATTGAAAATTCTGATATCAAAAGCTGAGAAAAAAAATTCTCGATCTCTGAAATCGATCTCGAGAATCTGTGTATATTTATGTATCGATATCAAAAAGTCAATCAATTATCGATCTCGAGAATCGGAGAATAACAAGTCTAACTGAGTTTTTTTAAAAAATATTTATATGTATCTCCAAATTATGTTCAAATTCTAGAAATATTAGAACTATTTTAAATTATATATAAGCAGAATTGTATTTTGTCAAGTTTTTATCATAATATCGAATTAATTATATTCAAATAATGTTTTTTAAATAACATAAAGAGGAAATTCAAGATCTCAAACTTAATCAATAACGCATTAGAAATATTTTTTTTTTTTTTCTTTTATGAATCGAACTCTACATAATAAAAAAAAATATCAAAAAACAAGAAAAATCATTTTAAAAAAACAAAAAGTGTTCATGATTACATAAAAATTATTATACGACATTCGAATTGCTTCGTGTATTATTTAATTTTGGTAATGCGTGGCTCGTTACTTTTAAATCTTTTTCACTTTGTATTTTGCTATTTATTTTCATTTTTTGGGAAGTAAGTATTGCTGCATTTAAAGTTGAGGCGAAAGGTTTTGGGGCATTACTAAATCTGCGAACTTGAATATTATTATTATTATTGGCAAACAGTGGATAAGGTGCTTGCCTTGATGTATATGGATTTGTAGAATTATTCAATGAAGGAAATGGGGACATAGGCGGAACTTTTTCTAAATTTTTAGGAGGATCTTTTTTCTTTTTTGAGTTGTCTACATTAGTTGGTATAGGTAAAGATTCTTCTGTTTTTAAATCATCAAATTTTTTAATTGGACAAAGAAAGCTTCTTGAGTAATCTGATAATTTTGAGTTGGATATGAAGTTTTTATATAATATGTTGTACGTTAAAGATTGAGCGTTTATTTGGCCGGATTTTATATTTCTAACGTAATTAGGTAAATCCTCTCTTTTTATGTTCATTTTCGTTAAGATCGTAATTTCTGGAATCATTTTGGAGTAAGGATCACGAATAAATGAATTAATTCTCTGTTGGTTAAAAATAAAATTGTTATTTTTGGAATCAAATGTAAAAAAAGGATGTTTCTTAATATCGTTGATCGTAATTCTCTTATTTGGGTCCTTTATAAGCATTTTTTTGATTATATCTATTAAATTATCGCTTATTTTGATGTCTGGATGGAAATTGGGTTCGCTTGTATTTATTTGATTGAATAATAAAGAAAAATTTTGACTTTCAAAAGGAAGCTTTCCATAAGAAACGGCATATATAATAACTCCAAGTGACCAAATGTCAGTGGGAGTTCCGTAAGGCTGATTATTGATCATTTCTGGAGATACATAAGCAGGTGATTCGTAAAAAGCTGAGTGCAAATCTGATTTATGATAAGAAAAACCTAAATCGATTAGACGAATGTTTTTGTGTATGTCAATCATTATGTTTTCACATCTTAAATCTTTGTGAATTATCTGATGTTTATGTAAAAAATCAAGAGTAATAACGAGTTGACCAAAAATTGTTTGAATATCATATTCAGAAAGTGGTGCATTGAGTGTTATGTAATTAAGTAATGATGTTCCATCAACATATTCCATGAGTAAACAATTATCACCTTTTTGGTTTTTAATTAAATCAAAATCTTGACAAATAAAAGGATGCATTATTGACTTTGTAAACTCAAAAGCTTTTTTAATATCATTTTCATTGCTTTTTTCATGAAAAATTTTTAGTGCAGCTGGATATTGGAGATCTGTATTCTTAGTATAATATGTAGACGCAAAAGAACCTTCGCCGACTTTTTTAACGATTTTGAAATTACCGAGAAGTGGATGAACAATATTCATTTGGATTTTAAAATCAATTTAGAAAATTAAAATTTACTTGTAATTCAAAATTTAATAATCTTAATTGAAAAATTGAGAAATATGAAAGTTCCAATAAATCCCGATTAATTAATTCAATTTGATTTTATATATAATATGTTTTTAACTGTTGAAAACGATATTTTTTAATGATTAATTACTAATCATTAATATAAATAAACATAATTTAAAATTTTCTGATAAATTGTTCTCCCATCGTAAGAAAATAAAATAACTTTTTGTAAAGAGAAAACGTAGAAAATAAAAAAAAAGCAATTGAAATATAATATATAATTATACTGATAAAAACTAAGTATTTAAATAATTTTACATAGTATATTCACTAATTTTCATTGTCTAAACATTTTAATATATATCAGAATTTATTTTTTAAAGAACAAAAAATTTTGTAAAATAATTTGATCTTTTTTCCAATATTTCCTTTTCGCAAATGTTTATCTCATAGATCTTGTAATCAAAATCTATATATCTATTGTTATTTTTTTATTTAATTACAAAAAAAAAAATAAAAATTAAATAATCTTTCTTTATTTAGCTGTCAAATCAACCACTATAACTGATATGTTATCTGATGACCCAAATCCGAAAGCGGCATTTCTAATTATAAATGCAGCTTCATTTGGTGATGATGTATTATATGCAATCTTGGCGACATCCTCGTTAGAAAGCACGTCAAACACCCCATCACAACAAACGACCAAATATCTATCGTTTTCATCCAGTCCGAACTCGTTTAATTCAAGATCTCTTCCCAATCCAAATACAGTATAATCGCCGATTGACCTTGCAACCGCCAAAACGCCATCAACGCGGTTATCGGTTGATAACCGTCCATATCTTTTATGTATTTCGTCGAATTCTGTTCGCATTGACGGTTTATGATCAGTGGTCAATTTTTTGGCCTTACCGTCTTTTGTAACGATCATTGCACGTGCGTCGCCGAGATGAGCGGTTACAACTTTTCTGAGGCCCTTATCATTTTGGCACAGAAAACAAAGACAAAGGGTAGAACCGTCATTGAAACCTTGTTTTTGGAGCTGTTCATTCATTTGATTGAAAACCTCTGAAATAAAGTATTTAGCTTTTTCAAAGGAGTACGATCCGTTTTTCAGAGAAAAGTCAAATAACGTGTTCAAATGAATGGCTGCATAATTGGCCGTTTTCGAGCCGCCGTGGCCGTCGCAAACAGCATACAAATTGAGGTCGTCACGGACGATGATTGCATCTTCCATGCTTTCTCTCAATCCGATGAATTCTGAGTAACCGCTTTTTCCTTCAATCTGGTTTATGTAGATTGGATCGTGCTTCATCTGCTCGTACTTGCTTGCGTCGTTTACTGATGTGATCACTTCGTGCTTAGTGTCGCTGTTGTTGACAAAAGTGACACTTTTTGTCTGAGTGATGTCCACACGCTGCAAGTAGGTGAAGCTGGTGACGTCAATCTGAGCCTCGACCGGATTGCCAGAAATAATAATCGACTGAACAAATGGAAGGTTTTCAAAAAGTGGTAACTTTTTGAGAGAATTGAATGATAAATTCAGTTCAATTAGAGAGTTTGCTGAGATCGATTCAGGCATCTCTTCTATCTTGTTCATTGAGACATCAAGGACTTTAATTGCATTCGTCACCTTCGGCAACTTTTTCAATTGATTCTGTGAGAGATTCAAATATTGAATGTCCTCAAAATCAGGAAAAGTTTCCAGCATGTTCCTGCTCAAGTCGACGTTCCTGAGGCAGATGCTTTCTTCTTCAGTAATTTCGCCTTCGGAAGTCGTCACGATGACTGGCCTTGCGTCTGCAAAGTTGTCTTCAAATGATGTCAATTGGCAGTTTGACGCTTCAAGTTGAGTGATCGATCGTGGCAGTTTAGGTAACTTTTTGAGAGGGTTGTCAGAAATGTTCAAAAAGTAGAGCTGCTCGCTTTTTGCTATTTCAGCCGGAATCTCGCTTATCATGTTCGAGTAGGCAGTGAAATTCTGAAGGTTTGTAAAGTTTTCAAAAAGTTCCTTTGGAATTTTTTCAATTTTATTGAATGAGATGTCGATTGTTGATATCGACCTCGAAAGTGAAGTGATGTCAAAATCGACGATCATATTATGGTGCAGAATGAAGCTGTCACTTTTTTCAGCCTTTACTTCAGTTGGGAACTTAGTCAATTTGTTATCGTTCAGCCAGAAATCTCTCAAATTTGGCAGATTTTGCTCTTCAATTGTTTCAATTGAATTGAATGAGGCATCGAGGTTGATTATCGACTCTGGGAGCTTTGGAAGATGCTTCAGCTGATTGTTGTCGATGGTCAAATATGTTAAAACTGGAAGTGATGTGACCGAATTAGGAACTTTTTCAATCAAGTTGTATGAGAGTTTCAATTCTTTCAACGTCTTCGGAAATGCGTCGTCTTCTTCTACCTCGCTGATCAAGTTAAAGTTAAGGTTCAACGAGCTTAATTTAGGAAAACTTTTTGAGAAGTCTTTAGGAATTTTTTGAATCTCGTTTTTCGATAAATCAAGAGTGTGGAGCCCTGAAAAAGTGAGATTTGGACAATCGAGCGTTTTTATGTAGTTTAGCGAGAGAGATAATGAAGTAAGAGTGTCGGATTGAAGATTCGAAAAGGATTCGATAAAATTGCAGTCAAAATATAAGGTCCTTATTAGTGGAAACTTATCAAAAAAATTTTTGGGAAATTCTTCAAATCGATTCTGCGATAAAAACATAGATTCAACACTCGGGTTCTGTAAAATTTTATTTAATTCTTTTAGTTGGTTGTTTGATAAATAAAAGGTCTTTAATTTCGTATATGTAATTATTTGTTTGGCTATTTGGGATGGAATCTGCGGTCCCATTTTGTTTTTGGTAAAATTGAGTAATATTATTTCTTTCATTCCTTCTGGAATTGTTTGAATTTCGTTCCCTGCTAAGTTTAAATATTTTATTTTTTCTTCTAAATGTGGAGCTATGGTTAACGAATTTAGACCTCTACTAATTAAATCTATACTGTTTGTATCTGCAGTAAAATTAAACGTGTTTGATGAGTGTCCAATTCCCATTTATAACAAAAAATGTTATTGTATAATTAAAAAAAATTATTGCCTCGGCGCGGAGTCGAACCGCGATCAAATGCGTGTAAAGCATCTATTCTAACCGTTATAATACCAAGGCACTCTGATCATTCAAATAAATATAAATACTTGTAAATATAAAATCTTTTTTTGATTGGTGAATCACTGTTTATCTCATAACAATTTTATGAAATTCTATAAAAAAAGTTATTATTAATTTTATGCAGGCATTATATATCTGAATCCATGAATAACTCTTCATTAAATAATTAATATTTTATGTAAATATTCAAAAAAAAAAAAAAACTAATATTAAATGGGGTTTTAAAAGATACTTTTGATTTATTTAAAAAAATGAAATAAGTATTTGATAAATATTGATTTTAATTTAAAAAAAAGATTCAAATAATCTTTTGTTATTTCATTGTTTAATTATAATAGTAAAGCATTTTGAGAATAAAATGAAATTTAATTTATTGTTTGAAATCCAAATTAATTAATTTTAAGACAAGTTTTTCGATTAATACATTTTTTTTCAGAAATATAAGTTTTTTACTGTTTTTATGTCATTAAAATACTTAATAAACTATTTTTTTTTTGAATTAAAAGCATTGTTTATTTTTCAAAATTGATTCTATTTACTTAATTACATTTCAAACTTATGATTAATATGTATATAAGTTAGATATCAAAATGTAATTTTAATGATAAAAATAGTAATACTGTGCTTTTGAAAATATTATCGCATAAATTAATATATATATTTCTAATTTTACATATTAATATTCAAAAAGTAATCGTAAATGCTAATAAGATAGATTGTAAATGATGGGTTATTCTTTTATATTAAATGTTTTTATTAAATGGTTATAAACATTTTCATGATTTTTGAATTTTTTTTCGCATTTTTTGCTTGAATTTTTTTGAATAAATTTGAATGCTGACTCATAAAAAGTTGGATCGTTTTTATTGAATATTTCAATTTATTTTGAATGTTTTTCAGATTTAAAAATTCTTTCGTATTTCAAATTTAAATGATTAATATATGAAAACAATAAAAATAGGAAGAAATATAAATTGCTGCATATGGCAGTGAGTCATTTTATTTTGAAATAAAATATTTTTATAACAAAATTTTCATTTCATATATTAATTATGATCAAAAAAAAAATAAGTGGTATTCTAAATTAAAAATGTTTATTGGCTAAATGTTATATGATGTATTGATAAATAGAATTTCATACATAGGTAAAAAAAAAAATAATACAAAATCATTATTGTATAATTTATTATTTCGGAAGAAATAAGCTGTTATAACAATCTTTTCTGATCTGTTATTTATTTAAAATAAATTAAAATTAAAATTAAAGTTGAAAAAAATGGTCGGCTTTTTTGGAAAATCTATTGAAATTCGATCTAATATCAGAAAAAAAGAGAGATAAAATAATTTCAATAGCAAGATACTCAAAAAGTTGCACTAGTAAAAATATTTTTATTTGAATTTTTGAATGAGTTTGATAGAATAATTAACTCTAATGGAAATTTTAAAATAATTTTTTCGTTTCAAAGATTATTTTTAGATAATGAAATTCATTGGAATATTTTATCACATACTTTTTTGCATATAATTATCCGATTAAAGTAATATGCTAATTAAATTAAAATTATTTTTATTTTTAGAACATATTAAATTTGTGATAATTATAGTATAATTTGTTGTAATTTGGTTGATATTTTCATGTGAAAATGATTTAATTATAACAATTAAGTGCTTTTTTATGTAATAAATATTATTTAGTTAAAAAAAGTTCATATTAAGTTATATCCACCAATTATTTGATATATAAATGATATATGGATGATATATTAAATGTTTCAGCGTAATGTAAATAAAATTATTATGTAAAATTATTAATTCATCAATACACTAAAGATAACGATCCAATTATATTGTTGATTGATTTATGTGCATTTATATTTTTAAATTGATTTAATATATTCCAAAATAAATATTTTTAAAAATAATTAATATTTCTATAAATTATTACAAGTAATAATTTAGCAATATTATTAACATATACAGATGATATCAATAATATAATTCCAAATATTTGAAAATCATTATTCATTTCAAATTCTATTTTAATATTTAATAATATTACATTAATTATCAAACTGTTGCTTTTATAATGTAGAGCAATAGCTGTAGGATAATAAATACAAAAAATTAAAAATTTAATGGATAAAATATGATTATTTTCATTTTATCGTATTGTGCGGTAAAAAAAATTAATTTGAATTTGTTTGAAATTTGTTAATTTTTTTCTGATAAAAAATCTTTCATCTCAAAATTTGGAACGATTGTCTAATTTTGATAAAAAGGCATTCAATAATTTCAATCGATAACCAACATGGTTGTCGCTTTTTAAATAAATTCTGATGTTATTATGGAACGTTTTTATATAATTACAACTCATGATTTTTCAGTAGGATATTGTTTTAATGTAATTTTGGTAGAGAAACACTCAACCAAAAGAATAAAAAGAGAATTTAAAAAAAAGCAATTCAGTGGAAATTCAATTAGATGGATCTAGAGCTTTTTGAATGCATGAAAAAATTGGTTGAAACTTTTCACTATTGGGACAATTTAGCAAATTTTTAATTATAATAGTAAATAATTTGTTTTAAATTAAAATAATTATAATTAAAATAAATACAATATTTATATAAATAATTATACTAAAAATAATATATCAAATACTTTTATATAAGGAGAAAAATAAAAAAAAAAATTATTAGGTTTCAGCATTCAATTTTAAAAGCAATACAAAATTGAATTAAATATTTTGAATAATTCTATTCAAAAAAAAGTGAGTCCAGACAAAAAACAATTATTTTATATCATCAAGTGCAAATGCAACCAACACCACGTCCAACAAACAAAGCTGGATTCTATATTTATCAAAATAATCCAGCACTTTATAATAATGTTACTCAATGTATTTACCCATATTCCTCTCCTTATGGTGCAAATCCATTACCAATCAATGCATTTGGATATAACCCACAACAATCATTACAATTCAAGATACTAAAGCAAGGTATTACTATAAAACCTAGAAAAGTTAAGATCACAAAACCCAAGAAAGAAAAATCAAATAAAAGCCCAAATGATAAAAATGCAAGGAAAAAATTCACTCCTGAAGAAGATGAGAAATTAAAAAATCTCGTTGAAAACACTGAATTTAAAAAATGGGATGCAATTGCAAAAGAAATGCCTGGAAGAACTGGAAGGCAATGCAGAGATCGTTATAAGAATTACCTTGTTCCTGGCTTCTTTAATGGCCAATGGAGCAAAGAAGAAGATAATTTACTTCGTCTTAAGTATGCTGAATTTGGGCCACATTGGTCAAAAATTACTGCTTTCTTTAAAAACAGAAGTGCTAATGCATTGAAAAATAGATGGAATTACTTTGTCTCAAAACATATTGAATTTGAAATTCAACCAACAGTTAATGTTATAAATGTTTATGAAGATAAAAATGTTCCTAATAATAACGTTGAATCTGAAGAATTTTTTTACGAAGACCTCATTGATTCAGCTTATTTAAATCCTTTGATTGATATTCCATTGGATCTTTATGATTCCAATTTAATGAATGAAAAAGAGGATATAAACTGCAATGATGATTTCCTTTTAATATAAATTATAAGAATTAGGTTATTATATTAAAATAGTGAAGTTAGATTTTAATAAAATCAGTATTGTTAAAGTTTTGTTTATTTTTATTATTATTATTTGAGAAATTGAATTTAGTATATATGTCACGACAATCAAGTTACAATTTTTTACCGACCAAGAATCAATTCATCGTCAAAATTATTCCGAAGCTTTCAATTTTTTTTTCAAATAAATGCTTTTAAAAATTGAATGATCATTCAAAAGAATTCAAAGATTTAAAAAAATAGCGCAACTTGGTTGTCGTAACTTGTATAATTTAGATTTTGAATATTATTGATTTCATTTGAGCATTGAAATGATATTTAATAAATATAAAAATTTGTTTTCAATGTTTTTAATATGAATAAAAAAAAAATTCAAAAGTTAATAGAAATAAATTCAAAAAGTTGCATTCTCTTATGTTAAATTTGTTCAATTATCCACTTTTAAAAAATATGAAAGATTGGTTGTATATTTAGTTGAAGCTCATAGTATTTCATGCGATTCATGTGATACTATTTAAAAAAGCATCACTCAAATTTGAGAGAACCTATAAAACTTTTTCAATAGATTATGTAATAAATATATTTTGGCCTCTTTTTATATTTTTACATGATTTTAGCAGAAACTTACAATTAAAGGAATTAAGAATAAAAATATTGTATTATGATAAGATGCTTTTTTTGAGAATATTCGATTGAAAATGATTAACTTCATTTTCTCAATATTTGAGTGATAATTTCACATCATAATGCTCTTTATTTAAAAGATCTTTTGTTTAAAATATCGGATTTGGCAAACGATTGGGTATTGATGAAAATTTTAAGAGATTTATGTTAAAATATTTCTTAATGATTCATTATCGAATATAAAATGCTATCCTTAATTAGATGCTTGAAAATTAGAAACATTTGTAACTTCTTATATGGAAATTTTAATTATTTATAAACTAAAAATTCAAGAAATTATTTTTGTTTGATTTCAAATGATTCTCGATTTTCATAATATTCGTTAATAAATCTAAAAATTTATAATTATGCATCATTCTAAATAATAAAATGGAATCTATCTTATTAAAATATTTTATCTTGGAAAATGTGCATATTTCAAAATGTGTGTCATAATTCTTTACTTTGGTAAGTTTAGTGATCAATATTTCAATTTTGGTATAAATGAAATAAAATTACTGGAAAAAAAATTAAAATGAAAATTTAAAAAAAGTTTTGCGTTGCCCGGGAATCGAACCCGGATCTCAAGCTTGGAAGGCTCACATGATAACCACTACACTAGCAACGCTTGTTGAATATAAAAAATCTATTCATCTTTGATATAATTTTTTTATGATTGGTAAATCAACATTTGAAAAATAGAAGCATGGCGCAAATAATAAGGAAATATTAATATGTAATAAAGGTCAAAATAATTTTATTCTGTAAATGGTAAAAAGCACAACTATTTCAATTTTGATATTCAATTAAGTAAGGAACTTATTGAATAAGGATTAGGAATTTCGTTTTTCATTTTTGGAGTAACTGTTGAATCAGCTGGAATAATTTGATTATTTGTTTCGATCTGAGGGGGGTCATCTGATATTGGTTTATTGCCAGTTTTATTTAAGTTATGAAACTGGCAATAAGCCATATATCCAAGTTGATTGAAGTTTTTTTCTCGTTTCTTTTCCATCTTAGGAATATTTGACATAAGCTTCTGAATTAGCTCATCGTCATTGTATGGACGATATCTCCTATTCCATTTATGACAATATTTAATCATTTTTGTTTTTTCTGCTGATGCTTCAATTAGTTTTTTCTCCAGCAGTTTCTTTTTTATCTGGTATGGTAGTTTCTTATAATTAAAAGCTTTTGCAATAAGTTCCATTTTACTCCCATAATTTTGTTCTTCAACCAAAAGCTTCCTAATCTCATCTTCTGTCCATAACTCATTCACAGATGATCCAATGACATAAAATCTAGATCTTGCTTGTCTAGGAGTTCTAGATATTTTTTTCCCTATTTCCTCCCAGTCAGGCTGACGATTAAGGGATGAATAATTTAAAACCTCTTTACAAATGATCTCATCTTCATGAATTGAGTATCGATGTCTGTTTATTTTGGTCGAGGATTGATTTTCATTCTCATTTCCTGCATCCTCGTTATTTTTTGGATAGTCAATTTTAACGGTGTTGCTAAATTTCCAATTATTATAGATATTTTGGAATTGACCTGCAAAAGTAGGATTGATAAGAGAGCCTTCACGGAAAGTGCTGGTTTGAGGTGATATAGAATACAAGTTATTAATATTTTGATTAATGCACATGTAATTTGGCTCAAAAGACATTTTTTCTTTATATGAAAAGTAAGGTTGTGTTTTATATCAATTTTAATAATAACACTTATTTTTAAAAGAAAAATGAACAAAAAATAAAATTTTGATATAAATAAATTTTATTTTTATTTCAAATCACTTTTTGATAATATATATTTTTATCTTTTTTTCTTATGCATTTCAATAAATATATAACTAAAATAATATTAAAATATAAGATATTAATAATAATTTAAAAATTATTTTTAAATATATTGATTTCTGGTTGGTACATTTCTATATTTTAATTTATAACACATTTCAGTTTTTCCCACATTTATGACTAAAGAGATAATTATATCTTTAAAATTTTTCATATCAAAGCACTATAATAAGAGTAATGCAAAAAAAAAAATTGAAATACTTAGATATTTATTCAATGAATTCAAAAATTTTATAATGAATACAGAAATCTAGCGGAAATGTTAAACCGTTTTTTCGACTTTGAATTTTTGATGTTTCCTATTATTATTATTGAGCTGTTTTTTGAATTGTTGCTGTATTAAAGAAAGAAGATGTAATCTATAAAAAATTACAGTTTATATTGAATTACTATAGGAATTTTAACTCAAAATTTTGAGAATAAAAACTTTACATTATCTCACAAATATAGAAAAAAAAATTTTTGAGTAAAGAAATAGCAGTAGGATTTTCATGTAAAGGTTTTAAAATTTTATTTTGATAAAACCGATTATCTTGAAAAAAACAGTTAAAATAATGAGTTAACTGATTAATGAAGTTTTGTTAACTAGTTTTAATCGATGATATATATAACGTATAAAAAACAGCAAGCATCTCTTTTAACTTTGATAGTGAATTTGGCCTATGTATGTTCGCAAAATGACAATAGCAATTTACTATGATTCCATTTTTAATTTAGCAAAAATACAAAATGATATAAATAATAGGAATTAATAAGAAATTATTAGATTTTGACAAATAAAAAAAGAAAAGAAAAGAAAAATTTATGAAAATGCTCACTATTTCAGATTTTTTGATATTATTTTTTCTATAACGATTGTTCAAATGATAAAAAATAAATATTATCAAAAATAAGATAATTTTAAAAATTGTTAATGACAATTTTTGATCACTCAATCAAATAATGTAACTAATCTTCTTCATTGAAGAGTCTTCATAGTATTAATTTATCAAACTTTTTTAAAAATTATGTTTGAATAAATATATTAATGCAACCTTTACTTTTTTTCTCTTCATTTTCACATAGTATCTCAGTATTGCACAATCAAAGTGATCTTTTTGAAAGAAAAAAAATGTTTTTCGTATAAATATATTCTCAAATAACGAATAAATGAGCGAGTTAATATTTTATATGTTAACTCATTTTTAACGTATATAATTGTTTTCTAATCGTTTTTATTTTTTTCTAAAATAGAGTAAATATTCATTATTTTTAAATATTTAAATGAAATATTTGGATTTTCGCATAATAATTTGTTTGTTTTATTAAATAATAAATAATATTAAGCACTAATTTAATAAGAAATTAAGAGAAGTGAAATGATTTTATCAATTTTACATAAAATGGCAAAACGAACATGTCACATTGTCCATCGAGTATATTTTTGAATTAAACTTTTTGATTGATTTTGAGGGCTGACATTTTTACCATGTCATTAACGGTCCAAAATTGCCAAATTTGATAAAAGCTTGGCTTTTTGAGAGAAGATAGTATTTTTATTTTTTGATGAAGAGTCAAGTGCCATTATTTTGGGAACTTCTAAGCATTACTGACCAAGATGAATACTTAAAGGTTCGCCAATCAATTGCGCCAAAAGGAACAAGGATTCAACGAGCCAAATCAATATCGATGTTCAAAAATGCTTTAAATTCTATAAAGCTTTTCGTACAGAAAGGTGAAGAAGACGACTGGCGTAGGTCAATCGTTTGCGGAATCTTCTGGCTAAACCAAGATATAGTCGGAATCAATTCTTCTCAGTTATCGTTTATAATGGGAAAAGGCAAATCCTCCATCAATGAAGGATTCCGAGAAATAGGCTTTGTTACCCTAAGACCCAGTACAGAAATGACCCAAATATTAATGAGTCAGTTTTCTATAATTTCCAAAAATAAAGCAGAAGCCAGAAAATGGTCATTTCATGAGATTCCCAAGCAAAATCGCCTGATTTCATCTTTCAATTCAAGTGACATTTCATCAATTCCCAAAACTCAAAGTACATTACCCCCAGCAACAGAAGTTCAACAGAAAATTGCCTTTAATGAGCATTTCTTGCTGTGCGACAACAATATCGATATGAAAACTTCTTACCTATTAAATGAGCAAGATGATGCTTTTGACATGGAATTTGAAGATTTTACTTGGAATACATTAACCTATTAATTTTTATATCTGAAATTTCAAAGAATGTATCATATAATTTTTATTATATTCGAAAATAAGTAACTTTTTGATTGATTTCTACTGATATATTGTAATATTTAGCAACAAAATTATTTAAAATTTGTTATATATCTATTAAATAAATAAGCTATTCTATTTATTCATGTTAATTTTTGTTTAAGCAATTTATAAAATATGTTAATATATGCAAATACTCAATATATCAAACGATTCTTATCAAAAGAATGCTCTAAATTACTACTTTAAATTTTAAAATTTTCAATAAATAGAGCTTCTGTAGCTTAGTGGCTATAGCGTTCGCCTAGTAAGCGGAAGGTCGCGCGTTCGATCCGCGCCAGAAGCATTTTTTTTACTTCGCAAAATTTCAGAAATGAAAAACCAACCTACCATTTTGCTATAGAAAGGTTTATACTTTATTAAATTTTAATATAAAAAAAATAAATCTTCTTAATAAAGATAATTATATTTTATTCAAATTTTTGTGTACTTTTTTTACTAAAAAAAATCTAAAAAAAAAAAAAAAATTACAAATTGCTTTTTGAATGTGTCGTAGGTCAAAGTTAGGTGGAAAAAATAGTAGGAGAGTTTTCCTTTTGGTGGGTTTTTTTCATTATTCTATAAATATGATATTGGATCTGAGTCCATTTCTATCGAATTATAGTTCCAATACAAAACACAAGATTGATTTTCAACAGATTTTTTCACATATTTTAATACTTCTTAAAACAAAAGAGATGATATCATTTTGGCATATAGTAATTTGTGTACAGTAGAATGAAAGACGTCTCTGCACTCATACTTCTGCACACACGTCTCTTTATTTATTGTTAATTTTACATGATATATTTGTGAAGATATATGTAAGTAAAATAAAGTATTGCCGGAAAACATAGAATAGAAAATATCAGAAGATATTCAATTAGTAACAAAGTTCACACAATATAAATTAAAAATATGGATTCCACTTGTGGTTGTTCTTCCTTATGAGATTGTGATAGAAAATTTTGATACTGGGTTCTTAGAGTTCATTCTAATTGTAATGAAGAATATTAAATGAGTGTTATTTTGCGATTGTTAAATAAGCACTTGCAAACATTGATATCTCTCCAGTCGTAGATGATGAAATTGCCGAGATGAAAAAATATAATTGGGATATTGCCACACGTAGTCATTTTGATGAGCAAACAACAATTGTCAATACAAATATTTTCACTTTAATAACTTTTTCCTTTTACCAATAAAATCAAATGAAAAACTTGACAATTAAAAAAAAAAAAAAAAAGTTTCATGTTAAACATATAATTTTTTAAGATCCCCATCGCCATTATTTATAACATCATTTGTTCCTTTAAATGCCCATGTATACACCCCATCAGCTATGATTCTAAAAATTGATTTGTTTGTTTTGACTATTTGCATTATTCTCTTTTTGTTGAATGTCTTTTTTCTGGACCACATCGACGTCTGGAATAGTTTAACTGCCGTTCTAATTCTATTATGAAATAGTCTGAAGCATTATACTGTTGTTTAAATACTGATGATAAAATAAATGATCATAATATAGATGAGAAATATTTTTATTCATCTGTTCTGGGAAAAGTTTGTGATTTTCCTACATATAAAAACAATAGTAACTAGTAAATTAAATGAACTTATGATGATACTTAACTCAATTCTTTTTTAATTGTTCCTTAAAAAAGAATAATGAATTAAATGATTCAAGCAAAAAAATGTTAACGATTGGTAGATTGCGGGGCTGGTTATTTAAATTTGATATTATGTTTGAAATCGCTGCAGACTGAGATGGAAGCCTATCATGATAAATATACTCCAATATTAAATTGTTCATATAGAAAATACAATGAATTGAAACTCTCTATTTTTGAAAAAATTGTCTCAATTCCCAATTTGAGCCTTTCTTTTCCGTTGCTGGAAATGGAAGTGGAGCCATTCGACTAAAAAGGTTGAATAATGTTGAATGCACATCTTTTATAAGAAGTTGCTGCATCTATCATTAAATTGTCATTGAAATTTTAATCCATTAATTTCAATACCAAATTAATAAACGTTTTATTACCTTCATTTAATAAAGTATATGATGAATCTTTTTATTTTACATTCAGGATCACGAACAACTTTCTTATTTTGAAAGTAATAATCCATTGATATTTTCGATATTACGCAAAAGAATTCAAGAAATTGTTCTGAACATGCAATTGATGCAAATATTAATGTTAATCCAATAAATTATGCTGCTTCTTCTTGCAATTCGTGAGTAAAAGAATCATTTCTATATTCAATTTTGTTATTTTTTTTGTGTTATCTTCTAACATATATCATCTTTTTCAGATGGAATTGTAATTTTAGTTCGAACATCTTTCATATTTATTTGTATAAGTATTTTTATATACAAATAGGATGCGCTTTTTAGCATATTAAGATCCCCGTGAAGACATTTTCGATTTCTATCAAATGAACGATCTTTTGATAAAGTATTTGTATTTAATTTTATAGTCACACTTTTCTCTCTAATTAAACATATTCACTTAAAAGGTTTATTATACTTGAGGTTACTATAATACACCCTCCTTTCATAGCCTCCCTTGCTCCTTGGTTCTTTTGAGTCCGCGATGACTGTAGTTGAGGCATGCACTAATACAAATGTATCAACCAAAATGCCATGATAATCTTCTTGAACTTTTTCGTTATTAATTCCATTTTACCATTCAAAACACATTACCTGTTCGTGATCACAAAGGCCATGCTTTCCAAAAATGTGGCTTTTTGTATTAAGCCATTTTGCTTTAAATACAAAAGGAAATGAATTCAATTCAAAAGCCAGCCCACCTTCAACCTAAATTTGGCCTTATTGCCAATTATTATTTAACATACAAATTCAAAAAAGAGAACTTTTTTATTCAATTTTGGTTTAAGTTTTGAAACAAATTCAAATTTATAATTTTCAATGCTTTATATTAAAATTGAATTAAATTTCTCTTTACTAACTTTTTCAAAAAGAGTGCAATTAACGGACAAAATAAATGGATATTTCATTTAAAAAAGACATAAATCAATACGGTGAGCATTTATTCGAAATAATTTTCTATCATAATGAACCCATCATCTCATTAAAATATATGAAATATTACTTTTTATTTTCTATTCAACATTTTCCCACTAAGTTTTTTTTATAATTGTTGTAATAATGAATTTATTTTTAAGTATTTTGAATTGAGGTCTGTCTGTTGGCAAATACGATTGTTCAAATTAATCATTGCATTTTTTGTGTGATCATCAAACAATGCTGACTTTCTAAGATATTGAATACTTTCTTCAACGATCTATATAACTACAAATCATTCAAGAAGAATGACTGATATATATAATGCATTCCTCTTGAATTTCCTTTGAACACAATAAATGTCTAATAAATGTTTTTTTAAACAATCTCCTTGTTCATGATCAATAATTGCTTCTATGATTCACTTTTCAATTACCATAATCAAATTTTTAATTTCAGATTTCTTGACCATCGTGACACCTTCTCTATTCTTGAGTATCATACCATGAATATGCATTAAATCATACAGCTAAACTTTGTTTGGCATATATTTTGAAATAACAAGCTGCTTTTTTTTTTTTATGTCAATATGATCATCTTCACCATAATTGTGTGTCAGTGAATAGTTACAATATTTGCACTGGAAGCAATAAAAAGAGAAAAGTTACTTGATAAACGCGAAAACGAATTTTTTTCTATTTCCACGTTCAAAGCAAATGGCAAAGAAGCGATAATAAGACAATCACATTCATTGAAACACAACTTCTTAAAGCTGATGCATTTTCCAAAGAATTCAACTTGCTTAAGGCAGGTGCATAATTCAAAGGCGCCTTCATCAAAAAGTTCAACTTTTTCAGGTATCACAATCTTCTCAATTTGAGTGTTTGAAAAAGTTTTTTTATCAATAACGCAAAGCTTACTATTTTCATTAAAATCAATTGTTTTAAGAAACTCACATTGCGAGAATGCTTCTTCAGAAATAATTTCAACTGACTCAGGAATTGTAAAGTATTCAATTGATGAACGATAGAAACATTTCTTACCAATTGAAATCAATTTTGATTGACTTGAAAAAATCACTTCTTTAAGCTTCTTGCATTCACCAAAGGCTTCATCTGAAATGGATTCAACTGAGTCAGGAATTGTAATGCATTCAATTCCAGAACGATAGAAAGATCTCTTCTCAATTGAATTCAATTCAGACAAACTTTGAAAATTCACAATTTTCAAATTTCTGCATTCAGTGAAAACAGAATCATTGATTTTTCGAACATGCCTTGGAATTGTTATTCTCAAAATTGACGAACAAAAGAAAGCTTCACTCTCAATTGAATAAAGATTTGAATTTTCTGAGAATTCAATTTCTTTCAAACGAGAACATCGTGAAAAAGCTCCTTTACAAATTCTTTTAACATTTTCTGGAATTGTTATCTTTTCAATTGATGTGCAAAAGAATGAAAACTCACCAATCAATTCAAGAAACGAATTTTCATTGAATTCAATTTTTTTTAATTTTTCACAGAGATAAAAAGTGCCATTTGAAACCTGTCTGGCATGAATTGGAAAAGAAAAATATGTAATTGATGTACCACTGAATGCAAATTCACCAATTGAATTGATATTGTTATTTTTTGGCAAATTAATAATTTTGAGATTATCACATTGACTTAATGAGTATGAGCTGATGCATTTGATTGATGAAGGAATCGTTACTTCTTCAATATCACGTGCTGCAAAAACAAGCGTATTACTATTTTCTTCTGATTTTCCAACAATTATTTTGTGTTCTTTATCAAGATAGTCAAAACATGAGTTTTCTTCAAGTATTGAAATATTTGTAAGTTGAGATGTTCCACAGCACCAGCCTTCTTTAAGTTCGATAACACTAGAAGGTATCGTAATGCTCTCAATTGATGAACCAGATAAAGATTTTTTTTCAATTATTTGGAGTTTTGAATTTTCTGGAATTTTAATTGATTCAATCTTCCAATTATCAGTAAATGCTCCTTCTTTAATTCTAACAACTGCGTATTCGTGATTTTCATATTGTATTGTGATTGGTAATATAATTTTTCCTTCAGCATCTGGTGATTTAATAATACTAGCTGTTAAATCTTTTTTATATATTTCATATGTTAACTTGTTTACTTGAATATTTAATGTATTCATTCAAATAAATGAGGAAAACCAAAAAGAAAAAAAAACGACAACCATGGGATTCGAACCCACGCGGGACAAGCCCAAGGGATTAGCAATCCCTCGCCTTAACCACTCGGCCAAGTTGTCTACCTGATAATTCAATATTTATCTATTTGATGATATAAAATTTTCAATGCTAGAGTCACATTCTATTTAAACTGTTTTCAATCTGACAGGAACATAACTTTTTGTGTTATATATCAACTTTTTGAAAAGAAAACTAAAATTTTAAAAAATTGAATAATTTAAGATCCAAAAGCAAATATATACATTTAGATCCAATGACCCAAATTCATCGTCAAAAAAGGATGAACCAGCAATTTTATTAGTCCAAAGATCCAATAAATTTCGAATATTGTTTCCAAGCTAATTATAAAGATTATTTTCAAATTAGCATCTCAGGAATTTGCAAAATATGCATACCAAAATAAAATACTCTTGTTATTATTAGCAATATTTATGCAACGCGATATCAAAATTCTTATTATAACCTAATAATTTGCATTTTTTCCAAAAAAGAATGTAATCATAAAAAAAAAAAAAAAAAGTGGTGCATCAAAAAAGATACGAGAACTTTCATAAATATTGTTTATTCGTTCTACTATCAATTATCATATACATTAATAATGTCAATATATCTTCACAAAAAAAGTTTTAAATTTAGTTATTTACACATTATAGATATTTTGTAGCATATGTGTATGGAGAACTGATGAAAAAAATCTCATAAATTTGTTAATTCTATTAATAAAATTTAAATTTTTTAAAAACTCGTTTTTTTCGATCTGATGGGAACAAAATGAATACTTTACAACATTTGTAAAAACATTTATGAATAGAATTTTTTTGTAAATAACGTGTTTTTTATTCAATTCCATTCAATTTTTGTTCCCGTCAGATTGGAAACAGTTTATTTATCTTTCCAATTAGGGGACAAACATGATAAATCATTTTGAAATAAAAAATCTACTTTTTGAATGTAAAAAAAATTTTTTATAATTTATAAAGAAATAAATCAATTTTTATTTATTTCTATACTACATTCATGATATTATTATCCATGATATTATTATTATCTTTGAGCATATCTGAAGCTTTTGTATTGCTAGCTTCTTGGTAATCACGCTTGATCTTTTTAACTTCGTATTTGAGAACTTTCAGATCACTTCTGAGCTTTTCGTTTTCAATTTTAAGCAAATCAACTTTATAGTTAGCTTCGATCGCCTTTGAAGCAGCGCTATCGCCTTTCATATTCGCGCAAGACGCGCGATTTCGTGCATAATCTGCATCTTCATTCGCCAATTTAGAATGATTTTGTGCATCATCGACACGATCGACGAGATCGTCGGGAATTTGGGATGCAACGGGCACTTCAACGGGGACCTCTTTTTCCTTAGCAGCGTCTTTAAGACCTTTAATTTCATGCTTCAGTGTTCTCATTTCATCTTTCAATGACTGGTTCTCTGCGTTTAATTGCTCGATGCAAGTTGAAGTTGAATTATTCTTATTTTTAATGTCTTCAACGTCGTGATGAAGATCGGCAGCTTTTCTGTTAGCTTTTGATGATTGTGTGTGAACGTCATGAACCCTTTGCACATATTCATCTGGAATGACGACTGGTGCATTTGCACGTTGATTTATTTGAGAGGTTAATTGGTCGATCTTTGTTTGTAAGCCTTGCATTGTCTGCTTCAATTGCGTGTTTTCTTGTTGAAGTTGATTAGTTAGATTCATGTTGTTAGAAACATCTCCTTTGATTTGATCAACGTCAATGTCATTCACTGTAAGTGCTCTTTCAGTGGCTTCTTTCTCTTTCTTCTTGGCTGCTTCATCCTTTAGCTTCTTAACTTCAAAGGTGAGGCATTCGACATTTGAGTTCATCGTGTTGAGTGATGCTTTCATTTCATTCTGGGCTGATTGGACTGAATTTGTTGAATTCTTGGCATCATCAACTTCATTCTTGATTTGCGAAATAACAACGGCTCTTTCTGAGGCTCCTTTCGAGCCATCTTTCATCATCTTAACTGTGTGCTTAAGAACTCTGTTTTCTGATCGTAATGCGTCATTGGCTGCTGTAAGATCTGATGCTTTTCGATTGGCTGCATCTGCTTTGTTGCGAACATCACTGGCTCTCGTTTGAGCATCAGAAAGATCATGTTGTAATTGCTCAATTATTCTTCTTAAATTGTCAAATTCGCTGCTTCTTTGGGCTGCTTCTTTGTCTAAACGTTCTTGTTCGGCTGCATCTCTTGCGAGACGTTCTTGTTCTTCCTTTTCACGGGCTAAACGTTCTTGTTCTGCCTTTTCTCTTGCAAGACGTTCTTGTTCTGCCTTTTCTCTTGCAAGACGTTCTTGTTCTGCCTTTTCTCTTGCGAGACGTTCTTGTTCTGCCTTTTCAGCTGCTAATCTGTCAGCTTCTTCTTTAGCAATAGTGTCTTTTTCTTCTTTAATAGCTTTGTTTAAGAATGCTTCTTCATCATCAATTCTTTTGGCATCTTCATCTATTTCTTCTTGTGAGATATCAATATCTCGATCTTTAACATCTGTTGGAAGATTATCTAAAACTTGTTTTGCAGATGAAAGTTGTGTTAAAAGTGTCTTTTCATCAACTTTATCACCGGTTTTAACAAGATCTTCTGGATAAATATAAACTGGAATACCAAGCTCATTCATTGCATCGTTAACGATTTTTGCGTTCTTTTCTGTATCTTTTGGATCAAGTTCTTGGTAGTTGATCATTCCTGGAACATATGAATCGATTAAAGCGCACATTGACATATCGTATGATTTGAAGTCTTTCATATTTGGATAGTTTTGAACACGATCATAAGCCCATAACATTAATTTATCTTTGCTGTTCTTTTCAGATGCTTGTTCAGCTTCTCCATCTTTGCTTGTAACAGATTTGCTGATTGAATATTTAAGAATAAGTGACCAAATTAAACCAAGAATGAGTTTTTGGTTTTTATCATTGATATCTTTACCTGAAATATTGACAAACCTAACTCCATCATCTTCAAACATTTGAATTGCTAAGTTGCAGTTTTCAACCATATCGACATTTCTGATTGGTTCTCTTGACCATTGACGTGGAGCTTGCTTTGGAATCAAAACTTGAGCAAGTTGGACTAAATGAACACCTGTATATAAATCTTGAGTAATATCTTTGAGCTCTGGCGCATTGACTGGTTTCAATTGTGTATTAACCCATCTTGTAAAAACAGCTATTTGAAGGGGAACCCATTGATCATCTAATTTATTGAGTCCTGTCATTTTGTATTTAAATGTTATAGATTGAAAAAAATGAAATGATTCATCAATATTTGTATTTCAGGATTGAAAGAGATAGTAATTAATAAGATGCAAATTGAGAAGGTTTTATTTACTAAATTCAATAATAACACAAATTTACAAAGCAAAATAAATTTTATCTATGATAATGCTAACAATTTTCTGAGAAAAATTTTATAAACAAAGTATTTCAATTTAATAATTTTTTAATTTTATCTATGATAAAGCTTTTAAAATAATCATTAAAGTATTAAATGATTAAATGTAAAAAAAAAATTACAAAAATCAAATAAACTATTCAATGTTTGGTAGATAAAATAAAAAATCAAATATCATTCAATTTTTGAGAACAATTAAAAAAACTCATTGAAAAAATTGTTAACAAAAAGAAATATGATATAGATAAAAGATGATAACATTTTAATTTCATTTTTTTTTTAATAATGTCTGATAATCATCATCACGAAACTCTAGAGTCTTATCGTCTCCACACCGTTCCAGCTCGTCAAGTCCGAAGAGAAATGAGAGAGGAGGAGAGAGAAGAAAGGAGAGAAGCACGCCATCATGAACACGAATGTGATCATGAGCATCATCATCATGACCATGATCATAGAGATGAAGAAAGATTTGAAAGAAAAGATGCCCGTGAAGCTCGTCGTGAAGCCAAAGAAGAAGCACGAGAAGCAAAACGTGAAGCCAAAGAAGACCGTAAAGAAGCTAAATTAGAAGCAAAAGATGCCAAACGTGAAGCTAAGGAAGAAAGAAGAGCAGATAAAGAAGATGCTAAAGCCGAAAGGAAGGAAGCCAAGGAAGAAGCTAAAGAAGACAAGAGAGAGCAAAAGGCCGAAAGAAAAGAGACAAAGGAAGAAGAAAAAGCTCATCGTAAGGAAGCTAAGGAAGAAGAAAAGCAAGATAAGAGAGATGCCAAAGAAGAAGCTAAAGAAGACAAGAGAGAAGAAAAGGCCGAACGAAAAGAAAGCAAAGAAGTAGAAAAGGCTCATCGCAAGGAAGCCAAAGAAGAAGAAAAGCAAGATAAGAGAGATGCCAAAGAAGAAGCTAAAGAAGACAAGAGAGAAGAAAAGGCCGAACGAAAAGAAAGCAAAGAAGTAGAAAAGGCTCATCGCAAGGAAGCCAAAGAAGAAGAAAAGCAAGATAAGAGAGATGCTAAAGAAGAAGCCAAATTAGGCAAGAGAGAGGAAAAGGCTGAAAGAAAAGAAGCTAAAGAAGAAGAAAAACAAGACAAGAGAGAGGAAAAGGCCAAAAGAAAAGATGAAAAAGAAGAAGAAAAAGCTCATCGCAAAGAAGCCAAAGAAGAAGAGAAGCAAGATAAGAGAAACGCCAAAGTAGAAAGAAAAGATCAGAAAGAAGAGGAAAAGGCCGCTAAAAAGGAGGCAAAAGAAGATGAGAAAGAGGACAAAAGAGAGGCAAAAGCAGAGAGAAAAGAGCAAAAATATGAAGAAAAAATAGACAGAAAGGATGACAAGATTCAACATAAAATCGAAAGAGCAGAAGAAAAACGTGATAATCATTACGACAAGGCTGACGAAAAAATTGATGACATGAAAGCTAGATTACATTAAAATAGATATATAGATGTGATTTAAATTTTAGTTAAATAAAGATTTTTATTTTAAATATTAATTTTATAATTGATTTCTGTTACATTTTTTTTAAATTAAATCGCTTATTCTGTGAAACATCTCATGATTGATTGTTAGAATACATTTTTATATATTAGATCGTTTTATTAATGTACAATAAAAAAATAATATCTAATAAGAAAACATTAAGTTTATTCTCTTACTTAGATTAATAATCTGAATATAGATATCTCTACTTTCACTTTTTTTTCAGAGGAAAATGATCGATGATACCGTTTATTTTTTATCTCAATATTTGAACAAACTCTGTTTGTATTATCAAACATAAATATTTTAGAAAACTTAATATAGACATATATTATAAATCAATTAAATATTTTTTCAATTGCATTATATTACTTATTTTTTGATATAAAAGCATTATAATTACAGAAGAAGGAATTGATCTTTCTTTCAATGATGAGCATTCATAAAAAGCATTATAATCAATTATTTTCAAAGGATCAAGAATTTCAATTTGTGTTAATGATGAACAATTGACAAAAGTAGGAGGATATCCAAATGAAATTACAGAAGAAGGAATTATTATTATCTTTAACGAAATACAATCTTTAAAAGCAATTCTCCAATTGACGTTACAGAAGAAGGAATTTCAACTTGTACTAATGATGAACAATCTTCAAAAGCGGAGTTGTCAATCTTAGTTACAGAAGACAAAATTGTTACTTTCGTTAATGATGAACATTCAGAAAAAGAACTTTGTCCGATTAAAGCTACAGAAGAAGGAATTGTTATCTGTGATAATGAAAAACACAACTTAGAGAAGTTGAATCCTTCTTTATTTCTTGGTTTGCTAATTAAAGAATCAATTCCATTTGGAAAGAAGAAGAAATTCAATGAGTCAATAATTGTGCTACAGAATTTATCACAAAACTGGCTTTGATCTTGTTCACGTAAGTTTTCATAGATGCAATTTGAAATAAACTGATAGTCATTTTTGCATACAACTCAATTTTTCTGAATAGTATTGAAAAATGAAGATAATCAACTCAATTTTGAAATAAATAATTATTAGTTTTCAATAATAAATTGAAAAATGAGTTGTATGCAAAAATGACTACCAGTTTATAATTATGATGACATTTTATTGTTTCTTTAACAACACTATCAATTGTGTTATAAAGGCTATCATTTTCACACATTCATTGATGCGAATTTATATATGGACTTAGGTAGTGGCTGTGTAGTTGACGTGATCCTTTTTCGATATTTTTTTTTCTGGTTTAATTTCATTTTCTTCAAGAAAATGAACCAATTCTGTATTATTTGAACGAACTACATAAAGCCACATTGAAAATTTTAATTCAAATTTGAATCGCACCAAAAAATGTATCGCATTCAATCAGAAATGGATGAGACTCGTAAATTGAAGATTTGACAAATTTGTCTGATTGACATATGTAATGAATTCTTCAACTGATCGAATTAATGAACTAATATATGGATCATTTTCACCAATCTGGCACTTTTTTTTCAATAGTTGAAATATCAGATTCAAATTTATTTTGATTTTCGTCTTCAATTTGTTTCTGTATATTTTCGTCAAGAAATGGATTTTATTTTGGATATAAGTAATAGCATGATTGCGATGAAATGATACAATCGGTTGGCTTACTTTGGTAATATTTATTTAAAAATGACTCATCGGTTTTGAGTAAATTATTATCCAGAAGAATAAATATAATTCTCTTGTTATAAATCGTATAATTAGAAATACAATCAGAAATTGATGATGGAGCGTCTTTGATTAAATATTGAAAAATTTTCTCTATCTTATTAAAAAATCTGATGTTCGGTGATGATTGCCTGATATTTTCGATACTAATTGAAATATAATCTAACTTCTTCTTTATTTTTTAAAATTTCTTCCTTTTCAAAAATCTGCTTTAATGCTTCATATTCGTCTTCTGGATCATTAATTACATCAATAAAACCATTTTGAATCTATCTGAAATTGGTTTGCGGCATTACTTACATCAATAAAATCTAGATGTTAATATCTTTCATTTGTTTATAATCATGAAGGATTTCATTTATTAAGGTACGCTCATTGCTCTTTTGGAGAATACAAGAGAAATGAAATTGATCAAATTATAAAAGGGGCAAATATTTTACATAATTTATATGGGATGCAGAAAATGAAAAAAATATAATTTTTTTAAAAAAATTGTTAAATTTCCAAAATTTAACTAACCTGATGCAAATATATGTATAGATTTCACAAAAGCCGAGGACAAATCAAACATTTTACCATGTAAGAATCAAACTATCAATTGCAATATTTGATTAAATCCCAGATATAATATAGATTTCCTTGAAATAATACCAAAATTAATCACAATTTCGACAGAAAATGAATAATGAAAATAGTTTGGCATTCTTTTCAATACTTTATTTTGGAAAATTTGTTGAAATGAGTAAAACAAGCCAATTGCGCCTTAAACCTTCAAGCATTTTAAAAGTACCTTTTCAAACATATGAAAAGGACTTTTCATTCATTGTCAATGGCCAAGAATTTAAGACAAGTCGTTTTTTTGCCGATCTCTTATCTCCAATTATTTGTAAAATTCATTTAAATGATCCAACAGTTGACACTTTTGTCATTAATACACAGTATACGGGCGATTTTTCACGCATTCTTCAACTTTCAAACTTTATCTCCACAAATCTTTCAGAAGATGAAATTCCATTTATTTCTGAAGTCATTGAAATCCTTGGCAATGAGTCCATTGAACACCGATCATTAAATACAACTACTGAAATCACAGTTGATAACGTATTAACACTTCTTCAGCAGCACAATCTCTATTCAAAGTTTTACAGTTCACAAATTTCAAAGGAAATTGAATTTGCAGCTTCTCATTTCAATGAACTTTTTGAAAAGAAAGAAGAAGAGACGATGAACCTTCCAATTGACATATTGATGAGCATTCTAAAAAACGATCATCTCCTATTGAAAAATGAAGATCAACTATTGAAATTTGCGAACGATATGCATTCAAAAAGTTCAATCTATTCAATTTTGTATGAAACCGTTTTGTTTTTGAATGTATCTGAAGAAATGATGAAAGAGTTTGTGATGTTGTACAACATCAATGACATTTCAATTGAAATCTGGCGAAATCTGTCAAAACGTCTTTATAATGAAAAATCTGACAGTAATGTCAAAAACCGTTACACAGGTTCACAGAAGAAAGGAACAGTATTTGAATACACGGATGAAAAGCTTCTGAAAGGAATATTCAATTACTTCCAAGAAAAAACTGGCGGCCAAATAGACAAAGAAATTGGTTTCACTTCATCATCTGTAGCCAGCAACAATGAGTCATATCAGCCACGGAATGTTGCTGTCTTTAACGACAAAGACAAATTTTTCTACTCAGGAGGCCAGCGAAATGACTGGATTTGCTTTGATTTCAGAGAGCATCGAGTAATTCCAACCCACTACACAGTGCGATCGTACGAAACACATCCAAATAACATCCATCCTAAGAGCTGGGTTGTCGAAGGCTCAGAGGACGGCAAATCGTGGGTGACAATTGATGAAGAGACAAACTGCCCACTTTTGAATGGAAACAGCCTTGTTCACACTTTTGCAGTGAACCATCCAACTTCAGAGGAATTCAAATACATCAGAATGAAATCTACTGGCCAAGACTGGAATGGCCAATATTATTTGTTGCTTGAATCCTTTGAAATTTATGGAACGTTAATTTAAACTTCATCAATAAACATTTATATATATATAAACTTTTTAAATGAATCAGCCAACCTTAAAAGTCATTGTTTAATAGATGCCAATAAACAATGTTTTTAGTAGATATAAAAAATTGAAATTAAGGCAATGAAAATTTTATTATACAACAACTATGTAAAGTTTTCCATGCAATAGAAGAAATAATCCGGTACTGATTACCCAAAAGAGACTTGTTGTAAGTACATTCAAAAATTGAATGAGAATAATTTTTTCTCTCAATTATTTTAATTTTTGAGAGATTGAAAAAAAAAAAAAGATTTTTATTCTTTTTATATTTTCAATTTTTACCGAGGCTACATACCGCCTAGCGGGCGTCGAGCGAAGCCGATACCCCGCGGATGGCTGTAAGAATCGGTAAATCGCCTCTTTTTTTTGTGGGAATAATAGTCATTTAATTATTATATATTATTTTTGTTAGTAAAAGTAAATATTTAAAGGGAAATTGATGAAACATGCTTTTGGCTTGTTAATATTCGATCGATTTTCAAAAAGTTGTATTGAAATGATAAAAAAAATTGAAAAAAACACAAATTAAAATTCTAAGTTAAAATTTTATTTAAATTTAAAGTGAGATTACTCCGTTAAGTATATTCTAATTAAGCTTTAAATAATAATTACAACAAATCAAACCCAAATCCTTCATAGAATAAATCATTGATGTTTTCACCACGCGGATAAATATTTTCTTTTCTTTTATTTTTTCCTACAAATAGTGAGATCCGACCAAATAAAATGCTGTATCTATCACTGTACAGTATTGATTCCATCACTTGAATAATGTCTAAAATTTCATCTAAAAATATATCTTTGATATCTTTATTTTGATCTCTAATTAAATTCGTTGTTTCATATCTGCAATCATTCAAAGTCTGTTCTTCACAACAATCATCAAGACATTCACAATTTAGATGATTTTCAATTTCATGACTCAAAACAGAATCGAACAATTCACCTGGATCTTCAATAGCAAATCTGCACTCTTCATCGCTGCAATTGAAGTGCAAATGCAAGTCATCACCACATTCAGAAATTATTTTTTTTATCTCAGGATTCAAATCAGGCTGGTTTATTAGATTAAATTTTGGAGAGTTTAAAATGAAGCTTTTTAGATAAGAGAAAGGATTTTGTTTGTCATTATTATTAATAATATTAAAATGAAACATGAATTTATCTTTGTCTGATATTATTTTGGAGAATGATCTTATGAAATATTTTCTTGCAGCTTCAGCTTTATCTGGCTGTGACAAATAAAAATAGCAAATTTTCAAATTCGTCATGCAAATAATAAACGTCTTCGAAGTCTCAAGCCTCAAATCAACATGTTCAAAGTTGTGGAAAATTAAAGGTTGATCCTCATTATCAGAAGCTTTTATATAATGATCAAGAGCATCAATCATTTTATCATCTTTCTCCATCAAATATCCAAGGTTGTATTCAGCGAGATAAAAGCCGTTTTTCGAAGCCTTTTGGTACATGTATTTGGCATTATCAACATTATTCAAATAGAATTGATTTAATAAACCAAAATTATTTTGTGCAAATGGAAATTCTTGAAATGCTGCTTCTTTCAAAAAGTTTGTAGCTTTATCAATATCGTTATAAAAAGTTAAATAAATCAGTCCGAGATCATTTTTTGAACGATACACAAACTTTTCTGGGATGTGGTGAACAGAATCGCTATCAATCCATTTTTCTGAATATGTTTCAATGCATTTATTCAATAATTGAATCGTTTTTGGAATGTCGGGTTCAGAAGGAATGACAGTTGAATACAACGTTGCAAGATAAAAGAAAGCTTCAGAATTGTTTAATTTAGATGATAACGTATAATATTGTAGTGCTGTAAAATAGTTTTGTTTGACACCGAGACCTTTTTCGTAAAGTTGTCCTAATGATAAAAGTGCATATGAATTGTTCATACGTGATGATATTTCGTAATACTTCTTCGCTTTCAAGTAATCTTGTGGAACGCCTTTGCCATTCTCATAAAGATCTCCAAGACACAGATAAGCAAAAGAATTTTGTAACTTGGCTGATTTTTTGTAATATTCAATTGCCTTTTCATAATTTTGCTCAACGCCATTTCCTTGTGAATACATTGTTCCTAAATTTAGCAATGCTGTTGCATTGCCTTGTTTCGCTGCAAGTTCATAATAATGCATGGTTCTAGGTATGTCTTTTGGAACACCAAGGCCTCCTAAATAAATATAGGCCAAATTCAAAAGTGCCAATGAATTATTTTCTCTTTTTTCTAGTTTTTCAAAAAACTTTCTTGCTTTCTGGTAGTCCCTTTCAACGCCAAGTCCTAATAAATAAATAAATCCTAGATTATAAATAGCTCCAGGAATATCATAAGCAGCTGCTATTTCAAAATATTCTCTCGCTTTTACATAATTTTGTTCTATAATGCCTTCATTATATAAAATTCCAAGATTTAGCATTGCAACGGGATCGCCTAATTGAAATGCTTGTTTCAAATAAAATTCAGCTTTCGTTAAATCTTTATTTATACCATTTCCTTTGATATAAATGTTTGCTAAATTCACGCATGCATCTGAACTGCCACATATTGCAGCTTGTTCATAATAATAGCACGCATATTGATAGTTTTTTTCAACACCGAATCCATTTGAATAACAAATTCCTAAAAATAAAAAGGCATCACTATAATTATATAATTTTGCAGCTAAATCGAAGTAATAAAAAGCATTTTTATAATCATTGTTTTTATAATAAAGATTGCCTAGATTAAATATAGCATCTGCGTTGTTTTGTTGAGCTGCAAGTTTATAATAATATTCGGCTTTGGTGAAATCATCATCATCATAAGCTAAGCCTATGTTATATAAAATATTAGGATTATTCGAAGCTGCTGCCTTTTGAAAGTATTTTTCAGCTGTATTAATATCACGTTCAACACCACGTCCTTCATAATAAAGCTTTCCTAAATTAAAAATTGCATATTGATTACCAATATTTGCTGCTTTTTTCAAATATTTTGCGACTTCTTTATAATTATGTTTTTTTTCATAAATTGTTGCTAGCTCCATGAATGAAGCTGGATGATTATGTTTAGCTGCCTGTTCAAAAAAATGTGCTGCTTTTGAAAGGTTATACATAGGATTAGATGTATCTTTGTAAAAATAACCTAAATTAACAACAGCATTAATATTCCCTTGTTGCATAGCAAGATCTAAGTATTCTTTAGCTTTGTAAAAATCTTTTTTAACACCATAACCATTAAAATAAATGATGCCCAAATTTGTAATTGCATCTGTATTTTTGAATAATTCAGCCGATTTTTCTAAGTAATATCTAGCTTTTGTGTAATCTTGTAAGTCATTCAAATATAGTAATCCTAGATTAAAAAGTGCTAATGGATTATTTAGTTCAGAAGCTTTTATAAGATAAAGCAAAGCTTTGTTGATATCTCTGTAAACAGGAACATTCAAGTAAATGCTGCCAAGGTTATACAAGCCATTTGGATCATTTTGTTGTGCTGCCAATTCAAAATAATACTTGGCCATTGCAATATCTTCCTCGACACCAAATCCATTTATATAAATGATACCTAAACATGTAAAGCCACGAGGATCTTTTTTTTGGGCCAATAATTCATAACATTCTTTGGCTTTATCGTAATCTTGTCTATTAAGATACATACTTCCTAAGCTATTAATTGCATTTAAATCTCCTTGTTTAGCTGCCAATTCAAGATAATAATTCGCTTTTTCGACGTCTTTTTCAACACCATGTCCAACCAGATACAAGGAGCCTAATTCTGACATTGCCAATACATTATTCAAGTCTGCAGCCTTTTTCAAGTAATGGATAACTTTATAATAGTCAGGCTTAATGCAATTTTCGTTTTGTGGCACAAAACATGTTGCTAGTTGGAAATACAAAGAAGAAATGTCTTCCTTTTCCTTTTCTTTTAACAAATTATGGAAAGCGTGAATGTATTTCATGCATTTATCTAAATCAGAATCATTATCTTTATTGATGTAAAGGAACTCGAAGAAATAATTAATTAAAGATGAATTTACTTGAATACTTTCATCTTTTAAAAACAAGTTTTCAATATTTTCAAATGAATTGAACTCATTTTTAATTATTTTCTTAATGTCTTGTATTTTTATTCTCTCATCTTGATTGGTAACAATGCATCTTTCAAACAAATTTTGAATGTTTTTCGAAGCATTTTTCATCTTTTTGATTTCCAAATTATCTTTGTTTGAATATGATTTTATATTGTTTTCTTTTTCATACAAATAATAAATAATATTGCCAAATGAGTAAACGTCAGTTGGGAAAGATACCAATTGGTCACCTTTATCTTGCTCTGGTGATGAATAAGAAAATGTTGCGAAATCAAATGTCATTGTTTTCGCATCAGGATCGTCTTCATCATTAATTTTACGAATTGTTTCGAAGTCAATTATAAAAGCTACATTATCTTGATCAAGAAGAATGTTTTCTGGCTTAAGATCTCGATGAATCAATGATTTACTTTGAAGATATTCAATGCCTTGAAAAAGTCGATTCATTGTCATTAAAATAAAAAAGTTGTCAGTATCAGTATTTGCCTTCAATGTGTTGTTGCATAGGAATTCATAGAGAACTCCAATATTTTCATTCTTCATGTTTTGGACAGTCCCATAAAAATGTGAAAAACAACGATGATTGTATTCTAAACAAAAATTCATTTCTCGATTCTTGAATTTGTCATCAACGTTAATAAATTCCTTCATCATGAAAATAGTCAGGCTTTCTCTGTGTAAAACAAGGTTGTAAGTCGATTTGCCATTTGCAAATAACTTTCTTAAAAAAATGAATTCTTTTTTGTTGAATGTTTTTTGTTTCATTTCATTTTGGTGACTTTTTTCTATGTTTTTGATGCTTTGTATAATTTCTGAGGTTATTTGGTCATCAAAAGTATTCAAAAGTGATCTTATTTTTTCTTTAATTTTGAATTCTTCAAATTTTGTTGTGTGTGAAAATGTGAAGAATGATGGATCTGTGAAATTTCGGAATGGCTGAAAATTACGGCGAATTAAATAGCAAATTATTGGCCTAATTGTGTATTTAATGAATTTGTATGATTCAATATCTTTATGGAATTCATCGCAAAAGTTGTGTATTTCTTCGTTTGAATGAATATTTATATCCGTTCCTATTGCATTTTTTATGTTTGAACTAGCATTTAATAAAGAAAATTGTTGTGTCCTGAGATAATCAAAATATTTTTTAATTTGTTCAGAATCAACTTGATTTAAAATAAAACAAGTCTTTTCTGAACATATAATGACATTGTTAACCTGATTTGATGATAGAGCATTATTTGATGAATCTTTAATATCATAATTTTCTTTGATTTCAAAAACATTTGTAAAAGAATATGTTATAAACTTACTATTGGAAGAAAAAAGAAAAATATCTTTAAAATCAATTTTTGAGCAAACCGATAGTGAATTAAAAACTTCGGAAGAATAATATTTATAAGAAAATTGTAAATATATCTTTCTTAGAAAATCATTTGGTATCTTTTTCATCAATTTATCCAAATCGAGATTGTCATTCATTGATATGAAATTTTGTGCCATATTTTCTATATATAGAAAAAAAAAGAGCGATGAGTGGACTCGAACCACCGACCTTGAGGTTATGAGCCTCACGAACTAAACCAACTGTTCCACATCGCTTAACATTCTAAGGCGTTAGAAAAACTTAGATGAAAAAAACTATCTGTTCATTTTTTACCTTTATACAATATAAGCTTTTTTTACTTTTGCCATTAATGGTTTGAATTTCTTAAGGTTGATAATTTTTGATTAGCAATTTATCTTTAGCAAAAGACGATAAAATGTATTATAAAACATTATTTTTATCATAATAAATATATTAAACAAAGTATTAAAATAATATAGCATTTCAATGAAAATGCAGCATAAATTTCTCGTTGTAGTAGTCAATTAAAGTGAATGTTCAGTAAAAGTTATAATTAAAGCATAATGAGTGCGTAAGAAACTTGGTAGGAAATTTTTTTTATAATATTATTCCTTTGATTGCCGTACAGAAAAAAATTATTCCTCATCATCGTCGGTGGGAAGATTAATATCAATCAATACATTAACTTCCTTTTCATCTTCTTCCTCTTCAAGAAGAAGTGGTTGTTTGGTTGTAATAGGTATATCTTCATTATGAGTACCTCCAATAGTGTCAACATTTTCATTTTGAATTGATAATTGAGGTATATCGCCTAAATTGCTCGAAGGGCGAATATGACGAGATGGACTTTTTGAACGACTCTTTTTGGGCTGTTTTTTCTTTTCTTTCTCTTTCTCTTGTCCAAAAGTTGACATATATTGAAGAAGTTTAGATTGTTGTGGATCAAAATCGCGGAGAGCTTTGGGGAATTGTTCCTTCTTAAAAGTGAATAAAAGTGACGCATATTCAAGTATAGATGGATCATCTTTTTCAGATATTGCTAAAAGATAATCACATAAATCATCATCGTTGTATTTATCTCTGAGGAAGCCATTTAAATCCTTCTGATTTATTGTATTGGAAATTTCAAGAGCAATGTTTTCTATTATGAATTGGTATATAGCTAAAACAAATATTGGGAATGTAACTGGACTGGAACAGTATTTTGATTCAAAGCTTCGTCGCTTCTGTTGAGGAATTTCTATGAACCCATAGTCTTTAAATTGGGAAGATAAAAGGGCGACTCGTTTTATGAGATCTAATTTTTCGTTTAACGTGACTATCTTGCTGTAATAGAGGTACATATGATATGGAAGTTCGTTGGAAACGAATTGACGAAACATATCAGCACAAATATCGCTATCACTCTGTTTTGAAAGTTGAGCAAGGAATAGAATTAACTCATCGCCACTATAGCATTTTCTAACGACTTCTGAGACATTTCGGGGTTTATTTAATCCATTTTTCATTAGTTCGGCTGATTTTTGGAAAATAAAAAGAATTTGATTTTGAATATTTGGAGTGCCTTTCTTTGGTATGTTATATAATTCCGAATTATTAAGGAAATACTTCATCCAATTTTGATCAGGATTTACTTCTTTTAATTCCTTAAGCTGCTTTTTTAATTTCGATTGTTTTTCTTTATCGCCTTTTCTGTGTTGTAAAATTCGATTGTTATAGAATATTGAGAACTTTTTGAACAATTCTCTAATTTTTCCAGACAATAAATCAAAAATTGTATTTGGATCATTTTCTTTCTTGAAAATTTTAATAGCGCTTAATAGTTTTGAATAGTGTACATTTTGTCCTATAAACTTGTAAACATCTGGCTTAGGGAAAGACAAATATTTGGCTAAGGTTCCATCATTATTTTTAAGATTATCAAGGAATAAAGAATTGAAGTCTAAATTAGTTAATTCATCATTGAGAATTACTGTTAAAAATTGGCTGCATTGAGTCCATGTTTCTAACACATCTTTTGGAACAGATGTTAATTTTTCATCAAGAGCTTCGCTCGGCTTTTCTCTAATCATCTCAGTAATACTTTCTTGGCCTGCCGCAACACTTTCTCTTAATTGATTAATTGATTCTAAAAGTTGGTTTATTTGATCATGAGCTTCATCAAGTTGATTTTTTAGTTCAAATTTCTCAATATGACTCTTTTTCAAATCTTCTTGGAGACTAGCATTTTCTCGTTTGATACGTGCATTTTCTAAGGCAAATTTATCTTGCTGTTTGTTTAATTTCCTTGCTTCAGATTGATCTTCTTTTCCTTCATTTGAGCCAGCCATTTCTTGATATTTTTTGCGCTCTTTCTTAAGCTGATTGACTAATAAAAGAAAGTCTTGTTGAAAAACTTCCATTATTTGTTTCATGATATAAGAATTAACCTTTGAATGTTGTGATTCTTGACCAATGCACTCATCAAATAATGTGAACCAAAGATCAAGTTCGTTTATCATCCCTTCCATCTGATAATCATCTAGTTTATCAATTGAAAAATAACTTGGAAATCGATCTTCAACTCCTTGAAGAGCATCGCTAAATTGATGCATCAAAAATCGGAAAAATTGCCTATCTGTAGAAAAATAGGATGGGTATTCTCGTCTCATAAATTTCTGCTCATCGAAAGATTTGTTATCCATATTCTTTTCTGTTGGAAAAATACAGCAATTATCACATCTTTTGTATAACATTTCACGTACATCATTTCTTTCAAGAATTTCCAAAATTAACTTTGTACGATTTTGCGATATGTTTGGTATTTTGTAAGCTCCTTCATTATCAGAAAGATTCTTAATTTGTTTGATTAGTGATGCTTGTTGTGGCCTACGTTGTCGTGGAGAAGAAGCTTGTGATGGACTGATAGGTTCTGAAGGGGCTTGAGGATTTTGAAATGTTTTAGTAGTTGAACCAGAAAAACTATTTCTACGACCTTCTGATGATGGCATACGTAGTTTGTGAGTTGGGCTTGGGGTTTCACCTTTTGAAAAATTGGGAATAGGAGGTGGAAGATTACTTGAAGACATATAAAAAAGGCCAAATATGAGCAGAATTTTATTAATTCTTGAAAACTTTTCAGAAAATTCAGAAATTCGAAAAAATAAATTACTCAAACTGTCGGAAATTGAATAAGTATCAAAGTTTTTTTTTTTTTTTGTTTTTTTTTTTTATAAACGTCCATGCTCTTCCTTTGTGCAGAAATTGAAATTATTTTCTTAAATATTATTTTTTTTAGTAAATACTGCTTCGAAGACAATTGAATATTTATAATTTTTCTGATATTAATTTTCCATCCATATTTATTATTTAATAAAAACATCATAAAAATATTAAATATAAAGTTAAATAAGAGAATATTTACTTATAAAGCTTTTAATTAATTTAATAAAAATAAATAAATCACTTGTTTTTCTATATTAATTAGGATAAATTGAAATTTATTTTTCTGATTCAATATTTTGAATTAGAAAATTGATTGCATTTCGTTATGGTTTAAGTGAATTTTAAGGGGGTACTTTCTTTGTCATTTTTACATCCAATAATGATGTTTACAAATATATAAGCACATATAAAATCCAAATATTATTTTTCTATTTATATCTATACTTAATATTTGAATAATTTAATATTATGAAAAGATAAAAAAAAATATAATTTTACTCAAATATTAACTTTTTGAAAACTTATCATTTATTATGTTTTTAATATTTCTTGATAGAATATATATAATAATGCAATAAAAAAACTTTTTATTATTATAATTCATTTATAAAATAGTATACAGATATATTTTATTGGTTTTATTTTCAAACAATTATTTTTTGATTTTCGTGCAAAAAATAGGTTTGAATCATATCAAGCATCAAATATTCATGCATTTACAAAAGAATATGTTAAGGTACAAATCCAGTACGTTATTTTTTGAATAGGAGAACGTTTATTATTTGAATAGTTGCATGTCTCTGAAAAAGTTTAAATTGACTAGGTTTGTTTTTGACACTTATTTTACAATTTAAACAAACTTTATGACATGTTATATGAAATGGATGAAAATAATCGGTTTTTATTTAACATGTCATCTTATTCTTTGAGAATGTCAAAAAAAATTGCGGTTACTAAACGTACTGGATTTGTACCTTAAATACCAAGCAATTTTCAATATTATTGTTATAAAATTCAATATTCTAAGGTTAACCTAAGAATTGATAATTTGTAAAATATTGAAATTAACGAGAAAATTTGAATGGGAAAAACGTATTAAAATTAATTTCGCATTTTTCTTCAAATAAAAAAAGTAAGATATGATTTTTATTATTTTAATTAAATAAGTATTTAATAAAGATAATAATATAGAAAAATGATGTAAAAATAAATAGTGAAAAACTGCAATATTTTTAATATTATACTATTGAAAAAGTATTTGAGTTTTCTAAACCATCTTAAACGGTTATCCTGGAATAAAATAAACATCCTGGAATTAAATAACAAACGTTATATATATATATAAGTGGCTAAAAAGGTCAAAATAAGGCTAAAAAAAAAAAAAAAAAAAAAAAAAAAAAAAAAAAAAATTAAATATTACTAATAAAACCATTTAAAGTTTAGCCTTAGTTTATATTAATTGAAAACAATTATTTCTATTATTCTTGATTGAAATAATTTTCAATAAATTCGGCAGCCTTATGAATGTTCTGATCTGCCAATTCCTTCATCATATCGAATGCCTTATTTTCATCCTTTACGCATCCCTCGCCTTTAAATGTCATTGCAGCGATGAAATATTTAGCGATAGGATTATTTTTCTCAGCGATCATTTTGAAATAATCAATTGCGGTCTTAAAGTAGCCTCTATTATACAGTCGCACTGCATATTCAAGAGGAACGATATCGTTACCAAGTCTAGAGCACATTTTCATGTACTTAAACGTATTTTCCTTATCGTTCTCAATTGAATACTTTTTGGCCAAATAGGCACATGCGTCGGGACTTCCCTTTTCAGCCGCCTTTTTGTAATAGTCAAGTGACGATTGAGGGTCTGTTTCTTCTGTCAAGAATCCCAATGAAGCTTGAGAAGCCACGTGTCCTTTATCAGCAGCTATCTTAAAGTAAAGTCTAGAGTTCTCGCTGTTTTTGTCATCTCGATGCAAAAGGTAGGCGTAATAAGCCTGTGCGTTAACGTTGCCCTTATCGGCTGCATCTTTATAGAGTTCGAGTGCCTTTTTGTGATCATCTTTTAACTCCAGTATGAAAGCCAGATGATAAATTGAGTAAATGTCATCTTTTTCAATGCCGACATTGAAAATTTCTTTGGCTTTTTCAATGTTTTTGGCGGTTCCAATTCCGCTTAAGTAACAAAGGCCGAGGTTGTTTATTGAAGCGCTCGTCTTGCTGTTTTCGTATGCTTTTGTGAACCACTTGAACGCGCTGTGCTCGTCGCGTGCGTGCTTGTAGTAGTACAAGGCAATGTCGGTGGCAAAGCGATCATAATAGTCTTCGGCTTTGCTGCTGAGCATGAGAATGACGCCGCGTTCAAAGTCCTTCTGAATGCCAACGCCATGTGAAATGAAGTGGCCAAGAAGACAGCTGCAGTATTTGTCACCTTTGGCGGCTCCTTCACGTGCAAGGAGAAAGGCATGGCTGTCTTCTTGATAAACTTCGTGAAGAAGTCGTCCAAGAGTGAAATAGGAAAGCGTGAAGCCTTGCTTAATGCACTTCTCTAAAAGATGTCGCGCTTTGCTGTAGTTCTCTTGGGCATAGCTGTAATCTTCGTTGTTTCGCTTGTCAAAGATAAGCGAAACTGCAAGCTTGTGAAGGGCAATCGGACTCTCTTCTTTCACCCCTTCTTCTAGAAGTTGGGTGTAAAATTCTGCATCAGTAGCGAAAACTCGATTGAAGACACGATTCGACATGCTTGGGTCGTTGTTGGACTGAAGGTATTGAATGAGTTCAGTGGAGTTACGTGCTGCAATAAGTCGCTCAATTGTCTCGTTGAATGGCTCGTCATTCAACGTCATTGCCGGCCTGTTTTCTTCGCTGTCTTCAATCAGATCGCTGGCTGCAAGTGATCGTTCTTCGGTGGAGTCTTCTTTGTGTTCTGCCTCTGATGAATCTGCAGGACGAGTTCCAAGGAAGTTTGTTGTTTGTTTGGATTCTTCTAATCCTTGTTCTGTCGTTTCTGGTTGTTCTTCTTGTGTTGAATCGGCAGCCCATATTGGATTGTCGTTTTCTTGTGATTCTTGTGTAATCGTGTCGTTTCCTTCTATGTCAACCATCCATGGAGGATTCAGTCCAGCTGATTCTCTTTCTTCTTCTTGTCCTTCATGTTCGCCTTCGTTCTCACTTTGATGTTCTTCATTGAATGCTTCTGGTGGAGCCATTCCAAGGAAGTTTGTCGTTTCCTTTTCTGCATTTTCACTTTCTGGTTGCTTAGATTCTTCCGATTCTTGTTCTTCTCCTACTTCTATTGATTCGGTAGTTGCTGGTTGTTCTTCTGGTGTTGAATCAGCAGCCCATATTGGATTGTCGTTTTCTTGTGATTCTTGTGTAATTGTGTCGTTCACTTCTGAATCAACCATCGATGGTGGACTCATTCCAACTGATTCTCTTTCTTCTTCTTCTTCTTTTCGTCCTTCGTGTTCATCTTCTTTTTCACTTTGATGTTCTTCATCTGATGCATCTGCTGGACGATTTCTAAGAAAGTTTGTTGTTGGTTCTTGTTGTTTAGATTCTTCTGATTCTTGTTCTTCTCCTGCTTCTGGTTGTTCTTCTTGTGTTGAATCGGCAGCCCATATTGGATTGTCGTTTTCTTGTAATTCTTGTGTAATCGTGTCGTTTCCATCTATGTCAACCATCCATGGAGGATTGAGTTCAGCTGATTCTCTTTCTTCTTCCTCTTGTCCTTCATGTCCGCCTTCGTTCTCATTTTTATGTTCTTCATCGAATGCCTCTGGAGGACGAGTGCCAATTGAAATTGTATGTTTTTCAGTGTTTTCGCTTCCTTCTTGTTTGATTGTTTCATCTTCGTCTGGAGCTGATGGTTCAGCTTCTTTTTCGCTCATTACAATGCGTGTGTATTCTTCGTTTTCTTCTTCCTTGTCTTCTTTAGTTGTTGCTGATTCTTGGTCATCTTTATTTTCTGATTCTGATTCATTGTTCTCAGTTTTATGTTCTTCATCTGATGCACCTGCTGGACGATTTCTAAGGAAGTTTGTTGTTGGTTCTTGTTGTTTAGATTCTTCTGATTCTTGTTCTTCTCCTGCTTCTGGTTGTTCTTCTTGTGTGGAATCTGCAGCCCATATTGGATTGTCGTTTTCTTGTGATTCTTGTGTAATTGTGTAGTTCACTTCTGAATCAACCATCGATGGTGGATTCATTCCAACTGATTCTCTTTCTTCTTCTTCTTCTTTTCGTCCTTCATGTTCATCTTCATTTTCACTTTGATCCTCTTCACTGAATTCCTCTGGAGGAGCCATTCCAAGGAAGTTTGTTGTTTCCTTTTCTGCATTCTCACTTTCTGGTTGCTTAAATTCTTCCGATTCTTGTTCTTCTCCTGCTTTTGGTTGTTCTTCTTGTGTGGAATCTGCAGCCCATATTGGATTGTCGTTTTCCTGTAATTCTTGTGTAATCGTATCGTTCACTTCCGAATCAACCATCGATGGAGGATTCATCCCAACTGATTCTCTTTCTTCTTCTTCTTCACCGCCTTCTTCTTTGTTTCCTTCATTTTCTGAGTAGTTGTCATTTGTTGTGATTGCTCTCTCTGCCAATGAAGAGTTTTCATCTTCATTTGCTTCATTTTCTTCTTTCATGTTTTGTTTGGTTTCTGCTGATTCTTGGTCATCATTGTATTCATATTCATTATTCTCACTTTCTGGTTGTTTGGATTCTTCTAATTCTTGTTCTTCACCTGCTTCTATTGATTCTGTAATTGCTGGTTGTTCTTCTTGTGTTGAATCAACAGTCCATTCTGGGTTTTCATCTTCTTGTGGTTCTTGTGTAATCGTTTCGTTTCCATCTAAGTCAACCATCCATGGTGGATTCAGTCCAACTGGTTCTCCCTCCTGTTCTGCATTCTCACTTTGATGTTCTTCTGGAGCACGAGTGCCAATTGAGTTTGCATTTGGCTGTTCCAATTTTACTTCTTCTTCTTTCTTTTCCTTGTCAATTTCATTTTCTCCTTTGTCATTCACGCTTTCTTTTTGTTCTTGTTTCCTTGTAGTAGCGCGTTTTGGTTCTACCAAACTTGTGCACTTCACCGAGAGATGGATTTTTCCGCCAGTTTTATTTCCCTTAGATGGTTGCAGGTCGTACCACTTGTCTGTAAGTTCTGTTGTGAATGAAGAAGTATTAATTTCTACTTTTGAGACATCTTTGTCACTGCGAAGAGCAACATGGTTCTTAACTGTAAGGATCAATTTGGCTTCGTTTCGATTCTCAACTGTAAAATGAAATTGCTCGTTCCACGATGGACTGAGTGTTTTGGCAAACTTTGTTTGCTCACTCCTTCCTAATTCAATAGTGCAGTAATGTTCACCTTTGATTAGGCCAGGTGAAGGAAGATCCTTTGCTTCAACAACAGTAACATCAAAGATGCAACGAAGACTAGGAGATTCATTCTCATCATTATCATCATCAGATTTATTTTCATCATTATCATCATTATCATCATCTTCGTCATCAGTTTTATTATCTTCATTTTCACCTTTGGTTTCTTCATTTTCGCCTTTGGTTTCTTCATTTTCATCTTTAGCTTCTTCATTTTCATCTTTAGCTTCTTCATTTTCATCTTTAGCTTCTTCATTTTCATCTTTAGTTTCTTCATTTTCATCTTTAGTTTCTTCATTTTCATCTTTAGTTTCTTCATTTTCATCTTTAGCTTCTTCATTTTCATCTTTAGCTTCTTCATTTTCATCTTTAGCTTCTTCATTTTCATCTTTAGTTTCTTCATTTTCATCTTTAGTTTCTTCATTTTCATCTTTAGTTTCTTCATTTTCATCTTTAGCTTCTTCATTTTCATCTTTAGTTTCTTCATTTTCATCTTTAGTTTCTTCATTTTCATCTTTAGTTTCTTCATTTTCAAATTTGGTTTCTTCATAATTATCAGTGCCGTAATTGCCTTCTTCTGGTCTGCCTGGTTCTTCGTTGTCAATGTTTGGACTTCTTTCAATTATGTCTTGACTTGATAAAGCTTCTTCATCATAATTTTCTTCTTCCTCTTCTTCAAATGAAAAGTCAGATTGTTCTTTATTTTTCTTGACGTAAAGTGTTGCTGACTCGGCATGCTTTATGTTTAGTTTCACGTCACCGACTTCGTTATCATTGTCGTCACTTCCGCTCACAAAGTCGTTCACTTTAATGTTAGTTTTAGATTTCTTCAAGCTTTCTTTGAATTCACTATCGTCGTCGCTATTAAAATCGAATCTGCTCGGTTGAGCATTCATTCCAAACAGTGGTTTAGGCTTAGCGTTTTCATCATCACTGAACGCTTCGTCATCATCAGCATCAACATTGTTGTAATTATTAACGTTTCTATTGATATTGTCTTTGTAACCGTGATCTTTGGCTCTTTTGAAGTAACTTTCGGCCTTTTCTTTCTCTCCGTTAGCAAGCAAAAGCTCGCCTCGAATGTATTCGCATTGTGGCTCTTTATTGACAGCTCCACTTTTTGCGTACTTTTCGCATTCATTCAAATCCTTGTTGTTTGAATAATAGTAGTAAGAAGCAAGTTCCGCGAAGACTTCTTTTGAATTGTGAATTGCGCCGACTTTTTTCTGGTCTAAATATTTTTCGGTTGGAGCGGTTAACGAAGGAGACAAAGACCTCGTAATGTATGAATCGACGCCCTTTTGAATTAATCTTTCTGTATCCTCAGAAGAATCGCATTGAAGAAGCAGAGCTAGAGAAACAGCAACGTGCGGGTTATCGTCGGCATCTTCACGATGCATTTCGATAACTTTTTCAATGAACTTTTTGTATTTTGAATCAATCACAGGCTTCTCAACGTCGCTGAAAAAGATCGACGAGTCACGCATCCCTGTGCGGATTTGTTGATATCGCCACCAGATTGAAAAAGTGTCAACTGTATCGTCATGATTAATCATACAAAAGTGATAATCGGGCTTGTTTTTGTCACTTTTATATGCACGACTGAGTAAGCTTGATCCGCGCGCCGTTTCAACACTGATGCCTTCATAACCGGTGTACAAAGAATGGCCGAAAAGTGACATTACGAAAGGGTTCTTTTCACCTTCTTCATTTATCACTTTTTCCATGATTTTAACGGTTTCTTCTCTAAGCGATTCTTCCTTGTACAAGTAGAGAAGAGAGCAGACAACGGACGATAGAAAAGTTGACCCATCTTTGCTTTCTTTGTCTTTTTGGAATTCAATGCCAAACGATGAATGTATGGGCTCGTTTTTCTGTGATTCGTCGGTCTTTATGATTGATTTTTTAACATGATTCTTGCTCGAATCATATATTCCAAAATTGCCCGATATGATGAGATAGACAATCTCTTCGGCTCTGGGTCTTTGAAGATTTTCTTCGTTTATCATTTGGGTGATGACTAGACGAAGATTGCTTGACAAGTAAATTATATCATCATTATTATCTCGACTCTTTTTCTTTCCAGTTGCTATTTCAAAGAAAATAAGACCAAGGGCAAAAACATCATCTGAAAAATCGTTGCTTTTTTCGGTTTTCGGTTTGTATTGTTGTTCTTGTTCATAGTAAATGCCTTTGAGATCTTTGCCGGTTATTTCAGTCGATAATTCGTAGTCATAGAGCTTCGCTTCAAGCGTTTTGGTATCAATGAGAATGTTAGAAGAGTTCAGGTGTCTGTGGGAAGCTCCATAAAAGTGGAGGCAGGAAATCGCATGGGATACTTCAAACATAATAATGGTCTTGTAGTCATTGTTGTACTTTTTAATGTTGGTATCTTGGTGAATAAGCTCTTCTAGAGTAACAAAATGCATATAATCGTAAACAATACATGAGATAATATCATCACTTTCGATATATTTTGTATTTTCTGGATTGGAATTGGAAGACGATTCAGAATCAACTAAAATATCTTCAATTTCGTCTCCTAAAAGTTCTTTGCCTTTATCGTCGTCAACTTTTTCAATATTTGGATCTTTCGTTGATCCTGAATCGTTGTCAATTTCAACAGACCACGGTGTCGTGGATTCGTCTGCTACTGGATGAAATTCATCTCCTGTTAATTCGTAATATTGCGGATCGTTGATGATCCAATATGGATCAATTCCTGGACTTGAGTTTGTTTCTTCATTTTCATCTTTTATCAGTTCTTGCCTCTTCATTCGAACATATCCTACAATTGGAAGAAGTGTAGAAAAGTTTTGAGTGCTTTCAATGTTATACATATCATTGACTGTTAAATATTGATCATCAGATGAAACTTTTGATTTGATTTCGTCAAGCTTGTATTTTTTAAGGATGTATCTGGATTTTTTTTTTTGGGAATGGACACTATATAGAGTAAATTTATCATTTTCAGAAATCTTTTTAGGTGATTTTTTGGAATCAGTTGAATCAAAATAAAAATCCGACATAATAAATTCATGTATTGGCTCATAATCTTGTTTATTTGGATGATGATTAATTATTATTTGACATATAACGGATTTATTAGAAGGATCGTTATCTATTGTAAACGCGACTTCACGTGAATGGATTTTGTCCTTGAAATCTATTTCTGTAAGATCTATCGAATTTATATGAGCAATTTGTTGAAAATCATCATTTTTATTTTTACGTGCCGATAAAACCAAGTTGAAATTTGCTATCAAAGAAATATTTGACATATATCTAGTAAAATTAATGTGGTCAAGTTTATTAATTGGAAAGATTTTGGATACATTATCAAATTTAAGTTTTATTTCAATATATTCGCGTGAATCTTGAATAGTATCAATACCCAATAGCTTGACAATGCGAATTTTAATTGAACTTTTCGATATAGCGGAAAACATTAGATAATGATTAGCAAAAAAACTTGATAAATATACACAGAATTTAGTTTTCTTTAATGTATATATTAATTTAAAAATATATTAATTAAATTAATAGGAAAAAAATTAAAAATTTAATTTTTATTTATAAAAAATAATTTAAAACTAGAAAAATAAAATGCGAATGATAAATTTTATCTAATTTAAAAATATTTTAAATTTAATATTATTTTCAAAATAATAAGCGAAAATTCAAATTTGAATTTTTGTCTCAAATTTAAAAAATATAAAAATTATTGATTTCTTTAAAAAATATAAGATGTAGTGAATTACTAATATTATTGTTAATCTATTTAATGATAAATAATGTGATAAAATAAGTTTTTAGTTGAATTAACCGAAATCAGATAAAAAAAATTATTTTTTTTTTAGTTTATTTATTAAATAATTAACATAAAAATAGCAAAGCCTTATTCGGATTAGGAAAGTTTTCAAGTGATTTTTTTTTTTTTTTTTTTTTTTTTTTTGTAACATTTTATTTATGCCAATCAATTACACAAAATGTATTCTAATTGAATTTTAAATAAATGGCTCTGAAAGAACCATAACTAGCATGTTAGCAAACTGTAAAATAGATTACTAACAAAACAAAAAAAAAAAAAAATTATTATTTTTCTTCCTTGAGCAACTTATATTGTTAAAGTATTGTGAAATTGCTTTTGTTGTTGCAAATAAAAAATGGTGGAGGTTGTGGTTGGGGGAATTGAATTGGTTGAATTTGTTGTGGTAAGGTCAATGTTAAAATTGGATTTATTATTTGAGGATACTCTTTTTGTATAAATATTGTTTCCTGTGGAAAACTTGTTACTATAGGATATTGGGGCTGTGTAGCTGTATATATTATATTTGATTCAACCAAAGTCCTTGGAGGGGGAGGCAAATTCATATTATTAGGGTCCATAAAAACAAAAGGCAATTTTTTAAGTAAAGAAGATGGTCCATCATTAAATTCTGAAATAGGGGAATTTTGTTGTGGTTCTCCTGCATTAAGAGTTGTCCATCTTTTTTTAATGCTATTTTTTGATCTATTTGGTAAATATGATTCTATTTGCTTCCAATGATTGCCAAATTGATCATGAATTCTTATTAAAATTTCATCTTCTTCCTGTGTCCATGGTTCTTGTGATAAGCTTGGATCAATATAGTTGTTCCATCTCTCACGACATTGTCGAGGTGTCCTTGGTGGTAATTCCTTTGCAATTAATTTCCAATTATTAGTTGAATACTTATTAACAAGATCTTTAAGCTTTATGTCTTCTGCTCTAGTAAATTTTACTTTTTTAGATAAAGGGCCTGCAAGTCTTCCTAGAGATTGTCGTTCATTCATCTTATGTATTGAATTATTCAAAAATTTATAGATTTTTGAATAAATTCAATACAATAGACTATTGAAAAAACGAGTAATAGAAATGCTTTGAAAAAGAAAATGTAAAATATTCCTCGCATAAAAATAAATTATTATTGTTTTATGTGTTATATTTTTTATTATATATTATATTTTATTTTTAATTATATAAAATTAATTAATACTCTAAATATTTTAATATATTCGTATTTGAATTTTTGTTTGGAGAAAATAGTGTTTCAAAAATTCAAAAAAAAGTCATTTCGTATTCAAACCACTTTTGTTAGGTTGATCTTGTTTTATAAAATATGATATTTAGAAAGTATATAATAAAATAATAAAAAAAGAAAAGAAAAAAGAAAAAAACAATACAAATAGTATTGAAAGTTTCAATTAGCAATACGTATTGACATAAAACTTTTATAAAAAATATTTTATTCAGAAAAAATTGATTTTTTATTTCAATTTTTTTTAATTTTCTCAAATAAAGAAATACGTTTAATGATATTGCATTTTAGCTCATTTTGATTTCTATCTAAAAAATGAAATATATCAATGTATTATATCATTTATTTAAATAAGAAATCATAACGAAAAAAAAAAAAAATGTTTCAAATTATTTTTCAACCATAAATTTTACATTCAAATGAAATTTTCGTTTAATAGATGGCCAAAGTTAACCATCTGGCATAATCATTTGTTATTATGTACAATGAATATTACAACAATATTTATAGGAAATGCTCTTGGTAGTGAATATCATTTTGTTGACAACAACAAAAAAAATAACGAATAATTTCATTTTTTGGGTAGTTGGTTGACAAAAAAATTTATTGGACAAAAATCTTTTTTCACTTAACTTCTATATAACAGAAAAGAACTTGGATTTTAAAAAGCCAAAAACATTAAATAATATACAAGTGCGAATATGTTTTTCTGTTTAAATTTTGTTTTGGTTGAAGTTTTTTTCATGAATTAATATATCAAATATTGATTATATAAGTTGAATATTTTAAATTTAATAATATAATTTATTATTAATCAAATAATTAGTTAAAATTTATGAAAAAAATCTATTTTTCAATGAGATAAATATCAATTTAAAAAAAATGAAAAAAAGTGTTTATATCACATTTCATATTTTTATTCATTCTTTCATTTATTTAAGAAGTAATATTTTGCATTTATAATAAATATAATAATGTGAAATATTTTTATTAATTGTTAAATAAATAAAAAATATCTGATAAAAATGTATATCTATAAAGATAAATAGGTTTTTAAATTGATATGAGGTTTTGATAATTTAAAATCATAATATCTTTATAAATATTCTATTTTAACTAAAAATTACTTTTTATATAATATTATGACATTATTAATAAATGTATATATCTTTTTCCTTAACTTAAATGATACTAGTCATTAGCTATTCAAAGATTAATTAAAATATTGCACAAATACTATATTTCTATTAAATGAAAATCAAATGATTATTTGATTAGCCATGAATATGATTTAATTATATTATATTATGTTATTCTTTGATCAATTATAGAAGATATCTTCATCATATCAAATTATTTGCATATCATATTATATTATGATTATTTTTTATATCTCATCACCTATTTGTTTATTGGCTTTATCTATACAATTAACTTATTATATATGATATATGAAATTAAAATATGCATTGCTTGTTTAAATAAAAGTTTACTTGATACAATTTTTTGACAAAAGAAAAATATTAAAATTTTATAAACATCTCGTTAAATAAACTATAATTATCTGTCCAAATCATTAAAATAAAATGGCAATTAATATATAAGTAATATTTTGTAAACATAAAAATGTAAAACCATCTTTGTCTCCAGGAAAATTGAAAATAAATAAATTTTACGTTTTATAAAAAATCGTTTTTATCTTACCAGTTTTCGAATAATATGCAAATCTTTTTGATCAAATTAAATAATAATTTAATTTTAAAAATATTTCTATTATTTTTAGCAAAAAAATATTTGAATATATGAATAATGAAAATTATTCGAATTTCTCCTTAAATTTAGATATTTTAATAATTATATTAATAAAATAAAATTATTTAAACATTTATACTTTTTTAATAAAATAATTAAATTAAATAATCTTCAATATAAATCAAGATAAAAATATTTTAAAAAAAGGTGATGTGAAAACATTTTTTTGTCCAAAAATATTTTTTTGTCAACAAACTATATGCTTAAAATGCTTTTTAGTTCGGAAAATATTCATATTTTTTTATTATATGTAATTATATATAATATATTTTTATGATAATTTTCGTTTTCTTAGCTAGTAAGTAACCAAAAGAATGATTAATTGTACTAATTCTTTTGCGATTGTATGCTCATTAAGAAATGCTTAAGTCGACTAAAAAGAAAAGATACAGGAGAAATACTTTCAAAAAACCTTCCGAGTAATAATTTGCAAAATTTAAGAGAACAGATAACAGAGTTAAATCACAAAATCAAATATTTGTAAAAAGAAGTCAATGATCAAAAAAGAAAATTAAATGATTTATCCGAACAATTTTGTTCAAAAAATAAAACATTATATGAATTATTCCAGCGTAATTTAAGCGATAAATCATTTAATTATTCAGATGAACTGTATCAAATGTGTTTTCAAATATTTGAAGAGTCAAAAAAATCCTATGAAATTTTGTTTGAAAATATTCCACTTTTACCTTCAGCTAAGGAGATAGAAACCAATCTTCGATTAGCTACAAAGCAATTTTCCGAAAATGTTTCTGATCTTGATAAAATTGCAACCATAATTTCTGACTTTAAACAAAAATTTCAGATCAACAATGTTACAAAAGTGTACGGATCACTTGCAGTAGACGCCTTATTCTTTAAGCCTGACATGAGAATTTTGAAAGAAGGCGAAGCAACTGGAATGATTTCAACTTGTAATGTTGGAAGAAAACATATAACTTATTTTCCAGAGATTTGAACTCTTTGATAACGTTTATTAGGAATAATTGGAATGGTATAACTAAAGCAGGCTTTGTCTTCCAATTTAATCCTTTCAATTCATTATATAGCCCAATTGTACTGCATATAATTCCAAGTGTTAACGGTAAAGCTAATAAAAACATCATTGATACACTATATAAAATTCGAAAAATATTATTTAATTATTGAATTGAAATTTTAAGTTTACATTTGATGGAGATAATGCTTTTAATGGTTTAAACGAATACTTTTATCAAACATACATTGATAAAATGTTGAAAACAAATTCTTTCCCGAGCGGTAGAATGATTTGCGTAAGAATTTCCCCTGATTTTATGCATTTAATAAAACGATTTCGATACCTGCTTTTATCAAATAGAGTTCATATGAATTTCATGAGTGATTATTTCATTGATATAAATGAAATTAGAAAAGTTCTAGTAAATGTTCCAGAAATCGTTTTTTGGGACATTTCCATAACTAAAATGCACGATAGTTTACCCATCAAATTGTTTTATCTTCACAATTTCTTGATATTATTTGATAGAAGAATGTTTGATGCTGCTGCATATTTTTTCCCGATTTCACTTTCATTAATGGCTTATAATAATAAGAATGTTGGATATCAATTACGACTCTACCTTTTTGAGATATCATTATGGTATATTGTATATTATAAGATGAAACTAAATCAATATGACGGAAATAAATTGAGGCAAAGAAAATATAAAGATGAGAAAGACGTTGTAGCATATTCAGATGATTTAATAATTGAATTTTCAAATAATTTATTTTCTAATACAAACTTGATGGAAAAAATAGATAACATCAATTTTGATATGAATTCTACAGCTCCATTAGAACACACTTTTGGAAGAGCCAGAGTGAAAGCTCACGACATTCATACCATTCAAAAATTTATAAGGGTTGTTGGCTTTATGAATCAAAACTGTCATAAAAGAAGTATTGAAGAATTAGAAAAAATCAAAGGACGAACATCAAGTTTTGGTGTTACTGTAGAAAACAGGGATAAAAATGAATTTTTCTTTTCGTCAACACCGCAACAAATTGCTATGGACTTTATCAATTTACTTTTTAAAGAAAACAATAATAATGAATTTTGCCATTTGTACTCTTTTGTTGAATATATTAGAGATTATGATGAAGTTAAAAGGTCCAATACGTTGACTATTAATACAATAACATTAGGAACTCAACAAACAAAAACTATCAGACAAAGAATGACATTTCAAATATCAAATAATCAAAATGAGTTTATTGATTTTTTAAAGAAAGAACTGCCTGATAAAAAAATTAATAAACAATTAATTGTCAGTTTTTATCAAATACTTGTTGAAAATGCACCTTTGTTTCCAAATATAGATAAAAAAAGAGGGATGGGCGCATAAAAAAAGATTATTTCTTTTTGATATTTAGTATTTTAATTTTACATATATATGCAATTATTTTTGTATTATATATTGTTGAATTTTGTTCCACGGATTCAGCTATAAAATCAATTTTATTTTTCATAAAAATTTGAATGGTTTATATAATTTCTCACAAATTTATTATGTAACTTAATGCTGAATTCAAGGAAGTTCAATTATTAATATAGTGATTAATTTCGTCATATATTCATATATTCATATATTCAAGGAAGTTCAATAATTCATATATTCATATGAATATATCTATATTTACCTCAAATCACAATTTTTACGAGATTTATATTCATCTAATTATTTGATTATTACAAAAATTATTTTAAATGATATATTTAAAAACTTTCAATATAATTATCTGATTTTATGACAATATGATAAATGATATTAGTTTTCTTCATCATTTTTGTTGAAATTTATAATTGAATGGTTTATTTTTTAACGTACAAAAAAAGAGTGAATCCTAGCTGAATTGGTGGAGAACTTTTTTGATTTTTTTTGATATATCATCAAGCATCAAATGATACAAAAAATGAACATGTTTTTGAAAATCAAACATTAATATATATTAAATTATTGGTGATATAGATTTTTTTCTGTTATTTTTCATTAATCATTTGAGTTATGGCTTATGAAATGCAGTTAAATATAAATAACTAATAATAATAAATATGAATTGATACTTCATTCTTACATAATACAAATAGGATATGAATTATGATCATTTTAAAATATAATATCATCTCTTTCATATCAGCTGAAAATACGAAATTGGTTGGCATAAATATAACGATATACACTGCTATAACAATAATCAGTAATATGAAATGATAAAATCAAGTTTGAGTATTCAAAAAGTTTGATGTGAAGTGAGCACCTGTACCTCTATAAAAAAAAGGAGACAAAAAAAAAAAAAAAAAAAAAAAAAAAAAAAAAAATATAATTTATCTACAAAAAAATTTCTTAGCTTTTCAGGAGCATTATTTTAATGCATTAAATTACATTAATTAAATAAAAATTAATATTTTTCAATACTTTATCTCTATAAATGCAAATAATCATTAAAAAATTTATAGACCTCTTAGTTATCTTCTCTGATGCATAATTATCTCCTCTCAAACTTTCTTATTTTCTCTCATTTTTTTGAATTCTTTTACTTATTTTATCTCAAACTTCTTTATTTTCTCACATTTTTTCTCTCAAATTCCGAATAATTTTGAGAGAAAATATTGTGAGAAAATAGCAAAGTTTGTGAGAAGATAACAAAGTCTGTGAGAATACATAAGGAAGTTTGAAAAGAAATAAGAAAGTTTGAGAGGAGATAATTATGCATCAGAGAAGATAACTAAGAGGTCTTATATATATATATTTTCTGATATGTCATTGAAAAAATTGAAAAACAAATAAAAATTTTGTTGCAAAATAAATTTTGTTTTAAGGGGGTTTGATCACTTTTTTCTGTTAAAATATCTCAAAGAAAAAGAAATATTAACTAAAACAAATAATAAAATTTAAAACTACAAAATAATATATAAATGAGAAAATGAAAAAGAATTTAAAAAACAAAAGCAAATCATGTTATTGCATCATAATTTATTCGATATAATTAGGTATGTTTTATTGAATAATTTCATTAAGTAAATACTAAAAATACTTTTTATTGCAATAATTTAAAAAAATCAAGTTCATATTAGAAAATATGTTTCAATTACTAATGAAATATCTGTTTAAATTAACTTATTGATCAGCTTATGCATACATAAAATAAATTTAAAATTATCCTATCAGCTTTTGACAAAGGGTTTTAAGGTTTAAAAATCAATTTTACGAAATGAAGATTATATGGCTAAAAAAAGTATAAAAAAAGAAGAAAGATGAAATTATAATTAGTATCAACAATATTAAATGTATATTGCACTAATAAATTCTTTAAAAATAATAAAACGAATGAGCTATTGATAATAATTTTAAGTATTTTGGTGTTGAATAAGTAAATTAAAATTTTGTTCTGCTTTTTTATTATTCCACATAATTTTATTAAAAATAATATAAATGAAATCAGTTCGATTTGCGCATGGATTGAGAAATAATTTTCATTACCTCAAATTATTTTTGGTGGAAAATTTGAAGTTAATTTAGTAAATGATATATAAACATCATCAAAAAACTTAGGGTTTGTCGGAGCCCGATTTTTGATTTAGGTCTTTAAAAAAAATATCTAAAATTTTAATTCTTCATTTAAACTTGAATTGTAATTTTGACTCTTTAAGTAGAGAGATTAGTAAAAATCAATAGCAGTTTGTTCAAGAAATTTTTTTTGAAAACCTGTATCGAAAGAATTAAAGAGAACTGAAAATGAACTTTTTTTTTGGTGACCCGAAAAACGAAAAAAAATAAAAATAAACTTCACAAATTCACACAATTTTTGATGGAACGATCATCTTTTTTGAGAGAAATCACGAAAAAATTGAATTTTATCAAATTTGAATAAAAAAGGTCATTTTTTGAATTAAAAGGTTAAAAAATAAAATACGATTTTCTTAAGTCGTATTCATTTTAAAACTACTTGAACAAATTTATTGTTTTCTTTATTGAAAATATATTATTTATTATTATTCTCTACTTATGAAGTTACGTATTTATCTTTTTTTAAGCCTTCAAAATATCCGTTATACCCCCTTAATTATAAATTCATCCATAAAAAATATTTTTCCAAAATAGAATGAAATGGAAAATATTAATATATAGAATATTTAAAATATATTAATAAAATAGATAGGGACAATCTGTATCATTGTATAATTCTATATTTTTAATAGAGGCATGTCAACCAAAATTCTACTCGATAAATTTTTTTGAAAATGATAATATAAGATTTAAATGATGTATATTAAAACTTTTCCTCTTGAGCAAACGAAAACTTCTATACAGTTTTTAGTTTTCATTCAAATCATCATTTTTAACTCAATATCTTCATTTCAAAAAGTAGAGGTATTCAAATTTGATTTATTGAAAAATGAATTCTCTTTCATTTTTGATAAGATCATGATTGAATGCCATTTCAATTTGAGAGAATATTTATTGAATAGCTTTTCAATTTGAGAGAAGGTTAATTGAATGTTCTTTCAATTTGAGAAGAACAAATAAGTTTTATTTATAACTTGAAAATTGAATTAATAAAAACTTATTTTATGATATAAATATACTTAGATATTAATCATGAATTTATAAAAGTAATTTTATTTGCCTACCACAAAAATTTTAAAATAAATATTTTAAAATATTTTATTTTGTTTTTACAAAGTAAGTAAAATCATTATTTGATTCATAATAAAGAAGTATATAATTTTTATTAATCAAAAAAATAAATTTCTGCTCTAATATTCTCAAATATTTATTTAAAATATAATTATTTGAAAAAGTTCGATCGGTAAATATAAAAAATGATTTATTTCAAAATTTTTTTTATATAATTTTAAAGTAAAATGAAATGAATTTATCATAAGTTCTATAAATCCTCTAAAAATCATATTTTGAGCACTAATTATATTTTATTTTTTCAATGAACTATCAATTGAATTGAAAGTATAATACTAATGTATATTGAAACATATAAAAGAAAATCCCAATATAATTATTAAAATGGCTGTTTTATATTGAATAAAAAATAAAATATGATTAATATCACAGCTATTTGAAAATAAGACGTTTTAAGTTTAGATATTTAAAGAACGTATAGAGTAATCATAAAAACCATTAGTATTTTGTTAATATTATTAAGTTATAAATGTAAAGAATCTTGGATTTTATATTTCTATAGAGTGGATAAAATGAAAAATCAAAATTGATGTTTTTTACCTAAAAAATATTAATTTTTATTATATAAACTAAATAATTGGATTCCAAAGATCATAAATACATTCTTCTTTTTTATATAAATCTTTTATAATTGGACTTATCTTATTTTCTACCTTCACTTTTTGAGAGCTTTTTTTTGGTTGATATGCCTCTTTTTTAATATTTTTTTTTTTAAAAAAACATAAATATATCAAAATGATATTTCTAAATTTGATTTTATTAACTAAATATATAATAGAGTACGCCGAAATAGTGAATTGTTATTTGAAAAAAGTATCAATAATGAAAAAGCATAAGTTATTCCAAAGAAAATAAGTTTTTTATATTTAAGGTTCTCCTTCCCAAAAAAAAATGTAAATCATTCAATATTGAATTAACTCATAGAATAAATAATTCAATAGAGCATTTTTCGGAAAAAGTTTTGGTGAAAAATAAAATAAATATGGCCTCAACGATTAAATCTTATTTCATTCAAAATTTCATTCAAAATTTTTTAATTCTATGATTTCTATCTTTAAAAAAACAAAATCGATAAGATTTCATAAAAATGTTTTTATTCAATCATTTGAAATATATATCTATATAAATTTCATATTTTAATTCATTTTTAAAAACAATATTTATGTATATTTTATTTGTGAAATCTCATTGAATTTAATCTTTTGAATTTGAAAGGAGAACCTTAAGTAATTTTATAATTAGTATAAAATTGTTTTTTAATTAAAATAAAATATATATATTGGATAAATTTAAATTAAAAAAAACAAATAACGTGCTTTCAATAGACCCGGAGCATTTCAGTAGACCCGGAGCAAGGTCAATTTAGCATAAATTGGCCATGATTTGATCGTTTTTTATAAAAAAGAAAACCAAATATGATCAGAAATATTTCGATCAGAATTTTTTTTATTTTTCACTATTTTACAAATATCTCCAAATCAAAAAAGTAAAACAAATAATATTTAACAAAAATTATAATGTAAAATAATAATTTTTATATAATTTATCATCAAATATTAAATAAAATAATTAAATTGTATGAAAAATAATAAAAATAAAATTTAGTGCTCCGGGTCTACTGAAATGCTCCGGGTCTATTGAAAGCACGTTATTTGTAAACTTAATTAAATAATGTTTACCTCCTCTCAAAAATGATAGGTTTACGAGAGGTTTATATCAAAAAAAAAAATAAAAAAATTGAAAATTGAAAAAAAATTATCAATTTATTTCAATAAGTACTTTCAAAATCAAAATAAAAAAAGCCGATTTAATTTATTCAAAAAAATGATTGAATTTTGTTCATAAATTTTCAGCCATTTGTTTTGATGAGTAACATGAACCCATTAACAGAGGAAGAAAAAGTACAAATTTTAATTTATGCCAAAGAAAAAAATAATCAATGGGGAATCATTGGCCAAATAATGAATCGAAATCCAGAAACCATAAGAAAATTTTATTATAATTATCAAAAAACAAAAGAATTATCTCCCAAACGAGGAAGGCCAATAACAATAACGGAAGAGGTCAAAAACGATATAATTGAATCGATGAGACAAAAGCCAACTCAATCATTGAATTCAATTTCAAATCAATTCAATGTGTCACCTCCGTCTGCCAAAAAAGTTTTGAATGATAATAAAATCAAATATTATCGTAAAACAGCAATTTCACCACTCACCGAAGATCATAAACAAGCTCGTATACAAATGTCTGATATTATATTATCCTATGAGCCCCATGCCTTGCCTCCTATAATTTTCACTGATGAATCTACAATATGTGAAAATTTGGAGGAAGGAGGCATTTGGCGAGAATGGGGCCATCACCCTCCCGAATCATTCTTCACAAAAGAAGCTCATCCGATTTCAATAATGATTTGGGGAGGGATTGGCCCAAGAGGCTTTCGAACTCCTTTACTATTTTTCAATGGTCATGTTAATTCACAAAAATATGTTGACACTCTTAAGCAAAATCAAATTTTCGAAAAAATTGAATGTATATTTGGCCACTCATATGTCTGGCAACAAGACAACGCACCCAGCCATCGATCCAAATTTACGACTTCATTTCTGAATACCAAAGTCAGAGAATACTTGCCATGGCCTGCAAAAAGCCCAGACTTGTCACCAATTGAACAAGTCTGGGCATATCTATTATTATATTAAAAATAGTTCTGGCGGTTAGACCTTTCTTAAAAAGTGATTTTTAACTACTTTACAAATTATTTTTTAACTTTTACAAAAGTTTATATTTTACGTCTTTCAAAAAAATAACGAATTTTCGAACTTTTTGTCTCGATGAGTATTGGTATACCAAGAACATAATGCATGTATTTATTTACAAAATACTTTGCTTAAAATAATATCTGATGTTCAGTTGTATAAATTAATTATTCAAGGAGAAATATATAAATTATTATTTTTTATGCTTTCAAATTTTCTGAATTACTATTACAATTTTTATTTGAATTTTTTTTTTTTTATTTCAAAATAAAAATACTTTTGAATAGATGCTTTTTTTCTATTACTTTTCCAAAATTGCATTTATTATTATTATTAATTATTAAAAAATTATTAATTAAAATTATAATATAATAACAATTTTTCTTTTGTAAAAAAAAAAACAATAAAATAATTATATACAGAAAAAAATATTATATTATATTAATTTTCCCCTCTTCTTTTATTAAAGCAAATATATTATTAAATAATAATTATGAATATTTTTATTTACATCTTTTGTAATTTCTGTATGCTCGTATTATTCTTCCATCTTTTATTAAAAATATTGCACCATTTTCATTTTCTTTTTGTACAAAACTTAAAACCATAGAAATTACAAAAGATGCTCAAATTTTTTCAATAGGTAATTATGCTTTTGCTGAATCATCTGTTCAAGATATAATACTTCCAAATACTATTCAAATATTTGGGAAAGGATGGTGTAAAAATACTTTCAAATTAAAAAGAGTTCAAATAATTGACCTTAACGATAACTTTATTGATAATTTTGGTAAACAAAAAATTCTTGCTCAAAAGTTAATATCAAAAGATGGTCATTCATTTTTTGTTCTACAGTACGTGAATAACAAAATAAAGCGTATTATAATACCTGATTTTATAAGAATAATTTCTTCATATTGCTTTTATAAATTCAAAAAGCTCACAAAAGTTGATTTTACTAATTCATCTGATCTTCGCGAAATTCAACAAAGTTCATTCTCAGAAACGCTAATAAAATCAATAACAATTCCATCACATGTTGTTAAAATAAGAAAATGCGCATTTTTAAACTGTAAAAAATTAGTAATAATTGATTTTGTAGAAAATTCTGAATTAAATGAAATTGGAGAAAATGCTTTCGGTGGAACTTCTATTGAATCAATAAAAATACCATCACATGTTGTTAAAATAGGAAATTGTGCATTCTTAAACTGTAAAAAATTAGTAATAATTGATTTTGTAGAAAATTCTGAATTAAATGAAATTGGAGAAAATGCTTTCGGTGGAACTTCTATTGAATCAATAAAAATACCATCACATGTTGTTAAAATAGGAAATTGTGCATTCTTAAACTGTAAAAAATTAGTAATAATTGATTTTGTAGAAAATTCTGAATTAAATGAAATTGGAGAAAATGCTTTCGGTTAAACTTCTATTGAATCAATTAAAATACCATCACATGTTGTTAAAATAGGAAATTGTGCATTCTTAAACTGTAAAAAATTAGTAATAATTGATTTTGTAGAAAATTCTGAATTAAATGAAATTGGAGAAAATGCTTTCGGTGGAACTTCTATTGAATCAATAAAAATACCATCACATGTTGTTAAAATAGGAAATTGTGCATTCTTAAACTGTAAAAAATTAGTAATAATTGATTTTGTAGAAAATTCTGAATTAAATGAAATCGGAGCAAATGCTTTTTGTGGAACTTCTATTGAATCAATTAAAATTCCAAAAAGTGTCAAAAAAATGCATGAATCTGCTCTAAACAATTGTCAAAAATTAAAAGTAATAGATATTCCTGAGGAATTAAATTTTAACCTATCCAATAATGCTTTCTTTTCGAAATTTAGATATTTAACTAAATTAAAAGACCATCAATTCGGTAATATAATTCAAAAAGCAGGAATATTAACCTTTTTATGCTATCATGAAAAATCATTACAAAATGCAATAAATGAACTTGATTTGCCAAAAACTGCTAATATACAGAAAATGTTTTGGTCCAAATTTTCAGTGAAATTAAATGACTTTTTTAATTGTATGAATAATTGTGATATTTATTTGTTGCAGCCTTCAATTGGACTGATGTGTGCTTATCGAATTATTGAGCAAAAACTATTATTAAATGACATGTATTTAGAATTATTAGATCCAAGCAATTGTTCTAAATTTGAATTTAATTTCATTCGTAAGTATTCAGATCAAAATTCTTTTTTGCACAATTTTAACTCATATTGCAATTTCACTGGAAATAAATCAATAAATATTTATGATTGCAAGTTAAGTAAAGAAATTGATAAGCATAAAGAAACATTTCCAGATTTTTTTGAATATGTTGAAGAAATAAATGATTCATATCCTGAAGTATTTAAACAAATACCTTTAATTAAGCAATTAGCAGTGAACAATAACTTATCATTAGTGTTTTTATGCGGAAAGTCATTTATTGAACATCCTGGAAAATATTCATTTCACTTGCACGGAACAATGATGCCATGCGTAAGAGATTTCAATACTGGATTTATATGTTTCAATGAAAAAAATAAAAGTAAATTTCCAGATAATTTTGAAAATGTATTACAGTATATTTTACAAAATAATCCATTATATAAAAATGTTAATGAATTAAATAATGATAACATTGAATTTACTAGAAGATTGACAAATAAAGTCAGTATATCAAATGCATTAGTAATTGAACCTGAAAATGAAATTAATAAAACACCTGGATCAAAAAAAGTGGAAGATAAAATATATGTTGGTGTTTCATCAAAATCAGACGGAAGCACTATTCAGCTTCCATTTGAAGTAGCTTTAGCATCATTATTTCCAGTATTATTTCCAAATGGACCTTTAAAAGAAATACCTGGTAAAACTTTGAGGAAAAAAGTTCAAAACCTTTTGTTATCTTCAAAAAGGTATCGATGTGGACCAGTTGCAGCTAATTTGATTCTTTTTTGCTTTGATCTTATCGAAAAAGATGAAAATTACTACTTTCAAAAGTTTGTAAAGCCAAAGCAGTTTGTATCTGTTCCTGATAACTATGATAGATCATTACCAGTTAATGCAATTATACGTAAAGCTGACCCAAGCTTTAGTTTATATTGGCACATCCAATTAGAGTCAATAAATGGTTATTGTGAAATATTTGGAAATCCAGACTTAATGATGACATTAACATTTGGTAATATATGGCCTGAATGTTTGGAAACAATCAAAAATATCAAGTTTGAAGTAGAAGAATTAAGAGATTCAAATTTTGGAATAACATATTGTGGCATCGAATCTATGTTTATTTTTGAAGAAAGGTTATCGAAAATTAAAGATAAAAAATTTGAAAAATTTTTAACATACTGCAATTTACCAAAATGTAAGCATTTTGTTTGCAGACTTGAATTTCAAAACAGAGGGGCGCCTCATGTCCATATATTAATGTGGCTCGAAAAAAGGATTTCTTTAGATGAAATCAAAAGTCATTTTTATGCTCATATTCCACCAGTTGAATGTGAATTTATTAATTCTGTTGTAAAATCCCAAATGGTGCATTCATGTGTATTTCCACGGTGCTTTACAGGAAAGAATAAAGACAAATGTAAATACGGTTTCCCAAAGAATGTATCAACAGAAACAACTTATATTGATGGGTCACTTATTTATGAAAGAAATATTGACGAAAGTAATATTGTTGAATATAATCCAGCCCTTTTAAATGAATGGGGAGCTCATGCGCATATTCATATTTTAAGATGTAGTGATGTTGATATACCGAATTCTGATGATTCCTGTATTTATGTTTTGAAATATAACATGAAAAGCGAACCAAATGTTACAATATCTGTAGCAAATCCAGATTTAACATGGAAAAGCCTTTTTAAGGGAAGAGTTGTGAGTTTAGAGGAAGCAACAGCACGAATTTTTAGTTTTACCTTTTGTCAAAAAGATTTAATTACCAAATATGTTAATATACAATTACCAGAAAAAAGAAAAGCAAATTTTGATAATTGGAAACAAAAAACATATGATGATGTTGAAGCTTATTTTTTGAGGCCATCGATTGCACAAAACTACAATATTTTAGATTTTTACTCATCATTCGATTTAAAATATTTGAAAAATGAATCAAGTAATAACATTGGAAATGATAACATTTCAAAAAAAGGTAGATTGCAAAACCTTTTTTACCGGATTCATGAAAGACAAAATAAATGCATTGTAACATTTCCATTTTATAATTACGCTACTCAAAGAGAAGATTTTCTTTATGAATACCTAATTTTAAATAATAATTTTACTGAAGAATTGAAAATTGAAAATGGAGAAAGTTATGATAAATTTTTATCACAGTCTGATAATTATATTATGTTCCAAGAAATGAAAAATAATGATCCTTTCTGTTATTATTACATCAAACATTTGATAAGTTTTTCGCGTTATGATACTGATAAAGTGGTAGCTAAATTGGTTTTATTATTAAACCGTGGAATACCGAAAAACTACATTATAGAATCAATTAATTCCTTCATTGAAAAAGAAGATAATAATAATCTAAATTCGAATGAAATTGATGAAAGTTTAGGAAATAACAAAAGAATAATATCTGTATTATCAACATTCAAACAGTATTGCGATGCATTTGAAATGGCAAACGAAAATAATGATAAAGGAGGTAATAAATATAAACAAAAAGATATGAAAATTTATTATACTCTTGATGAAATTGAAAATGCAAAGTTGAGATTTGAACAAATGGTAAAAATGTTAAATAAAGAACAAAAAGAATGTATTGATGCAATAATACAAGAATTTAGCGTAAGAACTCCTATATTTATTAGCGGGAAAGCTGGAACAGGGAAATCATTTGTTTTGGATTGTTTAAGGAATTATTTTATTATGAAAAAAATCAAATTTGTGGTTACCGCAAGCACTGGAATTGCGGCATGCATTATAGGTGGGAAAACAATTCATTCAGCTTTTGCTGTTTATTCTGAAAATAATAAATATATTTCAAGTTTATCAATAACAAATTCTCAAGGTCGGGCTCTAGCTGAATGCGATGTGGTATTCGTTGATGAAGTTACAATGGCTAATAGATCAATTTTCGATTTGATTGATAGAAAGCTAAAAGAATTAAAAGCACATTTTCACAATAACAAAGATTTATTGAATTTACCTTTTGGCGGAACAATGTTCATATTATCTGGTGATTTAGGTCAAGTTCCATGCGTTGTGAAGAATTCAGATGATATTTCACAGTTTCAGGAAATGTTTAATAATATGGAATCGTTTAATAAATTCAAACTGTGTTCTTTGAAAACTATTATGAGAAGAAATGATGATAGTAATAACTTTCTTGATATACTTGATGAAATTAGAAACTATAATGAACATAATAGCATATCAAATGATGTTATACAAATGATTAAATCAAAATTTATACAAATTAATGATGGGATTGATTATTATTCAAAGATATTATCTTTTGTAGGATTGAAAGGTATGGCTATTTTTTATCGAAATGCATCATGTGATAATTATAATGACTTTATTTTGAACAGTTTTTCTAAAGAAAATAATAGTAAAATATACAGTATTCGAGGTCAATTAATATCAATTAGAAAAAGAAGCCATATAAGGGGTTTTGCAAATGATAATGTTATTTCTCCTCCAAAAGAAATAGATTATAAATTATATCATGCATTTTTATCAAGAAGGGAATCACAATCTTTGGTACCATTTGTCTTTAAATTTTGCATTGGAGCGAGAGTAATATTATTGAAAAATATTGATACATCGAATGGATTAGTAAATGGAAGAAGAGGCAAAATTAAAGAAATTATTTTCAACGATCTAACTCATTTGCCTGAACTATTAATTGTTCGTTTCGACCAAATTTCGATATTTCCAGAAATTGATTACGATATAACGTTAATGAAAGTTGATACATTTCGAAAAAATAACGGTTCATCTTTTAACTTTTACCAGTTCCCTCTTAAATTATGCTTTGCAGTTACCTCCCATAAATGTCAAGGACAAACGTTAAACAAAGTCGCAATATGCATAGATGAACCTGCTTTTGCTCATGGAAGCTTTTATGTTGCAATGTCACGTGTTCGAAGTTTAAATGATATTATTTTTTTTGGGAAAGATTTTCCCGAAAATGGACCTATTTTGCATACTAATAATTTCATTTCAGATTTAAATTACAAAATTGATCATAATATTGTTGAAGAGTAAGTATTTAATAATTTGATCAGAACATTTTATATTTTTAATTTTTTTTACTTATATAAAAAATTTATTAATTAATAAAATTAAATTATAATTCTTTTTTTTTTTTTTTTTTTTTTTTACAAAGTATTATTATTAATTTTGAAAATAAAATATTTTTATTAAATTAATAATTAAAATAATAATAAAAGACAGTAGATTTTGTCTTATAAAAACGGGTAACCGGGGGGTTTGGGGGCGGAGCCCCCCAAATTTCTTGTTAAAAATATAAAATATTCCATAAAATAATGGAAAATTTTCAAGATATGGCAAATACTGAGAAAATCAAAATAAACATGATTATTTCATTAAATAATTAGCATATTTTAATTATTATATAATATATACTTCATAACATTCAATTAAAAAATATATCTATGATATATTGAAATAAATTCAAATATTTACCCATATTTAGATTATGATACTTTACAAAAAAATTTGAAATTTTTTTATCCAAAATATGAAAAATAAATACTATTGAAGCAACAAAATCATTTTTATATAATTGATTTCACACATATTTGATATTGGCCATAAAAATGCATCTTTTAATTAGAGTTCCTAATGCTAAGTGACTTAACGTAACTTTTATTAAAAAATTTTTTTTTAAAAAAATGTAGTAAAGAACCACTGAAAAGTTCTTTACAACGCTTAAAAGTTCTTTACGGTGAAGTGAAGTCTATATATTTCTTTCAATTTTTTAAAAATTTTAATTTAAATAAAGAATTTTTTTGTAATTCTCAGAATTATAGTCTATCCAAAAATTTTGATTAAAGCAGCTATATGCTCGTTTTATTAACGAATCGAAGCTGGCCAAAGCTTTTAAAATCCAAATCTACTGTCAGATATGTAGCCTTATAGTTCTTAAATTTCATTATTCCAATTTTATATATATACGAGCATTTCTTTTTTAATTCTCTTTCATTGCAATTTAAAAAAGCATTTATACGAGTTTCTAATACCGATTTTAGTGATGTTCAATTTTCAGATCGCTTTGTTCAGAAAATCAAAATGTTTTATCAAGATCTCTGATACGTTACCTATTTATTTCATGAAAAATTAATAAATCTATACAAATTGAAATGCTAAATCATTTTTTAATAGCAATTTTACAGTTTTTAATTTTTTTTTCGATTTGCAATAATAAGAGAAAAAATTTAATAGTTTCTTATCCTTTGAAATAGATATTTTTAATTTGAATTAAAGCAATATAGAATATTTTATTTGAAAAATTTTAGATTTTTAAAATGATCAAATTAATCGATTCGTATAATAAAATTAATTGTTGTTATTTTAACTTTTATTGATTATTTTAATATCTTTGGAGTGAAAACGTGATGTTATTTGGAGCTGAGGGCTGACTTCTTTGGAATCTGACCGTTTGTTGGGCATTTGTAAGTGCATCGTTTCTAGATAGTATCGATTCGATGTGAGAAGCTTCATAATGACGAACTGCTCGTGCCTTTTCACGGCGGCATACTAAACGTCCATTTTCTCTACAGATTCCTGCACTTCGGAAGGCCTTCACTACGAATGCAGGATTAGAAGCCATCCATAAAGATGAGACGATTTTGTTTAATTGGTTAACGACACGTGATATAGGAGTGTCAATTGAGATCTTGTATATGTTTCTTTTTGAGAGGCCAAATGTGCCCAAATCTAAAGGTTGCGTCTGGTCGCTACTATGTGCTGGCAGGAATAGCACATATAAGTTGAGATTTGGCATATTGACTTTGTTAACTGAATTATGATGAGGACGAAAGCCGTCCATAATGAGTAAGGCTGGTCCCCAATAATTTAATCTTTTTCTCTTCTCAATTAAATTTATACAAAAATTATAAAACCAGTCATCAAAGATTTTTTGATTAACATAACCATTTGATTGCGAAACCACATGAAAATGAGAAAGAGGAAGTAAATCATCTATTGATTTCTCTAATGTCTTTCTAGAAACGATAATCCATGGCTGGATATATTCGCCATCTGTACAGATTGCGTGTATAGCCGTTGCTCTTTTGAAATTACGGTCAACTGAATAGCAGCATGTTGGCTTTGTGTAGTCAGCTCTGACCAATACAGTTACTTCCATTGCATCGGCGAATTCCTGATAGCCAACCTCGTCAACGTTAAAACAAAACGATTGGTTAACATTTGGTAATGCGTTTTCTAATATGTCATAGTACTGATCAATTTCGGCTTCGGAACAGTCTTTTCTATTTTCATCGAGTGGAATTCCTGGAACGCCTTTATATAAATCTTTGAAATTGTAAAATATGATTGACCTTAACTCTTTCTGGCTTATATTTTTATGAGTTTCTTCATTAATAAAATTTGTTAAATAATCATATGTTGGATTATCGTCGTCATTCAAAATCCTTTCAATTTCATCTTTAAGTATTTTCAATTCGTTTTGATCGAGAGTCGGTGGTCGTCCATTGCTTTTGACTTCTCCAACATATTTATCAAACTGATATTTAATACTATATGAATTTTTTCCATATAACAGACCAATTCTTTGAAATGAAACATGACATTTTTCATTACGTAAGTATGAACAAAGGATTCCTATTTGGTCACGGAAACATGTGGCTGATAAATATTCTTGTGAATGAATACACTGGTCAAATAAATTGGCTTCTATTTCATTTTGTGGAACAAATTCTTTTTCAAATCTTGGATGGCGAGGCTCTAAGTCTTTTGTTTTTGGATCTGGTGAAAAAGGAACTGTCATCCAAAATGATAATTGGTTGACCAAAACAAACTTTTTAAAAGAATTCATTGAATTTTAAAAAAAACTTTTTCAATGATTTTTTCCCTTTCAATTATTGAAATTATTAAACAAAAGTCTATCTTGAAATTAAAATCATATATTTTAATTGTTTTTTGTTTCGAATTTATACATATATATTTAAATACATATTTTTTTTGATGAATTATCATAATAAATAAAAAGTATTGTTGATATGCGGCATAAAGTCGAAAATTTTATGATGATAAAAAGCATTGAAAAAGTTATAAAATAATCAATCATTTCACCTCACCGTAAACCCCCTCTCTCAATTTTCATAAAATTGAGAGCTTTTCACTTCACCGTAAAGAACTTTTAAGCGATGTAAAGGACTTATCGTCGCTTCTTTAGTTAAATATCAAAAATTTTTATATTATTATATTTAATATTAAACTCTTATTTTAAATTATCCAATATTATTTAAGGTACAAATCCAGTACGTTTAGTAACCGCAATTTTTTTTGACATTCTCAAAGAATAAGATGACATGTTAAATAAAAACCGATTATTTTCATCCATTTCATATAACATGTCATACTGTTTATTTAAATTGTAAAATATGTGTCAAAAACAAACCTAGTCAATTTAAACTTTTTCAGAGACATGCAACTATTCAAATAATAAACGTTCTCCTATTCAAAAAATAACGTACTGGATTTGTACCTTAATAAAAGCCATTCTATGTTTTAATATTACTTTTTTTATATTTTCATAATATCTTGAAAAATTATAAATATTTTCTTATTAAAATAATAATTATATATTTATAACAATATCATATATTTATTAATTTATGAAATGCAGGATAATATTTGGACAATATGAAATATCAATAAAAAAACAGAAAATTCATACAGTCACACAAAATCGATGACTCTGAGAAAAAATTTTCGACAGATTTCTATTTTTATAATTTTATATGTTAATAAAAATTTATAAAATATAAAATTTATATTTAATTAAAAATTAACAGGTTAAAAAATGATATAAAACTAGATTATTATGATAAATATTTTTTGAAAAGAACATTCTCAAATTCAGAGTTGAAAGTTAATTTGAGACCATTTCTCAAAATTCAATAAAAATTGAGATAAATTGTCTCAAATAAATTGAATAAATTGAAATCGTTAAAATAATTTTCTTATAAAAAACGATTATATCATTTTATTAAGATATAATATTCAATACAATATTCTTTATTTTGTAAAGTAATAGAGAATATTAATACTATATTCATTTTATTAAAGATATATTTTTATTTTAATTATAATTATATATAATTATTATTAAAATAAACATAGATTTTTATTCTTTGCTTTTTTTCAATCAAAAATAAGCATTTTATCTTTGATTTATTTATTAGAAAAATGTCTCTATTTTATTATTATTTCTATTATTATATATTATATTTATTATTTTATTTCAATTATAATATTTTATATATATTTATTCATAATTAAGATATTAAAGAAATAAATTTTTAATATTTTTAATAATATTCAATTTTCAATAAACATGATGAAAATAATTAATTGAAATTCTAATCGTCCAACGAGTAAAATTAAGAGTTTTCTCTCAATATAATTTGAAAGAATTGAATCTATCGTTCGGATTTTTTTTGCGAGGTTCGTTTTAGAACAATGTAGCGAATAAAATACAGATTTGTTAGATGATTACTAATGAGTAATATGGATATTCTCTCAAAATTTAAAATTTGGAATAAAATAAAGAGTCTATTGCATAAATATTTCAGATATTTAAATTGTTTAATTCTTTGATGAGAAAATAGGATATTTATATTATTTCGTATATAATATACTTATTTGTGAAAAATATTTAACACAGACTTATTTTTATTCTTTAATTTCATTTTTATTATTACATTAGAATTTAATAATATGTTTTTATATAATATATATGAAGTATCTATATTTATTATATTTTATCTAAAAGTTTATATGATTGATTAATATGATTTTTTATAAGAAATATATAAATTATATAAAATAAAATAATCTCTCAATTTATTTGAATAAGCTCATAGAATCTGTCAGTCTGCTCAAATTTAAACATTTTTGGCCAAATAATGAGTCAAAAAAAAGTTATGAAAAAATAAAATATACGTTAAAAAATAATTTTTATATCACATATCATTAAAGTACGATCATTTTAAACTGAATTTTGTCAAAAAATAGTATTTTTCATTTATCTTGGAAAATAACCTGTAAAAATTCTTTAAAAGTTGAATATAATTTAATTATACTACTATAAGCATTATAATACAACATATAAGGTTTTTATCGAAAATTGACTCTGCCTTAGGAACTCTCTTTTAATTATAAAAAAAAATTTAAACGTACCTTCCACACATATCTATGTTTTTTATTCTTTGGTTTAAAAATGAAGACCTATATAAATATTAACAAATGTTTAAGATATCAAATATAAATTTTATAAAATTTATATACTAATTTGATGAACAGCATCAAGTGTCATTTGTGGAACAGTATCAAATTGGGCTTCATATTCAAACACAATTATTTCATTTTCTCCTTTGTTTAATAAGTATTTTGGAATATAAAGAGTAAGTTGAGGTCCAACAGTCCAATATCGACCAATATTATAACCGTTCACAAAAACAGTTCCGTGAACCCAACCTGTTGGATTTAAAAATGTATCAGCTAGTTCATCAACATTAAAATATCCTTTGTAAAAAGAAGGCACTTTTGTTGGAAGTTCATTCTTGAATTTGAGCTGTTTAATGTTTGTTAAATTGAATCCAGTCATTTTCCACCCAGTTAAATTGGCGTTGTCAAGTTTTACTGTATCAGTAATTCCTTTTTTTTCAAAGAAATCCGTTCCGTAATTTAATCGACCTTGATTTTCTACAAGGATATCAAGTGATCCTGTTCCATCTTTAAGAGAACATGCTTTTTCAGCTGCGTGTTGCACAATGCATTGTAAATTTTTGTTTACGAAAACGTATCCTCGATCTTTGCAATGAGGAATATTCAAAGTCTTGCCATTTTTAATATTAGTCTGGTACAAAACAAAGCCAAAATCAACATCTAAATCTTCCATTGTCATTGGATATTCAGATTCATGTTGAATAACACCAATAGTTGGGAGAGCATCGTAAAGAGATATACCCTCTGTGAATTTTAAGACTCCGTAAGCTTTTTTTGAAGAGTTATAAACATCGATATCTGGTACTTCTATATATTTCTTTGCTACCTGGCGAATTTTTTTATATTTCCAAGTCATGTCTCCAGCTTCACTAAGAGGAGCATCATAATCGTATGAAGTTGGATCAATTTGATATTGGGTAGCCCCGCCATTAGCTCCGTTATAAAAATAAAAATTGGTGCCACCATAGTACATATACATATTTACGCTAGCACCCATTGAAAGCATTTTATCAAGAGATGTGTAAACTGCATCTGCGCTAACAGTATGATGTTTCTCTGTCCAATGATCAAGCCAGCCTGTATAGAATTCGGAATTTACATATGGACCAGTCCCATTATTAAAGTTTCTTTCAACTTGAAAATTGTGTGTTGGATCTCCTGTTCCAAAATCTACTGTTGCATATGCACGCTCTACAATTGAGCCACAACTGAGAAATCCTTGATTTGGCCCATCTGTTGTAAAAAGTTGGGTCTCTTTGCCAAGAAGCTCTTCAGTAAGGTCGCAAAGCTGTTCAAGATATAAATGATCGCATTTTTTATAAGAACCATACTCATTTTCAATTTGAACCATTATGATATTTCCACCATTATGATACATGTGAGGTTTAAGTTTTTTAAGAAGGACGTTAAACCAATCTGTAACATGTCCCATATAAATTGGATCACTTGATCGAACAACAATATTTTTTTCTCGCATAAGCCAATATGGAAGACCTCCCAAGTCCCATTCGCCACAAATAAAAGGACCTGGTCGAAGTATAACATAAAGACCTACTTTTTCAGCCAGGTTAATGAATCTTTCTATATCAGCAATTCCTTCAAAATTATATTTGCCTTTTTTCGGCTCATGAAGGTTCCATGCAACATACGTTTGAACGCAATTACATCCACCATTGCGCATTTTCTTTAAGTTGTCCTCCCAATATTCAGGATTTTGACGGAAATAATGAAAAGAACCTGAAATGTACTGGAATGTATTTCCATCCATCTTGAACTCATTTCCAACAATTTTGAATGATCTTTCGGAAAGAACAATGCTTGATAGCACTGCAAAAAAAGAGAACATATAATAAATAAATTTGAAAGATATTGAATAATTTGAATGATGTAAAAAATTCAAAAAAAAAAAATATTCAAAATATGTACTTTTTTCTTGAGCAAAAATAATTTTATATTAAAATTAATATTTTATTTATATATTAATTTTTATTTTAAATATATATTAGTAAAAGGTAATTGATTTTTATGGTTATTTAGCGTAATAAAATAATTCTGAAGAGAAGATGACTAAAAAAGCAATAGAAAAAATAAATTTTTAATATGAGAAGACTTCAAAAAGGACAAAACCTCATACCTTTATGTATTCAAAAGAATTGAACAAATAAAAACAGAAATAAAAGCAATAGGAAATAGGCCAATTATAAATACAAAAAAGGAAAAAGCAATATAAAGAAATATAAACAACCAAAAAAGGCCGTACAACTGAATTTTTACAGTAAAACTCAATGATTGGTTTGTTTAAACTAAATATATTTTATTATTATAATAATAATTAGTTTTATAAATATTTGCATCGTACAAAATTCAAATTAAAATAAAAACTAAAAGGATTTAAGTATATATAAAATTTTATTTTCATCAGAAAATAAATTTGAGTATTTTATCTCAATTTAAATTTATTTCTGAAGAAAATTTTATAACACTTTATAAAAATTTAAAATAGCGATAACTTTTTATATAATTTATTTTAATCATTAATTCTTTTGATATATTTTTATATGCTTTTAAAACATTAAGTGTTATATAAAAATAGTTATTATTATTGAAAAAATTTCATTTTTTAGCTAAAAAAGCCGAAAAAGAGAATTTGTTGAATTATTAAATGATGATTTTAAAAAAGTTGGACGTTACAAGAGTCCAATGAAGTATATAATTTTATTTATATGCATTTACTATCTAATATATTTGAATTTCAATCCAAATCAAATGTCAGTTTTTTCTAAAAATGAAGATTTTGTTGATTGGTTTCATAAATCTAAAAAGTCTAATATTTCAGTTACTGAAGGATTTCGCCAAAAATTAAAATATTATTTGTATAACACATAGTATACCCATTCAAATGATATCTATATTTTTTAAACGATACAAATATATAAGAAATCAATATATATTGAATTTTAATTAAAGTCTTTATTTCAACCATTACATTTTATAATATTGGATATAAAACATATAAATTATATATTATAATTATTAAATAAATTATTTATTAAGATAAATATAAATTCATTTAAATTTATTTTTTATTCAATTTAGTTGTACGACCTTTCATTTTCAAAATTCACTTTTCCATTGGAAAAGTTCGACTTTTTCTGAAAAACAAGTGAGGGTTTAACATGTCCAAACCAAATATCTTTTTAAAAATTATTTTGCGTCCATATTAAAAAGTTGTATTTTATTCTAGGCTTTTGTGTCCATATTAAAAAGTTTCCATTTTTAACTTTTTGATGAATCTTTAAGAATTTCAAATAAAATTTTTTTTGGACATATGACACTTTTTTTTTTTAAAAAAATGAAAATATCATATTCTTTTTTCTCTATTTTTTATTTATCTTTTTTCACTTTTTTAAAATTTCAAATAATATTCTCAATTTTATCTTTAACAAGAGGAGAGTCAACTTATTTTTAACACAAAAACTCATAGTATAATTGGTTTGGATTTTTCATAAGTACACATAATATTTTATATAATATATAATAGTTTTTCTATCTAAAATATCTCTATAATTTATTTATGTTATTGAGATAAAAATGTTTTATTCCATATTAGTCTAATTTGAATGCATATTCAAATATTTTTTTCTCTCAATTTTTTCTTTTCAAATTTTAATATTATAGTTTTACAAATTTTTCTTGATGGGATATTAATATTTTTTAAATATTCTTGCATATTTAATCATATATATAGATATAAAAAATAATTACTCATACGGTATTTTAAATCAATTTATATATTTGCTTGATAGTATGCATAAAACTAATGATCGAATGTAACTTATTATGACTCTAATAAAATATTGGTGGTTGGGATTTGAGATTTAGTCGAATATATAGATTTATTATACGCATATATATCTAATATATTGTTTTTGAATGATTTGGTGTGTTGAATTTGTGGCAATGTTTGATTTAAGAGCATCAGTAATTATTTCAAAAAACTGAGTATATCTCAGCCATTTTGTAAAAATATTGAATCTCGCATGGTTTATTCTAATTATATTAGCGGATACTTTCAAATCATCATTTGATCTATCTTGAATTATTTGAAATTGAGAATCTCCAATTTTCATCGATTGCCCTTAATCAAATCTTAAAAGTAATATTTATATATAATTATTTTTATATTATTTATAAATAAAATAAAATTTAGAATTTATTAATTACATAACGCAAAAAAAGGCAAACAATGAGAAAAAATTTCCCATTCAATTAGTTGACCCTCCTCTCTTTAACTAAATAAATTATATTTTCGTAAAAATGTTATTATTTTTATTATATCTGCAAAAATATATTATTATATAAATAAATAAGAATATGATTCCAAATTAAAAAACAAATATTAAAAATGTAGTAATATATGGACTTAATTTTAAGAATAAACTGGTTCTCAACGGTTGTACAAGTATTTGAGAGGAATTCAAATTTCGTATATGAAATTTCGTTAATATCTAAATTTATAATGAATATTTATTTTATATACTTTCATAATTAACAATATAATGTTTGATTAGTTATAATGATTAAATAAGTTATTTAAAATATTGTTAAATTGTGCATTTAATTGCTTTTTTAAATTTTCTTCAGAAATGAATAAACTTCTATACAATTTTTGAATGTAGATAAATATAAATTCATGGAAAGAAAATTTTACATCATTCAAATTTTCAAAAGAAAAAATTATAATTGAATTCAAATCATTTTTATTTAGTATTCCTTAGAGAAAGCTAATCAGAATCTCGTGTATCATTAGTAAAAATGTTCCAACGCAACAAATAGATGCAAATTACATGGCACTTTGGAGTAACTCAGAACGTTCCCATGATTAATGATAATCAAATTTCAAATAAATATGGCTCATTACCAAACTATATAGCAATTCAGCAATACTAGCTTACAAACTGTCATACATTTCCATTTCTTTTATTATATAAATCAAATCTAATCATAAATTCCTTTTTTTTTATTCTTTTTTATTTAAATATGAAAAAACGGTTGTACAACCTAATTGAATTTTGAAAGTAGATAAATGTAAACTTTTGAATATCTCTCAATTAGTTGTACAACCGCTGAGAAGCAGTTTATATAATTTATAAATCAATTTAATTAAATTATAATAGAGCTCGGAGAAAAAGGGATTTCCTTTTTGAAAATAAAGAATTATATTTATAAAACATATTTATTTTGATGTGTATAAGTTATATCTGAAAGCATACACTTTTTCGAAAAAAATTTGTTTTTTAAAAAAAAAGTGACTTTTTTATAAAAAGGTTTATTTTTGAATATTTTTTTTTTATAAAAAAAAAAGCTTCTTTGCGAAAAGTTTTTGTGTGTGCAAAAAGTAAAATCATATCAATAAGTTTCGATCATTTCAAATAAAAAATTTAATTAAAATCATAAATTCCTTTCGAAATATAAATTGATAGAAAAAATTTATTAAATAATTCTTTGAAATTCTTTGTATATTTTCCATTTAATAAAAACATATATTTAGATATTATTCAAATCATAAAGAATGATATTTTATGTCTAAATTATAAAGTACTCGTAATCATTGCTTATGATCAAACTATATTCAAAATTTGAAGCATTCTAATGATATAGAAAATATCATTTGCTTCATTAAGCTGTGAGGCACTTTCCAATCTTGTTAAATGATGCTTTTGATGCAGACAGTTTAAATCGGGAATGAAAATAATAGTTTGTCCTCAAAATGTAGTTTTTTCCACCAATTATAACGTTTTTTTTTTTTTTTAATATGAATAAATAACGTATTCAAAAATCAAAATCAAATAATATATTTATAAGATCTTGTTTTTTTTAAAAGAAAATCTATATTAAAAAAAATTGTTCATATAAAAAAGACTTGGTGTTTTGAAAAAAGAAAATTATTTCGCAAAAAAAAGATCATTTTAAGAAGTATTTTTCATTTTAAAAAGAAAACAAATTTTTTAAACGAAGAAATTATTTCACAAAAAAATGTTTTTACAGACAAACCTTTTTCTTTTCGAAAAAAAATGGATTTTTAAAACATATGGATTTTAATGATATGAAAAAGTTTTGTAAATATGGAAATTCCTTTTTCGCCGATCTCTAATAAAGAAAAAATAATAAATTAATAAAAATATTAAACAATATTAATAAGTGTTTATGTATAATTATATTTAAAATATTCTATTGATTCTTTTTCTCAAAATAAAAAGGTCGTATAAAAAATAAAATTAAATAAATTTATATTTATCTTAATAAATAATTTATTTAATAATTATAATATATAATTTATATGTTTTATATCCAATATTATAAAATGTAATGGTTGAAATAAAGATTTTAATTAAAATTCAATATATATTGATTTCTTATATATTTGCATCATTTAAAAAATATAGATATCATTTGAATGAGTATACTATATGTTATACAAATAATATTTTACTTTTTGGCGAAATCCTTCAGTAACTGAAATATTAGACCTTTTAGATTTATGAAACCAATCAACAAAATCTGCATTTTTAGAAAAAACTGACATTTGATTTGGAATGAAATTCAAATATATTAGAAAGTAAATGCATATAAATAAAATTATGTTCTTCATTGGACTCCTGTAACGTCCAACTTTTTTAAAATCATCATTTAATAATTCAACAAATTCAATTATTCTGCAATGCTGAATCAGCATTTTTAGCTAAAAAATGATTTTTTTTCAACAATAATAACTATTTTTATATAACACTTAATGTTTTAAAAGCATATAAAAAGATATCAAAAGAATTAATGATTAGAATAAATTATATAAAAAGTTATCGCTATTCTAAATTTTAATAAAGTGTTATAAAATCCTTATCAAAAATAATTAAAATAAATTGAGATAAAATACTCAAATTTATTTTCTGAAGAAAATTTAATATATACTTATATCCTTTTAGTTTTTATTTTAATTTGAATTTTGTACGATGCAAATATTTATAAAACTAATTATTATTATAATAATAAAAAATAATTACTTCAAAGATAAACCTATTGTAAATGAATCTAACATAATTCACAAATTACCATGACATTGTAAAATGGAAATCGAAATTTTTGCGGAAGTTGATGAATGATTCATTTGGATGTTTAACAATAAATTTTTTAGAAAAAATAAAGGAAAAACCTCAGGAAGTGATGGAGATCGATGAAAACAAAAAAGATTTTATCATTATTCATATCATCGCAATTATACTATCTTTTATTTTGGCATTTCTGCTTCAGCAGTTGACAAGCCGCACTTCTAAATTGTAAATGGTTATTATAACATTTGACTTTTAATTTTATACAATAAGATCTAAAAATAAACATAAAAAAATAGGGACAATCGTTTTTTTCTACGCCACTTTTTGAATGGTTTTTCTATCCATGAATAGCTATTCATGGAAAGTATAAAACCGCCATCTTAAGGTGAAATTTAACTTACTCTGTTAAGAAAATTAACCAAAAAATCGTAAATTTAAATTTTCTCTAAAAATTATAACTATTTACTTTTTTTGATATAATTTTTTTTTATTTTTATATAATTTTTCAGGAATATACGCACCAGTGATCACCACAGGGCTGTGCGAAGCCGAATCAGGCTCCTTGAATTGCTGGATGAATCGGGAAGCCATTTGAACTAAATATTTATGCATTATTTAGCAAAAATTGAATAAAAAATGTATAATAAAGTATTCAAAAAGTTTAAAAGTTTTCAAAAAGTGGCGTAGAAAAATACGATTCCCCAAAAAATAGCTTTTTCTTTCTTTCTTTTTTTGATTAATAACACAACTATATTTTAGTAATAAATAAATGATATGATCACCACAAACATTGCAAATAATTCTAATCAATTAGAACTTATTCACTGATGCTATGCGAGAATTTAACGCTTGCTTAGCTCCACCATACCTCCTAGGGGATTTTGAAGGTGGACCTACTGCAGGCGGCCTTACTTCTAATGGTGGATGAATTTTTGGCTTTCCATCAGTGCTGTTGAGTAAATTCGAGGTTGCTGGATCAAATTTCATATCTGTTTTGAGCGGTTTGAGAGCTTTATGACGTCTCTGCCCATGATTAATCTTTGAAGATTCAGGAGGTCGGACGATATGCGGCAGATTTGGGTTTTGAGGAGGAGTAATATGACTGGATGTCTTATATGTTTTCAACCGCGGAAGTTTGGGGTTAGTAGATTGATTGGACATCTGATGCGATAAGTTTTCTTTAATTGTAGATGATTTTATATTTCCTGAAGAATTTAATTTTTTTCTGTAAGCAAATGGCTTTGTTAGTTCCGTAATTTGCTTGCTGAATTCTATATTTTTACTTGAATTAGATTTTGGAAATGATTTTTTATCAGTAAACTCATTAGATAACAAAGGAGATTCGATTGATTCGTCCAAACCGAAAAATTTGTCTACTCTACGAAGGGATACTCCGGAATATTTCATTTCCTTTATAACATCAAATTGCTTTGGAACATCTTTGAGCCAATCATGTTTTAATATCATTGACAACGTTATTCTTTTGTCTGCATCTATGGTAAGCATTTGCTTTATTAGATCTTGACATGCTTCTGAAAGGTATGCCGGTATCTCGTATTCACCATTTATAATTTGCTTAATTATTTCACTTTGATTTCTAGAAAGTTTCCATGGGCGACGTTTAGTAACCATTTCATAAAGTATTACACCACAACTCCAAATGTCTGACGCAAATCCATCATAAGGTTCTTTTCCACCAGAAACAATTTCAGGAGAGGCATAATCTGTTGAACCACAACGTGATTTTACTAAATTTTTTCTAGATTGGCTAGGACTCGATTTAATCGGCTGTTCAACAAAGCGAGAAAATCCGAAATCAGCGATAACAAGTTTATGAGATGCATTAAAAAGAATATTTTCTGGTTTTAAATCTCGATGTGAAACACCCATTTCTTGAATGTATTCAAGTGTTTCTATTATTTGCTTAAAAAGAGGTTTGGCCTCTTCTTCTTTAAGAGGACCATTATGCTTTCTAATATAATCGAGGAGTGATCCTCCAGGACAATATTGCATAATAATGTAATAATTTTGATCATCAGAAATAATATCAACCATTTCAACATGCCCAGGATGATGAAGCTGGTGATTAATCCTGACTTCTCGTTCAAAAGAAATCTTTGCTTTTTCATCTTCGCTGAGAGATTTTTTATTCACAACTTTGCATGCAAAAGAAATTCTTGGATTTTTTGAGTATTTAACTTTTATTACTGACGAAAAGGCTCCTTCTCCAATTTTTTTATCAAAAACATAACGACCAATTGATGATTCAGAATACTTTACACACAAACTTTGCTTGTTTTTCCTCGGAAATATTTTAGTTGGAGAAGAATTAGACACACATCTTTTCATCTGAAATTTTCAATTGCATACAACGGTACTTCAATCTGATGTAAATTGTCAAAAAATTGAGAGCAAAATTAAATAACCTGGAAGTGCCTAAAAAAAATTATATAACAGTTAATTTTATATAATATAAAATCAAATTTTATAATGAAATTTGGAAGTAAATTTTCAAATTTTATAGACATACCATATGAAAAAATTTTTTTTGAATGGATAAAATGAGTTTTTCATTCAAATTTAATGAACATACTGGGTTTCCCTGTCCAGTGAGGTGAATAGCCAAGTTTGACTTTTTGAAGCATTTCTCGTTATTTCATATGGACAGCAGACCGTTTTATTGTATTCAAAAAAAATGTAAAGTTATGAATTATTTGAGAAAAAATTTCCATTAAAATCTTATGGACATTTAGCTTTTTTCCTCCTCCAATATTTTTGAATAATACAATAGATGCAAAATTTAATAAAAATTTTGTCTTTCTTTAACAAAATAAAAAAAAACATTCAAAAAAATATCTACATTGAAATATTTCAAACAATTGCTTTCGTTTTTCAAAGTAATAAAATAAAAATATCTCAAAAAGTTGATGCTACAATCTATATTAAATTCAAAAAATAAAGAATATCTTTAACATTTCTAAATTTAATAGTATAAAAAAACAATATTTTATTTTATAAAACATTATAATTCAATTATAAATATGAATTGTACTCTAAAATAAGCAGAATTGAAAAAAAATTATCATTGCAATCTTTTCAAGGTAAAACTTAATTATACATGTGATATTTTCTGTCAATATTCTCTATCAGTAAATATGACCAATCGATTAATCACATTGATCTAGAATAATACAAATTATAGAACAAAATTTATTAAAAATATAATTTCAAAAGAATAATAATAAACCGTTAAATGGACATTTTTTCTCAAATAATTCATAACTTTACATTTTTTTTTGAATACAATAAAACGGTCTGCTGTCCATATGAAATAACGAGAAATGCCTCAAAAAATCAAACTTGGCTATTCACCTCACTGGACAGGGAAACCCAGTGAACATAAATCTCCAAATCAAATTAGAAAATCCTTCCAATATTTTAATAAGTTATTATATATAATGTGTTCTATTTATATATTTGGTTTGTTTCGATTATTACAGTTTTTTAAATATTTTTGACACTTTACATCCGATCGCTAGAGGTCGTTCAACTTATAAAAAGTAATTCAAAAACAGATTATTTTTTAGTATGTTATTAAACTAGGATCAAAAACGATAAGACACCCAAAGGTGAAATTTCATTCAATTTTGACCATAGGTGTCTTATCGTTTTTGATCCTAGTTTATATGATATATATATATAAAGAGAAAATAATATTTTTAAAAAAATTTCCGACTGATCTTTAGATATTTTAATTTTTAATAATTCAATGAAAAGCAATAATAATCTTGACCATATTTTTGACCTAGAAGATAAAAATTAATTTTATTACACTTTTTCCCATTTTTCCTAATTCATTATTATATTTATTTAATAATTTTTTTTAAGAATTCCATACTTTTACTAGTTTATTTCATAAAAAAATAATTTGAGAAGCATTTATTTTTTTCTCAATTTTTTAAAAATAATTTATTCTATAATAACAGTGTAATAAAATTATATAATTTATTTATATCTTTATCAAAACATAAATATTAGTTAATTAATTGAAAATTATATTATATTAATATTGTTTATTATTAATTACAATTATTTTAAGAGTATTATTGGAATTATATATATATATATTTATAAGATTGAATAATAAATATAATTGTTATTCAATTTTTTCATTTAAATAAATAAAAATATTGAATAAATTATTTTAACAGAAAAATACTCTCAAATTATAAAAATTGATTTATATCTATAAATATCTAATATTTTGATAAATTAATTGAATAATCAAATTAATAATATATATATAAATATATTAAAATATATTAAAATCTTTAATTTGGAGATGATTGTATAGGAATTAAAAATGCAATTTTATAATGCAAAATTGACTGGAAGAAATTTCCTAAAAAGTTGAAGATAAAATCATATTACAATAACTAACCAAATGAATAAATACCAAAAACCGGTGAATAATGTTTGATGTCAAAAAACTGAAATTATCTAATAATGCAATTCAGAGACCAATAATCATTTAAATAGATTGATTCAAGGTATTTATGACGAGCATATGAATAATAATATAATTTATCGTATTAAATCTTACAAATCTTAAAAATTCAAAGATAAAATCAGTAATGATTAATATTATTTCAAAAATTAAAAAAATCATATTTGACTACAATTTTACATTTAACAAAACAGAATAATCATATAAATTATGATTATATTATTTTTTGTAAATTTTGTTAAATATTTTTTGGTAAAAAGTTGATTGCAAGCAAAAAGTTACGTTAAAATCACTTCACTGAACGACCTCTCGATCGCTGTACCGTTTTGCATACGTTTTTCCCTCAATTCAAATTTAAATTCAAAAGATTTTAATTAATAAAAATTGTTTTCTCAGGTAATTTCTACGAAAAAATGAACAAAAAAGAAATATATTTTTTTTGAAAAGTAAAAAAATTCTATTGCGTTATTTTTCATTCAAAAAATTGAATAAATTTATAAACTTTTTGTGAATTTTTTCTCAATTTTGGTCGATAATTCCTCATTAAGAATTTTGATAAGAGTAAATTTAGACTTAAATATATTGATCAATATATGTTTTTAGAGGATTATTATAATATTTATTATTTTTTAATATTTATTTATTAATATTTATTTGTTAATATATATAAATATAATAATAACATATACCCTCCTCCCGCTTAATTTGGCACAAAACTTTTTGAATAAAAAATTTGAGATATAACTTTTTAAATATATCGATCTTTTTTATAGAAGCCACTTTTTGAATATATTATTTTGAATGTATATTTGTTCGTGGTCATACATTTATATATAATGTTGTCCAGTAGGTTATTACTTAATTCTCTTCCACAATGCATTAAGCGAGGTCCTTATATTAATTATAGTAAATATCCCGAAACAGTTACAAAAGTTATCCAAATTTTGAAAGATGGAATACCAGGGGATGTCGATAAAATTGTTTCGAAAACAGGTTTTAAACGCAGAACATTATATAATTGGAACAAAATGCTAAAATTACATCCAAACTTTAATCCAATAGTAAAACAAATTAGAATAAAATCACGTATTTTCACAGAAGAAGAAGAAGATTCAATTGCGAATTTTATTTGGTCTCAAAAAATTACGAAAGGTGAATGTTTTACAGATGAGGATGCTGTTGAAATATTAACTGATGCTTTCCTTGATAAGCATTATGATGATGAAGATTTTGATTTCACATATGTGGTATCAAATGGATATATTTATGACTTTAAGTTAAGACATAATTTCGTTTCAAAGTTATGCCACTTAAAAAGAAGACCAATACAAGATTCAAATAATTCAACGTTTATTGATAATTTTATTGATGAAATGCAAGTCCTTTTTGATACAGTTCCAAATGAAAGAATAGTGAATGTTGATGAAACTGCAATTTTTGTTTCTCCAAAGCAATTAAAAATATGGCATAGTAAGGGAGTTGATGATGTTTCATTGCCTGTGACATTTAATGAGAAACAAAGGATGACTGCCGTTTGTGCTATTGCAGCGGACGGTTTCAAATTCCCGATTCAATTTATTGCAAAAGGCAAAACCGAGGAAGTGCTGGAAACACAAATAGGTGATGTTGACCCTCACTTAAGAGCATTTTCTGAAAAGGGATGGACAGATATTAATACTTTTTATCAATATCTGAATCACATCAGGTCGCACTTTGAAGATAATGATGAAATACATTTAATATTAGATCTATACAAAGCACACAATAATGATGAAATCAAAGAAGCAGCAGAAGAACTTGGCATTGTTCTTCACTTCATACCTGCGGGATTCACTGATAAGTTCCAGCCTTTAGATGCTCGAATTTTTGCAATAGTGAAAGCCTACATTCGACACATGGTCAGAGAATGCTTAAAAGAAGGGAAAAATTTAACCAAGATAGATGTATGTGAATGGATGTCAAGGGCTTGGGAAAAATTAGAAACATCAATGGTTCAAGAAGCTTTTGATTACCTTGTTCTTGGTGAAAAATGGGAAGGGTACGATTGTTTTGATTGCCAAATTGCACATACTTGTAGATTTGCACGAGCAACACCAAAAGAAAAGAAATTAATGCTGTATGATGAAATTCAAGAAGGGTCTTTTAAAGATAATAATGGAATCTCTTTATCAGATTTCATATTAGAATCATTTGATGGAAATGAAATTTTCACGGTTGACCAAATTAAAGACTACGTTACTAGCAATGCATCAGTTGATGGAATTGATAACATAGACGCAAGAATCAACGATTCTATTAGAAGATTGGTAGCAATCAAGATATTAAATAAAAACTATAAAGTTGCTACTCCAACATTTAAATTAACAATCTGACAAGTATGATTGGTTTTCATCAAAGGAATTATGATTTTGTTAAGTCGAGATCAATAATATGAATCAGTTCAAATGATCGCATAGAAAGTGGAGTCACAGCTGCAACGTTTCATTTATCTGTAATGTTATAATTGTTTTTCATCAAAGGAATTATGATTTTGTTAAGTCGAGATCAATAATATGAATTAGTTAAAGTATTATCGAAGCAATGAAACCAAAGAGTACAAATTTATACTCGTTGAATTTATTAAATATGCATTAATAAAACATCAATGCTTATTAAAAAATGATGTATAAAAAAAGGTAGTTTTTTCTCATTCAATGTTAAATAGCCGCCCAATCGACCAAAAAACGATTAAATTTCTTAGAAATAAATTGATTTTTGAAAATTTTATTTGAAAAACTATAAAATATGAATTTCAACCTGAAAGAATCAGCACTCCAGAATAACCAGTTTCTGAAACAAATCAATCTCCTGCAAGATTTTGCAATTTGAAAGTAGTATATACGAGTCGGTTTCCGTTGGGGCCACGCTACGCTTAAGCCCACACGTCAACACGAACTCGTGATAAAAATAAAAAAATAAAAATGATAAAAAAAAAAAAAATAAAAAAAAAAAAATAAAAAAATTTTTTCTTCAACTTGTTTTTTTCTTGAAGTACTACTAGGGACCTAAACAACTACCTCGGGTCCCCACTACTACTAGGGACCTAAACAACTACCTCGGGTCCCCACTACTTGTTTTTTCTTGAAGTACTACTAGGGACCTAAACAACTACCTCGGGTCCCCACTACTTGTTTTTTCTTGAAGTACTACTAGGGACCTAAACAACTACCTCGGGTCCCCACTACTACTAGGGACCTAAACAACTACCTCGGGTCCCTCATAGTCTATTTTGATGTTCAGCTATAGAGATACGTGCACCAATTGACTTCAATAATAACTTAGCTTTTTCAATGTCTTCAAAGAGTTCTTTGTATGACTTGATTATATTTATCATTATATCGAATTGACTAGCTATTTTATCATCATCTTCATTCATACATTTTCCAAATATCTTGTCTTTAATAACTTTAAATCTTGCATATAGAGCTTCTGCGTCATTATTCAGTCCGTTAAGAGCGCTATTCATTTAAGACAAAAATAAAAAAAATAACAATAAAATAAAAGAAGTTAAATTTTACTAAGTAGTTCGTCTATATGAGGTAGTTCAGTTTTTTCAGTTTGAACACCTACATCTAGAAGTTCTTCTTTCTCTTCTTCTTCTTTCTCTTGATGTTCATAATAGTTTTTATACAAGTTTACTCGCTTTTTTTTCTTTGGAAACTTGATAACGTTTTTTTCTTTGTCATCGAGAGGATAATAAAGAGGTCCTTTATCATCAATTCCTTCAACAATGATTGTCCCCCACTTGCTCATACAAAAATAAAAATGAAATGAAAATATTTAAATCATTCAAAAAGTGAGAAAATGTCATTTGTACCGCTCAAAGGCTTTACTAACGACTATGAAATACCCGGAAGAAACAATTACTCAGAAGAAACAATCACCTGGAAGAAGCAATTAACCAGAAGAAACAATTACCCGGAAGAAACAATCACCTGGAAGAAGCAACTTACAAGTAGAAACAATCTACAATAAGATTCGGAAACCCAGAAAAGTCAATCTTCCTGAAGAATTAACTTTTCTGAAGAACCAATAACCCTGAAGAATCAGCTTTCCCAAAGAGACAATAATCCTGTAGAGTCAGCAACACAGAAGAAGTATTGGCCTATTATTTTATCCCTATCTATCTTCTTAAACTAATTTCAATTTACCATATACATGACTTTTTCAATTCATATTTGTTTTTTCCAAAAACTTTTTGAATACTTTTTTTTATTCTTCAAAGAAAATGAGAAATTTTTAGTTTACGAATCCAAATTGAATATTACATTGGCATAGATTCTATAAAATGCATGAAACAGAACTCATTATCATGCGATGTTGATGAAGAAACAATCGATCAAAACCTATTTAATAAGGATGAAGATAAATATTTGCTTTTTTTATTCATTCGCACACATTATTTTTAAGCATTACTAATAAAAGAAACAATATTTGTTTGGTATTTATGCTTATTTATGATTTTTTGTAATTTCAATATTTTCATTCTTTACAGTCAGTCCATTTGGATTGTATTACTAATGCAATCTACTTAAAAATTTATATTTTTTCATTTATAACCACCTAGAATGAGAAAACTAAAAAAACTAAAAAAAATATTATTCGATAAAGAATCATAAAATTCAACAGTATTTTATTATTCAAGATAATTGTTTGAAATATAATACAATAACATTTCTGAAAGTATCAAATGAAAATATCTAGTATATAGTTGAGAAAATTGAAATTGTTTCGAATGTATTTAAGCCTATTTTGAGATTTTCTATATATTATATTAATGCTGTTTTTATCATGACAGAATAAGCTTAAATCATCAAAATTAGCCAAAAATTTTGCTTTCTTTTCTAATAATATCCTCATATGAAATATGGACTTCGCGGCAAAAAAATCGATATTGCGTATATATACTATAATTTCTGATTTTAAAAACATTGTGAAGATCACGTAATGAATTAACAAATTGATACCTGCATTATTTAATATTGTGAAATTTTAGGACTTTAAAATTGGCTGTAATTTTAAATAGCAACTCTCTGCCATGTAATAATTATTATATATCAATGTTACTGTGTAATTATAAAAATAGGATAAGTTAGCTCATCATTAAAACAATAAATAGAAAAATAAACGTTCCCCAGTAAATTAAATGAATTTAATAAACGGTCTCTTTGGGTATTTTGAGAAAACTTTCAAAAAGTTTTGTGCCAAATTAAGCGGGAGGAGGGTAGCAAATTGACAAAAGGATAACAAAGAGGAGGGCCAACTTATTTTTAACACAAAAACTCATAGTATAATTGGTTTTGATTTTTCATAAGTGCACATAATATTTTATATAATATATAATAGTTTTTCAATCTAAAATATCTCTATAATTTATTTATGTTATTGAGATAAAAATGTTTTATTCAAAATTAATCTGATTTGAATGTCTATTCAAATATTTTTTTCTCTCAATTTTTTCTTTTCAAATTTTAGAATTATAGTTTTTCAAATTTTTCTTGATGGGATATTATTATTTTTTAAATATTCTTGCATATTTAATCATGTATATAGATTTTAAAAATATTTACACATACGATATTTTAAATCAATTTATATATTAGCTTGGGAGAATGTATAAAACTAATGATCGAATGTAACTTATCATGACTCTAATAAAAAAATGGTAGTTGGGATTTGAGATTTAGTCGAATATATAGATTTATTATACGCATATATATCTAATATATTGTTTTCGAATGATTTGGTGTGTTGAATTTGGGGCAATGTTTGATTTAAGAGCATCAGTAATTATATCAAAAAACTGAGTATATCTCAGCCATTTTGTAAAAATATTGAATCTCGACTGGTTTATTCTAATTATATTAGCGGATACTTTTAAATCATCATTTGATCTATCTTGAATTATTTGAAATTGAGAATCTCCAAATTTCATCGATTGCACTTAATCAAATCTTAAAAGTAATATTTATATATAATTATTTTTATATCTATTATATAATTAAAAATAAATAGAGCGGTTGTCCATTTGTAAAGTATTGAAAAATATTATAAAACGCTGATTGGCTTATAATATTTTATATTTGGGGCTAAAATATATGAATTGCTCAGATATATTCCGTTGATTATGAGAAAAAAAAATTCAATATAAAAATAAATGTGTTTTAAAAATTTTATATTTCTCACAAAATTATAGATACGATTTTCTCTTCATTATTTCATTCCTTTTTATAAATTACTTTATTTTTCATATTTTTTCTTTTATGAGTTTATTTGAAGATTGAATTTTTGTATTATTATTTTTGGTCAATTCAAATTTCCAAATAAATTTCAATAAAATTTTTCAATTTATTCATTTTTTAAAATATTTTTATAATGATACGAAAAGGAGATATTGATTTCATAATTATATAAAAAGAAATAATTTATACTACTATTATTGTAATTTTGGACGATGGATAAATTGATTGAATCATAAAAGAAAATATTTTTTTTTTAGATAAAAGACTAATTTCCCAGATGCCAGCTATAAATATTTATTTTCTAATCTTTTGTTAAACTCTCCTGATTCACATGCAATTTCTGAATCAAGTTTTCCTATCAATATTATCAAATGATCAAAATCGATTATTTTATTTTAGGCCTTATTTTTTTTACATCACAAATACTATAAACGTCTTTTTAACGTATTTTTTCATAAAATAACGATTTTTTGATTTGTAGTATCATGGAAACTTTTTGAATGCGAATAAATTTTTTTTTATTTTATGAAGAATCAAAAATAATATTATTCAATTTGAAAAACATTTTACTATTTTATCTTTTTATTTTTAAATTATTTAAAACATTTTTAATATAAAAAAATAATTGTAGATCAAGATAAAAATAAAAAACTAATATCGAGAAAATAACGTATTTACAATTGTAATTACAATTGTAATTTTTAAACGGACAAGTTGTATACAATTGTAAATACAAAAACAAAGGCTTATTTTATTTAAATAATTATTTCGATCTTTTAATCACAATTACAACCTTTTCATGTCGTTCAAGGTGCAAGTCTTCTCAATTTTTCTGATATATCCATTCAAATATTTCATTCAATTGTTCTTCCAATTGGAATACCTGTTGGCGAAAAAATAATTTGTAAGTTGACTTTATTTATAAATTTGATAAAGACACTTTTTGAGCGTAGCTCAAAAAGCGGCTATCTTGTTATTTATAAATAAAATAGGTATCAAAAAATCGCCCTTTGAAGAAGGTGCTTTTTTGGGCAATTCATAAAACTCAACTTTTACTCAAAAAGTTTAAATTTTTTGATAGATTTTCAAAGCCAAACATTCATGATAGAAATCACTGAGTTTAACAAGCATTTTAAGCTCAGAAATTTGTTATCATGGGCATTTAACTTGTAAAATCCGTAAATTATGAGATAAAAAAAAAAAAATAGAATTCCAGAAATGAGGCATTACAAAGTTGTAGTTTTGCGATCAATAGTTCTGGAACAAAAATATTATGGCTCTTGAATCCAAAATTGCCATAAAAATCGAAGAATGCTTGGAAATTAAAAGATAATCTCGAATCCTAGGTTGTGAAGCTCCCTGCAGAAGAGTTTCGCAATCTGATTCATGATGCCAAGAATAAAAATGGCGCCGTTTAAACAAGCCTAAAGGCCAATTATTTAAAGTTAAAACCGCCTTTTGACTTCAAAAAGTTTGTTTATTCAAAAAGTTGTACTTTTGTGAGCTGCTCTCAAATCAAAAACGTATTTTTGGATCGTTTTCGCCTCAAAAAAATCATCGAATTTTCAATACTTTTTCCTTACGCCTAATAAGAAATAAATACTTTTAAAATGCAAAAACAATTAATTTTGTTTATTTACTTGTTATAGAATTCAAAATTAGCAGGATTTCTTTCTGATATTTGATAAAATAAATGTTTTTATGCTCACTAAATTTTGTTTTAATCTCTCAAAAAGCTCTTTCAAATAAGTCGGGAGTGAACTGAGTTATGAAAAAGTTAAAAATTTTATTTTTTCAATTAATTTATTTAATAAAAAGTTCCTATCGTACTCCCGGCTTTTTTACTATAGTTTATAATTTTTGTTAGATGAAATGTGAATTAAAAAATATAAAATACTTGTCAAAATTGCATTTTACAAATGGTTGAAATAACTTATGAAAATTTCATTGTCGAAATCAAACTATATAAAATAATCGACGAAATTGGTCAAGGCCGATTTGGAACAATTTATTTAGCTGAGAAGAAGGAAAAAGATGGCAAAGTTGTCAAATATGCAATTCGTAGGCCAGATTTAAAAACAGCATCAGGCGAAGTAATCAAAGGCGATGATCTGGTTACAAAGCGCTTGTTTAGAGAAGTTGAAACGTTTATTCAAATTAAAACGCATCCTGTAATTTGCAAATTTTATGGTTTTACTCTTCAGCCCCAAAATATCATTTTAGAATACCTTCCAAATGGGTCTTTGCAAACCATTTTTAGTAAATTACTTAATGGAAAGACCCCGAATAATTGGAACGGAACTATAAAGTCAAAAACCGTTTTTGGTATAGCATGTGCACTTCAACACTTACAAAATCAAAATGCATTTCACCGTTATTTAACGCCTTCCAGCATATTGTATGATGCAAATTTCGAACCAAGGCTTGCTGATTTTGCATACTCAAAAGTAGAAACAGCTAATGAAGATACAAAGAAAACACTTATCAATACAAATTCACCAATTTATCAGGCCCCCGAGCTTGAAACTCAGATTTATGATTGGAAAGTTGATAATTTTTCATATGGTGTAATTCTTTATCAGATTGCCACTGGGAAAGAGGCATTCAATTCAAAACTGGGAACATATCGTGTCCAACAGCAAATTGCAGGTACAAATAGACCTCCATTATCTGATGTTTGCCCAAGGCTTGCAAACATGATTGACGATCTTTGGCAAGCTGATCCAAAAGGTAGGCCCGATCTCATTTATATCATCAAGTCCTTAAATGATTATGATGAACCACTATTTCCTGAAACAGATATGGACGACTATTCTCGCTACAGAGAGCGCATTCTTAAATCCACCGATCTTAGTGAAGAACAATTAGCTTTTCTTAATCAACCTAAAATTACCGCTGAAAACACGAAAATATTCGAACACCAAAAAGAGGAAGCAGAAAGAGGAAGCAAAAAAGATATGCTTAAAGTAGCACGAAGCTATGAGAAAGGTATTGGAACTGAAAGGGACATCGAGGAAGCTATTGCTTGGTACGAAAAAGCTGCAAACGAAGGAGAACCTGAAGCATTATACAAATTATCAAATTTCTATTGCATTGGTAAGACACCACTCAAAGTAGATAATGATAAATATATCGAGTTTCTTAAGAAAGCATCAGATAAAAATTATCCTCCTGCATCTGTAGATTATGCTTTTCTCTTACTAACAGGTTATAATAATGTTAAAAAAGATGAAACCAAAGCATTAGAAATGTTCAAAAAATTATCGGATCCACCTTTTAATATTCCTGAAGCAATGTATAGACTTGCACAATATTATGAATCTAAAAGTGATGCAGCAGCAGCTATTAAATATTATAACATGGCACGAGATAATGGTTTAGAAGCTGCTCATTGTGATTATGCATTGATGCTTCTTGATGGTGACAAAGTAGATCAAGATATTAATGAAGGAATGAAAATTATGAAACAAGCCGCTGATAGAGGCTTTCCAATGGCAAATTATAACTTGGGTCATATTTATGAATTTGGAAAGTATGGCCAAGAAAAGAATCCAAAATTGTCATTCGAATATTATAAGGCTGCAGCTGACCAAAATATGCCTAAGGCAATGGTAAAATATGCGAGAGCTTTGTTTAAAGGAAATCATATGGGATATGATGTAGAAAAAAACCCAGAACTTGCTGCTCGGCTTTTCCAATACACATTTAATAAAGGTGAACCCGAAGGAATTCATTGTTGGGCTTCTTTTATACAAAATGGATATGGAGGCACCCCAATTAATATTGCAGCAGCTATGACTTATTACAAAGTTGCGGCTGAAAGGGGATTCATCCCATCAATGCTAAGGTTAGGAGATTTGTACAATCTTGGCGTCTCTGGCTCAAGAAACCCGAGAAAGGCGAGAGAATATTACACAATGGCAAAGGATCATGGATCAAGAATTGCTAAAGAGAAACTGAAAGATGTTACTGACTAATTTTATTTTTTCCTTACATCATCACATAATATTATTATATGCATAAAATATTGTTAAAAAAATATACTATATTTTAATCATTTTTTTATCCATTATAATATTTATACCACATTAGCCAAAGACCTAAATCTAATTGCATTCTCTATCTCTTTATAGATCATCAGATCGTTATTTGTTATCAATTCTAATTTCAATTCTTATTATCCGTTTAATTAAATAAAATATATCATGTAGAATTTTAAGTTATCATAATAAAAGATTTATTTCAAATAAAAATTACTGAATTTTTATTTTTTTTTCATTTTTCACAAAAAAAAATTGATGGTGAAACACGTCATATGCTATTTCAAATTTAAAGCTGTCTTCCAAAATGAGTAAAAAAGAAAAGTCACACAATAAAATGGAAGAAGAAGGCGACCACAATTATTTTAATGAGGACTTTTTTGATTGGTACAACGATAATCAAAGTGACATAAGTGATCTTGACGACTTCTCAACCAACTTTAACGATACCGGCCAGAATTTAAATTCTTTTCTAAGCTCAAAATCAGGAGGATTACAATCAAAAGAAAATCCAAAGGCAAATTCAAAAAAGAACAGTCAACGTTGTACAAAAGATGCAACGCTTGAAAATATTAAAAATTCTAAAAATGATAAATCTGCTTATCCATCAAATTCACTTTCCGGAGCTACTTTTAAAGCTCATAAAAGGAAAGTTAAACTTTCACCAAAAGCAAGATATCTCAAAAACCATTTTTATTTAATTTTTACAAATCGAAAAAAATTTCCAAAAGATCTCGTCAAAAAAATACATGAATTCATCGAGAAACCACTTCATTTAAAGCATTTTTCACGAAATATGATTCGTTCTCATGATTTGTATTTCAAAGAAAATGCCGAAAATTGTGAAAAAATTCTTAAATATCTTGTCGAAAACAAGCAAAAAATTATTACTCAATTTCCAGAAATAAATAATTACCAATGATGAAGAAAATACGATAAATAAAAATAATTTTTTTTTTTTTTTGTAATATAGGTGGACTCGAACTTGATCTCCTAAAAAGTCGTAAATAGGACTTAAAGTCTAAAAAGTTTATCTCAAAAAATCATTAATTTGATTTAAAGTCTAAAAAGTTTATCTCAAAAAATCTTTAATTTAATTTTAAGTCTAAAAAGTTTATCTCAAAAAGTCATTAAATTGAATTAAAGTCTAAAATATTTCATCTAATTCGTCATTAAAATATTCTATTCCCTCAAAAGTTTATCTCAAAAAGTCTCTCAATTTATAACTAACTAGAAAAACATTTATACCAAAAAATCAAATTATTATGGCTATGTCTCGAACTTTTTTGATCAAAAAATCTTTAAAATAACCTTTTAAGTGGTACTTATTATTACAATTAATCGTAATAGATATATTAAAAAGGGCAGCGACCAATGTCCCTACTTTAACGGTCACTGTTAACGGTCATAATGGTAGGGACAAATGGAGCAGAGACAAATGTCCCTACTTTAACGGTCATTTTTAACGGTTATAGTATATATTTACCTGTAAAAACAACGAGAGATGTGAATTTTATGATAAATTACGCATAAAATGTTTTAACAATGCTAGATTACAAAAATGTTTATAAGACGAATTCAAAAAAACTGGAAATTCAGATAAAAATTAGAATATGATTTATCCAAAAAAAAAACTTAATAAATTAGTCGAAATGTTAACGTTAACATTATACAAAAGATGTTTATTTAAATTAAAACAAAATATTCTTCTATATTAGGAAATAATATTATTAGTAATTTCTTTATCTGCATTTATAAAAATATTTTTAAGTTAAATAGCATGTGAAGTTCTTATAAATAGTTTTGTTTGATGTTTTCTTGGGCAAAAAAGTTGAATGCATCTATTTCAAATTTTCTTGAAAAAAGTGTGAATAGGTGGTCATGGATTTTTTGATAAAAATATATTTTTTTCCATCATTGCTAAAACAAAGTAATTTCTTTTTATCAAATGATTTTTTAATCATATAATTACATATTTATCTAATATATATAAGGAAATGCTTTAAAATTTGAAAATTACTTCGATCTTTACTAAAAAGTAATCGAATATTAAAATATACCCCCGAATCTCTACAAGTGAGAAAATTTTTGTACGTTATTAGAATAAATTTTAACGAATTAAAATTGAATGAAATTGTGAGAGATAATTGAATCAATAAACGTATAAAAAATAAAAATGATTTATAACTAAAGAAAGAAAAAAGATTTTATTATATACATTATATATTTATTAACATTATACCAAGATACTTTGATGATATTAAAATGAAGAAAAAAAAAAGAGGTAAAAAACAAATAATTTTAATATCCTAGTCAAATGAAAGAGATAGGTAAAAATTGAATATTGGTCAATATTATATGTCTAAAATGTTTGTTATTTATGCACTTATCAGCATTTGAAATTTTTAATTTTGGTTTTCTCTGATAATATTTTTAAAATATCCGACTAAGCTTTAAATTTCGTTAATATTGGCAAAAGAAAATATAAACTTCCTCCAAAGGTATTTGTGAATATCAAATTAAAAATTAAAAATTTTGACTTTTCTTCTCTGATATGATATTATTTGAGAGTTTTTGAAAGAACTAAAAGAGATATTAAAATGAATCACGCGGATTCTACGTTGATATCAATGGTAGAATTAAATGAATAAATAAAATTGAAACGGGCTATTAAAGGTAAAATAATAACCAAATTATTAATTTAAATTTTTGAGAAAATATAAATATCTTTGCGAAAAATAATGTTAAAATAACTGAAAAAAGAAGTGTAATATGGAAAAATGATAGAAAAGCGATTTTTTTTGAAAACAATCTCGATTAGTAAAAAATAACAATGAAATAAAAACTTAACGCTAAATGAGAACATGAAATAAGAAAATAATATAATTTAAATGGTTTATTTATAAAAAAATTGTGTGAAAGTGGTAAAAAAGTAAATAAAGTAGTAATTGAGACAGAAAAATTGGACACGAAGCTATACAATATATAAATATGAGATAAAACATGCTAAAATTGACGATTTGAATAAAAAACTTTGAGGTTATAAGTATATTTAATTTCGAATTTTCGAAAATCAAAATTCCATTGAAATTTAAATAAAAGAGCAAAGAGATCTGGCTGTGTAGGCATATGCTATGTAGAAAAATAAGTTTTCTCGATTAAAATTAAGATGGTGGAGAAAAAAGTAAATTTGAGCTGCTCATCTTAATAAAATTTGCCAATGTGATAATAAAATAAAAGAGAAATAAGATAAAAAGTCAAAATCGAATCAAAAAAACTGATTTTGTAAAAAAAAAATGTTATTTGATAAAAGCGAGTAGAAATTTGTTAACTATTTGAGTAAAAAAACAAGTAATCCTTCTTAATAAGGACCATTACTTAATTAAACATAGCTTTGATACTGAGAATTTGGGCGTTGAATAAAGAAACTTTGTAAATAAAAAATATGAGTATTACAATAGAATTGCAATAGCCATGTCACTTTTTTGTTTTGTTAATATAAAAAATGCTTCTGATTTTGATTTATAAAATAAAAATTTATTCATAAAAACAATGAATTGATTTTTTTATAAATATTTAAATGCCTGGTTTGAAGGTTTTTTTAGAAAAAAATTTTTTTTGTAAAGTTAACGAATTTAAAAATTCTTTGCTAACTTGAAATAAAAATTCTAACGTACAAAAATTTTCTCACTTGTAGGAATTCGGGGGTATTCTGTTTGAATTTTATTAGAAGAATCTATTATATTATGCAAAGAACTAATTCTACTTTTGTCTTTTTAAGTTTTTGATCATATTTTTTAGGTTTATCAAATATTTTTGCCTTTGAAAATTAAGAGGTGCGGACACCTACTTTAAATTTTTAACGTTTATAAAAATATGTATATCTTTTTATGTATTAATATTTACTAAATTAAATTTTGATATTATATTATAGTGCACTTATTTTATATATTTATTATTTAAATGTTTTAAAATATCTATTATATAAGTTATAATAACACAAACAAGTATCCTATGAAAATAACCCAATCCAGCCACCTGATGGATGGATTGAATTTATAATGATTAATTATTATATATATTGGAAATTAATGATTAATTATGCATTTTGTTATTTTATAAATATTTCATATTTTGTTAAAAAGTTCATTTTAATGAATTTTTATATATTTTTTTGAAATATCTAAATAAATAAAGAATTTATTTAGATTATAATTACATTTAAATATTTTACATTTAATATAATAAAGATATGCTAAATTTATTTTAATTTGATTCAGGGGGCTGAGCTGCAAAAATCAATTTTAAAATAATAAACATTAATAACGATTTTTTTTTCAATAAAAAATTTTTATTGAAATATTAAGCAAATATCTTTTTATATTTATATGTATATCATAGATTATATAACTTTTAATAATATTGTATATACTATAAAAATATTTAAAATAAATATAAACAATTAATAAACTTTATATAACTGTATATTCTAAATATTGAACAATTATAATTTCAAAGCGCTTTTCATAAAATGGTAATTTGAGAGAAAGGGAATAAATAATTTTCTTTATATATTTTGAAGTTTAATTAAAATTTAAATCAAATGTAGAAAGTTTTTTTTCATTAATTTTTTATTCATAAATTTTGAATAAAAAAATCTTCGAGAATAAAATTGAGAATATAGTAAATAAAAATTGAGAGTCGTTACATTTGAATTCATATCTTAATATGTAATTTATTATTTTATTATATTATAATAATTATATGATATATATAAAATATATAACAATTATATATTAATAATATATTTTTAAAATACTTTTTTTTATTAAATTTGGCCCATTTTCATTTTCTCAATTTTTTTTTGGGCCAATTTAAGTGGAAACTATATCATACATTAATAATTAAATAATAACAAACGAGACACATTTTTTTAAATAGTATAAAAATGATTTTTATCATGTTTTTATTACTTTTTTTCTTCTAAATAATAGATTTTTCTCTTAATTATATAATTTCTATAGTTTACATATTTTTATATTTTTTTCAGTGGTTTATATTTTTCTACCTCAGAAAAAAAATCATATATCGCCACAAGTCGGCCCCGTGGACGAAAATAAAAAACAATTATATCATTATAATGCTCATAAAAAATAATTAATATATGCAAATTTTGGTGCGAATCTAAATCACTTCACCCTGTCCGCACCTCTGAAAATTACGATTTTTTAGCAAAAATATAATTTTTTATTGTAAAAAGCACTAAAAATAAAGATTTATTCATTTTAATACTATTTTTACTTAAATATTTTAAATATATAATTCGCATTTTCTTATGCAATGAGTAAGGATATTTGTAACCTCATTTATAAAAATAAAAAGAGATTTTCTATATGTTTGACCGTTATAAATGACCGTTAAAGTAGGGACAAATGGAGCAGCGACAAATGTCCCTACTTCACCTCACAAATTTAATAGCCGTTAAAAATGACCGTTAAAGTAGGGACATTTGTAATTTCCCTATTAAAAAAACTTTCAAATATGCAATTGAATTGCTTTCTTTTATTATTATTGTTCATTCAATCTAAAATACATATATATCATATTTATTATTTAGAAATGGAATTGATTCATAGTAATGTTGAATAATATAATTATTATATTTTTGTAGAAGAATTATATTTTATTTTTAATACGTAAATTCCATATAATAATCTTATGTTAAAGCATATATTCTATAGATGGTATGAATTTCTTTATTTCTTTATGATCTTCTATAGACAAAAAGCTTCATTGGCCTACCGTAAAAGTGCCCAAAAGCTTGATTTCTTAATTATTAATCAATTAATATCTTGATATAAAAAATATTTTTGTTTAAAATAATAGATTATTTAATTTAAAATAACTATTTTAGATATTATATTTATTTATCAAATTGAATATTTATATATAAAAGATTATAATTAAAAAATGTAAAATGAATATTCATTTCACATTGATAGCTCACCCTTTTTTAGAGCAATGAAAAGTTTATTTTATAATAATGTATCGAATTCACTTTATATAAAACTAGAAATTTTTAGATCAATCTTTTGAAAATAAAAAAAGTAAGAGAAGCTATTTTTATTTACAAATTATATGATTTTTAATAATAAAAGTTTAAAAATAAATATAGAAACTATTACAATTTTAAAGAAAATTGAGAATCTATAATTCATATTAATTCATGACTGGCCTTTTTATGTAAAATGGAAATTAATTTTCTAAAAAAGATATTTTGGGAGATATATCCTACTTTATCCTAGAAAAAGGATCTCTTTCCTGCAAGAAAAAATATATATTTCAAAAAAAAAGACTTTTTGATTTTTTAAAAAAGAGTATTTGGTATAATTTCAAAGATTTTTTGATCAAAAAAGTTCGAGACATAGCCATAATAATTTGATTTTTTGGTATAAATGTTTTTCTAGTTAGTTATAAATTGAGAGACTTTTTGAGATAAACTTTTGAGGGAATAGAATATTTTAATGACGAATTAGATGAAATATTTTAGACTTTAATTCAATTTAATGACTTTTTGAGATAAACTTTTTAGACTTAAAATTAAATTAAAGATTTTTTGAGATAAACTTTTTAGACTTTAAATCAAATTAATGATTTTTTGAGATAAACTTTTTAGACTTTAAGTCCTATTTACGACTTTTTAGGAGATCAAGTTCGAGTCCACCTATATCATAATATTGCATTTTATTTCAATATATTCATAAATTATTAATTTTTGAGAAAATATATATCTAGAGGTCGTTCAGTGAAGTACACCTTCGCTTGGGCCTCGCTACACCGCCAAATACCCTCTGAAAACCTATCGTAAGTACACACTCTCTATTTTCACTATTCTGCCAATGTCATTTCCAAGGTATGGAGTGGTTTTTGAATTCTACACCCTAAAAAATATCGAGATATAGGTATTTTACTCCTTCCATTTCAATTGTTTAACGTAAATCTGTTCTTCTGGATATTGATCTAAATTCATTCTTACATTGTCATAAATATAATCAGGAGCATTATATTGCACAACTTTTACTTTCTTTGATCCATATATTTCATCGAGTAAAGCAATCCTTGATCCGTGGAGAATTCTCACAAAATGTTTTTCACCACTCTTCTCCTTAAATATTATTAACAATTCATATGCATCAGAATCGAACTCGAGACTAATCGTTAAAATATTTTTGTGTCAATCATATTCGATTCCTGTTAAATCATCAATCCATTGAATATCACAATCAACAAAGCCAGAATAAAATATTTTCCATTCATTTTCTTCATCTTTATGATTCTTGAATGAAACAAAGAAGTCCATAAATAATCCAAGAACATCTTCAACAGGATACTTTTCATTTGATCTAACAACTTTGAAATATTTAATATCAGAATAACCATTTATGTCTTCCATATAATCATCAACAGACGAACTAATATTTACAAAACCATCAAAGGTACAATAAACTTTTGAAACATTATTTCTATATTTTTCATCCTAAACAGTTTCAATGGTTAAATCTTTCACGATTCTATATTTAAATTCTCCAACTTTTGAAAAAATGATGAATGTTCCAGAGTTTGAATAAATGTTCAATAGCAATACAATACAAAATTCACCATCAACAGAATCATATTGTAAAATCATATATTTGTCATCATAATTCCTTGGAATAAATTTAAATCTGAGTTCAAATTCTCCATTAACAAAATAGAAATAACCAATATATGTTTTTGGATTATCAGAAATATTCTTGTATCTATCATTTTTGATGAATTCAACCAAAGCATTCTCAAAAGTTTTCTCTAAATCGATTCGATTATCTGTTTTCAAAACTATTTCATCTTGTTTAATTATTTTTTCCGCTAGTGTTAATTTGGTATCTAATTCTCCTGTTTCACTTTCGATAAAAAAGCGCCAATCATTGCTCTCATTTGGATAATAATTTACGTAATAAGTTGTTCCATCAATTTCTATAATGTAATAAATATCGGAATTCTCAGGTACATTTTCATCATAATCAAACAGAAAATCAAAATTTCTGACCAAGCCAGCATCAGTAATCGTTCCAACAAGATGAGTTCTCCTAGTCATTTTTAATTTGGCTTCCCTCCTTCCTTCACTATCTAGGACATTTTCAAAAGGCACATCGACAGCCTCTTTGTATATCAAATCATTTTTGCTTCGATATTTGGCATCCGCTTCTCTCTTAACTTTCTCTAATGCTACAGATAAAATATTTTCAAAAAAATCTCTTATTCTCAACTTATGTCTTAAACTTGAGATAAAGGAAGAATAATTCAAACTTTTTGATTGAACAAAAAACAAATAAGTACAGAATAGAAACAAAAAATAGCTATTTTATTCTAAAAAAAATAATATTCAAAATTAACATTTATAGTTTACTATCCAATAAAAAAAGCATTGATACATTCCTTTTGAAGGAAATGTTTTGAATTCATTACAAATAATGATAGTCATGAGCAAAAAAAAAAAAAAAAAATGCATATGCATGTCATCAAGACAAATCAAAAGTATTATCTAAATATTGGGTGTAGATCAATCATACTGGCATGAAAATGGAGTATGCAAAAGAATATCATTGTTAAAATACACATTTAAAAATTATCTTCAGCATATATAAAATTAGCCAAAATATCAATTAACAAGCCAATTGTATTTTGTTTTTGTAGATAATTGTAGTATCAGTAGCACATGAAACAAAATCTGTATGGAATCCTAAATGTAAAGGAATTGAAGGATCATCAAAAATACATATGAGCTTGGGGAGGATATGAAACAATATCAGTATGGAATGAAGCATAACCTTAAATACACTTGAACTTGGGTAAAATATGAAACCTTATTAGTATGGAATCCTTTTTATTAATGTTTTTTTTCAGTTTATTTGAATGTATTATATTTCCACTTTTTCAATTAAATTATAATTCAATTTTTTGATTTTATCACAAATATGTTCACTTTTTGAAAACAAATTCTTATCAAAAAGTGGATTGATGGAATAAACGATTTTTTAACTTTTTTGGACAAAATGTTCTCAATTTTTTTTGTGAATATTTTGGCGGTTTATTAATCGGTCAGTTAATAAAAAAGGAAAATAAGCAGCTAAGCACCTATATCTCTCCCAGAACAGACTCAAACAACAACCACATCTTACCATGGAACAAAGTAGTTCAGATGCATAATGCGATCATTATTTTTCTCACGGAATGAGAAAATATTTAGATTTTCAGATTAGAAGTCAATTCTAATGCAAGAAGACAAATACTTTCGGTATTTCCCAACCCAGCGAGCTTTTATATTTAAGCCCAAATAAGTGTATTGTGTAAATAATAATTTATCTCATCTTTCCATAAACTCCTTAAGAAATTCTAAACTATAGTAAAAAAGTCGGGAGTACGATAAAAACTTTTTAAAAAATATATATATTGAAAAAATTATAGTTTTCCACTTTTTCTTAATTCAGTTCACTCCCGACTTATTTGAAAGAACTTTTTGAATATAGAAAAAAATTCTGAGTAAAATTTTAAATTTGAGAAAAAATTTTATTTAAATTTTTCGATTTTAAGTTTCTTCTACAGAAGATTCCCATTCAACTTCTATGTCATTCTTAATAATATTCGCGATTTTAAAGATTTCAGAGTCATTTCCGTAGAATATCTCTAAATTGTGCCACATCAAATTTAAATCATTTTTAAAATCAGATATGGTTTCGTACATACTTTCAATCAATTTTTTTTGTAATAATTGAACCGACATATGATGTTTAATAACTACCTTGTAACTTTCCATCAAATATTTTTCATTATCGATCTTCAAGATATATGGAAGTTGTTCGTTTTCTAGCAATTTTTGAGTAATAGTTTTACAAAGTTCGTTATCTAATTTCCTATTTAACGGAATTTTTAAAATTGGTGTAAAATTATTATCATAATTTGAATTTTGAATAAAAGAATTATTTAAATTATTTTTGTCGTTTTTTTTAAAGTATAAAGTTTGTGACCAATTGGTTTACCATTTTCATTGATGCATAACTGAAACCTGTTGGGTGTTTGACTGATTAAATTATTTAATTTTTCTGTTGGTATTGAAAACCATTCCTTTTGTAAACATTCGTATAAATCTTTTAGAGAACTGATTTTATATTTTTGTATTTTGGCTTCTAGGATAGCCCAGACCTGTTCTATACAAGACAGATCTGGACTATTGGCAGGCCAATTTTCAATTAAATTTACGTTTTGATTTGTGAGCCAATTGATCGTTTTTTTTGAGCGATGGCAAGGAGCACCATCTTGCTCAAAAAAATAATTTTTCTCACCATAAAAATTATTTTAAGATGTGAAAATATCATTTTTTTGAAGAAAATCTATGTAGCCATCAGAATTTAATTTTCCTTTAACAAGGATTAATGGTGAACGCCAGTTTTTCCCTATGGCTCCCCAGACCATAATGCCAGTATTGTATTTTTTTTCATTAATAAAAGTGTTCTCGTTATATACTCCACGTTTTATCCAGATTCTTCTTGAATCATCTCTGATGCAAAAGCGAGATTCGTCGGACAAAACAACACAATCTTCCCAGTTAATTTTTCCAAGTAACTGTTCATGACAAAAACTTAAACGATTGGAAATATGAATATCTGTCAAAAATGGACGACGGCGAGGACTTGTGTAATTAAACTTTAATTCACCACGAATAGTATTTATTGTTGTTTTTGACAAACTGATTCCTAAAGATTGTAAAATGATTTGAGATAATGCAACTCCACCGATTGTTGGATCTCTTAAAGTTTCCATTTCAACTGTTTGGACTACTTGAGGATTGACTTTTGGAGGTCTTCCCATCGGCGCTGATTCGATTTTAGTAACATTTTGCTTTAGTTGCTTAGAAACACGGGAAATTCTGGAGTTGCCGGCTTGTAAAACCTCTGTAATTGTGCTCCATGGAACTTTTTTTATTAACAAATTAGCAATTAATTGATCCTTGGTTGGTTGGTTTTTCATTTATCGTTTTATGAAAATTTCTTCACTTTTTGAAAGAATAATTTTTTTACAATTTTTTCACTTTTTGAAAGAATTTTTTTTTATAATTTTTTCACTTTTTGAATGCTCCCGACTTATTAACTATAGTTTATATCTCGTGTTTTTTTTGATATCCTTTGTATTAAGATAAGTTCAAAAGCAGATCATTGACTATTTTTTTAATATAACTTGCTAAATTTATCACTTATATCATTATGATTTTTAATAAAAAATATAAAGTTATTATTTAAAATGCTTTTCAAATGATTTTATTATCTTTTTTTTTGAAAAGTTTGAGCTCAGAAAAAAATCCAAAAAAGTTTTAAAAATTGAATGCTCTAAAATTTCCATTCAATTTTGTTCAAAAAAGTTTAAAAAAAAAAAATCAATCGAGTTTCTGCATTTTTTCTTTTCTTTTTCTTTTTCTTTCTCATTTCTGAATAAAATAAAGCACTCCAATTGTTTTTCCCTTGTTAATTTTTTTAAAAATCTATATTTTAAGAAGATTAGCTAGAATTTTAAAAAAATCATTGTTTTTAAAACCCCTAACATTTTGGTTTTTGTGATAAAATGAATATTTATTTATGCATTTGTTTTCTATATATAATATTAATCAAAAGTTAAATTAACCATATTGCCAATAAATGCATTGTTAAAGAGATATTTATATGATTATTTAAAAAGTATTTTGTTTCCTTATATTTCCTATATTATCATATTTATATAAGATATTAGCACTGTTATAAAGAATACTTGTTTATTTATTTTTAATAAATTAGGAATTTAAAAATGAAAATAACTAAATATTAGATATATGCATTAATTAACAATATATTATATTAATATAAATCTAAATATTATAAATAACTATATATATTTACTTATTATGATATATTTATTAATATAAAAATATTTCAAATCTAAATAATCACTATATACAAAACAACTCGTTTTTCTAACCTGGTAGCTCAAATATTCTGAAGAGCAATTCAAAATAACTCGTTTTTCTAACCCGAAATGCTCAAATATTCAATTGAATTTCTGAATATTATTTTAAAAATAAATAAAAAAATTTTTAGTTATCTATTATAACATAACCAATTTTCAACATAAAATTAAATTGATTCTCTATTATCTTGACCTATTAATGAATTTATATTTATTTACTTTTTTATTAAATATTAAAAAAAGATATTACATTAAATTAAACCAAATTTATTTTATTATTTTAGAAAAGATCAAAATTTATGATAATATTTAAAGAACTAAAATCATTTCAATAAATAAAATAATTAAAATTCTTTTATTTATTGAATTCATATTTATTCCATTTATTTAGGAATAATAAATCAGAACACTAGATGTGTTCATTTATCATTACACAAAAATTGAGTTTAATACAACCATGTTTAAAGATTATGTTATGTTCACCATGGTTAATAAGATTTTAAGTAAATAATTACAAATAAATTTCTAAGCATCGGTAAAATCTATTCAATATAAAAAAAGTGAAATAAACCACTGAAAATATACTAGTTTTCGAATATTTCATTATATCTTGCTAAAATTTTTATTAAAAATCATTTAAAAGATTTAATAAATATATAGTATTAAATATATACATATTTACATTATATATTACAAATTAATGATTAATTTATTTACATTTGGAATATAAAATTTAATTCTTTCGTTTATTTTTGATTTTAACTTTTGGAATTGGATTAAGTGTTAAATATATAAATTAATCAAGCAAATATTTTTAACAAGTTTTAATTATTTCAAAGGTTTTTAAAACTGATGATAATAAATTTTCAGTTTAACGAAAATTTAAACGAAAATGCATCTAGCTTATAGTTATACAATGGATTTACTAATGTTTAACCAGAAGACATTGCAATTCTATTTCTGACATATAATATTGCAAATATTAAGATTTTAGTTTCAAAATATCTGATTAAAATTATCCTATAAACATTAATATAATGTGAATAATCATAATATATATTTTAAATTAAGTAAATATAATATTTTGTTGAGATAAAAATATTTTGCAGGTATCGATGAAAAATTGTAAACGGTAATGTTAGGTTTTTTTTTTTTTTTTTTTTTGAAAAATTTTGAATATATAATCATTTATAAATTGAAATTTGTGAGAAAAAAAGAAGGGGCGAAGCTCCTGATTTTCAATATGATTCATTTTATAATTTTATATCATTATATTTATTTGCTGTTAAGATTATTTTTCCAAATTGTATCCATTTTTATAAGGTGAAAAAAAAGATATAGGTATTTTTATTTTTATAAAAATCATTGAATTGTTAATCGTGTAAGTAAATATTGACCATATTAAAAACGGTTTAATTTTTTTAAAATTTTATGATTATTTTATAAAATTTCCAAACTTTTTGAATTCATTGAATTTTTTTCTTTTAATTTTTGTTCGTTGTTTTTTGGATATATGCTTAAAATTTAAAGATAATTCTTTTTGTATTTTAAATAATCTCGATTATTGATTAAATATTTAATATTATTTGTTCTAAAAAAGCCAAATATTATGAAATAATTTTGATATCAAAAGATTGGCCATATAAATTGGCATACAATTTTATATCTTACATTAATAAATGTATTTTTATTTATTTTTATTGCGTTTTATAACATCGTATTGAAGTTCACATAGAAAATTATGTTTTTTACTTTCTGAGCAAAAAGAAGTTTTTCATTCAATTTTTTTGATTTAAAATAGCATTATCTTGAATTTTTTACACATTAATGCTTATAACATTTGTTCAAATATATTTTATAAAATGTATTCATTATAAATAAATAATTAATATTGCAATATAACTATCATAAAATGAAAAAGGTTAACGGTCGAAGAGCTTCGCCCCTTCTAGAAAAAATAAAATTTGTTTTTTATAAAAAATATAATATAATAATTAAATATAATTATATAATAAAATATAATTTTTTATGATTATTTAATATTGAGACCCTAACACGATTTCAATACTCACAAATGAGACCCTCGCACGATTTCAATACTTCCAATTGAGACCCTCGCACGATTTCTATATGATCATTGAAAAAAATTCAATTAGACAATCGATTGAAAAAACAAATTTGAGGAAAAACTCGAAACTCAACAGAAGAAACGAATCAGATTTGGTAGAATTTTATTAATGGATTCTTTAATAATCTAAATCCTAAATTATGAGTTTCGCTTATTGTTCATTCTTGGTTGATATTCCTCTCTTTTTACCAGAAAATATAGGGGATTCAACCGTTTGTAAAGTGTCAAAAAATTGAATCCTAATTAAAAATAAATTATTTTTTTGACACTTTACAAAGTTTGTATGAAATGTTAGATATTTTATAATAAAAAATATCTATAGGGTCATGAAAGGGAATAAATGAAAGTTTGTATGAAATGTTATATGAAAAATGCATAATTTTTGAACCAAAAAAAGACAATTCACGTTGAATACAATAGAATAATTATTTAATTCATAAACAAAAACATATAATTCAATGATAAAATACTTGAAATTAATGAATTTAGAAAAAGATTCAAATCATATCAAACATCAATTATAATCAAAATTGTGAATTCTGTTTTGACTTCTCTTCCTTTTGGCAGGTCGAGGTTCTGCACGAGGTGGTGGTGGTAAATCATCGTCTGATAATCTATCTTGTAAATATCTTGTACGATACTCTCTAAGAGGTTAATGTAATGGAGCCAATTCAGGTATATCATCTGTTTGAATACCTCTAGTTTTATATTCTTTCTTATCATTTTTCAATGTTCTTTTTTTTATTTGCTCTCTCAGTTCTTTAGCTGCTTGTTTTTCCTCCTCAGTCTTCATTCGAGATATCGTTATGTTAATAAAATCATAATGCAATTTTATCTCTGTTAATACACCTGTTGTTGATTCCAGGAGAGTATATTGATATGGCTTTAATACTGTTATGTAATGCCCATGTTCATCTTTATCATCTTGATTTTTCTTAATTGCAAAAACACAACCTGTAAATTTTGCTTTTGGTCTTTCTCTCTTGAGTCTATTAGCAAATTCAAGTACGTCTTTAAAAGCTATACTGGATTACGACGTAACAATGTATTCACTGTCTTGTAGTCTTTGGATTCGATAAGTCTAGCGAGTTCATGCTTCAACTTGTTCATATCATCACATGCGAATAGTTCTGTTAATGCGGTCATTTAAGTTCAAGAAAAATACTGAGTAATCACATCGTCGATTAACTTCTTCACCAATTTATACACTCGACCTCTCTTACCATTAACTCTGTTATATCTCATATTAACTTCATACCCATCTGGTATTGTCTTAATATCGATTCCATAATAGTTGTATAGATCTCTTTTGGTAGTAAATTCTGTATCAACGATAGGTTCATTAACGACATGTTCATCAACGATATGTTCATCGACAGATTCATCATCATCAACAGATTCATCATCATCAACTGGTTCATCATTCTCTTCGAGAACTTCACTTTGTGAATCGTCATCAGCAGCATATTTACCGAATCGTATACGTCCAAACTCATATAATGCGACATTCCAACCTGTTTTACTCATACAATTCCATGCTCTATCACGCAGTTCGTTTAAGTATCTCTCATATCTGTTGTTCGGTATCGAGTACTTTCTCTTGTTCATGTGTTTACTATATCGAACATATACATATACATCCGAGTTTCGATTTCGGTTTCGACCTAGAAACTGTTTAACACTGGACACAGTATCGATATATGTTTGGACGAATATAGATAGAATATTCTCTTTAGTGGACTGTCCATTCTGGATAGATGAGGTAGATATAACAACATCAACATCTTCATCGAACAAACCATCTTCATTCAACTTAACCTCTTTGTTATCACCTGTATATAAAGCAACCTTGTATCTGTCTTTCATCAACTCTTTCAAAAACCTACTCTCTTTCTTATCTTCTATCTTAATTAATACATGGATTAACGATTATGTAATCTCTAAAACACGCGAAGTGTTTAATATCATCAGCAGTGGCACTTATTAACGCAACTCGATCGAACTCTTTAGTAATCTCAATCAATCCAATATGTTGTAGAATGCTTTTACGCCATTATTTTTTTGGAAAAAAACACGCCGTATAGCTTACGCCAAAAAAATGGTTCTAAAAATTTATGTAAAGTAAAATTTTTTATATACTAATCTTGCTTTAAATAATCTAAATACTAAAAAATAATTTCCTTTTTGTTAAAGTTCTTTTATTCAAAATTTGAAAATTATATCGAAAAAGGCATGACCCCCTACTCATGGTTTTTTTCGTGGTGTAATCATCCCCCATTTTATACGCCAATTCAAAAATTGAGAACATTCCTCAGAAATCCTCAGAAAAAATAATGGCGTGGCGTACGCCACACCAATTGATTTTATAATTTTTTTTAATAATTTTTTATTTTTTCTTTTAATTAAATATAGTAAAATAACACTAATAATTAATTAAAAAACAAAAATAACTTTTTAAATAAAGAAAAAATTGCATTTACGCCATTTCTTTAAAAAACCATACGCCATTTTGCTTTGGCGTAAAAGCCTATGTTGTAGTAACATATGTGCTTCGTCAATCACTAGAAAGTAATCTAATCGTTGTTCATGCATGTAATATTCTTCAATTAGATCCCCTAGACATTTCGAAGCTGTGTTGTATGTAGTAATAATCACATTAAGTTCATTATGTACAGCTTTGTGAAACTCTTTAAACGCATTATCGTTAACACACAACCGAATGGAATTAACATACATATCATTCAACTTGGTATAGAACTCTTCAGCGATATTCACTGTTGGAACTATTACCATAAACCTCTCTGTACTATGTGATGCAATCCATTTACGAATCGCTGTCGATTTACCAGAACCGATTGGAGCTTCACAGATGAACTTCTTAGTCCGGATTTGTTTAGTGATCTTACGTAAATCATACTTATCATGGTTCATACTTAGACAATCATCATAATCCATATAACAAATATCACCATTCTCATCATAATATTCATCATCAATACAATATTTATGTTCACCACTAGTGAGGTGTTTAATCGTTGTTTCATCATCTAATGGTTTGCCGTTATTATCGAAGTAACCTTCATACTGTATAGTTTATAATCGTTCAGGGATCTCATCAAACATCTGCCATCGAATATTTGATGGATCATGTACTTCTTCTGGTGTTGGTATTGGTTCGATTTGTTGTTTCAATGGATCATCACGGAAATCATTTATAGACATTATTTCTGTACCTTCTAATACGTGATCGTATAACATAGTTTTCAGTGTCATTGGTTTCAGTTTGATAAAATTTCCATTTAATTCACATATCAAACCCATTGTTTATACATTTAGTCATTCATTATATGCTACAACAGTCATTCATTATCTGCCACTATTAGTTCTACTTTATTGGACACAATCTCGATAATGTCGTATATGAGTATTACTATGGAAATGTTTAGAAACGGTTTCATATTAATATAGCCGATTTCGCCTATTATAATAGTTTATTTAGCCATTATTTTAGGTTATCGCTATTAGAATTGTCATATATAGACATATATCTATAGTCTTGTGCCACAAGTAACACTAAATCAAATACAAAAACAGCTGATTTTGTGGGGTTTTCCACAGACCTCCACAGACCTCTTAAACCAGCTGTTTTTCATGTGTTTTAAGGGTTTAAACCATTTTTCATGATAGTGTAAAATTGTGGCAAATAATGAAGAGCTAATTGTGGCAAATATAAATCATAAATAGGTTGGATTATTTGAGAAGAAGATAAGGTCGCGAAGAAGAAAGAAGTTGAAATCAAAAAATCAAAGAAACTGTCGAAGCTGAAAGACAATTTGGAGAAGATATTGTCATCAAAACATCCAAAAAAAAAAGTTAAACTAGTAAATCATCTAAAAAATAAGTTAAATTAGTAAACCATTTAATATGTATTACTGATATTGGATATAAACCATTTTTTTTATATTATTTTGGTAATTAAACTAAAGTTAAAAAGTCGGGAGCATTCAAAATAACCTTTTTTGCCTTTTCTTTGACACAAAAGTTCTTTGGATTCAAATAATTAAGTTTTTTTATCATTAATTACAAATTTATGGATTTTTCCCAATAATATGCAAGCAAAATATTATTATTCATAATCATAATAGCTTGAAAGCAAAATTAATTCGCCATCAGAAGTTATTATTAAATTACAAACACCTACTTGAGAAATTTCAAAGTACTCCAGCTCTTTTATTATATCTATCTGATAATTAGAATCCCCGATTTTTCTGCCTAAAATTATCACTAAATACTATGTCGCAATACCAAAATTTATTATTAAATCTATAAAAAAATCAATATATATTACTTTAAATATTCAATAGGAATTCTCAACAATTAATAAGAAATAATTACTTTTAAAATGCAAAAACAATTAATTTTGCTTATTTACTTGTTATAGAATTCAAAATTAGCAGGATTTCTTTCTGATATTTGATAAAATAAATGTTTTTATGCTAACTAAATTTTGTTTTAATCTCTCAAAAAGCTCTTTCAAATAAGTCTGGAGTGAACTGAGTTATGAAAAAGTTAAAAATTTTATTTTTTCAATTAATTTATTTAATAAAAAGTTCCTATCGTACTCCCGACTTTTTTACTATAGCTTATAAATTGGGACTAAATATGGCTTCAAATTTTTTTTTTTTTTGATAAAAATATTTAAACATTCTAAATATTTGAGTGCTTCAATAAAATCTTTCCCCAATATTTATTTGAATGCTAATGAACCATCAATATTGATTTTAATTCAATACATTGAAAATATTCAATTGAATAATTTCATTACACATTGAAAAATTGAAAACTCTATCAAAATATATCAAGAACATTATTAAACACATTTTTCATAGCTTAATAAATCAAAGAAATGATTTAATTAACGTCCAATTTAAATCATGTTTTAATTATAATTGAGATGCATACGATAATTTTTCAATATCACTATTTAAAAAATGCTTAGTTTAAGAAAAGCAATTGATTCAAGTGAATATTACAATATCATATCAGGAAATAGTGTTGTTCTTGCCATGAAATTCAATGATAAAGAAACCGTCAAACATGTAATAGAAAAAATGAAAAATGAAATCCTCGGTCTAAATCTTAGAGTTGATGGCAACTTTTTCGTTAAAAGAAACAAAGAAGATATAAAAGTTCATGATATACCATCGTCCACCCATTTTGAATCCATTCAAAAGTTGACAGAATGGACAACATATAAAAATATTCCTAATATGAAACATGAACTTGGCACAATATCAGCCAATGACGATACAATTGTTTTGAACCTGAATCATTCAGTCTCAGATGGAAAATACATTGCTGGTGTAGTTAATCACATATCAGATGAAATAAGAAAACAAATTGATAACTACTTTCCAATAACATTTGATGAAGAATTCTCTGAAGAAATCAAAGAAAGATTGAAGAGTCCGCCTAAATTTTTTGAGAATGATCCAAATATCACAATATTCAGCAAATTTGGAATGAAAAGAGTTGATCGTGAAATTTTACATGACAGTGTTTACGATACAAAATCATTTTCAAATTACGATCCAAAGAAAAAAGTTTGTTCAAATATGACAGCCGCAATTTTAACTGGCTATTCTCTTTCACTTTCAATTTTGGAAGGAAAAGACGATGTTTTTAATATCGGCGGCTCACTTGCAGTTGACATGAGAAAAGTATTAAAAGAAAAGAAAAGTCAGAAAATATCAAATTTGCTTACGACAAGTCCTATTGCCAGTCATTCAAAATATTCTTTGTCACTTAACCATGCCAATTTCTTCTCAATTATTCCAATTGCAATTCACGTTACTCCACAAACAAGGATAGATCAATGCTACAAAGAGTTGAATGCAGTTATGAAGAATCAGCTCGTTGATCATAAAGAAGATTTGTTCGATTTTAGATGCTCAATGAATTTCACTAATCCAACACCAAGAAAAAATGGCGTCATTGTTGGCTTCTCTAATTTGGGACCAATTCAAATCAAAGATCCAATCAAGGATCTTTATTTGCTTAATATTGATTTCAACATTGTTTTCCCATACATAATTTTGTTCACTTATTCCATCATTGATGAAAAAAATAATCGAAATGATTTTCATGCTCAAGTTCGATATGAATGCAATGGACTGACAAAAGAACAATCAGACAACCTTTCCAAGCTCTTCAAATTCTACTTGCAAACAGTAAAAACAAGCAACACAATTGGCGAGATATTCAAAGAAATGAAGAGTTTCCAAAAAGGAAATAAATAAATCAAATTTAATAATTTTTTTTTTTTTTTTTATAGGTGTGGCGATCGGAAGTGAAATGTCAGAAAAAATGAAAAATCCATAGAATTGGCTGATATTTTATATTGGTGGATTTAATTGTAATATAATATTTATAAAATTATTATTTTTTAAATTCTATGTAGCAATTCCAAGATATGAATAAATATGAAATTCAATTGAAAATAATCGTTTTTTCCTAATGAAAATGGCAACTTTATTATATTTTTCCAACTTATGTAAAGATTCTCGAGTAAACAATATTAAAGAAAAAACATATGACGCCAAAAAAGAAAGTAGCTTCCCTAAAATAAAATTTTTAGAACATTCAATTTAGAAATGATAATTTGAATTATATAATATAAGTAACTTGTGCTTAAAAAAATAAAATAAATATTTTACAAAGGAGTAAAAACAATAGTCAATTCGTTTTGGCCAGTTTTGAGAGAATTGTGATAAATAAAATATATAAAATTTATATATTTTATTCATAATGAATTTAAAAAAAATTGTTTATTCCTATTCTATAGACCATTATAAATTCCTTTCTCCAATTTCTTGATTGATTTATATGAAATGATAAAAAAAATAATATTATATTTATTATTTTGTAAGTTTCAATATTTTTTCCTGATAATTTTAAGCTATCTAAAAATATTCAAGTGGTTTAATATGCGAATGGCTTATAAATTTTTTATATAAAGCTTAAAACAAATCATATTTTTTATATAACATGTCTTAAAATTGAATGAAAAAATCACTTATTTTATATCTTAAATTCCGCACATAGAATTTTATTTTTTATTCAAAATATATATTCAATATAGGATGCAACATTAAATTAATTGGTTTAATTTATGATCTATGGATTTTTTAAGTTTTATTTCAATTTTTTGACACTTCACTTCCGATCGCCACACCTATTTTTTTTTTTTGTTTTTTTATTTAAAATTATCACTTTCTTACTTTAATGAGATTTGCATACTAAAACATGACTATTATTGAAATTCTTTTATTATTTTCACTATTCTTTTTTTTTTTTTTAGAAATAAATCGAGATAAAAGCTTTACGATTTCAATGTTTCCTTTATTTAGAGCAGTTTTTAATGGTGCTGCATTTAAAAAATTAAAAAAGAAAATTTCATTGTAATCATAATTTTTAAATATTATGCAATTATAAATTTTTGAACTTCATTAAAATTGATTATAATAAACATTATATAATAAAAAAATTTTGAATGCTATCAAAAATTGTGAACCAAACAAGATTAAATGAGTAAGAGAATAGATTTGATACATACATCATTTTTTGGTCTAGATAATAAATGATTAATGATCTCAATGTTTTCCTCCTCAACTGCCAAGCTCAAAGCTGTTTTATAAAATTTTAACATAAAATTTCTTCTTGTATTTTATCTCTAAATGGAAAATTCAAAATTATGATAAAATTTCATTATTAAAAATGAAAATTTGTAAATTTTATAATGAGTGTTATATATTTAAAATAGATTTTGCATTTACATCAAGATCATTTCTTTCTAATAAAAGACGAACAATTTCTTTATTTTGCTTTTTAACCGCAATGTATAATGAAGTTTTTTGAAATAACATTTTCAAATGACATTAAAATTTCCAATTTCATAATTTCATAATTAAAAAAAATTTCAAATTCTATACAAAATATTGAAATAATTGTATTAAAAATGCCAAAAAGAAATTAAATCAGAAAAAAAATCTTTTTTTAATATAATAGTTATTAACATCTATATCTTTTCTAGTTAATAATATTTTGACAATTTCTACATTTTCTTTTTCAACAGCTAAATTCAAAGCATCTTTTTGAAAATATGCATTAATTGTATTATAATAAATTTTCTTTTAAATAGATTGAATATTCATATCAAGACATTTTGTTGATATTAATAGTTGAACAATTTGTAAATTTTCATTTTCAACTGCTATATATAATGGTGCTTTATTCAATCATATGAATATAATTTTATTCAAAAATTTTCATTTCAAAATCTATTATTTTTTTTAATATCAACAGTATAAAAAATATATGCCTGAATTTCATTTAAACTCAAATCAAGATTTGGTTGGGATAATAGAAGCTTTACAATTTTCATGTTTCCCATTTCAATTGCTTTATGAAGTACTGTCTTTTGAATTATCATATAAAAACTTCATTTAAATGTTTCAATTGAATATAATGAATAAATTAAAAATAATTGAATGAAAAAATTGACTTGTTAATGTTATTAAAATATTTTTTTCCTTTAAATGTTGTAAAGATTTAAAAGAAATTTCAAATTAAATAAATTTTCAATTGAAAATTATATTCATTTTTTTTTTTTTTGAATCCAATAAAAATATTGCCAAAAATATCATTCAAATAATTATATTTAAATTGAAAAAATATTCACATCAATACCTTGAAAAGATAATAATAATTGAACAATTTCAGTATCTCCTTTCTCTACTGCTAAAAATAAAGGAGTTTTATGAATCAAATAAAAAATTTCACTGAAAAGAAATTTTCTAACATAATGAGATAAAAGATAAATAAAATTTTATAAAAAACATAGATATTATCGAATTTCATTTAAATAATATATTTAAAAATATAATAAAAACATTTTTTTTTTGAATATCACACAATTATTGAACTTCTAATGTTATCAAAATACTTAAATCAAAAATTTATAAACTTTTACATTTTTAATATCGTTAAATAGTTTAACAAGAAATTAAATTTAATCAGTTATATTTAAATGCTGTTAAACAATTTTTTATGAAGAATATCTATTAAATAATGTTTTTTTTCTTGAATTATTTGCTGAATTACATTAATATCATATTTTGCAATATATTCATTTGAGTTTAGCTCATTTGCCATTACATCCAGAATATGTTCTTGTATTTCCTTCATTGTATCAGAATACTCAGCAATTTCCATTCTAAATGCTATTTTTGGAAAAAAATATCTGCCCTTTAAAAACTTTTGTATACAATATTCAAAAAGTGAAGACAATTTTTAAGAATTTTTTTATTTTATTTAATTCAATACTTTATAATTTTTACATTAGGAGAAATATAACTATTACAAATGGAAGTCGAAGATGGAATATTAATTTGTTGAAGCGATTCACAACATCTGAAAGCTTCTTTTCCAATTGATGTCACTCTAGATGGAATTGTAATCTGCACCAATGAAGTACATTCTCTGAAAGTATATTCTTTAATCACTGTTATAGAAGGCGAAATTGAGATTTCTGTCAATTGAGTACAATAGTAGAAAACTCCTTTTCCTAATTTAGTCACCGAAGCAGGAATTTCAATTTGTGTAAGTGATGTACAACGACTAAAAGAATAGTCACCAATGGTAGTTACAGAGGAAGGGATGAATACATGTGTCAGTGAAGTGCATCCATTTAATACATCGTTTCCAATGGAAGTTATGGATGAAGGAAAAGTCATTTGTGTGAGAGAAGAGCATTGATTGAAAGCAGCGTTTCCAATGAACGTAACAGAAGATGGAATATTTATTTGTGATAATGATGTGCATTCTTTGAAAGCGCCATTTCCAATATAAGTTACAGAAGAAGGAATAAACACTTGTGTCAACGCACTACAATTTCTAAAACAATAATCACAAATATTAATTACAGAGGAAGGAATTGTCACCTCTGCCAATGCGATACAATTTTCAAAAGCATTGTCACAAATCATATTTACTGATGAAGGAATTGATATTTTTTTCAATGATATGTCATTATGGAAAATATATTTACCAATTGAATTTAAAGATGATGGAATTTTCACTTCTGTTAATGAAATACATGATCCAAACGCACATTCAGAAGTATCCTTTACAGATTCAGGAATTTCTATTTCTGTTAATGATTTACAACTTCTAAAAGCACAATAACAAATCGAAACAATAGATGATGGTAATGTTATTTGCTCTAGTGATTCACATCCTTCAAAAGCAAAATCGTAAATTATATTAACAGATGAAGGAATTGAGACATGTTTAAGTTTAATGCAATCTCTGAATGCTCGATCCTCAATTGATGTAACTAATGGAGGAATCGTTATTTCAACTAATGATGAACAACCATTAAATGAATCTTTTTCTATTCGATTTACAGAAGAAGGAATTGTTATTTGTGTTAACGAAGAACAACCTCTAAAAGAAAACAATTTTATTGATGGCGGAAGTGCAATTTTTTTAATCATTTTATTGTTAATAAAGTGATAATAAAAATCGTTTTTTTGTTTAAATAATAACAAATATATAATTTCAAGTTGATTCCTTTGAGCTGCTATTTGAATTTCTTTATTTAAAAATAATAATAATAAACTTCAAAAGAAACATTGCATATTAAAAAACTATATAAATTATCTTATTATTTTTGAAATCACATAAAAATAATTTTTTTTTTTTGGAATTTGATATAAAAATAATTTTTTTTTTTGGAATTTGATATAAAAATAATCATTTTTAATAAACATTATCATATGATATAAAATATTCTGCCTTTGTTTCAAGAAAAAGTTTTACAAGTTTATTGTAGTTATATTTACATAAATAAAAAAATTCATCACTTTTGCCAAATTCACTTGGAAAGAAAGAAAAATTACGATAACAAAGAATCATTGAAAAAAAGTCTTCTTTTTGATATAATTCATTTTCTGTTATAAAATTATTTTCAATATAATTTGCAATATCATTGTGATGACATTTAATCGATTCTTTTAAACATTCTTCATATTGTTTATTTGGCGGTAAAATTTGACTGATTTCTAGAAAATGAATCAATTCTGAATTTTGACTATGAATTGAATATTTCCACAAATTTGAATTCAATTCAACTCCATTAAATTTCAAATATTGAAAAATTTGAATTGATCCGAAAAATGCTGCATATTCAATTAATGTTGGATTGCTCTCAATTAAAAATAAATTCGTTTCAAAAATTGAATACTTGATTTCACTTGAAATTGAATAATTTGTTCGATTTACATATGAAACAAATTCTTCTATTGAATCTTGACGAATTAAAGAACAAATATATGAATCATTTTCACCGATTTTTCGCTTTTGATCAAAATTATTGAAAATATTTTCATCTTGTGATAAAAGATCTTTTTCAATTTTTTCTATTTTCTTTTTTCCAACAACTAGATATTCAATTGGTAACGACTCTTTGACAACCTGCTGAATTTCTGGGAAGAAAAATTGACAAATATTTTTCGTTAATGAATCATTTTCCAAGAAAAGAACTTTAATTATGTCATTGTCAAGTACTATGATTTTACGTGTAATTAAAATGTAAAGAACGATTTTGTTATTTTTAAAAATGTTGAAAATACTTAAATTTGTGAAATTTTTTAGGATAAATACTGAAAAATAATCAAAAATTTGCTCAACTTTAATGATAAAATTTTCATTTCGGTGATGATAGTTAATAATATTATTCAATAACCGAAGAAATTCTTCGAATTCTTGACAATCATCTTCAAGTTTTTCTTGTTTAATAATTTTTATAAAACCTTGAAAATAATCTACATCATATTCAATATTCTCCAGAAATTCTAGAAGAGAATCATAAAATTCTTTCTTTTTTTCAATATACTCTTGCATTTTCATATTGGAAAAAGATATTAAATTTCAATTTAAAAATAGCCGGACATATTTCAATTTAAAATATGATAAAAAAATATAGTGCTTCATATTCCTCAATTTTTAAAATAAAAATATAAACGATTGGATTATCGTTCACAATCTTGCTTATAAAGCTTAATAAGTTCTTACTTGCCTTCAATGATTATTCAATCAAATTGTATCCAAATCTCAGCATATTTTTAGATAAAAGCAAAAAACAGTTAATAAATCTCTTATTGTTGTAAAATACATCAATTCAAATTAATATGTCTTCTGTATTAAAAATATATTATATAATATTTATTTATCAAAACAAAATAAACAAAAAAATCAGTAAAAAATATTTTCCTTCATCTTTTTTCTTCAATTTTTACTCACAAGCTCAAAAAATTGCACACGGAGCCATTCAAAAAAGTATGGTTTCATCTAAGTAGTTTAATATTAAACGGTTTGAGGTAAACAGATTTATTTGCGATATAAGTGTTCCATCGGATTGCTCATATTGAGTATTATAATAATTTGATTTTTTTGCTTTCATTAATTCCTCTTGGTAATTTAGAGCAACAAATGATTTTTTTTCTATTATATCACGAACAATTTCTTTTTCTGAACTTCGTTGGGTGTAGTCATAACCACTTGTCATCAAAATCTTTTTCAAATAATTTATCAAATCGTCTCCACCAAAATTTTGTCTAATTATTCCTTTTTCAATTAGATATCCATCGTAAATTGGGGTAATTTCCGGGACACCGTCTCCGCAATCAACAACAATTCCGGTTTGATTGAAAGTAGAATAAAGAGAAAGAACACCTTGATATGATAAATTAAAATATTTGACATTGAGTGATTCAAACATTGATGTAATTATTTTTTCACGATTTTTTGTTGGATTCATGAATGGTTCTGTAAGCAAAACTGGAAAAGTAGATGGGTCAACACGAAGAATATTGTAAAATGAAAAAAAACATATTCTTTCCATTTGTTCGAAATTTGTAATAATTCCATGTTCAATCGGATACTCATAATTTAATATTCCTATTGATTCTTGAGCCAAATCACTAACAAATGAGTCTAGAGTACGTGAACCTACCACCCATTGTACGTATTTTGCATGACCTACAGTTGTTTTGAGTGTTTTATATGATCCTCCTGAAAATCCAATTTTATAATAACATGATCCGTTATCGATAACTACTGTTTCCTGTTGAGTCATAAATTTTAAATTTTCCAATTCTGGTTTCACAATTGGAAAATCAACTTTTTGATGAGTTTATGGAAAGAAATGAAATAGAAGAAGAGAGCATTAAACTTTTCATTCAACGTTCTCAATTTTTCAGAAGTTTCAGAAGAAATTGTCTGGTTGTCAGACACAACAGTGCATTGCTTGGCAGTCACCAAGAATGGCGTGTCTTTGCACGCTGAGATAATGATTTTCATTCTCTTTTAGAGACAAGAGAAGGGAAAACTCTGGAATGAGAGAAAAGATGACTTTGAAGGGCTCCATCAATCTTTTTTAATGCTGCGACTCAGTTCGTTTACCAATGAAATCAGTGGTCAGCAACTTAGCTACATTCTTCATTGAAGGATGCTGTCTCAGCCTAGTTTTCATTGGTGGAAAACCGCCACCAGCAAGAATAAAAACATCAAACACATCAGCAAGGACAACAAAACAAATCATCTATTCTTGATTGACAAAAATAATAATGTTAAAGAGAATATATTTTGGCTTTTATAAATAAATTGAAATTAAACTGCTTATAAATAAAATAAGAATAAGAGGAAAAGAGAAGATAATTAAAAGTGACGGTAAAAAACAAAATTTCAAATCTTGATCTTTTTGACTGCAAAAAGATAAAAAGCTAAAAACTTTTCAAAAAGTTAAAATGCTTGGACATAAAAGTTTGTTAAACAAGCGTGCCCATTTACATTCCAATTCAACTCAATCATCACTCATCAAAAAAAAAAAAAAAAAAAAAAAGATTTAAATAGAAGAAAATTCTTCATTTAATTAAATTAGTAAGTTGACTTACTCAGGTGGGTTTTGTGCATTATCAAGTTCTTTTTCTTTTTCAGCAACTTGATCTTGAAGTTTTTTAACTGCTTCTTCTTTTTCTTGGGCTTCTCTACGTAATCTTTCAACTTCGTTGTTTCCATTGGCTAGCTGTGCTTCAAGGTTTTTGGCTTGTTCTTCGTAAGATTGCATTGAATTTTGATGAAAATATTTGATGAAATGGCATTAGAAAAATATTAATGTTTTGAATTTCATTAAAAAAGATTGATGTTGGAATTTGATTAATAAAATCTAAATTGAAATTTGATTAAAAAAATTTGTTTTTGAAATTTTATGAAAATTTTGGATGTTTTAAACACGATTAAAAAGAATATTTGTTTAAATTTGATTAGAAAACATATTATTAGAAATGACATAAAACAATATAAAGTAAAATTTCATTAAACAATATAATAAAATAGCATTGAATTTTGAAGTTTGAATTTGATGAAAAAAAATACAATGAAATTTGATAAAAAAAAAAAATCGATTGGAATTGCATTAAAAAAAATGTTTTAATTTCATTAAAATAAATGCTAAAATGGCATGAAATACTTATATTTAAATTGCATGAAATATATTAAAGAAATTTTATTAAAAAAATTCATTGAAATTAAATTAAAAAAGAATGTGGAAATTTGATAAAAAATTTTTGCTAAAATTTGATAAAAAAAAAAAATTGATTGAAATTTGATGAAAAATTTCAAGTGAAATAAGATAAATAAATTGATTTAATGGAACTGCATTAAACATCAAAATGCAAATTTCATTAAATAATGATTTAAAATGCGATTAAATGAAATGGTTTAAAATTTTATGAAAACAAAAAAACATGGAATTGCATGAAAAAATTTGTTTTGAATTTTATCAAAAAAAAATCAATTAAAACAAGATAAAATGATGATTGAAATTTCATTTAAAAATTGGTTTAAACGTCATAAAATTTTAGATAAAACCAAATAAAAGATAAAAAATGGAATTTGATAAGAAAAAATTTTCGAAATTTTATTGAAAAAGTGACATTAAAATCTTATGAATAAAAATTATTCTAAATTTGATGAAAAATGGGCTGAAATTTGATAAGCAATTGATTTGAAATTGCATTAAAAAATTAATATATATTTCATTAAAGATAAATGAAAATGGTATGAAAATTATTAAATGTAATTTCATAAAATTTCTAAATTGAAATTTTATTCAAAAAATATTTATGAAATTAGATAAAATTCAAAAAAGAAATTTGATTAAAAGAATTTTTTTGGAATGTGATAAGAAATTGTAATGAAATTTGATAAAAAGTAATTATTGAAATGAGATAAAAGATATTAATGAAAATTTGATAAATATATTCTAGTTAAAACAGCATTAAAACCAAAATGGAACACGATAAAATATTGATTGTGAATTTTATAAATGTTTTTTCTTTAAATTGCATGAATATTATAAATTAAACTTTGTTAAATCGAAATAATTAGAACAAGATAAAATAATAAATGAAATTTCATTAAAATATGGGTAGAATTTCATAAAAAATTTGTTGAAACGATGTAAAACAAAAAAAATATGGAATTTGATTAAAAATATTACATGAAACCTTATAAGAAAACTAGATAAAGAATCTTATAAAAGACATTTAGCGAAATTTGATAAAAATATTTGAACAAATTTGATTAAAAAAGGAAATTGAAATTTGATTTAAAAATAATATATGAAATTGAATGAAAAAAATGCTAGAACCATATGAAATTCATGCAAAAACTTTATAAAAACTCGATTGTAATTCCATAAAAAACTATTGGTAATGTCGATTTGCTTCTTTTGAATAATAAAAAGTAATCGGCCAAATTTTAACGGAGAGGTCAAATTTCACCTTAATAATCAAAATTCAATTAAATAAAAAAAGTAGATAACACAATTCACTTCACAAAATAATCTTTGAATTTTAATTATATCCACTTTTTGAATTATATAAAGCCATTCAAAAATACCCAGAAAAATTCAAATAAAAACAATTACATATAATTTTTATTTCTTTTTTCTTCAAAATATTATATTTAAACTCAAAAATGTTAAAAAAAATATATCGTTATTTATATAAATTCAAATTGAAAGAAATTGAATGTTTAATAATTCAATTAATTGTATTAATTTTTTATTAAATTATTTTATAAATATATTAGAATTTCCTCCATGCTTTATTATAATATTTTAGAAGATTGCCATTCATTCTACATTAAATATTTTCACCAGCAATATAAAAAAATATTGATTATTCCTAATTATTATTTTTTTTTAAAAGGTATCAGGATAGAATGGTTCATAAATATATATCAGTAAAATCATAGATTATACCTAAGGGATGGTTATCGATAAAAGAAATGTAAAAAAAAGACTCTTTGTTGACCAATTTAAACGATATAATACAAAAAGTTGATATTTTACATCGATTATTTATCGATTAAAATTTTTTTTCTTATTGATAACAATCCTTGAATGATATTAATATTTTTATTCATTTTTAAATAAATCACAATTATTTCAAAAACTTTATTTATTAATTAAAAGAAATTAAGAGTCTAGAGTTTTTCAGAATTATCGGTTAGTTTTCAAATTTGAATGCTTCATTCAATTTCCTTTCAATTTTTTGAGGCAAACATGCAAGGTAGTCGTTTCTCGTGCACTAAAAGATTTCAAAGTTTCTTATTTCCAAAAAAATATTCTTATGGTCGTATATCATATGAATTTAGGATTCTTTATTCTTCAATTTCTTTTTGGAAGAAAATTAGTTAATATTATTTTAGAAAAATTTCTCCATATTTTTACTTTAGTAATCTGATGATTTGCTTCTAGTGTTGAAAGAAAATGAACAAATAGTGCCTAATTTACTTTTTATTAAATTTTTGAAAAAGATACTGAATCTTTAATGCAAAAAATGTATTAAAATCTCCTTAATTTTTATATATGATTCATATAAAAATATTTTATTACAGAAATATATACATAAATTAAATAAATGTATTTAATATAATTATAATGTTCATTATCGATCAGCATATTTCATTAACATCAGTTTATTTTTGAAATTATTTGAACATGCACTAAATATACAGTTTATTTTATTACAGAAAAGCTGATATTATACATTTTTTTTTTAATGGAAATAAAAATCTTTTTATATTTTGAATAGTTTATATTTATATTTTTCTGCGCAAAAAGCGGTTGGAAAAACTTTATAAGAGTCTTCAAAGTCCGACATCGTTCAGCGGTTAGGATACGTGGTTTTCATCCACGGGATCGGGGTTCGACTCCCCGTGTCGGAATTTCTTTTTTTTTTCCCTTTCTTTTCAATTCCATCTCCTTGGTCAAGCATGAATGAATATTTAATCGTTGACTAAACATCACTTTGATATGCTGCTTGTTTATAATATTTGGCCGATTCTTCTTTTTTCGTATCAATTACATCACTTTTCGAAAGATATTCGTGATTTTGAAGCATTGATTCTAAATTCTTTTGTCCTTTTGATATTTCTTCTTTATTTTCTGCTGTTTGATTATTCTTTGTTGTTATTTCTTTATGAATATTCGAATAAAATACGTTATCTGCAGATTCATCTTGAATTTCTTCAAATATTCTGGAATAAATTTATTCATGTCGTTTTCATATTTTTAGACTTCAATTTCTTCTTTTTCATCATTTATGAATTATTTTATGAAGGACTTGGACTTAATGAAATACTTAAATTATTCTTAACTAAAAATTATATTTTTTATTAAATGTTATTCCAATAGATTTGCACATTGTGTAAAAAATAATTGCAGCAAAAGCATTATTGTCCATTCTCTGTCATGAGCATATTTCTCTAACAAATCATACGAATGAAAATCATTTTTTTTATATTTACTTGAACAATCTCTATTATTAAAGATCATCACATCATATTAATTTAGAAAACTTTTATTTGATTGAATAGCTCCAATGATTTGTATCTTGTTAAAAGAATCAATAAGAGTATCATCTTATTTAAATGTTTGAGTATGAATTAAACATAATGCTATCTTTGATGCTTACTGACGGAGCTGGTGTCGCAATGAAGAGCTATGAAAAAATAATATATTTCGACTCCCTGAAAAAGTTTGATATATTTTGCTTAATTAGTCATTAATGAAAGATTTTTTCCTGATTTAAGGTGAGAAATTATTTCTAAATGAGTAATTATTGAAAAATATACTAAATTAATGATAATTTTAATTAAATGCTTATTTGATATGGGAATAGATTTCTATCCCTTTCTCCCAAAATTGTCCCCAAATTAGGAATAGAATGCGGGATCACTCGGAAACTGATTCATTATAAAAAGTCTTTGTCTACAAAAATTGTTGATGAAAGTAAGAATACTTCCAATTAAAAACTATACTTGACAAGTATACTGTACAATGATCTAAAAATTTTACTTCCATTATGTTGCATTAATTATGCTTTTAATAAAAGACATGAATATACTTTATATTAGACATTTTTCTAATAACTTTATTACAGGCGTTCTTTTTACTTGAAAATAATATCTTTCCATGATTTTTTAAAAAGATTTTTATAGATTTTAAAAAATAGTATGGTGGAATTACATTAAATTATTTTGGATAAACCTTTTTTTTTATTAAAAAATCTTTTAATCTATAATGTTTACATTAAATCAAATCCAAAACCTTCATAGAAAAAATCATTAATATCAACTAATGTCTTTTCATCTGTTTGAAAAGGTGAATTAAAATCATAAGTCAAGGTTTCTTCATAAACACAATTGTATGAATAGTCAGCTTTTTCATATAATAAATAGTAAGTATGATTATCTTTTGTTGCAATAATTTCTTGAATTTCTAAAATCAAATTTTTCTCATCTTTGACATATTTGTTTATTTCTTTTGAAATGTCTTCAATTAATAAAGAAGGATTTTTCTTACACAAAAAAGATGCTAAAAGGAGCTTTGCTGGATAAAAATTTTGAATTGATGACTTAATTAATAATTCAATTGACTTGTCAATATTTCTTTTATTTTGATCATATAAATATATTTTTGCCAAATTAAACATTGAAATTTTATCATTTTTTTGCCTAATTGCCTCTTGGAATAATTCAATTGCATAATCAATATATTTTATCGTTGCATATACCTTCAAGAAAATAACACCAAGATTATTTTTAGAAAAATTGTCATATAAACTTGAAGCTATTTTATAATAATGAATTGCTTTATCAATATCTCGTGGAATATATTTACCTTCACTATAAATAGTACCAAGAGAAAAACATGCTTGCACATTAAGAGTGTCTGCTGCATAGGTATAATAATGAATTGCCTTATTGATATCTCTTTGAACTAATCTTCCTTCAAAATATAAATTAGCAAGCATTAAGTCAGGAAATGCCATATTACAATTAGAAGCCTTTTTAAAATAATGAATACTTTTTTCCACATCTCTTTTAAAAAAACATCCAGTTAAATATATAATTCCCAGCAAACATAATGCTCCTAAATTATTTTTACCAGCAGCAAGATTTAAATAATGCATTGCCTTGACAGGATTTATTGGATAATCAAGTTCAAATGAATAAAAAAACCCTAGGAAAAATTGGGCTCTGGAATCATTTAATTCAGATGAACGTAGAAAATAATTTAATGCTTTATTTATGTCTTTTTTATGATATCCTTCATAATATATTATACCTAGATAAAATAATGATTTTGCATGATTTTGGGCAGCTGCCAAATTAAAATAATAAATTGCTTTATAAACATCTCTACAGACATCATGTCCAAAAAGATATATTTCACCAAGAATACATTGCGAATCTGCATTATTTTGATTTGCTGCAAGTTGCAAATATTTTATTGCTTTTGTAATATCTTTTCTATTATATTCTTCATTGTAATAAATCACACCAAGATTATATTGGGCTCTTTCCTTTTTTTTATCTGCAGCAAGGGTTAAATAAAAAATTGCTTTGTCTATATCCCTTTCAACAAATACACCTCGTTCATAATAATATCCAAGATAATATTGAGCATCTGGATCATTGTATTTAGCAGCAATTGAACTATAATGAAAAGCTTTTTTAAAATCTGGTTTAACAGATTCATAACCGTTAAAAAAAATAGTTGCAAGATTACTTATTGATTTTATGTGGTTTTTATTTGCTGCAAGGGTGAAATAAAAAACAGATTTATTTATATCATGAAAACTGCTCTCAGTAATAAAATAAATCAAACCTAATCCATACTGAGCTTCTTCATCATTTTGATTTGAAGCTTGAGATAGATAATATATTGCTTTTTGTACATCCTTTTGAACATATTTACCTTCAAAATAAAACCATCCAAGAGTTTTTTGGGCTCCTACATCATTTTGATTAGCTGCAAGAGTATAATAATAAATTGAGTAATCCATCAAATGTTTGTCTTTTGAATAAATTAATCCAAGTGAAAATTGTGACATAGGATGATTTTGATTAGCTGCAAGAGTATAATAATAAATAGACTTCACAATATCTCTTGAAGTAAATTCGCCTGTTTCATATATATATCCCAATGCATATTGAGCTCCAACCAAATTTTGATTTGCAGAAAGTGTGAAATAATGAATGGCTCTATTAATATCTCTTTTAACTACTCCAGTGTAATAAATATATCCCAGATTGAATTGTGCTTGAGAATGATTTAAATTTGAAGCTAAAGTATAATAATAAATAGATTTATTTAAATCAAAATAATTTAATTCTTCATTTTGATAGATCATTCCAAGCCGAAAAAGGGCTTTGTCATTATTTTGATTTGCTGCAAGTTTGAAATAATAAATTGCTTTATCATAATCATGCTGAATGAAATCATCTGATAAATATATAATCGCAAGGTTATACTGAGCTTCATCAAAATTTTGTTCAGCCGCAAGTCTTATATATTCATATGCTTTTTTCAAATCTTTTTCAACATATTCACCTTGGAATAGCAATTCACCAAGTCTATTTTGGGCATATGGATAATTTTGGTCTGCTGAAATTTGGTAATTAAGTAATGCTTTTTCCATATTAAATGTGCCAAATTCTTTATTTTCATAAATTCTCCCGAGACAAAAATTACAATAACCATCAATATTAGAATGATTAAGAGCTAGTGTAAAATAATGTATCGCTTTTTCAGCATCAGGATCAACATAATGTCCAAATTCATACATTACACCAAGTTCTAATTGAGCACGATAATTATTTTGATCAGCGGCAAGAGTGAAATATTGAATTGATTTTTCAATGTCTATAAAGAATATTGATTCATCATTATGAAATAATCCAAGCTCGCATTGTGCATAATGATTTTTATCTTCACAAAGATAAAACCAAAAAGGGAAAAAATTTTCATTATGAAGACTACGATAATTTTTAATGATATTAGTTTCGTCAACTTTTGATATTCTTGAATAATAGTCAATATAAAACCAATTTATCAATTCGGAAATAGTTGGTCTTTGTGTTTCATCTTCTAATGTGCATTTTTCGATCATTTTTATCATTGATGAATATTCATTGAAATTATCGCTTGCAATTTCTTTATTAAAAATAAAGTCAATAATTTTACCAACAGAATAAACATCAGATTTATATGAAAATGATTTACCTGAATAAATTTCAGGTGCACAAAAAGAATGAGCAAAATTTTGAGTAATTTCAATATTTTCGATTTTCGAATCAATTTTTACCATTCTATCAAAATCAAATAAGCAAACAGTATTGTTTTGATTAACCATAATATTATTTGGTTTTAAATCTCTATAAACAAAACCTTTTGAATGAAGATATTCAAGAGCAACCATTATTTCAAATACTATTTTATATTTGTCTTCTTTTTTGAGTTCAGTTTTATTTAATGTTTTTCCTTCACAATACTCAATAATCAGACAATTGTTAGAACCATCTCTTGAAGTTCCAATATATCTTGCCAGAAATGGATGACTAATACTTAAATAGTTCGAAAGTTCTCTATTAAATAATTTGTCTTTTGGATCATTCTTGAACATTTTTAAGACAAATATCTGTTGCTTTTGAATATGAAAAATTAAGTAAATTGACGATGTATTCTCATTTCCAATTATTCGTAATTTTATGTATTCTTTTTCACCAATTATATCTTCTTTTACTTTCTTATTAAACATTTCTTCGTAATATAGCATTCTATCAAATTTTGAGTTAGCATAACTTTTTTTTATTATGAAAGAAAAAATGCTTTTACTAATGCTTTTCCAAAAAAAATGAAAAAAGTCATTACAAAGGCTTTTGTTATTGAATTTAATTGAGAATAGTGACATAAATAACGAAATATCTTTTTCAAGCAACATGTTTTCGTCTTCAGTTGAAAATTGAGTATTGTAATTATCCGTTTTTTTAAATATTTGTTCAAACTTTTCTTTAAAATTTAAAGAGAAACAGAATATTTTGGAATCTTGATTTAGCATAAAATATTCATTAAGATCAATTAGATCAAATTCTGAAACCAATAATAATACTTCATTAAAACAAATAATAAAAATACCAGAACCATTACCTTTTAGATCACAAAATTCATCAATGAAAATATTATTGATTTTATTTGTTTCATTAATATCAGAATTTTGCATATTTTCATTTGATAAATAATGAAATGAAAACTTTTTAATAATGTCATTGAATTGATTATTTTCAAATTTGATTGAATTGTTTTCCAAATGAGATTGAAACTCAGTACACAAACCAACATAAACATTTTGAAAAAAGTTTTCGAAATTATGCAAAACATCACAAATTTTAATTTGTGAATGATAATTAATGTAAAATTCATGAATAATTTGATGAAGAGGTGGTCTTTGGTTTGGATTTATTTTTATGCACTTCTTGTAAATACTTTCAATAATCGGATGATTATCTAATAAAAGATCCTCTGATGAATTGTGATCTGGGAAAGTTTCTTTCATTATATAATAAATCATTTTCCCAAGCGAATATATATCGCACTTAAAAGTAAGAAATCCTGATGAAATTTCTGGAGCAGCAAAATGTTGCGAAAAATCTGCTGAACTTTCATTGTAACCACAATTGATTATTCTATCAAAATCTATTAATACAACTGTTTGGTTTTTGTCGATCATTACATTATTGGGCTTCAAATCCCTATATATAAACCCATTCCGATGAATAAAATCAAGAACTATCATTAACTCAAAGATAATTGTTATTTTTTGTTCTTCATTCAAACCAATTCTTTTGATATCCAATAAAGTTTGCCCGTTAATAAATTCAATAGCCAAAATTTGATATTTTTGGATTTCTCCATAATGTTTTGGTAAAAATGGATGTCTGAGTTTTGAATAATTATATCGTTCTCTTTCATTCAATTTTAAATAATCACAATCATATTTGTTGAATTTTTTGGCTGCAAAAAGTTCACCTCTTTCTATATGATAATTTAAATAAACAGCTGAAACATTTCCTGGAGAAATGTTTCGTAATTCTATATAATCATTTACTTGAATTTCTAATGGTTTTAAATAATTGTTTTGATTTGCAAAAAAGTCATCTATTCTGTTTTTGTTTAGTTTAGAATAACTTTCTTTAATTAAGTACCCAAATATATATTGTTGCAATATTTTCCATTTGTTATTGAGTGATAATTCTTTGAATATAATTTTGTTCTCAAAAGATTTAATTTCTTCAAAAAAGGTCTCATTACAAAAAGTTTCTTTATATGAGACGCTAATTGTATGGTCAAATTGATCTTTGGTGTTTTGAAAAAAGCAAATTAATAAATCCTTTTTGGAAGCAAAAAGGTTTCGAAGATTTTTGAGACAAAAAAAATTAATGCTAATTATTGTATTATGAAAAACCAAGATAAAATATTCTTCAGATGATATTTTCGACTTTTTATTATAATATTTTATAAATATATATTTTGAATTTCTGAAATTGGTATAAATATTCTCATTTATTTTATTAATTTGCTCGTTTGATAAAATTTCAAGAAAAATAAAGTTTTTGATCACTTTCACCAATTTTTCGTTTGATTTTTCATAGTTAATTTTGTGAAAACTATTAAAAATATCTCTAAAATTATCATTCATTTTTAATGAAAAAAATGACATTTCTTTTTTGTCTCAAATATTTTAAAAAATAATATTTTCTTTCAAATTTTAATTTTTTAATTCTCCAGCACAATTGAATCTTGGCCTCATTTATTATGAAGGCAAATATGTCCAACGTGATATCAATAAGGTTATTCATTACTACTCACTTGCAGTACATCAAGATGACGATAAAGCACAACTAATGCTCGGTATAATTTTTTATGAAGGAAAATATGTCAAACAAGACATCTAAAAAGCTATTTATTTCATTACACTTGCTGCAAATAAGAATAATTCTCAAACGCAATTCAAACTTGGCTCTATATACCATGAAGGAGTTCATGTTCCACGCGATATCAACAGATCTATGAAACATTATTCACTGGCTTCAATTCAAAATCATTCACTAGCACAAACTGCTCTTGGAAAAATATATTTTGATGGGAAATATGTAGCACAATTTTTAGATATTGCTATCTATTATATTAATCTAGCTGCAAATAAAAATGAACCATCTGCACTATTATAAATGCGCATTTTCTATTTTTTCGCGCAAGATATTAAAAAAGCAAATCATTATTTTACACGTGCAGCATATCAAAATGAACCAAAAGCGCAATTTCTTCTTGGATTTTTATATAAAGAGTTAGATGAACTTCGTGATATCAACAAAGCAATTCATTATTTATCACTTGCTGCAAATCAAATTGCATATGCACAATTCTACCTCGGAAAAATCTATTATAATGGTGAATCTACTCCAAAAAACATTAGTAAAGGCATATTCTACATTATGACTGCTTCCAAAAAATGGAGATAAAACTGCCATTTTTGCACATGGATTTTTACTTCATGATGGAAAGAATGTCAAGAACGATATTGAAGAAGCTATTCATTACTAAAAAGAGGCTTCTTCGTTTAATAATTAATATGCTAAAAATAATCTTGAAATCATATACAAGAACGGATATTATAAAAATAATATGCTAAAAATAATCTTGAAATTATTTTTATTCAAATTATTCAAGGAATTAGAAAGAGCTTTTATTTTTTGACATAGAAATACTTGCAATCACTCTTATATCAAAAATTAATTTATTAATAAACATGGAAATTAAATTTTGGGAGAAAAAAAAAATTAATTTTGTATCAAAAATTGTTTATTATATGGCCATGAAATACCGTATGCATGCTTTAAAAAAGGTTTTGGAAGAAAATAAGAATTAGAGAATAATAAGATTTGCTGAAATTTCGGATGTGAAATTTCAATATTCATTTTTTCAATGTGAAAATATCCAGATTGAAAGCTATTATAGTCAGCCCAATAAGTTTTGATAGGAAACAAATTCAAAAAGGGTTTATTACACTTTTATTCCAAGAAAAAGTTGTTTTTCTTTTTTTAAAAAGTTACGGTTTCTATCAAAACTTTATGGCAGCTAAATTGACCTTTTAAAATTTGACCTTAAATTGGCCTTAAATTGACCTTTTAAAATAAGCCAAATTTTATTAAAATGCTTCTTCCAAGTTGCCATAAAGTATGATTTACTGTTTGTAGCCTTTCTAGAATTATAAATACTTATTAGAATAACAGCATATAAGATAAAATCCTTGAAAATTTATGTTATGGGCTATATTTCATACGTTCTTAATGCTATCTGCCTTATATATATTTATTTTTTTTTTCTCCCAAAATATTTTGGATTTTTTTTTGAGGAATTATATTTCACACACTGTGATGGTGATGTGACCACCACGGTGCTTTTAAATTTTGAAGTAAAAACTTTTTGAGAAAATGGCTTTTTGAGAAAATAGCTTTTTGATATGAAATAGCGCCAAATTTGTAGATATTTATTTACTGATAATATCTCGAAGATATTAATTTACAGATTATTTCTCCAAAATACCAATTCGCAGGTAGTTATTGATGGATAATATTACGCAAACAGTAATTCTCAGACAGTTAATTACGAATAATATCAGACAGATAATAATTTACAGATTATTTCTCCAAAATACCAATTCGCAGGTAGTTATTGATGGATAATATTACGCAAACAGTAATTCTCAGACAGTTAATTACGAATAATATCAGACAGATAATAATTTACAGATTATTTCTCCAAAATACCAATTCGCAGGTAGTTATTGATGGATAATATTACGCAAACAGTAATTCTCAGACAGTTAATTACGAATAATATCAGACAGATAATAATTTACAGATTATTTCTCCAAAATACCAATTCGCAGGTAGTTATTGATGGATAATATTACGCAAACAATAATTAACTACTCGATGCATCTAATTAAACAAACTACTCGATGTTACTGATTAAACAAACTACTCGATGTTACCAATTAAACAAACTACTCGATGCATCTAATTAAACAAACTACTCGATTCATCTAATTAATTCAAATTACTCGATGCATCTAATTAAACACACTATTCGATGTTATAAATTAAACAATTTCTAGATGTTACCAATTAATTCAAACTACTCGATGCATCTAATTAAATAAACTACTCGATGCATCTAATTAAACAAACTACTCGATGTTACCAATTAATTCAAACTACTCGATGCATCTAATTAAACAAACTACTCGATGCATCTAATTAAACAAACTACTCGATGCATCTAATTAAACAAACTACTCGATGCATCTAATTAAACAAACTACTCGATGCATCTAATTAAACAAACTAGTCGATGTTACCAATTAATTCAAACTACTCGATGCATCTAATTAAACACACTATTCGATGTTACTAATTAAACAAACTAGTCGATGTTACCAATTAATTCAAACTACTCGATGCATCTAATTAAACAAACTAGTCGATGTTACCAATTAATTCAAACTACTCGATGCATCTAATTAAACAAACTACTCGATGCATCTAATTAAACAAACTACTCGATGCATCTAATTAAACAAACTACTCGATGCATCTAATTAAACAAACTACTCGATGCATCTAATTAAACAAACTAGTCGATGTTACCAATTAATTCAAACTACTCGATGCATCTAATTAAACACACTATTCGATGTTACTAATTAAACAAACTAGTCGATGTTACCAATTAATTCAAACTACTCGATGCATCTAATTAAACAAACTACTCGATGCATCTAATTAAACAAACTACTCGATGTTACCAATTAATTCAAACTACTCGATGCATCTAATTAAACACACTATTCGATGTTACTAATTAAACAAACTAGTCGATGTTACCAATTAATTCAAACTACTCGATGCATCTAATTAAACAAACTACTCGATGCATCTAATTAAACAAACTACTCGATGCATCTAATTAAACAAACTACTCGATGCATCTAATTAAACAAACTACTCGATGCATCTAATTAAACACACTATTCGATGTTACTAATTAAACAAACTAGTCGATGTTACCAATTAATTCAAACTACTCGATGCATCTAATTAAACAAACTACTCGATGTTACCAATTAATTCAAACTACTCGATGCATCTAATGAAACAAACTACTCGATGCATCTAATTAAACAAACTACTCGATGTTACCAATTAATTCAAACTACTCGATGCATCTAATGAAACAAACTACTCGATGCATCTAATTAAACAAACTAGTCGATGTTACCAATTAATTCAAACTACTCGATGCATCTAATTAAACACACTATTCGATGTTACTAATTAAACAAACTAGTCGATGTTACCAATTAATTCAAACTACTCGATGCATCTAATTAAACAAACTACTCGATGCATCTAATTAAACAAACTAGTCGATGTTACCAATTAATTCAAACTACTCGATGCATCTAATTAAACAAACTACTCGATGTTACCAATTAATTCAAACTACTCGATGCATCTAATTAAACAAACTAGTCGATGTTACCAATTAATTCAAACTACTCGATGCATCTAATTAAACACACTATTCGATGTTACTAATTAAACAAACTAGTCGATGTTACCAATTAATTCAAACTACTCGATGCATCTAATTAAACAAACTACTCGATGCATCTAATTAAACAAACTACTCGATGCATCTAATTAAACAAACTAGTCGATGTTACCAATTAATTCAAACTACTCGATGCATCTAATTAAACACACTATTCGATGTTACTAATTAAACAAACTAGTCGATGTTACCAATTAATTCAAACTACTCGATGCATCTAATTAAACAAACTACTCGATGCATCTAATTAAACAAACTACTCGATGTTACCAATTAATTCAAACTACTCGATGCATCTAATGAAACAAACTACTCGATGCATCTAATTAAACAAACTAGTCGATGTTACCAATTAATTCAAACTACTCGATGCATCTAATTAAACACACTATTCGATGTTATAAATTAAACAAACTAGTCGATGTTACCAATTAATTCAAACTACTCGATGCATCTAATTAAATAAACTACTCGATGCATCTAATTAAACAAACTACTCGATGCATCTAATTAAACAAACTACTCGATGCATCTAATTAATTCAAACTACTCGATGCATCTAATTAAACAAACTACTCGATGCATCTAATTAAACAAACTACTCGATGTTACCAATTAATTCAAACTACTCGATGCATCTAATTAAACAAACTACTCGATGTTACCAATTAATTCAAACTACTCGATGCATCTAATTAAACAAACTACTCGATGTTACCAATTAATTCAAACTACTCGATGCATCTAATTAAACAAACTAGTCGATGTTACCAATTAATTCAAACTACTCGATGCATCTAATTAAACAAACTACTCGATGTTACCAATTAATTCAAACTACTCGATGCATCTAATTAAACAAACTACTCGATGCATCTAATTGAACAAACTACTCGATGCATCTAATTAAACAAACTACTCGATGCATCTAATTAAACAAACTACTCGATGCATCTAATTAAACAAACTACTCGATGCATCTAATTAAACAAACTAGTCGATGTTACCAATTAATTCAAACTACTCGATGCATCTAATTAAACAAAATACTCGATGCATCTAATGAAACAAACTACTCGATGCATCTAATTAAACACACTATTCGATGTTATAAATTAAACAACTTCTCGATGTTACCAATTAATTCAAACTACTCGATGCATCTAATTAAATAAACTACTCGATGCATCTAATTGAACAAACTACTCGATGCATCTAATTAAACAAACTACTCGATGCATCTAATTAAACAAACTACTCGATGCATCTAATTAAACAAACTACTCGATGCATCTAATTAAACAAACTAGTCGATGTTACCAATTAATTCAAACTACTCGATGCATCTAATTAAACAAAATACTCGATGCATCTAATGAAACAAACTACTCGATGCATCTAATTAAACACACTATTCGATGTTATAAATTAAACAACTTCTCGATGTTACCAATTAATTCAAACTACTCGATGCATCTAATTAAACAAACTACTCGATGCATCTAATTAAACAAACTACTCGATGCATCTAATTAAATAAACTACTCGATGCATCTAATTAAACACACTATTCGATGCATCTAATTAAACAAACTAGTCGATGTTACTAATTAAACAAACTACTCGATGTTACTAATTACTTAAAATCATAATACATTTATATTTTCAAAAATTTAAAAATAATCAAATCTTCCAAATAAACAATAATAATTATAACAAAAAATTAATTGAATAACGTCAAGGGGAAACTTGCTTTTTATATAATATTTTGTAATTAAACAAATTAATCATAATATCCATATTCATACTCATATTCATTGTTGTCGTTATCATCATTGTCGTTATCTTCATATTCATTGTTGCCTTCTTTGTATTTAATGATTTCATTATCATATTCATTAACACTATAGCTATTACTTTCTTCATATTCATCTTCATTTACATTTTTTTCTTGCTGCAATTGTTGCCATTTTTTTAATGCAGGGCATGTTCTAGCAAAATGTTTTGCCCCGTTGCAAATTATGCAATGTCTTTTTGCCATCTTATCTTTTAATGGACTGAAATCGATAAATTTTCGTATTTCATTTAAATTTGGACAATTCTTTGTATCATGATTATCATTGCAGATCTGACATTTAACTTTTTTCTCTTTCTTATTTTTCTCGCTTTTTCTTTGCCTTTTATATCTTCCTTCTTTTGGTCTTCCCGCCCTTTTTCCATAAGGCTCTTGGACTTTTGGAATGCCTAAAAGTTCATTTTCTAGATCATGCAAAGTTGTCATAACTTTTTTATAGTTTTCATTGCTTTGACACCCGAGCTCAGCCAAGCTTTTGCATTCAGCCGCGATATCTAAGTACCTCTTTTTTTTTGATCTTGATCCATGCTTCGCATTTAAATTTATAAAAGGAATTTCATTTTTTTCATTAATTTGGCATTCTGTATATTCTATTTCACTTAATATCCATCTTTTAGAAATTATATCTTTACATATTTTTAGATCAATTTTATTTTCAATGAAAACTTTAATAATGTGAGAGCATGGTAGTCCAGTTGTGGTAATCTTACCACAACTGCATTCCCAATGATCGTTCTTGGTAACGATAAAAGAATCTCCTGTTTTCTTTACACAGATTTTCCATTCTCCTTCTTTTTTTTTTCTAGGAACTCCTTTTCAGGATCTTCTGCTTTTTGAAGTGATCCTATAATAGATTCACTTATTCGTCTTACAATATTAAATTCTTTCATGAATTCAAATATACGTTTATCTGATATTTTGCACAGGTTTCGACCTTTGAAATATTCTCGATTCATCATACGTCTTTGATCTGCACGTGTAATAATATTTCGCATGTCTACAAGTGATAACAAATGGGAACCACATAAATTTTTAATATTTGAATTATTACATTCCGAAAAAATGTTTGAAAGATAACCAAGAGACCATACATTCTTTGTAAAAGCTTTGGTAGACGTTCCCAATCTATCTTTGAATGATTTATTAAAGAATTCATTTATATTATCAAACTTTTTCAGTTCACTTATTAATGTTAAACATTTTTCTGTGTTCTTTGTAAACACTAGCTCATGAAATTTATGAATTAATATATCTTTTTCAGCTTTTGGTATGCTCATCTGATTTACAATATCAGTGAATAAGCACAGCTTATGCCAAATGCATACTATTCTGGCAATTTTGGAACACTTGGGATCATTTTTGAGATTATGATAGGCAGAATTAAGCATTAAATCATCATCTGAACATATTGTTTTGATCATATTTGATGATGGAAGTTTGTATGCTAAAAGTTTCATGATCCATTCGAAAATATCTGAGGTTACATTTGAACAAAATACAATGCCACCAGATCTTAATTCACGATTTCTTCCTATAAGGCTGATAGGAATCATGGTCCAATTGTTCTTTAAACCTCTATACGTTGGGTCTATGCAAACGAAATCACCGAAATTTTGAAGATTTTTCATTTCTTCTTGAGTAAATGTGGCTACACCTCTCCTGTAATTTGTTTTCCCAATTTCTTCTGGTGGGAAAACAAAATAACTTCCCTTTTCATTCACCATTTTATTTATCAATAAATCTGTTTCCAAGTTTTGTTCTTTTTGGATTTTTGGTGCTGTAATAGATGAGACTTGGGTTGCTGTTATGTTGATGTTTTTATCATAAAATAGAAATTCAGATATTTTGGTTGAATTGATATTTGCTTTGGACATATTTTTAATAACATTTTTGGTATCATCATTTATAATGCAATGAGCGAATGATATTGGGTTTATAGGATGATTATGCTGCAAAAAAAAATTATTTGTTATCTTATAATATTTATTTGGTGTTTTATAATCATATGCTTGAATATTTATATGGAATTTGCAAGGATTCATATTTGATTTCGAATGTTTCCAGCAGTTAACTATAAAAAATCGATCATCTTTAGCATAATTTGTTGATATTTTAAAACCTTCGATATTAGCTTTATTTTGTAAGAAATTAAAAAAAGCATTTCCATCATAAAATTTTAATTTCCTTAAATTGTCATAAGTAAAAAATGTATTCTGGTTTGAACTGTTGTTATTTATCATATTGGTTGAACTGGTTAAATCATTATTTGTTATAATACTTTTATTCGTATTGAATGAATTATTATTGTTGTTCATACTGTTTGCATTTACAATATTGCTGTTTGGCAAATTGATTGAACTGGTTAAATCATTATTTGTTATAATACTTTTATTCGTATTGAATGAATTATTATTGTTGTTCATACTGTTTGCATTTACAATATTGCTGTTTGGCAAATTGATTGAACTGGTTAAATCATTATTTGTTATAATACTTTTATTCGTATTGAATGAATTATTATTGTTGTTCATACTGTTTGCATTTACAATATTGCTGTTTGGCAAATTGATTGAACTGGTTAAATCATTATTTGTTATAATACTTTTATTCGTATTGAATGAATTATTATTGTTGTTCATACTGTTTGCATTTACAATATTGCTGTTTGGCAAATTGATTGAACTGGTTAAATCATTATTTGTTATAATACTTTTTTTTGACAGATTATTGTTCGATGTCAATTTTGATAAAAACGAATTATAAATTGGATTTATAGCAAGAGGATTTTTTAACAATTTTCTATTTTTATTCATCGAATTCTTATTTGAATCATTATTGCAATTTGTATCAATATGATTATAAAGTATATGATTAGATAAGTCATTCGTATTACTTATATATTGTTGACTAACAAAAGAATAATTATAATGTTTTGAACAATATCGTAAAACATCATTTGAAAGTTCTTCATCATTGAAATAATTTCTTCTAATATGAAGAACAATCTCATTGTGGTAACATTTAATTGACTCCAATAGGCATTTATGATATGTTTCATCTTCAGGCCTAATATGATTATTTTCAAGAATATTAATTATTCCCATATTGTTGCCGTGAATAGCATATAGCCAAGTCGATGAGGTTAATTTGACACCATTTTGGATCAGAAACTTAAAAATTTGAATAGATCCAAAAAAAGCAGCGTAATTTATTAAAGAAGTTTGTTTTGTTTTAATTAAAAAAGAATTAGTTTCATATATTGATAAAGAAATTGTTTGGTTTAGCTGAATATTATTTGAACGGGCATAATTGATAAATTCGTCAATCAAATCTTTTCGTACCAATTTACATATAAGACTGTTATTTTCACCTTTCTTTCTTTGAGTATAAAAATTTTCTGATTTTTTCTCATTGATTTCTTGAATTAAATCATCATCTATATTAGTATTATCTTTAAACCATGCTTCAGAAATAAATGGTTTGATTTCAGAAGAAAAATATTGTAGATATTTTGCTGTGATAAATTTTTCTGTAGTTATTTGCTTGCATATCAATTCATTAAATAACAACATTTTTTTTTCAATTAGAAATAGAAGAATTCTCTTGTTACTCTTAAAAATATTAAAAATTTCCAGATTTGAAAAATTATTAATGATTTGGTTCTCAAAATATATAATTATTTTCAAAACTTTTCCATAAAAATCTGTTTCGCGGTGATGGTTGTTGGTAATTTTTAAAAGTAGTATTAGTACTGATTTTGTTTTATTAATATTTTCTCGAATTTTCTGATTTTCTAAATAATCTATAATGATTTGATAATTTTCTTCATTATCATCGCTATTCTTAATAAAATTGAGAATAATAGATTGAATATTTTTCATTGGCGTCACGAAAATAGCATTATTTGTTGAGGCTTGCTGAAACATTTATAGCAAAAACAAATTAAAAAGTAAAATACGTTTAAAAATACATAATGCGTTTAAAAATACGTAATACGTTTAAAAATATGAAACATGCTTGAAAATAAGAATATATATAAAATATAGAAAAAACGTTTACAATTACTATTTCAAAAGATAAAATTCAATGAGTTCTTATAAATATTACTTTATGAATATTTCAGAAAGCACAAAGCTTACTAATCCCTTGAAACTAATAAATAAAACAATTTAAAATTATGATATATATATATATATATATTTGTGTTGATATAGCATTTAAATTTCAATTAAATTTATAAGATTTTTATCTTTGATTTCAAATGCTGGCGTTTGGACATTTATTATTAAAATGTCAGAGAAATTTTGAATTATTTTCTTAATTGTCACAACCAAAAAGTGGATATATATTAGGATTTACTTTTGAAAATAGATATTTATATAAAAAAAATCAATTAATACTAATATCGAGTAAATAAAAAAGAACTAATAAATATAAAATATAAAATATATCAAAAAATATCTGTTAGATATAAATAAATTTGATTTTATCAAGAGTAGTGTAAATAAGACATTATACTAGGATTATACAAGAGTATTAATATTAGAGAGTTTTTAAACCATTATTTTATTTTGCGCAAGCCATTATTTTGAGCGTATTCGCATGCTTTTAGACGCTCATGCCCGAGATTAGCATTAGATTCAGGGATTGCAATAAATCATTTAGCCACATTCTGATCTTATGAAAGGAACCATTTAGCTTTCTTGGACTCCATTGAAATATCTGAGCATAAATAAAATGTAAAAAATACAAGCTGTGTTGTTAGCTGGTATTACCAACTGTAAGTAATTAAAAAATTCTTAATTCTTTGCAATAAATTTCTTTTTCATGATCAATTTGCCTCTTATAAAGTCTGAAAATTTAAAACACCATCAGAAGATCAATTTTTGAAAGAGAAAATTTAGTAAATATATAAATCCCAATATGCAAACATTACTGAAATTACTGTTAATTAAATTACTTATTTCTGATTTCAGAGCACTTCTTCATATTTTTCTCAAGTAAAATAATAATTTTACTAGCATAAGTGAAAAGATCTGAAAATAATAGATGACATTGAATGTAAGGATGTATAATATGTTGAGGCTTCTGTTGAAATTCATTACATCATAATAATTGAGAAGAAAGTTGATTAAATAATTGATGTATCTTATGTTATTGATGTCATTAATAATTATGAAAAAACATTAATGATTAATTCGAAGTTCGCTTTAGAGAATGACAAATTATTGTGTTTAAATCCCGTATTCATAATGATGATATAAGTATTATAGTATAGGCTCCGTTATCACCAAGCCTATACATAAGCCCATTTCAAAGCCATTTGGAACCTTTGGAAGCACCTCAGAGCCTTCAAAAAGCTCCAACCACGTTGTTCATTCAAAAAGTTTGCAATTTAAAAAATCCCAAACAAAAATTTATTATGTCTCGTTTTCAAAATTATTTTAGCACATAAAAATGAATATTTTTAGTAGTATATATGAATGGCGCCAATTTTTAAACTTCCATCGAGTTCGATGAGGTGAGACTGCAGCAAAGCTACCTGTCCATTAAAGAAGACCTCCTATTTATTAAATCAAGCTGTTGTTTTATACCCAAACTCTAAAAAAAGTAGTTGTTTTACCATGATTGAAATGTATCCATCTCTCAATCCAGTTGAAGAATTTTTTATATTGAAGTCATTTTATTTGTGAACTGTAAACTCATCTGTTGGTAAGCATATTCTATAGGAATGTGCGTTTGTTCTTCAGTATAAAAAGAGCGACGGGCGTTTTTTTTTTCTTCTAAACTGGAAACAAAAGCTCAGCACCTTTAAAAAGCTCATAATGATAAATTAAGCAAAACACCCAAGTAGTTTAATATATTTATCGCTTTCAAAACTATCAAATTAGATGCATTGACATATTGTTTTTATTTAATACAAAACTCTATCATTAGAAGAAAATATTTTCAACAAAATCTAAATGATCTTTACGAATGAATCGATTTTTTGTATCGAATTTCTCATTTTCAAGAAAAATAATACTTTTTTAATGTATACCTTTAGTTCAATGGAGCAATAATTCTATTATAGTGGTGAGAAAAATATGTATACATATTGAATTATATGTATACGTTATGTTTCTCTTTAAGAAATTAATTACTTTTTATTTTCTACTTTGAAATTATATTTTATTTCCTAATTTAATATATTTATTAAATGTAAAAAGATTTTTGTCAGATATTAAATGAGATATTTATGAATTGTTCATATTAAATATATTCAAATTTTTGAATTAACAGCCATATAACAATTGAAAATCAAGCGTATACATATTTTTCAAAGGTATACATATTATTCCGACCACTATAAGTGTGTTAATACTTAGAATATGCTACTTTAATTTCTCAGCTCTCTGGATATATTTCCAAAGATGATGAATAATATTAATAAAAATAGACTTTTTATAAACTTTTTGAGGTGGACAGAAACTCAGTAACATTTATTTTCACTAAAAAAATCAATTGCTTTTAAGGGAGCAGTCTCACTTTGAATTTTTATAACTTTTTCACAATTTTTGAATAGGAAATAAATTGAATTTTTTTCAATCAATAAAATAGATATATACACATTTTATATATTATTAGTTTTCATATACATCAGAGAATATATATATAAAGGCAAATCATAGAATTCATTAGACATGATGAATATTCTCTCAATTTTTTGACATATGTAATTTTGAATAATTTTATTTTAAAAGCATCTCAATGAAAAATCAATAATTTACATAAATGCTTTCTCAACTTTTTTTAATTATATTTATATTATATATAAATATAATATAAAAATATAAAAACCTATCATGCATTTAAGGTAAATCGAAAGAATTACATCGTAATTAAGCGTTTTTATGGTATGGTTTTTGTGATTTATGCAAATTACATCATAGAGATAACTAAAAGTAATACAGTTTAAATACATTAGTAGATAAACATTTTATAAGTTGAGAAAATGTTTACTCATTTTATTGTTTATTTTAAAAGATATGTCTAAAATAATAATCATCAAAATTATTGATGCAAAAAATTAAAGGAATATTTATCATGTCTTATGAATTCTATGATTTGCCTTTATATATATATTCTCTGATGTTTATGAAAACCAATAATATATAAAATGTGTATATATCTATTTTTTTGATTGAAAAAAATTCAATTTATTTCCTATTCAAAAATTGTGAAAAAGTTATAAAAATTCAAAGTGAGACTGCTCCCTTAAAAAGTTTCCAAGTGTTACTGAGTTTTTGGTTTCAATTTTGCAATAATATATCTCAAAAATAGTAATAATATTAGCAATAATAGTAGTAATCATAATCTTTCTAAATTCTTATATATAGTTGAATTAATATCTATATTTTACTCTATCAAAAAGTTTAACTTTTTATAATTACTACTATTATTGCTAATATTATAATTAAGGTCATATTCCAGTAAAACAAAACAAATCAAAAAAGATTTTCGAGTACATTATTTGGAATTTTTATATTTTAAAACAATAATCTATTGCTTTTTTGAGTATAATTTAAATATCAGATATTAATGAATAACATATCGTGTTTTTTTAATTATATTAATTTAAAAATTATATTAACACGTGTTAACAAGTTTTTTTAGGAATTAATATGCTTATTCTGTTTATTTTGCTAATCTTATTAATAGAATTGGCACTTTTGGCAAATTGGCTTTACCAAGTTAGTAAATTTGGTAAGAATACTTAATTATTAACCATAAACTTCGAAATTTCAAATAATTTAGTAAAAGATCTAAATGATAATTATTGAACACTATTGAACAATGAAAATTGTGAGATATGAAATCAGCGGACTTATTCAATGACTTTAATTTAAATTAAGAATCGCATTTAGTGCTATTATCTTGATCAAATTAGAGTTTTCTGAAATATCATATTCATACTTTAATGGATAAATTGGGAAATTTTGCTAATAGGGCTTTCCTCAAATGTTGATTTATTAGGAATACAATTCTCCTTCTTAGTTGGGTACTCTTTTTAAAGATTTTTTTTAAATATTTTTTTTATCAAAAAGTTATTATATCAAAAAGTGAATATATGAAAAAGCTGTTTTATCAAATTTCTGTTTTTCAAAAAGTTTAACTTTTTGAGAGCACTGTGGTGGTCACTTCACCTCCACAGCGTGCTTTTTTTGGGGGGCCTTTTTTTTTCTGAGTAATTTTTTTTTATTCAATATTTTTTATTTTCTGAATTTTTTCAAATTTGCTTATCTTATTTTTTTCTTGTGATCATGAGTTTAAAAAATATATTTATAATATATACTTCAAAAAAATTCATAATTATTTGTAATTATAAATTGTTACTTCATTATTCCTGATATATAAATTGTTCAAAATTGAGAATATTATTTATATTATTTTTTCAAAGTTTAAACAGCCAAGTTCATTTAAAATCTATATCAAAATTTTTTGGGAAGACTATATTTCCAAATTGAATGCATTTATTTCCATAAAAAATAAAATATTTCCAAATTGAATAAAAATATTTCCATATTGAATTAGTAAATGGTCCAATATTTCAGAAGATTATTTATTAGAAAATAGAAAAAGTTATTAATTATTGAAAAAGTTTTTATTTAAAGTTTTTGTTTTTATTTTTGGAAATTTAAGAAATTTCCTGATATATTTTTTGAATACTTTGGAAATTTCCAATTTCCAAAATAACAATCACTGTTTACGGTAATGAGGATTAAATTGATTTTCACCAAAAATACTTGGGCCAACATCATGTAAACGTTTTGGACATTCTGCAAAAGCAAATGATTCAACATAAGTAGAAGGTGGAATTGAGACATCTGCCAATGAGGTGCATCTGAGAAAAGCAAAATTACAAATTTTAGTTACAGATGATGGAATTGATACTCGTATTAATGATGAACATTCAGAGAAAGCAAAACTTCTAATTAAAGTTACAGATGATGGAATTGATACTTGTTTTAATGATGAACATTCAGAGAAAACCGAATCTTCAATTGAGGTTACAGATGATGGAATTGATATTTGTGCTAATGATGAACATCCACAGAAAGCAGATCTTCCAATTGAAGTTACAGATGATGGAATTGATACTCGTATTAATGATGAACATCCAGAGAAAGCTGAATATTCAATATTAGTTACAGATGATGGAATTGATACTTGTGTTAATGATGAACATCCAGAGAAAGCATAATTTCTAATTGAAGTTACAGATGATGGAATTGATACTTGTTTTAATGATGAACATCCAGAGAAAGCATGATTTCTAATTGAAGTTACAGATGATGGAATTGATACTTGTGTTAATGATGAACATCCAGAGAAAGTAAAAGCTTCAATTGAGGTTACAGATGATGGAATTGATACTTGTGTTAATGATGAACATCCAGAGAAAGCATATTTATCAATTGAAGCTACAGATGAAGGAATTGATACTTGTGTTAATGATGAACATCCAGAGAAAGCATATTTATCAATTGAAGCTACAGATGAAGGAATTGATACTTGTGTTAATGACCTGCAATCAGAAAAAGCATATTCATCTATTGAAGATACAGATGATGGAATTGATACTTGTGTTAATGATGAACATCCAGAGAAAGCATGATTTCTAATTGAAGCTACAGATGAAGGAATTGATACTTGTGTTAATGACCTGCATTCTGAAAAAGCATATTCACCAATTGAAGTTACAGATGATGAAATTGATATTTGTTTTAGTTCCGCGCATCCATAGAAAGCATACTGTCCAATTTCTATTACAGATGATGGAATTGATATTTGTATAAGTTTCGAACAGTTCTTGAAAAATGATATCTTTTTTATAGTTCCTGCTATTTCAAGCGAAGTGATCCCATCAAATATTTTTTCACCAAACGAAGTTACAGATGATGGTATTGATATTTTTTTCAATGATGTACAACCATTAAAAGCTTCTCCTTCAATTTTTTTTAAAGATGATGGAATTGATATTTGAATTAATGATGTACACTGATTAAAAGCTCTGCGTCCAATAAAAGTAATTAATGAAGGTAAATTAATCTGTGCAAGTTTTGAACAGTTTTGGAATAAACAATCTGGTATTCCTCCAATATTCCCTGTTATTTCAAGTGATGTGATTCCATCAAATATTTTTCTTCCAAATGAAGTAACTGATGATGGAATTGACACTTGTTTCAATGATGTGCATGTGGAAAAAACTTCATCTTCAATTTTTATTATTGATGGGGGAATTGTTACTTGTTTTAATGAAGAGCATCCATTAAAAGCTTTTTTTGGAAGAATTTTCAAATATGAAAAATAAGGAATCTGTGTTAAAGATATGCATCCAGAAAAACAATATATACCAATTGATTCTAAAGAGGAAGGAATTGATATTTGCTTTAGTGATGAACATTCTGAAAAAGCAAAATTTCCTAAAGAAGTTATTGTTGATGAAATTGTTATTTGGGTAAGTGTTGAACAGTTGCTGAAAAAATTATTAGGAATTTCTTTTATACTTCCAATAATTTCAAGTGTTTTAATTCCATTAAAAATATTTTTTCCAAATGAAATTGAAGAAGATGAAAAAGTTATTTGCTTTATTGATGAACATTCATTAAAAGCACCATCACCAATATTTGTCACAGAAGAAGGTATTATTACATGATCTAAGGAAGAGCATCTGTTAAAAGAATAAGAACCAATAATGCTTATTGAAGAAGGAAAAGAAATTTTTGTCAATGACTTACATTCAGAAAAAGTTAAAGTTTTAATTGAATTTAAAGAAGATGGAATAGAAATTTCTTTTAATAAAGAACATCCTTCAAATGCGCTTTCTCCAATAGATTTACATGATGATGGAATAGTTATGACATTTATTGATGAACATCCTTTGAAAGCAAATGATCCTATTGAAATTATTGAAGAAGGAATTGATATTGTTTTTAATGAATTACAACCCAAAAAGGCTTTGGATTCAATTGATTTAATAGAAGATGGAATCGAAATATCTTTTAATGATGTACAACCTTTAAAAATAACTGACCTAATTGTAGTTAAAGAACAAGGATTTTCAAATGAGACTTTTGATAATAATGAACAGCCATAAAATGCTTTTGGGTCGATTAGTTTAATAGAGGGAGGAATTAAAATGCTTTTCAATGATTTACAATCCCTGAAAGAACATTCCCCAATTGATGTAATAGAAGAAGGAATTGATATTGCATTTAACGCTGTACAAGATTGAAAAGTATACGGTTCAATTGATTTTATTTTAGCTGGAGTTCCAAATCCAATTTTATTTAATGAAGAACATTTAGAAAAAGCATTAGATTCAATGGTTGATATTGATGCATGAATAAATATTTGCTTTAAGGAAGAACAATTAGAAAAAGCATTAGATCCAATAAAAGTAACTGAATTAGGTATACTTATTTCACTAAGTAATTTACATCCTGAAAATGTAAATTTTTGAATTGAATTCAAAGAGCAAGGACTACAAAATAAGACTGTTTTTAAAGATTTACAATCACAAAAAATAGAAGAACCCATTTTAACAACAGATGAAGGTATTGATATTTTTGAGAGTGATTCACATCCAGCAAAAGCAGAATTTCCAATTTCTTTTAAAGATGACGGAGACATAAATAATATTTGCTCCAATTTTGAACAATAATAAAAAGAATGATTACTTATAATTGTAACCGAAGAAGGTATTGTTATTTGCTTTAATCTACTACAATAATAAAAAGAGTAGGAACCAATTGAACTAAATGATGATGGTAAATTAAAAATGACTTTTGATAAATTATGACAGTTATAAAATGAACCTTCTTGCTCATTACTGCTATTTTTTGTTGCTTTTACACTCTCATCAATTCTAATTAAATCAATATTACTTTTAGCGAATTTTCCATCAATTTCTTTCGTATTTGTAAAAAATATTGAAATTTCAATTTTTTGTTCTTTAAATTGAGATTTTATTATGTATTGAAATGAATCATAAATATTTTTAAATAATTTATGTGGGTATTCTAGTTCAATAATCGCATTATTAAAAGATTTCAAATGATTTATAAAATCATATGATTCAATATATTTGTTATTATAAATAAATATTGAAATTGGAGGTAAAAATTTAATTTGATAATCATCATTCAATTCTTTCAAAAGTTTTTTATTGTCATTTGAAAGAATTTCAATACACTTTGAATTTTCTGATAGATTTAGATTTAATAAATAAATAAAGAAATTATTCACATTTGCTAAAAGACATTTGAGCTTATCTCCAATTGAAGTTAGAATCATTGCAGAAGTAATTATTTGCTGTTTTTTTAAAGAAAGAACATTGAATTTTTCAATAGTAATGCTATCTGGATATAAATCAACTGTTTCAGGTTTAATAACATCAATTATAGTTTCTTTTTCTGATTCAATTTCAGGCTCAACAAAGCAACCATTTGATTCTAAATTTTTGACTTTATTTTGTAATTTTTTTATTTGATTTTCCAATTTAGATTGAGTGTTTTTCATTTGATTATTATCATCTTTTAATTGCTTATTTTCTTTGTCTAACTTTTTCATTTCTTTCTTAATTTTATTATTTTCAGTTAAAAATTGTTGATTATTTAATGTTAAATTTGCTTTGTCAGCTTTTAATTTTTCATTTTCATTCTCTAATTGTTCTGTTTTTTTTTGTAAATAATCAATTGGATCATTTATTTCAGTAACATCTTCAATATAAAATTTGACTTCTTTAATATCAACATCATCAAGATAAACTTTTGAAAGTACATTGAAAATTTCTTTGAAAGATGGCCTAGCATTTGGATTATTTGACCAACAAAGTTCAATTAACCTTTGAAATTCTTTTTTAATTGGAAAAGTAAATTGAGGACGATAATCGCCATTTACGACTTTTTGACGGAAAATTAAATCCGAAATTTTATTGCAACATAAGTCAGGATAACTAACTGAATCTGTTATAACTTCATACATTAATATACCAAAAGCATAAACGTCAACCTTTCGATCATATTTTTTATTTTCAATTATCTCTGGTGCCATATAAGTTAACGTTCCACCAAACAAAGTTTGACTCATTGAATGCCCAATATCAAAAACTTTTGAGAGACCAAAATCTGTTATTAATGGATGAAAATTTTCATCAAGTAATACATTCCCTGGTTTAAGATCTCGATGAATAATGTTTCGATCATGTAGATATTTCATCCCTCTGGCAATACCAATAAGAATTATTTGTCGAGATGTATTATCGTAATCTTTTGGTCCATTACATTCGCGGATTTTTTGAAGTACATCTGCAAGAGATCCATTTTTTGCAAGGCTCATAAGTATGACAACATTATTTTCTCCTTGAAAATCAATTAACGAATAACCATATAATTGGATAATAGTAGGATGGTTAACGCGTAGCATAATTCCAACTTCTCGATCAATCATTTTTTCACATTGCTCTTTGTTGTCTCCACAATCAATAATTTTTGCTGCAAACAGTTTCCCAGTTTTTTTTTCGGTAACTTCATATACAAATCCAAAAGCGCCACGGTTGATGCGTTTTCCTTTTGTATATTTCTTGATGTCTATTAAATATCTTGAATACATACTCATCTTTTTAAAATTTAAAATTAAAAATTAAAAAAAAAAACGTATTTTTTGTAATTTAAAAGTCTATTTTGGCAAGGTTTAAAGTTAAAACATATTTTCAAAAAATAACTATCATGTTAGCACGTCAAATATATAATATAACATTGTATTATTATTTTATATTTAAAAAGATATTCAAGGTAAAAAAATTTTAAATTCTGATAGAAATATTATTTTGCCCTAGTTTTTATATTATATACTCAGAAACAATCTCAATAATTCAAATATTTATTTTGCTTTTTATATTCAAAATATGTTGTTCTCACAAATAATTGAAAGAAGATACAAAAAAAAAAAAAAAAAAAAAAAAAGGGAATACAGCATTAACAATTTAATGCAAAAAATATTCAATATCATTTCATATTTAAAACATTTCATATTTAAAACATTTCATAAGTACATTATTTCATTAGTATAATATTTCATTAGTATAATATTTCATTAGTATAATATTTCATTAGTATAATATTTCATTAGTATAATATTTCATTAGTATAATATTTCATTAGTATAATATTTCATTAGTATAATATTTCATTAGTATAATATTTCATTAGTATAATATTTCATTAGTATAATATTTCATTAGTATAATATTTCATTAGTATAATATTTCATTAGTATAATATTTCATTAGTATAATATTTCATTAGTATAATATTTCATTAGTATAATATTTCATTAGTATAATATTTCATTAGTATAATATTTCATTAGTATAATATTTCATTAGTATAATATTTCATTAGTATAATATTTCATTAGTATAATATTTCATTAGTATAATATTTCATTAGTATAATATTTCATTAGTATAATATTTCATTAGTATAATATTTCATTAGTATAATATTTCATTAGTATAATATTTCATTAGTATAATATTTCATAAGTATAATATATATTAAAGATGAACATCCCGAGAAAAATGAATTTTAATTGAAAGAAAACTTTGAATAAATGCTTTTTAATTTGTAATCTGAGATTTGGCTAAGCTTTGAAGAATATTTTTCTGACAATCCATGGAAAGATAGTTTTCAATCTGACTGGAACATAACTTTTTGTTTTATATATCAACTTTTTGAAAAGAAAGCTAAAATTTTAAAAATTGAATAATTTAAGATCCAAAAGCAAATATATACATTTAGATCCAATGACCCAAATTCATCGTCAAAAAAGGATGAACCAGCAATTTTATTAGTCCAAAGATCCAATAAATCTCGAATGTTGTTTCCAAGCTAATTATAAAGTTTATTTCAAATTAGCATCTCAGGAATTTGCAAAATATGCATACCAAATAAAATATTCTTGTTATTATTAGCAATATTTATGCAACGCGCGATATCAAAATTCTTATTATAACCTAATAATATGCATTTTTTCCAAAAAATAATGTAATCAAAAAAAGTGGTGCATCAAAAAAAGATACGAGAACTTTCATAAATATTTTTTATTCGTTCTACTATCAATTATCATATACATTAATAATGTTAATATATCTTCACAAAAAAAGTTTTAAATTTAGTTATTTACACATTATAGATATTTTGTAGCATATGTTTATGGAGAACTGATGAAAAAAATCTCATAAATATGTTAATTCTATCAATAAAATTAACATTTTTTAAAAACTCGTTTTTTTCGATATGACAGGAACAAAATGAATACTTTACAACATTTGAAAAACATTTATGAATAGAATATATTTAATTCAATTTTTTTGAATGAGTTTTAATCGTTCATATAAATAATATGATTCAATTTTTATGAGTTCAAAAGATTTTCCTTTGAACTAATCACGTTCAATTAAAGTTATTGGTGAGTATATATTTTCAATCGAAAAAGAAATGAATTTTTAGAATACCTTTAATTCAAATTCATTTGATATTGTTATGGTTGATTGATCAGTCTTCTATTGGCATGATTAACAGCTTGAACTTTCTGATAAGTATAAAAAATGAGTTAAAAAGAATTTGTTAAATTAAAAACATAATTCATTTTCATTTTAATTTTTCATTAGAAAAAAAAATAAAATCAAAAAAAAAAAAAAAAAAAAAAAAATATATAAAGATGAAAATCACAGAAATTTTATAAATAAACATAAAATTCAATATGGATATATCCATATATAAAATATTATATGATATGAAACTACAGGTTATTAACAACTTCACTTGAGAATACTTTAAAAGGAATGAGTGTAACTTTCTTACCATACAAAACTTTTGTCACTATATTCAATTTTGAAAAGACACTCAAAATTGAAAGAGATTCTTCAGAGAATCCGATGCGATGATCATCAACGAAAAATGTCAGATTTTCGCTTATGAAAAATTCTTTTTCTTCAAATGAAATTTCAGGTTCAATGTCTCCTTCAACAACTTCTGCATTCAATTCATCAATGAAATCAATGAAAATTGATTTCAATGAAAAATTATTCACCTGTCTCTTTGAATTTTCTTCACAACTTGAAATCAAATCGCGCAAGTAAAGAATGATCTCCAACTCATCTGGCTCTCTACAAATACATGTCAAAACAGATCCATTAGAACGAATAAAATCGATGTTGTAAAATGTTTGGTCAAGACGATTTATTATATTGAAAAAGTTGTCAATTTGATCGGCACTTGAGTCAATTCTTATGAAAATGAGAAGACTCTGTTTGAAGTGGAAGATATTGGTGAACTCTTCTGAAAACGGTTTTGCAAAATAATTTGGGAAGAAGTTGATCAACTTTTGTGTGATCGTGGCAGTTTTTATTTTTGATTCAAATTTGGCTGCTTCAATTAAAACCGTTTTTGACAACTTTCCAATCGACTTCGTTTTTGAAATAAACGTCTTACCATTAAATTCCCTGATTTCAAAGTCCCTCCTCTTCGATGTGCATGGAAAAAGCTTCGAAAGCCTCCTGCAAATCAAATCTGACGACTGTTTGTTTATCAGTTTGTGGCATGTCTCTGAAATTGAGTATATTTCATCAGTTTCTGTTACTGACGTTATAATGATGACATTTGATGGAAACCTTGATACATCTTCGTTGTTATTCAAACCGTAATTATTTGCATCTTTACTTAAATTAGAATCAAGCTTGATATCAAATGCTAGACTGTTATTTGAATCCAACGAATCCCTCGAATTCACTGAATTTTTGTATAACGATGAACCTTTGGAACCGACATTTTCATTTGCTTCTTTAGAATTTAAACTACTGTTCCCTTCTTTAGAATTGAGACTATCTTTGGCTTCATTATTGTATGCATGCGGCTCACTGTTTTGGTTGCTTTCATATCTAGGGAAGTGGAAGAGCGAATTCATTGATCTTTTCAATGAAGCGGTTTTAAAATAGCCGCCAACAAAAATAGAAAGCACAACCATTAAGCAGGTAAAGGCAAAAGGTATCTTGGCTGACTGGACTGAAGATGATCCTTCGATACTTTCATTGAAGAATACTGTCATTGAGTTTTCAGCAAACGAAACAAGAATCGGTAATGCGTAAACTTCAATGAATTCCTTGGTGATGTTCTGTGCTTGCAAGAGTTGAACAATTGAGTGAATTGAATAACAGTTCATTTCATCGTCATTATAACATTTCTCTTCAAAATACAAATGCCAATGCGGCATTATATGACTCTCATAAATGTTGTCTATTAACTCAAGATTTGTCACATTCAAATGTCCTTTTTTATACAAATACAACGTCTCATTCACGAGTGTCATTGCATTTTTAAAGTCGTTGACAATTGAAAAAACTCGTTTCCCATATTGATACTCGTTCTTTTTCCTTTCATTCAGTGGATGATAAGCAATGAGCGCCATTAAATAAAAGAAGAGACAAGGACAGAGAATCATCAGAATTGACAAGAAACTGAAAAATCGGATTTCCTTTTCTTTACTTTTCAAATAAATCATCAATTCATTCAAATCAAAATCGTTATTCTCAATTTTGAAGCCATGATGATGATTGTCTATTTGTATCATTGTTGAGTTCAATTCAGGAATAATTGAATTCAATTGATCATCATTATCGTTTTCGATATGGATTTCAATATCATCTGGTACAATCAATTTTGAATTCATTTCATTCATTGAATTGTTTTCAGTTTCATTGAATGATGATGGAATTATTTTTTCATTCAAATTTTGATTCGTGTTTGGATCAATGTTTTCGTTGTTTGTTTGAAAGTTTGCATTCTTTACATACTTGATGCTTGAAGCAGCTGTTTGGATGGTTTGATTGGCAGAAGAGACAGTTGTCGTTGAAAAGTTTATTGTTGAAAGATGAGTTGTTGACAACGCTGTTGTTGCAAAAGGATCATTATCTTCATCAGAGTCGAAATTAAATGAATAATCAGAGAAAACAAAAGATGGATCAAAACCAGCCAATTGATCCCATAAACTTTCTCTTGACTCAGGTTCTTGTAAAACAGATGAAATTCGTTTTTCAGATGATAAAAAATCAATGGCTTTCACATTCTTTGACATTATTTTATTCAACGTGATGCAAGCTACAATGAAATAGATAATCAAAAAGATTATAATTATTATGCTCCCATAGAGGAGGAAACTTTTGAAATGGTAGACTTCATCAGTTGATTGGAGCACTTTTCCAAGATATTCAAGATAATTTCGATTTTCTTTAAAAATCAAATTTATGTTATTAAATGTGTTCTTACTCATGAAATCAGAAAAATTAACAACAATGTCGCATACATCATCTGATTTCATTACTAAATCACCAATTTCATGAAAGGTAAGAATCAATAGAAAGTTACTTTGATTCGACAAAATTGGCAAATTTAAATAATATTGATTTATATACATCGGAATCAAAGAGAAAGCTTTTTGGCATTCAATAATGTCGGATTTATTGAAATTTGAATAATCAGGCAAAGCAAAAGGAATAAAGATTGACGAAATAACACTGTAAAAAGAGTGTTGAACGAGATTAATTGATTCAATGTAATCTTTCCAGTTTTTCATATTTAATTTAAAATTCTGTGATGTTGAAACAACAAATCCAAATGAAATTAAAGCTGGCAAGATAAACAACAAATAATGAAGATAAGGAATTTTTCTTTCTGAACGAATAATCTTCGATGCAACTGTTTTTTTATCAGGTTTAACTTCCTTCTTTCTTTTGGTTTGAAAAAGTGAATAAGAACGAGTCTTAGTCAAATTCACAGTGTTCATTGCTGATGAAGCAGAAGAAATATTAAACATCGCATGCGATTTTTGGTTGCAAAATTGAAGAATTTTCGGATTCATCATCGCATTCACTTGAAGAAATGGATCGAAGACAACAGATTGCTTCTTTTCTAATGAAAAATAGACTTTCATTTCTTTCTTGTAACCTTCAAAGTCGCCATCTGTATCCAGCAGCAAGTCAGCCAAATATTTATGCAGAATAGGAACAAAAGGATACAAATAAAAAAGGCCACTTATCATGTATTTCCAATCATTGACAAGGAACGCACATGTATAGCTTTCAAAAAATGCTCTGACAAACTTTTTCTCTTTACGTGCTTTCCAATAAAAATATGAATGTGTTGCAAATCCTCTATAAAAGTAATCCAATCTGTTCTTGTAAAATGCAGGCACTTTTGTCATATTCTGCTGCTCCAGCAAATATTGAAACATGTGCAAAATGAAGTTGTTGTAAACAGATTTTGGTGAAAAGTAGCTGATTTCGTCAAGCATCATTTGTCGATATTCTTTAAAAATGGACAAAAATCGACAAATTTCAATAAAAACAGACGTCCTTAAATGTGTCTGTTTTTGGTTTTCTAAGAATCGATTCAACACCGATGGATCAGAGTTATAATAAGCAATCAAACGAATCGAGGATGAAATGTTACCTAAAACAAAAGGAGGCAATTCTTGTTCAGTTGTAGAATCCTCATAAATGAAGCTTTCAAAGAGATGAAGACAATTTTTCTTCAGCTGTTTTCGGACAAAATTAATAATGACAATAAAAAGTATATGAAAGAACAATAGATATATGAATGTATAGAAAAAGTGGAATTTGGCAAAATAGAGATGATAAAAAACCATAAAAGGAAGACAGAAAAGTGGTGATAGTTCTAAATATTGAGCTACTAGGGAGACATGGACTGTCGTTACTAAGCGATAATATAGAAGAATTACTAAAATAAAAAAATATAAAAGCAAAAAAAGTCCGGAGAGCGGAATCGAACTCCAGACCGGAATCAAAATAAACGAAATGCAATAAATAATTTGAGTTATATATAAAAATAAATGTGTTGTGCCATCATAAACATCCAGTTTTGATCGAATGATGAATAAAAACGGAAGTAAAAAAACTGATGATATGAATTGGCCAAATATGTAAATTAGAAGGTTGATAAGAAGGATAATGAAGGAAGCAATGTTCTCTTTGGATCTATTATTTATTAAACGTTCAATTGAATACGAAATTCGGAAAAAAAGTGGAATAGAAAAAATAGGTTGAATAAATTGAAAATAATATTTGATATAGAAAAAAGAAAAATGAGGAATAAAATGACCTTTGCTGCAACGATGAGTTAGAATAATCATAAAAATTATGAATATTAAGTTGAAAATAAGCCAAATTACTGAGTCATAGCACATTGAATCTGTCCCAAAAATCCATGGAAGAAAATAACAAATTGACAATATATTAATAAAAACATTCCGTTCATTGCTTTCAAAAAAGTAAGCTGAAGGTTTAACTGAGTATACTTCCAAAAAAAAATATTGAAAAAAAATAGATATGGCTAGGGCCCATTGTATATATGGAGAAAATGTGCAAAAAATATGAATTGTCCGAAATAACGGGTAGAAAAATCTGAAAGGCCTGAAATCCACCATTTTTAGGTGGAATTCTTAAAAATATTTTTTTTTTCCTAAGTTAATTTTGAATACAAAACAGTAAAGAAAAATCTTTCAATTTTTTATATTAATAAATTCAAATTTGAATTTTATCGAAATTGATTTCTGAAGGTGCTCGAAATAAAATAATTATAAATTTCTTAACATCTTAATGGTTATTTATTTTAATAAAATTTAAAAAAAGGTTAATACTATATACCCAAAACAAAGAATGAATTAATATGAAAATTTTGAAATTATATACTAACTCAAAAAATTGAATAATTGATATTTGAGGGGTATTTAATATTTTACAATTTGAAATATTAGGACACTCAAACACTTAAATTAGTGTCCTAATTTAAAATATTATATTTCACTTATAAAGTTTAATCAAAAAATTATCAAAATCATTATTTGGATATTTATCATCAATAACTATTTCTTCATCTCCAAATGAGCTATAAAGTTCATAAAAAAGTTTTTACTTAAAAGTCGTTTGTAAACAGCATTCATTGTATTTGGTATTGTACAAGAGTATAAATAAACTGGATTGTCAAAATCTTTCCATTCTTCAAGATCTGTACTTGATACTGTAAATCCATAAGTAAGTTTTGGATTAAGAATGACTTCTTGAACTAACACAATTTAAATCTTTGATCAAATGGGCTTCTCAGAGACCTGTAAATCGTTGAATTTGATCTTCTGTATGTATTTCCTTAGACATTTTAACAAGTGAAGGGGTTGTCAGGAGTCCTGGGCTCTGACCAGGAATCATGACAACTTCTTTCTACTTTTGCTTTCTGAAATAATAAATACAACTGATAAATATTTTAGAAAAAAATAGAATTTTCATATCACATATCAAAAAAAAAAACGATCATGTTTTGAATTTGTTGCAGCTACTCTCGATTACTTTTTCAATTACTTGATGTACTAATTCTAGGCTTTTGTGTCCAAACGAGTTTGTATTCAAAAAGTATCCAATGGATACTCATTTATGTTTGTTATTTTTTGAGAAAATTTGAGGATCCAAAATTGCCAAAATGGACTCTTTAATTCAATCTTGGATACACCTTTCAATTTTCATTGATTATTTTGAATGTATATTTCGTTTGACCAATTATATCGCTCCAAATTTACATTGAATTTTATTTTTTATTTCAAATGTTGATCTTCTTGGTCAAAATCATTCTTAGTGAATTTGAAAAGTTTATAGTTCATATTTGAGAGGTTTTTTAAAAATTAAGAATAGTAGGTGTTTAAGACATTTATTATTGCTTTTTTTCTGATATTAATGAGTTTATTAAAGTAAAAATAAAGTATCCAATAAAATATTATTTGGATACTTCAACACAAATCTTTGAATAAAATACTAAATAAAAAGTGACAGCTTTTTACAAAAAGTCGAAAATGGACACTCAGTTCACTGGATACAAAAGCCTAGTTCTAATTCTTTTGAGCAGCAGTTATTGAACATAAAAGGTTTTCTTCCTGATGATTGTTCCATAATGCTATCAATCATTTTATTGAATTACCTGGTTTGCGGTGATCCATAACTACATGCGATTATCAATTTTGAAAATTTAAAAATTAATTTCTTGAGAAATTAAAATTATGAATAAAATATAATAATAAAAAAGAAGAGAATTTCAGAAAATTTCAAACAAAATTGATAGGGAAATGATTTCTTTTAATAGAATGAATCATTAAAAAAAAAAAAATAGGTGTTAGGTGAATACAGCGCTTAAAAATATATTTATCCTTCTGTTTCAATTAAGTTGCTTATTTCTGGGATAATACTTGTTTCTTCAAGATATAGGCGTCTTATATGATTGACCAAGGCTTGATCAAGAACTTCGTTGAAAAAAGGATCTTCTATAACTTTTTTTGCTGTTGAAAAAAAGATCTATATTCCCTCAAAACTTTACTTCTTTATTTTGATGACAAAGGAGTTGATATTCGTCCATTCATTGAATATAATCAAGGCCTGAGAAATATGAATGACACAGAAATAAATAATCTTTCATAGTTAAATAATTTATGCGTACAGAAAAAGATAGTGGAAATTGCATTTTCAAAAAGTTATTATATTTGGCCAAACTTCTGTTGTAATGTGAATGAATATCATTTCTGACATTCACACAAATCATCAAAAGCTTATTTTTCTTTTTGATTTGTTTTCCAACCGTGTTTGCATTTTTTGCAAATAACAAAAATATTGTAGAATATTGTGGGAGAAAAATACACTTAACTATTTCTAAATACTATTAAGTTAACCAATAAAAATTTTTTTATTCCTATCAGAAAACATCTTAAATAATCAAAAGCAACATATATTATTTATGTCTTGAAAGTTTTTTACTGATGAAGTTTTTCTATAAAGAGTTTTTTAATCTCTTCATTGTTGGTGATTTCATAAGGCTTTTCCCAAAAATAATATTTATTATAATCATTAAAATGCATATAATAAAATTCTATTAAAGAAACAAATTCAAATTCGATTTGTCTTATTTGGATCAATATTTTGTTGTTCTAAAAGTAGTTTAATAATGTTAATATTTCCAATAAAAACTGCTTCATGTAACGCTGTAAAATAAAATTGTTTAGGGCATAATATCATTCAAAACATTATATTTCAAATATTCTTATATATTTCATCATTTAGAATTGAATAAGCATTTAAATCGATTCCTTTTTTTGATATTAATAATTTGACCATTTCCAAATTATTTTTGTTTATTGCTAGATATAAGTTTGTTCGGATATAATAAAAGAAAAATAATTGGAATTTCATTGAAATTAAATTGAAATTTCATTCAAGTTAAGTCAATAAAACTGGTTTGTTAAATAAAATATAGAAAACATAATAAAACTCTAAAATATAAAATGTCATTAAAATAGATTTGATTTAAAATGTAATCAAATACATATAAATGAATTTTATAAACTATTCTAAAATGAAATGATATAAAAAAAGCAGATAAAACGATATTAAAACTTTTGATTTCAAATATAAGGGAGATTAATATCAATTTTCTGGTTTGATAATAAAACTTTAACTACATCTAAATGGCCTTTTTTTACTGCAGAATTTAGAGGTGTTTTATTGAAAATCAACAATGAATGTAATTTAAAAATTAATAATAAACAGAATTAAAGAATATATTTTTTATAACGACATTAAAGTGTATTTATGAACTTTATTTTAAATTAAATAAATTGAAATGCTATTTTAAAATATTACAAAAAATTCTATTTATAAATTAGTATTCTGAATTCCATTAAAATTTGATGTGAAATGCAATCAAAACAATTTGGATGAATTCTATTACAATTTTATTTATTTTAAATTACATTAAAAATATTAAAATGATAATTGAATGGGCATTAATATCAATATCTGCTTTCGTTAATAAAAGTTGAACAATTTCATGATAACCTAATTGGGATGCCAGAAAAATTGGAGATTTTGAATGAAAATAAAAATTGAATTTCATTGAAATGTTATAATTTGAAATAATATAAAAAAAATATTTTGCAACTCCATTTAAAAAATTTAATAAAAATCCTATTTAAATGTATTGTATTAAACTGTATGAACAAATGCTAATTGATAATTCTATTAAAATATTGTGATAAAATATGATGAGGAAAATTGAAAATGAAAACAAAATGAAATTAGTACACATGAAATCCAATGAAAATAGTGTATGAAATTATATTTAATACAAATGGAGAATTTTATTAAATTATTCTCTTATTGAGAATAGCTTTAAGATTTACATCAATATCATCTCTTGTTAATAGCACTTTAACGATATCAAAATTGCCTTTATCAATAGCGACTTGCAATGCAGTTTCATGAAATTGAAATAAAAATTTTATCAAAGTTCATATTTAGAATTTCATTTAAAAACACTTTTTGTTTGAAATGATGTTTAAACCAAATAATTTGGAATAAAGTTAAAAAAATGATGTTTATAATGTCATAAATATATATATTATAAAAACAATATTTAAATCAATTGCTTTTGAAATATCACCATGAAATCAAATGATATGAAATTTCATTAACAAAAACAATTCAAAATTTTATCAATTTTTGAAATTTAAAATATTTACCCTATGTGCATTATTGAAAGATAAAGCATTAATATCTATTTGTTGTATTGAAACCAGTTTTTGAACAATTTCCAAATAACCTCTTTTTGCAGCAATGAATAATTCTGTTACATTAAAAATAATGATTTGGAAACACCACTCATAAATCAAATATTGAACATTACTATGAAAAAAAATAAATCATGAATTTGATTTAAAAAGATTGGAATTATAAAACATTGATTGTTCTGAATTTCAGATTTTCTTCTTTTAACAGTAAATCAACAATGTATAGATAATCATTTTCATAAAATAAATACAAAAATTCAGGATCTTTAGTGAACTTAAAATTGATATTAAATAAGCTGATGATATTATAGCAATGAATGCATTGAAGTGCCATATAATTTTCGTCTATTGAATCCATGTTTTTAAAGTATTCAACCAAATCTGTATTGTGACATCTGATTGATTCATTCAAACACGACTCAATGTCCATTTTATCCTCATATTCTTCAAGAACATGAAACAATTCATTATTATTGCCATGAATTGCCAAAATCGACAAATCTGAACTCATTGTAACTTTATTTAGACACAAATATTTGAAAATTTGGATTGATCCATGAAATGCAGCATATTCAATCAAATATGGAATCAATTTTTTACGTTCACTAAACCAACATGACTGGATTTCTTGCTTAGTTAGGAAATAATTCGTTTCAAACATTGAATGTTCAATAGTTGTTGAAAGTTTCAAATTATTTTTGCCCATATATTCTATGAAATCATCAACTAAATCATTTCGAATGAGATGACAAATGTGGTGATGATTTTCTCCGATTTTTCTTCTTTCATTAAACAGTGAGATATCGTCACCAATAGCTTCTTCCACTTCTGGTTTGATTTTTTCAAGAAGATCATTGGAATAGAATGACTTGAATTCTGGATAGAAATATTGTGGATAAAACCTCTCTTTGTATTTGTAGCTCGTTATAAATTGGCTGATAAATTTGTCATGGATAACAATCTGTTTTTCAATAAGAAAAAGAAGAATTATTTTGTTACTTTTGAAAATTAGAAATATTTCAAAATTGGTGAAATTGTTAGTGATATTATCGAATAATTTGGTGAGAAGTTGTTCGATCTTCAAAATCATATTATGCTTACGGTTATAATTTTTTGCTAATTTGGCAATCAAATGAAGAAATTCTTTAAATTCATACTTTTCTGATAAAATATTTTGATTTTCTAAATGATTAATGATATTTTGTAAAATAGATTCATCCAAATCATCTTTGTTCAAATAATCTAAAAGGATTATTAGTATGCTTTTTAGCTTTTTTAGGTGATCCTCAATAAAAGAAATGTTTGACATCCTTAAAAAAAAAATGAAATTCCTGCCCAATTCTAAAGTAGAATTCAAAAAGTTTATTACAAAATTTTAGCAAAATTTATGAAATACCATTTTGCAAACATAGAATTTGAAAATATAAAAGAAATCATATTTAAGAAAAAATTATGAAATTATGAAATGTCTGATGGAGAGCAAGATTTTATAGATGATGTAGTTGAAATTGGTATTTTTTTAAAAAAAAGCATCTTCTGGTCAGAATTGAGGTAAAAAAAAAATAAGAGTTGATGAATAAACAACATGATCTAAAAATAAATTAAAAAAAATCTTAATAATTATTATTTTTAGTATAATTTGTTTATATATATTTGTATTTATAACTTTGAAAGTAATAAGTATACTTTTGAAATAAGATGATTATATTGAATCAGATATTAATTGATGATGATGAATATGGAAAAAATCGCTAAATAAAAAGTAAAAATCAAACTATTTTTTACTTTTTATGATATTGCATTTTCTTCGCCAGAAGAAATTTCTCGTTTCTTGTATCTTAAGTAAAGCAAGACGCCAACTACAACAGCTGCAACAACAACGACTATGACTACAATAATGGCCACAATTACACCAGTCTTCAAACCACCTTTCTTAGGTTCATTACCTTTTCCTTCATTCTCATCTATATTACCAGACGATTCAATATCTTCATTCTTAATTTTCTTTTTGTTTCTCCACTCTGAACATATCACAACTGCCTTGAACGAGTCAGGTGCAAAGAACTCATTCTTCTTCATACCAATGACTTTGATCCAAGCATCCTTTGTAGAGTCCTTCATCACTAATGTGAAACTCTCTACACTATCCCAACGAAATTGAATAAATTTATAATTTTCTAATATTTTCCATTTATCTTAATTCATATTTTGTTTTATTTCATCACTTTTACTAACGAAATTGTTATCAGCATTATTATTTTTTTCTTTTCATCATTTCAATTTTCAATAAATATGAAAGCTTGATAAGAAAAAATTAGCTCATTTTATAGTCTAGTCATTTGTCGAAGATGCTTTGAAAAACACACCAAATCTTAGAAACCTTACAATCATATCGAATGGCAACATCACTTTTACTATGTTTTCATTTCTTAATTCAAATATCAATCAATGCTTTTTTATGCAAATGGACCTGTCACTTTTGTCCAAGATTCATTCAAGAACACGAAGAACCTTTCATATTTCGAAATCCATGCAGTTGGAGGAATTGATTTACAATTGACATTATTCAAGAACTCAAATATTAACGAAATTGAGTTATATTCGGATGGTGTTGTTAACTTTGTTCAAGGATCTTTCCAAAATTGTAAGAATATGACAACATTGACTATCCATTCACCTTCTGATGTTACATTAGGAAATGACGCTTTCCAAAATTCTCAGATACAGCATTTGGATATAATCTGGGGAAATGGAACAAGTGGTGCAATTTATGTTGCTGAAAAGAGCACAGTTCAATTCACTAGTGGATCATTCAAAAACTGTAATCAATTATCAACAGTTTATATATTAACACAAAAGGAAATGTTGTCAATTCTTTGTAATTGAATGAGAAAAAAGAAATTAAATTTTAATTAAGTAAAAAAAAAGATATCTTATAATGGCATCTTATTAATTCATTTAATTATTTCAATATTTCCTTTCTTAGTTGCATGTAATCGATTTAAAAAATAACTATTAATCATTAAAATGTGAAATTACATTCTGATATTTTTTTTTTTTTGAAAAATGATAATAGTTATATTATAGATATCAAATATTTTTAATTATTTATTTGATGTCAAATAACATGATTCAATTTGAAACTTCACAGATATATTATATCATCAATTAATTAAATATGGTATTCTTTATAATAATGGTAAATGCAAATAAATTCTTTTTAAATATGGAATTCTTTCTAGAATTTCCTTTTTTAAAAAAATTTTGATGATATGTTCATTTATATATTCATGAGAAAAATATAAAAATATATCAAATATTTTTTAAGATGTCCAAATACTTGAGAAAATCTTAAACCTCTTTATTGATCAATTTATTATTCATATTTTTGTTTCTTGTTGAAAACTAGGTTTTATTTTCCACTCCTAATTATCGACGGTCCTGTCCAAAATTGAAAGAGGACAGATATAATCTCATAACTTTTTCAATGAAAATTCTTTGGGACAGGTAAACCTAGTTTTTTATTAAAAATGTAGTTTTTGTAAAAATTGCCTTATAGTATTATAGTTGGTGGACATAATTCTGTTTTGGAGACATGATTATGTTTTCACATCATTTCTATATATTCAAATTGGACTTTTAAAAAAACAATTGTAGAACAATTAATATCATATTGGATACATTCTATTCCCCGATTTTCATTCACTTTTATCAAACTAAATTTGATCATAAATATGATATCTAATTTTTAATTTCTGAATATTTTTTTATTATTTGAAAAAAATTATAATTTACTTTTCATCTATAATTAAAATGTATCATTATTATTTATTGAAATAAAATAGATAATTAGAAAAAATGGTTTCATTTTCATTTCACTACTCAAAAAACTCATTTCATATCACATTTCATGCTTTTACCATAAAAAAAAGGTTGTTTTAATTTGCTCTAACATAGTTATTATTTTAGAATATAATGTATATATTATATTTTAGAAAAAAATTTATTGAAATAATAATTATATAAAAAGAAAAAGTGTTTTCAAAATATGACAAAAATCATTCATACAAAATTACTAATTTTGAAAAATGAGTTTATTTCATTTCAAATTAGATGCAGTATTAATCATCTATATGATGCATATAATATATTAAATATAATAATATGGTTGAAAAAGAATCAATCTTGGAAAAATTTCATTTTTCTTTTTTTCATTCAAAATCATTCATAAATCACTCATGCATAATTGATATGATTTCAGAATTACATTATTTGATAACACATACAATGAAATATATTATTAATCCTCTAAAAATCATTGTTGCCCATCAAGATTTCAGGTTTTTCTAAGAAATATACAAATTACACTTTTTTATTTTTTTCTATTATAATAGCATTAAAAATAGCAATTAATCAATAAATATTAGGTAAGTATAGAAGAACTATTAAAATAATGAAAATAATTTCTCAATGTCTAAAATTGAAAGTCTTTTTCAGTTATTTCAGAAGTTACTCTTTTTCATTAAGGTAATAGATCTTGAGTAGAACCGCCAATTTTATTCTTTCAATATCATTATACTATATGCATTATATCAAATATTTAAATAAAAATTTAAAAGTTTTTATTTTTTATTGGAAAAAAACAAAAAAGTGATATGATTTTTAACTTTATTTTGCGCATCAAAATTTTCTTATATGAAAGTTTTTAGATATCAATTATCTGACAAAATTATATCATTACTGATTATGAATCAATGATATTATTATTAAATCCGAAGTTTCAATTATTGAGAATAAAATAAGCATTTTAACTTTTTTTTACATTAATGGCAAAATTTCATATAAATCACAAATATAATAGCTCATTTAATTAAATAATGATGTACATAAAATACATTAATAAAGTATATAATATTATCAAATTATCTTTAAAAAGTATTGAGAAAAATGTGTTTTATTTTTGTGTACCATTCAAAAAGTTGAGCAAACATGATTATGTCCCAAAAACATAATTATGTCCACCAACTATATAAATTTTTTTTATGCGAAATTGGTGATTTTTGATTTACATTTTATTTATAGACAAAATAAATAAAATGGCCCTTTTTGGATAATAAAATAAAATGGCCCTTTTTTGTTTATTCAATTAAATTTCTTTGAAAAAGGAAAGAATCAACTTTTTTCAAATAAAACGTTTTATTTAAATTTTGAATAAAAACGTTTTCGATTTTTAAATTTTGAATAAAAACGATGTTTTTAAGTTTATTAAAGCAAACACTTTCCAAAAACTCGTGAGTAAAATAGAATAGAATAACGTTTTCGGTTTTTATCAAAAATTCACCTTAATAAAAAAACCTGTAATAAAAAGCTTTCAAAAAAGATTTATTCAAAATAGAACAATTTAATAGAAAAGCTAATTACTAATTTTATAAACGGTATTTTTCATTTTACATTGATAAATGCAAGTTATTTTATTAATATCAGTTATAATCAACAAAGTTCACAGCATTAGTTGTGAAAAATTTGGGCCAAAATGCATATCATGTGACGAGTTTAAATGCATTTCATGGAATGATCAAGATAATATGGGAAATATTTTAGCTGATGATTCTTGCCCAGATTGTGACTCCAGAACATGCTTTATGTGTGATGTTAACGATCCAAAATCATGCATGCAATGTGCTGATAAATTCACATTAGACACAAATAATGAAAGTAAAACATATAAACAATGCATTGCTTGTCCACAAAATTGCTTAACTTGCCATGCTTACGATGTAAACAAATGTACGGCATGTACGATTGGATATGGTTATGTTGCTCCATTTCATGTATATGAAAAATGTGCAAAATGTTCAGATTCATATTGCTACAAATGCAATGATGATTACAAAGTATGTACCGAATGTCATGCTGGTTATGGATTGAAATCATATCCAGGTGGAACATATTCGTGTGAACAATGCGAATCTTCACTTTGCTTAATTTGTAGTTTCAATTCACAATTTTGTACTAAATGCATAGATGGATATAATACAGTAAATGGAAAATGCGAAAAATGCCCAGAAAATTGTTTATCTTGCAGTCTTTCAAAAGGAACTGTTTGTACAGAATGCAGTGATGGTTATGGCTTAAATGAAGAAAATACATGTTCAAAATGCTCAGTCTCTAATTGTTTAGATTGTTCAAATAATTACCTTAAATGCAAACAATGTAATGATGGTTATTCATTCAATGGAGAGACATGCATTAAATGTGCAGATTCAAAATGCATAAGTTGCAGTGATGATGCTAATCATTGTGATGATTGTATCAAAGGATATGGTCTAAAAGATGCTGGTGACCATTATGAATGCACAAAATGTGAAGATCCTAACAGTGAAGAATGCATTACTTATAATATGAGTACGGTTTGCAAACCCGGATATGGGAAAGACATGGTCAATCTACGACATATTAAATGTACAAAATGTGAAGATGAAAATTGTTTAGATTGTCAACGTATTTATTCAACATGCGACATTTGTAAAGATGGGTTTAGAAATATAGGCAGAAAATGCTCTAAATGTAAATTACCAAATTGTAAAAAATGCAGCGAAGATGAATGCGTTTGCGAAGAGTGCATGGATGGTTATGGATTTGATGATAATTATAATAGTGAAACCAAAGGCCAATGCATAAAATGTTCTGTTAGTAATTGTGCTACTTGTAACAGTTATGGAGAATGCAAAAAATGCTTAAAGAATTATGATTTAGATAAAAAAGAAGGAACATGCATTAGAAACAAAAATGCAGATGATGATGATGATGATAGTAAAGACAATAGTAAGTTACCTAAAAAAACCATTTATATAATAGTTGGTGTATGTGTAGCAGTAGTTGTTATTGCTACAATAATAATTATTACTGTAGTATGCGTGAAAAAGAAGAAAATACAAGTAATGAATGATTCAAGTGAATAAAAATTTCATTGGTGCAATATTGATATTTATATACCATTTTTAAATAGCCTTTAATTAAATGGGAAAATCAAACTTTTTGATTTTATTATTATTATTATTATTTTGCCCTTTTGAATATTGAAATTAAAAAATGAAGTAAAAAGCGATGCATGGATATTTTTACCATACTTAACAAAAGAGATGTTTTAAGGGTGTACTTGATTTAAATTATATATTATATAAATGGCAATATTAAATTATTTAAGGAAATATTTGCTGCAATATTAATTCTTTTAAAATTAAAAAAAATATATTTAATTTTTTTTTATGTTAAAAACTTTATTAGGAAAAATATTATCAAATGATTTTTAAGAATATATTTATATATTTATATTATAGATATATAAATAGAATAATATAATATAAATAAATCATAGAAAGATAGATATAATCTTATTATAATAAAAAAAATAATTTTTGAAAAAGTTTAAAAATATTTTTCCAATTTGAGAATATTTGAAAGAACCATCAAAAAGTGGAAATCATTCAGAAAGAATAATCAAATAAAAATAATAAAAAAATAATCTTTTTATGTTACAAAATTTTTACCGATTCTTACCGCCAGCCGCGGGGTCTCGACTCGGCTTCGCTTCGCTCGGTTTCGTCCTTGAGAAATATTTCTCCACATACAACATTTGTTGACAATACATTTACCGATTGCCACATGATCGATGAAATTGAATGTGATATTTTACAAGTTATTAATATTGTAAATAATAGTAAATATTACTTTAAATTATATAGTGCTTCTAAAATGTCAATTACTTTCCCAGATAATTGCAATTGCCATTCTTTCAATCATTGATTGATTCTGATTTTCTTTATGATAAGCAAAAAGCCATTTTGTTGCCTGAAATTTTTAATGATCTTTTGTCCCTTTCATCGAAGAAAGATCCTCTTTCTTATCCATTCATTCGACCACTTATCATTTCAATGATTTCAATGAATGGCTTCTCTGACTATTTAACATTTTCACTATTTACATTCATCAATTAAATAATGATGAAAAAATTGAAGTTCCGCAGAATGGTGAAAGTGTTCATGTAAGTTTCCCTCTTGAAATTATTATTCAAAAGAAAAGAAAAAATAAAAAAGAACTCTCTTTGGGTGATGCTTTTGTGTTCAATTTCAGAGCATCCAAAGAACAAGAAAAGAAATATTTCATTGATCATTTTAATGAAATTCGTGAAGATTGTCATTAAAACCAAAGAAACAACCAAACAAGAAGAGAACAACAACAACAATAATAATAATAATAATATCCAAGATATATTACCTGCTTATGGATTTAGTCGTTTTCTACTACCGTCTATCTCTACGTGGCAAATAATAAATCCTGATGATTTCAAGTTCTTTGAATATGAGAAAATACCAAAAGAAATGACAGCACAATTTACTCTGTCTTCTTTAGATATTAAGCAAATTGTAATTTCTCTTCGTTATTCTATTTTGAATGTTTACAACAGTTTCATTGAATCATGGTGAATTTCAAAGAGGAGAAGAGTTATTCACCATTTTCGAGACCACAAAGCATGTCATGGAACATTGCATTATCATCGAAAGACACGCTTCAAAACTTGTACATGAAGAAGATCATTAAGCCAGCATTTTCAATGAACACTGAATCCAAGTTCAAGTTCATCAGTCAAATTCTCATGACTGAAGCGCAAGGATTACCTTCACTTTCACTTGTTTTCAACCGTTTTGAGCAACAAAAATTCATGGAAAAGTATGAAAAGACTGAAAACAAAGTTGGAAATAATAAAGCTCGTCCTTTGTTTGCTCAATTCATGGAGCAAGTTGATCAAACTTCTCTTGCACATTTGAAAGTCTGTGGCGATGTTCCATTCAAAATTGATAATCTTATTGGTGAAAATCCAGTTGATTTAGGCGGACCAGCACGCGAAATCTTCTCTAGTTTGATCATGGAAATGATGAATGAACGCATTGGAATCTTCTTTTATAATCCAAACAGGCAGCATCAGAACAAGTAGACAAATCAAGAAGACTTGATTCCAAGTTCTTAAAAGGCGATGTTTTTTCATATAATTTTACTTCTGATGATTGCACCGATTTGTCAACGGAAAGATTTGTTTATGTTGGAGCTTACATTGTCTCTAAACTGCCACAGTCAATGAGGCTGGCATCCTTCATCTGGGAATATTTGTCAAATGGGAATGTGTCAATTGAAAGCATATATGAAATTGATGAGAATTTCAAAGAATTAATTATGAATGCTGAAAGTAGGTTTTTACGCCAAAGCAAAATGGCGTATGGTTTTTTAAAGAAATGGCGTAAATGCCGGCTGAAAAAAGACAAGTGAAAATAAAAAACAATTTTTCTTTATTTAAAAAGTTATTTTTGTTTTTTAATTAATTATTAGTGTTATTTTACTATATTTAATTAAAAGAAAAAATAAAAAATTATTAAAAAAAAATTATAAAATCAATTGGCGTGGCGTACGCCACGCCATTATTTTTTCTGAGGGTTTCTGAGGAATGTTCTCAATTTTTGAATTGGCGTATAAAATGGGGGATGATAACGCCACGAAAAAAATCATGAGTAGGGGGTCATGCCTTTTTCGATATAATTTTCAAATTTTGAATAAAAGAACTTTAACAAAAAGGAAATTATTTTTTAGTATTTAGATTATTTAAAGCAAGATTAGTATATAAAAAATTTTACTTTACATAAATTTTTAGAACCATTTTTTTTGGCGTAAGCTATACGGCGTGTTTTTTTCCAAAAAAATAATGGCGTAAAAGCCTAATTGCAGCATCGAGCAAATGAAAAAGTTGTTCATTGTCAGTGTAAAAGATGTTTCTCTAGAATACGAAAAGGTTGAAAAACAAATCAAAATCTTTTGGGACGTGATGGAGTCTTTCTCAGCTGAGGAAAGAATGATGTTCAGAAAGTTCTCATCAGGAAACATCGAACTGCCGGCGCCTGGACTGAAATGGGCGAGAGATATTGAAGTGGATATCGTGCCTGGGAAATCAATGCCAATTGCTCACACTTGCTTCTCAAAAGTTGACGTCCCATTGTTTGATTCACAAGAAAAACTTGCAAAAATTAAATTCGCTGGATTAATTACTGACAGTCATGAAAATACAGAAGTTGTGTCTGATTTCTTATAATTAAATTATTTTAATAAAAATTATTGCTTTTTTGATATTTTTAAATTTATATTTGGATTTTTAATTATTTTATCTGATAACAATTATCAGCAGCATGTGTCAATTAAAAATTCAACTTTTAATTAATTGCTTATGAAGATTATGGCAAAAAATAGGTTTTTCTTTTTATCAGGTTTGGCACTTTTTTTAACTCAGATAATCGATAATAAAATGCTATCGATTGGAACTTTTAATTGATAAATTCGATTATCAAGTATGAAATGTATAGCATTTATAACGACCGTTTATTAATTTGAATGCTTTTTTATCGTTTTTATTTGAATGTTTTTTAATCGTTAATATTTTTATTTTTAATTGTTGAAAGATGTAAAACTAAGAATCCTCGAGATTTAAATTTTCACTGATTTTTATTTATTATATATTTTTTGCTCTTTTGACTGAAATTAATGTCAAAAGCAAAAGATTGCTTTAATGAATTAGATTTAGAGAACATATTTGAATGTGAATTCTGAGAATAATTTGTAGAATCATACAATTTGTCTAATAGATTAGGTTTAATGAATACATCTGAATGAAAAAACTGAAAAGAACTTGAAAAATCATTTGAATTTGTATTAGCACTAGATTGTTCAAATGCATTTGACTTTGAGAGCATATTATAACTAGAGAACTGTAAGTAATATTAAGACTTTTTTAAAAAGGGAAAAAATTGATGATTTTGAATATGATCTTGAAGACATTTGGCCTTCTGTAATATTAGGAATTTAAACTATTACCATATAAGCATTTCTATAATTAATATCTGATTTTATAATTAAAACCTGGTTTTCCTGGTTGAACCATTTCCATAATTAACACTGATCAGTGCAGAAAACCAGAAACATATCGGGCATTTAGTAATTTTAATTGTAATAAATTATAATTAAACACATTTTCTTATTGCCAAACGGTCGTTCTTACTTTATCATGAACATCAACATTTAAATATGAAAAAAAAAACAATCATTTTCTAATAAAAATAAAACCCCCTGCATTTTTGTTTTTATGAAAAAAATATATTTTAATAATAAATTTGGAAATATATTCCAATGTGGAATAAAATATAATTTAGGACCATCTTTAATTACTGAACGAATAAAAAGATAAATATTATTATTTTTTACATAACATAAAAATCAATGTTCTCTCCTGCATGATTGATTTATATATGTGCTCCATATCATTATTTTCTTTCTAATGAAAGAAAAACGAAAAAAAATTATTATTATTATTATTAATACGATATAAGCTTATGGCCATGAGGTTTTTATGCGTTATATACTTATTAAAAAAATCATGAATGAATATTTTTTAATTTTATAATAATAATAGTTATTTTTTTATGATAAAATTGATGATTTATTGTTACAGAAATTCGTTATTTTTTATTTATAATAACGTACAAAAATACGTTTTTATATTCAAAAAAACACGTTTTTGACCATGCGAGGTCTCAATATTCTATGTGAATACGTTATAATTTGACATTTTTGAAAAATGAATATCCTAATATTTACTGAATAATATAATAATATTTATTTATATATGACTTTATATAAGATTATTATAATATTTATTAGTTTTAATCTTCTTCAAAAAAAATAATTAAAGGATTTCCAAAAATTGCCCGTTTTAAAAAATTCGTTATTATAATATTCGTTATTTTAAAAAATAACGAGCCAAAATACGTTTTTATATTCAAAAAAACACGTTTTTGACCACGCGAGGTCTCAATATTCTATGTAAATACGTTATTATTTGACATTTTTGAAAAAGGAATATCCTAATATTTAGTGAATAATATAATAATATTTATTTATATATGACTTTATATAAGATTATTATAATATTTATTAGTTTTAATCTGCTTCAAAAAAAATAATTGAAGTGTCTCTAAAATATATAATTTTAAAAAAATCGTTATTTTAAAATACGTTACCTTAGAAAATAACGAGCAAAAATACGTTTTTATATTCAAAAAAACACGTTTTTGACCACGCGAGGTCTCAATATTCTATATAAATACGTTAAAATTAATTATTTTTAAAAGATTAATATCTTAATATTTATATTTTATATGATTATTATTATTATCAATATATGGTTTATAATATATATTATGATTTATTATGATATTATTAATATATCAATTATTATATTTAATCGAAATTTAAGTGAAAATAAAAAACATGTAACGTATAAAAATACGTTATTTATAAAACTATATTTTTGGTATTTGATTTTTTTTTTCATTATTTATTTATAAAAAATGGCAAAAAATAATTTCTTTACAAAGATTATTAGTTTATTTGAAAAAAAATGGTTCAAAATCTATGAATTATCTATTTATGTAAATATGCAACAATAAAAGCTTCATTTTGTAAAAAAAATAACCCATCTAATTTATAGTTGGGTATAAATCTTATTTAGATGAGAAAATAATATACACATTGATTAAAAAATAGAAATAAAAAAAATCATCATCACGTAACTTCATACATATTTAAGTTGACCTTGTAAAAAATTATGGGTCTTATTTATCTAACAATTTAATTATGCTTTATCAGAAAAAAAAAAAATAAATCGTGTATCATTTATATCGCTAATATTCCATAAATATTTTCGATTAGAATAAAACTTTATATAAATATAGAAGCTTTGTAAATATTTATTATAAGTTTGTTAATGAAAAATATCAATAAAATGATGGGATTCCATATAAATAAAAACTTTTATTCTCCCGATAAAAATTGTAAACGGTTTTGGTGGGGGTTTTATAAAAATAATAAAAATATGACTCTATAGAATACAGCACAAATAAAACTTTAATGTACTTGACTGTTGAAATAGAGAATACCGAAATAATAAGAATATTATTAGAAAAAGATTGCTTTTCATATTTAAATGTTGATGTTCATGATAAAGACTATTATAAAGAAGATTTTTTCATTGAAGAGGATAAAGAAAATACAAATGCCCATAACAATAATATTATCTTTGTTTATGAAAAAAATATGCTCATTTTGGAAGTACTGTTGAAAATGGAGATAAAGATATTGTTGAAATCCTCTTGTATTATGAACAAATTGATGTAAATAGCATAAATTGTATCATCCATTCATTTTCCTTGTGTGAAGACTATACTTTCGAGTTCAGATCTTAATTGTTTATCGTCAATAGAATTCCATCTATATACTTGAGAAAGTATATGTTGGATATACTGATAAATGCTTAAAAGTGCATTTTTAATAAATGTCATCACCATTATTCGATATGTTCTTGAAAGGAAAATGATTTTTAAAATTCTTTTTTAATTATAGAAAATTTTCAAAAAGAATAAGACAAAATTATCAATTGTTTTAAATCATCTTTTTCTATAAAATAAGACAAAATTATCAATTGTTTTTAGCCTTTACTTTTTTCACATCACAAATTCATTAACGTAACTTTTTAACGTTCATATTCTTTAATCCTTATTTTGGTTGTTGTATTTGCACGTTTTTGGTAAAAATATCAAGTTTTCAAATTAAATTTTATTAAAAAAATCAATGAACAGATAAAATTAAAATTTTGAGGCACTTAAGTTTATATTTTATATAATCGCTTTTTAGTATTGGTTTTATATGTTAAAAAGGAATTAAATGTTTATAAAACAATATTATAATAGTAAATAATCTAGAAATCTTGAGTAATGTGAATTGGTTTGCTCACAGAGTGATAATATTCTTTTTATAAAATGGTCAATCATTTCACCTTTGCAAAAAATGATTTTTAAAAATAGCATTTTACTTTTACAAAAATGGTTTTATTAAATAATTTAATTGATATTTTATTTATTCACAAAAAATTATTTAGTATATTATCTTTTTTCAGAGATATGATTATTTTATGTATTCAATATTTTCAATAAAAAATACATTGTACAAACCTTGTATTTTTTCTATCGTTCTTTGTAGAACAAGGTTGGTACAAAAAGTGAAGTCTAATTGTTTTAAATCATCTTTTTCTATAAAATAAGACAAAATATAAACAATTGAAAATGTTTTTACTTAATTAATACCAATATATCAATTTCAATTTAAATCTTAAATTAAACTTAATCTAGAAAGCTTTATTTTGATATGAAATGAATTTTATTTGTGACCCAATTTGATCAAGAGTTCCATTCTTAGATATTATAATAATAAAACATATATAAAATAAAAAAAATTAATGTTTATTTAATTTGAAAAATTTAATAAATTAATTAATTATGTTTCCAAAAAGTTCAAATTTGCCAATTGTGAAATCATCATTATTCCAATTTCCACCTGTTGATGTGATGCGAATAAATCTGAAAGGTTTAGATATTTTACTTAATTTGTATAAATGAATTTTATAATTTCCATTTAAATATGAATCATCAGATTTTTCATCGATTAAGTTCCATTCATTGCCATCTAATGAAATTTCCAATTTCCAATTTTTTAAATAATATGAACTATGACTATCTTCATCAGTATGCGCAGATTTGATTAAATAAGAATCAATTTCAACTTCTCTCTCTTTGAGATCAAATTGAAGCCATCTAGGATTTCCAGCAATGTGTGTATGTCCATTTATATTTTTGAAATCAACAAGAGTTTCATAATTTCCGCATGATAAAGAGGAAGATGTAATATCAATAGTATGGTTTAAATGAATGTTTCCATCTGTCTTTTTGGTCAAATGCATTAAAATTCCATTGAAAGGATCAGAACTATTGTAAGTGAATTGCACAACTTTTTGATTTTTTAATTGGTTAATTTGTTGAATTAAATCTCTGTTTTCAGATTGCAATCTTTCAATTTCTTTATCCTTCTCTTCGAGTTCAGATCTTAATTGTTTATCGTCAATAGAATTCCATCTATATACTTGAGAAAGTATATGTTGGATATACTGATAAATGCTTAAAAGTACATTTTTAATAAATGTCATCACCATTATTCGATATGTTCTTGAAAGGAAAATGATTTTTAAAATTCTTTTTTAATTATAGAAAATTTTCAAAAAGAATAAGACAAAATTATCAATTGTTTTAAATCATCTTTTTCTATAAAATAAGACAAAATTATCAATTGTTTTAAATCATCTTTTTCTATAAAATAAGACAAAATTATCAATTGTTTTAAATCATCTTTTTCTATAAAATAAGACAAAAAATAAACAATTGAAAATGTTTTTACTTAATTAATACCAATATATCAATTTCAATTTAAATCTTAAATTAAACTTAATCTAGAATAGGCTTGTTAAGTCTCGATTTTCGATATCGATAATTGATCCCTTTTTCTGATATCAATATCAAATCAAAAATTTATTCTCTGATATCAATAATGAATAAAAATAAAAGATCGATTATCAATATTGAAAAAATTTTAACGTAATAAAAAATTGTAAACTTTTTTAACTGATTACTTCACATATCTGTTAAAAAAAATTAATAAAAGCTTGTTCTTTTACATAATAAGTTAGAATATATTTATTTTATGCCATTAAAATACTATTTTTAATGTTTTTTTCAGGTATTAATTTCGATTAATCAAGATTCGATATCAAAAGAAAATTTTTTTTGTATCACATTTCATACTTGATAATCGAATTCATCAATTAAAAGTTCCAATCGATTGCATTTTATTATCCATTATCTGAGTTAAAAAAAAGTGCCAAACCTGATAATTGATATCAGAATAACAAGCCTAATCTAGAAAGCTTTATTTTGATATGAAATGAATTTTATTTGTGACCCAATTTGATCAAGAGTTCCATTCTTAGATATTATAATAATAAAACATATATAAAATAAAAAAAATTAATGTTTATTTAATTTGAAAAATTTAATAAATTAATTAATTATGTTTCCAAAAAGTTCAAATTTGCCAATTGTGAAATCATCATTATTCCAATTTCCACCTGTTGATGTGATGCGAATAAATCTGAAAGGTTTAGATATTTTACTTAATTTGTATAAATGAATTTTATAATTTCCATTTAAATATGAATCATCAGATTTTTCATCGATTAAGTTCCATTCATTGCCATCTAATGAAATTTCCAATTTCCAATTTTTTAAATAATATGAACTATGACTATCTTCATCAGTATGCGCAGATTTGATTAAATAAGAATCAATTTCAACTTCTCTCTCTTTGAGATCAAATTGAAGCCATCTAGGATTTCCAGTAATGTGTGTATGTCCATTTATATTTTTGAAATCAACAAGAGTTTCATAATTTCCGCATGATAAAGAGGAAGATGTAATATCAATAGTATGGTTTAAATGAATGTTTCCATCTGTCTTTTTGGTCAAATGCATTAAAGTTCCATTGAAAGGATCAGAACTATTGTAAGTGAATTGCACAACTTTTTGATTTTTTAATTGGTTAATTTGTTGAATTAAATCTCTGTTTTCAGATTGCAATCTTTCAATTTCTTTATCCTTCTTTTCGAGTTCAGATCTTAATTGTTTATCGTCAATAGAATTCCATCTATATGCTTGAGAAAGTATATGTTGGATATACTGATAAATGCTTAAAAGTACATTTTTAATAAATGTCATCACCATTATTCGATATGTTCTTGAAAGGAAAATGATTTTTAAAATTCTTTTTTAATTATAGAAAATTTTCATAAAGAATAAGACAAAATTATCAATTGTTCTAAATCATCTTTTTCTATAAAATAAGACAAAATTATCAATTGTTTTAAATCATCTTTTTCTATAAAATAAGACAAAATTATCAATTGTTTTAAATCATCTTTTTCTATAAAATAAGACAAAAAATAAACAATTGAAAATGTTTTTACTTAATTAATACCAATATATCAATTTCAATTTAAATCTGAAATTAAACTTAATCTAGAAAGCTTTATTATAATATCTAAGAATGGAACTCTTGATCAAATTGGGTCACAAATAAAATTCATTTCATATTAAAACAAATACATCATTGTTACAAAATTGAATTTGTAATTTTAATTCAACAAGAGTTTCATATTAGTTTTAAAAAAAAAAAATTTTTTTATTAGTTCAATCTCTTAACTAAATTTTTTTTTTATTAGTTCATAACAAAAGATGATCAGAAGCCTCTATCAATTTATCAAACAGCGAAATCAAGTTTGGAGAGCTTTGCTTGTATAGGCTGGATAAAGCCAAAATTTTTAATTGAATTTTTTTTTTTATTTAATTTTTTGAATAATCTCAGAATTTTGATAAGACCTGTTTTTGGAGAGGAGTTTATTATTTTTAAGTGCAATGCTCAATGGAGTTTTCTTGTATTTATTATTTCCAAATTGCCTTTTGACAGATAAATTAACATTAATATTTGTATGATTTAATAATAAAGATATCACTTCATTATCTTGCTGTTCTAATGAAATTGCAATTGTTAAAGGAGTTTCGTGCATAACTCCATCATAAAACTTAGTTGCAATAGTTTTATTTACATCAATTTTTGGATGTTCTAATAAAATTTTGATCAATTCATGGTTATGCTCGGTAAATCGAAAATTTATACTTTTTTCGACAAACGTTAACCATAATAATATATGTTTTTCTTGATGTGAATAATAATTTTCTTTATTATTTTAAAACAAATCAATATTCTAATTAGTTTTATGAATTATATTAAAAAATAATGTATGTTTAGCCAAAAACGATTGAGAAAAGTTGAATTTTTATATAAAAAATTTTGTCGAAAAAAGTAACAATTTTCGATCTACCTTAAGCTCCTTAAGTGCATTAATTAAAAATGTATTTTCTTCTTTGTTTTCATCTGATAAAGTCATGTTTACATCGATTCTCGGATGTTTTAATAGAATTTTCACCATATCATAATTTTTACGTTCAATTGCATGCTCTAAAATATTTTTTTACTATAAGATTATGTTTTAATATAATTTTCACCATATCATAATTTTTACGTTCAATTGCATGCTCTAAAATAGTAAAAAAAATATTTTTTTTACTATAAGAAATCATTTGTGATGGATCATTAACGTCATATATTTTTTCTTTTATCTTTATTTACATTGATATCAGGATGATTTAAAATCAAATTTAATATTTCTAAATTGCCAAAATAGATTGCATCACGCAATATAGGGTAAATCGAAAATTTTACTTTTTTCGACAAGACGTTAACCATAATAATATACATTTTTCTTGATGTGAATAATAATTTTCGTTATTATTTTAAAATAAATCAATATTCTAATTAGTTTTATAAAAAAGTATAAATTTTCGATCTACCCAATATATAATATTCTCTAATATGAATTTGGTTTTTTCTAACAAATTTTTCATAATAAATATAATTAATATCAATATTTTTATTGCTTAATAAAAGCTCAACAATCTTTGAATTGTGATTCATGACTGCCAAATTAAGTGGATTCAAAGTTCCCACTTTTGATTTTTTGTAAGTGGTAAATTGATAATTAATATCAATTTCTGGATGTTCTAATAGCAATTTAACAACACCGTTAGATTTTTTTATGATTGTGGCTGCCAATGGTGTAGTGATATATGAAATATCTTTTTTATAATCTATTGTTTCAAAATTAATATCAATTTGATGATTGGCCAAGCATTGGTCAGCAAAGAAGAAATAATCATATTTGCAAAACTTGAAAAAATTATTCTCATTAAACAATTTATCATCTGGAAAAAAAAAGAAAAATTATAATAATTAATGCTTTCTGTTTCAAGCAATTCATATGGATTTGATTTTCTTTTGAAAGAACGTTTGATTTAATATAATGAATGACGTCATTGTGATGACATTTCAATGCTTCAATAAATTTTTAATATTACAGGATTTCTTCCATGAACTGCATAAAGCCACAAAGATGGAGTCAATTCAACTTTGTTTTTGAATAAGTAAGTGAAAACTTGAATCGAGCCAAAAAATGCAGAATATTCAATCAAAGGTGGAGTTTTACCTATAAGAAATGGATTTTACTCATAAATCGATGTTTTAATTGGAGCTTTAAGTGAAATTTCGTTTCTTTTTATATATTTAATAAAATCACTTATTGAATCATTTCTAATTAAACAGGCCAAAGGAGAATGATTTTCACCTTTTTTACGATTTTCCTCAAAATTTGAATCATCTTGGACTTCTTCTATTGATTTATCTAAATACTTTGCATAATTAATTGATTTTATATCAATAAATTTATTTTCAAATAAAAATAGAAGAATTCGAAGAATTTGTCAATATTTATTAAAAAAATATATTTTTATCAAATTTGAGATATTTCTTTATATTTAATCAAAGTCATCTGAAATAATTGTGAATAATTTTCTATATTTCTTAATTTTTGATAAATATTATTTTCATTTTGAATTAATTATTTCTATAATAGTACTTTTGAAAAGAAAATAATGGTTATTTTTTATTAAAAGATGCTTCAACCAAAAAAAATTAAAATGATATCATTTTTATTTAAGAATAGTAAATGGCTACGCTCACCAAGCCTTCAACGCTTCTATGGCTATGTTTTTGCCTGGTCCTTGTTGTTAACCTAGCGGTTATGTGCATCCCAGTTTTCATCAAACAAGATGTTGTTAAAAATCTGATCAAACCATTCACAACAGCAGTATTTATGATGGAAGGAATTTACTTTCTACTGCCAAACGGAATTGGAGGATATGACTCACGACTTATAAATACTGGAAGTGCAATTTGCGTTTTATTCATTGTTGTTTTTGCAATGCTTGAAAACTTTCTCCCAGAAGCACCAAATTCACAAGGAGGAGATAATAAAGATAATAATCAAGGTAATGATCAAGAAAATGGTAATGTAGATCATAATGTTGACCAACAATCAATTCCAGCTGAACAAAACACATCAAAGCCATTAGATGGAAAGCCAAGCCTCGACAACATGGGTGAATTCAAATATTTGACTGCGATTTACGTCGTCATCATGTGGTGCACATACATGATGGACGGAATGGACTTCTTTGCTGGCATGAAAAACGGTCCAAAACGACTAATCAACGGTTTGTTTGTCTACATATTCCGCCTCGGGACACTTCAATATGTATATGGAATGCTCGTTATGAACGACAACCCACCAAAATGGCTCTACTACCTCTACATGGTACCACAGGCAGTTTTATGGCCAATTTCAGCCTTGATTTCATTCTACGTTGACTCGCCAACAGGATCAATGCACAGCTGCACACACTGCTTCGCTGCAATCATGGCCGGCGCGATCCTCTACATGGGCTTCAGAATGATGTACCAATTCCAGCAGGCATTCAAAGACGACAGCGACACTAAAAACAGAATCATACAAGGTGCCACTCTTGCCGTTGGCTACCTCTGGTTCTGCTTCATTGGAGGAATTTGGACAATGAACAACTAATTCAATATTGTGTTTTATATTAAATCTTGTGAATGTAATTTATTACTTTATTTTGTTTAATATTTCATTTATTTACGAATAGTCTTTCCAACCTGCTAATTTGTTGATTATCAATACAAATAAAATTTTATCCAATTTAGAGAGATATTGCATTATTTATCATAATTTTATACCAATTTACTTATAAATTATGCACAAATATTTGTTTTTACAAGAAATCAGATATCAAATGTCAAATATACAAATGAAAGTGTAATTAATTTTATATTTCATTTCGGTAGCGATTAAAAAATTAATATATAAAATTAATTACAAAAAACGGAAAGCAATTGATATTAATTCAACAAGTGTAGCTGCGATTGGTGGTCAATAAACAGCTGTTTCAGTTGAAAACACTCATCAAGACATAATGAATGATGATGATTCATATACTGCTAAATTTAAAAAAAAAATATTGAATTTTTTTTGCATATATTCAAAATTGAATAAGCTTTTGAAAAAATAATCATTTGGATCAGAAAAGTGTTATAATATCAATATTGAGATCAACAAAATTATTTATAAGACTACTTGAACTATTTTTCTTTTTCATTTATATCAAATTCAAAAAAAAAAAAAAAAATTATCACAAAAATTTCTATTGAAACGCAATCATTTTTGAAATGAATTTCGCAACATCGGCAATCTTTGCTAAAAAAATAACAGCATAGATAAAAAAGAAACCCGAAAAAGAACTCCTCTTTCTCAACTTGAAGATTATCAACTGAAAGAATTAGTAAAAATGTATGGAATTGAAAAACCATATGTTTGGGACTTATTTTCATTATATATGAAAGGAAGGTCAGCTAAAACCGCCTTTTGATTTCAAAAAGTTTGTTTATTCAGAAAAAAATAAATCGATTTTTTGATTTCATAAACGATCAAAATATATTCAAAAAGTTCCTGAACTTTTTGAATATATTTTCCAGATTCCCTAAAAAGTATACTTTATCGCAAAAAAAATTTCTTTTTATAAAAAGGTCTAATATATATCTTTTTATTAAAAGACAACCTATGAAAAAATATTTAAAAAAAAATTTAATTTTATTTAAATTCATGATATATTAAAACAAGATAAATTATGATTAGTTAGAGACGGTTTGTTCATGTGAAAATTAGAAATCACTTCCTGAATTTGATTCTGAGTTTGGATCTGAAGGTTCGTTTTCCATTACATAATCGATTGGGTCTTGTGCGGCTGGATCAGCTGGATGCTGGCAGGGGCTGTACATTGCCTCGTTCATGACTGCTGGACTTGTCGAGTCGCATGAAACTGATGTGCCGAATCGGCCAAGGAAGCCGTTTAATCGTTCGACGAGTCTCTGCGCTGAGATTGAAGGATCGTCGTAGATGACTTTGCTGAAGTAGTAAGTGAAGATTCCGTGCGATCTTCGCCCCTCTTTCGTGCTTGGATCCGTTGACTTGTTCACTGAGAACGAGATCATGTCCGATGTGTCTTTCCTGTTGACGTGGTTGACTTGGCTGATGTCGAAGACTGAGCCGCCGGTGATGCAGTCCGAAACGAAGACGACTTTGCACTTACCGTTGCTGTCTCGTGCAATTAATCTTCCGATTTGTTCGCTCGTGGCCAATTTGTTCTTGAACTCAATTCCGTGGCTGCCTCCTTCAACTCCGTCTTCGCCCGAGTAGAAAACCGTCAAATTCTCTGTCGTGTGGAACAAGAAGAATTGCAGATATTTTGGATAGTTTCCTCTGGGGCAGTTAATTAGATAGAAAACTTTGAAACCAAGTCGATGATGATAAAGTCCAAATAGGTAGCCATCGTTCATCGCTCCAATTTTAGCATCATGTTTATGATGTTCGTAATTATTCATCAAAATTAAGCAAACTTTGTCATATCCTTCCTTTGGCATGTTGTCTCTGCTCTCATGGTTAAGACAACGGCCAATTCGTTTGAATGCTCGCTTGAGTTTCTTTTGATTTGAGACATGACGAACTTTTTGGAATTTCTTCTCTGAAAATTCATTGTTCTTGTGCAACATTTTCGTTGTTCGATGCTCATAATGTGGGTGCTTTTGGAATTTTCCTGGTTTATCATAGCAGACGTTGTTATCTGCAACAGTGTCAATTCCTTTTCCGTATTCTGGGTTTTCTGTTGGTGGTGTGTTAATATCAACAACTTGTTTTGTTTCCATGGTAAAATAAAAATGATACGATTCTCATGTTTTAGCAAATCAGCAATTTTTTCTATTTCTTTTGAATTTGAAAAATATTATATTTTTTGTGAACAATTAACTAAATTATCAATGAAAAAGTTAATGATAATTTTTTGAATTCATTCAAATATTGATAGGATTAAGATATCTCATTGAATTATGATTTCTCATAATTTTGAGAGGAGATAAGAGAAAAACTTGATGACAACAAATGATTTTTTGTTATTAAATTGAATTTATCTTGATTGCTATCAAAAACAAAGATTTCTTTTGAAGTTTTATCAATTTTGGCAATTTTTAATTATCTTATTGATATAAAAAAAATCAATATTGATATATATGCATGAGCATTGATTAAATTCATAGTTTATATTAGATTTATTGCTTATAAATTTTTAATTTGAAATTTACATTTTAAGGTGCAAATGTAGTACGTTATGTAACTGCGATTTTTTTTTGACACTAATTTTGAATAAAATCCATCATCAACCAATTTATCGCTGATCTTCTGCTATTTATATATATAACTATTCAACTAATTAATTGCAGGTTATATCCATTGTTGTTCTTTACGCTTTCAACAATAATTAACGAAGAAAATAAACTAGTTGAAAATTTGACGCCTTTATTTGTTGCTGTTGAAGTTGGTGATTGTGAGAAGATAAAGCTTCTGATAAGTAAAAATGATATTGATATTGATTCTATAAATACAATTGAATTATTTGGTGACGTAAAGGATCGTCATGAAATTATTGCTTACATAAATCTATGCTATCCAATAATGCTGAAATCATTAAACTTTTAGGAATTTATAAATTGAAGCAGAAAAAGTAGTCAATAAATTAAAGCTTGCCAAAATTCCCTTAAAAATAATATCTTTTATGAACAAAAAAACAATGGTAATAGTAATATCCAATTTTGGTAATTATTTAAATTAAATTATTTTTCATTTTTATTTTTGTTTTCATTATCTTATTGTTAGAATGTTTGAATTATGATTTATTTAGCATAAATTATCAGCATCTTATTGTTAACATACTATCCAATTGATGTAACTGAAGATGAAATTGTTATTCATGGTAAAGATGAACTTGTTGGGGAAAAAAATCCATTTGAATTTTACATTACTGATTTTGTAATGTGATTTATGTTAATGATAACCCAGAGTATATGAACTTACAATTTAAATAAATAAATCAACAAAAAAATAAAATAAAATAAAAAAAGCTAGCCTCCGGCGGGACTCGAACCCGCAACCCCAAGATTAAGAGTCTTATGCTCTAGCCGGTTGAGCTACGAAGGCTTCATTTCTCTTAAAAAAATAATTATTAATGAAAATTAGAAGATTTCAAAATAGAATGTATATATCAACACTAGACGTTTCCATTACGTCATCAACGAGTCTGTTATTCACAAGTCTCTTAACTATTAGTGTTTGCCGCACGGTCCATAGCCTGCAATAGCTATCTTTCCCTGGAAATAACAAACAGCACCAATCAAATCCCCTGCATGAGTCACTGATGAAGCAGCTTCAACTTTTTCATCTGCTTCTGTTCTGATTCTACTTTTGAATCTGATTATACTTTTACTCTTACATTGTTTTTTGATTTTTCATAGGTGCTTCGTGTAGATTTTCTCTCTTCATCAAGCATGTAGAGCTCAACTTCTTCCTCAGCAATTCTGAAAGCTTCATACATCTCCTTTGAAAGGATAGATGGAATGATCTCGTTGAACGAAGGACGCTCAGCAAGGTCTTCAGTCCGGCACCTCTGTATGATCTCTCTTAGTCTTCCTTCCTTGGCATTCTGAATGTCAGGCTTCCTTCCATCGATGTAGTTAGACATCATTTTGAACGGCGATGAAGCCCGCATGAGAGGCAGCTCGCCAGTTACGAGCAAGTAGACGATGATCCAGTGCGATAAAGCGTCTACTTTAAAAAAAAAAAAAAAAGTACAGTAACTTAAAAAAAACTATCATTATCTTAAAATTAAATGAGCTTTGCTTGATTATTTGCTATTACCATATATTATTAAGGTATTAACATGCTTGTTTATTATATCAATAAAAACAATTCAAATAATATCTGATCAAATATTATATTTAAAAAATAAATGGAAAAAGTAAGGAAAATAATGATTTTATTATTTATTTATTTATTGAACTTTTATGTTATTTTTTGGTCTCCTTAAGTTTCTTTTGAGGTTCATTTTCAAGTCTCCATTTAATAGTTCTCTTTAAGTACTCAACATACTTAGGATCACGACAAATAGTTTTATGTTCATCATTACTTATTTTTGCAACGACATGACGATTGCAAACAGCGATCTTTAAGACGATATTAATAGGTGGGACAAAAGTATCATTGGTAAGATAAGATCCAATAGCAAAAGAAATCTTTGCTTTGCCTTTGAAATGGCGATAAAGCTTTGTTGCATCTTCAAAGTTCACATGATCACTGAATAGAAATGTTTTGTTTATTGGATTAACTCTTTCATCATGAAATGTTTCGTAAAGTTGTTTATAATGATTGATCCAGTCTTCTCCCCATGAATAAGGATCGCCAGAGTCGTGTCTTACTCCACTGAAAAGGATTGAGTATGTTAACCCCATGTCTCTTAAACTAACTTCATCGCCAATTGTATCTGTTACCCAAAGGCCATTTAGAACGCCATACTCTTTTGTCCAAGCATCCATAGCGTACCAATTTGAATATGCTGGATTAAGTTTGGTATTACCTTGTCCAATAGCTTCTACAAATTCATGAGAAACGCTTCCAAGAGGATATAGATTGTATTTTTTGGCATATTGAACGTTACTTGTTCCGAAAAAGTATGAATTCTTTTTTTCAAGATTTTCACGATTTTCAAATAAACGCGAGATAGCATATTCTTCAGCCTCTGCAGAAATACGGCGCCTGAGTCCAAATTCGGAAAATCTGTTGAGCTCATAAGTACCATCGAGAAGTTTCTTGAGTTTTTCATCAAATCGGTTTTTGAAATCAGCAAAAAGTTCTTCATAATTGTATTTCATTCTGAAATAAACTTCATTAACAATTGCGAGAATGGGGCTTTCATACATTGAGGAGTTGAGCCAAGAGCCTTTGATTAAAATTTTGAGTCCATTTGGTCCTTGTGTAGAAATTGTGAAGTCGCTGTAAAATGGGCGCCAGCAGCGGAGGAAATTAATATAAGATGGCTTGACCCAAGGTATCTTAGAAAGGTAGTGTAATTCGTCTTCATTGAATGAAAGCGAACAAAAGTGTTTAACTTGTTCTGCAATTTCTTGAACCATTTCTGGTGTAAATACCACATCTTCATTATAACATCTAAAATCCCATTCTGTTGAATAATCTTGAAATTGATGAAATATAGCTTGTCCCATGTAAAATTTGTAGGCATCGTTTGTAAGTAAACTTTGAATTATTGGTTCAAACTTCATTATGTGTATCTATAAAAAAGTGGGTAGAAAAGTTTTTTAGCTTGGCTCCATAATTATAAGATATCTATTTTACAATATTTTATTTTAATTATAATCAATACTTTAAAATACATAAAAATAGAATATTTAATATGGATTTTTTTCAATATTATCTAAGATATTTTAATATTAAATGAAAACTTTTTCAGTAAGTTATTTTATTTGAAAATATTATTTTCTATACTCAACTGAAACGCTCTAAATTTTTATAATACAAATAATACAGCGTTTTCAAGTATTTTTACAAAAAAAAAAAAAAAAAAAAAAAAAAAAAAAACCTTCTTGGAGAAATTGAAAATAATTTACATATGTGTGGGTAGACGATCAAAACTCGTTAAATTTTTTACAATTTTTTTTTCAGGAATTAATTTTTTTTATTTATTATATATATATATATTACAGCTCGCATTTATTACTGTTGCAAAAAATCACAGTAATAAAGAAATTTTGAAAATTTTAAAATAATTTTTAAAAAATGAAAAATTTAAAGAATATTATAATAGAATATAATATATAATGCATATAAATTAAATATTAAAAAATATTGATATATAATATCTAAATTTATTTCAAAAATTATAAAAAAAATTATTATTTTGTAATACAAAAAGTTCAATCTTTATTCATTCAATTTATCTTTTCATTTTAAAAAAGTGGATATTTGAATGATTCAATTTTGTTAAAAAAAAAATTAATTTGTTAAGAAATTTAAAGGTCAAAATTATTAGCCTTTAGAAAGGTGAAAAAGTTCCTATTACTGCGGTTTGGCGGTTACAGTAATAAGGAATTCAATTTTATTTGACCTATAATAGGTGAATAATGATCGCTTATTACTGCATTTTGGCGGTTACAGTAATAAGGAATTCAATCTTATTTGGCCTTAGTATAAGGTCAAAAAATATGTTTTAATCTACAAGGTCAATAATTCACTATATTTTTATAACAAAATTGATAATAAAAAAGAATCAGCATTCATAAAATATTCAATCACTTCTATCAATTTTTTGACCTTATAGAAAAATTATTAAATAATTCATTCTCACAATATAATCAATGAGTTCATTCAATAAATTTTTTTATAAAATATATTTATTATGAATTTATACTAAAAATATGAAGTGAATATGATAATAATTTTTCTATATTTTGAGAGATTACTTATTTAATTATTAATTTTTTAAAATTTAGGCATCGAACTTCAAAGTGCAGTAATAAGAAGCAAAAAAATTGAATGAGTGAAGAGTAATAATTTCTACCTATAATATATATATATATATATATATATTAAGTGCGGAATTTTTATCCTTTTGGCACTTTTTGGATAACTTTGGATAAATTTTTTTTTTTAGTATTCATTGAAATAGAGAAGTTTTTTGAATGTACATTCGATTAAACTTGTAAAAAAATTAGATTTAATGTAAATATATATTTAATTTAAGAAGATATTAAAAAAAAAAAAGAAAAAATTCAATATATTAATAACTTTAATTTGAAATAACTTATATCTCAAAAAGTTATTTATTTTATTCGTCAGCCATTCAAATATGACCGATATATTGAATTTGCAAAACATAAAAAAAGTTATAGAATTCAAAAAAATATGATCATATATTGAAATTATACTAAGAAAAAAGTCAAATTTCTTGATGGTAGTATGAAAAAATGATTTTTAAAAAAGCAAAATCTTATATTTTCCTAATGTTTATTATATATTTCAGGTGGTTTAATAAAAGCTTGTTTTTTAAGGAAAAATCATTTTATTTTCAAAATATCTTCTAAAAACAAAAGCAAATTCATTTCCCTATGAATACAACATCGAAAACCGGCTTATTTTTTTATTTTTTTAAAAAAAAATAATAAATATACTTTTTTTTCAAAAATATAGTTATTTTTTTTACTTTTAATATAATACGCAAGCTAAAAATACGGCTTCATTTTTGGACCAAGATGAGTAAAAAGTTGGTCCATTTTTTTGAGAGAAAAACGATCAAAATTTTCAAATTTTTTTTCATTGCATAAAATTTCATACATACTAAAGAAGTGAAAGCAAAAAAGAGTATAATGACATTATTTTTTAATAAATAATTTATTTTATTAAGCTCTCTTTGTTTTTTTTTGGTATAAAAATGTATTTTTGACCAAATAATCTAAAAAAGTGATTTAATGATGCGCGCAATCTAGTGTTTTAATTGATTGGTTGGTAATATAAGCATTTGCGCTTCGTTTGATTCATCTTTTTGAACAAGATATTTAAAAAATATTTTACATTTGCTATAAACTTAATTAGCTTAGTAATTATATAAGCAAGCCAGTACTTCTAATATTTTAGGCAAATAATAAATACTTGCGCAAATATAAATCTTTCGAAAATGATTCTTTTTAATAAAATTTTATATTTATTATTAGCATATGAATTTGTATTCAAATTTTTGAATACTTTTATACTAAAATATCTCAGAATATTTTGGACCAAAGAAAAAAGATTTTTTGGACCATGTAAACTTATTAAAATAGCATGTAAAGCATTCAAAAACTGGAAAATCGGTTTTTTTGGACCAAAATGTAAAACTATTTAGACCAGGCGAATTTTTTTTAGACCAAGGCGAAATTTTGACGAAAAAAATGTAAATTTTCTATCAATTTTTTGAGAATTTTTAGCTTGGTAGCTTTGAAAAGAAGTGCGGGAACTATAAAAAGTCTCCAATATCCTTTATTTTTTAATATTATATTATTTACTCTATATAGAATATAAAAAACATAAAATAAAAATTATTTATTCGACAGGTGTAGTTTTATAAACATTTTAGTTTTTAATTGTAAACTATTGAATATGGAATTAATAAAGATAATATATTTGGATCAAATAGATAACTGTAAATGACTTTTTAACATAAATGTAAGTTATTTTAAATCTAATATCAGTGTATTAAATGTTCTTTATATTATTTTACATTAATTAAGATATAATGATTATCTCGTTGATCAAATAGGAATAAGAAAAAAGAATGAAAATGAATATAAATACAGATTATATATGTAAATATAAAGTTTATTTGGGTAATATATCAAATAATCAAAAAAAATCTTCAATTAATATTGAGAAATATACTTTCTTTTAGAAAAAAAAGTGATTAACTTATGGAAAATACTTTATTTAAGTAGATTATAATTTTTTTCAATAAATTTTGATGAAAACTTCTTTTATGGAAAAATCATATTAAATTTTCTTTTCATATGTATAGAATATACTTGAATAAGTATTTAGGAAGTGTTATATATCTTTTATTTCTTGAAATTTCGCATAAATTACTTTAAAATAAATAAAATAAAGAAACAAAACATAAATAAAATTGAATTACCTAAAAAGTTGATACTTCTTAAAAAGTCAATCGAAAATTATCAAAAAGTGAACCGAAAATTAACAAAAAGTGAACCGAAAATAAACAAAAAATAAATCATAAATTATCAAAAAGTCGATCGAAAGTTTACAAAAAGTGAACCGAAAATTAACAAAAAGTGAACCGAAAATTAACAAAAAGTGAACCGAAATTTAACAAAAAATAAACAAAAAGTTATCAAAAAGTCATTCGAAGATTATCAAAAAGTGAACCGAAAATTATCAAAAATTTAAAAATAACGTTTTCCCCAGAAAAAAAATAAGTTTTATAAAAGTTAAAATAGAGCTACGCCTGTCGAGTGATATTTTTTTATATTTTAATATGATATAATATATTTATATATATAAATATATAATAATAGTTATCCCCTTGAAATTCAATCTATCCCTCAAAATAAGCTCAAATAAAATAAATATTTTATAAAATGCAAATATTATTATTTAAAAAAGTTATTTTTCTTTATAACCAACATATATTATATATTATATTAAATAAATCATATAAATATAAAAATAATATTAATTTGTATATCAGATATCGAGATAACACAACAAATTTCTGTTTTTTTAAATAATCAGTATTTTGATGAATAATTAATCAATTTCATTTTATACCAATAAATGGAATATTAAAAAGTTTATTAATATTAAAATGAAAATAATATTAAAGTATTCTTGATAAGATACAAAGATAATGAACATACTAAATTATACAAAAATACGTTATTTTAGTTCTCGCACTTCTCTTTGAAAAAATAGTTCAAAAAGTTATTCAAAAAAATAAAATTTTAGAGGAAAAAAAATTTTAATTTTAAAGGAAAAAAAAAGAAAAAAATATATGATTTCATTTCATTTTTTTTGGGTAAAAATTTACAAAATTTTAATAAGGTCCAATGGACCAAAAAAATAGTCCGTCCAAAGGTCCAAAAATTAAGCCATAGCTAAAAAATTCCGCACTTAAGGTACAAATCCAGTACGTTGAAATTGACTAGGTTTGTTTTTGACACTTATTTTGATAATTTTGGATAATTTTTTTGACCTAAGGATAAAAATTCCGCACTTAAGGTACAAATCCAGTACGTTATTTTTTGAAATGGAGAACGTTTATTATTTGAATAGTTGCATGTCTCTGAAAAAGTTGAAATTGACTAGGTTTGTTTTTGACACTTATTTTACAATTTAAATAAACATTATGACATGTTATATGAAATGGATGAAAATAATCGTTTTTTATTTAACATGTCATCTTATTCTTTGAGAATGTCAAAAAAAATTGCGGTTACTAAACGTACTGGATTTGTACCTTAAATATATATATATATATATATATATATATATGGGATCAACTAAACTTTAGTTACTAAAGTATAGTCTTTTCTGAAGAACATTCAAAAAGTGGAAATCATTCAGAAAAAATAATCTAAATAAAATAATTGAAAAAACAAATCTAATAGAAATGCTAAATAAAATTAAATCTTTTTATATTTTTACATAATTTTTACCGAGACTACATACCGCCTAGCAGGCGTCGAGTGAGACTGAGCGAAGCGAAGCTGAGTCGACACCCTGCGGCTGGCGGAGAAGGGGCAGCACTCTGCAAATCTCTATAGGATTTTTCTAAAATTATAATATTTATTTTATTAATGGACAGATAATTGGTTTTTATTATTTTTAATCTATTCCATATGGCCAATTTTGAAATATTACATATGATCATTTTGAAAAGGACATGTGAGATGAAATTTGTTTTGAAGAAGAAAAATATGAGCAATTTAACACAAAAAAGATGTATAAAAGAGTCAAAAAAAATCACATACAAATATTTGATGGAATTGTTTATTATTGAATAAAAATAAATGGGAATGCAGTTATTTCAAATGCATTTATACAAATCTTTCCAATAAAAATTAACATATTGGAATAATTCAGTTTATTTAGATATTTATTAATAATTGCATATATAAATTAAATCTTTTGATTAAAAATAGTAGATATTTGATAGAGAATTCGTAATTTTGTAAAAGGGCAATAGATAAAAGCCGCCGAGTAAAATAATACCATTATTATTAACGCTTGCTCTATAAATGATAAAAATTCAAGAGATATCTAAGAATCTTATTTTTAATTAATAATAACTAGACAAAAAAATGCTATTCTTTGAAAGCAAAACATTGTCGGTATTTTTTTAAAAAAGACTTAGTGGCTCTATTTAAAAATAAAGGCGGAGAACAGTAAAGCTTTGATAGAGATAATAATCATTTCATCTAACATGTCATATTCAAAAAAAAAAAATTCTGATATCAGAAATTTTATAAAAATTGAAAACATAAATATACAAAAATTGGCCATATGATTTGGAAGAATATTTTGGATATAATATCTTCAATCGATATTACAATATATAAAAAACCTGATATAAAATCGTATAGAAATCTAAGTCACTATCAAGATGTTAATTTTCTGAAGAAAAAGCAGTTTTTCTCTCAAAAATAAAATAACTAAACATATATATATTCATAAATATTAAATATTTTTTTACGAAATTAGTATTATTATTATTAAATATATGTAATAGTATATAAATATAATTATCAACTCTCAAATTCTCGTATTTAATGGAAAAGCGGATTTGACACCTGAGTGAAACCCCCTCTGCTGGCGGTAAGAATCGGTAAAAATTTTGAAACATAAAAAGATTATTTTTTATTACATAATAGTGATAAAACTGATATTAATTATTAATTACAGATTAGTACCAGTAATAAAAATGCTAATCAGTTAAAAACATCGGAGTAAAATAATGAAAATAAAATAAATTTAAAAAAATGGGTTTATAGAATCATTTAGGTCACAATGGCTTTAAAAAATAGCCATTGTATGATTCAATTTTAAAAAAATTAATAATCCAAATCAACGCCGTTACCTTGAATAGCAGCGTTAATTTAGATGGTATCTTCTAATCCTTCAGAGAAGGAGAGAAAATCATCTTCTGGCATCGAAAAATGTGTAATTGAAAAATCAAAATCAAGACTTTCGTCGATATTGGAACGCAACTTTTTTATCTTATCTTTTACATCTTGGATGATGTTTTCATGATTAGGTATGGTTTGATATTTCTTATGAAGAAAATGTTGAAGAAATATGGGGAAATCTTCAAAATACTCATGTGCAATTCGGTTGATTATTATGTTTTTTTCACCAAAATTGGATTTTTCCAATTCACGTGGTTTAAGAAAGTAAATAGGGTGAAATTGGTCTTGGTGTTTAGTATTAATATATTTTTGGAACGATTTAATCATTTTAACAAAATCTTTTGCTTTTAAGCCTTTATTTCGAAAGAATTGTATGAAATCTTGGAACTCTTTTATATTATTTTTAATAAGATAATCTAAATGAGGCTTAAATTGGTCAAACATGTAAACTCTGTCTTTGAGTGATGGATAATTATGATATTCTTCAATTACTCCACCTCCAAACCCTATCTTATGGCTATTGTATTCCTTTCTCTTCTTGGCTTGCATAAAAGAAAATGAAGTGATAATTTTCCAAAAATTTTTGCTATTTCTACTACAATTTATTCAATTTTTTTGTATTGTTTTTAATCGTCGTGGCCTAACACTTTGTTTTTAATCAACAAATCTAACCAGTAGACGAATTTAAGTAAAATCACACAGTATTATATCATAAGTGCACATCATTTGCTCATAGTATCTCTCAAGGGTTTACTCATATGCTTCCAAACTATAAATCAATTGGTGAATTTCTTATGTTTTCAAAATTACTTAACTTATTGAGCGCTTTTTCTTTATCATTTTATCTAATTTATACTTTTAAAGCGAATATGATACATCGGGATGATGATCCTACACCAAAATAATATGATACATCGGGATTTTAAGCCAGATAATGTTTTGATAAACAAGGATATGCATCCTATTATCGGAGATTTCGGATTATCAAAGGATGTTAATCCAATGAATTCTTTTATTCAATCAGTCTTCTGCGGAACAAAAGAATATATGGCGCCAGAAATTTTTACTTCTTCAAATGGACTATATTATCGTAAAGTGGATGTTTATGCATTTGCAATTTCGATGTTTGAAATTATTTTTGTACAAAGAGCATATCCAGACATTAAAAAATACAAAATAATTTGAAAGATCTGGTCCCTAATGGATTACGTCCCACTTTTCCTGCAGCAATAAAGCAGTCTATCAAAAACTTAATTGAAAAATGCTGGAGTCAAAATCCAACAGATAGACCTACTTTTGAAGAAATATTCCATAAACTTGCTTTCAATATAGAAGATAATGAAAGTCAGAATAGTTATGATGAATATTATCTGGATGGTGTTAATATCGATAGACTTTTTGAATATATTAATTCTATTATTGACGATAATATTGACTTACGCAAATTGTACCAGAAATTAAAAGCAAATATTGATCAAACCAAAACTCTTCTTCAAAATAGCCAAACATTTTCGGTTAGTAAGAAGAACATGATAATCGATGTAATCAGAAATAAAGAGAAGTTAATTTCTAAAATAGAAAAAATGATAACAATTCAAAATCATTCGCCAATGCCAAAAAATCCACCATCACCAAAAACACAACAACAACAGCAGCCAAAATCTCCTCCTGTTAAGGTAAGAAAAGGTGATAAAGAAAGAAAAAAGAAGCCAAGGAATATTTTATACACAAAAATCCAGAACAATCGAATTCCATTGCATCCGCCAAACCAGGAAAAAAAGCGAGAAAGAGCGAAAACACCAACTCGAGCTAAAGCCCAGCCAAACCGCCAAGTTAACAGTCCGATAAACGAAGAAAAGCCAAAGCAAAAGCAAATTTCGAAGCCGCGCTCAAAGACGCCCGAGAAGAAAACTCTCAGATTGGATCCTGTTGTAAATGATCAATACAAGCCATCGCCAAACGTCTTACAGAATCATGGCCCAACGAGGGACAAGCTAATGGCAATGATTGAGCAGCAAAGAAGGATGATGATCAATCCGCATCAAAGGCAGATTAAAAATCATCCAATGCATGATCAAGGTAAAGACCAAGCTGTTCAAAAAAAAGTCCTAAACAAAGTAAATAGAAACGTAAAAGTTTAATATTTATATTTTTCAATAATAATTAAAAAGATATCTGTGATATTATTTAAAAAAAATTAATTTTTGTTTTTATTTGTAACTGATGTTGGTCTATTTATGTGTGTGTCGCAAAATGGTATTGACCAATATCAATTTTTTGAAATGAAAATCTTAAAATTAAAGAGAACAAGTCACTTTTTGAATAGTCATTCAAAAAGTGCCTATATAAAAAAGATTATAATTATCTTGAACAATTATTATTTAAAATGTAATTTTTCTCTAATGATAAAAAGAAAATATAAAATAATATATATTTTTAACTTAAATATATTTTAAAAAGCTAACAGTATCGTTCTTGAAAAAACTGAACACTGAGTTGATAATAATATGTTAATTCAAACTTATATATTTTTTGAGTTATCTTATAGAACTTTTTGAATGCGGCTCTTTCAAAGAAGCAAATCATTTTTCAGATGGGTGGTGCAACGATAAAAAAATACTTTTGTTTTATATTTATAATTTAAATATAATGATATATATTATAAGAGTTAGATGAGGTCCGGAACTACAAAATTAATGCTGCGCAACTATATATGTATATTAAAATTGAATGAGAAAAAAAATAATCTTATTCAGAATTTTCTCAATTTAAAATTCAATAAAATCTTATCAATTTTTGTTTCTCAGAAAATATGAGTAACTAAATTCTTATGTTTTTATATTAACATTAGAATCTACTAATAATGAATATGATATTTATTTATAATTATATACATATATATATTATAATATTTTTAATAACAATTACAAGTTATTTTTAATAAGATATAATAATATGGAATTGAATGAAATAAAATAATTATATTTATACAATATCATTCAATAAATTAAGAATGGTGCTTGAAATAATTTTTCTAAACTATTATCAAAAACTGTTAAGTACAAAAAAATTTTTTAATTTATGCTTATTTTATTTATTATAAACATATTTAAAATGAAAATCAAATATATATTAAATATAACTTATATATGATATGAAAACCAAATAATACAAAATAATATTGGATATATATTGAATGGTATTTGATGCAAATTTCATTTTGAAATAAAGTTGTGCACGATTAAATGTGATTATTTTATAGTATAAAATCATATATATCACATAAATAAAAATATGTATTGATACTTTATATTATTTAGAATTTGTTTGATATTTCAGAAAAGTTAAATCTATATGGCATACAACCAAAAAATGCAATTTTTTTAATCACATTGAAGATAAAATTATTTTTAACTAAATTATTAGAAAATGGAAATGTATCTGAATATAAAATAATACATTATACTACTGAAAATCAATATCATTTCATGATATTTCACATTAAATGATTTCCAAAAAAGTTTGAATAGCTCAATGAATTATCATTTAATATTATTTAATTAAAAATACAAAGAGTTCTATATGGAATTTATTTAATTATATTAAATAGAAAAAGAGATATTCATAAATTTTCAAAAAACGTGTAACAAATTTTTTATCGTTGCACCACCCATTTTTTCAGATGAGGTGAACCATAATTTTCAAAGATAGATTGTCAGGATATTTATTACATATATAAAAAATCAATTACAGAGGAGGTGAAAAATTGTGATTCTAACAAATCAAATGTTTTTGGATATATGATTTACTCTCTGGGGAAAAAAAAAAACATTATTCTTTTGAGTTCTTATTGAAGTATTTCCTTATCTTCAACTACTTGTATATTTTTTTCATGTGACTTCAACTTTGACCGAATGATTTATATAACTCATTTGTTGAATTTGACTCATGCTATAATAAAACTTAGATTGAATTTGAATAAAATATATATGAGCCAGTGAAAAAAATGTATAGATTGGATCAATGAAGCATCTTATAGGGATAATTCTTGAAATAAAGTTGAAAATACTTTGCTTTTTATAAAAAGCAAAACTTCTTTTTGAACTGATATGACACATAACTAATAATATGACTTTATATTTATGAACAACAAAGGATTTGAAATACATTTGGCTGAAAACTTTCCTTTGAATGATTATGTGTTCTCAAAACGTTATTACAAAATTTATTCATGTTCTCATTACTATTTATCAAAATGTATGAAAAAGAATGCTTTTAGGAAAAAGTATAAATAATATGATACCCTCACACACTGGAGTTTCTGGCAATTCTTTTGGATATTCTTTTTTCCAGAATGTAATAACATTTTAATAAATGGAAATCCTATATTTTCTTCTAATTGTATTCTTATTTTAATGATAACTTGTTTTATTTTTTTAAAAAGCATAGTTACTGAAGGTGATCCAATATGCTATATCATGCTTCAAAGGATGGAAATTTCTCTTTTTGAGGCTGTTAAACTTAATTAATTTATTTAATTGACAAATTAAATTCTTTTAAAATAACTGTTGTAAGTTTAGGGTGATATATATTCAAAATTAGTCAAAAACTGGAATATTATTGTATCAAAACGTTTCCATTCAAAAGTACTTTCACCAATAGAAAACGATGAAATAAAAAAAATTATCACTTAAAACTACAGTAGGTCCTCATCATCTACTCAAAAGATGGAGATACAGACTATTTAAAGGAATGTTAATACAAAATTTTAAACAATATGAAAATTATGTTAACATTCAACAATGGAAAGAAAATTTTGATATTCCATCGGATGTTTTATTTGCCGTTAAATTGTTCAATCAAAAGATTACCTCAATGCTCTATGAAATGGATGATAGACCAACTTTATCTTACTTCTTTTGAAATTGTTTTCTAATATTAGAATTGGCCTTTAAATATAAAACAATTTCAAAAGAATATAGACAAAATTTATTAGAAATGTGTTTATATCATTGGTTTTTATATAATGATACTTTGAAAAATTGCAAAAAAACGTTTACTGATCATCCATATAAAAATAATAAAATAGTTCGTATGTTTTCATCATCAATCATCAGTATCAACATTATTATTTGTTTTAAAAAATGATGATAAATCAATGCTTTACCTCAACCGGATTGGAAGTAATCCAGTTGAGCATTGTATTAGTAGTTTTAGCATGCTATCAAAAAATTAAAATATTCATCACAAATTTTTTTTTAAAAAAAAAAAAAAGTTGGCAAAAAAACTTATTAAATACCATCGAAAAAGAAATTAAGATAAATCACAAAATATCTGGAAGACTCCCATATTTTAAAGAAGATCTGAAGAATTCAGAAAAGAATAATCAGTTCACAATCAATCTTAGAATACTTGAGTAGCTATGTTAGGGGGTGCTACAGATACTACGTATCTTACGCCCACGTTCGCTTCGCTCACTCCCCTAACTCTAATTCATTCAGTCTACCAAAAATTATCATTTTTGTCATCCTCGACCAAATTAGTATATATACCCGCCACAGTCGTGTGACAGCTAATTTAATTGACGAAAACCCCCAAAAATCAGCAGTTTTGGTATTTAATTTAGTGCTACTTGTGGCGCTGTACTACAGATATATGTCTATATATGACAATTCTAATAGCGATAACCTAAAATAATGGCTAAATAAACTATTATAATAGGCGAAATCGGCTATATTAATATGAAACCGTTTCTAAACAATTCCATAGCAATACTCATATACAACATTATCGAGATTGTGTCCAATAAAGTAGAACTAATAGTGGCAGATAATGAATGACTATTGTAGCATATAATGAATGACTATATGTATAAACAGTCGGTTTGATATGTGAATTACATGAAAATTTTATCCAACTGAAACCAATGACACTGAACACTATGTTATACGATCACGTATATGAAGGTATGAAATCCATGTCTATAAATGATTTCCGTGATGACGATGATCCATTGAAACAGCAAATCGAACCAATACCAACACCAGAAGAAGTCCATGATCCGTCATATATTCGATGGCAGATGTTTGATGAGATCCCTGAACGATTATACACTATACGGTGTGAAGGTTACTTCGATAAGAACGGCAAACCATGTGTGTGGAAACTCAAAATTATTCAAAATCAAACAAGTCATAGCTCATTGTATACTTAAAAAAAATGAATAAAATTAAAGTATCTTTATTATTATGACATATTTCATGCAAAAATCATTATAAAATCAAAAAATAAAGAATAAATTTTTTTAATTAATATTGGTCTAATTTCAATCACTTTTAGAAACTTTTAATTTTTCTAGGTTTTTATAAATTTTATATTATTTTTAATAATCAAACTATTGTTTGTATATTATAATTATTTTAAAATTACTGCTATATAATTAAATAAATATTTTCATAAAATAAAAATAATAATATCTCGAAGATTTTCTTAAATTGTTTTTTTTTTTTTTTTTTTGATATTTATATAAAAATAAAACTTTAACCTAAATTATTTTAAAAAATACATATTATTTTAAAATTGTTCTTACCAATCTTTAGTTATCTTTTTTTTGGTCATTTTATGGTCAATATTGTTTAGAACAGATTTGAAAACTTTACGATCATGTTTATGACAATTTGGCCTTTATTAGTTAATATGTTTTTGACATTTTTATAACAAATTGACCTTAAATGATGAATGATTTTTTGACATTTTTATGACAAATTGGCCTTTAAATTCATCTTATTTGAATAATAAAATATTTTTAATTTATCAAAATTTGTTCATTTAATGAGCTTTAACTTTTCTTCTTCTGAAATTTCATATTTTAATGGCATTGAAAAAGATTTTATTGGTCCAGATGATCCAAGATTACATAATATTCAAAAATTTTTAGCATCAAATATTAATCAATCAGATCGTAATCAAACAAAATTGATGAAAAAAGCTAGACTTATCGAATATCCAAATAATCTACTTAAGTAGTATATACGAGTCGGTTTCCGCTGGGGCTGGCACCCCAAGCGTCAACACGAACTCGTCATAAAAGAAAAAGAAAAGAAAAGAAAAAGAAAAGAAAAGAAAAAAGAAAAAAAGAAAAAAATATTCTTGTTCTCACTACTGCTCCCCATCAATGAAACGGCACAGGTACCCCACCCCACAACCGCCCATCTATGAAACGGCACAGGTACCAGCTCCGAGAATCTCGTACCTACCTCCTTATAATGAATGTATCTCATTCTTGGTATTATCTTCAACTAAGATACCATTTGATGTAAAGAATGTTGAATTAATCGCTATGAAATTAGCTGTTGCATTGACCACTAAATTGCCACTACTTAATGGAAATTCAATATTGTTTAACCAGATCTTAGTTGGTTCACATTGATATTCACTCGTAGGCGTATTTTTAACATTGAATGATATATTAATTTTAATTTCTTTTTCACTGGTAACATTATTTTTGTTTTCATGATATGTCAAATAGAGGGTTGCCTCATATGCATCAAATGGTTGTTCGAATTGGTAACGAATGCTAGTACTATTTGGTACGCTGAATGTATACTTAATTCGCGTTAATCTATTCGCTAATGCAGTTAACCTAGTTTCCATTGCTGCTATAGTATCTTTTAATGTGATATTTTCACCCTCTAATGTCTCTATCCTACCTATAAGTACATCTAGACCTTCATTAGCTTCATCCACAGTAGGGTAATTATCAAACTCAGCCTCTAGCTCATTGACCTTCTCAGCTAACAACTTGAAACAAGGCTTGAGTGAATCCCTAAACATATTGCTGATATCCATAGCACCACTTAATGTCAAGGTTCCAGTATCAGGGTTATCATTCTCATCAGTAAAAGGTAGTTCATCTAGTTGCTTATACTCTTCCTCACACCAGGTAATTATAGGTGTTATATCTTTGGTTATGCTTCTTGCTGTAGTACCTGACATGAAGTTAATGCTATTTCTAACCAAATCACTCATACCTTTGGTTGACTTATGAGAGAATAACCTTTTAAGGAATCCTCCACCTTTTATGGTAGGAAAGCTTATACCATCTGGAAATAGCTGCATACCAATAGAACCTATTGACCCAGCCGTACCTGCAACTCCAAAAGCTAATGCTGTCCATGAGACTATACGCAAATTATCTACATCATCCTCCAGATGTTGAGTAACTTGTTCAGTCCTTGATACTCTACCTTTTAAGCTTTCCATAACAGTGTTCATTTCGTTAACATCATAGCTAATAACATCTACATTGTTGGTAACTAAGTTTAAATCACTCCTCATAGTAGTAATATTATCAGCAGTAATTATCTTAGAGGAGGTAATATTATAATCAGTATATAAGGTCGTTGCCCCATTAGGATTTGGGGATACTTCATAAAATTGCTGCTTAATGATATACTCGAATGGGTTAGTAGTTGAATCCCAATGAACCTCATCTATTGGGTCAACATATTCATCAGCTAAATATATCTTAATATCCCTTGAGTCATTAGTAGTCGAAGCTGCATATGTATATTCAAGCTTTTCACATGAATCAAGTACACCATGTAAGAACAACCATACCTTGTCTCCTCCATTGCCTTCTTTTCCAGTAGGTCGAACTGAGAACCTATTTGCATTTTTAGAACCTTCAAGGGTAATATCAAGGTAGAGTTCATCAATAGCACTAGTTTCTAATTTATTAGTCGCATTATTCATCTTATAGCACCTTATTGCTTCAATATCATATCCATCTTTTGTACCTCCTTGACTTGTTTGATATCCTAGACCATATTTCGAAAAAGGTTCTATCTCCCCTGTCTTTAATTTTACAAAACAGTCTATTTTACACTTACCTCCATGAATCATGTAATGTAGTAGGTTATCAGGTGAGTAGTCATTAGGCTTATTAATCAGTTTCATGTTCCTCTCACTCCTCTTGACTTGTATGTAGGTACCATCTTCACCATACTCATTCTCCTTATTTAATCCATTAACTAATCTACCATTGATATGACCTTGTATGTTATCACCTACCCATTTTGTACCATCCCATGATAAAAACCACTTATTACCAAAACAATACTCATTAAACCTAAACTCTAAGTCATTAGGTATAGTATATCCTGTATCTATGTTCCATTGAAGTAACCAATATTTCTTGTTATCTATCACAACCTGACTAGTTGATGTAGGCTTATATAAGTATAGTACATCGCTTTTACGTAAACTTAATGCATTATCAGCTTTTATTATAGAACACTTTATTGCCTTCTCTGTCTGTAAAGAATCAGTTATATATTCATTCATTATGCTCAACTCCCCATTCAGCCACAAGGTATATGGGTTGAAGTCTAGTTTACTATCAAAAGCTATATTCATATATCCCATAATGGTACTATTATTTATACTGCATCCATTACTACTTTTAGTTATCAAAGGAGAATATACTTGACCATCCTTAACATATATGTAGAACTCCTTGACTAAATTACCACTTGTATCATATACTATATTTTTCCTCAAGACAACCTTAAATATATTAGTCTGGGTTTTTATTTCATTGAGCTTATTCATGAAGTCTTCAGGCAAATTAACAAACTTAAGGATATTGTAAGTTGTTGTTGAAGACTCAAATGATACATACTGTATATTTTTATTTTTAATATCAACTTCTGGTAAACCTTCGACCTCATTAAATAAATGACCTGTCTGCACATAGTTATCTAAGTCACCCAAGGTTAATAACTGGCTACCTTTTCGAGTAGCATCCCCTATCTTAAACTGTATATCTCCTTTAAATCTTGTAGTAGTATCACTCATTTTAGTTAAATAAAACTTCTCATTCGATGTTAGCACATTTAGCTTCAAGTGCTGCAAGTCTTGCCTCAAGAGTATCAATATATGCATCCTTCTGGTCTATCATTTCCTTCACTTCTACTTTAGTAATATAAGCAGTCATATCTATATCTTCTAATGGATGTTTTGTACTTGACTTATTTTCAAGCTCTTTGATTTTCTCGCACATGAATGCTATTGTACCCTTTAAAGTATCGCGATATGTCTTTGCAATATTAATACATGTATCAAATGAAACCATCATCTTATCAGCATCCTTCATTGTTATTTCAAGTTCAGGTTCATCATCTGTTTCTTCATGATATGCCCATGCAAGAATCTTTTCTAATACATCTTCCTCTGCTAATGTCTCTGGGTTATCATTACGACGGAACCAACTTGGAATATTAAATAATCCTATTCTATTTGCTACATATGCTTCTGCTGCTACTCCTGCTATAGCTGCTGCATCACCAGGATGATGTCTAACAAACTGCCATTGACCATGTAAGAACCTTCTAGCAACATAACCTACTGCTCCCATAATAACCTGGGTAGTTGCACTTATAACACCATCTTGTTGGTACATTTCTATCACTCCATTCACAATATTAATTACATGTAGTCTTCTTCTATCTATTGTAGCAACTACATTTCCATTATATAGTACTTGTGTTATTTCTTCACCAGTTGTTTCATCTAATGTGTCATTAAAAGCTAAAAGATTACCATGAGAATAAATATTATCCATTAGTTCTCCTCTTTGTTCATCACTCATTTGTTCTATCATTCTTGCTGTTATTGCTGGTGTTGTTCCTGGTACTGTCCAAGTATCTGTTGTGGCAACAAGGTCATAATGTTGATATCTAACTCCATTTGCATTGACTTCTATCTGTGAATTTATTCCAACAAATCGTACTTGACCTCCACTAATATTTGCTGTAGTTGGTGCTGAATAATCAATAGTAGCAACAATTGGGTCAATAGTCTCTCCTCTATGATCAATAATATTTATCCATGCTTCCATTGTTTGGTCATTCAAGTAAGGTTCTAATCCAATATCTCCATTTTGTACAAATGGTAAATTTAATCTGTCTTGCATAGATAATTGTTCAATATCTCTCGCTGTGTATGTTGTTCCTTCCCATTCTATTGACCAATTATTATCAGTAGCTCTATGTATTCTATCTGTCATCTCAATATCAGCTGGTCTTATTAGAGTCCTTCGTTGAAATACATTATTATGGATAATGAGTTGGTCATTATAAAACAAATCATAAACATTAAACCACTCTCTTCCATGATATTGGATACGTAAGATATCAGGATGACTAGCAACTAATGCATTTCGTTCTTCTCTTGTCATATCTGCAATATCTTCTAAGGTATACTGGATTCCAGATATATTGATAACAGGAACTTGATTCCTAAGTGCAATCGTAGTTGAAGCTGTATTTGTCATTGTAGTCTGTGGTACAGTTATATCTGTTCGAATCTCATCTGTTTCATCTGTAACAACCTGTGGCTGAACTTCTCTATGAGTTCTCTCTAATGATTGCTCAGTGGTTGTGATAGTATTTGTTGCATTATCAGTATCATTATCAGTTATTGTAATCGAGGATGAATTAATATTTAATGTTTCAGTTCCATTTGTATCTGGTCTATTCCTAAAGAAGTGTAAGACATTCGAACCAAGAGTAGCAATAGCATTTCCTAACTGAGTCAGTGCATGTGTTGTCGAAAGGACAACCTGTGTAGCTGAGAATGTTGAAATAGCTCCAGCAACAGGATTTTGAACAGTTGTTGTTATTGGTAAAAATCTTTCCATAGTCATCTTATCAGCCTTCAAATCAACATTCACCAAAAACTTACCTTGAAAGCCACTACCTCCATCACCTGGATAACCACCACCACCACCACCACCTCCTCCACCATTTCCTCCTGGACCTGCTGGGAAAGGTCTTGTTTGATATGTATTAATAGTTACAGAGTTATTGGACATATTTAATGTTGAAAGGGCACTTGCAATACAAACTGTTGTTGCTAAAATATTTAATATACTATTCGCAACTGCTACACCTTGTTTAATACTATCAGTATATTCATTATACATGGCTTGAATTCTCATTTGTTCAACTAGATTATCAACTGTCTGTTTCAATAAAGCATAATCATAGGCTAATATATCTGTGATTCCACCAACAACATTTAAATCTCGACGCATAGTCATGATATTATCAGCCCATATAATCTTTGATGAATAAATATTATAATCTGTCGATATGGTAGTGCATTTTCTTGGGTCTGGCTCTACTTCATAAAATTGTTGTTGAATAATTATATCGAATGGATTAACTTTCACATCAAAATCAAATAATTCTTTCTCTATATATATTCGAATGTTCTTATGATTAAATCCTTCAATGATTTTAATGGAATGCCTTTTTTCTCGATGATAATTAAATGATTCGAGACAAGGATTTGACCCATAGGTATGCATAACACCTGAATTAATACAATGAGTAGGATGACAATCCCATTTTAATTCAGTTATATTTCCATTAATATTTAGGTCAGCATAAACATATAATCCATCATCTGCATTTAATCCACTTGGTGCATCAACATACATTCTAGCTTGTTCATATTTATATCCATCTTGAGTAAAAGTACCTGAACCACTTGAATCAAAAGTTGCAGTTATTCCTTCACTTAGTATGGTTCCATCTTTCTTAACAACCCTCCAATTGGTAAGATAATCTTTCAAGATATGAGCATAATTATCATCATCAGTTAAATCTTCCTTTATTGTTCCTTTTATCCATCTCCCAATTCTTTCGTTATGTTTGATTGTTAAAGCAGGCGCACCGTTATTTGTGTTCATGTATGATATCTTTTCTGTACACATGTTTTGACAATTATTTCCTGTCCAATTTTTACCATCCCATGTTAATTCCCAGTTATGACCAAATAGATAGTCTTTGAATCTAAATACTAAATTTTGTGGTATGTCATAATCTTTATCTATATCCCATCTCATACAATAATAATTGGATTCTTCATACGTCTTAGATGGTCTATATAAATATAACTGGTCTGATTCCTTCAAGGTAAAATACTTGGAGTCAGTTGATGGAGTAGAGGGAACAACATCATAGATTGTTTGATATTTGGAGACCAATGAGTTATATTGATTTCGAAATACTTCTAATATATCATCATCAATCTCAATTACAATTTTATTTCCATCAGGGTCAACAATATCAAAGCTATTTTCATCATCAGTATTAACAACGTCATTATCATCAACTTCAAGTGTACGAGCATGAGGAGCAGGAGGATGTCGCGTAATCTTATTTAAAATCCATTGGGCACCTCTTCCTATTGGTTCGAAAAGGGCAGCTATTAGAATTACACATAAACAAAATGCCCCAACGCCTAAACCCCCAGCGATTGCATATACAAGTATTACATAAACATACAGAATTAAATCAGAATAACCTCCTATATATTGCCAAAATTGAGCATCTATCCAATTTCCGCCTATCTGTATAATATTATTAACTAAATTCGGGTAGTTCATGATAAAATCAACTATGAAGTGCCATAAGTTGCTCCAAAATAATGTAAATGAGCTATATGCTATTTTAATCATTCGAATTCCTTCATTCTTTAATTCATCAATTTTGTTATTAAGTCTTGGTGTCAATTCTTTTATCTCATCAATGACCTGATGCAAATCTACATCCTTAAAGTCAGCATCTGCATCTTCTCCTCCAATATAAAAGATTACCCCCACTTTTTCATTATCTTTAACAGCTTCATATGCAATATCCACAATACTATCAATACCATACCAGATAAAATAAAATAAGTTATATATAATCTTCATAAATTCTTTTGTCGCAAAAGCAATTGTTTTATAAGTTAATTTAATAGGCTGTTTAGCAAGAGATAGGGTAGTTGAAATGATATTATACAATAAGTCTTTTATCCATCCTATTGTCTCTTTACTATATAACCAAAACTTGGATACTGTTAATTTGAGTACTTCTGGTTCTATTATTTTTGGAATCGTATATTCTTCGAGTTTCTTTAATTCATCAATAGGAGGAATTACATAAACCATATCTTCTTTGTTAACTAACTCTTTTGGTGGTTCAGTTGGAGTAGGCGTAGGTGTAGGTGTAGGGTCTGGAGTTGGCTCAGGTGTTGGAGTAGGTGGTGGTGTTTCATCAATTTCTATTTTAACCTCATGTATTTCTGGTTCACCAGTTGTTTTATTAATTAGGCACATGGAAGTATTACCACCTGTTAAGTTCAAGAGAGTCTCATAACTTATGGTTTGATCATTTAATGCATCTATCCATTTAGTAATATTAGCAGCTGTTGTATTTGTTTTCTCAGCAAAGTCTTTCATGTTATTTATCTTTGTCTCATTGACATCAAAGATAGTTTCATTAGTAGTTTCATTAACTTTTAAATCTACATATTTAATGGGCTCAATTTCAGTAAAATCAACAGTATTATTTTTTATCCACTTTGATATATTATCATTACTTGTACTTAACTCTTTTATTATAGTTTCCATGTTTTTAGGTTTTATTGTATCTGTTCCATAGGTAATTGCTTTGGTAGTTTCATCTACATGTTCGACAATTATTTTTAAGTCCTTTAATGTATTCCAATCGATACTTGGAACAATTGCATTATTAACTTCATCTATATTTTGAATCATTAAATTCATAACATCTAACATACCTTTTTGATTCGCTGTTAATGCTTCTATTAACTTCTTATATGTACTAACATCATATTCTTCTTCTATTATATCTTTATCACTTATCTCTCCAGTGAAATATTTTAAGGTAGCTCCGGGTGCAATACCAGAATCTACATCTTCCCTCATTTTGGTTAAAAAGACTTCTAAATTTTTAGCACTGTCTCTTAATCTTTCATATAGTTTATTGAGACTAGCACAATATTGTATTTTTGTCGTTAGTGTACCATCAGTATTCCATGTATATATACCTTTACCTCCCATAATGTTAAGAGCACCAAAAGACTCGAGCCCATTTTTATCCAGATAGTCACTAACCAATTTTATGTCTATCTCTTCCTTATTATATAAGCAACTGAATTTTGGATAATCTTTAGGGTCTCCACCTCTTATGATATCGATGTTGTTTTCATCATTAACACTTATCTCTATGTCTTTGTCTTTTAGCTTCTCTGTTTCTCCTGATAACAAAGAATAAACTTTAATTGACATTTTAGGATATAATAAAATGCTAGTATCAGTACAAAGCACAAATGCAGATGAATATAATAAGGTATCAGTTAATTTAGATATACCTTGGAAGTGTAAATATGTCAAGTATTATGTATCTTCATTAAGCACCTTGAGTAATATTCTGTTAACCAATGATGAAGATTATATTGAGATGTCAAGTGATTCAGTACCTATTAAAGCCTATTTTCGAACTCCTAAATTTTCTTATACAATCAAAGAATTACAATCGGTATTAAATTTAATGTCTTGGTTTCAATGGGAGTATAAACAAGAAACAAGAACATTCCAAATAAAAACCACAATGAAGACTACCATTACGTCTTTAACTCATCGAGCTGCATTAGTAACTGGTCTTTATAATACTCCATTGCCTTTAGAGTTACCTGCTAATACAACCTATATAATAAAAGATATACCAATATTAAATCATACTAAGTTGTATCTAGTATCACTACAAGGTAATGCCATATACTCGAATATAGGTGAACAGCAATATACACCTTCAGTTATAGGTACAATAAATACCTTCACTGTAGATAAGAAACCACTTATCTATGATTTCGAGACTGAGGGTAAGCCTTTAAAAATAAAAACATTTACAGATTCATTAAAGTTTTTAGAATTAAGTTTAGTAGATTTTCAATACCAGCCGATATTGTTAAAAAGTCCTTTGTTCATAACTATCAAAATTAAACCATCCAACTCGACTGATATCAATGATGTTATAACTAAGTAAACCTAAGAGTACGTGCAAATTTAGGTAAGTTGGTTTGTTGAAATGTCTTTGACTTCCTGAATGCATTCGAACCATCCAACAAATCAAATGTCATACTTTCTCCTTCATGCATTCTTTCAAAAAGCTCTTCAACTGAGATATCCATCCTTTTGCACTTGTTGAGAATAACTTGTTTTGGAATTCCTTTGAGTCTAATATGATATCCTTCATTTCCTTGTTCATCAACCAAGATATCGAGGTAGCTCTTTTTACCAAGTGCAATGAGTTTTCTTGAGTGTATTTCCCCTTGACTACCTTCGAACTCATCAAAGTCATTATGAAACTGACACATATTTTTTCCAATAAGAGGTTGATGATACTTGAACTGGAATAAGTCAGCTATCCTTGGTACATCTTTTTCAAGTACATGCATACTATCAGTATCTTGATAAAAGATAGGTATACCTGCTTGCTCAGCTGTAGCCATAACCCTGTTCATTAAGTGCTTACTCCAAGAGAGAACGCTTGCACCAAATTGAGGTAGGTTGAAATGGTCATTAATTGGTTTCAACTTCTTGACATAGCACTTATCAATATTAGCATCTTCAACAACCTCCTTGATAAAGTTGTAGTTCCTCCAGAGGTACTTGTATAGTTGGCTTTTTGGTACTGTCTTGGTTTCAGTCTTTGTTGCTTTCAATATTGACTTGCCATATATGGAGTTGAGGAGGAGCTTTATTGTTTGTTCAAGAGGGTTCTTTTGCTTTTTATAACTTGCCCTGAGATTAAAGAGCTTCTCAATGAACTCATTGATTTTCTTGTTAAATCCTTCATCAAAGTAATAGCCACGTATTAACTCATATTCAACATCATAAAATTCGAACAAGTCCATGAGACCTACTTTATCGATATAATAATGGTCAACAAGGAAATTGCCGAATATTTTACTACCTGCTTCATTCCTTGTAAATACTTGTCCAAATTTATATGGCTCTTTTGATTTACATTCGAGTTTCTTGATGTTGACTTCGATAAAGAATGTATCATATTGCATAAGTTGTTCATGTGTTGTACCTTGTGATATTACTTTAGGTCTTCCTAATGGTATACCATCCATAACATACATTGCAGATGGATATAAGCTAACTGCATCAAAGTCTTGTATCTTTCCTTCGATGTATTGCTTTTCATTACCTGCTGTCATTGTTCTTCCACCAGAGACACATCGTTGTATGAAGTCTTGACACTTACCTGATAGTTCATAACATCCATCAAAGCAACCATATTTCTTGGCAAAGCAGTATCCAATAGCACTTATAGATATAAAATCATGAACACCATACATATCTGTCTTTGTTTCTTTAAAGACTGCTTTCAGGTCTTCATTAAATTTTTCCATTCCCTTCATCAAAACAATACAGTCCTTGAAACAATAGAAGATGGCATATTTAATGATGTCGATTTTGCCATCATTATAGCAATTTGCGATTTTTGCATTTTCGATAATCTGCTTGCAGTTTGCATCAAGTTGTGCTTTCGATAACTTATCTGCATTTTCATCGATGTATTGCTGTTGGAACTCAGTAGCATCAACAATTCTTCTTTGAATGTTCTCTTGTGTATATAGCTTATATGCCATGACTTCCTTGTGAACATTGAGGTTGAACATTGTAGCAAATTTACTTAATGCTTGAGGTATTATACTATATGAGTTCCTGAATGTTAATCGCTTTTTGACTTTCCTTGTACCTTCTTCGAATAATGTCATGATGATTTGCAACACAGTTCCACTTCGTTCTGTTATCTGTGTATCCCATCCAGGTGTGTTAATGAAAAAACATGCATCATACTTGAGGTTATGAAAATATGTTAATGAGCCACTCCATAAATAATTCAAGAGCTTCTGTCCACAATCTTCACCTTGAATAGATATTTTATGTATGTTGGCACCATCTCGAAAGATAGTACAATTGAGATATGGTATATGTGGACTGACTGTAGAGTTTGTTTCGAAGTCGCTATAATAAATCCTTGACCATGTATTTTGTTTCTTTTTATTATTCTCAATGAGTCTTGTACTCTGTTCTGCATTATATTCGAGACTTACATAGTCATTAACATGTTCATATTCAGTTGTGTTGATAATATCCATTTCGCATGCTTTGATTTCTTCAAATAGATGTAACTCAAACATCTTTTGGAAAAAGGTTATTGGTTTGATTCCTTCATGTTTATAGTCTTTGACAGTCTTTCCATTTTTCTCCAATCTTGCTATCATACATCTTTTGTCAAAAGGCATATATGCAAATGTTCTATCAAGTTCTTCATAGTGTTGAAGGTAGAATAATGTACAAGGTATTTTCCTGTTGAGCATATAATGGTCTTTGAACAATATCAGGTTAACTTCTCTTTTAAAATCAACAGACCATTTTTTCTTTCTGGTGTTGATTCTTGTTTCATACTTGTATTTATCAGGTTGTTCAACAATTCTAATGATACTAAAATTGCACTTGAACTTTTTAGCTACTTCTTCTATCTTGTTATTAGGTATGGCTCTTGTTTGAACAAAAAATCGTAAGTCATCTATTTCATCATCAGTGAACACACCTGATTGTATACAAGCATATACAAAACAATTATCTCTGTAGTTCTCTTTCCTTACCTCATGAAAGATTTGGTATGTAGATAAGTCTATAGGTGATAGATTGATGTATGGGAAAAAACTACCTTCTGGTGTATTTCGATAGTCTTCATCAATTTCGACTTCATCATCATAGATTTCATGAGTATCCATATCTTGCATCTTGGTTCTAAAATGAACACCATCATTTGTTTTGTTCATGTCAATAAATTGTACCTCATATCGAACTGGAATGAACATGTTTGAGATATATGGATTAGTGTCTGATTGGTCTTCACTTAAATCAAGTTCTCCTGTTATATGACCTAATGTACTTTCGATGTTGTGCTTATCACTGAGTGTGAAGTACTTGTGAGTTCCATCAAGTGCAATTGCTTTAACAATAGGTCTTCCAACATTTTTCTTTTTATGTATCTGTCGTAGTGCTTCCGTAAATGCGTACCTCTTATCTTCATCTTGATTGATGTCTGTAGCAAAACCAATACCTTGTCCTGCAGGAATCATGAGCTTCCTCATTTCTTCTTTAAATTTGTCTTTCTTTTGGTATTGTTTAGCACGTCGATTATATTCACGACGAAACTGTGATTTTGTATCAGCATAGACATCTCCAATAGCATCTAAAAAATTATCTTCAATGTCCTTGTTCATGTTTAACATAAAATAAAAGTGAAACGATAAAAATAAAAACAAAGAAAAAGTAAAAAAAATTATTTTTTAGTTATGACCTATCTTATTGGGGGTAATCATCATCATCAACGACATTATCTTCGAGATATGGAAAATGATATTGGAACTCATGTCCTTTCGACTTCGAGTCAGAGTTCCGTTCAATTTCGTTCTTCTCCATTGATTCACCAAATTGCTTAATGGCATTCAGCACTTGCTTCGGTGATTGCTTCTTTCCTTTTCTCTCGAAGCTGCATGCTTTGTCCAACTTCTCTTTCTCTTCTGGTGATAAGTATGGTCGAAGATGATAAATGCAATTGGACAACTTCCATCCATAGGACTTGAACACGTTTATCATCTCTGGTGCTTTTTTCTTGTCATATGATTCAATAGCGTCCATCATGTTTCGAAGATAATCAACTTCTACCATCATCAATCTCGATCTTGCCAACTTTTCAGCAAATGCATCATCTGTTGGAGGACCAGCTTGTTGAGCATTTTTCAGATCCGCCACGTCCTTCTTTAGATCGTGAATTTTGTTAATGTACTTCGCCACCTTTTTTGGAGCAAGTTCCAATTTCATCAGCTCGAGTGCGTATTCGTCGTTATTATCAATGTCTTTCCTGAGTTCTTCAGCATTGTGATTGATGTCTTCAATGTGAAATTCTACACCAGTCATTTTCTCCTCCAACTTCGTTAATCGTTCTTTCAAGTTTTCATTTTCTTCTATTAATTGTTCCATTTCTTCTCGAAAGTCGAATGGACGAACATTATCCTCCTTATAATCACTATTGGATTTCATATCATGAACACTTTTCGGTGGCTTATATGGTTCTTTGCGAGCTGGTGATGGTTCTTGTTCATGATCAACTTCTTCTTCTCCTTCTATCTTTGTTTCTTCTTTTGGATTGGAACCGAGTTTTTGATTCTCGACAAATGCAGATGGTCTAGCGAGAACTCTTGGAGGTGGTGGTATTTGTTGATTAGAAGGAGGTGGAGGAGGTGGAGGAACTTGTATTATATTATATGAGCGAGGTGGTGGAAAGACTTTATTGGAAATTGGAACATATGGAACATATGGATTCTTCCTTCTTGCATCGTCTTCTTGCTTCAATCTTGCTAATGCTTCTTCTTCTTGCTGCTTCTTCAATCTAGCTGCTTCTTCTTCTTGTTGCTTCTTCAATCGAGCTGCTTCTTCTTCTTCTTGCTTCTTCTTCAATCTAGCTGCTTCTTCTTCTTCTTGCTTCTTCTTCAATCTAGCTGCTTCTTCTTCTTGCTGCTTCTTCTTCAATCTAGCTGCTGCTTCTTCTTGCTGCTTCATGATGAACAGTCGCATGGATTCGAGTTGTTCTGGGGTCATGTTCTTGAGCCAAACTTCTGTGGGTGGAGCTGATGGCGGATCTGATGGTGGAGCTTGTTGACCCGATTGCTCGATCGAGTCAAATAGACTAACATCGCTGTCTGAGCTGTAGTTGTATGACATACAAGTATAAAAATGATCTATTTTCTAGTTGATATCACTAAATTTTAAATTTCGTAGAAAAACTCGAAGGTGGATATTTTTCTTTGAAAAAGTTACATTAACTATAAAAATTCAAAAATTGAATTAAAAAAAATAAAATATATTGAAATTTTAAAAAAATATATTTATTAATATCACTATTATTTTATTAATGATGAATGAAGAAGAAGATAAAATAGAAGATATTTTACAAAAACAAACACCTCCTAAAGATCATGATTCATTCGACTACAAAATTAATATAAACATGTCGAAAAAAATATCTCAACTAAAAGTTGAAGATGATACATCAAATTTAAGAACGATGTGTGAAAATTATGCTCATGCTCTTGAAAATGATGCACATCGACTTCGAGCAAAACAAAAAAAGAGGTATGATGAATGGTTTGACAACCTCGAGAAAGATTGTTATCCTGCAAGAGACATTGTTAACTTGTACAACATGTTCTTTGGTCATGAACTATCTATTACTCGACTTGGTTTCGGGCATCTCGATGGAACAAAGAGACACTTTACACATAAGAAAGTGAAAAGAAACAAGAAGTTCATCACAATGTACTACAAGAAAAATGAATAACTAAAAAAAAAGTTTTTTTTTTAACTACATGTTTTTCCTCATAAGCTACCTTTTTCCTCATAAGCTACCTTTTTCCTCATAAGCTACCTTTTTCCTCATAAGCTACCTTTTTCCTCATAAGCTACCTTTTTCCTCATAAGCTACCTTTTTCCTCATAAGCTACCTTTTTCCTCATAAGCTACCTTTTTTCCTCATAAGCTACCTTTTTCCTCATAAGCTACCTTTTTCCTCATAAGCTACCTTTTTCCTCATAAGCTACCTTTTTCCTCATAAGCTACCTCATTCTTCATAAGCTACCTTTTTGCTTTCATACGACATTATTTTTTCCTTCATACTTTGTATTTCTCTTTTCTTTCTTTCACGATATGCCTTTTGCTGTTGTTTACGTGCTTCATTTCGTTCTTCAACTGTTGCATACTTTTGCTTTCTACCACGTTTTTCTGTTGTTTCAGTTTTTGCAGTATCAATATTTTTGAGGTTGTTGTTACTCTTGGACTTCTTCAACTTCTTGATGATAGCTGTTTCCTTGAACTCACCCAAATCTAAATTTTGGCTCATGATTTCATTCGAGAAAAAAAATTGAATTATTTTTGAAAATTGAATATTCGCAAACAAAATCACTTCATTTTTTAAAATGTCGCGTTCTGGAAATGACTTCAAAGAATTCCAAAAACAGCAAAAGCTAGCTATCAAAAATGCTCATGTTGAAATAGCCAATGCTATTAAAGAGGTGATATTTCTGTTCAACCAAAAAATAATAAACTCGACATCATCTAATGTCTGCACCATCTATGACCCTTTGATACAAGCAAACATGAACAAGATTGCTGAAGCACTTACTCAAATGAATCTCACTACCTGCGAGGTTTTTCATAAAAAGATTCCTCAATCTCCAACACCAAAATCTATTGGCTTTCACGTGCCTATAGTGCCTGACTCGCAAGAGACACAAGAAGAAGATGATGAAGATGAACAAGAAGCTTCATCTCCAAAAGACAAGGAGTAAGAGTAAAAAATAATTACTTCTAATTTTAAGTTTTTTTTATATATGTCTTTTTTTATACTATGCAATATTTTAAGCATACATGATAATTATTAACAAGCTCATTATATTCTTTATTATATACTTGTTTCAAGTCAATGACTACCTCTCCATTATCTTTAATAATCTTAATAGCATCTATTTTTCTTATTGGATTGCTCTTAGCTGCACAACATCCAACATCTTCATTAAGTTGTACTTCAACCTCACTAACATGTAGTATTGCTTTGATGATGTTGCTAAGAGATTCAATAGGTACTATGATGCATTTCTTTGATATAATGTTAGCTAGTAGTGCTTTGTCTTGATTAAGTAGTATTTGTGCATATGCTTCAAGTATAACATTACGTACATCTGGTTCAACTTCAACAGGTTCAGTTTGCACTCCAATGTCTCTTGTAATAACAATGTCTTCCTTGCCATCATCTCTCTTATTAATAATAATGTTGTTGTTGATGTTTGATGTAGATGATGCAGCTGCTGATGGTTCTAAAGATACATTTGCTTGAACTCCATTGGTTGTACCCCTCTTCTTAATCATTTAGGTTGGGAAAAAATAGGCTTAAAGTACTAAGTCTAGCTGTTCTCCAATAAACATGTCAAATGACTCAATTTGATATTTCTGCTTGAGAGCATCGATTTTTGGTTTATGACTTGTAGGAGCAGCTGCAATGGAGTAGTTGTAGTATTTGATTCCTTGATACTCTTGAGTGGTAGTGTTTCCATTTATGTAGAACTCTTCGAAATCTTCAGTTATTTTTCTCCTTGAGTTAGGCTTAATAAATATTGAGTCAAGATCAAGTTCTTTGAGCTTATCTGGATAAAATCTGTGGCACTTGTCTTTTACCTTGATTGAGACATAGAGTACTTTGCCTAAATAACTCCATTCTCCTGTTTTCATTGGGTACTTGTCACAAAGTATCGAGAAATTACATTGTTTAGTATTTGGAGCACATTTTGCGCGAAGTTCATTGACATAGTCATAGACGTTTCTTGTTGTCATTTTCATCTGGATAAAAAATTCAATAAAAAATTAATATATGTTATTTTGGGTAAAGATATGTTGGGTAGGTCCATATCGAATATCTTGTTTATTATATTCTCTTGCTCTACCTTGCATTGGTGGTTTCTCAGGCTTCTTAAGATATTTTGGTAAGAGAGGTACTGGTCTATCTTTTTCACCTATATGTCGATAAAAACCACCATCTGTAATACTAACAGGAGGTTCACGAACAGGTTTGGTTATATGTTCTCGAGTATCTGGAAATCTAACAGGGTCCTCATGTTCAATAATCTGGGTAGGTGGTCGATTAATATATGGGTTGAAGGTTACAGAATAAGTATTAGTATTACTGAACACACCAAAATGTTGAAACTCTAAGTCCTTATTTTTCATGGTAGCTTCATTATACATCATACCTTCTCTTCCAACAATCTCAGCATGTGGGCTTCTATAATCATTCGACATTTACAAAAAAATAAAATATCCTTCTTTATGTTTATTCAGGGGTTGTTAAATCATAAGGACCAATACGTACTGATGGTGGCATACCATTAGGTCTAATTAAGATACTAATTGATATATCTGTTAATAAGCATAATAATGGAGGTGTATCTACTTCCTGTCTAAATGGATTATCTGCCTTTTGACTACATATCAATTCGAAGTTAATAGGTGCAAGACTTGAAAGACCTTGTTGATATGTTCCATCTGTTTCAGTAGGAAGACCTATGAAGAATGAGGACCTATCATTTGGATAATAGCCTGTTGTGTTTTCATTATATTGATACTCATTCGCTAAACTTGCAATAACCTCTTTATTAAATCCATTTTGCTCTCCATTCATGTTCATTGCATTCTGGCAATATTCGAGGAACTCTGGATACTTACCATTCGTACCAAATGCTTTAGCAGGAATATTATTGTAATTACCACAATTCATATGAAATGCTTCAAACATAGGATTCTTGAAGTATGTCTTATGCGTATGCTTGAGTGGGAATAAGCAAAACATACTATCTACAAAATTAGGTGTAATAGTAATAGTTGCTTTATCTTGTTCATTATTAAGAGGTCTTGTACAAGTGTAAAATGACATTATCTGTGTTGGGAATGTAAGTGGATGTTGTGGGTTAGCATATCTTTGAACAAGTGCTGTATATACAGATTCATGAATACCAAAACAAGGTATAATACTCGCACATTCTTCAATGGAATAATCAACAACACTCCAAGTTCTCCAATCACTGTAAATAGTTCGGTCAACTCTTGCCTTAGTATTGTTAGCTCCTGCGACTTCATATGCTCCTCCATGATTTTCACCAACAGGTGGAAGATTCTTGGGGTCATTAATCTTATCCATTGCTATTTTTTCGGTACTTGTCCACATCCATATTGGTTCTCCAATAGGTCGAAATTCATTGGTAATTTCATCAACATTGAAGTCTTTCATTATATGTGGATTAGCAACCAAGCTCTTTTCAAAACCAACTGGACAATATACCATACCAGCTGTTGAAAAGTAAAGACGTAATTCGATTTTACCTGCAAATGCTGGTAAGTATTTGATATTAGATAAAGGTAGGAATCGTCGCAAATCAATCTTTAATCTAATTGTTTCAGTGACAGAAGTCACATCTTTGTTAAGATTTGCAACAAAACCACATCTCCTTCCATGAGTATCATTCCAAATATCCTTATGTCTTGCTTTACTATATATATCAGCTCTTTTAGTAACTTCATTTGCACAACATGCAGTTAAAAAGGATTCTTCACATCCAAAGTTCTGGGTATAAAGCGTCATACCATTAGCTACAATTTCATACTTCTCAACAGCATCTCGAGCATCCTTAAAACCAAACCATACCTTACCAAAATTATAACCACTGACATTTTCTAAATCACTTAGAATTGGCTTGTCTATTTTTATCATCACTTTCATATCTGCTCGAATAAATCCATTATATATATCAGCAGTATTATGAGTATTAGGAGATATAATACATGTTGTATATGAACCACTCTTAATTGGTGGTGATGGTGAATATGAAGTTTGTGGATTTAATGAGTATGCCTTATTTGTATCACTAAGTGCTATGCAATTATCGACAACATCAAAATAGGATGCAATTTGGGTACAAACCTCAGCTGAGGTTTTCATATAGGATTCCTTGTTAAGCATTTTAGATAGAAAAAAATTTACATCATATCTTCAAAGATGCGATTTCTCCTACCAATAGGTCTCATAGGTATATATTGAGGTTGTTGTTCTTCTTCATATTGTTGTGGCGGTTCTTCAGGAACATACTGTTGTCTTGGTTTACTCATCCTTTTATCAACAACCTCCTTTATCATACGTCTCTGTTCTTTCTTCTCTCGACTTATCTTCATTTCTTCACCTAGTGATTTTAGCTGTTTTAGTATTTCCTCATTCACAGTAGGGTCATAAACTTGGCTTTGTTGAGTTTTTCGAGGTTTTGTAGGTTTTCGTGCAGCTTTCGAACTTATTGGCTTTCTTGGCTTTTCTTCAAGTTCCTCATGTTCTTCACTGTCTGAGTTTTCTTGAGTTTCTTCGTTATTTTCACTTTCTGAGTTTTCTTGATATTCTCGAGTTATTGGAGTTTTTCGCTGTTTTACAATATACTTGTCTTTGGTTTTTGTAGGTAAAACTTCCCAATCTGGGTCATCCCTTCCATTCAACCATTTATGAATAACTGCAAGTCTCTTAGAACCTGTTAGATGTTTTGACATTTAAAATAAACAAAAAAGTCCAAAAATTTAGTTTTTTTGAGTTTTCATTAGATGTAGGTTCTCGCCCGATTGTTGGTAGTAAATTCACTCTCTTGTAATGATCTAGACGAAAATGCTGGCTTTTCAAGAGGTGCTCCAACTGAATCACCTTTTGCAGATTTATTAATTGATGATAAGGCAGTTTTCACTTTTCCTTCTGGGACATATTTTAATGCTGTGTCAGCTATATTTGCTATTTTATTTCTTGTACTATCGCTCAAGAAGCTTTCACCAAGACCTCTCGCAACTGAACCAATAACACCAGCATGCTTGGTTAATCCACCTGCTGAAGCATCTAATAGTTTACTTGCAAGACCTCCCGAAAAACTATCTGCTGCTCCCATTAATAACTTACCGCCTAGTCCTACTCCTCCTTTTATTATCTCTTGCCATGGAGAAAATTGTTGCTTTTTGGAATAATTTGGCTTCCAATAATCTTCTACTGAATGACGTTCAATTCCCATTTTTAAAAAATAAAAAATTATTCGAAATAGTACTTAGATGCCGTAATGTTCATTACGAACTTCTCATGTGGTTCTTTATGTTGTAAGTATTCAGCTACTGTCTGCTTAGTATTTAATGAGTTATTAGTTTGTTGCAACAAGCTAGTAAAATCTTCCTCACTATATCCTGTATAACATATGATATCTGTTGCTAACCTTTTCGCATTCATATGAACAAATCGAATAGTTTGGATAGCCATGATACATGTTAAATTATAGTGTCTTGTCTTGGTTAACAACTTGATAAATTCACTATTACCATTCTTTAATAAATCACTACCTGCACAATCATCTAGTATCAATAATGTGTTATATGGATATGATGATGTTTCATACTTGACTAACTTATTGGCTATATATATTATTTTATCATTGAGCTCATTTAAATGATGCTTCTCAATGAGCCTCCTCATTTCGTCATTGGTCTCTTTCATTCGAGATAATACATATTTGACAATAGCATAATACTTTATCTTTCTTCGAAGATGTCTTTTAAGATAACTCATTAATTCTCTTTCCTTTACATAATCGATTCTTGATCGTATCTGTTTATTAAGTGTTTCAGCTGTTTTATCCATTTTACCAGAGCTTGAGCAAAATATTATCTTTTGGTAGTATGGATGTTTAAACAACCTCTCTGTTATCATAATATGTCTCCATATCCAAAAACTTTTCCCAGCACCTGGTTTACCAATTAAAAAGTATATACCATTTGTGCTAAAAGGATAATCAGGTGATAATGGTTTAATCAAAGCACCATCTATCTCTTTCATGTTCTTCTGTAAGGTCTCTTTAATCAATGTTTCTACTTTATTTATGAGTTCTGCACTTGGGGGTTCATCCATTTACAAATTTTTAAATGTATTTCATAATTTTATCTGGTATTGGTTTGCCCTCAACCTTTTGACCTGCTTTAATTTGTCGTTCATAATTTTTCTTTTGTTCCAACCAATATTGTCTTTCTGCTGTACCAAGTACTAATGGATTACCTCTCCTTACATCTCTAATAGTTTGTCTAGCAAAGGCATCATCACCTTCGACTCCTTCCCATTTTAAATCATACTTACCAGTATCTTCATCAAAGTTATATATTTTTTCAATAATACCTTCTTTACCTTCATTTAGTCTTTCAGCTACTTTAATCCTTTTGTCTCTTGTCCTTAACAACCTATATCCAGGGAATGAACTAGTTGAACCATCTTTGGACTTGACCACAAACTGGTTACCTTTTTGTGAGTCAACTATATAAGACTCATTGGACAAATTACTTCTTCTTTTACCAAATGGTTCTTTTTCGAGTACTAACCTGACCTTCTCACCTGGATTAAAATGGTATGGATTAATGCGTGCATTCTTTTGTATGTACTTTATTTCATCCTCTGGAGTAATATCATTAGGTGCTTTATTATCTAAAGACCTATGAGGAGAGTTGTTATATATGTTGACCAAATCATGCATCTCCTTTGGTTGAATAAACCTATTTTCACCAATAGCATCTCTTATAGTTCTCATAAACCTATTAATAATGCCAAGTACATTATGGTTATTCTCAGTTGTTGTTCGGTATTTTATGTTCTTCTCTCTCATGAAGTCTAAGACTGTTGATGATAAATATGCTGCATCCTCATCACTTGTTATCGAATATACATGAGGTACATCATTAACAAATTTATGAAGTGCTGTTAATACTTCTCTTGCTCCTTTACCATTCATAGGATATGCATATGCTTTTCTGGTGTTGATATTGATGAACATTAGATAATTCAACCCACCTGCCTCTTTATTATTAATGAAGGTATCCATTTGATAACCATGAGGATGTTTGGATACAATAGGTATAAATTGTGCTTTAGGTACTCTCTTATCATGTACTACTCTTTCATCAAAGTATTTCTTTGCTTCTTCTTCATTTAGATTCTCTTGTTTTGCCATGCTAAGGTATTTGTCCAAGGTCTTCCATTTAGCTTTGTTGTATAATTTTTCATATGGGCTTGGTTCTTCTTTACTCATTTATTTTTAAATAAACATCTTATCGTATTGAAGGAATTGCATTTCGATAACAAATGAATCTTTAGGAGGTAGTTTGGTTGGACAATTATAATGTGCATCACTATAGAAGTCTATCCAAAACCTTTGGTCCATTGAGTTTAACTTGAAGTACTTAATAGGACTATATTCAACATCACTATCTCCAATATAGTTATGCAATGCTTGTTCACCAATAGATGAATATATTTTACATGGATGTCTGTCCCATACATTATCAAATACCAACCTCTTACTTAAAGTTGAATACTTCTTAGGGTTATTTTGATAAGCTCCTGTGCCTATATTAAACACATCTGCAAAGTCCTCATTCCAATCACCAATTTGGAAAAAATTGATAAATTGGCTTGAATCTTCCTCTATATTATCATTATTTTTGGTATATATAATTTCATGAAAACCATCTTTATCATAATATCCATCTGTTTGTATATCTCGATATGCAATTAATGAATCATTTTGGGAAAATGCATTTCCATATTGTCCATGCATAGCTATCCAAGATTTCATCGCGGTGTTGACAGCATCAAAGAACCCTCTTAAGTCCCCTTCCTCTGACACCCAATCAATAACATCAAAATTTGCTATCCATTTCCAAGTAGGCTCTTTTTCATATTCTACTTTGAGCTCGTCCTGGTAGAATTTATCAACTAGTTCTTGAGTTAAAATAGGGTCGTTTATATTTCCTCCATGTAAAACAAAGTAGGATTTTTGTACTTTAAATATAGTCACATTAAATTCTAATTTGCGTCTTCTCTTAATGATATGCGCTGAACGAACACCAACAATAGATTCCCCTTTGTTTGCAGTTGACCATTCTGGTGGGAAATTAAACCAATACCTATTAAACTTAGCTTTATCATGTTGAGCATCCTCAAGGAAGTAGGCTGTTTCGATTGGAAGAGGTGTATTACCATCATTAACTATATTATCTCGATTAGGATATAAAGTGTTAACACTTGGTGGTAATTCCATTTCGAGTTGAATAAAAAGTCTTTATTAATATACAACACCTGTTTCTAATTCATTGTTTTGAAGTTCTCGAAGTATTCTCTTTCTAATATCTGGTATATTGCGTTGTTTAAACTTACCATTTCCTTCATGCAAAAAGGTACGACAAGATTCCATTAGAAACACTCCACAATCCTTGTTATTCCTTTGACTAGGTACATCATAATATTTTGCTTTTAACTTACCTGTTCCTGAAATATTGATCCACTTATTAAGTGTCTTTACCTCTGGTGCCATTGACTTATTCTCAGAGTCATAGCATTCGATTATTTTCTTTGGATATCGAACAATACATAAAACCCAATGTTCTCCATCTGAGCAAATGGGGACAAATACTTTATCGAAATGTGTAAATGACTGTTTACCTGAGATAGGACTTTTCATCAGTTCATGTATTTTTTCCATATCATTAGTCTCATATGCCATAGAAAGGAGGGTATAAAATGCAGTAGGTACAACCAATATTTTCTTTTTATCAAACTCTGCTTCATTTTGACCAGGTTGTTTATTCAATCTCTTTCCTTTGTTATATAGAAGTTTCAAGTAGTCATCAATAACATCTTCTTCTATATTTTCATCATTGACTAAACTCCTCCAATCATGAATTTTATGACGTCTTTGGTCTACTGTAAACTCTCCTGTCTTCTGTGGTGTCATACGGGGTTCTCTTGGAGGAGGACTAGTACCTCGAGAGGTATGTGATGATGGAAACTGTGGAGGTGGTGATGAAGGAGGAGGTGGTGGAGGTGGTGGAGGTGAAGGTGAACGAGAAGGAGGAGGAGGTGGAGGTGAAGGTGAACGAGGTCGTTTTGATTTTTTCTTATGTTGTTTTGATTTTTTCTTAGGTCTATCATCCTCGTCTAAATTTGTACTACTTTGAAGTAAAAGTTGAATTCTGTTTTGATTTTGATCCCTTGTTGGTGGCTCAACATTTGTGGGTCGGTTCCTACCGATTTTCCTAAGGTTAAGATGATAATCATTTCGATTTAAAGTTGGAGGTCTGGGTAATGGAGCCAATTCTGGTATATCATCTGTTTGAATACCTCTAGTTTTATATTCTTTCTTATCACTTTTCAATGTTCTTTCTTTCATCTGCTCTCTCAGTTCTCTAGCTGCTTGTTTTTCCTCCTCAGTCTTCATTCGAGATATCCTTATGTTGATAATATCATAATGTAATTTTATCTCTGTTAATATACCTTGATCTGATTCTTGGAGAGAATATTGATATGGCTTTAATACTGTTATGTAATGCCCATGTTCATCTTTATCATCTTGATTTTTCTTAATCGCAAACACGCAACCTGTAAATTTTGCTCTTGGTTTCTCTCTCTTGAGTCTATTAGCAAATTCAAGTACGTCTTTAAAAGCTATACTAGTATTTAAATATGTCTCATATAATTTTTGTAGATTTATTTGATTATTAGAGAACTTCCATATAGTTTGACCCAAACCTCTTGTTAATCTTGCAACATCTCTATCAACTAGTTTAGGTCGAAATTTAATAGTACCTTGTAGTAGTTGTATTTTATTGTTAGGTTTAGTTTGTGTACCTACATCACTTGTCATTTAAAAATCAAATAAAAGAAAGAAGAAGAAGATGTTGTTTATTTCATTTTTTTTATTTCTGTATAAATGGCTTATTTCATGACCATAAAAGAGCGTATATATATCCTCTATAAAATAGTATCTTACCTCTATGATTATAGATGTGAGACTAATGAGGGAGTATGTAATATTTTAATTAATAAGATAAAAGAGTTAGCTGCTGAGTATTTCGAACCTGAATTTCTTGGTGTAATGATGAAAGATGGTGATTTGGAATTTATCGACCAAATAGAACATTTTGCCTTTGAGTTCTTAGAGTACCAAATATCTAATCTGCCCTCGCATTTATAATTTTGGGCATATCCCTGTTATAGTTACTATCAGTTGGGGTTATCCATCTTAAGTTGCTTAGATGGTAGTCAGCCCTATTCCTATTGATATGGTCTACCTCTATTTTATGTTGTGGGTCATCATTAGGTATGAACTGTCTTGCTATAAGTACATGTTTCAAGTAGTAGTTGCCATTTAGACATACTCGTATATACCCCTTTATATGTTTTGCATCTTTGCATATAAAATGATTACTCTTACGTCTTATAGTAAAGGGGTACCTATTCAGTATCTCATAGTCGTTAGTAAAGCCTTTGAGTGGCACAAATGACATTTACTCACTTTTTAAATGATTCATTTCATTTTTATTTTCGTATGAACAAGTGGGGGAAAATCATTGTTGATAGAATTGATAATAATGAACCTCGTCATTATCCTCTTGATGACAAAGAAAGAAACATTACCAAGTTCCCAAAGAAAAAAAAGCGAGTGGGCTTGTATAAAAACTATAAGGAACATCAAGAAGAAGAAGAAGAAGAAATGTTTATAGTGACAGAGTGTCATTTTATTCCCTATGAATATAAAGAGATAGGTGTTCAAACTGAAGACCTTTGGGATGTAGGTGTTCAAACTAATGCTGAACTACCTCATATAGAAGAACTACTTAGTAAAATCTAACTTCTTTTATTTTAATTTTTGTTGTAGTAGGTACGAGATTCTCGGGGCTGGTACCTGTGCCGTTTCATAGATGGGCGGTTGTGGGGTGGGGTACCTGTGCCGTTTCATTGATGGGGAGCAGTAGTGAGAACAAGAATATTTTTTTCTTTTTTTCTTTTTTCTTTTCTTTTCTTTTTCTTTTCTTTTCTTTTTCTTTTATGACGAGTTCGTGTTGACGCTTGGGGTGCCAGCCCCAGCGGAAACCGACTCGTATATACTACTATTCTGATCGGACTTATTCTGATTTGCTAATTTATATTTATTACTTTTTTTAAATTTTACAATGAATTAAAACTTTTGAAATATCATTTATCTTCAATGGTAAAAATCTGTCAGAAAAATATTATTGTTGATATAAATCAAGCCTTCTTCTATTTGATTTTTTTTTACAAGCATTGTTTAATATTCTCTTGGCAATTACTAAAAAATATGTTAAATATTCTCTTTACCATGAAATATTGCTTCTTTTGTACTGAGTCTGGAAACTTATCTGACACCCTATATAAGGTAATGAGAAAATATGCATTGCTTTGTTAAGTAATACATTCAATTTAAAATTTAATTTATAATTTTATTTATAATAAAGAATAATGTATATTATTTTTTAATTAATTTTTTTTTTTTTTTTTTTTTTTTTTTTTTTTTTTTTTTGCTTTGTTTTGATTTGCCATATCACAAAAATGGAGATATTTTAAAAATAATATTTTATTTAAATATTATTTCAATTTTTTCTATAGTTAAATTTCTCATACTTTTAAACCATTTTTTGATTTTGATTTTTCTTCATATCTACAAGACAGAATAAAATTTTATTTTATAGAACTATTTTACAATATCTGTTAAGTATTATATTAGAATATCATTCAAATTATTCAAGACAATCTTGAGTTTCCACACACATGGCAAACCATTAGAAGATGAAACAACGATTAAACACCTAACTAATAGTGAACCGCCAGTAAATATCGATGATGAACTAGAACTTTGTGATGAGAATGGCGATGAAATCGATTATATGGATTATGAAGATTATTATTATTACATAGACCATAACAAGTATGATTTACGGAAGATCACTAAACAAATTCGGACCAAGAAGTTCATCTGTGAAGCTCCAATCGGTTCTGGTAAATCGACTGCTATTTGTAAATGGATTGCATCACATAGTACAGAGAGGTTTATGGTTATATAGGGTGTCCAAAAAAATTTGAGCATCTACATCTGTATAAAAGATATAAAGATAATTTTTGATTTATTAATAACTTTTATTAATAAAATATATATAATATTAAAATTAAGCAAGAATCTTGTATATTAATTTGAATATGATTCATTTAACTTTGCATCTTTGATTATTGAATTTTTGAGAAAACAATTAAATTTTTTTCATTAGGATTCATTTGATTGAGCAAATAAAACATATTTAAAAATGTAAACATATATGTTATATAAAACTAATGAGTAGATTAAATGAATGCATTTGTTTATTGATTTCTGAATAAAATTATTGGTATTGTATTCAAAAAAATTTTTTGAAAGCTTGGCAAAATATTTGCAATCTTGTTAGCATGAATAATAAGTAACTGTAAATTTTTTTTATTAAATAATATTCTTCATATGACAAATAAATTATATATATAAAACTACGTCCTTTTATTTTGCCAAAATAATAATAATTGGCGATTTTTTTAAATTTTGGCATTTTTGAACAAAATTGAATTTTGTTGACCTTCAAGAACAAATAAATAATTGCATGAAGATATGATCTTTATAATTTAAATTTCACATCTTACTGATTGTAAATTCGGAATAGTTTTATTTTAATATTAATATTTGAGCTGGGAAAATTGCGAAAAAATCTGATTTCGTTTCACTTTTAGAGAGAAAAATAGCAGACATTAAAAAGTGAATAAAATCAAATTTTCACAATCCAATATTCTACCCAAACAAAGCATATGACTTTTTTTAATTCTTAATTGTGCAACAAATAATTCCCTTTTTTTGAAAATTGATTATCTTTATGTCTCGTTGATTAATAGATCGATCATCAATTTACGAGTGATTCAATTCAGAAAAATATATAATGAACTTTTCTTAACCTTTTAATCATCAAGTGGGCTTGATAACTTATTTATAAAGAAATAATATAATATAGTTAATTCCATTAATTATTTTAATATATATTGATCAGCTCCATGGATATTCTAAACATAAATATATCAAAAATACTTAAGTCACCAATAAAAAAAAATAATAAATACGTTTATATTTTCTATACGTTTATGTTTTTACCATAAATTACAGTTCGTAATTATTGACACATTTAATATCTGGAATATTTTCTAATAGCACAATAAAAACAACATTTGAACTTTATTTTAAAAAGAAAAAAAATAATTTTCATTTATCACAAATCGAGATGCTCAAATTTTTTTGGACACCCTATAGTTCCAACAGTGAATATCGCTGAAGAGTTCTATACCAAGTTGAATGATATGTATGTTAATTCCATTCGGTTGTGTGTTAACGATAATGCGTTTAAAGAGTTTCTCAAAGCTGTACACAATGAAGTTAATGTGATTATTACTACATACAACACAGCTTCGAAATGTCTAGGTGATCTAATTGAAGAATATTACATGAACGAACAACGATTAGATTACTTTCTAGTTATCGATGAAGCACATATGTTACTACAACATATTGGATTGATTGAGATTACTAAAGAGTTCGATAAGGTTGCGTTAATAAGTGCTACTGCTGACGATATTAAACACTTCGCATGTTTTAGAGATTACATAATCGTTAATCCATGTATCGATAAGAGATACAATCGAAATATATACGTTAACAAGTTGATACCAGATGCTGATGAACAACGAGCTGAGATAGTTAACTTAATCGATACAAAGCGAATGAACTACGATAAAGTATTAATTAAGATCGAAGATAAGAAAGAATGTAATCGATTGAAGAATCTATTAAAAGATAGATACAAGGTTGCTTTATATACAGGTGATAACAAAGAGGTTAAGTTGAATGAAGATGGTTTGTTCGACGAAGACGTTGATGTTATTATATCTACCTCATCTATACAGAATGGACAGTCCATTAAAGAGAATATTCTATCTGTATTCGTCCAAACATATATCGATACTGTATCCAGTGTTAAACGGTTTCTAGGTCGAAACCGAAATCGAAACTCGGATGTATATGTATATGTTCGATATGGAAAGCATTTGAACAAGAGAAAGTACTCGATACCGAACAACAGATATGAGAGATACTTAAACGAACTGCGTGATAGAGCATGGAATTGTATGAGTAAAACAGGTTGGAATGTCGCATTATATGAGTTTGGTCGTGTGCAATTCGGTAAATCTGCTGATGATGACCATTCACAAAGTGAAGTTCTCGAAGAGAATGATGAACCAGTTGATGATGATGAATCTTTTGATGAACCTATCATTAATGAACCAGTTAATGAACCTATCGTTGATGAACCAGTTAATGAACCTATCGTTGATGAGCATGTCGTTGATGAACTAGTTAATGAACCTAACATTGATATAGAATTTACTACCAAAAGAGATCTATACAACTATTATGGAATCGATATTAAGACAATACCAGATGGGTATGAATGCTTTTTATAATTATGTGTGTGATTTTAACATGAACTCGCTAGACTTATCGAGTCCAAAGACTATAAGACAGTGAATACATTGTTACGTCGTAATCCAAATAAATGGAAATTTAATACTCGTGAACTTAATGAAGAGATACCATGTGATGATAAACACTTCACTAAACGAAAAGGTGTAATGAAGTTCGAGACTAGACCAGCATCTATAATATATTATAGCACATAAACTACATAGATCACACACACACACACATTATTTTTGGATAATAATAGCCAATACCGAAACAGGATTCTCCAGTATTGGATTTGCATACGAAACTCGTTAAAAGTGGTTAAAGTTGGTATTGGCTAATGCTGTCGTAAATGCATTCGCTTATATAATCGCTAATGGGTTCGTTAAAGTTGAGGTCGTTAATGATATTTACTAGTTTCGGTATCGGCTATTATTATCCAAAAATAATGTGTGTGTGTGTGTGTGTGTGTGTGATCTATGCAAACAAAAGAACTTTTATGATATTAAACTTATCTTCATATAAATTTTATTAAGAAAAAATTAAAAAATATGCATTTGATTTCAACCAAATATGAAATCATTTCATATTTTAAAATGAATAAAAAAGGATATTTTTATTGTTTTTCGGAATAATGATGCTTTTTATAATTATGTGTGTGATTTTAACAAAAAACAATTTATTCTTATTAAGGACTTAACTAAAAGACATAAAAGAATAATAATTTGGCTGAGAAATGCGTTTATTTATAGTAAAAGGTTTAAAAAGGATAAACATCATTAAAAACTAAGCATGATAAAAATATTCGAGCCAACACTTTTATGTCCAAGCAATGGAAACAAGAGATATGATAGTTTTACTACCGTTGACTTCTTATTTAATGATTGATTACCTGACATTGTAAGTGAGAATTACATTTTTGGTTGCGCTTTGTATACAACTTGAAATGTTTTGTGAAAGGAGGGCTTTTCATTTGCAGCGAACGTCTAATAATGATAGTACAATTACAAATAGTGGTACAACTTTTGCTTCTATTAAATAATTTTTTTATCTACAACAGCTATTTCATTATCAAAAATCATAAAAAACAATCAAATTGACTACTTTTATTTTTCTATATTTTTTGTTAATTTTCATTCAATTATTTCTTAAAAACTCTTTGAAATATTTCTATGATACATTCAATTATTTTCTTAAAAGCCTTTTCAATTTATTTTTTTCAATGGTGGAAAAAGTATTCAATTTTGCATTATTTTGATTCATTTTTTGGAAAAATAGGCGATAGTTCAAAGCTGGCTTAGAGATATTTTGTAGATCAGATACCATACTTCGCTATATTAACAGGAGCTGACAAACAAAAAATTCAATTTTTTAAAAAAGTTGAAATAAAAATAGATTTGAAATCATCTGTTGAAAAAATTAATTTCGTCAAATTTCAGATTACAAATAAATGCATATCATCGATAACATTAATGTGTCATTTTTGGTTTTTCTCATTTTCTCTTTGTTCTGTTGCAAAATAAGAATAAATATTGAATAAAAATACGTTAAAAAAATCTGCCAAAGGCCTCCTTAAAATTGTGCCCAAATTGAATTTAAATTTTCTAATTAGTAAATATGGAATATACGCCTCAAATAGACATAAAAAATATACCTTTTCAGAAATATGAAAACAATTTTACATTTATCGTTGATGGAAAAAGATATCGTACTCCACGAATAGTTGCAGATCTTTTATCACCCAAAATTCGAAGATTACATTTTGTTGATGAAACCATCAACGAATTTTGCATTGAAACCAATAACAATACAACAATAAACCAAGAAAGTGAAGATTATTTTGAAGAATTTTTACAAATTTTTACAAATGATCATATTATTCTCAATAATCAACAAAAAATGTTTTTTACGAAATATTTTTCAGAACTTGGCAATACTGACGAATGCATACGAATTCAATCAGATATCTTAAGCTCAATTTCTACCGAAAACGCAATTGATCAACTTTTAATAATATTAAATATTTCACATCACATTTCAGATGACATTTCTATCGACAACAGCATTATCAATGATTCCATAACATTTATTTCTAAGCATTTTGAAGAAATCAGCAAAGAAAAGCTGAAACTTTTACCTATAGAATTTTTGAAAGAAACATTGAATTCAAACTCGCTTCAAATCGTCGACGAAGACTCTTTGTTTTCATTTATTTTGAGTTTGTATTCAGCCGACCATTCGTATTCCGAACTTTTTGAATGCGTAATCTTCTCAAATGTCAGCAAAAGCAGCATTGATGACTTCGTCGAACAATTCGAGTTCGAAGACATGAACAGCTTCATTTGGAGCTCGATTTGCGAACGTCTTCAAGAAGGAAGCCACAACAGTCGATTCTACCTCGGCCATGTGAAAGAATTCAGTGTCAAAGCGGGCCACGAATTCGACGGAATCATGCGCTATCTGACTCGCAAGAGTGGCGGAAACATTCACAGAAACGGGACGATAGAAATCACATCGAGCTCGATACTCAGAAATAACTATGCATCGAACCTCGTCGATTACGACAACGACAACTGCTTCTGGTCAAACAACGATCCTGACGTTTTTGTCTGCTTCGACTTTAAAGAGCGAGGAATTCAATTGACTGACTATTCGGTCAAGTCGAACTGGTGCGGAGAGAACTGCAACCACTTGAGGAACTGGGCGATCGAAGGATCGAGCGACGGCGAGAAGTGGAAGCTCATTGACGAACATTCGGACGATCCGACATTGAATGGCGAGAAAATTATTCATTCTTTCAAAGTTGAACCTGCTGGTGATGAATTTTATCGCTTCATTCGCTTGCGTCAGACGGGATACAGCTGGTACGGATACCCGGACGCTGAAAACTACTATTTGACGTTTTATTTCATTGAATTCTTTGGAAAAATACGTGAAAAATAATTTTTTATAAATAACAGTCAGAATATCTATTCAAATTTTTATTTTTTATTTTAGTTCAATTATAGAATAGCATTAAATGACAAAAGTTAGGATGAGCTCTATATGATAATTAGAATGATTTTTATTATATTTGTTTTTACATCACCTCATTATTAACCTTGTTAGACAAACTTAATATAAATGCTCTTAATTCATCTGCTAATTGTCAAATTTATTTGAATCTTTTTTTTTTTGAATTCACATATATATTTTTCTGAAAAAAGTTGCCAACATCAAACATTTTCTTAGTTATATATGAATGAATGTTATAATTAATTATATTTAAACAATAATCAATATTATTGATATAATAAAAAGTAAAAATTGATTCAAAAAGATATACATAAATTATATCTAAAAGTGAAAAGAAAGGTATCTAATTTTTTTTTAGTAAAAGGTTTGTTTTTTTTATAGAGCTCATCTTTAATAGTTAAATTTTAAAATTATTGTTTTGTAATTAAACATGCTAAGAATAAAGTCATACACAAAAGAGTAATGATAGAATGAAAGATATAAATTAAATGCTTTATCAAGGCTTTTATAATAAAGATATATAATTAAGGGTAAAATAGTAAATCTGATAAATCATCAAAAAATAATTTAAATAATTAATATGATTTAAAACAAATGTAAAGCCTCGGTATTATAACGGTTAGAATAGATGCTTTACACGCATTTGACCGCGGTTCGACTCCGCGCCGAGGCAATTTTTTTTTGTCAAAATGGAATTCTTAAAAACATTTTCTTTAAAGAAATAATATATAAACATTTTCCATCAAGTAACAAACGACATATTTAATTAAAATTTAGTTTTATTTTCTTCAGAATAAGGTTGATACATTGGGATTAAAATTCGAAAATGGGAATAATTTTTTTTCTTTTTGGGATTTAGATCATTTACTAAAAAAAAAAAAAAAAAAAAAAGCAATTATTTGACCTTTCTTGATCGTATTTGATTCAAAAAATTGAGTAGATTTCTGTTGAGCATTTGTTGACCTTTTAAGTTCACACATTTATTTATTAAGATATTCTGTGTAATATGCCATTTTATCATTTTTTTGTTTCTTCAATCATATATAAATTAATAAAAATGAATAAGGTAAAATAATCATTTAAAAACCAAATTTATTTTTTATCTCAATGGTTATTAATTTCAATTTAACTGTTTTACAATTTCTATGGTTCGATTGAAATTATCATCATTTTTTTTTTATATTCATATTTACATAGATATTCAGGTAAAAATGTTTCTTTTTTGAATGAAAAGAATTCAGTTTCATATTTTATACATCAAAACTTATCATTCATATATGATAATTTTAAAATAAATCATATTTATAAAAAAAATAAAATTTAATACCTTTTTTTCTTAAAAAGTATGCTTTATGAAAAGAATTTATTGATATAATAATGAATTACTCTAAAAATATTTCAAATTCAGACAAATAACTTCAATTTAAAGAAATAATTTGATCATTTTTAAAACATTAATCTGCTTTAATGAAATGTTATCATGTAAAATAGCACTGTTTGTTAATTTTCGTTTTATATTATATCTTTTTCCTTTGACTTTTTGACAATGATAAATAAATAATTCTTTTTCATGATTATTACCAAATTTTGAATAAAAATCCCAAAGATTTGAAAAAAAATTGAATGTATTTTGGTTTTCCCTACCTTTTATTGAATACACCAATCTCTTTTAATCCCAAAATTCAATACTTTCATCCCATCAAATCCCAAAATTCAATACTCTAATCCCATCAAAACCTAAAATTCAATACTCTAATCCCAAGATTGAATGATAAAATCCGATAAATCTCAGAAAATTGAATAGAACTCTCTCAAAATTGAGAAAATCCCTTTCAATTTAATGGGATTAGTATATTTTAACAAAAATATGGTTACTTTAAAATCACAGAAATATGGTTATAATTTAAATTCATAATAATATGGTTATAATAAATTCACAATAATATGGTTATATTAAATGCTTTAATAATAATATGGTTATAATAACAAAATCCCATAAATCCCAGATTTAAATCCCATTTGGATTAGAAAAAGTAAAATGGGACTATCTGACATGCTTATTCAGAAACATATTTTTTTTTTATCTTGACTTATTAAAGGTGTTGTATTTTCTATAAAAAATCGAGGGTTTTCAAAAATATATAGTCATTCAATTTTCCATATAGAAGATTGATTAATGCAGTAATATAAGGATAATAAGAGTTAAAAAACTAATGTTGAGTTTTTTGAAATTTATTATTTATTGCAAGAAATATGATTGAGTATTTAAATACTCATTACAAATGAGTATTTTTTTCAATGAACATTCAAAGATATAGAGCAACAAACAAGGTTTTTATTTAAATCCATATATTGAGGATTTTTATTGGTTTAAAACGAAAAAATCGAAAAATTACTATAATTATATATTCAAATAATTACAATAAAATTAATAAAAATCTTTAAAAATAATTCCACAGCTTATTTATAAAATAAATAATAAAATGATGCCAATTAAATTTAAATAAATTTATACGTTAAATAAATTTAAAATAAACAAAGAATACCCGTTCCGCGCTTTAATTCGAATAGTTCGTTATTTTTTTGAATGCTTTTTTAACGTATAAAAAATTGAAAGCATTTCTGAGAAAAAATTGAATGGAAAAAACGTATAAAAAGTTTAAATCTTTTATATCCCAGGAACAAATAAATATTTTCATTATTAAACATAATATATATTAGCTATAGTTTCAAGTATTTAAATATTTAAAATATAAAGAAAAAAGGAGATGGTAGAAATTTTAATGCTTTAATATTATGTCAAAGAATAAATGATATTTGAAATTTTCCAATGGATTATTCATCATTGATAAAATAATTATTTATATTGATACTCAATAAAGGTTGAATTTTTTTCCATTCAAATATTGATGATCAGATCTCGATACCATTAGTATATTTGGGAACTTTCGGTTCATATATAAAAGATTTTTTCAATAATAAATATAAATATTGGGTTCAAAAATGCATTCTCAAGCAAAAAGTTGTAAAATAGCATAATATTGAAAAAATTCTGAAAAAACTATAAGGCATAGGAGATAATTCTCGACGTTTTTGTTATTAATCGTATTGTAAAAATTAATTTATCCATGTTTTAAAACTTTTTTGTTTTTTGATGAATGTTAAATGAAATTATTTGCTATTAGATTGATGTTGGACAGAAATTAGACTATTGGCAAAAATTAATAAGCTGAGAAATGATTGGATATTGTTTAATTTGTTTGATCTGAGTAAATAATAATATGAAGTATTTTTTGAATAAAAAGGTTTGCATGATAAAAAAGCTATATTACATTAAAAATAATATTAATAATTGTATATTTAATCTTTGTAGAAGATAAAAGGAGAATAATTCAATGATTTAATTTCAAGTTTTTTTCAGCTTAAAAAACGATTAAATCGCATTGAATTTTTATCGTATTGCATTGAATTTTTATCGTATTGCATTGAATTTTTATAGTATTGAATTAATTAAAATAAAGGAAAAATGATAATAATAAGAACTTATAACAATTTGTTGGTGATTTTAAAGCATTTTTAGTGAGAAAAAGTCATCATGCTTCGAAATTGAGAAGAAAAATCACAATCTTTTGAAAATTCTAAGCAAGAATTTAAGATAGTGTGAAAAATTCTGAGTTGTAATAATATCTTAATCATTTTTCAATATGAAAATTGAAATTAAGTCTTAAAAAAAACTGAGATTCAAATATTTTACCTAATTTTCGAAAAAAAATGGATGAGAGAGCAGATGTTTGAGAAAGATTAAGAAATGTTGCTATAAAAATTAGAAAAAATGGCATTTCATTCCAATTTTTGCAAATCTGGTATAAGAGTTATCAACATTAAGAAAGATAAGACCAAGAATTAGTAAGATTGAGAAAAATTGGAATGAAATCGGAACAAGACTATGAAAGAATGGAGTAAGAGTTATCAGCATTAAGAAAGATAAGACCAAGAATTAGTAAGATTGAGAAAAATTGGAATGAAATAGGAAAAGTTTTGCAAATCTGGTATAAAAATTAAAATGGCTGGCGTAAGGAATAGAAAGATTAGCTTAAAAGCGTGATGGAGTGTAGTTTGAAACTGAAAAAAAGTGACCAAATAAAATTTGTCATTTTTTTATATATGAAGAAACAATAAATAAATATGTAATAATATGTCAAAATCGATTTTAAAAAATAAAGTTAAATATATCAGATTTCTTTTAATTTATTGTTTTTCTTTTTTCGTTAAAGATAATAACCAGTTAACAAAAAATAAAAAGAATCGTTAAGTAAACTAAAATAACGAACTATTCGAATTAAAGCGCGGAACGGGTACTTCTCTCTTAAATTTCTTTACCGAACCAGAGGCATGTCAACCAAGAATGAACAAAAAGATATAATTATATTTTTGATTATTTTTTATTAACTTTTTGTGATCAAAATTTTCGTTGATATGCCTACCGAAACTGTAGCAAGAGAGATTGTGTCTCAACTTTTTGAGAGAATAAATTGAAAGAAAAATAGGAGAAAAATGGAGAATAATATTTTGAGATTATTCATGTAAATAAAAAAATTGATGCATCTTTTTATATTTTTACATAATTTTTACCGAGACTTACATCAAAAGGAAGGATCGGTAAAAATTTTGTAACATAAAAAGATGCATTTTTTTTAACATGAATGGTCTCAGTAAATTTTATTCTTCATTTTCTTCTAATTTTTTTCTATTAGTTTTCTCAAAAAGTTGAGACACAATCTCTCTTGCTACAATGTATGCCTACCGAAACATTTGCATTCAATTTGAATTTAATGAATAAAATATTAGTTTCAAATATAATAGATGGTTTTCATTTACTTTCTGATTCAATTAATATCTAGTATTACTTATGGTATCGATTTAGGAACGGATTCAATCAAGATTGCTCGATGTAAAGGTAAAGTTTTTAAATCTGAAATTGAAAAAAACAAATATAACCATGATTCAACCCCGAATGTTTTTGCTTACCAAGATAAAACAAAATGGTCCTTTGGGGAAGATGCCATTGGCCAATGCCGCATTCATCCGGAAACTTGCATTCAAAATGAGCGACTTCCTTTAACTGATGAGCTACTTTTCCCCAACTTTCCACTAAAAGGATACCAAATTGTTTCACTTATTTTAAAGCAACTCACTCAACAAGTACATAAACACAAAATAGTTATTGCTGTTCCACCAACATTTTCTGGACGAGAAAAAAGTTATTTATACTCTGCATTAAAAATTGCTGATATTCATTGCGTTCGATTTATAACAACAACGTATGCACCAATTGAAACATTTATTCGTGAACAATTAGATTGGTCATTTGACGTTACTGCTGCTTTTATCGACATTGGACACAGTGGTATTCGAATATCCGGCTTTACTTATGGCAATTCAAAAATCACTCAAAATTTTGGATATTATAATGAAAATTTAGGCGGAAAATCAATTGACGAAAAACTTTTTCAAATTATTGCCAAACGAAATAATCTTCAAGATATAGTTACAACAAAAAAAGATCGTTTTATTTTGCTTGCAAAAATCAAGAGAGCTAGAGAACAATTATCTAAATTAAATAAAACAATAATTGAATTTAAAACGATCAACATTTCAATTACTCGTGATGATATTGATTATAGTTGCAATGAGATCAAAGAATCTTTGTCATTGATGATTCAATCAGCTCTCAAAAACAATCCCGATGTCCTTAAAAAACAAAGTAAAGTTTATTTGATTGGTGGTTGTTCACAAATTCCATGCTTACAAAATCATATTAAAGAATTACTTCCTGATAATTTCATTGATACTTCGATGGATCCCTTCTCATCAGTTTCTAAAGGCGCCTCTTATATTTTGAGGAGCCATTATAAGCACCATAACTCACTCATTACTAATGATTACATATTAGTAACAGACAATAATGAATTTAATCTCTTCACACATGAAGACCATGAAGATTCCGTTTCAACATATCAAATAAATAATATTGATCCCAAGCAAGTGTTCCATATATATGATAAAAGAGACAATAATCAAGAATTCATCCGTTTTACGATACAAAAGAATCATAAAGGATCAAAAATCAATTTATTAGATGATATTCAAGACATTATAAATTCAGCAATTGAAATTTTGGCTGATCAATTCATTACACCAAATGAAAAGGAACTTCATTTTTCAATGACTTATTATTTGACACCTTTGCCTCAAATTTCTAACCGTTTTCGTATCAAATATGAAACAATCGGTTGGGAAATCACTAAAGAAATAAAAGAGAGATCTAAAAAGGCAATCAAATCAATGATAAAAGACCAAAACCAAAAATTGATCGTGAATGAAAATTGTAAAAAAATTGATGATTTCAAGGAATTCGTAAAAATTAAATTGAAAAAGTTCATCATAACTAATTGGAGAAGACTTTCTTTCCCAGTGATTAGTTCTCATTACGACAGCAAGTACAACGAATGCTTGCAGCAGAACGATTACGATTGCCCTGAGAGAAAAATCGATGAAATTCTTCAAAATTTCAAATCAAAAGTCAGCTCTTTCCTGAAAATTGATGTAAGTGATTATGATAAAATACAAAAAGGTCAAATACCAAATAATAATAATAACAATAAGATTAAGGATGAAAATTTGTGATTCATACAAACTTTTTTTTTATTTATTTTACTCTAATGAAAGAAATATATTATTATTAAATAAATATGGATAAAAAATGAAAATCTATTAATTCTACTTGTTCATAAAAAAAATGGATGACAGGGGAATCGAACCCCTAGCCTCATCAGTGCGAGTGATGCACTCTACCATTGAGCTAGTCACCCTGTTATCCTTTCAATTTTTTAGAAATATAAATAAAAGATATCAATAGTATTATCTTTATTTTATCTATTTGAGTAGTTATTAGTTTAAACAATAACTTTTTCAAGGATGCTATGAACCAATTGTTTTGTAACACATCCATTTAATCCGAATGGTTTATCTTCACTTCCAGATGATTGAACCATAACTTCATGAGTAACTTTATCAATATCACCGTTGTTAATCTTTACTCCTTCCCACTTGCTAACTGTTTCAGCCATTCCAAGTTGCTTTATGAATTCACGAACATGTTGAATGAAAGCATGTCCCTTTTGTTCGACATTTCCATCACGAACATCAAATACGAATTCTGCTGCTTTTGCATAAAGTTCCTTTCTAACTTCAAATTGGGATTCAAGGAAATGAGGCATTACCATTGCAAGTGAAGATCCGTGATCGATTTCATAGAATGCTGTTAACTGATGACCAATTTGGTGAATTTCCCATTGAGGTGGCTTTTCCAATGTAAATATCATATTAAGTGCGAAAGAACAAGCAACACATAAACGTTCATGCAATTCGAGTGATGAATTTTGTTTAATTACATTTGGACCAATTTCAACCAATTCCTTCATAGTTGACATCCAAAAGTTATCGAACATTGAACAAACAGGTGGGAATAAGAATTGGTCGACACAATGCGTGAATGCATCGAAGACACCATTTCGTAATTGTCTTACTGGAAGTGTCATTGTGTATTGAGGATCAATTAGCGAGAAGAGTGGATAAGTGCAGCTTAAAGAGTTTCCCATTTTGAGACCTTTTTCACGTCTTGAAATAACAAATCCGTTATTCCATTCACTTCCTGTTGCTGGGATTGTTAAAATGACGCCTAACTTGTATGCTCCTGCTGGTGCTTCGTGTTTCACCATGATTGTTTCCCATGGGTCTTGATCTTCTGGCAATTTGGCTGCTGCACATAAGAATTTTGTGCCATCAATGATGGATCCTCCACCAACAGCAAGCAAGATTGCTGGCTGGAATTCTCTGATTACTTGACATATTTCCATTAATCGTTTGTATTCTGGATTTGGTGGAATTCCTCCTTCCCATCTGACTTCGCATTGAAGTTCTTTTAATGCTGCGTTGACATCATTACGGACTCCGTTTTTATCAATGCTTCCGCCTCCAAAAGTGCAAAGAACTTTGCTCTTTGGCTCGATGAATTTGTTCAAGTGATCTTTAACTGCATGGACGCCAAAGCCAACTTGTGTAGTGTTTTGCCAAAGCCACTGCATTTTATTTTGATAAATATGAAAGTGAGGTGGTTTAATATATTAGTTATTGGTAGACAAAAATGATTGGTTAATTAATTATTACCTCTCAAAACGATTAGTCATTTAACTTTTACCTCTCAAAAAGTTATTATATAAAACAAAATTTGAATTTATCATTATTTATCGTATTAATTGAAACTTTATCGTATTAATTAAATTTTTACGATAGAAGGGGCAGCACTCTGCAAATCTCTATAGGATTTTTCTAAAATTATAATATTTATTTTATTAATGGACAGATAATTGGTTTTTATTATTTTTAATCTATTCCATATGGCCAATTTTGAAATATTACATATGATCATTTTGAAAAGGACATGTGAGATGAAATTTGTTTTGAAGAAGAAAAATATGAGCAATTTAACACAAAAAAGATGTATAAAAGAGTCAAAAAAAACCACATACAAATATTTGATGGAATTGTTTATTATTGAATAAAAATAAATGGGAATGCAGTTATTTCAAATGCATTTATACAAATCTTTCCGATAAAAATTAACATATTGGAATAATTCAGTTTATTTAGATATTTATTAATAATTGCATATATAAATTAAATCTTTTGATAAAAAATAGTAGATATTTGATAGAGAATTCGTAATTTTGTAAAAGGGCAATAGATAAAAGCCGCCGAGTAAAATAATACCATTATTATTAACGCTTGCTCTATAAATGATAAAAATTCAAGAGATATCTAAGAATCTTATTTTTAATTAATAATAACTAGACAAAAAAATGCTATTCTTTGAAAGCAAAACATTGTCGGTATTTTTTTAAAAAAGACTTAGTGGCTCTATTTAAAAATAAAGGCGGAGAACAGTAAAGCTTTGATAGAGATAATAATCATTTCATCTAACATGTCATATTCAAAAAAAAAAAATTCTGATATCAGAAATTTTATAAAAATTGAAAACATAAATATACAAAAATTGGCCATATGATTTGGAAGAATATTTTGGATATAATATCTTCAATCGATATTACAATATATAAAAAACCTGATATAAAATCGTATAGAAATCTAAGTCACTATCAAGATGTTAATTTTCTGAAGAAAAAGCAGTTTTTCTCTCAAAAATAAAATAACTAAACATATATATATTCATAAATATTAAATATTTTTTTACGAAATTAGTATTATTATTATTAAATATATGTAATAGTATATAAATATAATTATCAACTCTCAAATTCTCGTATTTAATGGAAAAGCGGATTTGACACCTGAGTGAAACCCCCTCTTTTACGATTTTTTTTTTTCTTACATCTTGCTTAAATGAAATCCAGAGGTTGCAAATTATTTTATTTTTTTTTTTTTTAAATTCAAAACAAAGAATAGCTTTTTGATTAATTGCAGAAAGCTATTTTTGATCTTTAAATTATAGTTTCTCCAGCATTCAAAAAGTTTAACTATGAACAAATACCTTCACAATTTGTTACATCGTATAAATAGAAAAGAACTATTAAAAATTGTCCATTGTGATGGTGGTTTGAATGAAAATGAATCCGAAAATATTTTTTAATGATTATACATTAAAATGATTGGGCTTGCTTTATATAAAAAAACAATTAATGGAGAAAAAAAATATTTATTTGAATGGGTATTGGTACTTTTTGTTTAGTCTCAATTATTATAGGAGAAATGATGAATTTCGATAAATAATTTATAATCAATATTGAATTTTCTGAAATTTCTCATATCAGTAATATTTTTCAATTTTAATTAACTTATTTGTTTATTAAGATAAGATTTATTTATTTATTTTATACCATAAAATACCTTTTTAAATGATTTTGACAGGTTGCAATATTGATTTATTTGAGATTTAATGACCTTTTTTTACTCTTAAGATAACTGATATATTTTAACTAAGCCGCCAGCATTTTATACATACATTTCAATTACCAATATGGTACTTTCAGTTTAAATATACAATAAATACATATTACTTATATCTATTTCGGAATTTAGTTCATATTTATTTTGTAATTCCACAATTTTGGAATAAAAACAGGACATTTTCCATTTATCCATATTTTTATTATTATTAATTAAATTTCAGAAAAATTGATTGCAAATATATAGACCAGTGTATATTTTAGTTTAATTTAAACTGTTTAAACCAAATAGTTATGAATTAAAATCTAAATGTTTATTTAAAAAGTTGTATTTATTCATGTTTTAATGTTTCATTAAAATGATCTTCAAGAAATTCTGTAGCTTTATCAATACCTGCATTTGAAAGATGTTTAAGAATCTTGTATGATTCATGCCGGCTTACTTCACATCCTTCTCCCTTGAATTTCATGACTCCAATAAAATATTTAGCAATCGGATGATTAATTTTGCTAAGAATTGAAAAGTAATTGAATGATTGCTGATAACACTTTTTCTTATAAAGTGAAATCGCATATTCCAGCGGAATTTTCCATCTTCCTTTTTGAGTAAGAACGTTTAAAATATTGTAGATGTTTTCTGTGTCATTTTTTTTAATGAATTTGACTGCAAGTCTTTCAAAATGCTCAATTTTTATTTCTTCCGTATCATTCTGCTTTTCTTTTGGATGGATATTTTCATCAGTAAAAAGTTGATCGCTTTTAATGGATCTTTCTATGATATTATTAGATTCGAATTTATCTCTCGTTTCTGTTTCATTGATCATTTCTATTTCATTTTTGGCTTCTAATTCATTGACCATATCTATTTCATTGCTTATTTCTAATTCATTGATAATTTCTAGATCATTAACCATTTCTAATTCATATACTACTTCTAATTCATTGTTTGCCTTTAATCTATTGACTATTTTTATTTTATTACTTGTTTTTACTTCATTACTTGCTTCTTTATTAGATGTATCTAAGTCCAACATGTTTAATTTTTGTTGAAGGCTTGGATCAATTCGATCGTTTAAATTAATTGAACTGTCGCCAACAAATTTCGATGGGCATTGGTGATTCAGATGAGAAGTATTATTCAATTTCAACAACAAATATTATTTTTGAATGGTTATTTGTAAATATTTGTTTGCATTTTATTGCATTTTACACTTCATAATTTCCAAATTTTATTTATTTTACAATAATAAAATAATAAATACATACAATCACTACAATATCTATTTATTTGATAGCAAATATCTTCAAATGGAAATTTTTTACCAAATATTAAAATGAGGTAAACTCTTATTTGATATTTTTAATATTTAATATCCAAATAAATTTTTTTTATATAATAAACTACTAGATTCATTTTAATGTGAAGAAATCATGATTTTATTTTAAGATTTTCATAAAATAACTTTTTGAGATAATTATTTTTATCTCAATTTTTTAGCTGAAAATATAAAATGACTACGGTGGAAAAAGATAATTTAAAGTTTCGTTTAGATTCCAAAGAATTAATAGCAGAAGTTATAGAATCACCCAAAGCAAAAGGCACAATTTCCATTCCCCACCATATAATATATAGAAAGAAAAAATATATAATAAAGGCCATTGGGCAATACGCATTTAGTGAAAATGAAATAGATTCCATTACATTTCCTAATGATTCAGAAGTAACACAATTTAAAAGTTATTCGTTTTATCTTATGTCAATTAAAAAACTCCAAATTCCATCAAGTCTTAAATATATTGAAGACGAATGTTTTGACAAAATCAGAGATTTAGTTGATATTGAAGTATCGCCACAAAATAAATATTTTACTTATGAAAATGAATTACTCCTTGGAAAAAGTGAAGAAAACTTAGAAGAATACGATATTCTCATTACTGCATCTTTTAACATTCAAAATGCCATCATTCCATCTTCTATTAGGCATATCAATACGTATTGTTTTCATGATCATAATAATTTGGAATCAATAATATTTGAAAAAAATTCTATTCTTTGTGAAATTAATGAAAGTATTATTAGTAAAAGTTTAAAAAAATTGAATATTCCTAAAAGTGTCACCCAAATTGGCCCCGAATGTTTCCAAAAAGCTAAAAATTTAATTAACATTGAAATATCGAAATCGAACAAAGTATTCAAATATGTCAACAACACATTTTTAATGACAAAAAAAGATGAAAAAAGTAAAGATTTTGATGTAATTCTATTTTGTAGACGCGATGTTAAACAAATTGAGATTTTAAAGAATGTAAAAGAAATCGCTTCTTATTCATTTAGTTGTTGTTATAATTTGAATTCGATAACGTTTGAGAAAAGTTCATCTCTGGAGTTGATTGGAGAAGGTGCATTGGAAGCTACATCTATATCTAATATTGTTATTCCAGGATCAGTTAAAGTATTAAATAAAAATGCTTTCTCATCTAACACTCTCCTTCAAAAAGTTCAAATTCTGGGAGAAGACGTTAAAATAGAAAGTATGTGCTTCTTGATGTGCTTGAGGCTTGAATCAATCTCTCTTCCAAATGCAAAGAAATTCTCTATGAAAGGAAACAGCTTTGGTGACAATTTGAAAATATTTTTGAGAACTGACGCTAGATGCGAATTTGATGACGAATCTGAAATAACGAAGCATGTTAGTTACATTCAGGTTAAACCTGAAGAACCTTCAAAAAAAGAAGAAAAAAAGGAGAAAGTTGAAATTGAAGATCATAATGAAAATGTAAGTCCTGTTGAAAATGAAAATCCTGTTGAAGATAAAAATCCAGAAGAAAGTAAAAATGTCGAGGAAAATTCATCTAAATGCTGCATCTTGATTTAAATAAATTTTTTTAGCTGTTTTTTTTATAATTTTTTAATACGATTTTAACTTTTTTTTTTTTACTTCAATGATTTTATAGATTATATAAGATATAATATATAAGAGAAAAAATGTTGTAAAGAATGCTTTATAAAATGAATAGTGACAATTTGATTAATGATGTTCAATTGATTCTATTTTCTGTGAACGAACTTTAAATGCTTTCTTTCAATTCAATGTTTTTGGTCTTCTTTATGGATAAAAGATTAACAATTTCTGGTATTCCTCTTGCTTTTGCAAAATCAATTGCTCTTTTGTAAATTCATTCATTTAAAAATACCATTGAAGAATTTCAATTTATAATCTTGTTAATAACTAAGATTTGAATAGCTTAAATATTGAAGAATTAAAACATCTTTGATATTAGTGTCGATTCCTTCTTTCGCTAATAATAATTTTATAATTTCTTCTGTACCATATCCAGATGCTGCATACATCAACGCTGTAGTATTAAACAATCATTTTAAATTCCATTAAAAAACAAAATTTCAATGGAATAAAAAGAAATTTGAATTGAATTTTATCAAAGTTTTGAATTCAAATATTTCGTTTGTTGATTTCAATATTTTTTTGAGATAGTAATAATGAAACAACATTTGGATTATTAAAAACTGTTGCACGCATCAATACTGTGTCATTAAAAATTTAATTATAATGCCATAAATATTTAAAAAATTTAAATTGCATTAAAAAATTCAAATTCGAATAGTATAAATGCTATTGTATTTAAATGTCTTGTGTATTGACATCAATGCATTTCTGTGATAGAAGTAATTGTACTATTTCAATATTTCCTTGCTTTACAGCATAGTTTAATGCCGTATCATTTAAATAATTAATTGAAATGCCAAAAAGAGCAAAATCTCAACAAAATGAAAAAAAAATTGAATCAAATGTCAAAAAAAAATTTGTATTTAAATGTTTTGAATGTTTATATCAATACTTTTCTGTGATAGTAATAGTTTTATCATTTCTATATTTTCTTTTTGCACCGCAAACATCAATGCAGTCTTATCAATTATCAAATTAAAATCCCATAAATTATATAAAATTATCGACATAATTAAAAATTCTTAGATTTGAATATTACAAGTACTTTTGAATTTAAATGTCTTTTATGTTGAAATTAGTGCTTTTATCTGATAACAATAATTGTACAATTTCTATATTATTTTCTTGTGCAGCATATATTAAGGCTGTCTTATTATATAGTAATATTATATTTCATGAAAAATTTGAAAATTTCAATACAATGAACAATACATGATCTAAATATTATTAATGCTTTTTGCATTCAAATATTTTTTATATTGACATCTATGCACTCATTTGATAGTAATAACTTAATTATTTCTATTTTGCCATAAAGAACTGCATACATCAATATTGTCATATAAAAAATCAATTTTTTAATTCCATAAAAATATTGAAGATTTCAATGCTGTTAAAGTTAATTTTCAAATTTTATTTGAAAAAGCTGATATTTTAACATATCTATCATTTACATCAACATTTTCTTGTTCCAAATAAAGTTTGACAAGTGCATAATAATCAAATTCAAACAAACAAACAACAATATTTTTATTTTCATAATTTTCTGGGAAAAAACAGTAATTGTCATACATAAAACTATAATAACAAAGCTTGTTTTTAAAACTGCTTTCAATGAAATTTAACGAATCTTGTTCATAAATTAGATTGTCAATGATATACTTTGAAACATCATTATGATGACATTTAATCGATTCTTTAAGAATTCTTTCATAATTGTTTTCTTGTGGTAAAATATGTTTGTCTTCAAGCTCTTTTATCAATTCTCCATTTTTACTATGAATCGCATAATACCACATGTCTGGCGTTGCTTCAATTCCTTGGTTTACTTTCATGTATTTGATGATTTCATTTGAGCCAAAAAATGCTGCATATTCATTCAGTTTAACATTAGATTTATCGATTAAAAAAGGATTTGTTTCAAAGATTGATTCTTTGATTGTGATGCCAAATGATAAATTTTGTCGATGAATATAAGAGCCGAAATCTTTCACTTTATCCAATCGAATCAGCTCACATAAATAGTTGTCATTTTCACCTTCTTTTCTTTTATCAAAAAAATCGTCTGGAACTTCTTTTCTGATTTTATTTATAAGTTCTTCATCTGCCAAATATCTGTTGCTTTTGCAATATTTATTGATGAACTCTTCAGTGATAAATCCTTTGATTTCTGGTGCAAAATATTCGGCATATTTCTTTTCTACATATTTATTATTCGTTATTTGTGAAACAATAAATTCATCAATTAATATGATCTTTTCTTGAATAATAAATAAAAGAATTCTTTTGTTACTTTCAAATAAATTGAAAATTTCTGAATTTGAATAATGTTTTTTGATGTCTGTTTTGAAAAATACTAAAATTCGCTCAATTTTATTAATGAAATCATGAACACGCTGATGATTTTCTGCGATTTTGTTTATTAATCGTAATACTAATTTGAATTCATATGGATCTTTATTCATTTTATGATTTGTGATAATATTAATAAAATTTTCATAGTTTTCTTCAGAATTTAATTTATCTTCAACAAATTCAAGAAGAACACCCTGGATTCTTTTCATTTTCTCTATTTCTTCTTTAAAACTCATTTTATCCGGCTTCGTCTAAAAGCTCTTTTATTGAATTCTTTTTGTGATATCTCATTGAATATTTCAATATATTTAAAATTTTACTGAATTTTCTAAATTACTTGAATTGAGAAGAACTATATAGAATTAATAGAATAAAACTAGGAACTATATGGAATTAACTAGGAATTAAAAATAAACCTCAGAAAACCTTTTAAAAAGTTTATATTCAATTGAGAATAAAAGAAAAGTTAAAAACTGTAATCAGGAGAGGTTTGATTTATTTTGATTTAATTATTTTATCCCCATTAATACCTCCATTGACCAATTTGAGCCATTCAATACCTTTAGAATAAATCAAACTGAAAAATGATCTAACAACTGAATTAGTCATTTTACCAATTCAAACTGTTTGAATTAACTCATTCATATCATTATTTTAATCATTCAAAATTTATTTTGGCTTAACATTTCTAAAACCTTCGACATTTGGTAATGAAACAATATTGACAAATATTATTTTTTTTCAAATATAGGGTTGGACATACTAAATAGGAATTGAAAAAAAATTGAATAGTATCACTCATTCAATCTCATTCAATTTTTTTTCAATAGCGTAAAATTACCTTGAAACTTTTTCTGTAGAATTGCCTTACTAAATGGGAAACTTTGAATACTGAAAATTATACATTAATTTTTTTAATATCTCAAAAAATTGCATAGTAAAACAAAATTAAGTGTCAATTATATATGTAATATTTTATAGATTTTTATATATAATTATATTATTTAAATTATTTAAAACGATTAACCTGATATCTTTATTTTGAAAAAATATATTATTTAAGAAAATTTTAATGAGAATATATTTTAATAAAAGTAATGTTACTTGTCATAATTATTTAACAACTGTGTTGCATGTGAATAATGTTGTTTAATAATGATCTACAATTCAAACTTTCCCAAATAGAAAGGCAATTTCTCAGAAAAAGTTTCACTTTTAATCAATTTGGAAAATAGATATTTTAATGTTTAAAAATCCTACTCCAAAAGCGAATTTTGATCCAATAACTTTATCAGGCATGAAAATACCAAAGAATCATAATAGTAATATAAATAAATAATTTTCAAGTATAGTTAAAACATAAGGATCTTTAACTATGTTTTTTTATATTACTATTACTATTATGATCTTTAACCAAAGCTTTTATTCATAAATATCGCCATATAATTCAAAAAATTTGAGATGAATGTTGTATGGATTTATCTGTTCAGATTTGCCATCACACCAATTATCTTCCTGCATGTATTTTATGTATCTGTAACGGTTAACCGACTTTCCATACTGGCTGTTTTGGCATTCAAAATGATGAATGATGGCTGGGCCATTCAGACTGTCATCATTCAACCTTCTGTCGAGATGTTTCCAATTTTCATTGTCATTTGATCCCATGATTCGCCACGTTTTTGGTTGATAAGATGATGATGGATAATTGTAACTTGACCTTATTAAATATGAATGTAAGTCTATTTTTCTATAAGGACCAAAGTCAAATAGAATCCAACCATCTTTCTTTGTGTTGTGTGTATCTTGGTTGATTGTGTTTAAAAAATTATTATCGTTATTTATTATAAGATTTTGAAGTGGATATCTTGAATTTTTTTCCCCACCAGCAGAAAGTATCACTAAATCTTTAAGATAGGCAAAAATTCCATTTAAATCAGAATCACCTTTATATTCGCAGTGAATTCGTTGGGCATTTGATTCATCTATAATTTTAAATTGTTCTTCTTCTTTGTTTTGTTGATTCAATTTTTCTGATATTTCATTAATATTAGTTTGGAGTTCATTCAATTTATCATTGAATTTTCTTTCTTGATTATTCAATTCATCGCGAATTCCTTTTGTTTCCAAGTTGGTCGTTTTCGATATTTCGTTTTTTTGACTCTCTAAAATTTCAATTCTTTGGTTTTGTTGATCCAATTTTTCTGACAGTTTTTTAACTTCCATCTGTAAAGCTTGTATTAAATTATCAAATTTTTTTTCTTGCTCAACTTTTTCTTCTTTTATTTTTTCCAGTTCATTTTTAATTAAAATATTTTCTGATTTTATTTGGTCTTGCTCGATTTTTAATCTTTCTTCTTTTTGCAAAAACTCGTTCTGCATGTCGAACATTGTTTTATTATATGATGTATTAATAAAATGAAAATCAAAAATTTTTGAATACTTTTCACTTAACAACCGTTTCATGTATTCCACTTTTCCGGAGCCAAAATCAATATTCTCAAATAAAACAGAAGCTTTTTGTCCAAATTTGTCAAGGCATTTGAATAAAAACTCGTAAATTTCAGGTGGATAGGTTTTATCCGTGGATGACTTTTTCAATTGATATTTGGTCAATATTCTATGGAGAGATGGAAGAGAAAGTAAGAGAAATTGTTCATCTTGGACGTATTTTGTTAAGTGTTCTGATATTAATTCTTCGTATCCATTTGCATCAAACTCTTTTTGGTTTTGATTCATTAATAAAAATTGAATTACAAAGTCTGATGAACGTTCTGAAATATATTATTCATACAAATATGAATAATAATTTAAAAGCAATTACATTTGAAATATTCATTATATATATTTATCATATAGGCTTGTTAAGTCTCGATTTTCGATATCGATAATTGATCCATTTTTCTGATATCAATATCAAATCAAAAATTTTATCTCTGATATCAATAATGAATAAAAATTAAAGATCGATTATCAATATTGAAATTTTTTTAACGTATCAAATTTTTGTAAACTTTTTTAACTGTTTACTTCACATATCCGTTATAAAATTTAATAAAAGCTGATTCTTTTACATAATAAGTTAGAATATATTTATTTTATGCCATTAAAATACTATTTTTAATGTTTTTTTCAGGTATTAATTTCGATTAATCAAGATTCGATATCAAAAGCATATTTTTTTTGTATCACATTTCATACTTGATAATCGAATTCATCAATAAAAAGTTCCAATCGATAGCATTTTATTATCGATTATCTGAGTTAAAAAAAGTGCCAAACCTGATAATTGATATCAGAATAACAAGCCTATTATCATACATTATTTTTAAATTATTATTAAAGCTTTAATTAAGGATTATTTGAAGATATGCCAAATGCAATTTGAATTTGGATTTCTCCAAAAAAGGTCAATTACTTTTTATCAATTTTATTACTTTTTTTTAAAAATGCATTATTTCTGTTAATATTTAGCATTTCTATATGCATATTTATTTTAAGTATTTGTAAATATAATTATAACTATATATAATATAAATATATTTTGATACTGTTATTATTATAATATATTATTCCTACATTTTGAAATTTGCAGTTAATTCAATATTCCATATTATATAAATATGAATATATGAATATATAAATTTATAAAATAAAATTATATTATTTTTAAGACAATAACATAAAATAAAAACCTATATAAATAATAATATAATAATATAAATATTAACAATATTGTATATATTAGCTACAATTTGAAATTTGAAAATCTTCTCATTTCTATGAATTCAATTTTAAAAAATATTCAAATATTAATATATAGCAAATATAATTGAAATAAATAATTAAATTGTCATTATATAAATTATATAAAATATAAAAAATACATAATATAATGATTATATTATAAATATTACAATATATCGCAGTTACATTTTGAAATTTGAAAATCTTTTAATTCTCACTTTTTGAAATAAAATTCCAAAAAACATTAATATCTCGCGAACAAATAAATTATAAAAAAATTCTATCTGTGAAAACCTGCAAAAATATATTATAATTATATATTTAAAATATAAAGAATCAAAACCAATCCTAAAGTTCGATTTACCCCAGCATACAGAGTTTCGGTACCTTTTTTCGAAGGTATAATTATGTGGGCACCAGAATAGTTTTTGTCTTGAACATCTAAATTTCAAAATATATTAAATTTTTATTTATTTAATAAAAACTAGAATATTTCAACAGTAAATAAAGAAAACTATATTTTTAAATTCATAAAATTCTATCATTTTTGAGAAGAGATTCTCAAAAAGTGAATAATTTAAGAGAAATTTTTAAAATTTTTAAAATAATTTGGGCAAATTGGGCAAAATAAATCATTTTCATTTTTAGCTGATGGCAACCAATCTAGAAAAATTTATAATAGTTCTTTATGACAACAAGAACCCAGAATACAAATCACCAGATAAAATTGTTGGAAAAAGAGCGAGAGAAATCAAAGTTGTTTTAGATATACAAAAAGGCTATGTATTAGCTATTCGAACGCCAACATTCATACAATACATCGACCCCGACACGATCATCACTGATCTTTGCCACAAATTAATCAAAGAAGATCCTTTTGATTTTTCTTATACCTTACAAGTTATACCGAAGAGTGAAAAAAACACAATTCACTTTATTTTGCATAATGAAGTTGATAACGAACCACAACAATTAGAATCTCCCAGAAAATCTCCAAAAAAATCTCAGACCGAAAACTCACTAGAAATTGACCATGACGATAAACATCCAACATTTGATCAAACCGAAAAACCACAAGAACTTAGCTCGCCAAGAAAATCACAAGAATTTGATATTCCCCCACAAATGCCTGATTTTATAGTTAGTTTTAATCTAAATGAGTATGGCTCAAAATCAGGCAAATATGTCCTAAGAAAAATAGTGAACAGTTACCAACTTTCCATTGAAAATCCAGAGCTTTACATCAATAACAAAAAAGTTGATTTTACTAAGCATGATGCTAAATATATTATCAAGAAATTAAGATTCGATCAAAACGATAATGTATTCAAATGCCATCTTACTGAAGATGCTATCAAAATAATGAAAAAACGTGTTTATCCTTTGAAAGAACTTATTGAAACAGAAGAAGTTTTTTTAGAAAGAGTTAATTTTTTGATCAACTACTTCAAACCGAGAATGAAAGAAGCTGGTTTACTTGAAAAATCATCTGATATGTATGATAGATTTTTTAATATTTGTATTCAAATATTTAAATTTCACACGCGATTTTACACATCATTAAAAAGCATGAAAATTAACTATGGAACGAGAATATCATTTTCATTTATTAAGATGGGGAATGAATTTTTAAAACATAGAGATTTTCCACGACAATATGGTAACATTCAAAAAGTTATCAGTGAAATTGTGGCAAATGAAAAACTACTTGAAATTGAACAAAAAGTTTTTTCAAATAATAAAATAGCATTTGATCAATATGCTAGTGCACCATATCAACGACCGTTAAAATATCCATTATTACTTCATGAAATACAAAAAGTAACACCAATGAGTCATATTGACTATAGGTTTGTTTGCATTGCTGAATCTACAATGAAAACATTAGGTCAAAAAATTGAAAAATATTGTGATCAAATCAAAAATGCAGCACAAATGATTCAAATATCAAATAGAATTATGGATTCAGAAGTAAGTTTTGCTTCAATGGAAAGATCTCTTAAAAGTAGTTATGAATGCAAAGTTCGAACTAAAAATGATTGGGAAAAGAAAAAACAAGGAATGATTTATCTTTTAACCGATAAAATTCTTTGTACGTTAAAAACATCAAACAAATCAGAATCAGTTCTTTTCTATAAAAATATAAAGAATTTACAATTTATTATTTCCGCTGATAAAGACCCTGAATCAATATTCTTCATGATTAGCACTCAATTCTATTGCAACATTCTTTTTGATTCTAAAGAAATGAAACATGACTTTGTATTGAATATTAGACAACTTCGTCAAAATTTGATGATTCTTGAGCCAAATCAAATATTTGCCGAAGAAATTATACCAACTTCGTTCACTAATTTACCTATTCCACAAATTATTGGTTCATCCGCAGTCACTTTAAATGATACGCTTATGTTTATTACAGGTGGATCATGTTTAAATGAAAATGAAATTACTTATCCACCAATTTTATCATTTGATTCAAAAGGAAACGAGTTTTCAATCAATGAAATTAATCCACCTTTTACAGGTATGAAAATGACATATTCAAAAGCAATCAAGGAAAAAGCATTCGTTTCACTTTACATGTTTGGTGGAAGAAAATGCAATCAGGTTTATCTTTACAAAGATAATCAATGGGTTGCACTGCCAAATAAGTCTTCTTTCACTCGTGTTAATCATACAATGGTTGCTTATAACGATAACCTTGTGGTTTTTGGCGGTTTAGATCAACAAAATAACGAATCAAATGAAATTTGGATTTATAATGTTACTAAACATCAATGGTCTAAACCCTTCATTAAACGAAAATGTCCTTCACCTAGATCCGATCATTCAGCGGTTGTATACAAAAATTCAATGATTATTCATGGGGGCCAATTAAATAATGAAAAATTGAATGATACTTGGATCTTTTCATTCGATCAAAATGAATGGGCGAAAATTAAGTTACATAAAAATAACTCTATCATTCCTAGATGCTCCCATGGTGCTGTGATGATTAATCAATTCATGGTAGTCTTTGGTGGTGAAGGTTATAATAATTTGCCTTTCGCTCTTAATATTGATTCATTGGATGTAATCGATTTGAAAATTAAAGGTAATTATATCTATGGTATGAACAGATTTGCCGCAACTGCTGTTATTGATTCCCAAAATTTAAATGAAAAACAAATCATTTGTTTCGGTGGTTTTACAAATGATTCTAGTAGAAGAATTGCAATTAACTCTTTTACAAGATTTTATTTACCTGAATGTATAAAAAAACCAGACCAGATTCCATCGGATGAAAAAATTCAACTGGAAATTGGCGAAAATCAAGTAAAGTTGATCAAAACTAAAAGCAATATGCCTGCTATTACTGATAGCTTTTTACCTCCTGTTGATGCTAGTTGTTTTATTTAAATATTTTTCTGATTGAGTATATTTTAGTTAAAAAATTAATTTTTTTTGAAAAAGTTGTATCGTTGTTTTTCTCAAAGATCTGGAAAAAACATAAAGAAATTTATTAAATTTCAACAACTTTCTTTATAATAACTTAAAGTATTTAAAAATTATTTGTTTAAAAATAGAAATAGGGTGGTCAAATTTGCCCAAATGTGCATTTTTTAAAAAATGTGGGCCAAAATGTGGGTTTAATGTGTCACAACGTGGGCCAATTCAAATTGTTTTGATTCTATATATAAAGTTATAAATTATCAATTTACAAATCGCTATCAGATTATTTATTTAAATATATATGAAAAAATTAATGATTTACATAGAATGGAAGAGATAAATTTATCTTTTAAAATAAAAATTTTCATTCAAATTGTCTTTTACTTTTCATAGAGAATAATTTTTATTTTCACAAAAATTAATAATTAAAAAAATAAATATATCTTATATAAAAAGCTTTAAAGTTATGATATTAAACAATATAGTAATGTATATTATAAATATAGGTATACATTATTAATAATTTATATATATGCTTAAAAAAAAAAATTTGGCCCATTTTGGCCCAACTTGGCCCATTTTAGCCCAAAATTTTTGGGATAATTTTCTGAAGATTTCAGACGATATTTGGTTGACCCATCCATTTATAATTGGGCCAAAATGGGCCAAATTTTATTTATTTGTTTACATAGTATATAATAATAACTGATATATATAATTATGATAAACATCATTTCCTTGTTGAATATTATGAATTCATGCTTTTTTATACAAGATAAAATTAAATTTTATTTAATAAATGATTAAGTAGCTTTTTGAGGCTTCGCCTCAAAAAGCTACTTAATAATTTATTTTTGATTCTCTTTTGCAACTTTTTGAGTATAGCATTTCCACTATTAAAAATATATGATATTAATCTTTTTGAATTAATTTTTTTAAAAAAAAATAATAAACTTTTTATGTATAATTTTTTAAAAATTGAAAAAAAACTAAATTATTATGCTTTTGAAATTCAGATTTTATTGAAAGAGAGCAGATAAAAAATTATTTCAAAATTTTCAGTTTTTTTTTATATTCAACAAATAACTTTTTTTTATGGTAGAATAATTAACCATGCCGATCAATATTTTTAATTTTTTTTCTCCGCACGCTCGCACATAAGGATTTTCGCAAACTAAAAAAAAAAAAAAAAAAAAAAAAAAAAAAAATAAAAAAGCAATTATTTGACCTTATTTAATCGTATTCAATTCAAATAATTGAGAGGATAAATGGTGACCCAAATGTTTACTTCTTTTTGACCCATTTTCTTAATTTTGGCCCACCCAGTGCCACCCTAAATAGAAATAATCTAATAAATTATAAAATATTTATTTGATTATTCTTTCGTTAAATAGTTGAATAAATGTCAAGATTCACATCCATATATGGTTATTCAAGATACTGAAGGTGGTGATACATCAGTGGTACCTTGAAATGTTTTATTAATGAATTCAATTAATATGTTCATTGTATCCTTAATATTTTTGATCTCTTCACGTAACTCATTTATATCTTCATGAATTTCATCATTAATGCTTTTATATGGTGTCCAAAAAATTCGTAGAATGCACTTTTTTTACTAAATATTAAAAAATAGGGGGGTCAACCGTAAAATTTTTGTCAAAATTTTAAAGCAAACTTAAAATCTGAGAATTTTTGTATAATAATTATAGAACTATATAGTTCATTGAATATACTATTTATTAAAAATATTTTTTCCTAATTTTATCTATAGGGCCAAAAAAGGCAAAGCATTAAAGTTGTAATGACTTGTGATTTGAAAATTGAGTTATTTCTTAAAAATTTTCAGTAAAATCATTAAGATAATTGATAAAAGACTTTGTTCTGCCATTGAAATGATTATAAAACAGGTTTAAATGTGATAATTTTATAATTCTGCTCTTTAATTACATAAAATGTTATATGATAGTTATATTCTAAATGATTATATGAAATTGATGCAAATGTAATAAAAATATTAAAAAATAAGAGAGAAAATCTATTAAAAATCAATTTTAGGATAGATTGAAATATATATCATTGATTATATTATTTTGATATTTAAATAATTTAAATTGTGATTCAAAAATTAATTTTAAATTGATAACCTAAGCAAATAAATATTTTCATAATAACCTTCTTGAATAAAACTTAAAATATTAATCAATTTGATTCAAATAATCTAAAAGCCACTTTTTTATAAAATGGTGAATTATGGTTAATTTTTTTTTAATTTTCGAAAAGTTGTTGCCTTTTGTGGACCTATAGATGAAATTTAATAATAAATATTTTAAAATAAACTATATAAAGTAAGGAATATATTTCCATCATTTATTTATCATTATCTTTAAAAAATATATTTTTTGACACATTTTCGGCGGTTGACCCCCCTATTTTTTTTATTTTTCTGAGAACAGGCTTGTTAAAAGGGTGGCCCGGGCAGGCTCGGACAAAAAAGTGACAAATGGAACTTTTCGTCCTTGAGCAATTTACGGGCCAAACATGTGGCCCGTGTGAAATTTGCTTCCTCTCAATTCCAATGCCCTGGCATTTTTATTTCTCCTTATTATTTCAGCATTCGTTTAAATAAACTAAATTCCAAAAACTGGACCTCTCAATTTTCTTAAATATATAGAATTTTTTCAAAGCTTCTTTTAAATTTTGAATGATATTGAAATATTGTTTACTTTAATTATGGGCTCAGGCAATTCAGCAAACCAAAATCAAATTCATTATAATTCCTTAAGCCAAGATGATAATTATGATAAATCTGATCATTCTACTTGATCCTAAAACCAAACAACTGAGATCGAATATAATCAATCAATACAGAATTTACAAAAATCGAATCAAATTTGTCAAATTTATTTGTCATCAACTTTAAATCAAGCTCCAATTTCACCATCAATTAACAGCATAGATACTTTTAATCAAGTGAATCAGATAAATGATTCACCACCAATTCGCAGCATGAATTTTTTATATAAAAAAACCATTAAAATTTTCAATATATATTTAATTTTTGAAAGTTCCAAAAACTGGACCTCTGAAATAGAAAATAATATTTTGAATTTCCCACAAATAAATCGAGAGGTCCAGTTTTTGTAATCCAGCTTAAATACTGATATGAAATAAATAATTTTCGATGCAAATTATTCAGCTCCTGATTTTGACTTAAAAAATGATGAATCTTTTGTAACAGAATGATTTTCTTTTTTTAAATCAAATAGATAAAAATTTTTATCGATTAAAAATAACTAATGTTCGATATATATATATATTTACTTATGTTCCTATATACTAAGCATACTTCAAAGCTGTTTGCTCAATGGAGGGACTTAGTAGCATACAATTGTGGTGATTCTAGACCTAAAGTTCTAAAATCCCCCAATTATGATTCAAAATTCATTTTTTATTCTTTTAATTTTAATTTTTTATCCTCATTATAAATAACTCAAAAATGTCAAAACAAGCTGTATATGTTTCTATTAATATAAAAGCTGTTTATGAAAATATTATCATATTTCCTTTTTTTTTGGTAAATTTTTTTTACCCGTAAATTTGAACTTGACCGTTAATATAAATTTGTCACTTTTTATTTTTAATAATATTTTCTACGGTTAATATTAGTATTTCAAAGAAGAAGGAAAAGCTTTTATAACAACTTAAAACAACTAGCAACCATAGTCTTATAATAATTGTTTAGATTGTTCTGAAAACCAATACAATTGTTCAAAATGTTCTTGAGGATATGGTCTAGTTTTAAACAAATTAACTAACACTTATTCATGCCAATTATGTTCACCTGATTGTGATGAATGCTTCAATTCAACTTGCTTGAAATGTAAGAATGGATACTGATTAGATGATTCAGGAGCTTGTGTTTTATGTAAAAATTTCGAATGCATTAAATGCTCAGTCAATGCATCAATATGTGGACAATGCAATGAAAATTATTTTATTGATGAAAACGAAAATAGTTTTACATATGGAAAATGTGTTAAATGCGAAAAAAATGCAATAGTTGCTATAAGGATGAAATATGTTATAATTGTTCTGCAGGATATGGCGTTGATGAGTATGGAAAATGCGTTAAATGTGAAGATTCAAATTGCGTTAATTGTGGTACAAATTATACAATTTGTACTATATGTAAAATTGATTTTGGTTTAATTGAAAACAAGTGTATAGAGTGTGATCGTTGTGATTATTGCTATAAGGACAAAGCATATTTTTGCTCAGAATGCCCTGAGGATTATGGTGGAAATGATTGTCAAAGGTGTACTGATGAAAATTGTATTCATTATCCAAGGTCCTTAGATAAATGTACCAAGTGTACCAATAAATATGAAATATCCCATGATAATTGTTATAAAGTTCCTTTTGAACATTTCAATGAATATAAATATCATAATCAATTTACATTCGCAGTTTTAGGAACTTGTATAATTTTAACCAGTATATTGGCGCCAATACTTGTAGTACGTGTTAGTTTTACTCTTGTTTATGTTTCAATTGTTTCAGGTTTTTGTTTTTTTTTTTTTTCAATATTGATTGAATTTATAGTCCATGTTTGTGATAAATATTCATCGACTCAAATATATAAAGTGAAAAAGAAATCTTATCTCTTTGGAATAAACTGCTTTACATTAATATTAGTTCCAGCTACAGATTCTTTTATTGGAATTATGAATAACTAAGGTAAAATATGGAATGTTATTGCTGTATATGTTGCCAATCGTATTGACTGTTTTTTTAATTATTTTTGGATTTTCTGGCATAAAAAGCAAATATAAAGATCTAGGTTCAGAATTAAGCTATTATATATATTTATTGAATTAATCGATATTGCACGACAAGTATTATATTCAGTTGAAGGTGGTTTTGATCTTCCTTGGGCCTGTATTGTTATTGAATTAGGCTGGGTAGTTTTGATTCTATGTATTTGGCCATATGAAAATAAAAGTGACTATTCTTTAAGTTTCGGTAATTCAGCAATCATGTTCTTATCAAATGGACTCGCTTTATATGCCAATTATTCAAATAAGTTAAATCTCAATTTCACTGTATCTATTATTCTAATATCACTTGCTTGTTTGCCAGCTATCATTTCTTTATATTTATACTTTTTTGCAGATTTTAAATTTGATGATTCTGATTCTGATTCAATTTTAGAAGGCTCTGATTTAGATTCTTGTGAGGATTCATCAGAAATTAATTGCAGTTTATTAGAGTACACAATTTTTTATATAACGCCTTTTGCTTGGTTTTTTTATGGAATGGCTATTCCATTGATGACAGAAAAAATTTTCAACAAAAATGAGTAGATTGAATTGCATTTTTTATTATATTTTCTATTATAACTATTTAAATTAAAATATACAGTAGTAATTTTTTTATTTTTAATTCATAGTTTTATAACTATTTATGGACTTTTTTTTATAAATTTCTATTTTCTGAGAACTTACTGAATATTTTGTAAAGCAGAACTAAGTATTGATGATATTCAAATGATTTTTGATGAAAAAAATCAAATTCGCTTTTTGAATATGTGTTCTATTAAAGATATAGATATCAAACTTATTCAAAAATTCATTAATTTTGATAAATTTGATCAAATAAATTACCTTTTGGTTTTTATTAGTATTTGTTTAGTTGAAGCAGTTTTGCTTATTGATAATTGTTATTTTAAGATTGATAATGCATTTTATTTTTAATTTGGGATGAAAAAAAAAAAAAAAAAAAAAAAAAAAAAAAAAAAAAGGGAAATCGGATTTGCCCGCAGCAGTTATGGTCAATATTGGCCTCTATCGTTCTTCAGAAAATAAAAGCTTGGAACTTTTTTGCACTTTTGCAAAGAAAACCATGAGTAGCTACTCATGCTTTTTTCTATATATATATATAAAAAAAAAAATATAAACGAATTATTTTATTTTAAGCTAGAATTAGTCTTTATCTTAAGCATTTCTTAATGAGCATACGATCGCAAAAGAATTAGTACAATTAATCATTCTTTTGGTTACTTACTAGCAAAGAAAACGAAAATTATCATCTAAATTATATATGATATATTTATTAAGTAGAAGTCAAATGCACAATTTTGATGCATAAAATTAAATATAATACAGTATTGTTTATGCCAATTAGATTATTTATTGATTTTAATTGAAAATAATTTCAAATATTAATAATATCATCGAAAAGTTTGATCATACGGAATTAAATACATTATAATAATTAAATAATGGCGTATAAAACTTCTGTGATTGTATACTCATTAAGAAATTCTTAAAATAAAGACTAATTCTAGCTTAAAATAAAATAATTCGTTTATATTTTTTTTTTTATATATATAGATATGTGTACAAGGTGATCATTTCCCATGATTTTATATAATTATTATTGTTTTTATATATAATATATATATTAATAAATATATATAATATAATAATAAAAAAGTATTCTTTTGATTTTAGGATAAAAGTAAATTTATTTTTATTGTTATTTGAATTCAATATAATCGTATAATTTTAAAATGACGATTATTAATGATTATTTATTCACCATATAATATCGGTTATTTAATAAGGTGAATATTTAATCTTATATTAATCGTTATAACGGATTTCATTTTACTCAAGGTTAATTATTCACCTTTATATAATCAAAATAACAGATTTTTTTTTACTCGAGGTTAATTATTGACTATAATTTTATCGAAATAACGACTTTTATTTTACTCGAGGCTAATTTTTAACCATCATTCTATCGTAATAACGACTTTTATTTTACTCGAGGCGAATTATTAACCACATATTTATCTGAAATATTATTTTTTTGAACTTTATTTATCTTCATATTTTCTGAAATATATATGATTAATATTTTTTATTAAATTAAAATAAGAATATAAAGATATATTTATTTATATAATATATATTTAATTCTTAAAAACAAAAGGAGCACGACTTTGGCGGTTATTGAAAATCGTCGTTTCGACTTCATATTGAAATATTATATAGTATATTGGTTTTTAAGCAAGTTTTATATAGACCAAAAAAAAATCTATCGTAGGGGAAAAACATTATTCATGTTTTAAAAATTTAAGTTATCAAAAAGTTTAACTTTTCAGAACTAACGTACGAATTTTAATTCTAAACGTTTTTACATGTTTGATAGAAGTGGTGTAAATACACAGAAATAAATCGATTTATCGACAAATGAAAGAAAAATATCAAAGTATAAAAATAATTCAAAAAGTTGACAAATTGAACGATAATTTATTTTCACTACACAATTTTTTTTATTTTATTCATTTTTTATTCTGAATTTACTTATGTATTTAGTTATTTTGGAAATGAAATTTCATTATATTAAAGATAATAGTCTATTTTATTATTAAAATTTAATAATAAAATATCATAGAACCTCCAAACATCATTAAAATACATAAATATCATAATTAATTGATTTTTTCTGCAGATAAATAATTATATTTGCTTGGTATGATTATATATAACAATTATTTGATATTATTTTTCCGAAAACTTTGATTTTTAATAAACATAAATATTCATGAAATTATTATCTTTTCAACTACAAAATGAAAATACTATATTTAATATGCTTTAATAAATAAATATATATTAAAAAAATTATATTTTGTAATAAAAATTCCGTATCAACAAAACATTAATTATAATATAATAGAATTATTAACACCAATCGTGGTACAAAATAAAATATCAATGTAAATAAACACTCAACAGAAAAGAATATTCCCCAGGATTTCAAAAATAAAAAATGTGATTTGGAAATTTATAAGTCTACTATAAATTTTATTTAAAAGATATAATATCATTTTATCATTTAGCACTAAAATAAAATATCAAAACTATTAATTTACAAGTCCTTTGGATGATCAAAAAAAAACATCATTAGGACTTTTTTTCATCACACTTGAAATAATTCTGTAATGTATCATTATGGATTATATTATCTAATATAAATAATCAATATATTTAAAAAATATTGTTTTTTCTTGTTTTTATAATAAGATATAAATGTTTTTTTAAGGCTTCTTAACGTACGAAAAACGGTTACCTGTTCTCCTTTTAAAAACACCAAGATAATTAAATTTATTTATAAAAAATCAAAAATTTTAAGTATTTCTCCAAAAATACCGAATAATTATTTAATATAATAATTAATCGCATATTAAATAATATGAAAAAATTAAAAATATAAAAATATAATAAAAATATTTGGGAAATACCAAGATATTGTTTTAATTAATAAAAAATACTTCATTCATGAATATATTATCATGTTCCTTTAATATACATAAAACAACTCATAAAATAAAATTTATATAATATGAAATATATATATTAAAAAAAATAAATTGAAATATCCTCATATTAAACAAATGATCAATAATATTTCAGTTCTGAAAAATTAATGATAGAAAGATAAAACTATAAAAAATAAAAGCTATACATGATCTACATCATCATAATAATTATATCTTAAAACAATTTTACACTTTTTCCTATTAAATTTTCAAAATAAAATTTTCGCATTAATTGTAAACGGACCTTGTACAAATATATATAGAGAAAATAGCATGAGTAGCTACTCATGGTTTTTTTTGCAAAAGTGCAAAAAAGTTCCAAGCTTTTATTTTCTGAAGAACGATAGAGGCCAATATTGACCATAACTGCTGCGGGCAAATCCGATTACGGGCAAATCCGATTTCCCAAAAAAAAAAAAAAAAAAAAAAACTATAACTTAGAAAAAATTTTCCATTTATTACCTTTTTAATTTTGACTGTCTAAATTAAAGATCTTCAAATGGTTACCTTTTACTTTTTGTTTGTTGTTTTAGATTGAACTTTTTTGGATTGACCTGAAGTTGGCCTTGGTGACTTCGATTTTGGACTCGAATTATTTGAAGTGGATGTTCCATTTTCAACACTCTTTTGTTGAACTGCAGCTTTTGTCGTTACTGGTTTTTTATTGGCATTTACTGCAGCTTGGGATGAATTTGAAGTTTTTGTTTGTGGAGTATGATTCACTTCTTTTTCGTTGATTTCTAAATCAAGTGAAATTTCACGAACGCGAATGTCGGTGAATTCTTGGCCATTGATAATTGCTTTGCTTGGTAAGTTTTTGTTTTCTTCTTGATCTCGACGCATGTTTTCTTCAATTTCTCTCAAATTGTCATCTTCTTCTTGTGCTCTTTTGTCTTTAATATCAACTTTGATGTCTCTCGATTGGACTTTTATTGGTTGATTTTGGTTGGCGTGGTTTTGTGTTGTCTTTGATGTGCTTTGATTTTGGTTTTGTTGTGGATTTATTTGCTTTGTTTTTGATATTTGTGTTTTTGGTCTTGGTGATGTTTGCACTGATGCTGTGGTTCTGTTTTGTTGTTTGCTGCTTTTTTTCGTTTGTTTTGGTTGTGAATTATTTGATTTAGATGTTGTTGTTGTTGTTGGTTTAGTTGAAGCAGTTGGTGATGATGATGATATTGTACTATTCGGTCTATTGACTTTAGGATTATTGGTTGTTTTAGATGCTGGTGTTTTTGATTTAGAAATTTGTGTTGACGATCTTACACTGCTTGGCTGATTATTGGCTGCTTTGGCAACTGGTCTTGGTGAAGAATTTGTATTAGAAGATCTTACACTACTTGGTTCATTTGTTTTATTAGTGTTTGCTTTGGTATTTCCAGGCTTTGTTGCTTTATTTGGTTGATTTTTATTGCTGTTCAATTGCATTGAGGCTTGTTTTGGTTTTGTTTTGGTGTTTTCTTGGGAATCGTTTTCGGGTTCAAGCGAAATCTCGCGAACGCGAATGTCGGTGAATTCTTGGCCATCGATAACAATTTTGTCTGGAAGATTGTTGTTTTCCTCTTGATCTCGACGCATGTTTTCTTCAATTTCTCTCAAATTGTCATCTTCTTCTTGTGCTTTTTTGTCTATAATATCAACTTTGATGTCTCTCGATTGGACTTTTATTGGTTGATTTTGGTTGGCGTGGTTTTGTGTTGTCTTTGATGCGCTTTGATTTTGGTTTTGTTGTGGATTTATTTGCTTTGTTTTTGATATTTGTGTTTTTGGTCTTGGTGATGTTTGCACTGATGTTGTAGCTTTGTCTTGTCGTTTGTTATTCTGTTTAGCTGTTGGTTTTCTTGAACTATTTACTTGTTTTGGTTGTGAATTATTTAATTTAGACACTATTGCGCTATTTGGTCTATTTGCTTTTGTATTGCTTGATGCTTTAGTAGTTGTTGGCTTTGGATTAGAACCTTTTGTTGAAGGTCGTGAAACATTTGGTTTAGAATCTTCTTTTTCTTCGTCAGAATCTGGTTCGTTGCGTGATTCATCATTTTCTCCTTGGTCTCTTTTCAATGATAATTCAAGTTCTTTAATAACATCTTCATCGTAATTATCGAATCCAAAGTCATCTGAATCACTGTCAGTATGAACATTATTTCTTGATTTGCCTTTTGGTGTTTGATCATTTTGCTCTTTGGTATCGAGTTTAGGTTCAAGTGAAATTTCGCGAACTCGAATGTTAGTGAATTCTTGACCATCAATAACAATTTTATCTGGAAGATTGTTGTTTTCTTCTCGATCTCGACGCATCGATTCTTCGATTTCTTTCATAGTTTCTTCATGTTCTCGTTTTCGTTCTTCTTCTGTTTTAGAATCTCTCGTTTGAACTTTTGGTTTTTGTTTTTGATTTTGATTTTGATTGTTTTGTGTCGCTTTTTGTGGAGATTTTTGGATTGGAGTTGAAGCTTGCTTTGGCTTTGGCTTTGGCTTTGGTTTTGTTTTGGTGTTTTCTTGGGAGTCGTTTTCTGGCTCAATTGAAATTTCACGAACGCGAATGTCGGTGAATTCTTGGCCATTGATAATTGCTTTGCTTGGTAAGCTTTTGTTTTCTTCTTGATCTCGACGCATGTTTTCTTCAATTTCTCTCAAAATATCATCTTTTTCTTGTGCTTTTTTGTCAAAGTTCATATCTCTTGATTGAACTTTTGGTGTTTGATTTTGTTTTTGATTTTGTTTTTGTTTTTGATTGTTTTGTGTAGCTTTTTGTGTTGATTTTTGGATTGGAGTTGATGTTTGTTTTGGTTTTTGTTTAGATTTGGAGTTTTCTTGTGCTTCTTTGTCTTTAATATTAAATTTGATGTCTCTGGATTGGACTTTTATGTTTGGAACTTTGTCGCTTTCTGTGCGTTTTTCTTCGTCAGAATCTTGTTCGTTGCGTGATTCATCATTTTCTCCTTGGTCTCTTTTCAATGATAATTCAAGTTCTTTAATAACATCTTCATCGTAATTATCGAATCCAAAGTCATCTGAATCACTGTCAGTATGAACATTATTTCTTGATTTGCCTTTTGGTGTTTGATCATTTTGCTCTTTGGTATCGAGTTTAGGTTCAAGTGAAATTTCGCGAACTCGAATGTTAGTGAATTCTTGACCATCAATAACAATTTTATCTGGAAGATTGTTGTTTTCTTCTCGATCTCGACGCATCGATTCTTCGATTTCTTTCATAGTTTCTTCATGTTCTCGTTTTCGTTCTTCGTCAGTTTCAGAATCTCTCGTTTGAACTTTTGGTTTTTGTTTTTGATTTTGATTTTGATTGTTTTGTGTCGCTTTTTGTGGAGATTTTTGGATTGGAGTTGAAGCTTGCTTTGGTTTTGGTTTTGTTTTGGTGTCTTCTTGGGAGTCGTTTTCTGGCTCAATTGAAATTTCACGAACGCGAATGTCGGTGAATTCTTGGCCATCGATAACAATTTTGTCTGGAAGATTGTTGTTTTCTTCTTGATCTCGACGCATGTTTTCTTCAATTTCTCTCAAATTGTCATCTTCTTCTTGTGCTTTTTTGTCTTTAATATCAACTTTGATGTCTCTCGATTGGACTTTTATTGGTTGATTTTGGTTGGCGTGGTTTTGTGTTGTCTTTGATGTGCTTTGATTTTGGTTTTGTTGTGGATTTATTTGCTTTGTTTTTGATATTTGTGTTTTTGGTCTTGGTGATGTTTGCACTGATGTTGTAGCTTTATTTTGCTTAACTGTTGGTTTTCTTGAACTATTTACTTGTTTTGGTTGTGAATTATTTGATTTAGATGTTGTTGTTGTTGTTGGTTTAGTTGAAGCAGTTGGCGATGATGATGATATTGTACTATTCGGTCTATTGACTTTAGGATTATTGGTTGTTTTAGATGCTGGTGTTTTTGATTTAGAAATTTGTGTTGACGATCTTACACTGCTTGGCTGATTATTGGCTGCTTTGACAACTGGCCTTGGTGAAGAATTTACATTAGAAGATTTTGTTGGATGTTGTGTATTATTTATTTTAGGTTGTGATACGTTTTGTTCATTTGCTTTATTAGTATTTGGTTGCGTTGAGGATTTTGTCTTAGGCTTAGGTTCAAGTGAAATCTCGCGAACGCGAATGTCGGTGAATTCTTGACCATTGATAATTGCTTTGCTTGGTAAGCTTTTGTTTTCTTCTTGATCTCGACGCATGTTTTCTTCAATTTCTCTCAAAATATCATCTTTTTCTTGTGCTTTTTTGTCAAAGTTCATATCTCTTGATTGAACTTTTGGTGTTTGATTTTGTTTTTGATTTTGTTTTTGTTTTTGATTGTTTTGTGTAGCTTTTTGTGTTGATTTTTGGATTGGAGTTGATGTTTGTTTTGGTTTTTGTTTAGATTTGGAGTTTTCTTGTGCTTCTTTGTCTTTAATATTAAATTTGATGTCTCTGGATTGGACTTTTATGTTTGGAACTTTGTCGCTTTCTGTGCGTTTTTCTTCGTCAGAATCTTGTTCGTTGCGTGATTCATCATTTTCTCCTTGGTCTCTTTTCAATGATAATTCAAGTTCTTTAATAACATCTTCATCGTAATTATCGAATCCAAAGTCATCTGAATCACTGTCAGTATGAACATTATTTCTTGATTTGCCTTTTGGTGTTTGATCATTTTGCTCTTTGGTATCGAGTTTAGGTTCAAGTGAAATTTCGCGAACTCGAATGTTAGTGAATTCTTGACCATCAATAACAATTTTATCTGGAAGATTGTTGTTTTCTTCTCGATCTCGACGCATCGATTCTTCGATTTCTTTCATAGTTTCTTCATGTTCTCGTTTTCGTTCTTCGTCAGTTTCAGAATCTCTCGTTTGAACTTTTGAGTTTTGTTTTTGATTTTGATTTTGTTTTTGATTTTGTTTTTGATTTTGTTTTTGATTGTTTTGTGTCGCTTTTTGTGGAGATTTTTGGATTGGAGTTGAAGCTTGCTTTGGCTTTGGTTTTGTTTTGGTGTTTTCTGGCTCAAGTGAAATCTCGCGAACGCGAATGTCGGTGAATTCTTGACCATTGATAATTGCTTTGCTTGGTAAGCTTTTGTTTTCTTCTTGATCTCGACGCATGTTTTCTTCAATTTCTCTCAAAATATCATCTTTTTCTTGTGCTTTTTTGTCAAAGTTCATATCTCTTGATTGAACTTTTGGTGTTTGATTTTGTTTTTGATTTTGTTTTTGTTTTTGATTGTTTTGTGTAGCTTTTTGTGTTGATTTTTGGATTGGAGTTGATGTTTGTTTTGGTTTTTGTTTAGATTTGGAGTTTTCTTGTGCTTCTTTGTCTTTAATATTAAATTTGATGTCTCTGGATTGGACTTTTATGTTTGGAACTTTGTCGCTTTCTGTGCGTTTTTCTTCGTCAGAATCTTGTTCGTTGCGTGATTCATCATTTTCTCCTTGGTCTCTTTTCAATGATAATTCAAGTTCTTTAATAACATCTTCATCGTAATTATCGAATCCAAAGTCATCTGAATCACTGTTCGGCTGAACATTATTTCTTGATTTACCTTTTGGTGTTTGATCATTTTGCTCTTTGGTATCGAGTTTAGGTTCAAGTGAAATTTCGCGAACTCGAATGTTAGTGAATTCTTGACCATCAATAACAATTTTATCTGGAAGATTGTTGTTTTCTTCTCGATCTCGACGCATCGATTCTTCGATTTCTTTCATAGTTTCTTCATGTTCTCGTTTTCGTTCTTCGTCAGTTTCAGAATCTCTCGTTTGAACTTTTGGTTTTTGTTTTTGATTTTGATTTTGATTGTTTTGTGTCGCTTTTTGTGGAGATTTTTGGATTGGAGTTGAAGCTTGCTTTGGCTTTGGTTTTGTTTTGGTGTTTTCTTGGGAGTCGTTTTCTGGCTCAAGTGAAATTTCACGAACGCGAATGTCGGTGAATTCTTGGCCATTGATAATTGCTTTGCTTGGTAAGTTTTGGTTTTCTTCTTGATCTCGACGCATGCTTTCTTCAATTTCTCTCAAATTGTCATCTTTTTCTTGTGCTTTTTTGTCTTTAATATCAACTTTGATGTCTCTCGATTGGACTTTTATGTTTGGAACTTTGTCGCTTTCGTCGTTTTCTGATTCAATCGTGATACCACGAACTCGCACATCGTCTGGTAAATATTTGTTTTCTTCTTGATCTCGACGTAAGCATTCTTCGATCTGTCTCATATTATCTTCATAGTCTGGATCTTGTTGTATGTCTTCATCACTATCATCATCAGAAATTTGAATGTCTTTCGATTTAACCCGAGCATTGTTTTGTTGTTTGGACGATTTATCTTCTTTTGATAAATTATTATCTTGATCAGGTAAAACAATACTTTTACCTCTGACGAGATTATTGGTGAGTTTTTCTTCATCAGAATCTGGTTCGTTGGGTGATTCATCATTTTCTCCTTGGTCTCTTTTCAATGATAATTCAAGTTCTTTAATAACATCTTCATTGTAATTATCGAAACCAAAGTCATCAGAATCACTGCCCGTATGAACATTATTATTATTAGAAGTTTTTTTAATAGACATTTATGTTGTAAGATAAAAATCAAATGTGTTTAAATCGTTAAGGTTAAATAAAAGTGATATTTTTCAATATTGTAATTTCAGAAATTTTAAATTCTTTCAAATTTCCGAAAAAAGTTTTTTAAAAAACTATTTTTTTTTTAACTAATAAAAGTAAACTATGATATTTATTTGTAAAATATTGATATATAATTAGGAAATAATAAGTATATATATTATTATATGACAAAATGTTTTTGATGAAGAGAAATTGCAGTGAAGATTTTTGATAAGAACAATCAAATTATATTTTGTGAAAATATATTTTGTTAAATTATCTTAAAAAAAATTATTTTTATATATTTATATTTTTAAATATATATAAATAATATAGCTATTTAAATTACTTTTATTTATATTATTGAATTTGCTATATATAAAAAAAGATATTAACATTTTCTTTTTCGATTATTTTACAACACTAAACAATTAAAATAATTGAAAAAGCCACCATTATTTAGAATAGTATATTTTAAGATATATTGGTTAAAATTGTATTTTAAGAAATAAAAAATTGATTTTATTTATTTATATCAATCATTAAAATAAATTTATAATATATCCAAGTATATATTATATTGCATAAGTATATCATTTTTTGAACCAAAGAAAATTAAATGAAAGAAATAATTTAGATATCTCCTAATTCAACAAATTGGACCAACTTGGTATTGTGATAATGCTCATTATTTACTGATGAATAATAACTCTGAACGCAAAGATAAACTTATTTCGAACGATGAACTACTCAAGACTGACTCGAAGAAAATCAAACCTGAATACATGAGGGAAAGATTTATGATTAAAATTGAAAACAAAGACAAAGAATTTGAATCAGTTTTCAATTATATAATTGAAAGTCAGTATCACTTACTTATTCAAAGATAGTGGCGATTTATTCAACCTCTTTCAATATGCTGACAAACAAAATTACTTCCAAACATAAAAAAGAAACAATTCGGTCATTATTGCTCATAAAATCATCATCATAGAATGACCACTAGTCATGCGTGGCACTTGATTCACAATCAAACAACGATACTACGTTTTTATTTTATATGCAATATCCTGATTGGGTTAGAAAAAAAATAAATATTACAGAAATAGTTGAATTCTGGTTTGGATTTATAAATTACTATGGATGTATTGATAAAAAATCCATTTTTAATGCTATAATTGAAAGGGTCAGCCAAAATTTAATGATTATCTTTGTTCAAAAGTTGCTACACCTATGATATCTTTTGCAATTGTTTCTTTTTTTGGTGATCTTTTATTAATAATCACATCTTGTTATTGCAACTGTAAAAAAAGGTTGGAAATGGATTAGATGAAGAAGAAGATCGATCTGATTCTGGTTATAAAAATCAAATTTAAAAAAAATTATAATAATAAGATAACTTTTAATAAAAAGTAATAATTTTTATGCTTTTTTCTTTATAAATCCACTTAAACTTACGTATTTTTTATTCAAGCAATGGTACAGTCGTTATCATCATTAATATTATTTCCATTATTTAAATTCTCTTCTTTTAAAATATGAGGAGTAATATTTTGAATTTCTCTAAGAATATTTTTTCCTTTTAAATTTATAATTAATTATTCAAATTCTATATTAAAATGGGAAAAAAAATTTATAATGTCGATTGGATAAACCATTAATATTAATACCAAAATAATTTAGTAATGAATAATAATTATTATTATATTATATAATTTCTAAAATATCATGAGATAATCAAACAATATTGTTAATTGAAATAAACTATTCAAAAGAGTTAACAAACCTCTGAAAAAAAAAATTAACAAAATTTCGGAAGCAGCTTTTTGAGGCGAAACCTCAAAAAGTTGATTCGAAATTTTATATTTCCATGGGCACTTTTTGAATATTTTTTATTAAAAAGTTGTTTAAGATTAATATTTTAATTCAAAAAAATACATTCAAAAAGTGACCGAATGAAAATATTATTTTATATGGAAGATCAACAAGAGATTCTAAATGAGCCATTATATAAAGATGGCATTTTATACACCATAAATGAAAAAGAAAAAACTGCCAGTTTAGTCGGTACCGACACAATAAGAAAAAAATTATTAATTCCAAGATATATCGTACATAAATCAAATAAATACATTGTTTCAAGTATTTCAAAAGAAGCATTTCGTAATATGAGTTTCGATGATATTCGATTTGCAAATAATTCAGAACTCCGGACAATTAAAAGCAAATCTTTCAATTATTCAAATATAAAAAGAATCACATTTCCATCAAGTTTGAGTGAATTTGAAGAAGGATGGTGTGAACACTTAGCAAATTTAAATAGCATTAAAATTAATCCAAAAAATCCATGTTTCAAAATTTATGAAGATAAATTTATTCTTGGGAGATCAATAACAGTGTTATCAGAATCGGAATCAAAGGAAGAAAAAGAAATCAAAAATTATGATGTTCTTATTTATTGTGTAAGGGATGTCAAATCAGTTCAAATTCCATCACATATAAGAAATATTGAATCATATGCATTTTCAAATTGTGACGAACTTGAAGAAGTTTATATTCCTCAAGATTCATCACTCGAAAACATGAACAAATATTCATTTTGTAATGCATCAATTAAACAAATTACAATTCCAAACGGAGTTAAAGAAATCGATGAATATTGTTTTTACCAATGTCATTCACTTCGACATGTTGAAATTCCAATCAATTCTGAACTTAGAATAATCGGCAAATATGCTTTTACATGCACCAAAATCAAGAGTATTAGAATTCCAGATCATGTAATACAAATTGCTAAAAATGCTTTTTATGGTTTAAAAAAATTAAAGAACATTGAAATTTCCGAAAATTGTGAACTTCAAACAATAGGAACAGATGCATTTAATGGAACCCAAATTGAAAGCTTTTTAATTCCACCAAATTTGAAAGAACTCGAAGATGGTTGGTGTAATAACACTCGACAAATAAATAAGATTAATGTCAGTCCAAATAATCGTTATTTTAAATCGTTTGAAAATAAATTTATTTTAGGAAAATCTTCAATTGAATCAGATAATTTTGACGTTCTTGTTTTTTGTATTAGAAAAATTAAAAGCATAACAATTCCAAGTTTTATTAAAGTTATTGGATCAAGTGCGTTTTCTAGTTGTTTAATTAATAGCATTATTATTCCACATCAGGTTACACATATTTTCAGTGAAGCCTTTTCTTATTGTAAAAAACTTAGACGAATTGAAATTCCAATAAATTCGGAACTTAAAATAATTGATGATTCTGCTTTCTATAATTCTTCAATAAAAAGTGTCATGATTCCAAAGCATGTTGTTCGTATTGGTAAAAAATGTTTTTCATACTGTGAAAAACTTTCAAAAATTGAAATTCCAACAGATGCAGAACTTGAAATTATTGAAAGCAATGCATTCGATTCATCATCAATTGAGTCAATCAAAATTCCGCCTAATCTCACAGTTATTGATGAATATGCCTTTGGAAATTGCACAAATCTTAAACATGTTGATATTCCAATCAATTCGAAGCTGGAAACAATTGGCAGAAGTGCATTTTCTAATTCAAATATTGAAAGTATTTTTATTCCGTCAGGTTTTTTAAATTTTCGTGAAGGATGGTGTGCATATCTATTGCATTTGAATAGTATTAAAGTTGATTTGAATAATCCTTTGTACATAAATTATGAAGATAAATTTATTCTTGGGAGATCAATAACAGTGTTATCAGAATCGGAATCAAAGGAAGAAAAAGAAATCAAAAATTATGATGTTCTTATTTATTGTGTCAGGGATGTCAAATCAGTTCAAATTCCTTCATTTATAAGAAATATTGAATCATATGCATTTTCAAATTGTGACGAACTTGAAGAAGTTTATATTCCTCAAGATTCATCACTCGAAAACATGAACAAATATTCATTTTGTAATACATCAATTAAACAAATTACAATTCCAAACGGAGTTAAAGAAATCGATGAATATTGTTTTTACCAATGTCGTTCACTTCGACATGTTGAAATTCCAATCAATTCTGAACTTAGAATAATTGGTCCATCATCATTTTATCATACTTCGATTCAATGTTTTGCAATCCCACCTCAACTAGAAACCATCGATGATTACGCATTTTGTTCTTGTGAAAAACTTCGAAGAGTTGAAATTCCATTAAATTCAAAACTTAAAGCCATTAAAATGTCAGCTTTTTCATGGACAAAAATCGAGAAATTAAGATTGCCATCCTCTTTCACACAATTAGGCAGAAGTTGTTTTACGAGTTGCAAATATCTCAAAAGCGTTGAAGTTCCTTCAAATTCACAACTTAAAAAAATTTGTGATTATGCATTCAGTTATTCATCAATTAAAAGTTTTTTAGTTCCACCACATGTAAAGACAATAAACTTTTTAGTTTTCTCAGGATGCAAGGATCTTTTAATTGTAGAATTCGATGAAAATTCTGAAATAACCAAAATAGAATTCGATAATAATCGATACTTTATTGATATAAAGGTAATTGTTATGATTCCTCAATCATTGAAAGATCGTGTAATCGATCCAACTCCAACTGCTTTCGCTTGAATAAAAGCCACTTGACCAATTGTTTCATCAAGTATAGATAAAACTTGATCTGGTTTTATTTATTCTTCAATTTTTTTTTTTTGAACTTTTCAACACCAGACAAAAAATTTCAAATAATATGAAATGTTGACTTGCTGTGCATTTTACATAAGTTGCTCTCTTGCTCCTGCTCTGGATGTATCAGCTGTAATCACTCCAACTTTCTAGCATCAGAAAAAAATCTTTCATTTTAAGAATAAATAAATCCCGATCAAGTTATAAATATTGAATGCAAAATCATTAATTACGTTCAAATCTAACTTTTTACATGCAATTAAAAATTTAAATCGGCATATTAACGGATATTTAGCCATATATTGGCCTTTCAAAGTGCTAAAAAGTGCGGATTTGAAATGCGCAGATTAGATATTGAAAATAAACTACACAGTTTATAATAATAAATGTTAGTATAAAAAATATGCATTTTAAGAACAGCAAAAATTCATTATTTTTTATATAAGCCAAAAAGAGAGTAAAAAAGTGATAATAATTTTCATTTAAACAGCATTTTTAAAAAATCATTTTCTTATTATTTATAAAAAATACAAATAAATAATAATCATAATTATATAAATAAATCTTTTCAATATGGAGTATATGTTGAGATATTGCACATGAAACATTAAAAAAAAAAAAAAAAAAAAAAAAAAAAGATTTGACGAAGATGGAACAAGCTGCTTTTATTATTTCATAATCAACTTTTTATGTCGAGGCGAAGTGAGAGTTATTTTTGTACATTAATTTTTTTAGTCTATACACTATATGCTTTTTTTTTTAAATTCACAGTGGTGTGATTTTGGCAAAACCGTTGCCATAATGGCCCGTTTCATTTACATTTCCATCCTTTCGAGGGAATTCTTTGTTGCCGCCAATGCATGCCTCGTCCTTCAAGTAGTACTGGCTGTCTAGAGCAAACATTGATGCATTTTCAGGGTCACCTTTCTGCCAAGCCTCCATGCTGGACTTGGTGAAAGTCCAGCCTGACCCGCCGCCACCGCTTGAAACATTAATGTGACTTCCGAATCCGCCACTTCCTCCACCGTACCAACCGCCGCCGCCACCGCCGCCCGAATCGCATCCCTGTCTGTATTTGCCGTTTGCGCCACCTAATTTAAAACTGCCAGGATCTCCGTGTCTGTCATCGCCTTGACCGAGGCCGCGCGTGCTGCCTGTCTGTGTGCCGGCGCCCTGGTCCTTCAGTTGATTGTTATAGGTGCAGTTGCCTCCACTCAGACCTCCTCCAAACCCGCCTGGATTAATATAGCAGGAAGAGCCACTGGCTCCTCCACCTCCGCCGGCGACAATCACTCGCGCGTAGACTGTGTCGCTTCCGATTCGAATTGACGTCGAGCCGCCTCCAGTGCCTGGAACAGTCGTGTAACTACAATGGTGTCCCGTTTTTGTTCCACCTCCGTCAGGGAAGCCACCTTGCGTAGTTAAACCGTCGGACGAATTCGATGGGTGGCCTTCTTCGCCGACGTAAACATAAACTGTCTCGTTTTTGGCCAAGCTCAGAATTCCTCGTGAATAACCGCCTAAACCTCCTTTAACAACCGATACATTACCTCGATCACTATAACCCTTACCAGTTGAATCGCCTCCTTTTGCACCCCAGACTTCGAGTTTGTACTGGCCTCGAGGAAGAGAAATTTTTGCTGGCCTTTCGCCTTTTTCATCTATATAATCGAATGTAAAGCAGCTTCCGCTCGTTGTCACTGGGTTGCTCATGATTTCGTTTGGTTCACCATCGCTGTTAAAGACGATGCATCTCACGTAGTACGTGCCTGACTTGCGAACAAATGATGTTTTCATGTGAAGTGATGCAATAATTTCTCCATTTTCATAGGCTTCGCATCCAAGGCATTTTGCGCCACTAGTGCTAACGATGACTTTGCTTTTGGACGCGTCAAGTGTTCCACTTTCAGTTCTCAAATTAATTTCTGCATTAATTATGAGTCCATTTTCTACGCTGGCAACAATTTGGCCTTCGATTTGGGAGTCTTTATTAAATTTATTCTCTGGGTTTTCTAACATATTTTGAAGTTGATTTATTTGCTCTTCTAAATCTTTCATTTTATTCAGCTGTTCACTATTTACGTTGTTTGAATCATTCACTTGATTTTGAAGAGATTCTATTTTTGATTCTAAATCTTTCACTTTATCTTGTTGTTCAATGATCAACTTTTTTGAGTCATCCAATTGACCTTGGAGTTGACTGTTAACTTTTTCTGATTCATTTAATTGTTTTTGAAGCATATTTTCCAAATCACTCAATTTATTTTGTTGATCAACATTCATTTTTTCAAGACTTTTCTTACGATTGTGTATTTCATTTATTAGATTTAGATTGCACTTCAAGAAATTATAGTAATGCTGCGTGTTTTCATTCGATCTTGAATACATTTCGCACAATTCTTCAAGGCGATCGTCTGAAAGTTTTTGAAGATCAAGAAATGGAAATAAAACATAAAATTTGCTCAGTGAATTAGAAATAATATCAAAAAGTTTGTTGCTGTTGATTAAGTCGCGTGAACATCCCTCGAGAACTCGATGAATAATTTGAATTGGTAATTCTTTGAATTTTTCGTTTGAAAAACATTCGTTGATTTTACTTATCAACAAATTTTCGACTTCGCTACTTATTTCTATATCGTGTTTATCTGTTTCTTTTTGTATTTTCGCATCATATTCGATCATTTGGAAAACAAAGTCAATATCGATATTACGTGATTTAATATAATGATTGATATTATATGAAAGTTTTCGAACTTGCAAAATTTTGGAAATTGTCAATAGATCTATGCATTGAATGTATGTTAATATCAAATCTTCGGTAATATTGTAATTTTGTTGTAATAATTGAAAAAAAAAATCGACACTCTCAGGTAAAAGATGATAATCTTTTTGAATGTTACAGATTTCTTGAGAAAGGAGATTGTTAACTTTTGAAAATGTATAATCTTCACGGATAAGTTTGGAATATTTTGTTAATTGTGAATAATACAAATTAATTGTTTTTGAATCATGTTGAAATTTAATTAAATCATCATTTTCAAAATCATCATTATTGGTAATATCAAAATGCTGTTCTTGGTCAAAACTCTTGGAGCTCATCAAATAAAAATGTATAAAACGCACTTTTTTAAAATTTTACATTCAATTATATTTTCAGAATGGATAAGATGCACTTTTTAAAATTGATAAGAATAGCACAAAAAATTGAAACTATGAAATTGAGGCAATTTGAGCAGTTGGATTGAGAGGTAATAAATAAGGCACGAATTTCAGGAGGATGGAAAATAGTGGATGAAGAAATTTCATATTATTGTTTTCAATTAAAACTAAAATGTTTTTAAAAGTAATTAAAAAATAATGGAATGTAGAATTTGGATCAATATATTGATCTATTACCAAAATATTTGATTATTCAATATTCTTAATAATTTCAATATTATTAAGAATATCTATTTTCCGAAAAATATAAAGAAAATTATACTTTTTAATAATTTTATTCTAGGCTTTTACGCCATAGCAAAATGGTGTATGGTCTTTTATAGAAATGGCGTAAATGCCTGCTGAAAAAAGATATGTGGAAATAAAAAAATTTTTTTTTTTTTTATTCAAAAGATTATCTTTATCATTAAGCTAATTATTTGTGTTTTTTTTACTATATATTTAATTAAAAGAAAATATAAAAAATTGTTAAAAAAATCTGTTGAGGTGGCGTACGCCACGCCATTATTTTTTCTGAGGATTTCTGAGGAATGTTCTCAATTTTTGAATTGGCGTATAAAATGTGGGATGATTACGCCATGAAAAAAATCATGAGTAGGGGGTCATGGTTTTCTCAATATAATTTTAAAATTATGAACAAAAGAACTTTTAAAAAAAATAGAATTATATTTTAGCATTTAAAACAAGATTAGTATATAATTTGACTTTACACAAATTTTCAGAGCAAATTTTGTGGCGTAAACTATATGGCCTGTTTTTTTTTTTTTTTTTTTTTTTTTTAAAAAAAAAAAAAATCATGGCGTAAACAAGATATAAAGTTTATTCATCATGGTATCTGTTGTTAAAAGAATTCGATTGTTGAACTTCTCTTGAAAAAACTATAAAAATGTTTCTGCATAATTATAAATAAAGTAAATAAATATCTTTTTAAAAATTTTTTTTTATTTTAGCTATTGAATGTAATTCTTGTTATAGGTTGGTTAAAGTCAATGTAATGATTATGCTTTTCATCATATTCAGATAATAAACTTAGTAAAGACTCATTTGTTGAATATCTTCGATAGAGCATCAGTAAATCATCTTTGCTTATTTCGATATTTGATTTCAAAAGGAGGCTTTGCCATATTTTATATTTGTTAGAATCAAACAAACATTCAAAAAGATTCTTTCCATTTTGAAAGACAATTTTGTAATCATTAATCAACTGAAACAAAAGATTGAAAATGCCACCATCATTCAATCGAATAGAAAGGAAAAGTGCATCTTTAATATTTGATTTTGATTTATCAAAAGATGGATGCTTAATGATCATTTCAACTTTTTGATATTTGCTATTTTGAACGGCTTTTGTTAACGAATTCTCAATTGTAGAAAGAGAAGGAATATTCTTTTGAAAACCAAAACCTACAAAACAATTTGAATTTGAATGATGACTTGAATTCCATGATGAAAAGTCAAAAGCAGATATTTTTGATCCATTATGATTAATCTGATAATAAACATCAAGGCCTTTAATTGGATACAAAAGAGATGTTATTGTATCCGCCGATGATGAATAGAATGCAAGATTAATATTGCTCGAATAAGGATCAAAATTCGGATGTGTTACAAGAGCAGAAGCAAGACTCATCATGTCATTAGAAGCAGCATATGTGAGCGCTGTATTCGTTGAATAATTAGATGCATTAATGTCTGTTTTCGTATTGTTAACAAGTAGTAGTGCAATTTTTTCATTTGACAAATTTGCTGCAATGATCAGTGGTGTATTGCCACTTACACTTTCTCTTTCATTTATATCAACATTCTCTATTTCGATAAGAAATTTCACAATTTCATAGCAATTCGATTGAACAGCGGCAGATAAAAATCCAAGACCTTTAAAGGAAAGATTTGTATTTATTTGAAGAAGACCTTTTATGATAAAGAGTATTTTTGCTTCGATATCAGATGTTACAGGCTTGTTATTTATTAAATATGTAGATTTAAGACCAAGAATTGCTTTTGGAAGTTGCCAAAATTGTGATTGAATTTGTTCTCCATAAAAATCAACAAGATTTCCAACCATTTCAATATTCATCTTAATTATGGCAAGCATAAATGAAGTGTGTCCTTTGGAATCTTCTAAATTGGGATCAATTCCTGGAATTTGAAGTAAACAATTGAAAATTGCTAAATTATCATTATTAATAGCAATACTTAAAGCTGTTCCAGATTGAGAAACTTGATTAATAAATGAAGGTTCACTATTATGACTTAAAATTTGGTTTACTAAATTGATATCATTGAAGTTTACTGCACCAAGTAAAATATGTCTTTTGTCTAAATTTTTGTGTAAAAATAACTCAAAAACATCTTTGTTATTATTTGAAATTGATGCATCAAAAAGTAATCTCTCTAATGACTCTTTTATATCAGTATCAAATTCATCAAGTAATTTGAGAGCAAGTTTTGAATTCAAAACAAAAATTTTTTGATAATTATTAATAAGTTCATCAAATTTGATGAATTGTTTCTGTTGTAATAAATATTTGCAAATTTCTTCTGATTCTGAAACAAAGGATTTGAAAAACAATGAAGTTAAATCAGCATCAAAATAACATCTAATTAAGAAATCAATCAAGGTCTTTGAAATATCATAATTTCTATTTGAACAACTCGTCTGACAAAGTGATATAAAATCTTGCATTACAAACTTTCCATACATATTATCAAGTGGATACTTTTCAATCAAAATTTTGAAAATAGAAAACAAATCTTGTTCAATTACCAACTTGAAAATTGATAAAATCTCTTCCTTCTTTTGTGGATGATACAGATAATCAAGAATGTACTTAACAATTGCTCCGAAATCTTTTTGAATGGCAAAATCCAACATTTTTGAATAATCAATTTTAAATTTTTTAACGAACAATTTGAAAATAGATATATTTCCAGCAATGACGCATGATTCATTCATCACAGTTCCAGCATGTATTGTTAGATAATAATCTACTGAAGAAATTAATTCTATAAATCTACAAAAACCAAAAATTGAAGAAATTTTAATCATATCTAAATTATCAACTAAACAATTTGAGAGCTTCAGTCCTTCATTAATACAGAATGTAAAAGAATGAACATTTCCACTGATTAATGATATTTCTAGCAAATGTGATAAACATTCATTTGTTAATTCTTTGGAATTAATTTTTGCATCGACAATCCAGTCAAATAAATCATATTGATGATTCATTATAGTGAAATCAATCGGACTCATTAAAGAGTCTTTATTAAATTGAAAATATCCAGTAAATTCATTTTTTTTAGGGGGCTTTGGGGTGGTACCAAAAGAAAAAGAAAAACCTTTTTGTTCTTTTTGTTTAGGAGGACAATTTGAATTAATGTAAGGATTGGGCTGATCATCAGTTGATTTTGTTTGCTCATCGATAATTTTAATCAGTTCTGTGTTTCCTCCATAAATTGCATATCCAAGTGTAAATTGATCTGGAATTGCATGTTTCAACAATAAGAACTTGAAGCATTTAATTGAACCGTTTTCAGCTGAATAATTTAGAAGGCTTTTTTCATTTTCTACATCGAATATGTTAAAAATATCACGAGGAAGACAAGAATTGATATCAACATTGTTCTGGGAAAGAATAGATTGGAGTGATTCAACATCGTCGTCTAAAATTGCCTTGGAAATTTGATTGTCTGGTTCTAATGTGTCTCTCATCTTTTTGTAAGCATCCATTTTACCATTCACGAAAGAAGAAATGTAATCTTTAAGTAAATCATCGGCGGTTATCAATTTGTTCTCAATTAGCTTAGGGCAAAAACCAAGAAACAATGTTTTGATGCTTTGTAACATCAAATTTAAGTAATAATTGAATTAATTCATCATAAATATCAACTCCATTAATATTAATAGGAGTAGAATCGGATTTGTTCACTGCATTGCTTGATGTATTACTACTAGGAAAGGTAAAACCAGAGTTATTAGGTGAGCCCCAACCAGAACTGGCAGCTGTTCCCCAACCGGTAGTATTAGACGAGCCAAAACCAGAACTATTACTTTTATTTGATCCCCAACCAGAACTATTACTGCTATTTGATCCCAAACGGGGAGCACTCAACGAGCCAAAACCAGAACTATTACTGCTATTTGATCCCAAACGGGGAGCACTCAACGAGCCAAAACCAGATTTAGCAGTTGGTTTTTCTTTGATAACATAATTGTCTATGCTGATAATTTTCTTGATGATATCTTGGATTGGGATGACTCCTCTCTTTGACAGTTGGTAGGCAAAGCAGCAGTAGAATTTGCTCGCGTAGAAGATATCAAGAATTCGCTTCGAAATGTATGGCTTCAAAAAGTTTAAATCGTTTGTTTCATCTGATGATTCATCAAGCGCAATGATCAAATCAACTAAAAATGGCTGCAATGCGAAGCTTGATCTGACGACATGCATGATGAAGGATGCCAATTCAATGACGTTGCCTTCTTGATGGGAAAAAATTGAATTAACTATTGAATTTTTGACTGATTCAACAGTTAGCTCTTTGATGTGGTATAGACAATTAAATAGTTCCTTAATTGGGTTCAGTTTTTGAGCTTTTTCTTCATATGAACTGATGAAACTGTTTATTTTTGATAATAAAGAATTTATTTTTAGATTTTCTGAAATAACTCGAAGAGGTTCTAGATTCTTCTTGGAAATGGTTATTGGCTTGAAATTAAAATAAGAGCATATTATTTCAAAATTTTCAGCTGGTCCTTCATAATTATATTCATTAACATTAGGATTTTTTTGCCGAAATTCACGAATAATTTCAGATAAATTAACAGCATACTTATTACAGATGTATTTACGATCTTTTACGATAATTATAAATTCATCATTAGTTGTTTTGCTAATATTATTAGTATTAATTGCTTGGGAATTGGTAGTTGGAAAGCTAAGGTAAAATTTCGGAGTATTAGTATTAACGGCTTGCTTTTTGAGAAAATCAAAATTGAAATTCATTAACTGAGAAAAATGGAAACAATCACTAAGCCATTTATCTATTCAAATTTAGTCAAAAAAATTGAATAAAGCAATAAATGCATAGCCATTTATCTTTTGAAAATTTATTTCTAAAGCACATATAGATACAGTAAGCTCTAAGTAACACAGACAATAGGGAATTCTACATGCACAAAATCCCAAATCAGAGTACATTCTTTTATATATAGAATTATCAAAAAAGATTATTTGCTTATTTTTAATATCTTTTCTTTCTTAATGATTTATATCCGAAAAGATGGTGTTTTAAGACAAAAAAATAGGCATTCTATTCAATTTTTGATTTTAAAACCTAGTGTTATATATTAAATTAAATTAAATTAAATTAAACGGATACAATAACGCAAGCTTATTTTGCGTTGCTCACTGTAATTAGATGAAACATCTTATGTATATTGTTCCATTTAACTCTCTAGAAATAAATCTTGGAAAAAATTAATTCCTTTTATCATGAATCTTACTAAAATATAAAAAAATTAATAATTTTCAATAGAATTATTTTATTTTGTCTTTACAAAAAGTGTCACATTAATGATTAATAATAAAATAGCATCAAATTATGTTTTTAATTCTCTCGAAATCTAAATTCGATTTCACCAAATTATGATATAAAGATGAAGGAGAAATAATTTGTTTTAATGAGTCACAATTATGAAACAAATAAATACCAACTTCAACCACAGAAGATGGAATTGTAATTTTCTCCAACTTTGTGCAATCACTGAACGCGTGACTTTCTATTTTAATGACTGATGAAGGAATTTCAACTTGTTTTAATGATGAGCATTTGGCAAATAAATATTCTTCAATTATTTTTAACTGTGGAAGAGAAACATCAGTCAATGAAGAGCATCCATAAAAAGCATTTTTGCCAATTGTTGTGACAGAATCAGGAATTGATATTTGTTTCAATGCTTTACATTCATAAAAAGCATCAGATCCAATTCTTACCACAGATAAAGGAATCACTACTTCAGACAAAGAAATGCATGTTGAAAAAGCTTTTTCACCAATCGTAGTCACTGAAGATGGGATGATTATACTTGTTAAATAAGAGCAGCCACAAAATGAATAATTTGGAATTGAAGTTAATGATTGATCTAATTTAACATTTATGAATATTTCTTTGTTTTCATCGAAATAATGATTTTGATTTGTTAAAATTACAATTTTTTCTTTGTAGTTTTTTGAAAGAATGTCATTTATTTCTTGGTATAAAGGTGATTCGTATTTGATCTCAAATGAGAAATCATCAAATGCTTTTAAGATGTCAATGAAATCAGGAGAAGTAATTAATCGCTTCTTGAACATATATTCGAGTAAATTACTTAGAATTTGGATTGGGTATTCACTTTTTATGTCAGACAAAAGTAAATCATTATTGCCTGTTGAAATTTCTATGCATCTAACTGACCGTAGGTGCTCAAATTGCAATAAATAAACTATTGAATTATTTATTTTGGTGAAATATTTGATTGAATTGCAATAGTTTACATTGCCAACTATTTGTGATACAATAAAATGCTGAATAATCAATGTTGATGAGTTAAAGTCTGCAATTGTAAAATCATCAAAAATTTTTACAAAATTGTCAATTTCTTTTGATTTATTTTCTACTTCTGATTCTAATTTGTTTATTTGGTTTAGCATCAATTCTTTTTTGGCTTTAGATTCTTGATTTTCATTTGTTAAATGATCGATATCTGCAATTAACTTTTTATTTTCGACTGTTAAACAATCAAGATTCATAATTAACTTTTTATTTTCATTTGTTAATTTAAGATTATCGTCTTTTATCTGTGAATTGTTTGCAGATATTTCATTATTGATATCGATCAATTTGGTGTATTCTTTAGACATCAATGACTTTTCTGTTTCTGAATTTTCTTTTTCTTTCATTAATTTATCTTTATCATCTAGTAAGCTCTGATTGTTAATCTTTAAACTTTCACATTCATTTCTTAAATCAGTAGTAGTTTTTGTCAATTTTATATTTTCATCCTCGAGATTTTGCCTATCCGATTCCAATTGTGCGTTAAGTTCTTTAAGTTTATCATTTTCATCAATTAAAGTGTTATTGCTGTTCTTTAAGTCAACCTTTGTTTTGTTTAAATTCAAAATATCTGTTTTCAAATATGAACATTGAATCTTTAATTTCTTTACTTCATTGATCATACTTTGTTTTTGGGTCATCACTTCTTTATTATTTACTAATAATTTTTGATATTTACTTTCTTGCTCTTTTATAAATTTCATTAAGTCTGCCTTTTCATTTTCATATTTTTCTTTATTTGCTGTAATCATTGAATTCATTTCTTTGGCATTCATTTCTAAATTCGATAAAATTGTTTTTAAATTTTGATTTTCAGAAAGCAGTTTGTCATTTTCTGCGGATTTTTTAACACGAATATCATTTAATTTTGATACAGTAGCTTTATATTTTTGAATGTTATTTTTTATTTGTGCATTTTCTAATGTCAATGATTTATTATTCTCAGTAAGTTTCTGATAGTCAACTTTTAATAGTTCTTGTGATTTTTGTAGTTCTAGAAAACTTGTTTTCAATGTCATATTTTCATTGCTCATTTCATCATTAACTTTTTTGAGTTCTGCATTTTCTTCTGTCAAAGATTTGTTTATATCTTTTTGTTGACAAATTTTGTTATTTAAGGCTTCTATCTTTGTCTTCATGTTATTATATTTTTTATTTAACTTTTGGCTTGAGATTTGTATTTGGTTTTGACTTTCTTTTAAATGTGCATTTTCTTCAGTTAATTTATTATTGTTTTCTTTTATTTCATTATATTGCTCAGCCAAAAGTGCTTTAGATTTTGACAGATTATTTTTTTCAATATCCAAACTTTCCAGTTTTTCTTTTAATTTGTCATTATTAGCTCTTAAAATATCGTTTTCCGCTTTCATTTTTTCATAGTTTTCAATTAAAAGTTTCTTTTCATTTTCGCTTTTTTTCTCTAATAGAATGGTGCAATTTTTCAGCTCATCATTCTCAGATTTTAATGATTTATGAGCTGATAATACTTTTTGATATTCTTTATTTTGCTTTGAGAAATTAGATGAAAAATTATTATTATCATTTTTAAGTTTGTTGACGCTTCTTGTCAATTGGTCAATTTTTTCTTTTAAAATGTCATTTTCTTTTATTATATTAAGATTTTGTTCTTCATTTTCTGAATTTTTTACTTTTAATTTATTATATTCAGAAACCAAGTTTTCTTTGTCAATTAATCCCTTTTTATAAATATTATTAGCTTTTTGAAAATCAATATTTATTTGCTTATATTTATTTTGAGTGCTTTTGAGATCGGATTTTAATTTAAGATTTTCTGTTTTAAGTTTTTGATTATTTGAAACCAATTCTGTATTTTTTGTTTTATAATCCTCAGCTGTTTTGACAATTTCTTCTATATGGTCATTATTTTTATCCAGATATTTTATATAATCACGCACTTTTTTAACATCAACATTTTCTAACAAATACTCGTCATTGTCAACGTTTCCGATTTTATCTAAAATAGAGTTGAAATCTGGTCTTTTGGATGGATTTTTGTCCCAACAACTTGTCATCAGTTCTTGAAATGACAGTTTAACAGGGACAGTAAATTGAGGACGATAGTTTTCATTGATAATTTTTTGACAGAACTTGAAATAATTTGCGTTTGGCACATTAAATTCAGGATATGGATGTAATCCTGTAATAACACTATACATTAATATTCCAAATGCAAAAACATCAATTTTTTTATTATATTTTTCAGATTCAAGAACTTCTGGTGCTGAATACATTGGTGTCAAATCATAAATTGATTAGTTTTTTGAATCCCCAACATGGAAAAATTTTGATAATCCAAAATCTGAAATTATTGGTTGTAAAAGAGCATTTAATAAAATATTTTCAGGTTTAAGGTCACGATGAATTATATTCCTATCATGTAAATATTTCATCCCTCTAGCAATTCCAACTAATATTATTTGTCGATTTGTATTATCTAATTTTTTTGGATTATTTTTAATAACGAAGGCTAATGAATTGTTTTCAGCATATTCCATTAAAATTGTAATATTTTTATGTTTTTTGTAATCATGGTATGAATGATCCAAATATTTGGCAATTGTAGGGTGATTTACATATTCAAGGATTTCGATTTCTCTTTCAAGATTGTCTTTTTCACATTTTAGGACTTTCATTGCATATTTTTCTTTATCTTCTTTGTTTGTAACTAAATATACTTTGCCAAAAGAACCTGAGCCAATCGGTTCGTTACCAATTTCAAACTGGCTGAAGTCTATTTTCTTTTTATAACGAGAATAGTGAATCATTTTTAAAATTTGTGAAGTCATTCTGGAAAAACAAAAAAAAAAAAAAAAAAAATTCGATTTGGAAAAAAAAAATTGATATGAAATTTGAATGTCTTGTTTTTATTATTCTGAGTAGTATATAAAATGCGGTGATATATTTATGGTCACTTCATTTTGTTAAGAAACACCTCCATTTTATGGTCAGTGGGACCTCCTAAAATGCAAATTCGGATGTGAACGATTCGAGCTTTTTGGAAATAAAGATATTGGATGTGTTTTTGAGGGAGAATTGCATTATACAGTTAGCTCATATTTAAACTTGCCTGTTGGTCAATCAGATGAGAAGAAAGTTATGAATAAATCAGGTCTTTTGGAATATGGAGATCATACTGTCGAAATACAAGGACATTCTATTAATCCATATAAGCTAAAGAGCGTCCACAATTAAGAAAGTATTTTTTGAATAAGCTCATAGAAATATTGAATGAGTTTTCACAATTTTATCTTTCCTAATAGTGGACACACTTTAGTTTATTGGCCATCAATTAACTCAATTCGAATTGATGAGTGTTCACTTGATGCAAATAATAGATATTTCTATTTTATTAGAAATTAAGCTTTTTTATTTTTCACATTTCTTCGATCTATCAAAAAGTCCAATAATATATCATATTCCAAAATATTTAACCAAAATAAGCTTTTGCTATTATTGGTACCTACAGAAAAGATTAACAATATTTGAGTTGATCTTAATAATGTCAGTTTTAAACAATATCACAAAAAATTTTACTTATTATTTTCAACATTATATCCATATAAATGAAAATCTCTTAAATTATTAATTATTTTAAATCATTGGATTCAATTTTTATTCAACAGAAAATGGAATCTCTATTTCAAATAAATGAAATCTTCAAAACAATCAATTGAAGTCACTGAAGATGAGGTAATTATTTGAGTCAAAATGATTTGCTCTCCATTTAAAAACCAAAGAATTTCTTATGAAAAGTTTGCATTTTCCCAAACAAAAAAGAATTTTTTGCATTTTATCAACTTTAAAATAAATATAAAAAAAAAAGATCGTTATTTACAAATTATTTAATAAAATGTTGCTATCTAAAATTTTGAATCATATCACTTTATAATCTTATAATATTAGTAGTCTTTGGAAATGCATATTTATCAATTTTGGTTAAAGGTGAAGATATTGTTACTTGAGTTAAAGAATCGCATTCATAGAATGCATCTGATCGAATTGAAATCACAGAAGGTGGAATTGTAATTTGTTCCAAAGAAGCACATTTATAAAATGCATTCCAGTCAATTAATTTCACAGAAGGCGGAATTGTTGCTTGTTTCAATGATGTACATCTTTGAAATGTTGATTCTTTAATTTCAGTAACAAGCGGAGGAATCGTTATTTGTGTCAATGAAGGGCAATAAATAAAAGCACCTGATTCAATTGAAATCACGGATGGTGGAATATTTATTTGTTTTAATGAAGGGCATCTTCTAAATGCTTGATGGCCAATTTTACTCACAGATGAAGGTGATTCAAAAAACACTTCAGTTAATGATTCGCATACATTGAAACATTCGAATGGAATTTCTTTTACTTTGGATGGAATTGTTATTTGTTTCAACGATTCGCAGTTACTAAAAGCACAAGATCCAATGGAAGTTACAGAAGATGGAATTGTTATTTGTTCCAATGATTTGCATGCGCAAAAAGCACTAGATCCAATGGAAGTTACAGAAGATGGAATATTTATTTGTTTTAATGAATTACAGAAAAAAAATAAATCATATGCTAGAGAAGTTATAGAAGATGGGATTGTTATTTGCTCCAATGATGTACATCTCATAAATGATCCTTTTGCAATAGAAGTTACAGAAGATGGAATTGTTATCTGCCTTAATGAATAACATCCATAAAAAGATTCTTCTTCAATCGAAGTTACTGAAGTTGGAATAACAATTTTATCCAAGAATCTGCAATATTGAAACATCCTTTCTTCGATTTTTTTAACTGATGAAGGAATTGTTATGCATTTCAAATAATTGCATAGTTTGAAATACATAGGATGGAATTGTAAACTTGGATGTGAAAATAAAAGGTCAAAAATTTCATTATTTTCGTTTTCTAATGCAATTATTAAAGGATAAACATCATCTAAAATCAAAAATTGAAATTATTTTTAAATAATTGAATGTAAACTTTATTCAAATGATATTATGCTAAAATTATATTAATTTAAAATGATTTTTTGTAATTCCATAAAATATTTTTTTATTAAACATTATTTAAAATAATAATCAAATTTTATGAAATTAATTTACTTTTGAATTCTATTTAATAAATTAAATTTAAATAGAATAAAATTTATTTAGATTTAAATTTTATAAATCATTTGATATTTAAAACATGATGAATTTAAAAGACTTTTAAAATGTCATTAAACTTCAAACTGTGAATGTAATGAAATCATTCATTTATGAATTCGATTTAATCTATAAATTTGGAATATAATTAAAATATTCTTATCATGAATTGCATAAAATACTTTTTTATCTTTAATTGTATTAAAATCAAAACTTTTTTGAATATCATTAAAATTTTTTTCATTGAAATTCTATAAATGAAATATTTTTAAAAACTACATTAAAAAAATAATGTTTAAATTACGCTGATATTGATATCTAAATCCTTTGACTTTAAAAGAAGCTTGACAAGATAAATATAATTATATTTGCATAAATGAAACAAAATGTATTTGTCATCAAAACTTTTTGGGAAGAAAGCAAAATTATAAGAACAAAAAGCGGCAGAAATTGCAGTTCTATTCAAATCATTTTCAAATAATTTTATTTCATATCCATCTTTTAATTTAGTTTCTTTTTCATTAACTATTTCATTTTTATCTTCATTTATTAGATAACTTTGAATATACTCTGCGATTTCATTGTGATGACATTTTATTGACTCATTCAAGCACTCGTGAAATGAACCATTCTCTGGTTTGATGTGATATTCTTCGAGAAGGTGAATTAATTCAGCATTATTGCTATGGATTGCATAGAGCCACAAAGAAGGCGTCAGCTCAACTTTTTGATTAATCAAGTATTGAAAAATTTCAATTGATCCAAAAAACGCAGCGTATTCAATTAGTGTCGTTTCTCTTTCTTGTAAAAAACGGTTTGTCTCAAAAATTGATGGTTTTATTATACTTGAAAGAGGAATGTTTGTTTGATTGACATATGTTATGAATTCTTTAACCAAACCGTTTCTTATTAAATAACAAATATGTGAATCATTTTGGCCACTTTTTAAGTTGCTCTCAAATTCATTCAAATTTTTCATATAAAGATTTCTGATTTCAAATTCAATCCTCTTTCTTTTTCTCTTGCCAATAATGTCTTTGATCACTGGATAAAGCTTGTGACAAACTTTGAAACGATTTGAATCACTTTTTTTCATGATGATTGGAAATATTTCTTGATCTAATGTTATCACTTTGTGTTCAAATAAAAAAAGTAGAATAAGATTGTCTTCTTCGAAAATTTTGTATATTTCAAGGTTTGTCAAAGATTGTTTGATTGTAACTTTGAATTTGAAAATGATTTTCTCAATTTTGGGATAAAAATTGGAATCACGATGGTGATTTTTGGATAAACATGATATAATATGAAGTAATGTTCGGAAAATTTCTGTATCCAAAGAATTTTTTTGGATAAATGTAATTAATTCTTCGAGATCATCAGTTGGGTCACTTTGATTATCTAAAAATGATAGAAGAAGATTCAACAAATCTTCATTTTGTGCAATATACTCTTGTATTTCGTTCATTTATATAAATGCTAACTTTTAAGGGTTTTCTTTTATCAAAATTTTCAATTATTTTTTCAAAATGGAAAGTGAACTTTTTAAAACAATAAAAAAAAAATTTTCAATTGAAAAAATGACGTAATAAATAAGCTTATTTATGACAATGAAACTTCTTAAGATGCTTCAATTGAAAAAATGGAAAATAATATTCAAGAAATTTCCAAAAATAATTGATCAAATTTTAACCAAATACTGCCTTTGTATTTAATCAATATTCATGAAAAAATTAATATTTATTTCAACAAAAATGCAGCAGATGAAGGAGATAATAGCAAAGATATCTTACACTATGCTACAATTCTGGAAGAAATGGGAGATGAAGAAGAAGCTTTGAGGTACTTCAAAAAGGAAGCAGATCATCCATTAATAAATACAATTGCATATTATTAATATGGAGTGCGAAGATATAATTCTCCTGATTTATAAAATTAAAAAATTACATTTTAAAGCACGACATTTCTTAAAAAAAAAAAAAAAAGTAACTTTGGTACTTGATTATGCATTATGAAAAATCACCTGATTTATTAAATTAAAAAAAAACTAAATGACAATAAGGAAATCATTAATGGAAAAAGTGATAAACAAGAGTTTATTGTAACATTTCATTTTTTTCAATTTAAAGATTCATCAAATCTCTTCCAAATCCATCATAAAAAAGGTCATTTATCTCTACACATTTGCCATTATTTGAAATAACTTTTTGTTTTTTAAATTCTGAAGATGAAAAAATTGCGGGCATTCTCCAGATATTGTAATAGAAATCTATTTTTGAAAAAGTGTCAAACAAAGTCTGATAAACATAAGCATTAGTCATATTAAATCGAATAATTAATTCATACAATTCTTTTGCCAAAGCTTCATCTTTAATTTCATTTGTAATATCATTTACAGTTATGTTTTTTAACATTTTAATCAATAATATGCACAATAGTATTTTGGAATAAATAAAATTATTTTTTGATGATCGAACTAATAATTTAAGTGATTTTTCGTAATCTTTTTTGACATCACAATCAAAAATATATATATTAGCCAGATTATACATTGATATTTTATCATCTTTTTGTTTAATTGCTTCATTGAACAATTCTATCGCATAAACAATATTTTTGGTTGTTTCAAAACCATTTTTGTAAATAATACCAAGATTATTTTTGGCATAATTGAAATTAAATGATGAGCCATCTTTATAATAAAGAATTGCTTTTTGAACATTCCTTTCAATTAATTTTCCTTCAAAATAAAGATTGCCAAGAATATAAAGTGCTGGAACATAATATTTTTTCGCAGCCAATGTAAAATAATGAACAGCTTTATCTATACTCTTTGAACCATTCAAACCAAACAAAAAAATCAGTCCTAATGTATATTGAGAGTTTACTATTCCATGATTCGATGCGAGCCTATAATAATATGCAGCTTTATTCATATCACATGGAACGCCATCACCTTTAAAATAAATATTTCCAAGTGTATTATGAGCCAAAGGGTAGTTTTGATCTGCTGCCAAAGACAAATAATACATCGCTTTACTTATATTTTTTTCGGTGTATTTGCCTTCATAGAAAATATATCCAAGGTTGCATTGAGCTTCAGGACTTTTGAGATTTGCAGAAAGTGTGAAATAATAGATTGCTTTTTCAATATCATGAAATTCATTGAGATAAAGTGAGCCTAAATCATTTTGAGCTGATCTATTATTTTGATTTGCTGCTAATTTGTAGTATTTCACTGCTTTTAACAAATCTTTCGTTGAATGAAATCCATCATGATAGAAACGCCCCAACATACACTGTGCATAAGGATGATTTTGATTGGCAGCCATTAAATAATATTCGTACGCTTTGTAAAAATTTTTTTCAACAACAACACCATTATAATAATAATTACCAATGTTATATTGAGCCTTAGGATGATTTAATTTAGCAGCTTGAAAATAATATTTAAATGCTTTTTTTTGATTTGATACACCATATTCAGTTCTATCATAAATACATCCTAGTGCAAAAATAGAATTTGCATTATTTTGAACTGCTGCAAGTGTATAATAATGAATTGCTTTATCGATGTTTTTTGGTACACCTTTTCCATAATGATATATGTCTCCAAGTTTAAATTGAGCTAAATCATTATTTTGATCTGCTGCAAGTGTATAATAATGAATTGCTTTATCGATGTTTCTGGGTATACCTTCTCCTCTTTCATATATGTTTCCAAGATTTATTTGAGATAAAACAAAATTTTGATCAGCTGCCAATGTAAAAAAAAGAATTGCTTTATTAATATCATGACAATCCAAACAAATACTACCAATATTATTTTTGGAAGAGGCACATTTTATAGAGCAATGATAATAATGAAGTGCCTTATTTATATCTTTTGGAATTTTTTTATTTATATTTAAATGATATAATCTGCCCATTTCAAACATGCAAAAATAATTTTCAATTTCAGAGACATAAATCCAATATGAGCAAAAAGTTTTATCATGAATATTATCAATAGATTTCATAGTATCATTTTCAATTAATACCTCATAATATTTAGACCAAAAATTAGTAAAAACAATATTGATTATATTGGAAAGTCTTGGTCTTTTGTTAGGAATTTTACAGGTGCAGTCTTCACATATTTTTCTAAAAATCGTAAAATCATCATCGAATTTATCAAAATCAAATTCAGAAGTCTCTGAATCTATAATATTCTTTAATGGAGGAGGTTTTCCAAAAAAGATAAAATAAATAACTAAGCCCAATGAATAAATATCAGCTTCATATGAAAAGTGCTGGCCTGACACAACTTCGGGTGCTACATATAAATGAGAAAAATCTTGAGTTGTTACTATTGTATCCGAGACATTTTCTTTACATCCAATCATTCGATCAAAATCAAATATGATTGTTGTTTTATTTATATCAAAAATAACGTTATTTGGCTTTAAATCTCGATAGACAAATTTGTTTAAATGAAGGTGCTCGATGAAAATCATTATTTGAAATATTATTTTGATTTTATATTTCATTTCCAAATTCATATTATTAATATTATTTAACGTTACGCCTTCAATATACTCAATTACAAGATATTTGTGTCCATTTTCTTCAATATATCCAATGTATCTTGGCATGAATGGGTGAAAAAGTTTTTGATAGTTACAGTGCTCTCTTTCATACAGTTTTTCTTCTTCTTTATCTTCTCTAAATATTTTCATAACAAATAGCTTTTCTTCTAATATATAGTAAATTAAATAAGCATATGAATTACCGGTTCCAATGCTTCTTAAGCTTATGTACTCATTCGCTAAGATTCGTATTTCGTTGATTTTTTTATCTTTATTATTAACGTAATATTCAACTCTGTCATTTTTGCTGTAACTTTGATGACTTTTTTGTAGTAAAGAAAATAAAATACATCGCTTAATTTTATTCCAGAGAGATTGTAAATTTTTATGTTTAATTTGAATATTTTGAGAAAATGATTCTAATTCTTCTTGTTGTGTCATATTTAAGTGAATAATATTATCAGCTAATGTTGAAATACTGTCTGTTGCTTTTTTACTATTATTTTCATTTGAATTCTGATCTTCATCATTTGTTTTGAATTTTGTAATTTTCTCTTTAAATAATTGGGTTGCATCATTTGATAGTGAGAAAATTTTAATATGTTCATTTTTAAATAAAAATGGTGTAATTATTTTCAAGTCATTTGGTTTAATCACAAATAAAATGTTATCAAAGCAAAAATTGAAGTAGGTATTTGAATTATTGATGCATTTATCAAATATTAAAAGATCAGATTCTGGTTTTACTTCAATTATTTTTTTAACATTCTGATTTTCTTGATTGATTAATAAAAATGAAAAACGATTTATTATTTTATCAAAATTAGGATTCGACATTTTGATTTGATTATGGGTAGAGAAACTTTGAAGTTCATTTAAGCCAGCCTCCATTTTATTGAATGAAGTCATTTTGGAAAAAAAATTTTTAAAAGAATTTTTTTTGATTTTTCCAATCAAAATATTTTATTTATATTGTAATATAAAATTTTTATTTGGATGCAACAAGCTTCTGTAGCTTAGTGGCTATAGCGTTCGCCTAGTAAGCGGAAGGTCGCGCGTTCGATCCGCGCCAGAAGCATTTTTTTATTATTATTATTTATTTTTATAAAGTCCTTTCGGATTATAACGGAAATATCCACTTTAATAACGGAAAAGTTCTATATGATAACTGAAATATTCATTATGATTACGGAAAAATCCAATTTGATAACGGAAAGTGTAACCATTTTTTCGTGAAAATTTTTTTTAATAAAGCACTCACTTAAAAGTTTAATTGAAAATTCTGATATCAAAAGCTGAGATAAAAAATTCTCGATCTCTGATTTCGTTCTCGAAAATCAGTGCATATTTATGTATCGATTTCAAAAAGTTATTCAATTATCGAGATTGATAATTCAAATATCAGCATTAAAAAGCAATTGATTACAAATATTTAAATTAATTACAAATATTTGTAACAAATATGTAAGTTAAACAGAGATATTGACTCTTTTTTGAGTATCATACAAATTGTATTGAACTTTCAAGATTTAAAAGTGGCAGATTTTTTTTTTTTTTTCCAAAAGTTTTCCACCTCTAAATTTTTTTATATAAAATGAGCATTCAACAGTATTTAGACCATATGAAGAATATTCATAATTTGGTGATAGACTTTATTGATGGTGAAGAAGAAGAAGAAGATAATGATGATGAGAATTTTCAAAGAATAATTGATTCAATAAAGTCAAGAGAATCATTCAAAAATCGTGATGAATGGCATGAAATTCTTTTATTAATCAATAAAATATCAAAACATCACCATCGAAACCACGGATTTTTTGAAAAAATTGAAAAAATTTTGACCTTTTATGAAAACGAAACTAAACAAACATTTTCAAATATTGAGCTGTTTCAAATTTTCAAAAACAACAAAAGAATACTTCTTTTTTTATTTCAAAAGGAATTTATCATAGTTGATGAAAACATTTGTAACTTTATAAAGAAAAAGAATAATGATTATAATTATTATTTTTTCAATTTTATTGAAGAATTTCTATCAGATGATGAAAGAGAAGAAATTAAAAAACAAATTGGTGATGAAGATCCCGATATAATAGAAGAAAAAAGACAAATTGGTGAAAATGATGATTATCTTTGTTATTTAATACGAGAAGATTTGGTTCAAGAATTTATTACTTTTGTTAATCAACAAAATATTTCAGTCAATTCAAATATTAAAGAGTCCATTTATGAAACAAATCCACTTTTAATAAAAAATATGCCAATAACATTAATTGAATATGCATCATTCTTTGGATCTATCCAAATTTTCAATTTTTTGAGGATAAATAATGCATATTTAAATCCATGTTTGTGTAATTATGCGATCCATAGTCGTAATGCAGAAATTATCCATTATCTTGAAGAAAATCATATTATATATGACAACGATAATTATTTTAATTTCTTTGAAGAATCAATTAAATGTCACCATAATGAGATTGTAAATTATGTTTTAGACAATCTGATTGAAGAAAAAATTTCAGACGATATCAATAATTATGAAAATGAATATAACATGAAAAAAGCGCAAAATAATAATTTTTTAACAAAGTTAAAGAGTATCTTTGTAAAACAAGATGAAAACGACAAGAAAGATCATATAGTTAAAAAATTTTTGAAGATATGTATTCGTTATCATAATTATGAATACATTCCAAATATTTCAGATTCTAACATTTTCTTAAAATACTATTGCTCATTTGGTTACACATTACTTGTAAAACTTTTTATACAGGAAAATAAAATTAACATTAAAGAAAAACTAATTAAACAAGCAATTTTTTTCATCAAACAATCAAAACACTTTGATTTATGAAATTTTGAATATTTAATTTGAATCAAATTCCATAAATTTATTTATATTCAAATGGAGTTTAATCATATTTTTTTATATATCTCTTTTTCAACATGCTGTATATAGAAACAGTCAAGACATTATTAATTACTTTCAATCAAAATGTGAGATTAACTTTGACCAAGTTCTATTTGAAAATAATAATAAGATAAGTGAGATTTCAATTCCATCATCTTCAACATCAATTCAAGATGAACAGTTTAATAGATGTACTTCCCTAATGAAAGTATCAATACCAGAATCTGTGAAATCAATTGGTTTTTCGTCATTTGAGTATTGTTCGCTATTATTTGAAATTAATATTCCTTCTTCAGTTATAACAATTGGATCTGGAGCATTTTGTGATTGTACATCACTTAAACAATTGGTGATTCCATCTTCAGTATCAACGATAAAAAGCAAAGCTTTTAGAAATTGTGTATCACTTAAAAGTATATCAATTGAAGGCTCGTTGGTTTTAATTGATGATTCGACTTTCCATAACTGTCGTTCATTATCAAAAATATCATTTAAACAGCCAATGTCAATATTAAATATTTATGATCAAGCATTTTCAGGATGTTTATCTTTAAAACAAATAGATATTCCTCCATCAGTTAAATCTATTGGTACATTTGCTTTCTACAATTGTTCGTCATTAGAACAGATAGAAATTCCATCTTCTGTGGTTTCAATAAATAGTTATGCATTCAGCAATTGCACATCACTTAAGAAAGTGATACTTCCTTCCAAATTGGTTTTAATAGATGAGAATGCATTTAAAAATTGTGAATCTTTAAAATCAATAGAAATTCCATCATCTGTTGAATCAATTGGTAATTTGGCTTTTTATAAATGCATTTCACTTACCAATATATCAATTCCATCAACCATAACTTATATTGGTTATGAATCGTTCTTTGGATGTTCGTCATTATCTCAGATACAATTTTTTAATAACAATCATGATAATGAAAGGTTATCATTTTCAGAAGAAATTTCGAATATTTCTTCATCAAATAAAATCAGAGAAAGAGCGTTTGCACGTTGTAGCTCATTAAAAGAGATCACAATTCCACCACTTATTAATTTAATTAATTATGAAGCTTTTAAAGAATGTACTTCGTTAACACAAATCACACTGAATTTTGGTATAATATCAATTGGGATGTCAATTTTGAAGGAATGTTCTTCATTGAAGAAAATAATAATGTCTCCATTAATTAAAACGATTGAGTCCGATTCTTTTTACAAATGCTCATCGCTTTCAGAAATTGAAATGCCTTTAATTGTAACATCAATTGGATGCAATGCTTTTCTTGAGTGTTCATCGTTGAAGAAAATTTCACTTCCATCAGTGACACATATTGGAGATGGAGCTTTCAGAGATTGTTCATCATTAGAAGAAATAATGTCAACTGAAAAAATTAAATATATTGATTCTGATGCATTTCGTAACTGTTCGTCAATAAAGCAAATATCGATTCCATCAGTAATTAATATTAAAGAAAACGCTTTTAGTGGATGTCATTCATTAAAAGAAATAACAATTCCTTCATCACTCCTAAAAATGGGGAATTCTGCTTTTTTCGGCTGTTATTCTTTAGAGAAAGTATCTCTTCACGCTTCAATTGTTTATTTACAGCCATTTTCTTTTTATCGCTGTTCATCGTTGAAAGAGATTTCAATCCCAGATTCAGTAACTTCAATAGAAAATTACGCCTTCAGTGAGTGTTCATCATTGGTATCAATTACACTGCCTCCGTATTTAACTTACATTGGAAAGAATGCTTTTTGTGGGTGTTCATCATTGCCAGAAATAATCATCCCTTCTTTGGTAAGGACAATCGATGAAGAAGCATTCAAAAGATGCTCATCATTGGTAGAAATTGAAATTCCATTTTCAGTAACTGCAATTAATGCTAATGCATTTGAAAAATGCTTTTCACTTAAAAGAATAGCAATTCCTTCTTCAATCAACTATAAGAATATTGGTATTGGTCAAAATGTCTCAATTGATTTATTTTAATTGTTTAAAAAATGATTAATTTATTATGGTTAAAAGTTTTTTTGCTTTTTATCAAATAAAAAAGATACTTTTAATTTAATAAAATAGAGAAAAAAAAACTCGCTGGCCGGGAATCGGACCCGGGTCACAGGAACGACAATCCTACATGATACCATTACACTACCAGCGATGTAACTAAGAAAAAGTTTATTTATAAAAAGGAAACAAATTGTGAACTCAAAGGAGGATTCAAATTTCAGAATTTTTGAGCGGTTTCTCAATAAAAATAACCATTTTTTCGTTTTTTCAATTATTTTATTTAAATTTTTTGGATTCAACTGTTGATGAATGAATGAATGTATTGAAGATCAACAATGCTGTCGGCTCCATTGGATTCAATATTATAAGCAAATTTTAACAGAGTCTAGAGCTAGACGCCCGCCAGAGGATATGTCGACTTCGGAAAAAATTTTGTATAAAAATGAAAGACATTGGATCAACATAAGATGTTCATTCTCACTGTTTATTCTCTCATTTTTTCAATGTAATTTTATTGTGCTAAAATCGAATTTTTAGAATATTTTATGGAAGTTTGGAAATTTTACTCGATTATTTATATAATTAATCAAATTAACCATTTTACAAGATAATGATTCAATAATAGATAATTTAAAGGTTGCAGCTTATAAATATAATTTAGAAATATAATTTGAAGCAAATTTATAATTTATTAATATATGAGAACAAAATCAAATTTAATTTAAAATTGGGTCTTGAAAAACGAAATTTTTTAATCCTTTGGATTGATTATACATTAAGGGATCAATTTGTGAAAAAGCACATGTATTGCATTTCTGATGTCTGAATTCTTCTGTTAATGTGAATTCAACTTCCATTGTTCCAACAATTCGTCGATTCTTATTTGGAATTGATTTATTGTTATTTTTATTTTGAATTGGTTCAAAGATTGTTATTTTTTGATGTTCACTACTTATTAATTCTTTGAATATATGAATATCTTGTGTTTTAATGACAGTTGATGCAATGATATGGTCAGATCCGAAGATGCCTTTCTTACGGAATACAATAACAATTTTTTCTGTTTTATCATTTACTTGAATTTTGAATGTTGGTTGTATAGAATTCATTTCATAAACGTCCATTGATTGTGCTTGTTTTTGTTGATCAGGAAGTGTAGTAATGCTTACACGAATTCTATCAATGTCACTGATGATATCTTTTGAGAGATTGATTGATTGTAATTGGATGCTTAAGTTCAACATTTATTGATGAGAAAAGAAAAATGATATTATTTTCCTCATTTTGATTTTGAATCATATATTCAATTTTTGATAGATTTATTTGAAAAATATAATTATTCAAAATATAATTATTTTTTTATTTTGAATTGATTATCTTTTTTATTCATTACAATTTTGTGAATATAATTAATTATTTTTTCATTTGAAAAAATTATAATATCTAAATTTTAAAACATAAATAAGAACAAAAACAAATGAAATAAATATCTTACATGTCAATAAATAAAATCAATATTAAAATATTGCTACTTTTAATTGTATTTTACCAAGATTCTTATAAAAATGTGTTCAAATTGGTTTTCATTTAATTTAAGAGCAAAATTACAATATTTATAACAGAAAATATTACTCTCAATGGTTTCCTATCTCATGTCTGGGATATGATATCGAATATTATTATTAATCAAATAAATGCTTTTAAATGAAAAAATTAGTCTAATAATATTTTATTATGATATTTATAAAAATATTTTCTATCATTACTTAAATATGATCAATATAAAAATATTTTTTTATTGTATTGTTTTTATTTTTTGAGAAAATATGAGTTTTAAAGGATTTTAACTAATATCGAATATTTCAAACTGATTTTATATAAATAATAATAATTAATATAATATAAAAAAATGTTTTAATAGATAAAATGTAAAATATATTCCAAAATATATATGTTTTAAAGAATTAAATGCATATAGAATTTTCGATACATTTTGTTATCTAATCAAATACTACTGTAATGACTGACGAATATCATCAAGATATATCCAATTATTACGGTAAAGAAATCCAGCATACAAGCGATCTGAAATTTTCATGCTGTGTCTCTTCGGGAACCAAGCATGTTTGGCATAGAGAAATTCTCTCCAAAATTTCGCCTGAAGTTCTAGACAAATATTACGGATGTGGTTCACCAATTCCAGATGCGCTTGAAGGGAGAGTAATTATAGATCTTGGCTCAGGTACAGGACGAGATTGTTTTCTAGCCGCAGTTCTTTCAGGCAAAAAAGGGCATGTTATCGGTGTAGACATGACAGATGAACAATTAGAAGTTGCCAATCGATCAATATCTTATCATCATCAAACATTTCCAGATTCATCGTCAGTTGAATTCAAGAAAGGTATGATTGAAGACCTTAAATCAGTTGGAATCAACGATAATTCGGTTGATATTGTTATATCAAACTGTGTCATTAATCTTTCAAACGACAAGGAACGTGTTTTCAAAGAAATATTCCGAGTTCTAAAAGACGGAGGAGAAGTCCATATTTCCGACATTTTTACCAACATTCCAGTCGGCCAAAAAGCTAGAGAAAACAAGATGCTTGTTGGCGAATGCATGGGTAATGCAATTGATCTCGATACCTTTGTTAATGTTATGAAAAAGGCAGGATTTTCTCACATTTATGCTGTTGAAGCTAGATACGTCCCAACACCAGGTGTTCCTGCCGATATCATCGATCCTGCGGTCAACTTTTTCTCAGTAACTTTCAGTGCGTTCAAAATGGCCTCTATTGAAAAAGTGGAAAATCAATGGAATGGCGATTGGGTCAAATATTTGGGTGGAATTGACCATTGTGATGATGAGCTTGAATTTGACCTGTTTCATAAGTTCAGAAAAAGTGAAAAAGTGTTCGTTGGAAGCTTGCTTGCTGAAACTCTGAAAAAGTCGAGATATGGTCAATATTTTGAATTTGGAAGAGATACTGGAAGTGAAGTTCCTCCTAAGCCCGAAGAAAAGACGTTTATTCAGACTGTCCTTGATACTAAAAAAGATGATCAAAATGGATCAAATGCAAATCAAGGAACTGGAGGCTGTTGCTCTTCTTCCTGCTGTTGCTGCTGTAATAATAACTTTAACAACTTTGAATATGGTGATTGGTCTTAATTTTATATATATAAAAAATGAAATAATTAAATAATATGATTATTAACTTTTTCTGAAAACTCATAGAAAAATTTGTATAATTAGTTATAAAAAAGTTAATCTTTCTTATTAGTTTACATTTATTTATTATTTGAGGATTTAAAATAAAAATGTGAAGTTATATTTCTAATATTGAGTTACTTCTACATCAGAATTAATTCCTAATTCCCAATTTTGTTTAGTTATAGTCATTGGAATTAATACATCATTAAGTGACTCGCATTTATTAAAAATTAACAAGCCAATATTAGTTACTGAATAAGGAATCTTGATCTTTGACAGTTTAACGCATCCACCGAAAGCGCAATTTTCAATTGAAGCCAAAGAAGAATGATCATCGAATGAGACATCTTCCAGCGAAGAGCATGACATGAATGCATATGTTCCAATTGACTTTACAGAAGCAGGAATTCTGATTTGTTTCAAAGATGAGCAATCTTGGAAAGCGTGACCTTCAATGCATTCCAAAGAAGAAGGATCTTCAAACGAAACTTCAGCCAAAGATTCGCAGTTCGCAAAAGCATATCGCTTGATTGAAGTTATTGAAGAAGGAATTGTTATTTGAATCAAAGAAGAGCAGCTATCGAAAATGTGGGCATTAATTAAAGACAATGATGTGAAGCTTTCAAAACTGACTTGAGTCAGTGATCTGCAATCCTTAAATGCATCAGATCCGATCGAAGCCACTGATGAAGGAACGGTTAATTGCTTCAGTGAATGACATCCCTCAAAAGCATAAGAGTTTATTTTCTTTACTGAAGAAGGAATGTCAATTTGCTCAAGAGAAGAGCATCCACTGAAAGAGTTGCTGTCAATTGCGGTTACTGAAGAAGGAATTGTAATTTGAACAAGCGAAGAGCAGCCACTGAAAGAGTGAGATTCAATCTCAGTTACTGAAGAAGGAATTGTTATTTGAACAAGAGAAGAGCAGCCATTGAATGAGTTGTTCTTGATCACAGTTACTGATGAAGGAATTGTTATTTGAATGAGCGAAGAGCAGCCACTGAAAGAGCTGTTATTAATCACAGTTACTGATGATGGTATTGTCAACTTAATTAAAGAAGAACATTCATTGAAAGCAGAGCTTTCAATATGTTTCACAGATAAAGGAATTTGGATTTCTTTCAACGAAATGCATTTTTCAAAAGCGCTTGTGTCAATTGAAGTCAAAGAAGGACACTCTTCAAAAGTTACTTTTGTCAAAGAAGTGCACTCTTTGAAAGCAGAAGATCCAATTCTTTGAATTGACGAAGGAATTGTTATTTGTGTTAATGACGAACAACATGAAAAAGTTTTCTCTCCTATATTTTTCATTAAAGAAGAAATTGTGACTTGCTTCAAAGATGAACATCCTTCAAAAGCTCCTAACCCAAATGCAGCAACAGACAAAAGACTATCTATTTCAATCAATGATGAGCATCCACTGAATGCTCTCTCGTTGATAAATCTTACTGAAGATGGGATTGTTGCCTTCTTCAGTGAAGAGCAGTTTTCAAAGGCAGATGCCGATATCTCTGTAACAGAAGAAGGAATCGTTATCTCTTTCAGTAAAGAACAGCCATAAAATGTGTAACTCTTTATTTTCTCTACATGTGATGATGAAATCATAATTTCAGCTAATGATGAGCAATCTTTGAAAGCATTCTCTCCAATCGATGTTATAGATGATGGAACTGAAACTTTCTTCAATGATGAACATGATTCAAAAGCTGATTTTTCAATTATTTCTGCAGAAGACGGAATTGTTATTTCAGTCAACAATGAGCAACCACAAAATGCGCATTCATTAATTTGTGGAAGAGGTGATGATAATGTTATTTGAGTCAATGATGAGCATCCTGCAAAGCTTCCTTGATCAATTGATATTATTTCAAATGAACTTGGAATTGCTTTCAATGAAGAACAACCAGAAAAAGAGTTTTCAGACACTTCGAGTTTGAATTTTTCATTCAAATCAACTTGCTCTAAAGTTGTGATTTCAATTAATGAACTGCAAGAATAAAATGATTTGATTCCGATCTTTGAAATTGATTTTGGAATTGTCACTCTTGTTAATGATGTGCAGCATTCGAAAGAAAATGATCTTATTTCTTTTATCGATGAAGGAATTTTTATTTCTTTCAATGATGAGCATTTGCTAAATGATGAGCTTCCAATTGATGTTACAGTTGATGGTATTTCAACTTTTTCCAATGACACGCATTCTAAAAAGGATGAATCACCAATTTCAGTAAGTGATGGAGGTAAAATTATTCTCTTCAATGAATGACATTTTTCAAATGTAGAACTTTCAATTCGTGTCACTAAAGGAGGAATGTTTAATTCAATCAATGATGAGCATCCACAAAAAGAATACCGGCCAATTGATGTCACTTTATCAGGAATTTTTAATTTTTGTAATTTCGCGCATTCATTAAAAGTAAATATTTCAATTTTGCTGATTGAATCAGGAATTGACATTTCAGTGAGTGATGAGCATTGGCAAAAAGAATAAGCTTCAATTCTTTTCAATGATGATGGAGATTCAAATGTTACAGTACCTAAAGAAGAGCACTTCATGAATGAACTATCTTTAATAAATTCAACTGATGAAGGAATTTTTATTTCATTCAATGATGAGCATTCATAAAATGCTTTCAAGCCAATTTCAGTAACTAATGAAGGAATGTTGATTTCAACTAATGATGAGCATCCTTTGAATGTATAATTAGAGATTTTTGTCACTTTTGATGGTATTGTAATTTTCTTCAATGATTTGCAATCAAGGAACGAGTATGGCCCAATGTTTGTCACAGATAGTGGAATTACAATCTCCGAAAGAGATGAACAGCCTTCAAATAAAGAAGAGTCTAAACTTGTGATTTTCGAAGGAATTGTTATTTGGGTCAACATTTTACATCCTTTGAACATTCTTGTGCCAATTTCTATTTCTGGATTATTTAATAAAAAGCCAATAATATCAGTATTATTGTTTTGAGCTGCAATGCGTAATGGTGTTATATTAAAATTGATAAAAAGAAAACATCATTTATTAAAATATAAAAACATCATTTATTAATTTTAACAAACTTCATTTGAAAAAATAATATGAAACGTCATTTAAAAAAAATTTTAAGTGTTTTTAAAATTCGATTAAATTTATTTGTTTTGAAATTTCATTAATAATTCGTGAAAAAAAATTATTGTGTCGTTGATGTTGATTCTTTGAGTGTTACAAAGAATTTTGACAAGGTAAAAATAGTTATATTGGCATAAGTAAAAAAATGTAAATTTATCAGTGAAATCAGTTGGAAAGAAAGAATAGTTATGGTAATGAAAAGCATAAGAATAAATGTTGTTGTCATAGCTATTTTGAGTTTCTTTTAAAAAGTTTGTTTGAATGAAACTTGCGATTTCATTGTGATGACATTTGATTGATTCTTTGAGGCACTCGTTGTATGTTTTATCAACTGGTTCAATATGATTCTCAACAAGAAGATGAATTATTTCTGCATTTTTGCCATGAATCGCATAAAGCCACAATGATGGTAGTAATTTGACGTTATTCATTCGTAAATAATTGAAAATTTGAATAGAGCCAAAAAAAGCCGCATATTCAATCAATGTTGATTCTTTGTTCTTTATTAAAAAGGTATTTGTCTCATAGATGGAAGGCTTGATTGTTGTTTTTGAAAGTGAAACATTGGTTTGACTGACATGTGATATGAAATCATCGATAATATCATATCTTATTAAATTGCCTAAATAACAATCGTTGTCACTTTTTAACCGATTTTCTTTGTTGAAATCAGTTTTGGCTAGTTCTTCTTCTATCATTTTTTGCTTATCAAGGTCAATTAACGGTTTTATTTCAGGGGAAAAATAGACAATGTATTCGTCTCTTAATTTCATGCTGAAAATGGAGTCAATAATATTGTCATCCAATGTAATGATTTCTTTCTCAAATAGAAAAAGAAGAATTTGCTTATTCTTTTTAAAGAAATTGAATAGATTGAGATTTGAAAAGGTTTGTTTGATTTGCTTTCTAAAATAAAAAAGAATTTTTTCAACATTGTCGAAAAATTTTGGCTCTTGATGATGGTTATTGGTTACCTTTTGTATTAAATAAAGGAATTCTTCTATTTTAGATTGATTTTCTAAATTGTCCAAAGATCCCAAATTTTCCAAATAATTAATTAATCTTTGAAAATTCTCAATATTATCGTCATCATTGTTGCATTCAATAAATTCGTAAAAAATGTTTTGCAGTTCTTTGACACTTTCAATATATCTTTTCATTTTATCTTAATGCTCATGAATGATAAAATTCAATGAGTTCTCTCAAAAAAAATAGAGACAAAATTTTCCATATTTGGCCATATATATCTTACTTTTCTTTTTGATAAATATAAGAATAGATGTGTAAATTATCAAAAAAATGCATAAGCCAATATTCGAATGGAGGGAAAATAAAAAAATATTTGATGAAAATAAAATAATATTTATTTGTCAAACGCGATGATTAATGAAATTATCGCAATGCACTCCTAAATAAGCGATTTTTTATGAGGCTAATAATATTGAATTAAAGCCCGTAAATAAAATAATCGTCAAAATCAAAATCGAAATTGTCAAACAAATTCTGGTTCATCTATATTCCGAAAGAGAATGTCTTCTAATGGATCTTTTTTGGATGCCATAAATGCTTCAATTTTGCATCTGAATTTTTCAACAGGTCTGTCTTTTGCATGCATTAATGGAAATGTTTTATAGAGGTAGCTCTTATAGAAAGTTTCGTTCTCCTGCATTAGCTTTTTTCAGTTTTCTTTTTTTCATCAAAATGATTCTTTTCGAAGGTGGTTTATCTTTGTTTTAAAAATGGTCATAAGAAATAATGAATTCTAATTTGTCTTTTCTTTTGAAATGATAAGAATGGAGTGTTTGTTGAAAATGTTGATAGTCAGAGATTCCATATTTATCGAGATAATCAATATGAACTTTCAATTGCTCGGCCAATAAAATTCGGATCTGAAGTTTTGGGATCATTTAATGCAATATTGACATTTTCATCTCTGATAAAGCCAAATTTGTAATTGTGGTTTGTTCAACGAATCATGTTTAAAAAATAAATGAAGTTAAAATTTCGACTTCGAACTTTTTCATATTAAAAAAGAGTGGCAGTACATATAATTTACGGATTAAAATTTTTTATTGAGGTTATTATATTTTTTTAACATGTTTTTTAATATTATATATTTAATTTAATATAATTAATACTAGTTAATTATTAATATATTTACCAATTAATAAATATATATTTTGATTACTTTATTTTTTGTAAATATTTCAAATAATTTAAGCCAAAATAATGAATCATTTTAATATTCTGAATATAAACATATAATAACTCATTTATATACTTATAATATTTTTATATATGTTTGATAATTATATTATATTTTAATTTTAAAATTAATTTGCTATTTATTATAATATATGAAAAATGTTCATATATTATTTTAATTCAAATTTTCACAAAGAATTGAATTTCATATTAAAAAAATTTCAATTTATTTTGTTTAAAACAGTCTTGTTTTAATTAATTTACTAAAATTTCAAAATAAATCTTAGTCTTTTATCATTAAGTCATATTTATATATATTATTAAATATTAAAATTATGAAAATACGATTCACAATTAAAAAACTGATATTTGTTTACTTTATTGGATTTAATTGCTAATTAAAGTTGTTCTAAAATAAAAATCACTGATTACATTCTTTATTTATAATGCTTTTTTTAAATATAATCTTTTTACGATTTTTTTTCAATATTTGATGATTATTATAATATTATCAAATTAGATATATTACGATTATTAAGATACATTAAAATGATTATTATGATTTATTCATTTTATTCTAGATTGTTAATTTAAAAAAAAAAAATGAAAAAGCTGATATAACAAAATATAAAATATATCTTATTATTTTAATCATATATAAATTTTAATAAAATAAAAAATATTAATATTATTGGAGATATTATCATATTTTTCATTATCGTATAAAACAAACTTTTGAATTGATTATTAATTTAAAAAAATAATTATTTGAAATTTTTAAAATTGAATTAATGCATTAATTTTTAAAACATATAGTATACAATTCTATAAATAATAAACAAATTATTATTTTAGAAAATATAAAATATAAAAACAAAAAATATTAATTTATATTTAAAATAATTAGTAACAACTAATTTATTAATGATACAATTATTTTATTTTTTAATAATACATTGAAAATAAAATCTCATAATTAATTGTATGAGCTTACATAAAATATTTTTAATTCTCAAAAAAAAGTATAGAATTTTTTAAAAAATCTATTCAAAAAAAAGACTTTTCTGAGCATAAAATATACGTTAAGTTCTCAATTTTAGAAAATTTTGGATTCTTGATTTACAAAATCTACCTAGTCGATTCCCAATTTTATTAGGGGGATCTTAATGTTTTAATCGAATTAATAAATTGACCTAACGGATCCTATCATTAAACCGTCAATCTTTCTAAATTGAAAAACCTAAAATATCATAAAATTCTAATGCATTATCATTAATCAGGTTATTTATTTATATTAAACTATTGAGCAAGTATCCGGGGAAACATTTTTGGTTTTTGTATTTATTGTAGTTATTGAAATATAAGAGTTTCAAATTGAATAAAGACGTTAAAAAGTTTCATGTACTGCCCCTCTATTAAAAAGGTATTTTGCGAAGCAAACTGCTTCTAATTTTGAATGAATTATTGAATATATCAGTTCAAAATAAAGGAAGGAAATTTGGGGGAAAAAAAAAAGGCCAATTTTTTACCCCAAAATCCCAAAAAATTTTATTTGATTTTTCATTCAAAAAGTGTAAATAAACTATTCAAATCATAAATATATATACACATTCTATATTTATTTATAAACATTCTATCTTTTTTTTTTTGTCCAATCTCTCTGTTTCAAGCAGCCTGAGAATTGAATCAATATTAAAAAGCTAAGTGGAAAATATAAATGCAAGTTTCTATAGCATAATATAGTTCAGTTGATAAATTTGAATTAAATTCTACAACTGAGGAAAAACTAAAAAACTATACACAATTATATTATTCATGTATTCTTATAATTGCGCTTAATAAAAAACAGCACATTTCATGCTGGGAGAAATAAAATACTTTGTGAAGTAGGTTATCCTTAATATTTCTACTTTACAAAGATTCGACGAGCAAATTGTCATTAAGATCGTCGAAATAAGAAATATCATCAAGATATGTTTGATCTATTTGCATTGGTATAATTTGTGTAGTTTGAAGAAGCCAGTCTGGAAGAATAACTGTGTGATTATTCTGTTCTCCTTCAGTTTCTGGTTCAATAGTAACAACATCACAAACGTTGTCACCTTCAACAACCAAGACGGCGGCTGTATTCCATTTTTCGCAGTAATCAGCAGAACTGAACACAGTCCAGCATTTGTCATTATCAAAAGGTTGATCATAACCATTCGGGCACATTTGATGACCACGAATGATGCAAGTAAAACTGTTTTCTTCTAAAAATGAATCAAGAGCTTTTTCTCCAAATGTATACGTGTTTGGACCACGATCATTGTCAGCGAAATATTCTGTAGAATCACTTGGGTCATTCCATAAGAAATCATGAATAATTTGCTTCTTTTTGGCATCATCTGTTGATTTTGGCTTACTGTACAAGAGAACATTACAAATGTCTTTTTCACTTTTGGAAATACCTCCATGAACACAGAAGACTTTTCCATTTAGCATAGCCGCACTTGGTAATTCTTCAAATAATGAGATAAATTCTTCATATATAAATTCACTTAGCTTTGAAAGGCATTCATCGTAAAATCCATATGACATGGTAAGCGATCTGCTTTCATGATTGCCACGAAGTAAATAAATTGAGTCGCTGAAAAGAACTTTTAACGACAAAAGTAATGTCATAACTTCTACTGAGTAGTGTCCTCTATCAACATAATCGCCAAGAAAAAGATAGTTTGTGTATGGTGGATAACCCATTTTTTCAAAAATACGAATTAATGTATAAATGTCTCCATGAATATCGCCAACTATAACAAATTTTCCTTTAAGCAAGAGTAAGAAATTTTCTTTCTCCAATTTATCTTTAGCTTCTTTAATTAAGTTACTCATGACACCTTCATCAGGGACGTGTTGTAAGTTATCATGATTTAAGCAAAAGAGAGTAGAAATGAGAAGTTCATTAATGTAATCATCTTTCATAAAAATGAAGAGAATTTTTTAAAAATTTTAGAAAATTTTAGTCTGAAAAAGTAAACGATATGGTTTTGAGCTAAAATTTTATAAAATCAAATCAAAAAGTTTTAACACCATGGTTATACGATTCTTAAAAATTGAAGTATTCATTCAATTGTTATAAAAATCTTATTGAAAATAGTCCTAAAAAAGTAGATAAAAAACTAAAATTAGAAACCACCTATCTTCATTTTATCACTGCCAAAATTTTTACATTTATATGTGGATAGCTTTTATCCATAGCACATGTTTTATATTGCGATTTTATCATTTTTCAAAACCATCATGACCAGGAAATAGGAAAATTACATTCAACGAACGACTTAATTTATCAGTACTGTAAATAATAGCAAATATAACCCTTATCAATATAATTCATAATTTCAAATAATGAAAATTTTATCCAAAATATCAGATTAATTGAAAGATTGATATATTATTATTACTTTTGTCAGTATAAAAAATCAGGAAACCTAATATATAGATTAAAAAATAAGCAAAATAAATTAATAATATTTATTATACTTACATGCTGCACAAAATCGGCACATTCATCCCTGCAATTAAATTCAGAGGAACGAACCTATCAAAAGTTTCAATTGGAGGTAATTTATATGAGATTTGTGACTCTGTTTCATTTTTTTCAGAATCGTTAAAATGTATTATCAAAGGTGATGTTGATGGAGATGATGTATTTGATTGTCTTCTGGATAAAGAAGAATTCCAACGATTTTTAATGGAGTTATCAGATCTTCCAGGTAGCATTTTAGCGATCATTGACCATTTATTTCCATATTGAGCGACAAGTTGAATTATCATTTTATCTTCGTATTCAGTCCATGGTTTTTTGTTGATATATGGATTTAAATTATTCATCCATCTCTCTCGATATTGTTTTGCACTTCTTTCTGGCATTTCTTTAACAAGTAATGACCATTTTTGTGGGCCATATTTTTGTACATGTTCAATTATTTTTTTATCTTCTGCACGTGTAAAAGGACCTTTTACTAATTGTGGATTAACGGTTTTTGACCATCGAGTTGCTAATTGTGATGGTGTTCGATTGGGAAATGATTGAGCCATTACTGACCATCTGTTTCCATATTTCTCGACAAGTGTTTCTAAAAGTTTGTCTTCTTCTTGAGTCCATGCGTGTTTCATATTTATTGTTTTGCAAATTGAAATATGAAATATATTTTTCACATCTTTTGTGTATAAAATCAATTGAATTGAAACTCGTTATTTTAAATCAAAATCTGATTAGCTTATTGAAAAATACACGTTAGCATGATTATTTTCAGAATTATTTGAATTTATTAAGAAATATTAAAAAAGAAATTAACGAGTTTTTTTCAATATTTCAAAGAACGTTTGAAAAAATAGAGATGATTTTTAAAACGTGCATATGATATTAAAAAAACTTTAAATAGTTTAAAGATTCACAAATTAGATATATTCTGAAGAAATATTAAATACAGCAAATATGTATTTGGGTGATTAATTGTTTTTGAGATTTCAATGTAAAAAAATGGTCTCAAAAATTAGAGGTGCGTGGACTTTTTTTTCATAAAAATGGATAATAATGATAAATAATATCTTTAATTAAATATTGAATATAATGATTATTTGCTTTACCACAATTATTCATTGATGGCCATTAAAAATAGATTTTTATTTTTCAGAAGCATATTGAATTTATTGAATACATATTGTTTGAAATAATAAAAATATGTATATCTCCGAAAAAATATTAATAAAAATAAAAATTAAATTATTTTTATTTTTATATATAAAAAAGAAGTAAATATCATCATCAAAAGTTAATTAAAAGAAATATATAAATGATTATTATGTTTTTTATTTATTTGCACCATTATTTATGTGCAGAAATCCAAAAACAGAACTCCACTTTTCAGTTTTATAGAAGCTTAAGAAGCTTCTTTAACTTGTTTTGTGAGATTAGCAATACAAGACTCTTGTTTTTGGATTTCTGAATTTAGAATAGATATTTGATTTAACATTTGCGCATTTTATTCAATGATTTGCAGCTTTTCGTTTTTTATATTCTTAAATTTGGTTTTCAAACGATTATTTAATAATAATTGTGCATTAAGATCTGAATTGATTTTTCTATCTGCTGGAGTAATTGAGCATTACTACTTTTGAGCGTGTCATTGTCTTTCTGAGCAATTCATAAACATGTAGTATAAACGAGGATATCTTGAGGAAGGGATGTCATCGCAAATCAGGTGATACTTGCTTCGATATAATTTTCAATTATATCTTCATAAAAATATTATTAAAACAAATACAAAATCCCAACTGAGTATTTACGAGAGTTAATGGAACAATAGTTTTTATAAATCATATAAAATATAAACTATTTCTATTGACACTTATCCTAATAGCTGTGCTTTTGAAATCACTTATACAATGTTAATAAAGCATTGGTATTAAAAAATAGCAAGAGTCATTACTCTTATAAATCATATAAAATATAAACTATTTCTATTGACACTTATCCTAATAGCTATGCTTTTGAAATCACTTATACAATGTTAATAAAGCATTGGTATTAAAAAATAACAAGAGTCATTACTCTTATAAATCATATAAAATATAAACTATTTCTATTGACACTTATCCTAATAGCTGTGCTTTTGAAATCACTTATTGAAAATTAAAAAAGTAATACTTGATATTAGTGATGCTGATATATATATAAAGATTCATATTGTTTTAACAAGTATGTCTGATTCTTCATCATCTTTTTGCAATATCTGATAAACAAGTAATAAACTTATTGCAGCCAGCATTTTTCCATTTGCTGAATAAACACTTATCTCATTTTCAAAATCAGCATTTTCATGAACATACTTAATGACCGAGTCTCTTGAAACTTTTGTGCTGTTGCCAAATGCTCTTAGTACATATTCTATAAATGGCACATCACTCTGATCTTTACTCGATTGATCCGTTTGTGCATCAAGTATCATTTTCTTCTTTTCTTCACTGCTTGATTTATAATGCTTACAGGTATGCATGAGAGGAAGGTCATTAAGGTTTACTCCTTTCCATTTTCCCTTATTTATGATCTCATCGAAAGCCTCTTGTATTTTATCAGGTTCAAGCTTTTCCCATGCTCGAATCATTAATGCACAAACATCAGCTTTGGTCATTATTCTATCTTCCCTAAGGTACATTCGTATCATGTGTCTCAAGTATGCTTTAATAATAGCAAAGATTTTCATATCCTGCGGCTGATACAAATCTGTATAGCCAGCTGGAATGTAATGCCTAGATCTCTGGCCGCTTCTTTAGTTTCTTCAGACGTTAGTGAAGAATAAATGTCAAGTATCACATGAATTTCTTGATTGTCATTAAATAAAGATTTTATGTAGTTCAAATACTTGTAAATTGTTTCATTTGTAGACCATCCTTTCTCGGAAAAAGCTGATAAATGTGGAAACACATCTCCTAATTGAGAATCAATAACTGCTGGAGTAGTACCTTTGGCAATAAACTGTATATTGTGCTTGGATCCGTCAGCACTTATTGCACAAAGTGCTGTTACTCTTTGTTTCTCGTTGAAACCAACTGGAACACTTACATCATCCTGTCCTTTACAATGCCATATCTTTAAATTTTTAGGTGCTAGGAAAATGGCAGTTCCATCAATATTAATTATTCTGCTATGATCAACATTTTCTAATAGATTTCCTATATCATTTATAAAATTATCAATAAATATTTGATTGTTAGATGGACGTCGTTTTAAATGACATAATTTCGATACAAAGTTATGATCAACATTTTCTAATTTTAAAATTATATATATATCCTTTGGATACATTAAATGTTGTATCAAATTCTTCATCATCTTCATGTTTTTGTATATAAGCATCTGTCAATATTTCTATTGCATTCATGTCACAAAAGCATTTTCCTTTTGCTAATTCATTATGAAATATACTCAGAGCAATAATATCTTCTTCTGTGAATATTCTCGAATTAGGTCTTTCGTGTTTATCTAATGGATTGTATGTCTGATCTTCTTTAATTCGACTCAACCAATCGTATATTGTTCTTCTTTTAAAGCCAGTTTTTTTGGTAATTTTGTCGATATCACCTGCTTCATAATTTGTTAATATAAACAGTACTTTCTCAACTGTATCTGGAAACTTTTTGTACTCTATATAAGGACCTCTTTTAATACAAATAGGTATTGAGTCAAAAATCCCTTGTTTTGATTGCATCCTGAAAATAAAAAAGTGAAGTTAAACATTAATAATTCTGAAAAAAACGTAATAAAAAAGAAAAGAAAGAAATTAAACAAAAATTTTTATATAATAACGTTATAAAATTTTTATTTAATAGATTATTAAAAAATAAAATGCATTATTGGTTGGAAATTGCTTGTATGAACTAGCCTTAAATGAAACCAAGTTTGTTTTTATTTTCATTACCCGTTTTTTGCATATCGTGCTCTCAATTTTAAGGGGGAATTTTTGACTTCTCAATTTCTCAGAATGACAAATCATCCATATGAAAAGAATGAGGTGGAATAAGAATAATTTCTATGTTCCCATTTTAGTTCAAAATTTCAGTGACTTCGTCATAAATAATGCCACATATGCGATTAGTAATTAATTATTTTCTGAGTTCTTTAACATATGATGCCACTATGTTTTGTAGCCAAAATTCCATTGATTTTTTGGCCATGTAACCCTACTTAATTGTGAAGTGACTTTCTCATGACTCAAAGGAAATATCATAATTATCTTTGTCAATTCTAATTGGTCTTGATAAAAGTAATGACCTAAGAGAAGAACATGCAGATGTAATGCATGTAATGCATGCAACAAAGGAAATATGATGCAATTCTACTTTTCCTCTCTAATTTGATGAAATTTGACAATTTTTCGTTGTAAAAACAGATTTTTTTAACCTTTTGAAGGCTCACTAAAAAAAAAAAAAAAATAAGATTTTTCCCCAAATTAACAATCATTTCAGGTGGATGATAATCTTGTAGCATGTTTTCAATTAAGAGAATGCGCCTTTCAATTCGTATTTTAAGGTCTCTACACGATTATTACTTATACATGGGCCTTCGCCTTTGAGTATAAAAAAATTTCCTCCATACTTTTTAAATATTTCATTAATATCATTTGAAGGATTTATATCTTTCATGTCTTTCCTTGCTATCGTTTTTCTAATAAAAGGAGAATATTGATAGAAAAGCCAAGCATTGAAATCGTTAACATTTTGAAGTGCGTTTTTGTTGTTAAATAATACCGACAAAGAACTGAAAATTTTTTCAGGACCTTTTGAAATTTGATTTTTTGACAAAAGCTGGCTTGTACTTAAATATTCTGATTTCTCTTTCGTTCGGTTTCAAACAAATAAGATCATATTTTACGGCAGTTGAGGTGCTGAGTATTTGAATGTAAAATGAATTCTCACATGAGTCGAAATAGATTTTGAAATAGCTTTATCTGTACTTTCTTCTTTAATTTTAATCTTACTTTTAATTTTTTTTCATCTTTTGCACGTATTGAAGATGATGTCAATTGAAAATCAAAATAGTTTGGTTGAAGTGAACACAAAAATAGAATAATTGTTTTTGATTTGAGTTGAACATTGCTATAAGGTGGCGTCATTAAATAAATTGAACCATGGAAATTAAGAATAAAATTTGAATCATTTAAATCCTGATCTGTTCGTCGTGTGTCCAAGTCAAGAGATTGGATAAATGGCTGTTGCATCATTCAATTCCTTGCCTTACAAATGTTTACACGTTTTTTCATTTGAATATGATACCGCAAATAATTGTATGAGTTTAATTGAAAAACGATTAATCCTTCAGAAATATATTCTTTTATATAGTCATAACTTTACCAGAGACTAAAAAACCTACCTCCTTAATTTATGAAATAAAGCTTTCAATTTATTAAAAAACGATCATATTTCTTAGAAATATTTATCTACATACAAATAATTTTATCTTAAAATTCTGCGCCAATTTTTTTAAAATATTTAATATTTGTAATTGCTATATAGAGTGTTATTAGTATTTAAAATATGGAGCATTTTTAATAGAAAAAATTTTATGCCTGGTGGTCTGTTTATCATAAATATTAAAAAAATCGAATTTAGCATTTAAGCAATGTTTTTTTTTTTAACTTATCATGGCTTGGTTGTAGATAAAAAATGCATAAAACATCAAATCGAAGATGGAAAACATCGGAAAGCTCATCGTTTTATTCTTTCATATTTCTAAAAAAAAAAAAATTCAGAGCATATTTAAAAAAAATAATAGATTTTAAAAATATTATTAAATTTCTTGCGGTAAAATTAAATTAATTATTTATAAATAATTAAAAATGATAATAATAATGATAATAATTTTAAATAGAGTAAATAATATAAGGAAATCATTTTAATTTTAAGAATATTGATTATAAAAGAAAATTAGTAAAAAACTGCTCGGAAATTTTATCAGAAATGTTTTTTATTTAATTGAAAAAAATTTGAATGAATAATTGAGCGTTTAACATAAACTGAGTTCAAAAAACTTTACCTCCATTTCAAATTTTAAATCATTTTATCTTTTTTATAAAACAATTTAATTGCATTATTCTTCATTAATAATATATTATATAATTATCATAATATTAATTAAATTTTTAAAAATAAATTCATATTTAAAATATAAAGATATGATTATTTTAAATTGAGATGGAGGTAATGTTTTTTTAAAAAGGTTTATCTAAAAAAGTTACATCTCAAATTTGAATAAATTTCTATTTCATTTAACGTACAAATTTCAAAATTTCTTACTTATATGAAAATGCATTTTTACTTGCATTTTTATATTTTGGTGAACGCGTATCAAAAAGATTTATTGAAAGATTGTATTGAAATCTATGATATATTCTTGGAAAAAGTTAAAGCCATTTAAAAAAAAAAAATTCAATACTTGATAGTTTATAACGTTTCATTTTTATTATTTCATTTCCATTGCTTTATCATTATTTTTAATTTATGAAAAAGCAAAGATGTTTTTTTTTTTTTTTTTTTTTTTTTTTTTTTTTTTTTTTTTTAAATAAATTTTAGTTTTATTAAAACTAATAGAATATTTTAAATGATACATTGAAATATTTGATAGCATTTATTTTCACCCACCAAATCATTTCATTTCTTTAATTTTAAATTAATAATGAAGAAGAAACATTTCCATATTTACTACTATTACTTTTTAATTTTGATATACCTTTTCAAATATAACCATATAATGAATTTGAATAAAGCTAATTATTAAATTTAATTACTAAATAAATCAATAACAAATAGAAAATATTAAAATAATTAAGTAAACAATCAAAAATTCAGGATCTAATTAATAGTATTGAAAATATCGACTCCATTCAAATCTACATAAATATTTATGGTTAATTTGAATAAAAATCTATTTCTACGTTATTAATTTTTTGTGTGCAAAATAAATAGAAATATAAGTATTATATAAAACACAAAAGAAATTCAAAAATCAAGTTTAAAAATATTTTAAATAATAACGATTTTTAATTCAATTTAAAAAAATAATTTGAAAAGAATATTTTTTAAAAAAATTAATACCTATGTCAGCCCATGACTCAATGAATCATCCAACAAACAATGGCGATAACAGATATGGTGGAATGATCAAACAATCGTATATAAAAATCCTTCGAAATCATCTATTTGCTTTATTTACATATTTAGATTCAGCTGTTCCAAGCTTTTTTCCAATGCACAACGTAATTACAGTTTGGAGAATGATTCAATTTATTGGCCCAAGTTTATGTGCAGCATATAATAGGTTATGGGATCCCAATCAATCTGTTGGAAGAGCAGTATCAATTATTTCAATTTTTTTCCATATTGTTCCAGTTAAAAATCGACGTGATGCATCAGTTGCAGTTGAATTTATTTATTTTGGAATTAACGTATTATTTTTTATTATAACCATTGGATCAGCTTATTATTACAAAAAACAAGCGAAACTTCCGAAAGCTTTAGCGTACATTATATCGATATATATTCATACAATTGGCTATCTAATACATCCAATCAATTTAAATTTAGTAGGTGAAGATATCGGAAGAATAATAGATGGGACAGGTCTCAAATTAGACGTTGTAACGGAAGTTCTTTCAATTGTTCTTTCCATGGTTTGTTTCTTTATTTGGTTTTGGTTTTTCGATCGGATATCCGTAGTTTCATTTCTTTTCCGTCCTAACTCATTACTCAGTGTTCTAAGCTCCACCCAAACCTTCATATTTATTACTACCAATGCAGTTACACTCATCTTCGCCATCGCATCCCAAGTTAGCAAGATCCCATCGGCAGTTTTAACTTTTGTTGCTTCACTTTTATATTTGGCCGGCTTAACGTCCGTTTACACACCCGGTTCATACATCAGTTCATCCAACAAGCGTCTTGTCTTTTCATCCTCCATTACATCTTGCGTTTTCACCTTCGTCATGGGCATTTATATCATCATCGGGCGCAGCGCAAGTTTTGCTGAAATTTTAATCTTTTTGATAGTGTTGGTGATTGTTTATTTCTTGTCATCTTTCTTGTTGAAGGCCCATCTAAGGAAGCAAATGAAGACCCTTGACGAGTACCATAACAAGAACTTAACAATCGATGACCTAAAAGGCCCCAAAGAAGTGATAAACTTAGGAATAGTTGGAATGCAATTTGCCCATCCTGCTGTGCTCAATTGGCAGATATTTCGGGATGGCACGGACAAGTGGCCCGAGAATGTCAAACTGTGGGTAACGTTTGGCAAATTTGTAGCAATTTATCCAAATGAAAACACGTTTCTTTCACACATAATATACACAATGTCTGCTAATAAATTGAAGGGAAATTTGGCCAAACAATCAATAGCGCAGGCACGCACTATTTACATGCAAAGAGAGTCTTCTTTAAGCTCTTCATTAAAAGCGAAATTGAATCATAGTGCTAAGCATGTTCAAGTAACTAAAAGAAAACTTCGTCATGTTTGGGATCTTGCTATTCAAGGCTCGATTAATGAAATGGAAGCGTCTATCAACAATGCTTATAATAGCGTTAATAAATCACGTTCTTACTTCAATCATTTGCTTGCACAATATCCAAACAATAGATTCGTTGCACGTAGCTATCTTCGATTTGTTCACGAGATTGATTGTGATCCTACACAGATCGCTGAATGGACTGAAAAAGTTGGATGTTTACATCGCGGCATTTTAGTTAACCCAGATCATACAAACATCCTTGGATTCCACGCATTTCCGAACCTTCCACCCACAGTAAGTGATTCATATACTCAACCCACGTTGACTGAGTCAGAGTCCTTCATTAATGAAGGCGAAAGCACAGCGGATGAAAGCAATCATGTTAATCAAAACGACTCGGTTGATCAAATAAATGTCATTCGTGATTACATTAGAACATTAAAAATACCAGGAACAACATGTATTAGGTTCTGGAACATTTTCCTCTATTTGATTCTCATTCTTCTACCTGCTGTGATCATGATGGTCCTAATTCCGCAGTATTCCGATTCATTGTCACAATGTCTCTACTATGAGTATCATTTATCTTATTTAAGAGCATTGTCGATTGAAGTACCTTTATTTGTGAATCATTATTTGTGTGAAGAAATCGGTTTTTATCCAGCGCCGTTGTTTAATATGGCGCCTGAAGCTTATGGTTCTGTAAATGAGACGGTTGATATGCTTCGCTTTTTGCTACAATTGTTGTCTTCAAATGTTGAGCAAGTGAGTGCTTATCGTTCTTATCGAAAAGGTGATCCAGACGTTGATCCAGTCCATGAAATTGTCTTTTCTGGTAGTATTCCTTATAGATGGTATCGTGCAATGAATGATTCAATACCTATACCATCAACATTGCAAGGAGCTGTTTCAGATGTTGCAATGTCGTCATCGAAAATAATTGACGAAATCATTCAAATGAATTGTAGTGCTGACAATGCTGAAGAATGCTGGAAATTACAAAGACAGACAAGCTTTTTGAATTCTTATATGAATTATGGAGTGATTTCTGATTACATTACTTATGCGCTACGTGCAATGAATGCTTTCTTATTGAAGAATGTTGATAGTGTTGAAAATTTATCAATGTTTATTTGTTTGTTTGTTTGTATCGTTTATGCATTGATTATCATTGGCATTCTCGTTTATCAATTAGAATCACTTGAAAAATGTAAGAAACAAATTTATAAATGTTTAACTACTCTTCCGAAAAATGTTGTTTCTGCAGTGTCTGAATCATTACGAATGATGAACAAGAGTAATAGTGATGATGAAATGGGCAAAGTTGAAGAAATTGATTCTGATCTCAATAAGCAAGATGAAAACATATTAAAAATCTTTTCTTCAAGTGATGCATCCTCAATGAAATCGCATGATAAAACAATATTAACAGCAACATCATTGTTATTATTAGTATGTGCACTTGTATGCACTGTAATTTTAGCTTTAACATTCCCTGAAGTTGCAAAGAAATTACAAAATAATTCGCCTCATTTGGGATTCATTTTGGGAACTTCCAGTTTTGGTTTCGCTACAATTGGCGCACTTGATAACTTGCTTTTATTGACACATTGCCGTGGAATCTCGGGAACAGTTGATTATAAATGTGAAGATTTAGAAGATGAGAAAACAAAATTCATTCGTGACAACATAACTGAATACGTTACTCAATCAGTCGGAACATTCATTGAATACTATCATTCAGCACGATATGGAGGCGAGACAAACAATGTTCCACCTTATTCATTGTATGAATCGGCTGTTCTTGTAGCAGATTCAATAAATGATGGCTGTGAAGATGTCAATTTGAGTTTAGGACCACCTGACTATTTCAGCTGTTATCCGGCCAATATTCAAGTCAATATTTTCAAACCATTAGTCATGATTGTATTGAATCAAATACGCGAAGGTGAACCTAAATACTTTAACGTATCACATCCTTATATTCAACAATTATGGAACATAATGACAATGGGAATTTGTAGTCAATTATTGTTCCCAATGTTCGGTAACATTGTTCCCGAAATGCAAAATAATTTAAGCAACATTTTCCCACCAGTTAAAGCAATTGTCATTATAGTGTTAATTGTTGCTTTTATCATTCTTGTCTTTATTTTAGTTGCTATTCATCAATCTGAAACAAAGATGAGATTTGCTTTGAGTTTATTAGCTTCATGTCCACCTAACGTTGTTCTTCAAACACCGAAAATTATGGACATTTTAACAGGCGATTTCTCATCAAAATCGAGAGATACTTCTTCACACAACAGTGCATTCTTTGACTCAATTGTGCAAAGCATTCCAGACAGTGTCATTGTTTGCAATTCTAACTTTAAAGTAACAAGGCTTAACAAAGCAACAGAACGTATTTATGGCGTTGATTCTAAAGAATTCATTGACACAGACATTCAAGAATTCTTTTCAAATAGTTCGATGTTTAAAGGCAATATTAATGAACTTTTTGAGAAGAGCGATTCAAAAGCAAATGTTGAATTCAAAAAACCAGACGATGATAATAAATGTTTTCTTGATATCCAATGCAATCGAATTGCAGAGAACGTTGTAATTGTAACACGTGATGAAACACAAGCTATTCTTTATAATACGTTAATTGCCGAAGAACGAGCTAAAAGCGATCATTTATTATCATCAATTCTTCCGCCAAATTTGGTCAAACGTGTTCAAGATGGTGAGAAAAACATTAGCTTTGGCGTCCAATCAGCAAGTATTCTTTTCCTCGATATTGTTGAGTTCACTCCTTGGTGCGCTTCGAATACAGCTGCCATGGTCATGTCCACTTTGAATGCCCTCTTTAGAAAGTTCGATGCTCTGCTGGCAACGCATGGAACAATGACAAAAATCAAATGCATCGGTGATTGTTACATGTGTTCTGGCGGAATTTTCGTCGAAATTAACCAGGCCGCCGTTCATGCTAAAGAAACAGTCGAATTCGGCTTGGAGGCGATTCAGGCAATCGAAGAAAATAATAAAGAAATGAACTTGTCTTTGAGAATTCGTGTTGGTGTTAATACGGGCGGCCCTATCGTTGCCGGAGTCCTTGGTACTGAGAAGCCTACCTTTGAAATTCTAGGTCCCGCTATCAATATGGCCCAACAGATGGAGCATCACGGTGTCCCAATGAAGGTTCATATCTCTAGATCTACTTACGAACTCATTTATGGTGGAAGCTTCGTGATTAAAGAAAGAGGACAAATTGAAATTAAAAAGGGAACCGTTTTGACTTACTTGGTTGAGTCAAAGAAATGATAAAATTAGTTCGGATTTTTATTATTTTTTTTTTTTTTTAGAATAAATTATTTTTTTTTAAATGATGGTTGCTTATTTCATTTATATAATTCTAAAATAATACTAAAAATAAAACATACTTTATATAAAAGTAATATCATCATCTATAGGAAAAGACTCGATTAATTTTTTTTTCAAAATTCTTTTATATAAATATATATTTACTGTATAATATCTAAAATATTTGAAATCAAAATAATAATTATGAAGATATTACAATTTATTTCACAATTCGTTTTTTTTTTTTTTTTTTTTTTTTTTTTATTTAAAATTATCAAAAAGTTTTGATCTTTATCAAAAATTTGAATGATGTTTTATTTATTTGTAAAATGTAATTTTCTCAATATTAATAGTAAAATTTTTATATTATTTTTTATGTTTATTTTAATATAGATATAAAAATTTTATTTATTCCAATAATAAAATTTTTTATGAAAATAATTATTTTTCTCCAATATTTGACTAAAAACACGAATATTTTGATGTAAAGCTGATGTAAATTGGCATTACATTATATATGAATATTTATTACCATGATAAGTGGCATAAAATGGGATTTAGGTATCATTTATTCATTCTTTTAAGGATAATGAACAATTTGATATAAAATATAGTTTGTAAAAGTTTAGAATAACCTACATATATGATTTTTAAATATTTAAAACTGAATAATTTTAAAACTTCTATATGAAATTACCGATTAGTATTGTAATATAACAACTACAAATGTTTTATAGATTGGCAATTAATGGTTTATCAACATATTGCATGCATTTTATTGATTAATTACCAAATCTATATAAATTATTTATCAATCTTTAAATAATTATTATAAATCTCCTGCTATTAAATAATAAAATTCTTACAAAATATTTCCCAGCTTTTTTTCTCTTATTTATGTTAAATCATTTATTTAAATAAAAAATTTTATATTAATTATCAGAATTTATATAATTCTTTGTTAAACACATATCAATGTTATATCAAATACGTACCTGCCTTCATTCAAATCTTCCGAAACTTTTTTTTTTTAGATAAGATAACTTATTTACAGAAATTTTAAGACCACCTGGCATAAAATTTTTTCTATTAAAAATGCTCCATATTTTAAATAATAATAACATTCTATATAGCAATTTCAAATATTAAATATTTTAAAAAAATTGGCGCAGAATTTTAAGATAAAATTATTTGTATGTAGATAAATATTTCTAAGATATATGAACGTTTTTTACTAAATTGAAAGATTTATTTCATAAATTAAATAAATACTCTATTATAAAAAAACGAAGAGAAAACTGTACCAAATATATTAAATAAAATAAAAATTCATTTTTCAATCATACGTCTCTTTGATCAAATGTTCTCAATCGATATCATAATTATATTCTAAAACATATGCATCAGGGCTATTTTTAAACAGACCGATTGGTACATTCTGGATAATATACAAGTATTTCTTCATATTGGTATTGCGTAAGTAAGTTGAGAAGTAAACAATACTTGCTTTATTTAGAATACTAATTGATTAATTGATTTCTCAAAAAGTTTAACAATTTTTTTTTAATAAAATCCATATTATCTTACCACCTCTAAATATATACATGTAAATATATATTATTTTAGTATATTCAAAGAAATATTTACAATATATTTATTTTTGATGCCTTTTCGTGCTAGAAAATGATTGATCAATTTAATGATTCAACTTTTTTGAAAAATCTAGCGCCAAATTCTTTTTCATTTCCTATGAATAACAGCACTTCAAAAATATTTATTCAATCAAATATTTATTTTGATAATTTAATAGAAACTCCAAATGATAAAAATAACACAATTAATATGTAAGCATTTGAGATTCTTTCTTAGATTGTTAATTATATATTTTAAATACTACAAAATGAATAAATAAATAACATTTATCACATGTTTTTAATCAAATACATTTTGCATTTATAAAGATAAAAATGTTTTATGTAAATTTTCAAAAATCTTATATGCTTGAAATTTTGGAAAATCATATTCATAATTACTTATAGATAATTTTTTTATAATAAAATATTAAAAAAAGAATTCCTAAATTTTTTTCAATTTCTTGATATTACCTTTTTAATTTTTTATTTCTAAACGGCCTTACCTTGTCAGGTGGTCTAAATTTTACAATTTTATATACACATTCAATAATTTAATTCAACATATTTATTAGATTTTATAAAATATTTTGATAATTGTTTATAATAAATTCAAAAAATCAATATTACAATGAATAATAATATCTTATTAAATTCAAAAATAAAAAATTTTCTTATCAAAAGAAAGGAGCACGGGTAACCGTTTTTCGTACGTTAAGAAGCCTTAAAAAAACATTTATATCTTATTATAAAAACAAGAAAAAACAATATTTTTTAAATATATTGATTATTTATATTAGATAATATAATCCATAATGATACATTACATAATTATTTCAAGTGTGATGAAATAAAGTCCTAATGATGTTTTTTTTTGATCATCCAAAGGACTTGTAAATTAATAGTTTTGATATTTTATTTTAGTGCTAAATGATAAAATGATATTATATCTTTTAAATAAAATTTATAGTAGACTTATAAATTTCCAAATCACATTTTTTATTTTTGAAATCCTGGGGAATATTCTTTTCTGTTGAGTGTTTATTTACATTGATATTTTATTTTGTACCACGATTGGTGTTAATAATTCTATTATATTATATTTAATGTTTTGTTGATACGGAATTTTTATTACAAAATATAATTTTTTTAATATAAATTTATCTAATAAAGCATATTAAATATAGTATTTTCATTTTGGAGTTGAAAAGATAATAATTTCATGAATATTTATGTTTATTAAAAATCAAAGTTTTCGGAAAAATAATAACAAATAATTGTTATATATAATCATACCAAGCAAATATAATTATTTATCTGCAGAAAAAATCAATTAATTATGATATTTATGTATTTTAATGATGTTTGGAGGTTCTATGATATTTTATTATTAAATTTTAATAATAAAATAGACTATTATCTTTAATATAATGAAATTTCATTTCCAAAATAACTAAATACATAAGTAAATTCCGAATAAAAAATGAATAAAATAAAAAAAATTGAGTAGTGAAAATAAATTATCGTTCAATTTGTCAACTTTTTGAATTATTTTTATACTTTGATATTTTTCTTTCATTTGTCGATAAATCGATTTATTTCTGTGTATTTACACCACTTCTATCAAACATGTAAAAACGTTTAGAATTAAAATTCGTACGTTAGTTCTGAAAAGTTAAACTTTTTGATAACTTAAATTTTTAAAACATGAATAATGTTTTTCCCCTACGATAGATTTTTTTTTGGTCTATATAAAACTTGCTTAAAAACCAATATACTATATAATATTTCAATATGAAGTCGAAGCGACGATTTTCAATAACCGCCAAAGTCGTGCTCCTTTATCAAAAGTAAAAATTGTATTTTCAAAAATAAATAACAATAAAACATAAATATATATGTATACAAGGTCCGTTTACAATTAATGCGAAAATTTTATTTTTAAAATTTAATAGGAAAAAGTGTAAAATTGTTTTAAGATAGAATTATTATGATGATGTAGATCATATATAGCTTTTATTTTTTATCGTTTTATCTTTCTATCATTAATTTTTCAGAACTGAAATATTATTGATCATTTGTTTAATATGAGGATATTTCAATTTATTTTTTTAATATATATATTTCATATTATATAAATTTTATTTTATGAGTTGTTTTATGTATATTAAAGGAACATGATAATATATTCATGAATGAAGTATTTTTTCTTTATTAAAACAATATCTTGGTATTTCCCAAATATTTATATTATATTTTTATATTTTTATTTTTTTATATTATTTATTATACGCATAATTATTATATTAAATTATTATTCGGTATTTTTAGAGAAATACTTAAAAATTTGGATTTTTTATAAATAAATTTAATTATCTTGGTGTTTTTAAGAATTAAATATATATTATATAAATAAATATATTTTAATACTCTTATTTTAATTTAAAAAAAATATTAATCATATATATTTCAGAAAATATGAAGATAAATAAAGTTCAAAAAAATAATATTTCAGATAAATATATGGTTAATAATTCGCCTCGAGTAAAATAAAAGTCGTTATTACGATAGAATGATGGTTAAAAATTAGCCTCGAGTAAAATAAAAGTCGTTATTTCGATAATATTATAGTCAATAATTAACCTCGAGTAAAATAAAATCCGTTATTTTGATAATATAAAGGTGAATAATTAACCTTGAGTAAAATGAAATCCGTTATAACGATTAATATAAGATTAAATATTCACCTTATAAAATAACCGATATTATTGGGTGAATAAATAATCATTAATAATCGTCATTTTAAAATTCTACGATTATATTGAATTCAAATAATAATAAAATAAATTTACTTTTATCCTAAAATAAAATGAATACTTTTTTATTATTATATTATATATATTTATTAATATATATATTATAATTAACAACAATAATAATTTTATAAAAACATGGGAAATGATCACCTTGTACACATATATAAATATGAAATAAAATAAAATATTTAAAAAATATATAATAACATAAACAAATTAACACAAATTATAATTTATTATTTTAATCATTAAAATATAATTATTAATTAAATAATTAGATATAGATATAAATTTGCTTTCTTTATCTTAATATAATAAAACAAAACCCCAAAAAAATAAGACCTGAACTTATCCAGCCATCATATTGTTTTAAAATATTTTGGATAATAATTAATTTAAGTATATTATTATTTGCATTTGTAATAATAATTGTAAACTATTTTATTTCTTTTTGATTAAGATATTTTAATAAAAAAAATTTTCAGTTATTTTTTTCATAAAGCTCATAGAATTTAATTTTTTTATTTTTTTTTTTTTTTTATTTTATTTTATTTTTTTTTTTTTAATTAATTTATCAAAAAGAAATAAAATAGTTTAATCTCATAGCCAGATAAATTCCAGGATCAACTCAAATATAGTTATTCTTTTCTGAAGAACCTTCAAAAAGTGGAAATCATTCTGAAAAAATAATCAAATAAAAAAAATAATAAAATAATCTTTTTATGTTACAAAAATTTTTACCGATTCTTACCGCCAGCCGCGGGATCTCGACTCGGCTTCGCTTCGTTCAGCCTCGCTCGACGTCCGCTAGGCGGTATGTAGTCTAAAAATTATGTAAAAATATAAAAAGATTTGTTTTTTTTTTTCAATTATTTTATTTAGATTATTTTTTCTGAATGATTTCCACTTTTTGAAGGTTCTTCAGAAAAGACTAACTATACTTTAGTTGATCAAAATTCCACAACCAGATAATCCTACCGCCAGATAATATTATCTTAAATATTGACAAACATTGATGCTAGCAACAGATAAATATTGATGCTAACAACATACAAACATCGATACTAACAACAGATAAACATCGATGCTAACAACAGATAAACATCGATGCTTACAACAGACAAACATCGATACTAACAACAGATAAACATTGATGCTAACAACATACAAACATCGATGCTGACAACATACAAACATCGATGCTAACAACATTCAAACATCAATGCTAACAACAGAAAAACATCGATGCTAACAACATACAAACATCGATGCTAACAACATTCAAACATCGATACTGACAACAGAAAAACATCGATGCTAACAACAGATAAACATCGATGCTAACAACAGATAAACATCGATGCTTACAACAGACAAACATCGATGCTAACAACAGATAAACATCGATGCTAACAACATACAAACATCGATACTAACAACAGATAAACATCGATGCTAACAACAGATAAACATCGATGCTTACAACAGACAAACATCGATGCTAACAACAGATAAACATCGATGCTAACAACATACAAACATCGATACTAACAACAGATAAACATTGATGCTAACAACATACAAACATCGATGCTGACAACATACAAACATCGATGCTAACAACAGAAAAACATCGATGCTAACAACGGATAAACATCGATGCTAACAACAGATAAACATCGATGCGAACAACAGACAAACATTGATGCTAACAACAGAAAAACATCGATGCTGACAACAGATAAACATCGATGGCAACAACAGACAAACATTGATGCTAACGACAGACAAACATCGATGCTGACAACATACAAACATCGATGCTAACAACATTCAAACATCGATGCTGACAACAGACAAACATTGATGCTAACAACAGATAAACATCGATGCTTACAACAGACAAACATCAATGCTAACAACAGAAAAACATCGATGCTAACAACATACAAACATCGATGCTAACAACATTCAAACATCGATACTAACAACAGATAAACATCGATGCTAACAACAGATAAACATCGATGCTTACAACAGACAAACATCGATGCTGACAACATACAAACATCGATGCTAACAACATACAAACATCGATACTAACAACAGATAAACATCGATGCTAACAACAGATAAACATCGATGCTTACAACAGACAAACATCAATGCTAACAACAGAAAAACATCGATGCTAACAACAGATAAACATCGATGCTTACAACAGACAAACATCAATGCTAACAACATTCAAACATCGATGCTGACAACAGATAAACATCGATGGCAACAACAGACAAACATTGATGCTAACGACAGACAAACATCGATGCTGACAACATACAAACATCGATGCTAACAACATTCAAACATCGATGCTGACAACAGACAAACATTGATGCTAACAACAGATAAACATCGATGCTTACAACAGACAAACATCAATGCTAACAACAGAAAAACATCGATGCTAACAACATACAAACATCGATGCTAACAACATTCAAACATCGATGCTTACAACAGACAAACATCAATGCTAACAACAGAAAAACATCGATGCTAACAACATACAAACATCGATGCTAACAACATTCAAACATCGATACTGACAACAGAAAAACATCGATGCTAACAACAGATAAACATCGATGCTAACAACAGATAAACATCGATGCTTACAACAGACAAACATCAATGCTAACAACAGAAAAACATCGATGCTAACAACATACAAACATCGATGCTAACAACATTCAAACATCGATGCTAACAACAGATAAACATCGATGCTTACAACAGACAAACATCAATGCTAACAACAGATAAACATCGATGCTAACAACAGATAAACATCGATGCTTACAACAGACAAACATCAATGCTAACAACATTCAAACATCGATGCTGACAACAGATAAACATCGATGGCAACAACAGACAAACATTGATGCTAACGACAGACAAACATCGATGCTGACAACATACAAACATCGATGCTAACAACATTCAAACATCGATGCTGACAACAGACAAACATTGATGCTAACAACAGATAAACATCGATGCTTACAACAGACAAACATCAATGCTAACAACAGAAAAACATCGATGCTAACAACATACAAACATCGATGCTAACAACATTCAAACATCGATGCTTACAACAGACAAACATCAATGCTAACAACAGAAAAACATCGATGCTAACAACATACAAACATCGATGCTAACAACATTCAAACATCGATACTGACAACAGAAAAACATCGATGCTAACAACAGATAAACATCGATGCTAACAACAGATAAACATCGATGCTTACAACAGACAAACATCAATGCTAACAACAGAAAAACATCGATGCTAACAACATACAAACATCGATGCTAACAACATTCAAACATCGATGCTTACAACAGACAAACATCAATGCTAACAACAGAAAAACATCGATGCTAACAACATACAAACATCGATGCTAACAACATTCAAACATCGATACTGACAACAGAAAAACATCGATGCTGACAACAGACAAACATTGATGCTAACAACAGATAAACATCGATGCTTACAACAGACAAACATCAATGCTAACAACAGAAAAACATCGATGCTAACAACATACAAACATCGATGCTAACAACATTCAAACATCGATGCTGACAACAGACAAACATTGATGCTAACAACAGATAAACATCGATGCTTACAACAGACAAACATCAATGCTAACAACAGAAAAACATCGATGCTAACAACATACAAACATCGATGCTAACAACATTCAAACATCGATACTGACAACAGAAAAACATCGATGCTAACAACAGATAAACATCGATGCTAACAACAGATAAACATCGATGCTTACAACAGACAAACATCGATGCTAACAACAGATAAACATCGATGCTAACAACATACAAACATCGATACTAACAACAGATAAACATCGATGCTAACAACAGATAAACATCGATGCTTACAACAGACAAACATCGATGCTAACAACAGATAAACATCGATGCTAACAACATACAAACATCGATGCTAACAACATTCAAACATCGATGCTGACAACAGAAAAACATCGATGCTTACAACATTCAAACATCAATGCTAACAACAGAAAAACATCGATGCTAACAACGGATAAACATCGATGCTAACAACAGATAAACATCGATGCGAACAACAGACAAACATTGATGCTAACAACAGAAAAACATCGATGCTGACAACAGATAAACATCGATGGCAACAACAGACAAACATTGATGCTAACGACAGACAAACATCGATGCTGACAACATACAAACATCGATGCTAACAACATTCAAACATCGATGCTGACAACAGACAAACATTGATGCTAACAACATACAAACATCGATGCTGACAACAGAAAAACATCGATGCTAACAACATACAAACATCGATGCTGACAACAGAAAAACATCGATGCTAACAACAGATAAACATCGATGCTAACAACAGATAAACATCGATGCTTACAACAGACAAACATCGATGCTAACAACAGATAAACATCGATGCTAACAACATACAAACATCGATACTAACAACAGATAAACATCGATGCTAACAACAGATAAACATCGATGCTTACAACAGACAAACATCGATGCTAACAACAGATAAACATCGATGCTAACAACATACAAACATCGATACTAACAACAGATAAACATTGATGCTAACAACATACAAACATCGATGCTGACAACATACAAACATCGATGCTTACAACATTCAAACATCAATGCTAACAACAGAAAAACATCGATGCTAACAACATACAAACATCGATGCTAACAACATTCAAACATCGATGCTGACAACAGAAAAACATCGATGCTTACAACAGATAAACATCGATGCTAACAACAGATAAACATCGATGCTAACAACATACAAACATCGATACTAACAACAGATAAACATCGATGCTAACAACAGATAAACATCGATGCTTACAACAGACAAACATCGATGCTAACAACAGATAAACATCGATGCTAACAACATACAAACATCGATACTAACAACAGATAAACATTGATGCTAACAACATACAAACATCGATGCTGACAACATACAAACATCGATGCTTACAACATTCAAACATCAATGCTAACAACAGAAAAACATCGATGCTAACAACATACAAACATCGATGCTAACAACATTCAAACATCGATGCTGACAACAGAAAAACATCGATGCTTACAACAGATAAACATCGATGCTAACAACAGATAAACATCGATGCTAACAACATACAAACATCGATACTAACAACAGATAAACATCGATGCTAACAACAGATAAACATCGATGCTGACAACATACAAACATCGATGCTAACAACATTCAAACATCAATGCTAACAACAGAAAAACATCGATGCTAACAACATACAAACATCGATGCTAACAACATTCAAACATCGATGCTGACAACAGAAAAACATCGATGCTAACAACGGATAAACATCGATGCTAACAACAGATAAACATCGATGCGAACAACAGACAAACATTGATGCTAACAACATTCAAACATCGATGCTGACAACAGATAAACATCGATGGCAACAACAGACAAACATTGATGCTAACGACAGACAAACATCGATGCTGACAACATACAAACATCGATGCTAACAACATTCAAACATCGATGCTGACAACAGAAAAACATCGATGCTGACAACAGAAAAACATCGATGCTAACAACATTCAAACATCGATGCTGACAACAGACAAACATTGATGCTAACAACATACAAACATCGATGCTGACAACAGAAAAACATCGATGCTGACAACAGAAAAACATCGATGCTAACAACAGAAAAACATCTATGCTAACGACAGACAAACATTGATGTTAATAACTGATTCGCGTTTTTGCTAATTACAAACTTTTGTTAGTTTTTTTACAGAAAGCATTAATAAAGTTTTTTATGCTATGCTAATTTATGAATAAAATTTTGACTAAAGTATTGTTTATTTGAATGCCTTTTATATAGATATTGTCTTTTTTCTAAAAGAAAAAAACTGTGTACTAGACACTTTTTGAACGCAGTTCAAAAAGTGGCGTTCCTTGTTAAAATTGTGAAAAGAACTATTGATTCTTTATTCAAATACCCGTTCCGCGCTTTAATTCGAATAGTTCGTTATTTTAGTTTACTTAACGATTCTTTTTATTTTTTGTTAACAGGTTATTATCTTTAACGAAAAAAGAAAAACAATAAATTAAAAGAAATCTGATATATTTAACTTTATTTTTTAAAATCGATTTTGACATATTATTACATATTTATTTATTGTTTCTTCATATATAAAAAAAATGACAAATTTTATTTGGTCACTTTTTTTCAATTTCAAACTACACTCCATCACGCTTTTAAGCTAATCTTTCTATTCCTTACGCCAGCCATTTTAATTTTTATACCAGATTTGCAAAACTTTTCCTATTTCATTCCAATTTTTCTCAATATTACTAATTCTTGGTCTTATCTTTCTTAATGCTGATAACTCTTACTCCATTCTTTCATAGTCTTGTTCCGATTTCATTCCAATTTTTCTCAATCTTACTAATTCTTGGTCTTATCTTTCTTAATGCTGATAACTCTTATACCAGATTTGCAAAAATTGGAATGAAATGCCATTTTTTCTAATTTTTATAGCAACATTTCTTAATCTTTCTCAAACATCTGCTCTCTCATCCATTTTTTTCGAAAATTAGGTAAAATATTAGAATCTCAGTTTTTTTTAAGACTTAATTTCAATTTTCATATTGAAAAATGATTAAGATATTATTACAACTCAGAATTTTTCACACTATCTTAAATTCTTGCCTAGAATTTTCAAAAGATTGTGATTTTTCTTCTCAATTTCGAAGCATGATGACTTTTTCTCACTAAAAATGCTTTAAAATCACCAACAAATTGTTATAAGTTCTTATTATTATCATTTTTCCTTTATTTTAATTAATTCAATACTATAAAAATTCAATGCAATACGATAAAAATTCAATGCAATACGATAACAATTCAATGCGATTTAATCGTTTTTTAAGCTGAAAAAAACTTGAAATTAAATCATTGAATTATTCTCCTTTTATCTTCTACAAAGATTAAATATACAATTATTAATATTATTTTTAATGTAATATAGCTTTTTTATCATGCAAACCTTTTTATTCAAAAAATACTTCATATTATTATTTACTCAGATCAAACAAATTAAACAATATCCAATCATTTCTCAGCTTATTAATTTTTGCCAATAGTCTAATTTCTGTCCAACATCAATCTAATAGCAAATAATTTCATTTAACATTCATCAAAAAACAAAAAAGTTTTAAAACATGGATAAATTAATTTTTACAATACGATTAATAACAAAAACGTCGAGAATTATCTCCTATGCCTTATAGTTTTTTCAGAATTTTTTCAATATTATACTATTTTACAACTTTTTGCTTGAGAATGCATTTTTGAACCCAATATTTATATTTATTATTGAAAAAATCTTTTATATATGAACTGAAAGTTCCCAAATATACTAATGGTATCGAGATCTGATCATCAATATTTGAATGGAAAAAAATTCAACCTTTATTGAGTATCAATATAAATAATTATTTTATCAATGATGAATAATCCATTGGAAAATTTCAAATATCATTTATTCTTTGACATAATATTAAAGCATTAAAATTTCTACCATCTCCTTTTTTCTTTATATTTTAAATATTTAAATACTTGAAACTATAGCTAATATATATTATGTTTAATAATGAAAATATTTATTTGTTCCTGGGATATAAAAGATTTAAACTTTTTATACGTTTTTTCCATTCAATTTTTTCTCAGAAATGCTTTCAATTTTTTATACGTTAAAAAAGCATTCAAAAAAATAACGAACTATTCGAATTAAAGCGCGGAACGGGATTAATTTTAAAAGATATTTATCAATTAAAATTATATATTTATTTTATTATCATTTTAAAGGTAATTAGTTTGTATTAATGGACAATTTGCAATATTTTAGTAACAACTATCTTTTTTATAAACATTTCAATATTGAAAGAACTCATAGAAAGAAAATTCAATAGTGAAGATATTTCATCAAGCTGATGTTAATCATCTCATTGTTTTAGTAAAATAAAATTAATAAAATAAATTTTATGATAACTAATTGAAAAAGTCGAATAATTGTAACTTTTCAAATAATATTTTTATTAGACCATCGTAAAGAAATTGTTTTCTATAATTATCTCATATTTAAATTTAATATTATTATTTTGAAATAGAAAACAATTTTATCAAATTCTATATTTTAAACTATTGAAATGTTAGGAACGGAGAGTTTTTATTAATATTTCTGAAGATATAAAGATGAAGATTTCTGAACGTATTTTAATGATGTGTACTTAATTTTTAATAATATAAAGCAAACATATATATTTAATTATAATATTTAAATATGTATTCTAAAATATACTACAATAATATTATTTCAAAAATAATTTGATTATGAGTTCAAGTGGTTGGATCATTGAAATCTTATCAACGGCCACTTTTTCAATATCGCATAAACTAAAAAACATTCATTTCACTTTTTTTTTTATTCATAAGATAATAAATGTTTTTTGCATTTATATTCTATTATTTTTCGTTTTGCATTGCTAACCAGCTCCCACGTGAAATAGAAAATGAATATGATGGCTTAAATGGCCAAAATGAACACAGAATTAATAATCCAAATGAAACCATATCTATTCAAAATACTAAGTTTTCCAATTTTATTGATAACAATTTAAATGGTGGTGCTGTATACGTGCAAGCATCCTATAATAATAAAAAAGTACTTCATGGTGGTAACTGCTCAATTGTTGGCTGCGAGTTTTTATCCTGCCATGCCAAAAATGGCGGTGCAATTTATGCTGGGTATAGTGGAGCATATTACTTTGCCTTTTCAATTTCATCAACTACAATAACTGATTGTGTTGCGACTGAAAAGGGTGGGGCTCTTTATCTTTCAAACAATCAATATCTGTATCATTCATTTAGTATTTTATCTTGTACTTTTAATTCAAATAAAGCAGCTAATGGAGGTGCAATTCATGGTGCTGTTCGTGATCAATTAATTATAAATGGCTGCAATTTTAATAACAATGAAGCGACTACAAGTGGATGCTCATTAAACCTTATTTTGGGCAATACTAACCCTAAAAATGTTGAACATGCTACTTTTAATATTACTGACAATTCTTTTGTATTCACACCTAAAGAAGGCAATAGTACTTTTAATGTTCATGTCGAGAACTGTAAAATTTCTAAAAACTCAACAGTTAATGTCGAAATCAGTGGATGCACATTTTCAGCTAATACTCCTTCCATTGATACATATTATCATTTGCATGTTACAGAAAAAGAAGGCAACTTTGAATCATTTGTTTTCAATAAATGCAATTGCATTTCACAAGGAATTGAAACCATTTCAATCCCATATTCTTTGTACCCACTCACAAATCTTGCTTTTGCATGCACATCTATTGGCCAATGCACACCTGGCGAGCCAATTGAAGCACCAGACGATCCAGTTAAGCCACCCGAAGGCACAAGCACACCACCTGGAGATCAGTATGAAGAACATGACAGAATTATTAGCCCCCTTACTGAAAACTTACTATTAACTAAATGTAATTTCACAGGCTTGAAAGACGATTCATCTGGAGGCGCTATCTATATACAAGGAAACAAAACATATATGTATAATGCAACCATTAAAAATTGTATTTTTAATTCATGCAGCTCTGCAATCGGTGGTGCCATCTATGCATACTTTTCTGGAGTTGTCTACTTTAAGTTTACAATCGCTACTTCTGAATTCAATGAATGCCAAGCTACACAAAATGGCGGTGCAGTCTATATCAAAAACACTCAATACCAAAAGCATGCGTTTTCTATTTCTGCTTGCACTTTCATATCTAACAAAGCCGCAAATGGAGGCGGTGTTTATGGCTATGTTAGAGATAATTTGGCCATCAAAAACTGCAATTTTAGTAACAACGAAGCAACAAAAGGTTCATCGTTGTGGCTTATTCTTGGTCAAAACAATACTAAACTTGATGAATATGACACCTATAATATAACTGGCAATACATTTACATTTGCACCAAAGGCTGAGAGTTTAAACAATGTTTATCTTGAAAACATTGATATTACCAATACTACTCAATATCCACCAAGCACTTATGTTAATATTGGCGGCAACACTTTTTCAATCAGCAATGAGTTTGCAGAAGCATTCAATCATTTAGAAATTAATTCAGTAAAGGCTGGCTTTGCTTCAATTAATTTCAATAAATGCAATTGCGTCCAACAAGGATCTTCCACTTTTTCAGTTCCAGACCAATACCCAATTAGAAATGTTAATTTTGAGTGTACAGCTATTGGTTCATGCTCAACAAAGCCAGAAATACCTCCTTCCACAACTGATTATCCAACTGCTGGAGAGCGTCATAACGATGATGGCATTGAAATTAAAGTGGAAAAAACCGAATTTCACAAATTGAGTTCTACCTCAGGAGATGGAGGTGCCATTTTAATGAACAAAAATCGTGCAAATATATCAATAAACAATTGTAAATTTACATTATGTGAAGCTAGAAACGGAGGTGCTATTTATGTTCAATATGCTGGACCAACATCTATTTTTGTTGGCACAATCAAGAATACAATATTTTCATACTGCAGTGCTAAAACAGATGGTGGAGCAGCATATATTAAAATTACACAACCAAAATTGCACTCATTTTCATTTGAAGGATGCACATTCGAATCAAATGAAGCAGGTGACCAAGGAGGTGCAATATATGCTCCAGTTCGTGATCAATTCACAGTTGAAAAATGCAAATTTTTAGACAATTATGCACAAAAAGAAGGTTCATCAATCTTTCTACAAATCGGATGTAATGCCAAAGATGATAAAGGCAATACAGTTACATTAAATGAAAATACATTCACATTCACTCCAACAAAGGACTCATCTAATGTTTATGCTGAAACAACAACAAGCCAAAATGATTATATGAATGCGAACCTTAATATTGGAGGATGCACATTTTCTACTAAAACACAATCAAATGTTCAAGCATTTAAGCATTTACTAGTTGTTGAACAAATGAAATTCGAATCAATTACATTCACTAAATGCAATTGTGTTCGCCAAGAAGAGAAAACTTTTTCAATACCATCACAACACACAATTGAAAATGTTAAGTTTGGCTGCACATCTATTGATTCATGCACATCATTACCAGACATACCTGCTGACACATCATATGAAACAAAAACAGAACGTTATAACGATACAGGTGTAGTCGTTAATTTCAAAAAAGTTGAATTTTATAAAATTGCAAGTCCTGGAAGTGATGGTGGTGGTGCAATATACATCAACTCTAATCGAGTTAACTGCAATTTAGATCACTGTAAGTTTACATTATGTTCAGCTAGGTACGGAGGAGCTATCTGGATTATGTATGCAGGAAATGGCACTGAATTAGCAGGTAAAGTTACTGATACAACATTCTTGTATTGCACAGCAGAAAGAGATGGAGGTGCTGTTTATCTAAAAATCAACCAACCAAAAATACAAACATTTTCATTTGAAGGCTGCACATTTGAGTCAAATTTAGCAGGCCAAGAAGGAGGCGCTATATATGCTATAGCACGTGACCAATTAACCATTCAAAAATGCAACTTTACACTAAATAGTGCTAAGACTCAAGGCTCATCAATATGGCTTGAAATTGGGTGGAAAGCTAAAAATGATAAAGGTAACACTGTAACATTAAATGACAATATATTCACCTTCACACCAACAAAGGACACCTCATCAAATGTTTATATTGCTACACCTGACAATACTGATGCCTCTACTTATAAGAACGCCAACCTTAACATTGGAGGATGCACGTTTTCAACCACAACTTCATCAGATGTAAAAGGATTTAAGCATTTGGAAATTTTCGAAAAATTACAATTCGAATCAATTAAGTTCACCAAATGCAATTGCGTTCAACAAGGAGTAGAAACATTGTCTGTTCCAGATGTTGCTCATCCAGTTAATAATTTCAATTTCAATTGCGATCCAAATGGCCAATGCGTTCCAGGTACACCAATTACACTTCCTCCACCTGTGAAACCTGATCTTGATGGCTACATCTCACATGATAGAATCGATGATGAAGGCCAACCAATCGATCAAGAGAGATATAAGTACACAAGCCTCAAAACAGAGAAAGATGGTGGTGCTATTTTGATTAATAGCAACAAAGTCAATTGCAATTTATATAATTGCACTTTTACATCATGCAGCGGACTTAATGGCGGAGCCATTTATATCTCTTATACAGGAAATAGAGGTAAATATGCTTGTGTCATTTCTAAAACCAAATTTACAGGCAACACTGCCAGCCAGAACGGAGGAGCTCTCTATTTCAAGATTACACAATCAGATAGACATTCTGTTTCATTATATGACTGCACATTTAAATCCAATGCTGCTGGTGCATATGGTGGTGCAATTTATGCTGAAGCACGTGATTTCTTCACTATTAAACAATGCACATTTGAAGACAACAACGCTACAGTTGGATCATCAATATGGTCTCAAATCGGATGGTACTCATTACCAGAAGATGATAACACAAATGATTTTGAAATCTTAGCTTGCACATTCAAATTCATTCCATTTGATGGCGCTGTCAATGTCTATGTTAAACCTTATGATTTTGCTTTGGAAAACTTAACAAATGCAAATCTGATTGTTTCACTCTGTAAGTTTACAACAGCAGATACAAATGTAGAAAATTTCAAGCATTTATATGCCGATGGTACAAGTGGATTCTTTAAATCAATCCAGTTCCCTCATTGCAATTTAGTCAAACAAGACTCAAACTCATTTTCACTTCCAAAAGGATTCTCTACTGATGGCGTTACATTTGGATCCGAATCAACTAGTGACTGCAAACCTGATTCGGAAAATTTACAAATTCATGAAAGACTCGTTATCAAAGAACCAACAGACTTGAAAGATCAAAAATTTGTCTATATAACCAAAGAAGAAAATGGAGGTGCAATTGTTGGTGATAAAGTTAACTTTACATTAACAAATTGCAAATTTGAATCATGTAGAGGCGGCCAATATGGAGGTTCTGTTTATGTTCATTATACAGGATCTAAAGATACTTTTGCATGCACAATTACTGGCTCACAATTTATAAAGTGCAGTTGTAAAACTCAAGGTGGTGCCATTTATGTACAAAATACACAATCCAACAGGCACTCAGTCACAATAACTAATTGTAAATTTATTTCAAATAGTGCTGAAGATAATGGAGGTGCTATTTATGCTGAGACAAGAGATAGATTTACTCTTAAAGACTGTGAATTTGAAAACAACATTGCAACAAATGAAGGATATTCATTATGGTGCAGAATAGGATGGGAGAGTAATTATCATAATAATGTCGCAACAATCGAAAATAACAAATTTGCATTCGCACCAGGTGACAAAAATCCAATTAACGTTTACATTCTTGCATATCCATTACTTGCTGATGCTACACCAAATGCAAATCTCGTTTTTGGAAGTTGCACTTTTTCATCAACAAATAAGAAACAAACTGGATTTAAACATCTTACGGTCACAAATTACAAATCACAATTTGAATCACTCAATTTCACTAGCTGCAGCTGTATCGAACAAGGAAACACGACTGTTTCTCTTCCATTATTATACAATCCTAATTATTACTTCACATTCAATTGCGAAGGCAAATGCGATGCTAAACCAGCAGAACCAACACCAACACCAGTTCCCGATGCAGAAGGTTATACACCTGCTTTAGATAGAATAAATCGTGTCGAATTCGATCCAAAAGTTGTAATAACAAAGGTCAAATTCAACAATTTCGTAACTCCAAGTTATAGATACGGTGGTGCTATTTACTCAAGTAACATTCCATGCTCAATTTATGACTGTAAGTTTGACTCTTGCCAATCAACTCGTGGTGGTGCAATTTATGCTTATTATAAAGGCACACTTGGAAACTATACATGCTCAATTGTTAATTCATTATTTACCAATTGCAATTCAACAAATGGAGGTGCTATTTATGCCTACATTGTTCAACCTAAACGCCATTATATTACAATTGAAGGATGCGATTTCAAAGATAACAAAGCAAGTGAAAATGGTGGTGCTCTTTATGCTGAAGTAAGAGATTGCTTCTCAGTTCAATATTGCACATTCAGTAACAACCAAGCTGATCTCAAAGGATCATCAATTTGGTGCAGAATTGGTCAAGACCAAGGAAATGATTCAGGTGATCGTGCTTCTTTCTATGGAAACACAATCACATTCACACCAAGCAAAACAAACACAATCAACGTTTACATTGAATCAAACAAATTAACAGAAGAGACATCTCCAAATGCAAACTTTATCTTTGGAAGAAATGCATTATTAACAACAGACACTAATGTTCAAGGTTACAAGCAATTAGAAATCAACGAAGTTGGAACATTTGAATCAATTTCTTTCACAGAATGCAATTGCATTCAAGGCTCTGAATCATCTGTAACTATCACAGTTAAGACAGCTCCAGACACAAAGAACCTCATTTACAACTGCCAAAACCTTAACCAATGCCCATCTGGAGATGAAAAACCACCCGAAACAAACGACAAATGCCAAAGCTATCCATCCCGCTTAGAATCATTCAAGGATGAGATTGAGAGAGAAAAGGCATGCTTCAACAACTTAGTTGCACCAGAATTACGTGAAGGTGGTGCTGTTCGTTCTATCAATGCCAAAGTTGAATTAGAAAATTGCCACTTCACAAATTGCTCAACTGATTCAAACGGTGGTGCTGTTTACGTTTCATTCTCAGGTAGCCAAGCCGAACTTGAAATCAAAGGATGCACATTTGTTTCTTGCTATTCAGGAAGCAAAGGAGGCGCTGTTTACTACATCAACACAAATCCAAGATGCGAATCAACATTTGAAAACCTTAGATTTGAAGAAAATAAAGCTGCAAATGGTGCTGGCGCATTCTATTATTCACCATGTGCAAACTCAATAATGAAGAAGTGCTTCTTTGTTAACAACACTTGCACAAACAAGAAAGCACAGGGCTCATCATTGTACGTCTTAGTCGCCAATGAGAACCAAAACACATTATCAGTTAAACCAGGAAAGTTAGCAATCAAGGCTGATGATGAAATCAAGCCAGTTATCATTGAAGAGAACAGATTTAGAAGTGAGCCAGCTGCCACCACTCAACAATGCTACATCAACTTGAAGAAGACAGGAAATCTTCAGTTCAACACAAACTCATTCTCATTCAATAATGCTACCGATATTCCAAAAGGAACTCAATACGTTTATCTTAGTAAGGACGAAGGCGCTGTATTCAAAGTTGAAGATGACATTTGCGTTGACAGTGCTGAACAATTGGTTGGAGGATTTGACGAAAGCGTCAAAGTTTCAACAGACTGTCATAATGCTGATGCTTCTAATGATGATGATGTTACAGAGAAAGATCCCGGCGATGGCGGCAAAGGAGGTAAAAAGACCAATGTTGGAATGATTGTTGGCATTGTTGTCGCTGTTGTTGTTGTAATTGCTGTTGTCGTTGTTGTCGTTATCTTTGTCATTAGAAAGAAGTCTAACAAGTATATCAGCGACCTTAATGAGGAAGAAGGCGCAGAAAATATCAGCAATAACGCAAATACCGAAAGCAACCTTTAAAATAAATTAAAACGTTTTCAACTTTAGACTTCTTTAAAAATTTTTCCTTTTTAAAGTCTTCTTTTTTGTTTTTTTTATGAATTTATAATTATTTCTTTCAAAATATTCAATTACCTAATTGAAAAAAATTCTTTTCAATTAGATCGTTTAGGTGTATTTTTTTCACCAAAAACTAGCATTTGAATTTATCTAATCATACTATCGATCTTCTTTACAAAGAATCGAAGTCAAAACTTAAATGCGGAAACTTTTTAAAGTTTTCTTTATATCAGTAATTTCATGCTTTTTACTTTTCTTTTTATCGTGTATTTTCCATACTGATATATTATTCACTATTTATTTTTCAAAAAAATTATTAGCATCACCAATTTTAATAGACAATTTTCATAAAATTCAATATTTCTACAAAAAAGAAATGACCGCCAAAGAGAACAAGCCAACAAAACTCTTTTCAACATATCTCATTAAACATAAGGCGGCAATCTTTGGCCTTATTATGCAATATAATCCTTCAGATATTCATTTTTTCTTCGAATCTCTTGCATGCACAGGATATAATGATACTCTCATTATTCTATACTCTAATATTGATAAAGATACTAAAAAATATATAATATCTTTTTCCATATTTTTCGAAATCATTATGATTCCAATGCAACTAACACAGGACATGCAAGGAAATATTATTTACATCAATCATGCAACATTAATACGTATTTATCGAGATAATAAACTTTTCAAAAGAATATCAGGCGAAATCTTTCATAAAGTTGAAATTTTACAGTTATCCTTTGAATGTGGCGATTTTCGATTTGAAGTTGCTCATTATTTATACAACAATCACTTTTTTGATGATTATGATCTACTTTTTATTACAGATATTGGCGATGTACTTTTTCAATCAGATATACGCATGTTTAACTATACAGATGGCGTCTATGTTGTCGAAGAAGCTGGTATTACGATTAAAAATTCTCATTATTGGCTCGAAATGTACAATGCTGACTACCGACCTTTTGAAAACAAAATTGAGTTGTGTGTAGGGACACTTGTTCTTGTTGGAAAGAAATCTTTTTCATTTTTGAATGATTTGCATAACGAAATCCAAGATCATATTGACCTAATATTTCAAAGGCCAAACTTTCAAGGTACATTGAATTTTTTGATTTATAACAATTCCTATCATTATCCTGAAGATTATGTCCGTTTTTTGACCACTTCCCACGGAATTATTAATTCAATTGCAAAATTAAACGGTCACATCGAAAATTTTAATAAAAAGCGGCATTTTAATCGCGTGAATAATCTTTATGATATCTACTATCATGATAGAAATTTCATCTTATATAACCATGACTTGCAGAAATTGGCTGTTATTCACCACACTAAATATCTGCCAATTACACAAAATTTGACTTTTAGAGGCGTTTTAAACATCTGCAGAAATGAATTCCCAACCATTTTTAAGATGGTGATGAATATTCAAGCTGCAAATTACATCTTGTTTTGATTGTTTTTATATAAATTTTTATTTTTTTTTTTTGAAAAAATATTTGGCCGAATAAATCATTTAAAGTTTTATTGAAGGGGGTTCTCAATAAATTGAATACTTTCCGAAAAATATTTTTTTTACCTAATAAAAAAAGAAAAATTAAAAAATAAATAAAAGAATAATAAGTATAGCAGAACATGAATCAATATATATTTGAAATATAGTTCATTTCTTTTTGCATCATGGAATTTCATTCATCATTATTTATGATTGAAGTCTAAAAAAATATTTAAAAAAAAGATATATTGCTGTTATTTAACAGGTTTATAGCAAATACATAAATTTAAGAATGATATAAACAAAATAATGCACTAATAAGAGGTGTTTTTTATTCAACATTATAATGTAAATAATTGAAAAAAAGTTTTAATGAAAATAACTGGGTTAAAATTAGTGTTTGTTTTTATAAATCTTTAATAAAGTTTTTGATTCAGTTTTAAAGCATAATTAACAGTAGGGTACATTAATTTGTGAAAAAGAAAAATTACCCCCGAATCTCTACAAGTGAGAAAATTTTTGCACGTTTTTTTTGTTAACAAAAAATCCAAAAAATTTTAATAAGTTAACAATTTTTTAAAATGATAACTTAACATTATTTTAAATATCTATTGATAACTAATTTCCTAACAAGCCTATAAATAGATATGTTAAATACATCTCTATTATATATAAACAATAAATATATCAAATAAAAATAACAAAATTTCATCATTTTATTTTGGAGTTATATGCAAAAGTGTCAAGTTGGTCATTTTTGGCCAATATCAAAAAGAAATTTTACAAACCCAATTCCTTTCATTAAAGCTAATTTCTCGTTTGTTTGTTGATTAATCAGTTATATACTATTCGAAGTTTTATATGATCTCTTTCAGAATTCTTATATCCTAATTTTCAAATGTTCTATTCCGCTCAAACTCAATTTTTTTACTCAAAATGCTATTTTCAGAACTTATTACCTCATATTCTTTACATCGCTTCCATTTATTACCTATTTTCCTAACTTTTTTTCAAAGATATTTAAAAGACTACCATTTTAACTTATTTCGATTATATAAAGTGCTTTTTTTATTTGTTCTCTACTTTTTTTTACTTTTTGCTATTCAACTTTTTTGTTTTTACGTGTTTAGCTCAGGTTAAATTTTATGTGCAAATATTCAAGTTAGGTTCTGCATTTAAAACAATCTTTTTTTATCCAAATGACATGTATGCGTTCAATACAACAGTCTATGCCGCTTTTTACTTCATATTTTCATAAATATTCTTACATTTCATTCAAATTTAATTTACTAATAGCAACCATATCAATTTTATTTATTCATTTAATTCTACTACTAACTCCAATATACATGGGAGGAGAGTCATTCTCGTATCTCTTTTAATTCTTCTAAAAAATTACAAATAATATAATATTCCAGGGAAAAGTACAAAATTTTTGATTTTTGTTTTAATAGTTGCAGACACCCTTAAAGCAACTTTATATTTTCTCATATAAATTTGCATGAAATTTAAAGCCGAGTAAAATATTTGGAATTTATTATCAGAGAAAACAAAAATTAAAAATTCCGAACGTTGATAAATATATAAATAGAGAACACTAGTGGCGAAAATTATTTATCCGTATGCGAAATTTTCCTAATCCTTTCATTTGAATAAAATATTAAAATAATTAAATTTTCACCTCTTTTTTTTCCCTTCATTTTATCTATACTCAAGCACCTTGGCATGTTGTTAATAAATATGAAATTCATTAATTGAAATCTTTCTTCTTTCTTTAGTTATTAGTCATTCTTATTTTTTGTACGTTATTTGTTTCAATTATCTCTCTCAATTTCATTCAAATTTAATTCGTTAAAATTTTTTTAAATAACGTACAAAAATTTTCTCACTTGTAGAGATTCGGGGGTAAAACTTTAATAACAGTATCATGAGAACAATCCATAAATCTTCATATAAAAATATTTTGCTAATGACTTCTAAAGAAAATTTTAAAGCTCGCCGATTTTTAAATTAGGTCTTCATTAAAAAAATAATATTATATTTTTTTTCTGTGAATCGTTGAATCGCAACTAATTATGATTAAATAAAAATATATAAAACGTATGTTTTTTGTTTTAAGTTTGGTTTGCTGATAATAAGTATTCGTCGAGAATCAAGCATTTAAAAAGTGGCGGTTAAAACGGTTATAGAGAACAACCTGAAATATTATTAGATATTCAAAATTCTTCTTCCTATTTGAAAAGTTCGACTTTTTCTGTGAAATATAAGATGCTTATCAAAAATTCAGATCAAATTGAAATATTTGAATGGATGTTGTGGAAAACATTCAATTTTAATTTTGGTGATTTTAAAAATGAGTGGTAATTTCATTGACAGCCCAGAGTCGAAAATCCAAAAACTTGGCCTTTCTTTAAGTTTAAAGAACATAACATCAACTAGCGCAACTCTTGTTTTTACTCAAGATAATAAAATTGGCACACCAACCGGTGAGCTAAATTATGGCGAAGATTTTACATTAAATATACAGAAAAATGGATCATGGGAACAAGCACCCATCGTTTTGGAAGGCGAATATGGTTTTAACTCAATTGCTTACATAATCACTTCAAATAAAACTTCTGAACGTGAAATAAAATGGGGTTGGCTTTATGGGTCTTTGAAACCAGGAATTTATAGAATTAATAAGACTATTAATGATTTCCGTGGACCTGGAAATTATGGTCATCATAAAATTTCAGCACAATTTAAGATAGAATGAGAATAAATATTTTTTTTAATAAGACATAGCATTTATTATTAGAGCTTTGTCATATTTATTGCCTATTCTTGGGTTTTAATGTTTAAATGAGTTTTCATAGAAAAATATATAAAAGTATCCCTGCCCATATTCAATTATTGATAGAAGTGTTCACATTTGAGAATGAGCAGTAAAATCTATGCCTATTCATTTTTCAATAAGAAATATCATTTTCTGATATTTCATATCAAAACATTTAATACCTAAATATTCAAACATATCATTTGACTAATATTATACTTTTCGTTTTTATTTAATAAGCCGGCCAATTAAATTTGGGAAAAAAATTGAATAAAGTTTTTTTTTTCAATGTAACGTACAAAATTTTAATTGAAATTTGAAAATTTTGATGTCATAAAATTTATTATACAAATATGCTCGTTTTCAGCACAGATGATGACTACCAAATTATTATACCAAGATCTTTTAATGGCTATACAGTTATTAAAGAGATTGGGAAAGGAAGCTTTTCAGTAATATTGGAAATTGAAAATGATATTACCAGAGAACATTTTGCTGCAAAAATTATATCAGAAGAAAACATGAAAGAAAGACAAATGGAGAAAAATATTCAAAAAGAATTACAGATTTTCCAATCATTAAATCATCCAAATATCGTTAAATTTATAGAAGCATTTACAATCACAAATCATAACAACGATGAATTTATTGTAATAATTGAAGAATACTGTATAAACGGAAACCTGTTAGATTTTGTTAACCATAATACATTAAATAAGGATGATATAAAAACAATTTCCAAAGGCATATTAGAAGCAATTGAATACATTCACAATAATGGAATTGCTCACTGCGATATTAAGCCAGAAAACATTTTACTCGATGCAAATTTCACTCCAAAATTATCAGACTTTGGCTTATCGATCAATTACAATAACGGTGAATGTGGTACAGGTGGATCATATGATTATGCCGCTCCTGAACTATTTCAAGGAAATATGAATGATCGTATTATATCGGATATATGGGCTTTCGGGATTTTGTTGTTTGCCATATCAGAAAAACATTTCCCACACAATAGTGGAAGTGATGTATTAAGAGGTAGCTTATCAATTAACACAGATGACAGAGATTTGAAAAGATTAGTACAGATGTGCACAAAAATAGATCCAGAAGAAAGACCTAAAGCTCATGAACTGCTAAATGATGAATATTTCCATTTTTCATATAACAATTATGAAGAAAATGAAGTTTTTTCATAAATTTTTTTTAAAACAAAAATTTACTTAGAGGTTTGGGCTGGCAGATGAAGAATTTCGAGACAAATTTACTATTCTTATTATAAATTCGCATGCATTGTTCAATATTGTTCTTATGAAAATAAGATTACTGAAAAGGTTAATTATATTGATTATTAATTATATATTTGAAATGATGAATTTTATTTTTCAATCCATGAATCAACTTTTTTAATTCTCTAAACAAAACAAATCTTCATTTGTAAAAGCTATAATACCATTTTTTTTTTTTTTTTAAAGAAAAGTACGTCCACAATTAAGAAAGTATTTTTTGAATAAGCTCATAGAAATATTGAATGAGTTTTCACAAATTTAACTTTCCTAATAGTGGACACACTTTAAAAAAACAAATAAAAAAGAAGTTTTTGTATTTTGAGAGAGTGTATAAATGGAGAGATATATTAATCTTTTCCTCTAAACGATTCACATTTTGTTTCAAAAAGGTTTTGCCCGTCTAGAAATATATTTTTTACATAAATATTGACAATATAAATGCAAGTTCTCTTTTTTGAAAGAAATTTGTTGAATATTTTGCATGTTTGAATAGATCAGACTCTTGTTTGATTTCCTCAGTAGTACATTTTTTTAAAAATAACTCAATAATGGCAATACTTTAAAAGAATATTTTTTTTTTTGTGTCAAATTTATTATTTTATGTTCAGCATATTAAGCAGTTTCCTTCACCTAATGAGTCAAGTGTTTGAATGGCCTCATCAACTCCCATTTGTGCAGCCTTTCTGAAGCACTGAAAAGCCAAGTCCTGGTCAGGTTCAACGCCATGTCCCTTATAGAGTGCGATTCCGAAGTTATAAATTGCCTTTCCATGTCCGGCTTGAGCTGCCACACACAGAAATTGTGCTGCCTCTTCCTTATCGCAGTCAATTTCACCATTCAAAGACATCAAACCATACAAGTTCATTGATTGAACATTTCCTTTCAGAGCTGCCATTTTATAGTAGCGAGCAGCCTCATTTTTATCCTTATCAATTCCGTCACCAGAACGAAGCATTGTTGCATATTTATCCATGGCAATTGGGCCACCTTTATCAGCTGCCATTTTCAAGTAACGAGCAGCTTCTTTCTTGTTCATTGGAGCAATTTGTCCATTTGCCAAGATTGAAGCATATTGAACCATTTCTCTTTCACCACCTTTATCGGCTGCCATTTTGAAGTAACGCAAAGATTCCTTCAAATCAACAGCCACAGCTTCTCCACTTAAAAGGAATTTGGCATAATTTGTCATTGCCTTAACATAATTGTTATCAGCTGCTTTTTTCATGAATTGTAAAGAATCCCATTTATTCATTTGAATTCCAATTCCATTATAAAGCATGACTGAATAGGCAAACATTCCTTCAGGATTCCCTTTATCAGCAGCCATTTTGTAGTATTGTGCGGCCTTTTTATTGTCTAATTGAACATAATTACCGTGATAATAACTAGCTCCACAAAGGAGAATGGATTGAATATGCCCTTTATCAGCAGCCAATTTAAAATACTTAAATGCTTCAGATTTGTTAATTGGAACTCCTATTCCATTATTTAGACAAACTGCGTAATTATATATTGATTGAGGAAAGCCTTTTTGTGCTGCTGTTTTGAAGTAATAAACAGCTCTCTCTTTGTCAATAGATACTCCAATTCCTTTGGAATAAATGAATCCAAGCTGATTCATTGCATGAAGATGCCCAACTTCTGTTATCAGCTTCTCAAAAATATGAATGGCTTCAGTTTTGTCAGATGTAAAGCCTTCCCCTTTGAATAGACAACATGCATAATTGTAAGTTCCATCTGAATTTCCATTGTCCATTGACATCTTGAAATAACGTGCAGCTTCTTCCTTGTTCTCTTCAATACCTTCACCAATGTAGAGAGCTTTTCCGAGGCTGTTCATTGCTCTGGGATTTCCATTATGAATTGAAACCTTCAAATAATGAATTCCTTCTTTCTTGTCTGCTTTTTCATTTTGATGAACTTGAAGGAATTTCAAGTACAACGGGTCTTCATCATCATTATCTGAAGTGCCACATTTCAAACTTTCATGCTTTGAAATCGGCTCAAATACAAAGTCAGAATCATTGTTATTTATCTCTAGTTTGTTAGTCTTATTTAAAACTTCTTGATCTTGATAAGGTGTCTCATTTTGATCATTCGAATATGGTGATTCAAAAGGCATTCGCATGTACGGTGACTCATATTGAATACTTCCATAAGGCATGCTTGCGTACGGCGATTTTGGATAATCAGGCTGATTGTATTCACTTGAAAAGTTCATTGATTCAGACGAATCGTTCTGAATGAATTCATATGAATTATTTTGCATTTGTGGATCATAAAGATAGGCGGGCAAGTTTGAATAAGGAGATTTTGGATAATCTGGCTGATTATATTCACTTGAAAAGTTTATTGTTTCAAGTGACTTGCTTTGCTTTTGTGGATCAACAAGATAGACTGGCAAGCTTTGATTTGGAGGCTCAAAACAATAAGACTCATTCTTCTGATTGTTAAGTGAAGATGAATTATTATTTGATTTATCTGATTCAAGCTGGTCAAATAGATCGTTATTAGCTGCCAAATTTGGCGAGTTAAAGAGATCATTTTGATCAGATGTTTCAAAGAGATAATTCTGGTTTTGTTTTATTGGTGGTGTAAACAAATCGTTTTCTTTCTTCTGATCAGAATTGTCCTTTTTAATTTCATTCGATGGTCCAAAAAGATCAACTGGCACTTTTGTTCTTGCTGGCTTTGTTTTCTTATTCTTCTTGCTTTTAACGGGGGAATCAAAAAGTTCTCCTGATTTTTTCTGAGCAGAAATAGATGACAAGTCTTTCGGCTTGTCTGTTTCTTCTAGTTTATAAAGTGTTTTATTTCTGTCAACAATGTCAAACAAGCTGTTTGATTTCTTCTTTTCTGTTTGTCCAAATAAAGTGTCTGATTTGCTTTGATTTATTGATTTAGCAGGCTTTGTTGCTTTACTTGAAAGACTTTTGGTTTCCTTTTTTCTTGGTTGTTCTGTGGACTCAGGAGAATCAAATAAAGTTGATGATTTTCTCTTCTTTGGATGCTGTGATGAATTAACAATTTTGCTTTCATCTTCGGGTTCGAAAAGATTTACTGGCTTCTTTTTCTTTTGCAAATCAAAGACACCAAGAGGATCATCTAGATCTATTTTATTCGATGCTTTTATTTGCTTATAAGCCTCGTTTATTTCTTTTTGAGTTTTCTGAACTTTTTCGTCCTCTGAGTCAAATAAATTGACAGATTTCTTTTTCTTTTGCAAATCAAATAAGTCAGAAGGCTCATTTAAATCTATTTTATTTGCCGTTTTTATCAGCTTAAAAACATAATTTGCTTCTTTTTGAGAATTTTTCTCTTTGTCTTCTTCCATGTCAAATAATTTGACAGGTTTCTTTTTCTTTTGTAAATCAAATAAGTCAGGAGATCCATCCAAATCTATTTTACTTGCTGCTTTAGCTTGATTATAAACATTACTTGCTTCTTTTTGTATTTTCTGATCTTTTTCATCATCAGAATCAAATAAATTGACAGACTTCTTTTTCTTTTGCAAATCAAATAAACCAGGAGATCCATCCAAATCTATTTTACCTACATCACTTGCTTCTTTTTTCATCATCTGCTTATTTGACATATTTTGCTCTTTTTCGTTGTCTGAGTCAAATAAACTGACTGATTTCTTTTTCTTTTGTAAATCAAATAAGTCAGAAGGCTCATCTAAATCTATTTTATTTGCTGTTTTTGTCTGCTTAAAAACGTCGTTTTCTTCTTTTTGAGAACTTTTCTCTTTGTCTTTTTCCAATTCTAATAATTTGACAGGCTTCTTTTTCTTTTGAATATCAAATAAGTCAGGAGACCCATCCAAATCTTTTCTATTTTTCTCACTTGCTTCTTGTTTTGATTGTTTACTTGATGAATTTTGTTCATTATCATTGTCAGAATCAAATAAACTGACTGGCTTCTTTTTTGCTATTGGCTTTGATTCAATTTCATCTTGTTCTTCAGAATTGAAAAAGCTGAATGATCTCTTTTTCTTCTGTTGTTCAAATGAATCACGAGACTTGAGTTGGTTTGCTTTGTTTTCTGAATCAAAAATCTCATTTTTATCTTCTGTGTCAAACAAGCCAACCGATTTCTTTTTCTTTGGTTGTTTAAATAAATCAAGAGAATCGTCCAAATCTACTTTATTTGCTGTTTTTCCTTTCTTGCTTATTCTTTCTGAATTATTGAGATGATCTTCATTTTGCTTTGGCTCATCTTGATCATCTGAATCGAAAAAGCTGAATGATCTCTTTTTCTTCTGTTGTTCAAATGAATCACGAGACTTGTGTTGGCTTGTTTTGTTTTCTGAATCAATTTTCTCATTTTTATCTTCTGTGTCAAACAAACCAACCGATTTCTTTTTCTTTGGCTGCTCGAATAAATCAAGAGAATCGTCCAAATCTATTTTATTTGCTGCTTTTTCTGGCTTGTTTACACCTTCTGAAAAATTGAGATGATCTTCACTTTGCTTTGGCTGCTTAATTGATGCTTTTGGCTCATCTTGATCATCTGAATCGAAAAAGCTGAATGATCTCTTTTTCTTCGGTCTTTCAAAGGAATTGGCAGATTTATTTTTACTTGCTTTATTTTCTGAATCAATTATTTCATTTTGGTCTTCTGCATCAAACAATCCAACAGATTTCTTTTTCTTTGGCTGCTCAAGCAAGTCAAGAGGGCCATCGAGAACAATTTTGCCTTCTTCTTCTTTTTTCTTAATTTTTTTAATTGGAGGAATTTTCTCATCTAAATCAAATAATCCAAAAGATTTCTTTCTAGCTGGCTTCTCAATCGAACCACTTGCATCGTTTTGGCTGGACGTTTTATTAGCATCATCATCGAACAAACTTAGTGAATCACTCATTTTGCTTTTCATTTCTTTTGGCCCAAAAAGATCATTTTTCTTAGTTCTCAAGGCTTCCATTGGCGATTCAAACAAACCATTTTCTTCTGCATACAACACTCCAAATTCTGCCTCAGTAAATTCATTTTTCTTTTCATATGACATGTCAGATTCCGTCTCAATAAAATCATTTTTCTCGCTCTGATTTTGCTCGCCAACGAAGAAAGAAACAGGACTGAATATTTTCATTTTACTTGCAACAAATTCTTCAATAGAAATGCATTTACGCGTCCTCTCGAACACGTTTGGATATTCATCAAGATACTCAACATAGTTTTCATACTCTTGCCTGTCAATTGAATTCGAAATGAACGTCGTATCGAATCTCAGAATTTTTTTGATTTCTTCAAAAGAGGGGCGATCAGCTGGACTTTGTGACCAACATTTTTCTATCAATTTTTTGAATGGACTTGATTCTGGCAAGTTAATTTCTGGACGGTTTCCGGATGCAACTTTTGTGAAGATTTCAAAAAAGTTCAAATTTTTAAACGGTTTCTCATTTGTAATTATTTCATAAATAATCATGGCAAAAGCATATACATCGGTTTCTTTTGTATAGTTAGAATTTCCACATAATTCAGGAGCTGTATAAATGACTGTTTTGGTATCAATTGTATTTTGGCTTGAATCACGAAAATTAAATGGTTGAAAATCGGTAACTTTAGGAAACATGTGGTAATCCATTAGAATATTGGATGGAGATAAGTGTGAATGAATAATATTATGGGAATGAAGATATGACATTGCTGAGGCAATACCATAAATATTTAATAATTTAAGAGTGTCGTTCCAAAATGCAATGTTCGTATTTTTTGCTTTGCTTAATATTTCTTCTAATGATTTGTTTGGCATGTATTGAGAAATAACAACTGGCTTTCTTTCATTATGAAAATCAATTGGGCTATATCCTATATAATTTATAATCGAAGGATGATTAAAGTTCCTACAATTATATATATTGTTTAGTAAAATTTCATTTAAGGAATCAAATTCATCATATGATTTGAGAGAAATCTTAGCTGCAAATAATTCCCCATTACTTTTATCTTTGATTGTATATAAATCACTATATGAACTATTTCCAATTTTGTTAAGTAAAACAAATTTATTAATATCGATTAAACTGTCGTTCACATCCATTATATTTTATATGTTTTTCGTTATTTCTCAATTTTGAAAGAAAGAAGTAGTATGATAAAAAGGGTGATTTCGGACCGAAGTCCTCACTCCCCCTTTTTAACGTCGTCCGCCTAGCGCAAGTACAACTGTTAAACCTTCGATACAATTCTTATATCTTTCTCCAATATTATCTTCAATAGGCGTGATTTCTCAAAAACAATGCTCAGGACCGTTTTCAAAATCAAAATCAACGTCATTGAACTCGAAATCGTAAACTTTTTTGATGATTGCCATTTTATCGAATTACATATGTGGGATAAATTTATGGACTTGTGCGGGGTTTTCATTAGTGTTTTCATATGTAATTAAAGGTAGGTGATTTCGGACCCTGTATTGCGCATAAAAAATAATTCTCATTTTAAAATTTTCATTTATTTTTTTCATTAATTTTCAAAATTTTTGTTCTACTTTTTGAATTTAAATTTTTGTTCTACTTTTTGAATTTAAATTTTGGCAAGACATTTATGAATAAATTCTCTTATTGCGCAACTCTTTCGCAAGTATTTCGCAACTATTGCGCAATTCCACCTCTGGCATCCCAAAATTTTCATCAAAATTGAAAGAGAAAATTTTTATTATCAAAATTGAACTGAATTAATGAAAATAATTTATGTAGTAATTGAGAGATAAAATTTTATTGATTTTCCATTTATAATTCACAAGTTTATGGTTATAATTTATGAAAAGCATTAATAATAAAAAATGTCGGACTTTCTATTTTTCGAACCTCATAACTTTTCCACTCACGAATTACCATTAAGTTATGGGTCCAATCGAGAATATTTTTAGATGGTTTTTGTTTGTGACTAAATTCTGAATTCCATTTATTAAACATAATTTTTTGTTTCTTTATTTTTTTTATCAAACATAAAACAACGCAAATGACAAAACTAGAAGATACACCAACACCAAAATTATATGAACTCCTGAGCCTGATTGTAAATGAAGAGATCACAGAAGAAGATGACTTTTTTGTTAACAAGAACGATCTCATAGAAACTATTGCATATGAAATTTGTGATCATGGTTACGATGGTGACAACATTTATGAAGCTATGTTCTGGTTCATGAAAGGTATAGAGCAAAATGAAAAAGCAAAAGTAACAAACCAAAAAGAAGAAGTGCCCGCGAAAGATGAAATTCCCCAAGTACCACCTCCAAAAGATATACCACGATACATTGACAATAATGATAACTACTTTTTGAAGAACTTGAAGAACAACATATGGAGGAATACCACGAAAGATGATTCATTTGTTAAGATCACTTATAACGATTTCATCAAGCTCAAAGACGAACAAGAAAAAATAGTGGACGCAATTATGAAGAAACTTTATGATTCACCAGAGGAGTGGCACATCAATTTCGAACAACTTACGAACCGCGGTAGAGATTTACTATTTCCTGCTCTTCATAATTTCTTCAACACTATTGTCAAGAACTTCTCTGTCACAAATCAATACAAACTCAGATTCAAAGTTAATAATGAATGGCGGACTTTACCTTTGACACCAGAAGCTTTTAACAAACTAATGGAAAACTTTACTAAGAAGCACTTTATATTTGACATGGATGATGTAAAACCTGAGTACTTTTATGAGAAAGGTAGCATGGAACTCCCAGAATGGTCTCTCTTTTCTCAACTCATCTTCAGTAAAACCAAAAATGTAAAAAGTAATGCTGATCGTGGTGGTTCTTTCTTTCAATTCTTAGTCAAAGATAGCTGCCCACAAGAGATAGTAAAATACCTGACTCGCCTACAAATTTTCGACACTCTTGCTAACAGTAAAGGTAAACAACGAAAAGAACTCGATGACTGCTGCTTCATATATGCTCTTCAACAAACAGGGTGCTATGATGATGAAACACTTAATAAAATGCGACTAAGAATCAACAACAGATATCTCTCCAATTCTGCTATCAACAATCTATGTCAAGAATTTAAGATCCACATCAGTGTTTCCTTCATTAATGAAGATGCGAATTCCAAAAACAAGAAGAAATCAATAGGGAAGAATTCATACATAGGAGTCGAGAAAGCAGAACCAAATCGTACTCACAAATTCAACATTTACGAGAAACACTACTTTATTGAAGAGCTGACACCATTTTCTACATACTACATTTCTCATCTCGCAGAGCTTTCACCGGACAAGGCTAACATGGAGTACAACAGCAATCATTGGAGGAAGGCAAGACATTTCATTAGTTCTTCCAATTTAGTGAGGGCATTGATGAAGAACAATTATTTTCGTCCATTAAATTTCGGAGACGGTTGTATTCTCAAAACTATTTTCAATAATGATATCAAGAAGGATGTCACAGGAATTAATCTTGATTATGACGAACAATCCTGCACACAACTTATTAAACCAAAAACAATGAAGAAGAAGACAATTGAAATCAATGATAAAAAGAGTTATTGGTACTGCGATTCTGAGGCTGACACTTCTGGAGACATTCATCGCCCATACATGTTCGTTCTTCAGTCCAAAGATGGCACAATAACAAAAACATTTAAAGGAGAAAATTGTAGTGTTTCATTTCTGGATTTCCTTCCTGATTTCTCTGTAGTGTACTTTCACAATCTTGCTTACGACATTAGATTTCTTTGTTCATATGGCATAAGGAAGTCTGTCATTAAGGGTAACAAATTTATGAAAGGCACAATTGTCTACAAATCTAAAACACTCTATTTCCGTGACACACTTCCTATTCTCTCATGTAAGTTATCACAATTACCATCAATGTTTAATCTCGATAGTGGACAGAAAGAAGTTTTCCCCTACAAATATTACACCATGGAGAGACTCAAGAAGAATGTTGGCGTGATTAATGAAGCAGGAGAAAATGAAGATAAGAGATGGACCGAAGAAACAAAACAACAATTCCGCCATAACTTAGACATTATTGGCTGTCGTCTCTCTGATACCACATTTGACATGTACAAGTATGCAGAATTCTATTGCACCCAAGACGTGAACATTTTACGACAAGGCTTTAATAAATTCAGAGATGGTTTCATAAAAGATTTCAATATAGATCCTTTCAACTTTGTCTCCATTTCTTCTCTCGCTAATGAAGTTTTCAATCAGAGAGTTTATTATGATCACGACTTATATAAATTAGGTGGTGTCCCTCGTTACTTTTGTTCACATGCTATTTACGGTGGGAGATGTATGACTGCTTACAACAAGAAATGGCACACACAAAAGAAGTTATGCGATTTCGATGCAGTATCTTTGTATCCGTCTGCTATGGCACGCTTATATACCGTAAGTGGCACTCCTAAAGTTATTGAAAAAGAGAATCTCAATATGGAATTCCTCTCTAAGCAAAGTGCTTATGTTGTCGAAATTGAGGTCACAAAAGTAAACAAACATTACCCTTTTCCATTGTTAGTTCGCAAAGTTAATGGACTGAACTTAAATGATGACAGAATAGGGAATGGAGAGCCCGTGAAGATGATCGTTGATAATATTTACCTTGAAGATCTCATTAATTTCCAGAAGATAGAGTTTACATTACTGAGAGGATACTACTGGGACGGTAAGAAAGATTACACAATTCAAAAAATCATTAGAGAAATCTTCAATAAGAGACTCGAATACAAGAAGCAAAAAAATCCATTACAGAACTTATACAAACTTATCATGAACAGCTGCTATGGTAAAACTATTGAGAGGCCCACAGATAAAGAGTTCAAGTATTTGTATGAGGGAGATGAATTAGAGAAGTATTGGAAGAAGAATTACATGAAGATCAAAGAAGATGTCCAACTTCATAACTCAAAACTACATGCATTAAAAGTACTCAAGCCTATAGACGATCATTTTAATTTCTCATTACTAGGCATACAAGTTCTATCCATGAGTAAGAGAATCATGAATGAAGTTATGTGTCTGGCCCACGATATAGGATGTCACATATACTACCAAGATTGTGACTCGATGCATATAGAAGTTAATGATTTGCCAAAATTAGTTGAATCATATAGAGAAAAATATGGTAGAGAATTAATAGGCAGCAATTTAGGACAATTCCACTCAGATTTTCCTACAATTAACAATCATGATGAGATGCCAGTTGCTGTTGAAAGCTATTTCCTCATGAAGAAGATGTACATTGATAAGTTACAAGATAGTACCGGTGATGTTGACTACTTTATTAGAGGCAAAGGTCTAACATTAGCGAGTATCAAACATGCAGCAAAATCAGAGTATAACAATGATTATATGAAATTATATGGAGAAATATATAATGGAAAAGCACAAATGTTCGATCTTACTAAAGGTCAACCATGTTTCAAATTTAATTCCAACATGACAATCTCAACTTTGAACAAATTTGCGAGAACAATAAAGGTTAAATATGAAGAAGGCAAACGTGAAAACTATTTTCTTTCTTAATTTTTTATTTCACATATACATATCAAGACATGAGCAGGATTAGATGGAATACACAAATGGTAGCAGAAGAGTTAGCCAAAGAAAATTGTATATTAATAAGTAAATACGAAAGAGGTGACAAGAGAATAACATACACATATGAGGGACAACAATATACCGTAAGATTTGATGACTGGAAATGTAAAAAGAGACCATCAAGACCACATTTATCAGGTGGCAATAGGATCACTAAAGAACATACAAAATGGAATAACAAAAGTGTAAATGAATTATTGATGAAAGATGATTGTGAGTTAGCAGATGAGTATCACAATACAAAACAAAGAATCAGATACAAATACAACAACTCTTATTACTGGACTACACTAGATGACTGGATTAATCACAATTCAAGACCACATAATTATTACCAGCCTTTAGAAAAACAATTTAGAGAGTATTTAGAGAGCAACAACATTGAATTCACAACACAGAAAACATATGAAGATCTCAAAAGCGCTAAGAATTATAAACTACGATTTGACTTTTATTTATCGCAATTAGATTTGTTAGTAGAGATGGACGATAGAAGTCATAGAAGTGATGATGAACAAGTGAAAAATGGTAAGTTGAAAGATCAATACTGTATAGAACATAAGTTAAAACTATTGAGGATTGACGAAACAACTCCCACATCTGAATATGAAGAAGCTATAAAACAAATGACAGAACAAGATTTGTACGTACTTAGATATGGCAGACTCTATCAAAACTATAATGGAAAATACAAAGAAGAAATCATAAATGAGCAACATCAAAAATAAAGAGCACAGATGATTATCATTAAAAAAGTTCACCATATTTTTCTTTTCATTCTTGGGAGATCCATAATTGGGGCATGAGAAGAGTCATGTTTTTAGCCATACATCTTCTTTAATCTATATCTCGGTACTACTTGCTCATTATTTTTGTCATCTCTCACTCTATACAAACCATCTTCATAACCAACTACAAAATGTTCTCCAGGCTGTATAACCCTTCTTCTTTTCATCATTGTATCTTTAGGATTGTAGACCTTTACATTAGTCCCATTTTCTAATTTCCAATCTTTTCTGTTCATAATTTCATAGTTCTCTTGTACGATCTTCCTTACTATGAATTCTTCAAGGTCCGCATCATCTTGCACCATCTTTGGAGTTACATCAAATCCTGCATACTTAGATAGAGTTTTGTGTGGGCTATTGTTGTACTGCCAAACTATTTCACTCATAATGTTCGGCGTAATTCTTTCTACTTTCATTAAGTAAGCCATATCACGAATAGTACGTATAACTCTATCTATGATTCCCAATGATGAATGCAAAGGTTCTGTATGCCCTCCCACTTTTTGTCTTCTCACTTTTTCAAACTTAATTCTTTGTGGAAAATCATGGTAAACATTGATAGCCTCCTCAGAGAAGAAAGCTTTTTCTGCATCCCCTATTAACTTTTCCACATATAGATTATCAAAGTCTACCATATCACCAAGAGCATTGATAAATACCTGCGCTGATTTGATTTCCCTAGTTATGACTCTATTACCGTTATTCACTGCTACATTCACAGGTCTAGCAAATAAGTAACGAGTATTAATGTTGATAGCAATAAGGTACACAATATCCTGAGTCTGCATCAAGTCTATCAAGTATGTATATCTACTAGTGACAGAGTGCAGCTGAAACTTTTTGATGTTCTCCTTTAATGGAAAATTATTACTGTGGATCTCTTCTGTGTTCTTCCTAAGTCTACTCTCTAATTCTTGTAACCTTGCTACCTTATTTTTGGACTTGAATCCTATGAGGTTATTAATTGGTGGCTCCACTAATAAATCACCATATTTTCTGATATACCTTTTCTCATATTCTTTATACCAATTATCTAGCTTCCTCTTTGTGGGCCTAAAGTTTTGCATAAGTAAGTTAAATTCGTTGTAGGTAAGCTTTTTAGGGTTTTCATTTACGAGCTGCTCTATTCTCACACCTTCAAATGCTGACGAAAACACATTCATACTTTTTATTTCAACTAAAAATGTCAATGACGTTACAGCCACGCTCAGGACAAGCCTTCGCGAGTCTTCCACCACTCCGAAGACCACATCAGAGAAGTACATTTGCAACTCAAACATTAAAACAGATCAACAGTAGACTTCAATATTACAGACGAGTTCTTAATACACCTATGCCCGAAGATGAGAAAGGAATTATGAAAAGACAGAAATTACAAGCCAAATATGAGAGAGATATGAGAGTTAGAAGATTATTAAACCGAGCAATTTCTAATTATTATTCATGAGCATTTTTGTTTCTTGTTGGTTATTAAATGTCTAACACTCTTCGCCAAGCTAGAATTTTATCAAGTGAGAATGACGCTAGTGTAAAACAAGAGCAGAACACAAATGTTAACATAAAAATAACTCCTAACAAAAGTACCCAACCTCCTAATCCACCACAAGTTACATATCCTCAAGTGTCTCCAGTAAATTTTACTTCACAGACGACACCATCAGCATTTCCATCAGTACAAGCAACAAGCAGAGGTATAGCAGATTTGGGCACTGAACTTGATTCACTTGAGAAGAAAAACAAATTTCTAGAAATGCTGGTTGCCATGTATGAAACAAATCCTCTGAAAATCAATAGTTATGTAGTTTGTGATAGTAAATTGCTGATGAACATGATTAAACTTTTAACAGATGCCGACAAAATAGAGTTAGTATTAGATGAGTCAGATGTTGGGTGTGGGTGTAGCGGCACCAATAGTAAGTTCATCAAGATCGACAAAATTCTGGTATACAAAAATAACAAAGCTGAAGATCTAAAGTATGGTTATAACGAAATCTATACACAATTTATAAGATATGGTGTGAGCTTGAAGATTGTAGTGTAAGCAATGATAGCAACCATGAATGAATGAATGCCTCTCACGATTTGAATAATGCTAGTGTATGTTCATTTATTTTTGCACTTACTTTTCCAACTATTGATTGCTGAATGCGTAAAGTCATAGCATAATCCTCATCTAAGATCCTGCCATCATACAACAGCACATCTCCTACAGCATAAATGTTAGCATCGTCAACATAGAAAAGGTAGTCTCCATGTGTAGCAAAAGTTATATTACCGTTTTCTTCATCCACATTAGTAACAACACCAACAAACTCTTTCCATGATCCATCTATGACTACAGAACATATACAATCAGTACTGTCTGTTGCTGATGATGAAATCCAAACACAGCTTCGTCGCGAGGGCTCGCAGCTACTGGCATTCTCTCTCTTGTACACATGACCTGACATAAACACAGGTTTTCCAACTTTGAAGTCAGATATTTCTTCCCCAGCTTCTATAGGTGCGAGATGTGTAATAGTTGTGCTGTTTCCATATTCCTTCAACATTGATTCATAAACAACAGGATCTTGAGGGTTATAATCTACCTTTTTTGTCAATTCATGATCTATAATTTTTGTGGAGTACACAGTTTTTGACTCGGATGCTGGTTCATTACCAATGTAGAATTCCTTTACTTTTAATGAGGTTGGTTCGTTAATAGTCATCAGATATGTTAAAAGTATTGTTTGTATAATAAGTCAACCAGAATGGATCAAATGAATCACTTATGACTTTGTAAATTCCTGGTCTTATCCATTCTGAACTAGTACTGAGGCCTTTATATTTCTTAGTTCCATCAGCATTGGTAGCATCAATATAGAAATTGGTAGTATCGACTATCATGTTATCATCAATGTCTTTCAAATAGTATTTCTCATTTTTGACTTGTATCTCAATTGGTGTCATCTTGTCAAAATCAATATTGATAACATTTGTTTTTATAAGATCTAAAGCAGACTTGAGTGCATAAGGTTCGAGATCAACAGTAGGAATATCAGTTTTGAGTGCATAAGGTTCGAGATCAACAGTAGGAATATCACTTTTCAGAGCACAATCACTATTACGTACTTCTTCAAGATAATTTTCTGGAATATAACACTCTCTGCCTTTATAAGTTGATTTCACTAATTTTACGTTAATACGGTACTCAAAAGCGTAAGAAATAAGATCATACATGCTATCATGTATATACAATATTTTTAGGTTACGACAATTATAAAACATACTTTCACACGACTGAGACATGGCTGTTATGATTAAGTTTGAAATATCTATAACTTCTAAAACTATACAGGCCATAAATATACTTCCAATCTTTTCCACATTCCTCGAATAGAACATAGATAAATCAACTTCCTTTAGTTTACGACATTCTATAAACATCCAATCGAAATACTTACATAAATTATTACTATATCTCTTATCAAATTTTATAGTCTCTAGGTTATTACACTTATTTGCAAAATCTGAGCAAATTGTAACATTAGAAATATCAAAGTTAGTGAAATCTATATGAATTACAGTTTTAGAACAATTTCCGAATGAATACAAAGAAGTTATATCTCTACCATTGAAATCAGTAGCAACAGAGATACTTGAAGGACAATTAGCGTTAAGCTGAATTTTACCAAACTTGACAACCTTATCATTGTAAACTATACTTGGAATAAACTTTGTTAACTTCGCTACTGTTTCTAGAGTTGTGATTCTACCATTACTAACATTATAAGTATAATCGCCATAAGTAAAAACATTTTTTGTGATAGTCTTTACAAACAATATTGTAGTTTCACTCTCTACATTACACTTGATATAGCCAACTTTGTCACTCTCATAAGCAACATAATCAGCTGTATCATCTATTTTTACATATACTTCTTTGTCATTTATGCTTACATTATGTGAAACAGTGAAAGAGGTAGAAGTTCCATCTTCAAACACAGCCTTTATAGCTAGAGTGCAATCTTTCCTGTTATATATTTCATTCTTTTCTTGGTCATACGCTAATAATTTATCTTCAACCAGTTTTACAGTAGGCACAGCAACATCATTAGTGGTATCATGTTGTGAGTTTATTATTGTTGGTAATTCAGTTTTGAGTGCATAAGGAGTAAGATCAACAGTAGGGATATCAGTTTTGAGTGCATACTTCTCTTCGGCAACTTCTTTGGTCTCATACTTATTAAACTCATATGCTAGTTCATCTTCGTCAACAAATTTCTCTTCTACTTGTGCAGCGGTATAATGATCTTCTGCTAATTCAGTTTTTAGAACATATGGACTCAAATCTACTGTAACAATCTCATCTTTCTTCACATATGGAGTAAGGTCTGGTATTTCATCTTTCTTGGCATATATGGTCATGTCTTTATTTTCAACAGCTGCGATTCTCTCTTCATGATTTACAAGCTGTGATTTTATAGAAATTCCTCCAAGAATCATATCTCCATCAACAATAACATCATCTTTAACATATATAGATTCATAGTCAGTGTTGTTGTTTCCAGAATTGCTACATACAAAGGCACCATCCTCAACATTTTTCTTTGTTAGTATTCCTGTCATTTGATATAAAAAGAAAAGTCCAACAACAACAATACTTACAATAGTGATAACCAACAATGATACTTACAATAGCAACTTACATGAATGATATTCTCATTTCTGATTTTCATCAATGCTACCTACAATATTGACTTTCATGAATGATATTTACACATCTGAGAAAGAGAAATGGTAGTGGTAAAAATGAAATCTCAAAAAACTATTCCCTATACTGATTTTCATAATTGCTACCAACAATATTGAAACCTACATGTGATATTCTATTCCAGACTTCCGAGAAACTACTCTCACTATCAAATGACCTCATTTAATACTCCTACCGCATACTGATTTTTGATATTTACACTACTAACTCGGAAGGTTTGTCAAGAATAGTAAAACAGAAATTTGATAAGTAGAGTAACAAAACAGAGAATTGATAAGTAGAGTAACAATTATGAAAATCAGAATTGTAGGTAGCATTGATGAAAATCAGAAATGAGAATAGCATTGATGAAAGTCAGTATTGTAGGTATCATTGATGAAATCAGAAATGAGAATAGCAATTATGAAAATCAGAAATGAGAGTATCAGAGATGAAGATCAGAAATGAGAATAACAAAAATAGATGTCAGTATTGCAGGTATCATGTGCGAAAGTCAGTATTGCAGGTATCATGTGCGAAAGTCAGTTTGCAGGTATCATTTATGATTATCGATAGTGCTTCAATATTTCTAATTTCAGAAATAGTGTAAAGTTGTCAGGCTCAATAATGTTACCATTCGTGTCTGTAAACCATACTTTAAACTGTCTTTTCGTACCTACAAATTCATATTTTCTATTATCATCAGGAGGTACAACATTAGCATACCACACTAGAGAATCACAATACTCATCTCTCTGTATAAAGCTACAATGAATTTCAGTTTCGCCATCAAGATATCCTTTACAAGTTGCACGACAGTATTGAAAGGAAATATATCTTTTGTTTAAGCTGCTTGTAAATTCTGATGGTAAATTATTGATGTAGTCTTTGGTGATGTAGTAAGTTTTGACCATTTTTATGAAAAAGAAAAGAAATTATCGTTGCTTCTTCATTTGTGAGAACCATTTATGTTTTGCAATTTGTGAGAACCATTTATGTTTTGCAATTTGTGAGAACCATTTATGTTATTTTTCTGAAAATTTAAAAATGGAACAGCCGCAACAACAACAACAACAACAACAACGACAAGAAATAGATATTGATGATGAACGGTTAAATAATTTCGATATAGATACAATTCCACAGCAATTATGGCGCCCACAAGCACAAGTACAAAGAGCACAGTTACCATCACAGTTTGCACCAGGAGCACAGTGGAACAAGACGCCTAGAGATAGAGATTTCAAGAGTTATGGACTTCCTAATTACATGGATCCTAGAAATGGCAATGTTCAAGAAATCATGGGCCATACAAATACTGATGCTGACTTACTTACAATGTTTAATAAGCTCAATGGTACTGCCATTAAACCAGAAGACATGGATGAACTCTTTGGAACTACAGAACAACAAAGAGCATATGCAAGACAGTGGTTAATAAAAGGTATAACAGAAAAGGTCAGCAGCATTAATCCAGGTGGTTTCACTTCTAAAGTTGGTATGGATGATCTTGCAAAATTAATCCTAAACATGAAACGTGATATCACTAGAGTAAAACAAGCAATATCTCCAGCAGGTGCAGATCATATGATCAAAAAACATAACTTAAAAGCAAAACCAAATGCAAAATGGTTTCTCAACAAAAAAGACCCCAATGGACCAGCAGAAATTACAAACTTGACTGATATCAACAATGATGGAATTCCTGATGTTGTTGTATATAATTCAAGAAACCAACCTTTATACGTAAATGGCTACACAACTACAATCTCTAAATTCCCACATGACCTTGCTTACTACCAACAATTCCCACTAAGAAAAGACAGATCAGGAAATCCTAAGAATAAGTGGATTCGTGAACAATTTCATAACTTACACTATATTGATGATGACAGCAATGATCCTAGAAATATTGGTAATGTTATGCCAGGCTATAGAGGATTTCCAGATGGTGTTAACACTACTGGCTACTCTGTTCGTAAAGCTAAGAGACTTTCACCATACCAGAGATTCAGGAAATACCTTCTCGATAAAGAACTCACACTTAAGTATGCTATTGCTCCAATTCAGAATTTACCAGCAGAAGTTAAATTGCCTATTATTGCTAGAGCTACAGCACACTTATGGCAAACAGTATTTATTAATCCTATATTGAACAAATATGGTATAGATGGTAATAATCCTACCGCTGTTGCCAAAGCTAAGAAGGATTGCAGAGATGAAATTGATGATATTGTGACTGGAAACATAAGTGACTTGTACTACGGAGATACACAAACCAAAACTAACACAAGAAATAACATCATTAATATACTCAAAACTACTATCATACAATACTGCCAAGCTAACAACATACCATATGATCCAAATGCACAACCACCACCACAACGAAGAAGGCAATAAGAAGGGAACCATGAATGAGAGGAACCATAAATGAGAGGAACCATGAATGAGAAGGGAACCATAAGTGAGAGGAACCATGAATGAGAAGGGAACCATAAGTGAGAGTTATTTATTTTTGCCGCTACTGTGCTTTCCCAATTTACCAACAGCAAAATGAGTCTAGAAAAAGTTCATGACATAGTATCACAAGCACTGGAGATAAACAAAAATAACTTATGTGGAAGTAGCATAGATGAAATCCACAATGATATAGATGTTCGCTACAACTCTGTGAATGTTATAGTAGGAAAACAGTCTATGGGAAAAACTGTGATAGCACTACAGGAAATCATTAAAATATCACTTCTAAGTACACACCATTTGTTAATATATGTTACGAAGAACGGAGATGAGAATGATAAGAGTTGGCAGTCACTGAAGACGTTCATTCAAATTCCATATATAGTAGTAAGTGAGAAAAATTGTAAGGATGCCATTCAAGAATTAATCTCTGCTAAAAACTTGTACTATATGATAAAGAGAGAGAATTTAGAGGAAAAAATAGATGATGGGCAGATGGAGGATATGTTTCAAGTGTTACACGTTCATGACTTCAGCAAAGACACCCTACATACTCTTATACTCTTTGATGATATAGCAAATTCAAAATTGTTCGCGGCACCAGAATCATATTTCTCACAACAACTACGACGCTGCAGACACACAAACATATCTTACTTCTTGCTGATTCAATCATGGAAAGGTCTCGCACCGCATATCAAGAACGAGATCACAACATTATTTATCTTCCCATGCTTCAACAAACAGCAACTCCACTTCATATATTCACAGTCCGCGAGTAACTTAACTTTTGATGAATTCTATGATATGTACAAAACTATGTCAGAAATGAAAAATAAACGTCCTTATATGATAGTACATGTGACAGAAGGAGGAGAAACTATGGTGCGCGCACATTCATGATTTATCTTGTGGAGGATTTAAGAATTGTATGATCCTGTTTATTGTCTCTTTCATTTGGCGTATCTCTTCTTGTACATTCATTTCTGGTTCCTCTCGTGCTTCTTCTCCTCGTGCTTCTTCAACATTAAAACATCTTTGATTTTGGTAATTCTGTAACCTTTGATGTGGTAGAGCTTGTTGAGTTTGTGAGTTGTGGTGCTGTCTATTTCTTCTTTATGCTTGTTGTAGAATAAGTTGAACTCATCTGGGGAATCAAACTCTTTGATATAATTTGTGATAGGTTGGAGTATTTTAATTTCTGACATCTTTAATACGAACAAAAATGATAATAACAAATGTTCTTCTTTCATGTTTAATCATAGTTGAGTTTTTACGATTGTGTGTGGAAATTTATTCTGTACTCCCTGATGAAGATCCGCCACTAGATGAAGAAGTGAGAAAAAAATTGTACTGCTGATATGGAAAAACATTAATGAGGTGACAGATTGTGCAAAAACATTGATGAGATGACAGATTGTGCAAAAACATTAATGAGATGACAGATTGTGCAAAAACATTAGTGAGGTGACGGATTGTGTTATTTATTTTTGAGTGATAGAAGTCAGTCGGAATTCAGACCTACTTCAACATAGGGACATCAAATCTGTTTACATTTCTGACCCCAATTGCATTTGTTCCGCTGCTATTTTTGTCTCCATTTACCCAAGAATCTGCTTTGTCTGCAAAATTGCCTATAGTATTGAGAACATTTCCGACTGTACCACCGAAGACTGGAGCTACTGCTTTTGCTACTTTGGATACTATTGGTGCTGCTTTACTTACGACATTTTTAACGCCTTTTGCTATCTTTTTGAAGAAACTTCCGAAAGCCATGATTTTGAATTCGTGGAAAAAGATACTTTTTTTGAAACTGAAATGACATACTACAACGCTCAAACCAAGAATTTAGGAAATGATGAAGGTGACGTACTCGGGTTCTTCCAAAATAAGATGCGCAATTTAATACAGAAAAACGGTGGCGACAATTCTTTCTCATTCATTATGGAAGAGTTTAAAGACAAAGACGCTCCACTCCCTGTTGGAACCAAGACCAGAATCAAGCTCACACATTCAGGACACACAATAACACAAATAGAAAAATCATTCTCAACTATACTCCTCGACTTCAGAATTAAATTGTCAGACCCTATAGATGTTTCAGCAGATAAGAACAAACTCATGAAAATCTTCGTAGGCTTCAAAAATGCTGTGGAATTCTATGAGGACTGTAGATTCTGGATAAATGACAAACTCCTCTCTGCATACAGGCAAGATGAACTACAAAGGGAATCATTTGCGTATAACAGTATCAAGCCTAGAGATGCCAAAGCTTCTAGTAAATTCAGTCATAGTATCTGGGAAAACGTTGCACAATACTCACCATCTGTCTGTGGAACCTACATTGATTTAGTAGACATTGCTGATGGACAGCCACATACATTCACTATTGAACTCACAATTCCATTTACAGATCAACTTGTACTTCAGGCTTGGCAACTCTACCCTAATGCTATCTGTGGTGAAATAGAAGAGGAAGTCAAAACAAGTCTTCGCGCAATGGTCTGGTGTCAAGTAAATCCAAATATTGTAAAAGAAACATTGCAGTTTTTGGAGGATAAAGAAATTACAGAACAAATTCCAGCAGTAGTTCCAATCTCACGCAAGTTCACACAAGTAGGTAGACCATCAAATATAGTCGTTCATTACTCAGAAAAGCCAGCATCAAATCAAGTCTTACACATTAAGTACCAAAGACTACACGCAGGAAAAGCTTACACAGATACAGATCCAGCAAGTAGGGCAGACACACATAATGATGAAGCAGAACCTTTGACGATAGACTTCCATTATACAGAAGCCGACTACACTAAATATGGAGTAACAAAGGACGACATCAATAAAGCTTCATTTGCGATTATGATAGCTGCTGCCAATCCTGATTATGTTCTCAATGCTGGAGATGATGTGAAAATCATAAGTGAAGAAGTAGAAGGTGCTTTAATTACTGATGTTAAGAAGAGCGACGACAATATCAACCTCAGTGTTGGAAAAATCACCCTTGATGTCCTCGGTGGCACAATACAATTGGGACGTAGCAACTTGGCAGGATTTGGACTAAAAGAAGAAACATATCAAGGTTTAGTTCGAGAATTACAAACACCATTGCTAGTACCTGCGCAAGAACTAACTCGAGAAATCTTTGAGGGAAGCGCAAAGGTAAATGGACTTGAAATCTCTAAGTCTGTACCTCTTCGTAACGCCACTAACATTACCATGATGTTTCCAAAATCGCCGGCAGACATCACCTGCTTTGATAATATTATGTACAGAAATGTTCAGCTCATCGTAAATAAAAGAACATACCCAGATACTGAATTCAGTGATACGTGTGCAGCAAGGTTCTACCAACATCAACTTATTGCAAATGAACTCGACGGAACTTTAGAAGCAACCCAAGAATTTGAGGACTCCTTCACGCAACCTCTTAATGATCCTGTTACTGGAAAACGTTATACCAATTGCAGGAGTGATGGTACTTCTTTTGGTATCAATTTCCAAATGGAGAGAAGTAATGCTGGCTATGTCTTTGATGGTATCGATACGGGCTCAACATCTATTACAGTCACATTTAGAGGACAACCAATGTACCAAGGAGAGAACGACACATACTTTATACCAGACCCTGACTATCCAGATCAACACCCACCTGCACCAGAAGCTTGGATTTGCAGCGATACATACTGGACATGGAGCACAAATGGTGTAGAGTATTATGCTGTAGGTGTCCCTGCTGGATATGAGTAAGTGGTGGAATCTCATTAATGTTGACTTTTGATGATTTTTATTTTTGTTTAATTATTTTTGAATTTTATCTCATGTACAAAAATAGATGACAACAGAAATGACAAACTCACGAATAACAATAACACCGAAGAACATTGAGAAGTATAACATTTATTGGAATTATAGATGCTTATCACCAACTGCAATCATGAATGTATTAAAGCAGAACTTCCCCTCTCGTTATTTCAACACTGAATCCACCACTCATGTTTTCATAAATAAACATTCAACGATGCCAGATCATTTTGCTAAACCTAATCGTGATAGTTGTAATGTAGAAGTAAGTTGTATCTCATTGTCTAATCATGAAATTATTTCCAATCATGAGGTATCAATGCTGTTTAATTGTGGAATGTTATTCATTAGAGTTACGAAGAGTGAAAAGTGGATGCGAAAATATGGTATGTCATATGTTATAATCAACAATCAAATCACTGAAACGGAATCATTTTCGTACTATCCATCAAGCTATTCCAATTTGTTGAAACCACCAACAGAAAAAGAAATACGAGAACAAAAAGAAAAGAGAAGTTTTAATATAGTCCTTAATCATATTCAACCGTGAAACCTATAAATGAGAATTATTTTTATGCGCAATACAGGGTCCGAAATCACCTACCTTTAATTACATATGAAAACACTAATGAAAACCCCGCACAAGTCCATAAATTTATCCCACATATGTAATTCGATAAAATGGCGATCATCAAAAAAGTTTACGATTTCGAGTTCAATGACGTTGATTTTGATTTTGAAAACGGTCCTGAGCATTGTTTTTGAGAAATCACGCCTATTGAAGATAATATTGGAGAAAGATATAAGAATTGTATCGAAGGTTTAACAGTTGTACTTGCGCTAGGCGGACGACGTTAAAAAGGGGGAGTGAGGACTTCGGTCCGAAATCACCCTTTTTATCATACTACTAATCCTGTTTTAAGCATTTCGCTGTACAATTCAATTGCCTCAATGTGATCCATTTTGACAGCCATTCTTATATATTTGACAGCCTCCCTTTTATTTTCTGGAATTCCATCATCGTCATGTAGTAATATCTTTCCAACTCTGAACATTGCATCATTGCATCCATTATCTGCCATTATCTTGTAGTATTTCAATGCTTCTGGCTTGTCTGGCTTGAATACCATGTCGCTGTCACAAAGATCAGCATATAATTTAACAAATTTCAAATCTCCCGAATCAGCAGCCATTTTCATATATTTCTTAGCCTCATTGTGGTCTGGCTTTTCGAATTCCCGTCCGTTTGCTGCGCATTTTGAGTACATATACATTCCATCAACATAACCGCCATCGGCACTTTTCTTGAAATACTCCTTCGCTTGAACCGGGTCATTTCCAACACCATCGACATCGCTAGAGAGCATTTTTCCTAATTCGCACATTGAGAGCGTGCATCCTTTATCGGCCGCCATTTTCATGTATTTGAATGCATCTTGAACGTTGCGGACATCGTCGCTTCCATAAGTACACAAATAAAAACAAAAACATAGAAGCAAATAGATTCATTGATTTCTTCTTTAGATGCCTCGATAAATATGGAAAATCTGCGTCAATTTTGTTTTCTTATTTCGATTTCAAAGAAATGAGAATCGAAGTTATGACTCGTTTAATTGTCAATTATTCTGATCGGTTCGATTTCAATATGATTAATTCTACACTCGTGAAGACAACCACAGATTTAACAAGCGAAATGGCCAAACAAAAAGAAGAGTATTCATTTTTATTGAACTCAATAAAAGAGCAATTTGTCAAGAATGAAAACCAACTCGAGCAAATTATGAAAGAAAAAGTTGAAATGAAAACTCAATTTGAAGAAAGAGAGAAAATATTTGAAGAACAATGCGAGAGTATGAAAAAACAAGAGGAAGAAATCGAAAAGCAAATTTGTAGATTGAAAGAGGAAGAGGAAAAATCAAAGCAAAGAGAAAAACTCTTTTATGAACAAATGAAAAAGGAAGAAGAACAATTAAATCAAAGAGAAAAACTGTTCCAAGTGAAAATTAAAGAAGAAGAGGAAAAATCAAAGCAAAGAGAAAAACTCTTTTATGAACAAATGAAAAAGGAAGAAGAAAAATCAAACCAAAGAGAAAAATTATTTCTGAAACAAATGAGAATAGAAAAAGAAAACTTAGATCAAAGAGAAAAACTATTCCATGAACAAATGAAAAAGGAAGAAGAAAAATTAGATCAAAGAGAAAAACAGTTCTTGGAGAAAATGGAAATAATAACAAAAAAAGAGAAAAGAATGAAAGAAATAGAGAAATCATCAAATGATGAAATGCAAATGGCAAAGAAAAGAGACTTTAAAAAACCACTAACAATAATTGTTAGCGTCCCTTCTGTAAAAAAAGTTCTTTTATTTGATGTCTATCAAGAATACTCGATTCAATATTTAAAGGAAATGATCGAGGCAAAAGAAGGAATTCCAGCATACTTGCAATGCTTGTTTTATGGGATAAAACAGCTTGAAAACGACAAAACAATTATAGATTATGATATACAGAACGATTCTAAAATTGAGCTTATTTATCATATAAAAAGTATTATTTTCTATTTTGATAAAATTATAATTGAAAAATCCAATGGAGAGCAAATTGAAATTGATTGCAATCCACTGGATTCGATTAAAGAAATTAAAGGAAAAGTCCAAAAGAAAGAAAAAATTCCTGTTGAAGATCAAAGATTATTTTATAATGGGGTTGAACTAGAAGATAATCAGATACTTGAACGCATCATAAAAAATGGAAAAATAATAATACAATTAAGTCGTATTTTATGATTTCAATCTAAAAAAAAACAAAAGCACAATATTTTCATATTTAATAGAAAGAAAGGATTTAGTAAAAATATATATTATGCCAAATATAATATATATGAACTCATTTTAGCGATTAATCAGCATAATATATAAAAAATTTAAATACTTTCTAATAATTATTAAACATTTAAAAAAAATTCATTAATCAAAATCTTAAATAAAATTATTTGATTTATAATTCGGATATAAACCATTTTTAATCATAAGTTTATTTATAAATTTTCAGGAAATTCATTGATAATTTTAGTTAAAGAATTTCTTTTTACTTATAGAAAATTTTGATAATGATACAAAATTTTGAGACCATAACTCTGATGGAGAGATGAGAAAATTTAATACTCCTTATTTTTTTATTATCTTTGATCGCCGCTTAACTTCGCAACTATTTATTCAATTTGTTTCCTTTTTCCTATTCATTGATTTTATACGAGTTTTTTTTCTTGTTTATTACTCTAATGAAGAAAATCTTGATTGTATCATCTCTTTATTCCAGCATTCCAAAAAAAAACATCAGATAAAGAATGTCTGTTGGATTTTCAATGAAAATTCTCTCTATCAAGTTCTTATTAGTTTTGGATCAATAATTTATAATAATCCTAATCAGCAATTTATTTTTTATCTCATTATTCCACCGAAAATGAAGCTAAATACCAAATATTTCACAGCTCTACTTCGTTACAACTCCCAAATTGTAGTTCGACATTACAAGAAGCGACATGCATATTTATCTCAATTTTCCAATCTTGATTGCAAGTGGCCACCCATAATTATTGTCAAGTTTTGGCTCTTCGAAATCTTACCCGAGGTTGACAAAGTACTTTACTTAGACACAGACGTAGTTAACGTCGCTTCAATTTCCAATTTTTGGAAAATAAAATTGAAAGGAAAGACGTTAGCAGGTGTTCCACGGTTTGCGGTTGAATATCGTTGGATAAATTCAGGCGTCATTATGTACAATTTAAAGAACTTAAGAAAAAGAGACAGAAGCCTCTGGGACTGCGCCGATCAATCGACTTGCACAATCGACGATCAGTGGCACACAACATGCAATCAGCAAGAGTGGGTCGTTGACCTTCCCTATCGTTACAATGTCGACTTCGATGGAATGAAGATGGAGGACAGAAGTCAGCTGCAATTGAACGAGGAAAGAAACGCAATCTTCTTCCATTTGAAAGACTTCGGCCAGGAGTTCTACTCCGTTAAAAACAAGTACGAAATACCGGAAATGTTCGTGGCTTCTCAAAATGAAGAAATTATCGCTGTGCTCGAAAAGCTGTACTCAATGAAGAGATCAATCGATTTCAAATTAATGAAGGCAAGCTTCAGAAGATGAATTTTGTTATATTTGTATTTTTTTTATTCCATTTTTTTTTTCTTTCTTTCTTTCTTTCTTTCTTTTATAAATATATATTATTATCTATTTTTGCTTTTTTATTATCATTCTGTTGGTGTGCTTTATGAATGATGCAAATTGAATCTAAAATGTTATATCTTTTTATTGCTTTATGATGCAGATTTTACCTAATTTTTTTTTTTTTTTTTTTTTTTTTTTTTTGAAAACGATAAGTCACTTTCCAACCTGTATTTCTAGACTTATCTTTTTTTGAATAACTTTAATTCAAAAAATTAAAAAAAAAAAAAACCAACTTTCTTCTTTTTTGTAATGAGATAAATTTTAATCAGCAACAATTATAATTTATACATAAGCATACCTCCATTTGACCGTTTGGAGGATTTTTTCCTCCATGGAGGAATTTCAAATTCAAAATTCCTACAAACCGTCAAACGGAGGTATGCTTATTTACACATAAATCCTAGGCTTATAATTTATGCTCATTTTAGGTTAGGTTAAAAGAAACTATCCTTATGTTATTCCAAATTACAAGCATCAATCAAAAAGACGTCACATTTTCTTTCAAAAAGAACAGATTCCAAAAAGTGAACATTGACCATTTAAAGCCTAGCATAAATCTATTATAAAAGATGCGTAAACTGCAAATTAATTTTGCATATAAATCATTATTTCTAAAAATAAATGACTCATTGAAAACTGTAATTGCAAGCAAAAAAGCAAACAAAAAAAGCATTCATAATGAATGAATAGTGAAAATCCTAAAAAGAATAAATATATTATAAATTATTATTTACTTACAATTAAAAAAAATACCGTCTTTGTCTAAAAAGAATTGACAAAGAATAAATGCTTGACACTTTAAACCTGCATTTTCTTGCCATTCAGATCCACAATCTGCGCCAAATTGACGGAGTTAATGAAGGGCCACTCGGGGTACCTCTGGTCGATTAGGTTTTGCCAGTAGGCAGCGTAATCGAGTTCCTTGTAAGCCACTGGGTGCTCAAACAACGCTCGGATTGAATTGAAATTTTGGTCATCAATTTGACCTTTCTGCTTCAATTTCAAGAAAGCCTTGTCAGGGAACTGCACGTTGATTGACTCCTTCCTCTCCTTTATGGCATTCACGAGTGGCTGCACTGACGAAAAGTTGTCTACTTCGATATCATCGATGAGGATCTGGCTGAGTCTTGAGTTAGACGCAATTAAGTCAGCAAGTGAAGTGATGCACTTTTCATTCAATTTATTTTTTGACACGTCGACTTGTCTGACACTTTTTGACTTCTTCAGCCAGTAGAACAGCTTGTGCAACTTGCCGGTGAACGTTACACGAATTGACCCATGAAGGTCAATTGTTTGAATACCACTATGGTTTTCAATGAACTTTTTGAGGGCAGGAATGACATGCTTCTTAATCTTGCAGCCGCTGAAGCTGACAAACTTGAGGTTGTTGCACTTGAGAAGAAACTTTAAGAGAACAGATCGGATGTGGTTGTGGTTCCAGTAGAGAGCGGCAAGGTTCGGGTTCTGAATGTTTTGGATCTCCTTTTTGAAAGAGTCGAAAAAGTGGCTGAACGAGTCCTTCCGCGAGTCAAAGATGGGATCGGCCAACGATAGAGATATCGGCTGGTATGAGAAGCACGAACTTTTGAATATAATGGCGAAATTTTTTGACGAAAAATGAACGTTGCTAAGAAAAAGTTCCTTTAACGTCTTTGGTAGTGAAATTGTTTGAGGCAATTCTGAGATGCATTCATTTTTTGAAAGGTCGAGGTATTCAATATTTGGAACTTTTTCTTTGAGCGACGATAGGAGTGGACATATGTCAATTCTACAGCCTTTCAACGATAGGTGTGTCAGATTCTTCATTTGTGGGAAATCTTGGAAATTCATCAAATTTGAATGCAAATTCAAATTTGTGAGATTTTTGATTGAAAGGAGTCTGTTTAGACTTTGTGAGAGGTCACAATTTTCAAAGGTCAAACTTAGTTTATGTTTCATTAGTAAAGTTTGAATAGATTTGACCAGAGAAGGCGAAATTTGACTATTTCGAAATTGAATGGATTGTATTGAAATTTTTGACTGCTTACTCAAAAAATTGAGAAAGTTTGAAAATGAGTGATCTATTTGATACATAATGGCGATATTTTGAATGTGCGGGCATAATAAAAGTACTTTTTTGAGTATATCATATAATAAAGAGTAGTTTGCTCCACCTTGGATGACTATGGTGTTAAGTTTTGGGATTACATCAGTCGCATGAATGAACGTTTCAATATCAAAATCTAATTCCATAATGGTCTGAAGGTTAATAACAGCAGGATCTGATAATAAATAGTTTTCAAGCTTTTGTAAAGAGATTTGAGGAGGAAATATTCTTTTCCATGCAAGCAATGCTCTGTAACGGTGGATAAAGGTTTGGATTTTGTTATTCGGCGATTTAAAATCTTTGATTTTTCGATTAACTCGTAGATAATTACCATTTGGTAGAGTAATAATGGCAGTTTTATAAAGCAATTCGATAATTGAGTTCGATGTTTCTGAAATAAAAGTATAAGTAACAATATTTCTTCCATCGTATGGATTCATATTGTTGTTGTTTGTAGAGAAAACTAATCGAAACGTAAGATCGTCGATAAAATCTACCAGAAACAAACTACTGTATGGACGGCATGCAACTTCTTTGAATCCTGATGACGAATTGTTCTCAAGAAACAAGCGTAAATTGAATTCTGTAATAACTAATGAAATTTCGCGATGATAACCACCAGGCAAAATTTGCTGAAGGTTAACACTAGAGATGACTTTCTCTGATAATGGGATAAAACATATGAATTGTAGGCATGCCATTATTATACGATATCAATTAGAGTGATACAATTGTAAAAGTAAATTGAAACACAAATATTCAATAGAAAGTTGATTTTTTTTCTTTCAATTTCAAATTTCGTATCACACAATACTATCAGAAATTTTAACACAAAAACCTTTTTATTCAATTTTTTTTAATGAATATGTTTTCGATATCTTAATTGTAAACTATAATAAATATTATTATTTATAATTTTTATCATATAAATATTAATATAAAATAAATATATTTAATAAATTGTTAAACACCAATTTTATTTTGGAAAAAAAGCATTTTTAATTACTATCAGCCAAAGGATATAAATCTTAAAAATTATCAAATATATCTTAATAAATAGCTAATATTTTCCATAAATTATCAAATATATTTTATTATAAATATTATATAAATAAAAATAGCTAGATATATTTATTAAATATCTCTTCAATTAGAATAATTTAAAGGTAATTATTATCATTTAAGCATTTTTTTCATTCAATAATTCGAAAAAGTGCATTTATCAATTGATGGAATAATCGATTTAATATTTACAAGAAAAATTCGTAGAATTAATGATTTTACTGTCATATTTTGAAAAATAATTCATGCAAAAACTTAATATAACATTTATATTATTATGATATAATTCAAAATACCTTTTAAAAAATCAAATATATTTATTTTAATTGGATATTTATCGAGAAATAACAAAAAATGATGTGAAAATAATTCTTTCAAAAAATATCTAAAATTCAATGAAAAATTTTGTTTTTTGATAAGCATTAGCGTTTAAGAATTGATCTAATGTTTCTTTCATTAGTTACACTCAGCATTTCAATAGGAAACGTTGAAGGTGGTTGGATCTCCGTTCCTGTTGATTCAGAAAATGTTAAAGCTGTTAAATCATATCTAGATAGAAATATTCCTCATCTATTTCCTGAATTTGAAAATGGTCAATATGTTATTGAAGACGCAAAACAACAAATTGTTGCTGGTATAAATTTGCAGCTAACGATAAAATCACCTTCTTCCACATTTGCATTTGTTATCACTCTCTATGTTAATCTCCAAAAACAAATTGAAATTAAAGAAATAAACAAACCATTTGGAGCAAAGCCAATGCCTGGCGCATATATGTGGCAAAATCCATCACATTTTACATCTTCAGATCTTTATCATGCTGTCCAGCTTATTCAATCAAAAATTGACATGCTTATTCAGAAAAGTGGAAATGTTTTAGTTTATAGGACAAAAGTCGTAAATGGTCTCAATACTCATATTATTTTCAGAGATAGTATGAATACAGTTTGCTCTGCTGTCTTTTTCAAAAATACTGAAAATAACACAGAACTGTTTATTTCAGCTCATCAAATTAATTAAATGCTAATTAGCATAAATTTTAAAGCAAAAAAAGAATATATTTAATCTAATAAGCATGAAAAGATAGATTTTTTTTTTTTTTTTGAAAGTATCATAAGTAATGCCTTTATAGATGTTAAAATCAAAAACTTGTAAAACTGATAATAGAATTTATAAGAAAGAAAAACTCAATTATCAAGGAAATGTAAGCCTTCGTAGCTCAGTCGGCTAGAGCATCGGACTTTTAATCCGAGTGTCGCGGGTTCGAGTCCCGTCGGAGGCATTTTTTTTCCATCAATCGCTTGATTTGAACATTTTTTTATAAAAAAGCATTTCTTTTTCTTAATACAATCTTATTCTTGAAGTTTTCCAAAGAATTTGATAAAAATTTTTTTTTACAATTATTAATAAAGCCATCTTTGGCCAGCTCGCTTAAAAGTCTATCGATTACATTTTTCCATAAAAGTGGTATAAAAATGAATGAGTTGAAATTTGATATATTTATATGCATTACTAGATTTATAAACATATTTTGAATAAAGTTCTTGATATGTGGGTTTGAGATTAATTTATTATTACTGGAGTAAACTTGTATGAAATATTTGAAATATTTTTCATAAATATATGTGTACTTTGCATTTTCTATATTGACATATATCATTTATACTTATATCAACAAACTGGAATTGTTGTACTTTGGGAGGTAAAATAACAACCGCAACTCTTGGAATTGAATACCTTTTACCATCAGTTAATATATGATAAATAATATTCGATTTTTTCAATGAATAAATGGTCATTTATTTCAAAATTAAACATTCAATAATTGAAAATGTTAATATATTATTATAATAACATTTGATTAAAATATTATTTAATTTTTTAATATTTTATATATAATTGTAATTATTTGATTCTTATTGTACTAAATTTTCTGTAATAATTTATTAACTTTCGAAGATATATCAGAATAAACCCAAAAATTTTAATTTAAAAAATTTAAATACTTTATTTTAAGACTATTCTGAAAGTTTATCTAAATTTAAACAAATCTCAAGACATTTAAATATAGAAATTATGATGATGAATGATAACGATATTAAATGAAAATTTATTTTTAAATAAGATTATTTTTTAAATGTTTGGCTTTAACTATAGTCAATATAGTTGTGAAGGCTGTGGAAATAATTATCAATATAACATTAGTAGACAAAATAGATTACGCCAAGATAATTTTCAGCCAATTCAAACGGATCAAGAACAAAAAAATTCTTCGAATAGAAAATCGAACAAATCGAATCAAAATCAGCCGAAAAATGATCAAAAGCAAAATAATTATCATCATGATTTCACTCCAGGGGAATATTCTAAAAAACCATTTGTAAACTATTACAGGAATGATCTTTTACCATCTTCTAATGATAATAATCAAGAAAATTTATATAATAATCAAAAAGCACCAGATTATTCTCGAGATTCTTTGGCTCTTTCAGATGAATCTTCACAGCAAACAACAGAAAAGCAAAAAGAAAGTATAAAAAACTATAGTCACAATCAATCGAGAGAACATACCAATGACCAATACCAACAAACAAATACTCATTCACCTTTCATTTCTACTGAATCCAATCAAAATGTTGCAACTCAACTCCAAACTAATCCATATAAAATAAAAGACAATGATAAAGAGAATTATTATCAACCAGAGAATACAAATAACCAATATCAAACTAATCAAAATCAAACAAATGAATATATACAGCACAAATATACTCCAGGCGAATATTCGAAAAAACCATTTGTAAATTATTACCAAAATGATCTTTTGGTACCTTCATCGAATAGCAATAAACAAGGAAATTCAAATTATAATCAACAAGCACCAGAATATTCTCCAAATATAGGGTCAATTTCAAATGAATATCCTCAACAACAAAATTCATACCAATATCAACAAAACAAAAATCAATTTCAACAGAAAGAAAATATAAGAAGGCAAAACATTAATCAATATCCAAATAATCAGCAATATCAGGAAAGTGAGAATCAATATAATCAATATCAACAAAAAACCATAGTAAAAGCAAATCCTAATAATCAACATGAGTATATTCCAGGAGAATATTCAAAAAGGCCTTTTGTAAACTATTATAGAAACGATCTTCTTCCACCATCTTCAAATAATGTTGGCAATGAAAATTCGAATTACAATCAACAAATACCAGAACATTCGCCAGATTCAATGGCAATTTTAGATGAGCCTCCTCAACAACAATATTTATACCACTATCAACAAAACAGAAATCAATATCAACAAAAAACCCAAGTAATTTCAAGCTCAAATAATAATAATTATGTAACAGGAGAATATTCCAAAAAAACATTTGTTAAATATTATAAAAACGATTCACAGACCATAAAGCAAGAAAATCAAGCAAATCATCAACAAAATAAGCCAAGTTATTCAAATCAAAATCATTCAGGCATAAAATATTCACCTAACTCGTTAGCATTTCCTGATGAACCGCAAGATGGACAAAACACACAAAACGGCAAAACACCCCCAGACGATTATACATTAAGTATATAAGAAACTAGAAATAATTTTTATTAATGTTAAAAATAAATGTAAAGCATTTTAATATTTTATTTTATTATTATTTTTTTATAGCATGCCTGTATACATTCAATTTTTATTTATTGTTGAAACCAATGATTCATTTTTATAAACTGCTATTGGTATCGAGTATTCTGTAAAGTAAATGATTAAATACTATTGAAAGTATTTATATATGTTGGCGCATTACTTAGATTAGCATCAACTCTATGTAATAGCATTGAATAAAAAACGATTATTATATGTTGGAATCAAATTGCAATAAAATTTAAAATCATTTATTATATTCTTGTATTTTTTTGATATTTTTCTAAAAATGAGGAAAATAATATTTTTTTATAAGTATATAAGCTTTTTTCTTTTTTCATAAAAAGCTTTAAATTTGTGAAATATGCACGTTAATTTGAAAATTATCATTAACTTTTTCTTAAGTAATAAAATTACTAATGACCCAAAAAGAATCTGATCAAAATTTAACATACCAGCAACAACTTAATATAAAAGTTTATTCTAGGTGGGTTGCCGACAAATTAAAAACTGCTGAAAATATTACTGTTAATGATATCACAAAAGATTTCAAGGATGGTATTGCTGTCCTTCATTTGGCCAAAATTCTAACAAAAGAGACTTTTCCACAGCTTTTGCTAAAAAACTCGCTAGGAAAGCAAAATGAAGTTGGAAAATTAGATCACGCAATCAAAATGTTCAATGACAAAGGAGTCATTTTTGGTGTGAAACAGAACACAGTTTGCGGTGAAGATATTAACAACGGGAATGTAAGGCAAATTCTCTTTTTTGTTTGGGTTCTTATTAAAAATTATTCTATTGACAAAGCAGTTCATGAAGATAAACTATTTAAATTTGATAAATCTAATATGGATGATGAAGCTATTGAAACCAAAAATAAAATTCAGCTTCTACAATGGGCGACAAACAAAATTCAAGATTACAAAAATATTGGGAAAAAATTTACGCCTTACGATTTATCGATTTGCGCTTTGCTACATTCATACTTGCCTAAATTTAAATTACCCAACGAATTTGAATACGATTCTCTTAATCCAGATGACCATGAAAAGAATATACAAATTGCAATTCAACTGATGGAAAAAGTTGGAATTCCTGTTTATATCTATCAAGATGACATCAAAGAAAATGGATATCTTGTTGATGATAGCTCATTAATGACCCAGTTAGCAGCAATCAAAATATATCTAGATAAAGAATTCCCATTTAGAGATAGCGTTATCTCTCGTAACCCAAACTTATATAGAGCTCACTTGAAAAATGAACAAAGCGAACGATCGAAGCTAATTCAAGAATATAACGCAAATCAAAATCAAAATTCAAATGAACAGAACGAAGCAAAAGTAGGAGAAGAAGAAGAAGATAAAGAAAACGAAGGCTATGATTATGATGAGCAGGAAGAAATAGAAGCTTTTAGAAAACTTTTTAATAAAGAAATTGAAAAAAGAGAAAAAAAGTGGAAAGAGCAAGAGCAAGAAGAAAGGAAAAAACTTTTAGAAGAGCAAAGACAAATGTTTGTAAAAGAGCTTGAAGAAAGAGAAAGAACTTGGAAGAATCTTTTAGAAGAACAAAAGAAGATGTTCATGAAATTACTTAAAGAAAAAGGTGGAGACGGATCTACCAAGGGAAGTTCTTCTCATAAGAAAATTAAACTAACAATTAAAAGTAAATTTGATCAAAATCCAGAAAAACCACTTTCTTTGTCAGATAATAATAATGACTTATCTGTTACACCAATCTTCAATGATTCTAATGGAAAGAAATTGAAGGTGAAAGTTGTAAATGAGCAAAATTGTATTGAGAAAACATATGATAATCCAGCCACTGGATTAAAAATTGTTCTTAATGAAAATAAATAATTGAATAAAAAATTGACCTTTGTAACTTTTTATACGCAAAACAATCAGCATTCTACATTTCTGTATATTTTTCCAAAAGTGTTGATCAATTGCTCAGATAGTTTTTTTATTGTCTATCAAATATTTGTTAAGCTTTTTTGTTACATAAAATAACATGTTTTTGAATCAAATGTAAGGCACGATGGCCGAGTGGTTAAGGCGTGGGATTTGAGTCCCCATGGGTTTATCCCTCATCAGTTCGAATCTGGTTCGTGTCGTTTTTTTTTTTTTCCAAAATTCATTCTTTGGTTATGGTTCTCCAGAAGTCATTGAATATGGGAAATAAAACAAAAGCAGTGACGTTTTCGCTTTTTCAATTATACTATATGAAATTTTATTAACTGAATTCAGATCAATATTTGAGACATCTGGTTCAGTATTAAAAAATAGACGGCCAATTCCAGATCATTATAGAAGATTGTTTGATTCATGTTGGACAGAAAATCCAAATGATCGTCCTTCATTTGTCGAAATTACTGATTCATTAATGAGTCCAGTTTTTATCGATGATCTGAATTTAAAAGGAAGGAAAAATTTTTTCGATTATGCTAGATTAATTGATGAATCTAATGAAAAGTTGAAGCATCTTGAGTTTTATTATAAATTTAAAATTGTAAATTCGATGAGTTGTAATCCAATATACATGAATTATACGATTCAAGATAATGTAACAAAGGAGTTTTATTCATCAAAAGTTTATATAAAAAGCAAATCTAATATTACAGAAGAATATGAAAAGCAAAAGAAAATTATTGAAATATATTACAGTGTAGCACATATAACTTTAATTTTGAGCATTATCTAACAATAATAAGTGAATATTCAGAGACATCATTGAGAAATTTATTAGAAAAAGAAAGACAAAAGAGAGAACCAATAAAATTGAATAAGACTAAAAAGTTGATTATCATATATGATCATCATTTTTGCAATCGTACGAGTAATGAAATATTTACATAATCAAAACATTATCCATGGAAATCTTTCGACAAAAAATATCTTTCTCAATAAGATTTTTCATCCAAAACTTTTTAAATCAGTTAATACTAATTATACTAATTATACTGGAAAGCCGATAATCACAAATATTCAAAAAGTGCCTGATTTATCACAATTTGAATCAAAAATAAAGTTTAGATATTCAAGTTTTTCTTCATTCGAATCTAAAAGATCAATAAAATCAGGTGTTCTTAATAACTCAATGATTTCATCAATTGAAGGACGTTCATTTAAATATCTTGACCAGCATTTCTGAATTAGATTTAAATAGCAATCAGGGATTTATTTTATCACAAATGACTGTAAAATAATTTTTATATCAAAGAGTATAAAAATTTTCATTTAAACACTTTTAAAATATTAGGCAATTGAATAATATTTAAATATTGTATTTATTGCTTGTTGATAATTTTGTGAGTTTATGATTAAGTATAAATATGGTGTTATTATCTTTTTCATCAATTTTATTTATTTTGATATATTAACTTTGAGATAAACATATTTTTATATATTAAAATAAATAATTATTTTCAGAAAATAATTCAATAAAAAATTGAATATTTTTATTATAAAAAGTCAAAATAAAAATATAAAAAATATAAATGATTGAATATACTATCAATATTTTTGAAATAAATAAAAATATTTCAGAGAGTCATTTTTTACTTCATTTTTATTTAAAACCGAACAATACCTCATTAATTTCATTTACCAAAGACAACAAAACCCGTATTTATATTTATTAATATACAAACACCTAGAAGAATTCATCGTGATTCAAATTCAGTGAATTTCAAATATATCAATATATTAATATACAAAAACCTAAGACAAAAATTAAGCACGTATTAAATTCATACAAGCAAATTATCAACAAAAAAATGATTTAAAAGACAAAAAAAAGTATTAATATAATTATAATTATTCACAGACAATACAATTAACTACACCTTTGCCATATAATCAAAAAGGATACAATAATTAAAATAATGATAAATTGAACGAAACATATGAAAAATTTACAAACAAACCCAAAATATTATTATTCATAATACCTTTGCTATATAATCATGGAGGTTGCCATAGCAACAGTTAAATGATAATACATATAAAAGAAAGCAATTCATGAATTCATTGATTCATTTATTTCATTATTCCACTTTTTTGTATTGATTATTTGATTTATTTTTTATATAAATCTCTCAGAAATATTCACAATACATACAAATAATGAATGGTTTACGAAAATATAAACATACAATTCCAAAAATAAAATACATAAAAAATAATATTGAGTTAATTATGTAAATAAATAAAGAAAATAAATACTCAAAAATTGAAGTAATAGTATAAAAACGAATTCACATAAAATCACATCATTTTTATATAAAATGCTCTGCTTAAACATCCAAATGCAATCCTTTGAACTCCAGAAAGGAATTGTTCAAGATAATGACACTCTCCGTGTTAGTGTTACAACACTTCCAAGTGGTGAAAAACAAGCTTTCTCCTTTGAAGCTAAAAAGATGCAAACAACTCGTCCATTCTTTTCAGTCAAGATCAATGAAAAAACGGAAAGAATCTTAATTGTTATGAGGAAGAAAAGTTTTTCGCAGAAAGATCCAATTTTTGCATCGGCCGTTATTCTAAAAGATCAAATCCCGACCAAATTCAATGATATTACCAACACAGAAATGAAAACAATAAAACTCCTAGAGCCAGTTCAACGATCAGGCAAGAAAGGCTCTGATCGTAAAACAGTTGGGAAGTTTGAAATCCAATTCACATTGACACAGGAAATGCCTTATACGAACAAAAATACAATCAAGCAATTAAATAAAAAGAGGAATGGCAAAGGATATGCCAAAATGAATTCATTTTTCGATGACGAGAATGATAATAATTTCCTTTTCAATGATCTTATTACTAACTAATTGATCTGTTTCACATTAATAGATATAGATATTGTATTATAAATAAAGATAGAAAGCCATATAATTTTTTATTTTTCTTTTCATTTTATATTAGTAGGTGTAAAATGGTATTAATACGAAGAAATATTTTTTTGACTTATCCATTTGACAATTTGGAATGGAGGACGATTTTGCATATATAATTTCCAAATATATATATTTGATAACAGCGATAAAGATCATTGAAGATATCATCTATATGAAATTATTATAAAAAAGTGCTGTTGCAACGATATTTTATATTGGTTAATAAGAATAATTTTAGAAATAACGAAATATGATTGAGTTTTTAGATATGTATGAAATTCAGTCAAATCAGAAACTAAAAAAAAGATTTTATTTAAGTATGTATATCTAGTGGTTTTGGATATTTTATATGAAAGATCAATTTTATAAAAATTTAAGAAAACAGTATTATTTTTTTCAAATGTTAGAAATGTTTTTATAAAATTTCAAAAGAGCGTCTTAAAAAGTTATCAGTTTAATATGTTAATGTATTTTGGAAATAATTAAATATTTTGTGCTTTATAGACATTTCTCAAAAGATATATATAATATTAAAAGAATGAAAAAATTTTAAATGTTTTTAATGGGGGCTTCGCCCCCATAACGACCAATCTTTTACGGGGCTGGTTCCAGCCCCGCAAAAGATTGATCGCTAAAAAAAGTGATTTTTAACATTTCAAGGTAATTGATAAATCCAAAAAATAACCCTTTCAAATGTTCACAAAAAATTCATGAAATAAAAATATTTATCGCAAGAATAACTTCATAAGAAATAATTATATGATTAATTATTATTTGAAAAACAGTTAAATAAATAAAATATTAAATTATTAGTTTGGAAACATTTAATTTAACAGAAAAAATAAAATAATATTTATGATATTTCCAGATAAAAGTTAACATAATATTATTTTGAGCAGATTAATTTATTATTGGATACAAAATATATCATAAGGACTATTTTTTCAAAGATTTAAATCAGTGTAATATCGAACTTTGAAAAATTTTATACTAATTAATATATATTAACTAGAAAGCAATATTTTATATTTGAAAATAACATCTACTAATTCAATAATATTTTATATTTATAATGACGGAATTTTATTCTTTATAAATTTCGACACCTCTAATTGCATCAAAGTTTCAATTTCCATCAATATTGAAATATATTGAGTGTAGCACATATAACTTTAATTTTGAACATTATCTAACAATAATAAGTGAATATTCAGAGACATCATTGAAAGGTTTATTAGAAAAAGAAAGACAAAAGAGAGAACCAATAAAATTGAATAAGACTAAAAAGTTGATTATCATATATGGGATTGCATCAGGAATGAAATATCTTCATTCACAGAATATAATTCATCGAAATCTCTCATCAGGCCGTATTTTTTTAGATCACAATTCATATCCGAAAATCAGTTCATTTGATTATATTCAAAACATCAATGAACATCAATATTAAGAACCTAATGAAATTTTTTGTGAAACACGATATATTTCCCCAGAAGTCATCAAAGAACATAAATACAGCAAAAGCAGTGATATTTTCTCTTTTTCAATGATCATATATGAAATTATTACAAATGATATTCCATTTTCAGAACTTGAAATTGAAAAAGCTATTTTGAAAGGATGTCGACCAAAAATCAATCAAACAACTCCAGAATATTATAAGAATTTAATTGAACTATGTTGGTCAGAAAATCCAAATGAACGTCCTTCATTTTCGAAAATAGTTCATGAATTAGAAACAAATCAAGCATTCATTTCAGATAATATTAATATAAACGAATACAATAGATATATTGAAAATATTGCTGAATTTTATATATCACTAAACGAATCATTTTTTGGCCAATTAGGTAATATCAAAAAGATAGATATCAAAAAATATCGAAAGATTAATAAAATTAGCAATAATTCATTTTCAAAACCATACAAAATCGAAAATATGACTACTAAACACACATATTTATGCAAAATTTTTAATAAAGAAATCCAAGAACTAACAATGAAAGAGAAAGAATATATAATAAATGAAATTCAAATTATCAATCAAATGGAACATCCAAATATTCTCAAATTCAGTGGAATTGATTATACTGATTTAAATGGATATAATAAAGTAATATATGTATGTGAATATTCACCAAATACATCTCTTCATGATTATTTGAACAATGAAGCAGAAATAGAAGAAAATAGTCAAGAAGATAAAGAAAAAGATGAAAAAGAAAAAAGAAAACAAAGGGCAGAAATGACAAGATTGCAAAAAATTATCATCATTTTTACATAATCAAAACATTATCCATGGAAATCTTTCGACAAAAAATATCTTTCTCAATAAGATTTTTCATCCAAAACTTTTTAAATCAGTTAATACTAATTATACTAATTATACTGGAAAGCCGATAATCACAAATATTCAAAAAGTGCCTGATTTATCACAATTTGAATCAAAAATAAAGTTTAGATATTCAAGTTTTTCTTCATTCTAATCTAAAAGATCAATAAAATCAGGTGTTTTTAATAACTCAATGATTTCATCAATTGAAGGACGTTCATTTAAATATCTTGACCAGCATTTCTGAATTAGATTTAAATAGCAATCAGGGATTTATTTTATCACAAATGACTGTAAAATAATTTTTTATACCAAAGAGTATAAAAATTTTCATTTAAACACTTTTAAAATATAAGGCAATTGAGTAATATTTTTACTTATTTGTACATATTCCCAGAAAAAGTGGGGGCTTTTTTGAATGAATCTTTTTTTTAGCTAAAATAATATTTAAATATTGTGTTTATTGCTTGTTGATAATTTTGTGAGTTTATGATTAAGTATAAATATGGTGTTATTATCTTTTTCATCAATTTTATTTATTTTGATATATTAACTTTGAGATAAACATATTTTTATATATTAAAATAAATAATTATTTTCAGAAAATAATTCAATAAAAAATTGAATATTTTTATTATAAAAAGTCAAAATAAAAATATAAAAAATATAAATGATTGAATATACTATCAATATTTTTGAAATAAATAAAAATATTTCAGAGAGTCATTTTTTACTTCATTTTTATTTAAAACCGAACAATACTTCATTAATTCCATTTACCAAAGACAACAAAACCCGTATTTATATATATTAATATACAAACACCTAGAAGAATTCATCGTGATTCAAATTCAGTGAATTTCAAATATATCAATATTTTAATAAACACGCCTAAGACAAAAATTAAGCACGTATTAAATTCATACAAGCAAATTATCCACAAAAAAATGATTTAAGAGACAAAAAAAAGAATTAATATAATTATAATTATTCACAGACAATTAACTACACCTTTGCCATATAATCAAAAAGGATACAATAATTAAAATAATGATAAATTGAACGAAACATATGAAAAATTTACAAACAACCCCAAAATATTATCATTCATAATACCTTTGCTATATAATCATGAAGGTTACCATAACAACAGTTAAATGATAATACATATAAAAGAAAGCAATTCATGAATTCATTGATTCATTGATTTCATTATTCCACTTTTTTGTATTGATTATTTGATTTATTTTTTATATAAATCTCTCAGAAATATTCACAATACATACAAATAATGAATGGTTTACGAAAATATAAACATACAATTCCAAAAATAAAATACATAAAAAATAATATTGAGTTAATTATGTAAATAAATAAAGAAAATAAATACTCAAAAATTGAAGTAATAGTATAAAAACGAATTCACATAAAATCACATCATTTTTATATAAAATGCTTTGCTTAAACATCCAAATGCAATCCTTTGAACTCCAGAAAGGAATTGTTCAAGATAATGACACTCTCCGTGTTAGTGTTACAACACTTCCAAGTGGTGAAAAACAAGCTTTCTCCTTTGAAGCTAAAAAGATGCAAACAACTCGTCCATTCTTTTCAGTCAAGATCAATGAAAAAACGGAAAGAATCTTAATTGTTATGAGGAAGAAAAGTTTTTCGCAGAAAGATCCAATTTTTGCATCGGCCGTTATTCTAAAAGATCAAATCCCGACCAAATTCAATGATATTACCAACACAGAAATGAAAACAATAAAACTCCTAGAGCCAGTTCAACGATCAGGCAAGAAAGGCTCTGATCGTAAAACAGTTGGGAAGTTTGAAATCCAATTCACATTGACACAGGAAATGCCTTATACGAACAAAAATACAATCAAGCAATTAAATAAAAAGAGGAATGGCAAAGGATATGCCAAAATGAATTCATTTTTCGATGACGAGAATGATAATAATTTCCTTTTCAATGATCTTATTACTAACTAATTGATCTGTTTCACATTAATAGATATAGATATTGTATTATAAATAAAGATAGAAAGCCATATAATTTTTTATTTTTCTTTTCATTTTATATTAGTAGGTGTAAAATGGTATTAATACGAAGAAATATTTTTTTGACTTATCCATTTGACAATTTGGAATGGAGGACGATTTTGCATATATAATTTCCAAATATATATATTTGATAACAGCGATAAAGATCATTGAAGATATCATCTATATGAAATTATTATAAAAAAGTGCTGTTGCAACGATATTTTATATTGGTTAATAAGAATAATTTTAGAAATAACGAAATATGATTGAGTTTTTAGATATGTATGAAATTCAGTCAAATCAGAAACTAAAAAAAAGATTTTATTTAAGTATGTATATCTAGTGGTTTTGGATATTTTATATGAAAGATCAATTTTATAAAAATTTAAGAAAACAGTATTATTTTTTTCAAATGTTAGAAATGTTTTTATAAAATTTCAAAAGAGCGTCTTAAAAAGTTATCAGTTTAATATGTTAATGTATTTTGGAAATAATTAAATATTTTGTGCTTTATAGACATTTCTCAAAAGATATATATAATATTAAAAGAATGAAAAAATTTTAAATGTTTTTAATGGGGGCTTCGCCCCCATAACGACCAATCTTTTACGGGGCTGGTTCCAGCCCCGCAAAAGATTGATCGCTAAAAAAAGTGATTTTTAACATTTCAAGGTAATTGATAAATCCAAAAAATAACCCTTTCAAATGTTCACAAAAAATTCATGAAATAAAAATATTTATCGCAAGAATAACTTCATAAGAAATAATTATATGATTAATTATTATTTGAAAAACAGTTAAATAAATAAAATATTAAATTATTAGTTTGGAAACATTTAATTTAACAGAAAAAATAAAATAATATTTATGATATTTCCAGATAAAAGTTAACATAATATTATTTTGAGCAGATTAATTTATTATTGGATACAAAATATATCATAAGGACTATTTTTTCAAAGATTTAAATCAGTGTAATATCGAACTTTGAAAAATTTTATACTAATTAATATATATTAACTAGAAAGCAATATTTTATATTTGAAAATAACATCTACTAATTCAATAATATTTTATATTTATAATGACGGAATTTTATTCTTTATAAATTTCGACACCTCTAATTGCATCAAAGTTTCAATTTCCATCAATATTGAAATATATTGAGTGTAGCACATATAACTTTAATTTTGAACATTATCTAACAATAATAAGTGAATATTCAGAGACATCATTGAAAGGTTTATTAGAAAAAGAAAGACAAAAGAGAGAACCAATAAAATTGAATAAGACTAAAAAGTTGATTATCATATATGGGATTGCATCAGGAATGAAATATCTTCATTCACAGAATATAATTCATCGAAATCTCTCATCAGGCCGTATTTTTTTAGATCACAATTCATATCCGAAAATCAGTTCATTTGATTATATTCAAAACATCAATGAACATCAATATTAAGAACCTAATGAAATTTTTTGTGAAACACGATATATTTCCCCAGAAGTCATCAAAGAACATAAATACAGCAAAAGCAGTGATATTTTCTCTTTTTCAATGATCATATATGAAATTATTACAAATGATATTCCATTTTCAGAACTTGAAATTGAAAAAGCTATTTTGAAAGGATGTCGACCAAAAATCAATCAAACAACTCCAGAATATTATAAGAATTTAATTGAACTATGTTGGTCAGAAAATCCAAATGAACGTCCTTCATTTTCGAAAATAGTTCATGAATTAGAAACAAATCAAGCATTCATTTCAGATAATATTAATATAAACGAATACAATAGATATATTGAAAATATTGCTGAATTTTATATATCACTAAACGAATCATTTTTTGGCCAATTAGGTAATATCAAAAAGATAGATATCAAAAAATATCGAAAGATTAATAAAATTAGCAATAATTCATTTTCAAAACCATACAAAATCGAAAATATGACTACTAAACACACATATTTATGCAAAATTTTTAATAAAGAAATCCAAGAACTAACAATGAAAGAGAAAGAATATATAATAAATGAAATTCAAATTATCAATCAAATGGAACATCCAAATATTCTCAAATTCAGTGGAATTGATTATACTGATTTAAATGGATATAATAAAGTAATATATGTATGTGAATATTCACCAAATACATCTCTTCATGATTATTTGAACAATGAAGCAGAAATAGAAGAAAATAGTCAAGAAGATAAAGAAAAAGATGAAAAAGAAAAAAGAAAACAAAGGGCAGAAATGACAAGATTGCAAAAAATTATCATCATTTTTACATAATCAAAACATTATCCATGGAAATCTTTCGACAAAAAATATCTTTCTCAATAAGATTTTTCATCCAAAACTTTTTAAATCAGTTAATACTAATTATACTAATTATACTGGAAAGCCGATAATCACAAATATTCAAAAAGTGCCTGATTTATCACAATTTGAATCAAAAATAAAGTTTAGATATTCAAGTTTTTCTTCATTCTAATCTAAAAGATCAATAAAATCAGGTGTTTTTAATAACTCAATGATTTCATCAATTGAAGGACGTTCATTTAAATATCTTGACCAGCATTTCTGAATTAGATTTAAATAGCAATCAGGGATTTATTTTATCACAAATGACTGTAAAATAATTTTTTATACCAAAGAGTATAAAAATTTTCATTTAAACACTTTTAAAATATAAGGCAATTGAGTAATATTTTTACTTATTTGTACATATTCCCAGAAAAAGTGGGGGCTTTTTTGAATGAATCTTTTTTTTAGCTAAAATAATATTTAAATATTGTGTTTATTGCTTGTTGATAATTTTGTGAGTTTATGATTAAGTATAAATATGGTGTTATTATCTTTTTCATCAATTTTATTTATTTTGATATATTAACTTTGAGATAAACATATTTTTATATATTAAAATAAATAATTATTTTCAGAAAATAATTCAATAAAAAATTGAATATTTTTATTATAAAAAGTCAAAATAAAAATATAAAAAATATAAATGATTGAATATACTATCAATATTTTTGAAATAAATAAAAATATTTCAGAGAGTCATTTTTTACTTCATTTTTATTTAAAACCGAACAATACTTCATTAATTCCATTTACCAAAGACAACAAAACCCGTATTTATATATATTAATATACAAACACCTAGAAGAATTCATCGTGATTCAAATTCAGTGAATTTCAAATATATCAATATTTTAATAAACACGCCTAAGACAAAAATTAAGCACGTATTAAATTCATACAAGCAAATTATCCACAAAAAAATGATTTAAGAGACAAAAAAAAGAATTAATATAATTATAATTATTCACAGACAATTAACTACACCTTTGCCATATAATCAAAAAGGATACAATAATTAAAATAATGATAAATTGAACGAAACATATGAAAAATTTACAAACAACCCCAAAATATTATCATTCATAATACCTTTGCTATATAATCATGAAGGTTACCATAACAACAGTTAAATGATAATACATATAAAAGAAAGCAATTCATGAATTCATTGATTCATTGATTTCATTATTCCACTTTTTTGTATTGATTATTTGATTTATTTTTTATATAAATCTCTCAGAAATATTCACAATACATACAAATAATGAATGGTTTACGAAAATATAAACATACAATTCCAAAAATAAAATACATAAAAAATAATATTGAGTTAATTATGTAAATAAATAAAGAAAATAAATACTCAAAAATTGAAGTAATAGTATAAAAACGAATTCACATAAAATCACATCATTTTTATATAAAATGCTTTGCTTAAACATCCAAATGCAATCCTTTGAACTCCAGAAAGGAATTGTTCAAGATAATGACACTCTCCGTGTTAGTGTTACAACACTTCCAAGTGGTGAAAAACAAGCTTTCTCCTTTGAAGCTAAAAAGATGCAAACAACTCGTCCATTCTTTTCAGTCAAGATCAATGAAAAAACGGAAAGAATCTTAATTGTTATGAGGAAGAAAAGTTTTTCGCAGAAAGATCCAATTTTTGCATCGGCCGTTATTCTAAAAGATCAAATCCCGACCAAATTCAATGATATTACCAACACAGAAATGAAAACAATAAAACTCCTAGAGCCAGTTCAACGATCAGGCAAGAAAGGCTCTGATCGTAAAACAGTTGGGAAGTTTGAAATCCAATTCACATTGACACAGGAAATGCCTTATACGAACAAAAATACAATCAAGCAATTAAATAAAAAGAGGAATGGCAAAGGATATGCCAAAATGAATTCATTTTTCGATGACGAGAATGATAATAATTTCCTTTTCAATGATCTTATTACTAACTAATTGATCTGTTTCACATTAATAGATATAGATATTGTATTATAAATAAAGATAGAAAGCCATATAATTTTTTATTTTTCTTTTCATTTTATATTAGTAGGTGTAAAATGGTATTAATACGAAGAAATATTTTTTTGACTTATCCATTTGACAATTTGGAATGGAGGACGATTTTGCATATATAATTTCCAAATATATATATTTGATAACAGCGATAAAGATCATTGAAGATATCATCTATATGAAATTATTATAAAAAAGTGCTGTTGCAA